>CM076598.1:200622500-201887500 GCA_038502835.1 Octonoba sinensis | reverse complement strand
GGGCCACTAATATATACAGTGACCAGACGTTCCGCCTTTTCTCACACTGTGCCACAGGGCATATGCCCCACCAAAGCCCTGCTTGTACTCCAAACGAGAAATATATAAATACACCAATTTTTTTTTCACATAGTGATTTTTGTGGATGTTCATTGTCAAAAAACGCAATGACGTCATAAACAAACAAATATTTTTCATTAATAAACCATTTATTGCACTGTTGATCGTTGATCTTCATCTGTAATCAAGAGGAAAAGCCAAGAGTTCGTCCCCCTATGTTTCTCATTATAATTTACTCAAAATCCGCCAAATGAAATGAAATGTTGAAATTTTGACTTTTTACTCTATGTTTAATTTGCGTTGGTTTTCCCGCAAGATACAAGGTGGGTAAAATATCTATTTTTGAAAGTAGGCGAAAACAAAGGTGAATTCGCGGAGAGAGGGGGGGGGGGGGTCTCATGTCAATTTATTTCGTGTGTCAAATCTGGAATTCTTTAGTTTGTGTGCTATACAAAATCTCTGAAAAATATATGTATACCCCTTCCCCATTACACGTCCTGAGTTTTAGTTTTAAAAATATGGTCACATTACTCATAAAGCATGCCATACAAATATATGAAAGCAGACAATCACACCAGCATCTTTTTGGAAGGAAAAAAGGGATCCTAACAAAAAGTTGCTTTCTAATAACTGATAAAACCAAAAAGAAAATGCCTCAAACGTTTAGTTCAGGAGATATTAGCAAAAATTAGTGGATCAACCAGAATTTTATTCTTTAGTCATAGCAGTTCTTGTACTAGAACTGACAATATGGCTTAGAACCAAAGATGGGGGGGGGGGGGGAACTTACATATCCCACCCTCTGCCGTGGTAATTTGAAAATGAACTAACTTTTTACAGTGAATTTTCTTACCGCAATATTACCGTCAAAACATAACACTGTAAAAAGTTAGTTCATTTTTAAAAGGTGTATTACCAAGGAACACATAAAACCGCAGTGGCATAAAGAATTAATTTTGGAAAGTACATATCGCTATTATAAAAAAAGGAAGCGATATTTAATATTAGTATTTAATTATTGTTGTAGTTCAGAATTACAACGTGGTAAAAACTAAGGAATACACTACATCAATCTAATTTCTCCTGTTTAAAATTGTTTAGAACAGAAATAAATTTTATCAATTTTGTAAATATTACAGGGAGGGGCATCTCGTGTATAGAATGCTCTCCCTTCCTCTTCACACACGGCTCAAAACACGTGACACGCATTGAGCCTTTGCTCTCTGATTTCAGAGACCAACAAAGACTTCTTTTTTTTTTGTACATAGTTTAGATACAATCATTTATACTTTATGAAGTTTCTTTGAACATAAGTAGAAATAATAAATTTTATTTTTCCTGCGAGAGAAAACCTGGAGGGGGGGGGGGAGATATTTAAATAGTCTTGGCACGCCATTGTATCAAAATACTGAGATGTGAATAACTGTTTTTACCAAGATGTTCCTAATTTACAAGCTCCTCAAATAAGTTTCAAACCTTTTGTAATGAGTTATATGAGTATCTATATTCATATTTTCAGCTAAATAACGTATGCAAAGCACTAATTACATCATAAAAATGTCAAGACTCCGTTACATATGATTTCTTAAAATTCATATCGATGCCAAATTTGAGCTTAAGGTAGGATTAAAACAAAATTCTATATATTTTGCTCTTTTTTTGCTTTTCTTTTCTTTTTTAATTTATATTTCAGACTAGCTGTTATTCATAAAACAACTCCGATTCATCAGAAAATATTAAAATTACTATATGGTGTAAAAAAAGAATGTTTTAATGAATTGAACCATTGTCATCGCTTTCCGTATAAATGTTCGCAATTCTGGAATAATTAAATATTCAAATTTGTTTTCTCATTTTTCTAAATCTAGCATATTTTATCTGTGAAGTAATGGGTGAGTTACATAGATATTTCACTTAACGTTATTCTTTTACTGCTAATTTTGACTTTCAAATATTAGAAAAATTGACATGTTGTATAGGGTTATGGTAATACGTAAAAAAATTTAAATAATGAGATATAGCAATTCCGAAACCTGAGCAAATAACTAATGAAATCATGTTTTAGCTGCTTCCAAAACATGTTTGAAAACTCGTTTGTAGTCAGTTCATCCGTGAATGACCATTGTACCCAGGAGAGAAACCCCACAATCCATCCATGAATGGGAAGGGGACATTCCTTCTTCAAAGTGCGCTTCTATTCAGCAGGTGCTTTGATTGTCAGACGTGAAATTTTAGACGCGCCCATGCAAGGGGGTGGAAGTGTTGTAAGCAAAACAACTTCCAGAGAAATTTCGGCCTAACGGTTAGAGGCCCTTTTCTTTTCAATTTGGGAAACGGTTTACTGGTTAATGCCCATACCTTTCGTCGTATTTTCCCGAAAATTTTCCGGATCCCGTTCGACTTCGAACCTTAAGAGTTTTGCCCCTGTATTTTTCTATGTCCTGGAATTTTCGTTGACCTACCTTATGAGCTTTTGAAGACTCCTTATCCCCGGATTCCTTATCCTTAACCGGACCCACCAGCGATGCTTTCCCCTGGCAATTTCCTCGGTCTGTCAGTTGCATTTTGCCCTGATATTTTGTCCTATTGATAATTCGACCCCACCAATGACATATTCGGCTGTACTTCTACCTTCATGAGCGAAATCTGATCCAAATATAGGCAAGCATGTTTCACTTAAATCTATTTCATCATAATCCAGATTTTCCCTTCTGCAATTATCCTTCATATTTACCATATGACCCTTTGAGCCCTCAGTATATTTCTCCTTTCGCACCCTCAAATTTTCCTTCGCCCTCAGTCCGCAAATCTCAGGAATGACGGACATATTCGATTTTGTTTTCTTTATCATTTTTAACCTTTCTTTGCTTCCCGCTACAGTGACTCTCCTGAGTTTTTCACCTAACCCTCATGATGACCCTTTTCCTAACGGGATATTATTACAAATGAATCTTAACGCCTCACCACTTCGCTGCTGCAGTTTTAATTTTTCTCTTTCCGACTGTGCTCCTACTTCGGTATCTGAACTCAGCAGGGTATCAGCACTCAGCTTTTTCTGGTTGCGCGTCACAATCCATTGTGCAAACTCCGCGTCCCCTTTTCTCACTACCCCCCTCTCTCTCTTCTCTTTCGTCATTTACCGGACAAAGGCTATCTGCTTGTGCTTTAAGTATTTTATGGTCTCTATGGGTTAGCAACAAAGTTTCGTTTAATTTTGGTGTGCTCGCTACCAGGGCCTTAGAAAAGAGAAGGGCTGTGTCAAACAGGTTCGGAAACAGGGTATCGAGGGGGACAACTCGTGACGTCAGTGTTTTGACAAATCTCCGCTTGGTTACCTTCAGTTAAGTAAAGTAAAGTGTTTCAATTTGTTCATTTAATGGGTTTATGAGAGTTAATTTTTTTAATTTTGATAAAGAAACACATGGTGATATGCTTAAAATGTTCAAATGGTAATGCAAAGCTTCACTGGTTTCTGCAAGAAGGGAAAAGGCAGAAATGTTAATAGCATGTAATTTAAGTTATGCGTTAGTATTTTTTGAAATTAAGTTTGCTTTAGGCATTTTAAAAATTGTTTTGAAGAGAAAAATATATAATGTATCAATATAGTTTTAAAATGGTTTTCTTCTTTGTAACAAATCTTTTAAGAATTATCTATTCTACAAATGGTTGAGCATTACACAAAAATATATGTAATGCACTTTTATGCCTCTTTCTTGCGTGTCTACGTAAATTCTTTGCAAGAGGTAAGTTTGACTGAGCATATTTTTTTATTAAATAAAAATTGCCACAATTTTCCTTCACACTTTACCGAAGCTTATGAGTGGCTGGCAGCGTTGACGGCTGACGTGTTTACAAAGTGTAGGGGTTGATATCCCGAAATTTTGTTTTTGAAATTAGAAGTTTAGTTTGTTGCTGTTGATTAAAATGTAGAAAAACTACTTGCATGTATGCTTAATTCTAAAATTTAAAATAGATTTAGTTTGCGGATGTTTTAAAGCTAGACTTCAGCCATTTGCTTTGTTTCTTGTCTTCATTTCTTTTTTCTTTAACAAATCGATTTAAATGTTGTATCCAAATGAACGTTCGAATACGAGAATATTTCTTCAAGGCAGAATTGCACAAATATAGGTATTTGCTTTCTAAAATCTGATAAAATTCTTTAGTGACACCTTTGCCGTTAAGAATGCTATCTCTTTCGTGGATCTCTTCCGCTTTTTTTAATGAGCTTTCGATTTTCTTCTAAAAATTTTGAAACAAGAGTTACATGCTTTATTTTCGATTTTTTTTTTTTTTTTTTTTTGGGCTTAATTGTTCCAGTTTTTCAAAGGCATATTTCAAAACACTTCGTTTCCGTTTTCTCTCTTCTCTTGTGTTTAAACAAGCAGTTACAGCCACGACTTTTCTAAAGGTAGCAAAAGAGTTGGCAATGAAGAAGATTAAAAAAAAAAAAAATTCTCTGGAAATACAAGTAAACTATTCTGTAAATCCTTTTCATAATCTTCTTTGAAATAAAGAAGGTTTCGCAAAATTTCGCTTTCTTGATGTTTACTCCATCATTTCTTTTGCATTTATGTAGTCAATCCTTAGCAATAACAGCGTGTTATATGAAAGCGCGGTACATTACACGTTCTCCCTTAGTTTTTTCCGTAATAATTATTGTATGTTGCAACAACACAACTTGACATTATTTTCGTATCATGTAACTTTAAAAACAAGAAATTTTCTTTAAAGATAAACAAATTTACTTTAAATAAAAAAAATTCTTAAAAAATAGGAAATTCAGAACTTTTATTAAACTCCAAAAAAGATCTACACGGTCTGAAAGATGAATGTGCTATGACTACTGTCTCCCAGTTTGTCACAACACTGACGTCACAAACATGTTTTTCCCCCGTAGAACTGCTGAGACTGGATTCCCGCGGCAAACGGCTTTTTTCAAAGGGATGAACCAGCCCTTACTATTTAAAAGGCCCTGGCTCGCTACCGTTACATAAATTTCTGCCTTTACCCGCTGGCACTGTTCATTTTCTAAGCTCAAAGGAATGTTGATAATATCCGCTTCTATATGCTCGCCAGATGCGGGCTCTAATAATATTCTACCACTTGGTTTTATATCCCTTTCTTTGCAATAAGTTCTCATTTATTACAGAAATTTGGGCTCCACTGTCAATGATCCCTTCTATTCCTTTATTTCTATAGTTAACCTTTACTTTCATACGATGAGCCACAATCCTTTCTTTTCCCTTTAAACTATCCCCCAACCATCCTCTATTTGCTTTGGCTATTACCGTGTCTTGTTTCTGCCTTAGTTTTCTATTTCTGGACTTTTATTAATTATTTTCACTCTTTGTATCATTATTTTATCCCTATTTTCTTTACAGTATTTCGCCATATGCACTGTTAAAAAAAATCAACTTAAAAATAAGTACTTCCATGTACTTGTTTTTTTCTAAGTAAAATAAACTCAAAAACGAGAACATTAAGCGTTCAAATAGAAGTGATGATTCTGATTTAAAAATGAGCTTGTGGGTAGATCTAAATATAATCACTTGTTATTCTAATCGCATATTAAAAATAGCAAAATAAATTATTTAGTGAATGAGTATACTATTATGAACCTTTTAACGTGCAGAACATACAAGTTTGTTTTGAAGAAATGCGTACTCAACTAACATAAACGTCTCATTCTTGTTCCACGGCTGGTGGAAGTTTTGTTTTGGTTGAAAACAATGGAGTTCGGTCAAGGAAAAGCTGGAAGAATTGAAAATGAAGGAATTATTCACTAACTTTGAAAGTAAGAAATATCATTTTACTTTTTATTATGCAAATAATCGTTATTTAATCAAATTCCATTGCCTAATTCTTAGCTATTGTCTTTTGCACGTGTTTTGCTTGTGAATTTCAGAAACAGTTTCTCATCATTTCTTCTATATTTTATATTTTTTTTTTTTTTTTGTTTCATGTAAGTAGGATTGACTGGAAAAACTTGAATCCCTTAACAATAATAAATTAACAAACTTTTCTTGTCTGTGGACTAAGACAATATGTAGTAATATTTGTTTTCATTAATAATTAAGAATGTATTCAAATAATCTTTTATTTATTTATTTTTTCAAATAAATCGAATATGCAATATGAAAATGAATATTGAATTGTTAAATATAAAAACACAAGTTTACTTAAATTAATGTAGCTATAAAATTTTAATCTTTTCGGGCAGAAGTAGATGAATTTTATGGTATAAAGCATTTTAACCTATTAAATAATAATTTATTAAATCAGTTGTTTAAAACAGAATTAATATTCCAATAATTTTTAAAATGATGTGAAAAATTATTATAATCGAAAATTAGCATAATTTGCATATTTGCAATATCTTTTTACTTAACGGAACATGCAAAATTGTAATTGATACTTCCATATTTTAAAAACTTTGCATTTGCTGAGCAAGCAGCATATAACATAAGTGCCAACCATTCCTTTTTTCCCTTCCCTTGCATATCCAGAAAATAATTTTTACATTAAAGAAGTAAGTTTTAAAATAAAAAACTGAACTATTTGCACTTGTGTATCTGTTTTATTGTGTTAATTTCCTTTGAATGCAAACATACGAGTATTTCTCTAAGTGCTCATGTATAAGTAATATGTATGCCTGCTGACTGATATAACTTGCCCCAAAATCTGTTATTAAAATTTTTGCATTTCAACATTATTCAGATATTTGAATGCTAAATTTGTGAGCTTATATTTCAGGCATTCTAAATTTAATTTTTAATATTTTAAATGATTTATTCAGTTATTACTATTTTTTTATAAAGTATTGTATTAAAAATGCGAAGTATTGACTATTATTGAGTATTAATTTTATCTTAACCCTAAGAACTGCCTTTATACAGCCTATTATTTCGATATTAATTATTTGTACTTTTTGTTAGAAACTCAATGATGATCAAGAAGAAGACACTGAGCTATTTACCTGAATTTTTACGTTTTTTGCATTTTCGCCCATTTCTTCACTTTTTTTTATATTGTTAGGGTATTTTACAAGTTAGGTTTTTTTATGTTAGGTTTTTCCATGTTAGGGTAATTATTTGTTAGGGTAGTAGAGATTTCGGAGATAATCCTATCCGACGGGGTGTTTTTAATATGCATTGAAACGTTATATTTGTTATTATGCTTCAATGCGTATTTATTTTTGTAACGTTGCATATGCATTTGAGCAGTATATCTTAAATGACATATTGTTTCACATGTGTATGCAAAGCCCATCTATAATTGAACATGAGATTTATATCTCAATTGATATAAATCTTCATGTTCAATTTTTTTGTACAGATTTTTGTATATTGTTATTATTATTATTATACTATATATTACTCAATTATGTTATTAATCCTATGTTATTCTATGTTATACAAAGTACTATGTTATTATCATGATAAAAATAAAGGGAGCAATCCCAATGGTCAGCAGTTAGCGAGTGACCGTAAATTTAATTTGCGGCACCGTTAATGTTAACTTTTAGGAATCCCTAAAAAAATAAGACAGAAACGTAAGTATAGTTTTGCATTGCGGTGTAAAGCAGGTATGTACTCAAAAATATGAGTATGTGTGTTTTGATACATACTCATATTCGAGTCGGGTATGCACTCAAAAATATGAGTATGTGTTTTGATACATACTCATATTCTAGCCCCTGAACGTACACAAAAAAATGAGAACGTGCATTTCTCAAATTTAAGAGTTAAGTACTCGGAGCTATTATAAGAACGTGAAGTACTCAAAAATGAGTACATTTTTATTATTTTTAAGTATACAGTTTTAACAGTGTAACAACTCCTATATAATGCTTCTTAAAAGTTTTTCTTTCCTTCAAAGCAGACAATCACATATTTATTTTAAAATGCTTGAAGTTCATCTAAATTGTAGCTGTTATGATCATCATCAAAATGAAGAGGAATTTGAGAAATGAACAAACTTTCTTCATTTTTGCACGTTATACAGCTCAGACGTCTAGCATCTAGAAAGTGCTTGTTTTTCTTTGACCAAGTAATCTGATGTATATTCATTGTACCTTTAAATGTTACGGTATTCATTTTTTCTAAAATCTCATCAGTTTTCTTCACTTCTACATCATCTTTAGTGATATCAATCACATTGATACCACACTGTTAAAACTGGATACTTAAAAATAAGAAAAATGTACTCATTTTTGAGTACTTCACGTTCTTATAATAGCTCCGAGTACTTAACTCTTAAATTTGAGAAATCCACGTTCTCATTTTTTTGAGTACGCTCAGGGGCTCGAATATGAGTATGTATCAAAACACATACTCATATTTTTGAGTGCATACCTGACTCGAATATGAGTATGTATCAAAACACACATACTCATATTTTTGAGTACATACCGGCTTTACACCGCAATGCAAAACTATACTTACGTTTCTGTCTTATTTTTTTAGGAATTCCTAAAAGTCAACATTAACGGTGCCGCAAATTAAATTTACGGTCACTCGCTAACTGCTGACCATCGGGATTTTTCTCTTTATTTTCATCATGGTAATAACATAGCACTTTGTATAACATATTGAATAACATAGGAATAATAACATAATTCAGTAACATATAGTATCATCATAATAATAACAATATACAAAAATCTGTACAAAAATATTGAACATCAAGATTTATATCAATTAAGCTATAAATCTCATGTTCAATTATAGATTGGCTTTGCATACACATGTGAAACAATATGTCATTTAAGATATACTGCTCACATGCATACGCAAAGTTACAAAAAAAATACGCATTGAAGCATAATAATAAATATAACGTTTCAATGCATCTTAAAAACACCCCGTCGGATAGGATTATCCCCGAAATCTCTAATACCCTAACAAATAATTACCCTAACATGGAAAAACCTAACATAAAAAACCTACCTAGTAAAATATCCTAACATGTAAAAACCTAAATTGTAAAATACCCTAACAATATAAAAAAAAAGTGAAAAAGTGGGCGAAAATGCAAAAAACGTAAAAGTTCAGGTAATTAGCTCCGTGTCTTCTTCTTGATCATCATTGAGTTTCTAACAAAAAGTACAAATAAACAATATCGAAATAATAGGCTGCTTAAAGGCAGTTCTTAGGGTTAAGATAAAATTAATACTCAATAATAGTCAATACTTCGCCTTTTTAATACAATACTTTATAAAAAAAAATAGTAATAACTGAATAAATCATTTAATAGATTATATTATTACATAAACGTATTATTTTAATAGTAAAAAAGCAGAAGGTAAGAAAATTATAAGCACAAAATATAAAATGAATTTAGTGTAGTTCTTGATGTGAAGTATTATCACTTTATTTTCTGGTGTCATTACTGGTTGATGGTGCATGAGAAAAATGAAATTGAGACTGTTTCATCAAAATTTCATCATAGTCCGGTTCCATTTGCGAAGCAGAGATTCTTAAAACTGATGAAAGGTGCTCATCTGTAATTCTGTTTCTTAAAGAAGTTGTTCTAAGCTTCATTGTTGAAAAGATTTGTTCGCATATATAAGATGAGCCGAACATTGTCATTATCTTCATTGCATGATTAATTAGATTTGGGAAATTATCTGGACTTAAATTTTTATAAAATTCTAGTAATGGTACTGTATAAAAAGTTTGTTTCAGGAGAGTATTAGAATACTATCATGAGAGTATCAGAATACTATTGTGTTTTGGATATTGCCGCAGGTAGTTTTTATGCGGGTCGTCACATTACGAAGTAAGAACGCGTTCAAACATTCTCACGACGGCACTCTTAAACGGGCCGGATTAAACCATTCCGCGGGCCGGACTTGGCCCGCGGGCCGTAGTTTCCCCATCAATGGTCAAAGACATTAAATAGGATAATAACGTTGCTGAAGTAATTTTCTTCCATAAAATTCCCTATTTGTAGGGGATTACACCAAAATTTACGAAAGCCAGGAGATTTTAAATACAAACCGGCAGACCAGTAGAATAGGGGAAAATCCAGGAGTCTGCTGGAAAAACCAGTAGCAGGTATGTAGACCAAATGTGAAACAATATGTCATTTAAGATATACTGCTCAAATGCATATGCAACGTTACAAAAATAAATACGCATTGAAGCATAATAACAAATATAACGTTTCAATGCATATTAAAAACACCCCGTCGGATAGGATTATCTCCGAAATCTCTACTACCCTAACAAATAATTACCCTAACATGGAAAAACCTAACATAAAAAAACCTAACTTGTAAAATACCCTAACAATATAAAAAAAGTGTAGAAATGGGCGAAAATGCAAAAAACGTAAAAGTTCAGGTAAATAGCTCAGTGTCTTCTTCTTGATCATCATTGAGCTTCTAACATAAAGTACAAATAATTAATATCGAAATAAAAAGCTGTATAAAGGCAGTTCTCAGGGTTAAGATAAAATTAATACTCAATAATAGTCAATACTGCATTTTTAATACAGTACTTTTTTAAAAAAATAGTAATAACTGAATAAATCATTTAATATATTAAAAATTAAATTTAGAATGCCTGAAATACAAGCTCACAAATTTAGCATTCAAATATCTGAATAATGTTGAAATACAAAAATTTTAATAACAGATTTTGGGGCAAGTTATATCAGTCAGTAAGCATACATATTATTTATACATGAGCACTTAGAGAAATACTCGTATGTTTGCATTCAAAGGAAATTAACACAATAAAACAGATACACAAGTGCAAATAGTTAAGTTTTTTATTTTAAAACTTACTTCTTTAATGTAAAAATTATTTTCTGGATATGCAAGGGAAGAAAAAAAAGGAATGGTTGGCACTTATGTTATATGCTGCTTGCTCAGCAAATGCAAAGTTTTTAAAATATGGAAGTATCAATTACAATCTTGCATGTTCCGTTAAGTAAAATGATATTGCAAATATGCAAATTATGCTAATTTTCGATTATAATAATTTTTCACATCATTTTAAAAATTATTGGAATATTAATTCTGTTTTAAACAACTGATTTAATAAATTATTATTTAATAGATTAAAATGCTTTATACCATAAAATTCATCTACTTCTGCCCGAAAAGATTGAAATTTTATAGCTAATTTAATTTAAGTATACTTGGGTTTTTATATGTAACAATTCAATATTCATTTTCATATTGCATGTTCGATTTATTTGAAAAAATAAATAAATAAAAGATTATTTGAATATATTCTTAATTATTAATGAAAACAAATATTACTACATATTGTCTTAGTCCACAGACAAGAAAAGTTTGTTAATTTATTATTGTTAATGGATTCAAGTTTTTAAAGTCAATCCTACTTACATGAAACACACAAAAAAAAAAAAATTATAAAATATAGAAGAAATGATGAGAAACTGTTTGTGAAATTCACAAGCAAAACACGTGCAAAAGACATTAGCTAAGAATTAGGCAATGGAATTTGATAAAATAACGATTATTTGCATAATAAAAAGTAAAATGATATTTCTTACTTTTAAAGTTACTGTAGAATTCCTTCATTTTCAATTCTTCCAGCATTTCCTTGACCGAACTCCATTGTTTTCAACCAAAATAAAACTTCCACCAGCAGTGGAACAAGAATGAGACGCTTACGTTAGTTGAGTACGCATTTCTTCAAAACCCCCGGCGTATTCTTGCGCGCGATTTAAGTCATTTGCTCAAGATATAGTTCGTAATTTCGAAGAGTGAAAACTTGTATGTTCTGCACGTTAAAAGGTTCATAATAGTATACTCATTCACTAAATAATTTCTTTTGCTATTTTTAATATGCGATTAGAATAACAAGTGATTATATTTAGATCTACCCACAAGCTCATTTTTAAATCAGAATCATCACTTCTATTTGAACGCTTAATGTTCTCGTTTTTGAGTTTATTTTACTTAGAAAAAAACAAGTACATGGAAGTACTTATTTTTAAGTTGATTTTTTTTAACAGTGCAGGTCATCTTGTTCTTAGCAGAGAAACAAACTCATCTTGGCTAGTATTATCATTACCATGTGCAATAATATTATCCCCAGTTCTTTTTAGTGTTCTTCCCACACCATCAGGCGCCCCCTTGCCATGACTAGTTTCTGAGAAATGCCAAACACATGTACTTGCTCCTGTTTCTTTTGCAATGAATGCTCTTAAGAGATAAACCATTTTTTTATTTCGATATTGAGTGCTTGGACCATCCCTTAGTATCTGTAGTGTTTCTAGTTTAAGTTCTTGAAAAATTGGTTTCAGATAAATACATATAGCTGCCGAATCATGGCGTAAATTTTCTGAGACAGAAGCGATGGCCACAGAAGTAATGTCCACAGAAGTGACGAAAATTTCTGATTTATTGAATAATTATATTCGGGTTAATTCTATGAGTTTGTGCCATTTATAACATTTAGAACATCATATTTTGTTTAATATGGCGCGTTGAATAAAAAAATATAATTTTAAATTGTTACTTTAAAAAAGGGCACAGTGGTGATGACATAAGCAGAACAGATTACGAATGAACATAAATACCAAATTCTTACCCAAAAGATTTCAAACTTATTCAAAGCAACTTGCTTGCATTTCCAACATGTCTGCTTCTACTTTTATTTGCCACTACGAAAAGATAAATACCGCCATCTAGAGAGTTGTTTTTTTAAATGTTTTAAATGTCCACAGAAGTGATGCAAAACCTTGTGACAAGCTTTCTTTTTGAAAAATATTCAATGTGACAATAAATAGGGCAAACAATTCGTATGTAATGTTAAATTCATACATTTTCTAATGAAATTGCACATACTTAATCTACGTATGTGGTATAATACATCAGCTACAACTATTGAAATAGTACAACTCTGGCTTGTGACAGTCCACAGAAGTGACATATCACCTTCTGTGGATAGACTTTTTTACTATTTTTTTTTTCTTCTAATTTCTAAAATTTTTCAATTATAACTCAGAAAACATTGTAATTTTACATTTTAAATAAAAAAATAAGCAATGTTAATAATAATTTTCATTTTATTGTTTTGTGACTTAAAATGCAGGTTTTCTGTAGAATCACTCTTTTGGCTTTCTACACAGTACTTATGTGCAAGTAAACACCAAACAAGACATTTATGATTGTTATTCTGCACATTGACGATTGCTTTTTTTCACAGCAAACTTCTTAGGAAGTGGAATATAACTACTAGCTGCTAAAGGTTGATATTTTACCGAATTTAACTCCATTTTTTAAATTTTCTCCAAAACCCATCCAGACCCATTCTGAAGAAACTCTTCAAAGGATTTCAATATTTTTGCACTTGCTTCATCAAAATGAAATTCAATAGAGTCACTCGTCAAATCAGCAATAGTCTTTGAACGAAAATGTGTTGTGATGTGCTCTTCATCACCATCTTGCCCTACACGTGAGAGTTGAATTTGCACAACAGCATACCATTTAATAGATTTTTTTACATGAATCTGTTCTTGAAGTTTTTTCATCACTTGTTTCTTTAGATAGTTCAGAAATACAACAAGATCGTGACAAACATCATCATCACCCTTCAATGTAAACGTATCAAAGACATTTAAAGCAGAATCATTCTTCTTATTTCTTTTACTCGAAAACAGAGCATCAGTTGCTTTTCTTTTAACTACAACAACATCAGAAGAGCCACTATGATTTACTCTTACATGGTGCAAAAAGTCTGAAGTTTTAATGAAACTCTGATCACATTGTTAACACTCAATCAATTTCTTCTTCTCAGTTGTCAGTGTCGCATGTATTTTCATATGCCTACGCAAATTATCAATTCTTTGAAAATGTTTTTCACACACTCCACAGGAAGACGTTTCAGAGCTGGAATGTTTTTTCATATGCCGTAATAAGCTCCTTTTTGCGGAGAATTTTTTTCCACAAGCATTGCACAGCTGCAAAAAAGAAATATATTCCATAAGCGTTTATCTAATTTTCATTTCAATACTTACAGCACATACGCGATCTCTAATTTTAAAATATTACAAAAATATATTCAGATAAATTCAAAAATGCATTAAAAATAAAACAGCAGTAACTTAGAAATTGCATCAACAATTGTATGTTACACACAATATGCCGCTAGCTCATGATTTCCTTAAAATCGCTGCACTTCAACAAGGTATTAAAATACAAGTAATTTTCACGTCTCAGAAATATGAGAGCTCATGTATATGATACTTACTAATCGATCCTTCAGAGCTACTTCATCATGCGATATCATGTTTGAACTTCCACTTTTATTCTCCATTGAAAATAGAATAGAGAGATTATATTGAATCTATAGTTTTATTACTTGACTTAAGCAAGAGGAGCTTCCCCCACACTTGATGTTAACGAAACCGAATCAGAACTGGAAATAATCATCGAGGAGCATAGACCTTATTTCGACTGAAATATCTTAAAATTCTTTGAAGACATGAATAACTAACTGAATTTGTTACTGTATTTGTGTGCGCATACATATTTTGTGAAAATAATCACCAACCTGCCTTCAAAACAATTTGAAAGAATATAATCTAAATTTCTAAAGCATGCGCGTTACAAAGATGTTTTGTTCATGAATGGGGGTTGGGCAGAGGGAGAATTTTAAATTGATATTAAAGGTAAACCCCTTCATTTTACAACAACTCCTGAAAAATTGTTATTTTTTAAAAACATAAATTATTAACTTTATTAAACAAATACATATTAAAAAAAAGTTTAAATTTAGAGAAAAAGGTTTTGTCTTTATTCATATTCTCTTTATATACTAATTGATCAGTATTATTTGGAAATATTCAATTTTTGAATGTTTTACGGGAATTTCTTTAAGATTGTTTTAATGATTAAAAATAATATTGCGTTGAATTATTAGAATTAAATATTTAAGAGCAAGCTTAAATATAGAGATTCAAATGAATTATACTTAAAAGTAGTTAACTAGTAGTTAACTACTTCTGGAGAACAGTTAACTACCAGTTACAACTAGTCTCAGAGAAAAGTAGTTATCTACTAGTTGCAACTAATGTTGTTTAGCGTAGTTAATAGTTGGTAGTTAACTACTTTTTGACGAGTAGTTGCCGAACACTACCTCTAAGTGATCTGCTTCTACCGTTGATTTATAGTGTTTGAATTTATATACTTTTATTATTTTATTTATCAAACGTGCTGAATGTTGATGGGATGCGGATTATTCACATCGGGATGGTGGTGGGGCCATCAACTTAAACAACTTCTTGTACTCCTTTTTCCTGATGAATTCTTAATTTTTTAAATTACAGTCTATGAAATACTGCTGTTAAAATGAATTAACTCGGTAATAGTTCTAACTTTCATTCATAGATGGTGCTATGATCGCTCTAGCATCAAACAAACCTAAAACATGGTGTCGTTCCTAAAAATACTTGTTACCATTCGCGAAACACTAAATTGTAAATTTAAAACTGTAAAAACGTTGAAGTCCGAATTTAATTCTAATTTCTCTCACTAGGTGGTAGCACAACCGATTCAAAAAGAATAAAAGATTACAAGTTCGTTACCATAACAACCAAAACCGTTGCCATTCCTCTCATAGAAGTTGACGTGTTGCCATTCTGAAAAAACTAAATTCCGGAGAAAACAACTCAACTCCACTCGTAAAAGATTACGATGATAGCAGTAGCAACCCTACTACTCAACCCTACTCGACAGGCGCAAGGGGGCAGGCAGTGGAGGGGGGCGTAGCAGAGGAATCAAGGGGGCGTGGTCGATCCCCCTGCTGTCCCAGAACTGTTCTTTTCCATCTACTCATGGAAGCATATGGTCTAGCCTAGCAGAATGTTCTTGTACATTACAGCGTCCATATTGCTGTGAATTTACACCAGCGGACCAACGCCATCTACAAACTTTTATGTTCCCTACACTGTGTTTAACAGTAGGAGTTTGTTAACTTGCTTTATATCTGGTACTTGTTGGAGGTCTTACGTATTTCCGACCATCACTTCCAAACAATTGAAATTTCAATTCATCAGAAAATAGGACTTTCCGCCAATCCGATGACGTAAAGTGCTCATATTTTTTCGCAAAGTCCAACCTAGCCTTCTTATTCTTTTTGCTAATTAATGGTTTCTTGACGCCAATCCGTCCAATCAGCCCTACAGCCTTCAGACGTCGAGACACTGTACTATGACTAACATCGGGTAGATTTTCACTTCGTAATTCTCGTGAAATATCGGCTGCGCTTTTTCGAGGATCGACAACACACTTCCTTATAATTTTGTCGACACGACTCAAATTTTTTCGCGGCCTACCGCTACGTTTTTTATCACACGGTTGGTTTGTTGTTTTATACTTAGAAATAATACGATTAACAGTACTTTTACTGACAGATAAAACCCTTGCAATGAAACCAAGGCCGTAGCCAGAATTTTTTTTCGGGGGGGGGGGGGGCTAACTTTGTAACACTAGTGTTGAGGAAAGCTTCAGGGAGGAATATATGCTACATTGCAAAAATTTTCGGGATTTTGGATACGCCCCCCCCCCCCCCCCCTCTGGATACGGCCTTGAATGAAACGTGAACTTTTTCCGTCTGAAGAAAGTTTCTCTACGATTTCACGAACCTGAATATTCGTGTGTTTCGGCATTGTCGCCACAAGAAGACTAATTTTCTTTGTGTAGCATGTTTTGAAACCAGCAAGTCTAAAATGTGAACAAACCGATAGTACAGAGTCGCGGCGAGGTAGTGGCCCAATATTTTTCACACTGACGAAAGTCATTTTACGCAGTACACGTGGATTATGCAGTGAACCAATATAATATTTGATGTATCTTTGTATATTCTAACTTTCTCATACATTTCGGACAATGAACGAGAGGAGAAATAAAAAACTTTATTAACTCAATTTAAAAATCGGGGGGGGGGGGGCCGAAACTTTTGCACGCTACTGTATATATGCTGTATATATGCGAATTTATCGCCCTTAAGCATGTATATGGGGAAAGCCTGGACACCAGGGTCACCCCTAGGTCCCATGGCCTCCCCTGGTATATACATGGATTTAAATATATATATGCAATTATATCGCCCTTAAGCTTGTATATGGGGAAAGCTTCGACCCCAGGTTTATCCCTAGGTCTCATGGCCTTGACATGGATTTAAATATACATATGCAAATATATCGCCCTTAAACATGTATATGGGGTAAGACTCGACCCCAGGGCCACTCTTAGGTCCCATTGCCTCTCCTGGTATATACAAGCTTGGCCTAAGTCGGTGGACTTTTAATATAGAGAAAATCATCAGCGCCCATATTGTGTGCTTGCTCCGTTGTGTGCTTGCTTATGCGGCATGTTAAAAATCCCTTGAGTGTATGTTTGGCCTTGATACTCTTGACTAAATTAAATTCCTAGGGTAGTTTCGCATTACACTGTGCAACACGAAAAATGTCCTTTGGATGAAAATGTCTGTTTCTTATGTATTTTTGGCTAAAAATTACGAATCTGCAATTATATTTTACCTATCACGTACCATTTTCCCAAAATTCCACATTTTAGCTTTTTACGTATTTTCTTTATAAATGTGCATATTTTTGTAATTTGTCGACTTAATTTATTATAAATAATATCTTTCTCATTGATATTGAGATCGTTGCCATTCTAGAGACCTTTTTAATGAAGTTGGGTTACTTTAGCGACATTTTTACTTAGAACAATAACAAAAGCTTTATCTTCTTCTCGAAGTATTGAGTCTTTTACAAGACGACAAAGGCATTTTGTAGAATGTTTTACGGAGCAAGCAAAAATGGTATGCTGCTGTGATGTGAATGTACTATTTCAAGCATTAGGACATGAGCTCAATTCAGCAGAGTGGTCCTTGTTTATCAGTGCTCCTCCATCTAAGTATTTTTTTCCCTATTAATTCCTGTAGCATATTCTGCAAACACAAAGGAAATTTCAAAATTACAAAAATACAAGTGACAAAAACATATCAAATGAGCCTATGATGATCTACAATGCGTTTTTTTCCGCAATTGCACATTAAACTTGGTTTATCAAAATATTTGTAAAAGCTCTGGACAGAGGAGTGGCTTTCTTGCATTTCAGGAACAAATTCGAAATTTTAAGTGAGGCAAAAGTAAAAGAAAGGAATTTTACTGGCCCACAACTTAAGGAAGTCCTTTCATGATGAAGAGTATGAAAAGAAACAGTCAGAAGCCGAAAAATCAGCCTGGCTGGCCTTTAAATCAGTGCGCTCACCTTTCCTTGGAAATGGAGAAAACGGAAAACTACAAAATTCTTGCTAGTGACATGATAAAATGCTTTTGTATTATTAGGTTGCCATATTTCATTAAAACTACACTTATTGGGCTCCCATATGGACTTTTTTTCTCAAAACCTTGGTGCAATTAATGATGAGCATGGGGAAAGGTTTCATCAGGACATCTCTGTTTGAAAAGCATTTCAGCGCTCGATAGAATGGAAGTATACGAATTGAATATTGCTAAACTGTTATCAGGGCAGACCAATAGATGCTCACAAGAAGAATCGGCCAAAAAATCATTTTAGCGTTTGTGTTTTCAATAAGTAAGCCTGAGTTACACTCTTCTATAACCAAATTGTATAAATATGAGAATTGGGTCTCCAGCAAAAACGCTACGTGATGGACCATTTTGGTTTGGATATTTGAATCAAGCACCTTTTGTTTATATAGAATCGCATACTTTCATCTAAAGGACAAAAAAAAAAGTTCAAATTTGTTGCACAGTGTTATTTAGAGGTCAGGTGCCACCATTGGAGGGGGAAACTGAGCGTCAAAACTATCAAGTGGTAAGGGCATCCGCCGATTGTGGTGCTACTTGAAAGAAGACGTAGCCTCATTATACAAGTATTACAAGTATTAAATGCACTCATATAAATATTTTAACTTCTAGATATATCTTAAACAAAGTTTTTGATCCCAAAATAATCGAGTCATCAAACTGCGATGTTAAATGTTGTAATGAAACATTCGAAAAAATCTGCTATCATTTTTACTCTTGACAAACGTTTATGCATTCAACTCAATTTTTGATTTCGTGGACATTCACACAAATTGGTGGGGTGATGCTGTAGGAAAAACTTTATTCGTATATCGAATATTTATCATTTCTCAGAAGATGCCTTTAATGCTGTAAAAGTTCGCATTTTCCATTTGACAAAGTGTCATGGAGACCTTCCGTTCCATCTATCAATGTTTTTATCTTGCTTTTTTCAATAAATTCTCCTTTCTCCGGGATGCAACTTTTAAACGGATAATGAGATTTTTTCACTTTAATTGTTTTCGCTGAGGCTTTTTCCGAAAGTGTAAAATAAATTTATCCATTTTTTCGTCAATACTAATCGGACGCTGTAGAAATGTGAATGTAAAAGTAGCACACAATTTCTTGAAAAAACAACTTTGTTTTGCTGCATTGTTGTTGATTTCAAATAATAAAAGGACAAAAAATAAAGTCATTTAAACGCAGCCTAAGGATAAATAGATACAGTTATTAAATATTCGCATTTATAAATAATTCTTTAGAAATTAATTTCATAGTTATCAATTCAACAATTTGTTTTCCGCATCTTTGTAATATCGGTTAAGAAAATATTTTAAGGTTCTAAAATGTTTTTAAAAAAAGCAATTTATCATTGTTAATTCCGTACAACTGTAAAATGGGGAGAAATGATACCGATTTGGGTGAAAATGCGGTATCATGGGTTTCTGGGAGTAAGTGCACCTCTAATGGTTTGCTGCTAAAGTAAAACACTTTTCTTCCTTAGGGCTCTACCACGAACGGTTCGGAAAGTCATTCACTCTCGGAATTGAAGCGCTCACGTGACTCATGACGTCATCTTTCCGAACTCTGGCTTACCGAGAGGCCATCGGAATCGGTCTGCCTCCGGTAATTTGCTTCTGGAATCGACTGACCACTCTCGGAATAAAGGGTTCACGTGATTCATGACGCGCTGCCTCCGGTAATTGCTCCCGGAGTCGACTGAAAGTTACCACTTCGGAAAGAGGTCCCTGTATTTCAGTTCCGAGGCCGAAATGTTACACTTTTAGATATCTGCGATCAAGAATAGAACCGAATTTTGGAAAGAATTACCAGTTTTTATAAATTAATATGACCGATTCTGAATTCCTATGAATAATACATAAATGAAGAGCTCATTGAAGAATTAAAAAATCGTACATTTGGAACCTCGAGCATAGATAAGAAATACATTTAACAAAAAAATAGTTAAAAAATCTTTGCTATAAAAGTTATATTTTCCAAACATCAGTTTTATTATAGATGTTTTCAACATATTTCCATATATTTTTCCATTGATTATGCTATTCATCTAATTTTTTTAGGCATAACTTTAATAAATAGGCCGTTTTATTTAATATATTTTTTTATTGTTTAACCTATATTTAAACGCATCTCCATTCTTTTACTTTATATCTTCAATTTGGAAAAAATCTCACTATTGTTTTTAAACAGATTTTAGTCGTTGATATAAAAAATAAGAAATCGGATTTCATTCATTCCTTCTTATTAATTTACATATTTTTTTGCTTTGATCTACATTTTTTTTTGTTCCATTTGTTATATTGTGTTTTATTTTAATTTGCAGTTATTTCTACATATTTTACCTTTTAAATTTGCTAATATATATACATTAAACTATTATTTTTTATTTTATGTACCTAGGTTACCGAAACTTCTAGTAGTTCTTTTAACATCTTCTGGTAAATTTTCTAGTTGTGGATCGGTTTCCATTTTCGATATTTTAAGATATAGAGAATGATGGAAAGTATATTCTTTCTGTTAATGGTACATTCAAAGCAAGGGCAACAGCAACAAACGATAGCAACAAACTGTTGATAAATAGACTGTTCTTGTGGCTATCAAACTAAAAGCTATCAGTTCAAGTGACACCATAGTACAATCAACAAATAGCGTTTTTCCGGAGAAAATATCTTTTAATGGCTCGACTCAATAAAAAATGCCAGTAAGTCGATACGAAGAGGTGGTCATTAAATTATGTAAAAGCCATTGACACTTTAGAAATATACCCCAAAATTAAGAAATTTGTGTTGTTCATATTCTGGATTTGCATTCACCAAACACAGCAAAATAAAATAGTAACACATTTGCATACAATAATGAGTTAATTATATTTGCAAGGTAGAAAAAAAAAACAAATTACAACAACATTTTTTAATGAATAAAAAAAATTGAGGTTGAGGAGTTTTTTCTTGATGCAAATTTCAAATAAAAATAAAATTTTTATCAAAATGATGCAATAGGGGAGTAAAATTAGTTTACAAGACATAAATAAATTTATACATTACAATTCTTACATTTTTTCAGATAATGTATTTTAGCAAAAAATAATTTTTGATCCACAAAGTTTGCATTGCACTTTTATTGGAGTATTTCAAAAACCCAAATTTTAATTCATATTAGACCTAATTAGAATTTGAATAAGTAGCAAAGTCATCGGATATTTATATCCAAATATATATATATATATATATATATATATATATATATATATATATATATATTTGTATGTATATGTGTACGCTTCTATTATATACTTGCTGTCATTATTTAAAGCTTCATCAACATGGGTGCATTAAGTAAACAATTATACAGTTTAACTAAATTATTTTATATTGAGATCAATATTAGTTTTAGCCATATGAGAAATGTAACAACACGAATACAATTAATGCAAAGCGATCAGGCAAGTGTTTTTTCCAGGGGGGAGGGCAGGTGAAGGGTATGTATTCGATTCATATTACAGGCAAAAACAACAAAATACATAAACACACAGTAAACGAATTTAAATCATGCATCTATAGTCTGTGTAATTAGAATAGGCGCGTCAAGGTCACACAACTCAACCTTTTCCCCTGCTGGTCGTCATGGTTTCCGTGCTAGAAACTTTTCCCCCACGTTAGTTTGGCGATCGTAAGTAAATTTGTTGTTTTTGTTCTAATAATATCTAAGAGTTCAAATCAGATTTATTTTTCAATAACAAAAATATATTTTGAAGTGTTAAAATACTATTAAAAGATTTGATGCATAATAAAATAACAATTAATAATAATAAAGATGTTTTAAAAAAGCGAAAAGTTTACAAATTAGTGCATATCTTTTAGTTCAAGTTCAGAGCATGTCAATTTCAAAAATGCAAGTTCTAACACAATTTTAAAAAAGTTCATCTTCGCTTTCGCTAGAACTAGTTTCACTGTCATCTTGCAAGTTAATGACAATTTTTTCAACTGCTTCGTCTCTGATAGCAGATTTTACAGTCTTCCTCTTGCAAATTTTCCGCATGTCTCACACAATTTTTCCAATTATCTACTGATACCTTTAGCAAAGCTTCTTCAAGTAAATTGCGAACATCTTTAATTTTGAATGTTTTGTTTTTGTTCGCAATTTCACCTTTCACTTGGGCCCATATAAGTTCGATTGGGTTATATTGGCAATGATAAGGGGGAAGTCTCACCACTTCATGGCCCATTTAGTATGCCAATTGATCCAGTTCGTAAACCCTGTATTTTTGCTTGTGTTCCTTCACAATATTCAATAGTTCTGGCCTGGTTTGGGTGGCGTTGTGGGGATTTTTTTTTACTCGAAGCCAAGCTACAATGTCAGCGTTTTTCGTCTTTGTGTAAGGCATATTTTCCGCATATGTTGAATGGTAACTTGCTTTGTCCATAACGATTACGCATGGCTTCTAATCCTCGGAGTAAATCGAGAAACCATTCTTTAAAAACTTCACTATTCATTTCTTTGTGATAATCCCCTGTGCTTTTTGACTGGAATATGAGCTGTGACGACGGAATAAAGCCTTGATTAGCAGATCCAGGATGACAAATTATTAGTCTAGAACCTTTCCCCAATGGAACTTTTAGTCTTCCCTTGCTGGTAGAACTGTGTCAAATGTATTTAGGTGAATAGTTTGCATTTACCCAAGTTTCATCGAGATAAATCACTTGCCCGAATAAAGGGTCATTTCTGACATTGTGCATTTTTCTCAAAAACTGCATACGGGAAACAACAATGTCGTTTCGTTCCATTAAAAATTTGCACCCATCATTGCATTTTTTGTAAGAAAATCCAAGTTGTTTTAAGATTACCCATAACGATTTTTCCCATCCAGAAAAACTGATCTTGTCAGCTAAATGCACTTTCAAACTTGCGATGGTTGGGTATTCCCCTCTGTCATAAAATTCCTGAATAGTTTGGAGAACGACACTTTTATTAAAATCATCCAAGTCTGTAACAGGTTTTGCACGGGGATTTTTCTTCTTGGGAGACTCAAAAGCTGGTGCATTATTTACAAGATAAGCAGCTGCAGTCTCAGCAGTTCTATCAGCCTCAGAACAAATTCGTTGCACTGTTCTGTAAGAAATGCCACACGCATCGGCAGTTACTTTCTGCGTACGTGTAAACAGTTCTTTAACAGTAGCGTCTGGCTGCGATGATACCAGTTCTTTGAAATAATTATACACACTGTAAATAACTTGTTTGGATTGTCTTCTGGCATCAGGGCTACTCATGATGAAACGATAAAAGGTCTCACAAACAATTTAGCGCTGAATTTTTGATACAATAATGAAGTAATAACTGAGAAGTGAGGGTAAAATTAGACAACATACCTACAGTGCTAGAACTAACTCGATAAGCCGGGAAAACATACACCTCAGAATCAAAATATTAGAATAATGAAATTTTTTTACGAATTAATAATATCGTTTGGTAATTTAATGTCTTTTACTGCAAAAATGCAAGCGATATTTTCATTAAGAACTTATTGTTGATTAAACTTATTTATTATCATAAAATTAATACCATTTTTTAAAAGATAATTTGAAAAAAAAATGTTGAAAATTCAAAACATTAGAATATTTTTTCAAATGGTTCAAAATATTAGAATATTTATTCAACTGGTTAAAAATATTAGAATATTTCGCAATAATTTTCCTTTAATTATCACCAATTCATAACTGGTGGCATCATTGATAAAATTCAGACGATTTTATTTAAAACCAGTATTCTTTTTGCAGTTTGTCTGTTTATTCTTCTTAATATTTTGAACCAATATACATTTTATTCCAATATTTTGATGTGTTTCAGAAAGCTATTATACCTAATTCATTGTATTTTATATTTTGTAAATGTTAAAATCTTATCTAAACATTCCAGATTTAATTTATAAGAAATTTAAATGCATTTACTTAGAATCAAAACTAAATAAATGGAAAGTAAATTCTTTGTATTACTTTTTCTCATTTATCCTAATATTTTGAATCGGAGGTGTAGTAATGCAATTGCCTTAACTGCAGTGCAAAAAAAAAGTCTGGAGCCGTTATCTTTCTCGCCGTTGCCATGGTGACACAAGCAGGAAGCTCGTCCTTGACGCGCCTATTCTAATTACACAGACTATAGTTCAGTGTTTTGTAATTCCAAATAATGGAGATTTGTTTTGTTCTTTACATGAATTTTTCAATCGGGAAAAAATAATAAATAATAATCATTTGATCTCATGAGTCGAGAGTTATATTTTTTTCACTGTGTTATACATATTGTAAATATATCTGAAAGTCGATGTTTAAAAATTCTCTATAAATTTTACTTAAAAAAAGTTATCAAAATCAACAATATTTAACTACAAAAAAAAATATTTGCAGCATTCGGCTAAACTTTACTTTACGGTAACCCATGATTTATCGCCAAATCTGGAAGTAATTTTTTAAAGAATAGAAAGACCTTTTAAATGTTTATTCATCAAAAAAGGAACGTTTATCATTCCTTAAAGTTCAAATACATACATAATGATTTTTAACTAATGGAATATTTATTCGATAACATATTAAAAAGATAAAACACTCTTCGCGGACGTTTAGAGGATTTCGATGACATTCAAGCAAAGTCGTTCTGCTGTTAGCAGAACGACTAATATATTATTTAGTTAGTAAATAATATTTGAAAGTAACTTATCAACTAATTATTTTCAACATAAATATCTCGGATCAACATACGGTACACGAACCGACCTGGCCGCCATCTTTGTTGACGTTTGTTGTGGTTGTTTGAAAATAGGTGGTATAGGCTATAATAGCGGAATTAAACCTCCGAATCGGTGGCTCAGTTTCAAGGCTATAATCCGCTGATATAATTCCGGGATTTTTCTTCCGTTGGTGATTGAGAATACCGTTTTCGTCAGAATTCGTGAATTATCTTCAACAGTAGCAACATTAGAGAATTATTCGCTATTGTGAATAAGACGGTTAGTGACAGGAAGTGCGCCCAGAAACCCCCCGCACCTGCCATTTTCTGGCCTATTATATTTTTAGATGCCCCCGAGTGCAAGCCCTCGCGAGCAAATGGGGTTCTGGGAGAGACTAGGGCCCTTAGTTATAGTCATAAACATATTAGCATAGACGAAGTCGTCTGGCTTTTCCTTC
This sequence comes from Octonoba sinensis, assembly GCA_038502835.1. Taxonomy (NCBI): domain Eukaryota; kingdom Metazoa; phylum Arthropoda; class Arachnida; order Araneae; family Uloboridae; genus Octonoba; species Octonoba sinensis. Next base: position 201,861,938 of record CM076598.1, on the reverse strand, counting down.
GCTTCGCGAGTGTCTGAAGGGCGAGTAAGTCACGTGACGGGGGCCACCAATTAGCGTCTCGTATCTTATTTCGCTTCGCATTATCTGCTTTTACCTTAATTTTTCCCCATGCGGCGCGAAGATTTCAAGATGGGCTTATTGCTGCGCGTTAAATTGCACCGAGCGAAGAAATCTTGGAAGAATTTCCTTTCATAAGTATAAAACTAACTTCTCAACAAAATGTTATGAAGTCTATCTCACACAGTCTAATAATTTTTTACTTCTAATTCTGTGTAACGACGTAATCTTCAAAAATGGTTTTCTTTACTGTAAATTTTTAGACCAAAGTCGCAAAGGAAGGGAAAAGGCGAGTTTATTCGTAGAATAAACTGGGTTTTCTGAGAGGAAATTTTTGAATATAATCTGCGTCTTTTTAAATACCGTACCCATGTACGAGTCGAAGTATTTTTTACAAAATTTGGAAGCGAAAGAAAGGGTGAACTTATACACAGGTTACGGGGGGGGGGGGGGGAGTTACTACTTACAAAATCTTCGATGTTCAGAATCTTTACTGAAATTTAAAGGAAAATAATCATCTACAAGTTCAAAAAGTCTAAAAACTTCATTCTTAGTTATTTTTTTTTTAACTTCACCTAAACTTACGCTTGATTTAAGAACAAATGTATGAATTTAAAAATGCAATCTAAATAAAACATACGCATACATATATATGTGCGCGTACCCACAGTCGAAGTATTTTTGACAAAATTTAGAAGCGAAAAAAGGGTGAACTAATACACAGGTTGGGGGGGGGGGGACGAATAATTCTTACAAAATCTTCGGTGCTCAGAATCTTAAATGAAATTTAAAAGCAAATAATCATCTACAAGTTCACAAAGTCTAACAACTTAATTCTTTTTTCTTATTATTAAAATTCAAAATTATCACTGGAACGTATCAAAATAAAGACTATTGCTTATTAGAATCCTAATATAAAGACGCGGGGTTAGACATAACTTCACAAAATTAATTCTGTTTAAAAATCAATAAAATTATGTTTAACTGTCATTGTGTATAGTTGATAATACATGTAAATACTTCTAATGCACTAATGAGCTTAAAATGCCTGCCACAAATAAACACTAACAATTAGGTAAAAGTTTTTTTTTTTTTATTATTTTACCTAAAGCAACGCTTAACTTAAGAACAAATGTATGAATTTAAAAGGTCAATCTAAAGAAAATATATGCATACATGTATATGTGTGTATATATACATATATATATATATATATATATTTATTTATTTATTTATATGTATATTACGTTGGGTAATTTTAAAAAAAAGTCTAAAGAATATAAATTAAAATTTAAATGCCTCTTAAGGTTTCCCGACTGTTATTTTATAACCAAAACAAATATCTTCAATTATTTGCGGCTTCATTTTGTTTTATATTTTTCTTTTCGAAATATATTTTATGAATTGCAGTGAATTATAAGTCAATGCTCAGTAAGACCAAACCAGACCCGTCATTTCGAATTTTCCAGGGGGAGGGGAGGACAAAGTGCATATTCTCTGTATTTGCTATGCTGAGGAAACAAAACACATGCACCTTCATACATATACATTATATCCTCAAAGCCGGGGGTGGCAAATGCCCCCAACTGGCCGCTCTAAATGGAATGCCTATAATAAAGACATTAAAATATCGGGAGCAACGGAAAATTGACATTATATATACATGTTTTTAAGCTGTTTTTTTAATAATAATTTAGTTTTATTGACCGAACTGTTAACCTTTGAATTCACCTTGAAATCCCGTGCTTTAATGAACATTTCATTAAAAAAAAAAATTTATAACATTTTCACAATTAGTGATCAACTATTCCAATCCTATTTACGCGCTTGTCAATAAACCAGAAAAACCCTTTTAATGAAATAACTCAATAAGCCCCTGTGCGGTTGCGCTCGTTATCATAAGTTTGTGAGAACCCCAATTCGAATGGATTTCGAAAGGCTCGCTTAGCAGCTCTAGTAATTCCTTCGAAGCAGAGATTGGCTTTTCCTCTTGAACACGTGAGGGAGACCGATTCCCGCCTTTGTGACACTGGAACGCCCTCAAGCGGTATCTAGAGTTTATAAGATCTATGGTTATAGTAGTGATATGTTAGTACAAAATAGTGTTCGGCATCTACTCGTGAAAAAGTAGTTAACTACCAACTACTCTAAACAAAAGTAGTTGCAACTAGTAGTTAACTACATTTTTCTGAGACTAGTTGTAACTAGTAGTTAACTGTTCTCCAAAAGTAGTTAACTACTTGTAAGTATTATTCATTTTAATTTGCATGTTTAGGCTTGTTCTTAAATATGTAATCCTAATAATTCAACTCAATATTATTTTTAATCATTAAAACAATTTTAAAGAAATTCTAGTAAAACCTTCAAAGATTGAATATTTCCAAATAACACTTAACAATTAGTACATAAAGAGAATATGAATAAAGACAAAATCTTTTTCTCTAAATTTAAACTTTTATTTTAATATGTACTTATTTAATAAAGTTAATAAATTTATGTTTTTAAGAAGTAACAATTTTTCAGCAATTGTTTAAAATTCTCCTTCTGCCCAACCCCCATTCATTAACAAAGTATCTTTATAACGCGCATGCTTTAGAAATTAGATTATATTCTTTCAAATTGTGTTGAGGCAGGGTTGGTAATTTTTTTTTATTTTTAAAAAAATTTAAAAAATAGCATTTTTTTAAATTTAAATCATATTTTTTGGAATTTTTTAAGTAAAATATGTTTGCGCACACAGTAACAAATTCAGTTAATTATTTGTGTCTTCAAAGAATTTTAAGATATTTCAGTTGAAATAATTATGTATTACCAGTTTAAAATTAATTATTAATTATAGTATTTATAAAAAATGTATGCTTAATAAACAGAGAACAACAAGAAACAGAAGAGAAAGCTTATATTTCTGGACTAAATGTATTATAATTTCTTCAATATATACAACTAAGTTGACTGGACTATTATAATTTTTTGAGTATATATGTAAACAGAGATGGCAAATATCACATAATATGTTTACTAGAACTTAATCAATTTTACTGATTAGATGTTTCATCAAGAATACCAGTTTTGATGCCTTATGAACCCCCAATCTGCTTCTTAATTTTGCGTGCACTATTCCAAATGTAGAGAAAAATCCTTTCAAAGGTGCTGTTGGTGCTTTTGCTGTAGTCAGCATGTCCAAAACCTTAATGTTCTCTGGCAAAATGTCATTTTTTGACACCTTAAACGAAGCTACTTCATCTTTCCCTAGAGGACCAGATGCATTAAGGCCATATAGTGTTAAAATTCTAATGAATTACTTGAACCCAGAATATATTAAAATTTATAATAAAAAATATCTATATTTTAGTAATTTGGAAGAAGCTGATAGAAATAGTTTATTTTTTAATCATAAAAAACAGTATTTTGTTAAAAAAAGAATCATAAAAATCAGTTTTTTCTAAAAAAAAATCATAAAAGCCGTATTTTTTTTTCTAAAAAGAAAATAATAAAAATCAGTATTTTCTTCTAAAGAAATCCTAAATATCAGTATTTTTTTCTTTTTGTGTATGCATGCGTATGGTATCCCAAACGCATGCATGTTAGGTAAAGCTTCCCCATAATGAAGATTTGGTCTTTAAATGAAACTTTTTTTGTGCGTGTGCTGATGCGGGCGCTATTTATTGATTATATTAGAAAGCTTTTTCTAATTTGCATGAATACTGCAATAAATGTTATGATTTTTTTATAAGAACTTTTTCATTATATAACATAATATTAAAAATGCATTTGTGTGAGTAATATTCATAAGCTAAAATTTTAAATAATTTAATGCTTAAAAAATAGTTTTTTTTTGCAAAAAATAGATTCGAAATTTTTTTTTTTAGAAAGTAGTTAGAGTTTCGAAAGTAGTTGTAACTACTAGTTGGGAAGAAAGTAGTTTAACTAGTAGTTAACTAGTTATAAACGAAAGTAGTTACAACTAGTATTTGCCACTAGTTGTTAACTACTTCTAGTTAACTACTGCCGAACACTAGTACAAATGCAATAAGCATTGTTACATTGTTGTAACTGAATTCTACGATGGCCCATTCTCACCCCAAGTGGCACAATCTGAATAAGAACTAATACTTTATTAACGAAAGAATTGAACTTCTCACTACAAGAACTCCCAAATAGTAAAAAAAACCAGACAGTAATTTTGAAAAAGCAAATCAGGCATTTGAAAATATGAAACACGTTACGAAGTGGCTACGTTAATAAATGGCATTTCATCCTACATCAATAATAACCTAGGACTTTTTCTATGTATGTAAAGATGAAAGGAAAATAAATACACAGTGCACACAATGCAATAAAAACCAGAAAATTTCAAAATAAAATTGAATCAATGAGTCCGAAAACCAGTCATCTCCATTTTTTAAATGAAATTGAGATTATTCGGAGGCACATTGTACCTTTGAATTTTCAGAGGCAAAAACGAAATATTTTTGCCTCTTCAGAGACACATTATACTTCTGAAATTTTAGAGCCAAAAAGTGACTTATTTTTACTTAGAAATTAAAATTTTTAAAAGTCCGAAGTAAAACCCTTATTTATCCCTTGTCTATGTGTTACAGATGTATAAAAATAACTTTTAAGCATTCTAAATTGTTAAATGTTGTCTTCAAATGTCTTTTGTCATGTCTTGCATGCAAATGCAAATAAAAACCTGCGTTTCACTTAAAAGGAAGTTAAATCCAAAAAGTCAATCAAAAACGAATGCCCTAAGAATTCACGGTCAAACGTAATCAAAAAACCATTAGGATGTTACATTACCCCCCCCCCCCTTTCTTAATACATTCTTTTTCTTTACAATCCAAAATTACAAGTCTTTTATCAACACATTTGTAAAAACATTGAAATTTTCAAAAAATACAATGCAGAAAATGTATGCACTTTGTATATTTTCCTTGAGATATAAAAGAAAGCATAGATATGAGCAATTAAAAGGCAACTTGAGATTTCGAATTATTGCCTGAGCCATGATTTTGGTTCAATCTTCAGCATCCCTTCAGGTTTCCCCATCTTTATGGTGCAAAAATTGAACTTTTCTTTACAGTGTAGGGGTATATTTAACCCCGTGGGCGGCGTCCGAGACATCCGGTGACAAACACTAGGGGCATATTATGCGTCCGGGTTGCCAAAAGGAGGCGCTTCGGAGTCAGAAGACCCATCATAGGGCTATGTATGGAGTATTGCAGCCGTCGAAGGTGAGAACGCGCCTTAGGGATAACTTTAGTTTATCAGCTGCAGATAAGGATGTCTGGAACGTTAGGATAGATTCCCCATAGACTCCCTATGTCTGCAAAGAACCGAATATTCGTAAGTGTTCGTAAATATTAATTTCAACTATAAGTGTTAATTTTATCCACTAAGTAGTAATTTCATGATATCAGCGATTTTTTTTTTTTTTTGGTAATTTCTTAACATGCGAACATACAAAAATTTCGATGTTTTCTATAAACTTTGCAAAAGGAAATATGTTTGAAAGTTTGAACAATAAAAAATGCAATATGATAGAGTATTTACATTGAAACATAACTTAATGAACATCTAAAAAATCAGTTCGTTTCATGAAAAATTACATTAAAAATAAAGGAAACAAATGTGCGTAATACATTTTCTTTTAAAAGCTAGCTTTGAAAATTATTATTTATTCCGTTCTTCAAAAATAATATTTATTATAATATTACACTTTAATTAAAATGTTTCAAATAAAAAAACCTTAAACGAAAGAATTCATAGAAAAGCAACATATATACAGTAAAACTTCTCTATAGCGGACACCAGAGGGCCAAACAATTTGTCCGTTATAGAGAGGTGTCCAAAATTGTCCGCATTTACAGAGGTGATGAATCAAATCAATAGAGAGATGAATCGAAAATTGCACGTATTTGAGGAGTCTCTGTTAGGATTAGTTTTACTGTACATATTTTTTTGCCAGCTATGAAAACCTATGACGGTATTTTACGTTATTTCGAAGAGTGATAATAGTAACCAATACATATATCACTTTATTCATTCGATTCATTATTTCACTTCGATTTTATGAGATTTATATGTTGCAAGCACATATAAATTTCATAAAATCGGCATAAAATAACAGACAGTGTAACGTGTTTAATGTCAATGCATGTAATAAATTATAATATTTTTACAAATGAGAAAAAGAATTGATCTCACTATGGTAAATTGTATAAATGTTTGATGAATTTGGTACTGCTGTCCAAAGTTCTCTTACGTCCATTACGTATAAACTCGTTACGTGTAAACAATTACGTAACCATAGTACTTTACAATGCCCTAAAAAGGGCGCTGAAGAAGGCTATTTCATATTTCACAACTTCCTAGCAGTTAAATGAAATTCCCTATTAATGTGCTTCAGTGACCCGAAAATTATAATTAATGAAACTGCAGCTTCTTTTATCAGATAATACTTCCATTTCGAGCAAAAAGAATACCGCAAGCCAGCCAAAACATTTCATAATATTAGAAATTGATGCTTTAATGGAGACCTCAAGCAAACAAACTTCATCCCAAATTAGCTCTCTTGGCTCTCCAAGTGTCAAACGCTAATTAAATTTTTCTCCCCCATAACGCATGAATACTTTAATATAAATGAACCTTTTACTTGCTTCATGAAGGGCGTTAATGAATTAATCATCTTATAAAATATTATTTATTACTCTTCATCTGAAATTCCAATTAAATCAAGACTTTCCCTTCTAACTCGCAAATATGTGGCCGAAAGCGCTTCGGCTTTACAGTCAATTTTCTTTAGTCTCTAATGAAAAATTAAGATTGCAGTTCCCCTCTTTCTTAAAATACTATAAATATTCTATATTATATTGAAGTAAGAGAAGTTATACTGCAGATTATTTGCTGAAAGGTTTATTTAATGTAAGAGAAAACAGTATTGTAATAAAAACTAATTGTTTTTTCTTGATAATTCTTATTTTTTGATGACTCCTCAGTATTTTTTTCCTATTTTTTTTAAAATGAAATTTATATTTATCTCGCTTGATTTATCTGCTGTGCTATTAATATCTAAAATTTCCGAAAACATTTAGCGAGAACTTTTTAAGAATGAAACATTACCACTGTAAAAGTAAAGAAAAAATAATTGTTAATAATAAAATAACGCAATTATGTGTGCAATATATGGTCGCAATTGTTATCCACCATATGCGAAGAGTTAGGCTTTGGAATAATTTTCGTTACAATATTTATTTGCACAAAAAATAGGTGAATGAATATATGCTAATGAAATATAGCTAAAGAATCGCACTTAATTTTTCATCTTTTCGAAATGTAAGCCATAATTAAACGCACCTTAAATTGTTTAGCACTGGAAATAATTGTTATAAAATAATAATTAATCAAAATTAAAAGTATAATGTTACTTATTTTAAGGTCATGGTAATTGGAGTCCTTGATTTTGCTCCATTTTTACGTCTTGTTAAAAGTTACATATTTACAATTTATTTTTAAATAAAAAGTTAACTGCGATTCAAATTTAAATGTTAATTACTCTTTTTTACTAGTACAGACATTTTTATCTATTTTGCATACTGTTAACGATCATTAAAAAGCAAACTTCCTACAAGTTTCGAAAAATATTTTTAAAGTTTAAAAAATAAAATAGGTTTTAGAGTTGTGTATATCTTTCAACTTTGACTACAATTTAAAAAAGACTATTAATTAATAAATATTACTTTGTTTTACATTATTTTCAAAAACGCTTTTCATATTTGAAAATACTCACTCATTAAAAAGATTGAAACATAATTTGAAGTTTGTTAAGGAGATTCTAGTTTAAGAAATAAAATGTAGTATTTGTGCATTATGCCTTAATGTTAAAGCAATTGGGAACTTAAGCAATCTTTAAGGATATACTACAAAGTTTACACCCATTGAAGGTTCTGGAGATTCTTATTCAAGAGAAAATGACGCTGCGACAAATGAGTAAGGATTTCACGTTCTAGTTAAATTGTTAATACCGTCATAAGCATACTTACTAAGCAAGTAGGTCAATTTATTCTTTACTTATCATTTTCTAATAGCATATAGTGTGAAAATTAATAAAATAAGTTATATTTTTGAGAATATTTATTCGTGCGCAAATATTCATTTCAGTTTTAAAGCGTCATATACATTCCACATTTTAAATATTAAGTATATTTTTGCATGCTGAAAGATATAATCTTTAAGAAATACCCACTAAATGCACTACTAATTAATCACTTAACGCATTTGCCCGTGTCTCACACGGGCAATCTTGTATACCGCGTTATTTTATTCCGTTTGAGTTTATTCCGAGATCCGTTTGCATAATATTTTTTTACATAACATTTACCCCACTCCCTGCTCCCTAGTCAGCCCCATACAGCTGAAATTTAAAAAAACAATTTCTACTAACCTATATATTCATTTTCTCTCAAAAGAAAAAAAAAAAAGAAACTATTTTTTTGCCAAAAAAAAATTTGAAAAAAACTCATGCTTCAAGGGGTTAATGATTTTTTGAAATATTCTTTTATCCTCTTTCTCAATGAATGAACAGGAGAAATGAAGACATTGAGGATAAATTATTTTGAATTTGAGAGAAAAAATTTGGTTTAAACAATTTACCATTTAATCATGTTTTTTTTTTTCTCAATCATATAAGTCACACCAACCAAAGTTGTCAAAAACCTTTGCCAGATTCTGATGTTATACATTGCAATAAAAAATGATATATTACATTTACAGATATTGAAAAAGTTTTTTTTGTGTTAAGAGGCAACATATTTCATTAAATGACTGTTCGGAGCACGAACAGGAGCAACTCATAAAACTCGCTGCTCCAGATCAGGACCGTCGAGACGGGTTGTCATCTGATTCATGGAGCTCGGCCTCAGGAGGGCTTCGGTTCGACATTGGATTACTAATGATTTGGATTACTAATGAAACATTCTACCCTCTTCACATTAGTGCAGAAGGTACACTGTTAGAAATTTCATCATGAAATTACGGTTAAATAACCAGCAGCAGTCGGTCCATCTATTTCACCGTTAAATTTACGGTTTGGAACATTTTTCTATCTTTACGGGACCTAAACCATTTCCAATAAGCTTGGTTAAAAGCCGTAAATACAAAAGTTTACGGTTTTATAACCATTTAAAAATGGTTTTAAAACAAATTTTTTACCTTTTTTGAGCCATTTCGAGAAGTATAATCTTCGAGGCGTAGAAACCATAAACGAAGCGTGCCAGGAAGCGAACCCGGGTTTACGGTATACCAACCTTGCGCCCTAGTCATTCGGCTATCTACACCACGTAAAGCGGCAGTTTATTGATCAATAAATATTCCTTTCCAACAGGCAAACTGCTTTAAAATTGAGATTTCAGTATTTTATTTGATCCAAATTCATTTTTGGTCAAAATATTACTGTATCTTGACGAAAATCATTTTATTTTCTACAAAAATTGAAATACAAACAAACTTCGGCATCTCAAAATATGGGTTCGCTCATTCGCAAACAGTTCGGGAATCCGATGTCTCCAATTTGTGATTTACGTGTGTATGTGTTTCTAATTAGTAAACTTTGCTTAAGCCACTTTTTTTTCTTCTTTTTTATATACACATGCAGATTTGAACTAATAAATCTTTATTCATATTTTAGCAACAACGTACGACCGACAAGGTTTCACAACCAAGATGGACGTCCGATTCTTATTGAGCGCTTGAAAATTACTGTTAGTTAAACGTTCTTTAGGATAAACAGAGAATAAACGATTTTTTTCGCAATCAGCGGTTTGAGTACCATCTTTTTAATGGTAATTTAACTGTTGTAATCAAATATGGTAAAATAAAAATCAAATAAATGGTTATTTTACTATTTTCTTACGGAAAATTTTAACATTGTAGAATGTTTCTATGGCTATAATGAAGGTTTCTATGGCTAATGCAAGTGTAATCGAGTTGGGGGAGAGGAAGGATAAAACTGGGGGACATGGGCCCTGTCTTGGCTCTTGGCGGCCCTGCTCCAGATCCCGGAATAATACAATAACTCACAGATAGACGATTCAGAATTTTCAATAATGTCAAATGTGAAATACCAAGAATCAAAACTTATTGTTTGATTAATTGTTAAGAATTTTCCCAAAAATTTACAAAACGCAATAACTCGTCCTTTTCTCTTTTTTTCTGGTTCTTTTCGAAAGGAGCTTTTTATTACAAAAAACAGTGATCTTTCACAGAAAATATGAGAAAATTTCGAGTTAGTGTGATGCTTTGTACGAAAAACTAGCGAACACTAGAAATACATGCATATTTTATCCGACTCCGCTTGACCAAATATGACACTTTACAGGGAGAGTGAATTTTGGGAGGAAGAGTTTATAGAAAACATAACAGAAAAAGCTTGATTCTCTGATGGAAACCTTCATTGGGTGAAAATTCAATACGTGAAATTTGTGAAGCGTAAATTCGGTGTAAAAGCAGTTTAAGAAAGGTCCGTGGCTTTTTTTATCGTCTTATCTCATACATCAAAATATGATTGATGGGAAAACACTGTAAGAAGGTTGCAATGGGACGAGCAAAAAAAGTGGCATTTTATGTGAGGATTTTTTTTTCTCACGCTATCTGCATCAAGCTATGTCGCTTTATCGTTGTCCTACAGCCTTTGGTAGAAATGGAACTCAAATTCACAAGAGTCCTCATAAATCATTAAGAGAAGATACATCTTCCCTTGCCCACACGAGATCTCATGGGGTTCTATCTTTTCTATTACGAAAAATAGGTTACGTTTCTAATACTAAATGAGCCTTTACCGACAAATGTATTATCGATGTCCGTTTTATTAGTGATCGTGTCATCATGAACTTTAAGGGGAAAAATGTTGATGGCAGACATGATATTTTGGCGATAAAAGAGTAAATATATATATATTTTTTGTAAAATAAATGTTCTACTATTAACAAAAAATTTATAATAATTTAATCTATTTAAGAGTTATCGTTGGAAAAGAACTGTATTCAGTTTAGTTTTTCATTTTGCTTTTGTTTTAATAAACGAAAGTTCGAGTGTATCTTTCCACAATTAGTTTATATTCAGGTACGTAACGAAGCACTAGCAATGTGTTCAATTTCTTTGGTTTATTTTATTGTTTTGGCCTGCACCCGAGTCATAAAGTTTGATTGAAACACTGGAAATACAAACTGTAGAATGCTTACAAGTGATAATAGTTCTAGAACAAGATCCATAAATAAAGCTAACTAGGTCTAACAAAAACCTTTCTCCCTTTTTTTTTAACCTATTTTAATGTATCAAAATATGTCAAGTAAAAAATATCGGTACGACAGAGTACAATGTATTAACAACCTTTCCCCAACTCAAAAGCCTGAAATTCAATTTTTTTTTTCACAATTAGAATATAATTTTGTTTCCAGTTTAACTCTTTCTTGCTTGCCTACTTTCAGTTATTTTTCATTATTATATTTTATAATAATAATTATTATTTTACCTTGATTTGAAAAATAAAATATATTGCTTTAAAGAAATACATAAATTTGATTGACATTTAAAAAATAGTCCCGGTAATTACTTACCTGTTAAACTTAAGGGGCCACCTCGGTCGCCTATGGGCCCCTCGAATTCAGGATCGGTGCAATGAGCCTCGTTTGAGAAAATGGGAGATCCCTGGTACCGGTCCCGAGTCGCTGCGTCCCCATAGGAGGGAACACTGAAATTATGTGTAGACAAAATGTGAAACAAAAAATAAATAAGTCAAACAAAATTTTTAGTTACTCTTTTCTGAACTGTAAGGGAATACCTTAGAATTTGGTTAAAATCATTTAATAAATGTTTGTACTTGAATTTTAAATGCTACACGTACTGAATATGAAGACGAGATACAGATAATTTAAGCTAACGTTATAAATCTATTACGGAGCAAAATATCATACTAGTATGCAAAAGAGAGAAAACATAAACATTCTTAGCTTTTACTAACCAAAGTTTCATGACATATCTTATTTTAAAACATAAAAATAAAGGATAAAAAATAACTTTAGAAATGTAAGAATGTCTTAGGTCAGATTTTAATTTTTTAGACTTGCTTTTTTCTCTCCACACTTATATTCGTTAAGTCATTAGCAAAACAATCCAACAAAGGTCTGTATTAAAAATGACTGCAGAATATTTTATGAAAGAATCTAATTTGAAATACATGATTAAATGATGCTACTCAGAAGCGCGTTCGAATATTTGTAATTACTACCATTTTCTTATTTCTGTTAACTATCACAAAAGGAAATAAATTGCCTATTTTGGAAACTCCTTTTTTTCACTTTTTCAATCCGCTTTCCTTTCCCCTTCATTTTACCTCATCATTTATTAATCAGCAGGAAAAGGCAAGAAAAAATTCCAGATTATTTCCTCACCATTAAAACATTGGTTTCGGAGATAGGGGATGGTCCTTAATTAAGCCTTAAATTCAAGAGCCCGCTACGGGATTTCGCAACAGTATGCAGTAATTCATTCATAAATATTTAGATGTTTAATTTTCAGAGATTCCCTAAATTTAATTAGGGCGGTATTACGCGTAAAGCGAACATTCTGCCGCGTCCGCTCTTAAGGCTACGACTTGAGCGATTCTTACGCTTTAAAGCTGCAGGATTAAGCACTGACATCTTTTCTTTAGAGGCGAGCTTCAGAACCAAATTAAATTTAAAGTTTCTTCCAGCGTTTGATGTTTCATCAAATACTTTTTGGAAAATGTATTTTTAATTACCATCTTATTGCTTTGAAATCTTTGAAGTATTTTCGACAGTCCAGTTTAATTCAGTCGTGTCCTATAATTAAATGTTTTCCTCATAATGAAAATACATCAAGTATTTTAGCTTAAGTGAAAAAAAGAATACTCTCCATAGTTCAGCAACTCTTCTTCATGTCTTTGTCGTTTGTAAAAATTTTTACATTTCTAAAATAAAAAGAAAGAAACAGTTGCTTGTACTTACATTGCAGTGCCTGATTACCGCACAGGCCAACCAGGCCGCGGCCTTGGGCCCCCAAATTGTAAGAAAGATTTCAGAAAATATTTGTAAAAAGATAATTTTTTACAAAATGAAAAGATCTTAGCTCATTTAAATGGCGAGCTGTATTTGCTTAAACAAGGTATACTATGCACCATCAGATCAATATCTTCATTGACTATCATGCTAAATAGTATCCTTTACTCGTTGACGTTTTTTATTTATGTAATATTATGAACAGTAAAATTTAAAAATGCAATATGTGTATTCAAACATTTTGTTTATTTAATGAAGAATACAAAAATCATATTGAATAAGAACAATATGGAATGCAGAATAGTAGAATGTCGTGTCAGTAGATGATTTTTCCCCCTTGGCCAATTGGATATGAACCCAGTATGAATAGAATAATCTCCAAGCTTATTTACTTTTATACATTATACCCAGTATTTTTACTTTTCGTACCATAGGAGGCCCCAAAATGATGTTGTGCCTTGACTGTCTTAATCGAGCCCTGCGTACGCCACTTATTTTTCTTAAGTTTCTACTTTTTTCTATGACTGTTTAGTTTTTTTGTGAATTTGAAAACACTTTTCTGCACTTATAAAGAACATTAAACGTAGAGAATGGCACTCTTATGAATAATTCTGGTTTTGTTGTTGGGCTGAAATCTGTAGTTAGTTGTGTATTAGGAGGACATATACAGGGTGTTTCTAAATAAATAAGGGGTTTTAACGCTTTGTAGTATTTATTCCGTAAAATAGTAACTAACACATGAAATGAAAGAGCAACTCAAACAGTTTTACGTACAAGCTTACAAGTGTTTAATGTTAGTATTTTTCATCTCACGGCACACATCAAGTAGATAGCCCAGTCTTCCCAAACGTTGTTCAGTGTTTGTGGTGTAATTATTGCAACAGCTGCCTCAATCCTGTTTCTTAGGACGGGAAGGTCAGCTGGTAGTGGATACACATACACACGATCCTTTATGAACCCCTACAGGTAGAAATCCCATGGCGTGAGATCGGGTGAACGTGGAAACAATGCAAAAAAAAAAGGTTAGGCCCTTTGTAGCCAATCCAGCGTTCGAGTACAGTGATGTTCAACCAATCGGTATTTGCAAACTGATGATACCATCTGCAGATATTATTAGGACTTGGGGGATCACATCTGAACTTAATCCGTAATGCACGTTCCTCAGTAACTTGAGATTCAGTCTTTGCAAACTGCAGAACTCAAAAATGTTTTATGTTTACTTTCTTCCATGTTTGCCACTAGCGAATGCGCAGAGGCTTTCTAGTACCAACAAACAAAACTGTTTGAGTTGCTTTTTCATTTCATGCTATAATTATGGTTTTAAGTTTTACGTAATAAATACTATATAACGACATTCTTTTAGAAATACACTGTACAATATAATAAAGTGAAAATACGACCGTTTGAGAAATTAACAATATGCTACAATCAAAAAACTGTATTTAAATTTATTTCATTACGTTCAATGTTAAATGAGAATCATTACGCAGCTCTCTCAATACTTCCGCGGGCAAAATGCGTTTCAGTATAGCAAGCGCCCTCTGGCTAGGTTTTCCTCCGATATAGTGTACGATTTTATATATGTATTCTCTGCATGTGTAAGCGCATATTGCTGCTGCCACGATATGTACCTCATGAGACTGCGTTGGAACAGTTAATTGCTGTCGGGGGAAACATTTGGATTAGCCAATAGGTCCCCCTTGGGCAATGAAACCGTGCTTTTGCGAAGGTGCTAAATATGTGAATTAATAAATATTTTAAATATGGAATCACTTGGGTTTAAGAGCACTTTAAAAGACCTGGTATAATGAATGCTGTAAAAGAAGAAAAAATATATCGATATTGTTTTGTATTGTGTTGTGTTTAACTTCCTTTCTTGTAAAAATAAGAATAATTTCATATATATTGCTAAATGAAATGATAAATAATAATAAAATGATAAATTAAGCAATCAACTGTGTTTAAGAACACTAAACGGCTTGGTACATTTATGCCACTTGCAATGAAAAATATTTATTTCTTTCTTTCGTTGATAATCAAAAATAAAATCATGAATACTATCTGCCAAGAATTGTCAGTCACCATCATCGAAGTTAGAAATGAATAAAAATATCAGATCTCGCTATATTTGGTCACTTCGTAAAATAGCCGAAAAAGCCGAAAAAACAACTAATTATTTAACCAAACAAAAAATTGAAATAATTGTTGATCCATTAAGTTTTGTATCACACCAAGAGAAGGAAAAAAGTATGTTCTAGTAGATGACAGCCCAAGGATTACATAAATGCATGGCGCGTGCGATTATAATAATTCAGAGAAGATACAAAATATGATCCAAAGCTATTTACCGGTAATAGTTGTGAAGCAAAACTCAGAATATTAATGGCATGGCAAAATGGTTGCTTCAATATTACAACAGAATATTAAAATTAGAAACATTTATTTAATCACAAAAGTTGCATTTAGTCAAAAGAAAATAAATACTTTACCATGAAGAACAAAAGCTTCTCATATAAACCTAGAAAAATATATTTAAACTATTTAGTAATCATGATAAGGATAGCAGAACTCAGCAGTCTCAAGCAGCAGTCACAGTTATCTCAAGAAAACTAAAATATTGTGTAGCGAATCTCTTTCCAAGCAGAGGAACGAATTAAAGTCTTTGGTCGAAATATTTATCTTTCAGTAAAACATGTATTGCATTCTTCCGTACGATCAGTCATCTACAGAGCATGTATGTGAAATACTAATGTAAAAAAGCTGTGTTACAGCAAAACAATAGAAATATTGCACCGTCAACAATAAAGGATACAAATACAAATCCAAACTATTCTTATTGATCAAACCAAGGAGACTGGACGTTACTAATTAATCATTTAACAACTCAAGAAAATAAAGAAAATGTAAATGCTTGCGAATAAGGGAGAATGTGGAAAATATCTTTGGAAGTACAATGTGTCTGAAATATATTTCAGTAATCAATAAATTCGTATAATTGCGAAAAACTGCAGTAATAAACAGAACATACAAGCTTTATAAACTATAAAAGCTGTATTTTTATATACATCAATAAACATGATTTACCATGAACAACAAAGTATTTTTATATGAATGAAGTTAAAATATTTTAAATATTCTTCTTGAATAAATCATAAATCGTTAGGCACAAATCAAGAAAAAATTAAATATTACCCAGGAATACTTGTTTTCAAAAATACTCTCTGGAATTTATAAGGGTCTTCAATCGATTCGTTGAAGAAATCGCCATTATTAGAGACAATGGAAATTTAATTGCTTTTAAAAAGTAAAGTTAAAAGTTTCACACAATGTATCAAAGAAGCAAAAACAATTTATATGCATAATATACTAATTTAGTGCTTACACTAATTTAAAACACTATATTAATAATTAATTTAGAACATTTAATATGAAAACTCATTAAAATGGCAAACAGAAAGTAGTTTTTCTACCATCTATTTTTCACCTCTACAAAAAAAAAAAAAAATATTAGCCATACACCTTGACTATGTGATTATTTTGTAAAATCTTTTTAGTTTGAAATAACAATTAAGTAATTATTGTACAGTATGAAATAAACGTTCAAACTATCCTTCTCTTTCTGCCTCAAATTTTCTTCAGGTTTTAAATGTCCAAGTCTTTTTCAAACTTTAATTATAGGAATACTTTACAGAATAGTAACTCTGAATACGGATATATGTCTATAAATGTAAGCTTCATAAATTTCTTAAAAGATAAACCCTGAAGGGGAAAAAGTAGTGAAAAAACAATTATAATTAATTATATTTAAGAAAATTTCCTCTAGCTTTTTCTCCTAACATTTTTATATTTCACATAAAAATAGTTTCAAAGAAGTCATGTAAAATATTGCGCGTCTAGGAATTTATATATCTCTTATTTTAATAGTCGATAAGTGTAGGCACTTGGAACGGATCTATTACCAACTAAAAACAAAACTTTCCAAGACTCCCAGAGTAAACAAAACAGAGTATTTATTATTCTGTGTTTTTTAATCTAACTTATCACATCAACAAAAACAACAATAAGCCATTCGCTGTCACGGGCCGGACTAAGAACACTGGCAGGGTGTGTTTGGCTCACGGGCCGTAGTTATCAAGCACAGACAACACACTCGTTGTGTGGGAATGCTACCATTTTAATAAGGAGCCATTATTTCACTCTCATAATAAAAGGGAATTTAACTTACTAAGAATTTATATTTCTAAGAAGTCACAAAATTTATCTTTTATTATTAAGGAAATATTTATTCTTTAGCTGCAGTTAAAACTAAAAAATAATCTTTTGCAGTTAAAGTTAGAAGATAGATTAGTTCTACTTTCAGTGACATACCTCGGATCACTACGATGAAACTAAAGCAAGACTATTAAAAATCTTTTTGATTTTTCTTAATTTAAAACAAAGACTGAAGGGAAAAAAATCCTAGACAAGTAAGTCTTACAACCCTTAATCGAGCACTCTAGAGGTAACTCTGTTCCACTCATTTAACATGAGCATTCACCGGGAAGAAAGATTTATAGCGTAGAGCACGGAGACATACAATATGTACTCGCAAAGTCTGTCAGAGCTAGGAAGGGGTGACTGAACGGATTTTAATCTTCTCATGAATACATGCGATGGAGTTTGATTTCATTGCATATATCTTACCATAAATTAGGGCTCAAAATTCTATTTCGGAATAAAAATACAGTTTTACAACGCATTAACCATGTTAATTATATACTCTAGATTAAGAAGTTGTTAATTTTGGTTGTCAAAATTTACCAGAAGTTTTCCATTTATGCAAACAATTAAAAAAAAAAAAAACAAGTTAGAAAGCAACGTTTTCAGAGAAAAAGTGTGGTGAAAAAAATTGCGAACACGTGTATCGTAATTACCAGAAAATTATTTTTCAAAGCAAAAAGTTGGAAGCATATGGATTCAAATACATACAACTGTACAATGAGAAACCAACTCAGTGAACAGGATATGTGATTTCCTGAAAGTGGGTTAATCAAATTAGTCGTACATAAATTTGGCATCTGTGCATATATTTGGCGACTTCAAAAATGATGTTCAAGTATGTCTCTTAATTCCCTTTTGTATTTGTAGTCTAATGCTAATTTTGTGATTGTTAATTTGCAATATGATGTCAATATTTCGTTATTACCTTTGTAATCCCTCCCCCCTGTTTCTTTTATATTCATCCTCGCATCTCCTTAAAAATTAGCTCAAACTTCAAATTTTATTTGATGTCTGAACCAATACAGAAACTTTAGCCACATACAGTAGACAAACCCCGTAAAACCAGGGTTCATATAAGATGGATTCCTATATCACGGCAGTAAATAGTATAACACGCTAAAAGATGCTCGTATAACAAGGGTTTTAACAATTTCTATGTATTCACCCCAAAAAAGTATGTTAGTAATTCTGGACTGAGAACAGTGACACACAAACACACTCGTACAACACGAATTTAACACGGAACGTATCTACCGTGATATAGGGGGGTTCTACTTTACTGCGCAGCTTCGAGTTAAAAAGTAGAGCAACTATACAGTTGTTGGAAGAAAAAATAACATATTTTATAATTCAAGGGAGCTCCAAACATATGGTATGGTTGGTATGTCCATGTGCGCAGTCTCAAATTATTTTTGACGTTCCGCCACCGACAACTTATCTCTTATCGACAACATCAACGATTTTTAAAATTTCACTGCTACATTAGATAGATTTTGCTTATTTCTTCACTTACTTTTTTTTCAAGAAACCTTTTCTTATGTTAGCGTAACACAATGGGAGCATCGATGTGGCCTTAGTCCTACCACTTTTCATTACGTTTAGCAAGGCCATAAAGAATAAAATAAAAAATCGAATGCAAATATTAAATGGTATTAAACTATCAGTAACTTCTCCCCCGTCTAACTAAAACTTCGTTGTAGCCAAGAAATTGCATTCATACACAACCCCGAAAGTGAGTATTTCAGAAGCATATGCACAATAGAGAACTAAAACGATAATTAATACGTAAGCTATATTATTAAAGGAATCCAAAATTACGTCCACTTTAAATTAGAGTGTCAAAAAATAAGTATTAAATGACAAATACTCAAAGATGTGCAAATTTTCAAGTTACATCTATTACATAATAAATTACTCAAGGATTGAAGAGTTTTAAAAAATAAATAGCTTATTTTGAAACTTAGTTTATTCTTTTTTTCTGTGAAAAATCTCCCTCAACAATTTCAGAGATAATTACTTCACTTTAAATTCTGCAACCTTTTTTCTAAATTACGCAATTTACCATTCTTCAGAAAACTATTTTTTCCAAACTATGAAACTTTGTTTCATGAGCAAAAATAAGTTTGGGAAGCTATTTTAGTGTGTACAAAGATTAATTCATGCAAAAACACATCAATCTAAGGTTTTCTTTACTTAACAAAGGTAGACCGCATTACCAAGTAATTGCACTGCTTAATATGCAATCAAAGTTGTTTCCTGACAAACTGTGTCTTAAATTTACAGAATCTCTCTAATATTATATTTTCAAAATAATCCATTATTTAAAGTACTAATAACAACATTATTAATTAGAAAAATCGTGATTTAAGAAACTGACAGCAACAAAACGAGTTGTGTTTTTAAAGGGGTATTCTAGGCATGAATTTCGCCCGGTTTTTGAAGCGCCGTACAAAGGAAAAAAAATATTTTTAACAGCCATTTTTTTACCATTTGTTTATTGATGTTTTATTATTACATACAAAAGTTAACCAAAAAACGAATTCCAATTGACAAAGTTTTGAGCAAGGTTCACACGATAAAGGGATGTATAAAGAACATCCTCTCCAAATTTGAAGTAAATCGGTCCATTAGAACTCGAGATATATTTACCGCCAGTTCGAAAAAAATAGTTTCGCGTTCAAAGTTTCACTGTTAGAAATTTCAACATAAAATTACGGTTAAATGACCGGCAGCAGTCTGTCCATCTAATTCACCTTTAAATTTACGGTTTGGAGCATTTTTCTATCTTTACGGGACCTAACCATTTCCAATCAGCTTGGTTAAAAAGCCGTAAATACAAAAGTTTATGGTTTTATAACCACTTAAAAATGGTTTCGAAACAAAAGTTTCAGCGTTTTTGAACCGTTTTGAGGCGTAGAAACGGTAAACGCAGCTTGCGGGAATCGAACCCGGTTGTTTGCCATACCAACGTTGCTCGCTAACCACTCGGCCATCGGCACCACACAAAGCGGTCGTTTATTTATCAATAAATCTTCCTTTTCAACAGGAAAACTGCA
The DNA here is from genome assembly GCA_038502835.1 of Octonoba sinensis. Classification (NCBI taxonomy): domain Eukaryota; kingdom Metazoa; phylum Arthropoda; class Arachnida; order Araneae; family Uloboridae; genus Octonoba; species Octonoba sinensis. Next base: position 201,841,492 of record CM076598.1, on the reverse strand, counting down.
TTAAAATTGAGATTTCAGTTTTTGATTGGATCCAAAGTCGTTTTTAGTCTAAATTTACTGTATATGGACGAAAATCATTTTATTTGCTGCAAAAATTAAAATACAAACAAGCTTCAGCAGCTCAAATTATGGGTTCGCTCATTCGTAAACAGTTCGAAAATCCGATGGCTCCAATTTTTGATTTACGTGTGTATTTGTTTCTATTTAGTATCCACTGCTTAAAACCCATTTCTGGCCGAGCATAGAAATTTTATTAAAAGAGGTATTATTTTTATTAAAATATGCTTAAATTACATCCATTAAGACACAAAAAAAGTTTCATGTATGAAAAATAATATTTTATTTGCGAAATGAAATGGTGCGTATACGCACCATTGGCCGAATCAATGACCAAAAAGTTGAAACTGGAAATGGAATTTTGAGGACCATGGTAAATTGTATTATAATGAAATATTATATTTTTTAGGAAAACTTTCAAAACATTTTGGATGCAAATGTACTCGGCATTCGAGGCGCAGATAAATCATGTGGCTTTACACACCTTACATTGTCTATGGGCTTTTTCTTCATGTTCACTTATGGTATGGCCGACTATCAGCCCGTATTTCTTTCGGTAGAGTTGCAGATTATGGACGAACTTGATTAGGATGAGTCATTTGTAGTTTATTTTCATCAGATATATTGTTCTTGAATTCAGATTTTAATAGGGCAATTGCTATATGAGATCGGGTCTATGAGTGCCCTTTTTGTGTTAGTAGAAATTCTATGCAGATTCCATGAATTGACTACAACGCTATCAATGATATTTGTAAATAATGGCCACTAACATTTTTCACCTTGAATGTTTATGCTGTTTCATTGTCATGAAGGTCAACACCTCCCATATGTTCATAGTAATCCGTAATAACGTTCGGTTGTTAAATCATAACATTCTTTCTTTGCGATTACGTATAGTTTGGTATTTATAAGACGCAAAATAGTCGCATTATTAGTAACAATCGTTACCACAGCATTGTAGTTTTATTTGATTGCACATATTTCTGCATCTTTGTTGAAGGCAAAATCGAAGGAACCGCGATGTTTTTTTATATGTTTGGAGTCATCCAATGTACCACAAATATGCGATTTTCGAGATCTGTGCCAAATAAATAAAGAACTTTTTATTTTAAAATGTCGCATTAAGCGTAAAAAGAGAAAAAGTTATCAAAAAATATTGCGTGCATTTCAGGTTTCGGAACCACGCTCATTTCGAAACCACACTTGTTCCTAATGACATATTTTGTAAATCACTGTTAGTCTCAGCACTTCTATAGGGTATGAATTGGTAAAGGTATCCGTCAGATGAGCACGAACACCAAAGTTAGAATCCAAACCTTACCGCCTTCCTCTTTATAAACATTTCTAATGATTGCCTGCCAAAATATGACATAAAATGCCAAAATTTGCCTAAAAACAAGGGTTTTTCAATTTTTGCTTTTTGTTCATGCTTTCGGCTAATGGTACGTTAACGCACCATTAAATTTAAATAAAAAGTTTGAAGTTTTTTAATGATATTTATTTTATTTTTAAATTTTTTTACAGAACCTGCCACTTAAGGTCATTATAAAAACATATGATTAACTTCAAATAGATAAGTTATACATTTTCAAAAAGTAGAATTTGTCAATGATCGTGTCGAGTTGAAAAATTAGCTTTTTTTGAAAATTTCTCAGCATAAAGAGCTCTAATTAAGTCACTAATATTTTTTATTTGTCTTCAGAACCTTTAAAAAAAGCAGAAAAATAAAATTACTGAAAAATATACGTCACAGTGTCCATAAAAAAATATTTCTTGAAATGGTGCGTATACGCACTATTGGCGAAAATGGATTAAGCCACTTTTTTTTATCTTCTTTTTTTATATACACATGCAGATTTTAACTGATAAATCTTTATTCATAATTTAACAACAACGTACGACCGGTAAGGTTTCGCAACCAAGATGGACGCCCGATTCTTATTGAATGCTTGAAAATTACGGTTAGTTAAACGTTCTTTAGGATAAACAGAGAATAAACGATTTTTTTCGCAATCAGCGGTTTGAGTACCATCTTTTTAATGGTTATTCAGCTGCTGTAGTTAAATATGGTAAAATAACAATCAAATAAATGGTTATTTTACTATCTTGTTACGGAAATTTTTAACTGTTTGAGACAAGTTTTCGGCAGTTTTACTTATAGACTGGTACATAATACTTACATATTTTTAATCGGCGATTCTTGCTCCATATAAGAAACCTTCCTCTACTTCCGAATGTTCATTCTCCGTTGCTCTCTTGTGAAGACGAGCAGTTCTACCCTCCTTTGACCCCTCTGAAATCCGGAGTTCCGAGAGCTCGATACGAGCTTCGTCCCGTCTCGCTGCAAAAGCATTAGCTTCTGGGCCAATCGTGATTCCCATAACATCTAAGATTTTTAATATGGGTATAAAACCTTTATTAAAAATACTAACTGCGAAGGTTGGCTCAAAACTAACTTAAAATAAAACTAAAAGAGAAGATTCTAACAAAACTAGATTCAAACAACTTTCTGTGTCCTTCAATTAAATATAGATTTAAAAGGGATACTATACAATAAAGATTTTATAAGGGATATTCAACCGTAGGGACTCGGGAACGCATACCGTCTTTTGTTGACTTGTAGCAGTCGGACCGGAACCTATGCCACGTTACTAAAACGGTAACCACGTTACTAAAATTCCTATTATCTCATGAGTTATCATGAGATAATAGGAATTTTGAAAAATCCTTTTAATAGCATATTCTTGAATGTCTAAACTTTAGAAATATGAAAAAAAAAAATTCTATTTTTCAAAATTCTACACTAGAATATCCCCTTAAAATCCATAAGGTTTCACACTAAGCATTTTTTGCCATTTTAATGTAACTAACATCGACTATTTCACATTATCCTGTTTTACACATACAGATCACAAATTTTACTCCAAAAATAAGCACCCCTTTCCCAATAAAAAAATATATAAGAAAAAAAGTATTAAATAGTTAGATGTAGGGTAGTTTGACCAGTGAATAAGCACAATTTCTTTTATAAAAAATCGTGATGCTTTTAAAATCTATAACATTTAGCATATGATACAAAAACATATTCTTGTTGATGAACGCAAATATTTATAAAAAAGTAGAGAGCTTAAACGATACTATTACTGGTTGTTTTTGGGTGCTCTAATAAAAAAAACTGGGTGTATGAACACAAAATTACCCGGTGATTGGGCACGTAAGTTTTTGATTTAGTTTCAGAGGATTTTGCTTTTGAAAGGGGTCCAAATAGGGGGTGGGACTAAAATCAGGATTTGGGATGTATCGAATATTGAGTTTGTCGAATACTGGATAACAGGTATATCAATTCTCTTATGGATTCGTACGGAATCCGCTCTGATATTTAATCCGACCGATATTTTAATACATCCAGATCCGACCGATTTTCAAACATACGGTATCCGACCGATTTTCAAATACCCATATCCGACCGATTTTCAAATACCCATATCCGACCGATTTTCAAATACCCATATATCCGACCGATTTTCAAATATCCGGTATCCAACAGATTTTTAAATATCCAAAATATGAATGATTTTTAAACACCCGAATACTTAAAAATCTGTGGGATACCGGATATTTTTAAAATGGCCGGAAACCAGTTTTTCAAAAACGGGACAGATTCTGGATATACGATGCCGTCTGGATGTATGAACTCTCCTGTTCATTCACTAGAACCAGCAAAAAATAAAGCATCATTATCAGTGAAAGAACATCTGTTTAGTCTCTGGTTTTTAAGTTTTTCTCTAACCAGTGCCTGAACACTACCTTGCTTCAAAATTTACACATGCTCCAATTATTGAAACAATTCAAATCATTTCCAAAAAATGCCTATTTCATTTTACTTCTATACAAGTTATAAACTAGTTATATACTCCATACTAAATAAATTGTTTTAAAAGAGAAACCGGAAGCTTCACAAGTAGAACCATTTCATAATTTTCCCAGAAGAAATTCAGGTGATCAGAATAATCATTGCTTAAAATTGAATGGACGAAAGTTACTGTTGCCAATTTACCTAAAAAACAAACCATTTTGAAACCGTTATTTTTTAGAAAAAATTCACAAAGTGTTCATTAACTGGGTGTTGTTCATTCACTGTTGAGACTGGACACTACTAAGTTTATCAGGGGTAGAGTTCATCAGAATCCTACCTGGCAATGAGAAGTATTTTCAAAAAGAGCTAAAACATAGAAAATTGTTCTGTAAATGAGAAAATACTTAAAAATACTGTACGAATCTTTAAAACATGCTCCAACACAGGAAAAACGTCGAAAATAGCAGAAAAAATTCATTATCATCAAGGCCTGCTTAAAAATATATCTAAATAAGTTTATTTAGTACTCCTTTGACAATGAAATATATTTAAAACAACCATTATTCTCACTACTATGAAAATTTTTCCGAAAACGTTGGTTTTAAAACGTCCTTTTTTTGTACAAAATCTTAGAAATTTTAGGAAATGTTTAAAATTAATGCAGCTGTTAACCATTACGCTTTTTTCTTTTTACGAAGCTTACTACATTTTCTACGGGTTTTTAAGAAAAACTATGCTTAGAAACATTGTTATTATTTTTTTGATGTAGTTGCAGTAAAAATCAGAAATTAACTAACATTTTAAAAAATATTCATGCAAAATTTTATAAAACTTTTAATTATTAGTAAAATTTTAAACGAAAAATCTAAAATTTTGAGAAATGCTACAAATTATATTTTTGAATTTAACAAAACAAAAATAACTCAAAATCAACTTACTGACACTCATCTAGGGGATATACCAACAATTTTGAGGATATATTGAAAAGAAAAATTTTTAGAGCTCATCGAAGCATTAATAGTAAGATTTTTGGCAAATTTGCTACTTCGATACTTCATAGACTGACCATAAATAGCAAACTATTGCAGTTATGATTAAGAGTTTGGTATATGCCCTAGCAGATAATATAGAGATAAAGTGTGCCAAGTTTCATAAAAATAGGATGAGTATATTTTGAGTTATTTTTGAAACGGGCAAATTTTACATAAAAACTCATTTTGTGAAGAATGCATTTTAAGTTTAGACTTTCATATTTTAACTATGTATTACGCACAGACAAATATAAAATTCAACACAATAATAGCCCATGCTTTGCTTTTACATATATTTAGAACATTTGAACTTTATTTATATAATTGTTTAATACTTAGGCTTTTTTTTTTTGTAACTGGTAATGAAACTCGCCAACACAGAAATACTCACAATGCATCAATTCAATGATATATTTACAGAATTATTCACAATTGATTTTTCTTTTTGCTAGACCTCCTAAAAATCAATATGTAAACAAAAAACCCATATTTTCACTTTTATGAAGTTAAAATAGTTAGATTTTTCGTGGGAGAATTATACTTTAAAAAATGTCATATATGCGACAAATACATTGGCGAAGTTATAAACTAATTTACTATGAAACTCTATAAATTACAACTTTCATATCAAAATTTCCCCACATTTATAAGTGATGCCCTCTTCTTGTTCAGATTTTGCTATTCTTCCTTTTTTTTTTATTTCTCTATTTTCCTTTTGAGAGAATTTTACATTTGGCAAAGTGTTTTCCGATCTTGCTTTAATGACCGATATCTCGACTTCTAATTAGCGTAGAGACAAAAACGAACCAGTTTTGCTACAAAACCAAAAACGAACCGAAAGCTAAAGAACTGATTAATAGAATAAAATCATTAAGAAACTTGTGAAATTTGGTCAAAAATGAAAATTTCGGATACCTTAACCTCACCAATCAATGCATGCATTTAAAAGAAAAAAAAATCATTAGAAAATTTATGTGATTCTAATGTTTCATAAGTAGCAAGACAAATATATTTTAAAATCCCAATTCAATTTTTTTGCATATTTTAAGGAACATTTCAAGTGTACCAATTGTACGTTATGAAATAAACGTAAAAAAGTAAAATTTAAACTAATATCAAATGACTACACTATGCAACTAGACTTGTATAGAAAAACATTTTCATTTTTAGAAACAATATGCAGGAATACAGCTCTACCACGGAATTTTCATATTTGGACGCTTCCATGCATTGAGGGACAGATCACCTTTAAAATGACCAAAAAATCGATTTTTAGAATTTACTGCTGTCATTTGATAGAGCATTTTATTCTGAATAATTTGATACCAAACTTTCAACCGTGCGATAAATATTTAGCGAAATAGAAAGTAAAATGTAAACACCTCTTTATTATTTACTGTTTAAGTACCCGGTTTGTTTACATTTCCGCTTGACGTTTCACACTGCAGTCCCTTTAATTTTTCGCATTTCGTTCGTTTATTTTTTCTCCATAACTTTTATTTATGGAGGAAAAAGGAATTTTTATTTTTAACATCCATTTAGTGAAGTAAAGAAGAAGACTTGATACATTTACTTCTACTTCAACTTCTATTTATGTTGTTCTTTGAAACTTTTCTTGCTAAACTCCATGCTTGTGAAAGGACATCTGCTTTCAATTGAATCTGTTCGATAGATTTGCATTTTATCAAAACAACTGATCTTTTCAGAACAATTTCTCACAATAATTATTGTGAAGCTAACTTTTTCTGGTTAGTTCACTTTGTAATGGAAAGTTCTAAGAAACGTACTTCTGGACAGCGTCCAAAGAAACGAAAGTTAAATGGCAATCGCAATGCAAATCTGAACTCTACTTCTAAAATAGAAAATGTTAGTGCTTCCTCTAAAAAATTAAACAGTAGCTGTTTAGAAGATAGTTATAGGGCAGCCGATAGTTTAGGCTATAGAATTATGGATATTGACATATTGTTCAAGGAAATTACCAATAGTTTGTGCTGCAAAAAATGTCACTCTAATGTAATAATTTCAGAAAGTGTCATTTATGGATTATCCTCTATATTTACTATCAACTGTGAAAACTGCTGCAGAATATCAAAGTTTAGAAACTCTTGTATGATGGGAGAGAAATCAAATGCGCCAGAAATAAATAGAAGATTTATCTATGCAATGAGATGCATCGGCCAAGGCTTGTGTGGTATGAAAAATTTTTGCGGTGTAATGTATCTGCCACCACCTGTTCAAAAGAATGCTTACAACAAATCCGTCCTAAATATTGCAAATTCTGTGTCAAATATAGCAGTATCATCAATGGCTAATTATGTGAAACAGGAAATCGAAAAGACTGGACAATCAGAACTTACTGTTAGTGGCGATGGGTATTGGAAGACCCGTGGTTTCTCCTCAAAAATTGGAATTGTCAGTGTAATTGGGGTGGAAACTGTCAAAGTTTTAGACATCGAGGTACTGTCCTCTTTTTGCGTAGGATGTTAGTTTGGAAAAAAGAATAAAACGGGCAAAAAATTTGAACTGTGGAGGAAGAAACATGAAAAAGATTGTGTAAAGAACCATTCGGGCTCCGCCGGAAAAATGGAAGTTAATAGTATGCTGCCAATTTTTCATTGATCCGAAGCAATTTACAATGCAAAATACATCAACTACATTGGAGATGGAGACAACAAAACCTTCTTAGAATTACAAAAAAACAATGTTTATGGATCCGAAACTGGCCTAAACAAAGTGGAATGTGTTCGACACGTTCGAAAGAAGATGTGTAGTAGGTTACATAAACTGAAAGACTCTATGTGGGCCAAAAATTAGCTGATGGTAAAGTTTTGGGGGGCAAAGGACGCCTCACAGATAAATTTGTGGAGGAGCTCACCACCTATTATGGTGGAGCAATACGAAATAATCCAAACTCTGTTATGGACATGCGGAAAGCAATTTGGGCTGTCTACTATCATACACGATCTTCGGATATAGAACCCTTGCATGATTTTTGTCCACCGAGACATGGCTGCCTGCGATCATACAGCGGCTGTCCAAACGGGAGAAAAAGTGCGTGCATGCAGAACTTACATTTTCTGCCACTTCAGTCAATTGGCGCTGTTAGCATGTACTTAAAAGCGAGGATTTAAAGGTCTAACCATAGCAATATCATCGCGTTAAAGGCTTGAATTTCATGACAGATAAACATTTAAGTGTTGAGGGCAAAAGTGACTATCAAAATACGTTGCAGGGTTATGTATTTGCCATTAAAACGTTTCTAATACAGAGGAAAAAATAAAAAGATCGTTTTTTTGGTAGTAACACATGCAGACATTGAAGCTGCTTGTTAAGATACAACTTTTCTTACATACGTATACTTTTATATATAATGAACACAGAGAACATTTTTTTTTTGCAATTCTGATCATATTATGCTTTCAGATCTTTTTTTATTTTGAACGATAATAATTGCGCATAATTTTATGAAATACATTTATCCTCTCATATTGTGTAGCACAAATAAATTGGCTAGCAGGTTTTTGAAAGCCGTATTGAATAGTCTTTAAATTTTTATTAGTTACTTTATTATTAAGCAATTTTCAATACACTCATGTTAATACTATTAAATAACAGCAGTTAAAAGAAAAATGACATAGGTAATGATTAATAAAGTTATTTTAAATATATGTGTTAACTGAATTATTTCAATTCCATTTATTGTAAATTTAATTATTTCAAGAAACTGGAACAGTTAGGTTGTGAAAGATTATTTGAACAATTATGTAATTAAGTAAGTGATTAATGTAACAATTTTCTATTGCTATTAACAGACTAATAGCATAATACTAATAACTAATATTGCATTGTATAGTATAGCTGACTTCAGTTAACTTCAACAGATGGATTATCGTATAAGAGTGGCGACTCTTTTTTTTTTTTTTTTGCTGGTCTCATCTAAAGCAATTACACTAGTCAAAGATTTAGAATAAAATCCTGAAAAAAAAGTAAGAAAGGTCAAAGATTAGGCCTTTGTAGAAGAAAACGCTTCAATAAAATAAACAATCAAGGGGAAATATTTTGAAATATTACAATTAAGTACAATAAATACAATAAATGAGAAATTAAAAATAATTACTTAAAACGCTTCATTATATGCAGTTCAGAGTTATCAAGATTATTTTTAAAACTTGTGACTGACAATACATGGGTGCCAACCCCCTAAGCAAGACGGTGCATACTAATAGGTACGAAGTCCCCCAAAAAAGACATCCCCCCAAAAGGGCTAAAACTCGATGAAAGCATGCCCCCCTGTCCAGGGATGTCAAAAATTTTAAAACAAAAATTTAATGGCGCAGTGAACTTTCCCCGTGGACACCCCTAGATAAGAGCAATTTTTCTTTAAATTTCCCTTACAACATTTTTATTTAGATGACATACTCCTTGACAGCAAAAAGCAATGAGTATTCTCAGTCGTGGAGGGGGGAGGACCGTCCACGTACTTTTTTATTTTACACGATCGTCCGTCCAATTTTCAAAAGGCCCCCTCCCCCCCACGATTTCATTACAATAACTTATGCTCTTATCTATAAGCCCCCACCTCTTTTTTCTTTTTTTCTGGACTACAGTGAATATTCTCAATTATTAATACCAAGACTTTGCAACCGGCATTTCTTCGACGAAATCCACTAAAAGCTTTCAGATTCTCTGATTTTCGGTAACCTGATTTTCCTTAAATACTTTCGTAAATTAATTTTTCCCCACTTTTAAATTAGAAATTAGGAATACGCTTTAGGGGTCATTCATAAATGATGTCACGCTTCGAGGGAGGAGATTGATGACATTGATGGTTCGTGAGATTGTGACAAAGTGTGACAAGGAAAGGGCAGGGGGTAACAAGAAGTGTGACATCAGGCTTATACAACATAGCGTGACATGTGACAAAGGGGTTGGAGGGGGGTCAAATATATCGGAAAAGAGCGTGACATCATTTATGAACGGTCCCTTAGATAGTTTATTTACTTTTCTATGTTTTAAGACTCTATGGTGTAAAAAATGGGTGTACTCATGAACGCGTGGAGAATAAACAATAAATCTTAGAGGGAAGTCTCCCTTCCTTTTAGATATTTCAATTGTAACCCTTGTTAATGTAGCGCGAGTTTAATTTTAAAAAGGTACATTACTAGATTTATAAGATTCTCTCTCACTCATTCCACTTTTAACTTTATCATTCTATACAAGCATAAGAAATCTAAACTTCTCAGAAGAAAAAAAAATATTTAAAAGCATAATCTGGACATAATATGAAGTTCAAAGTTTACTTTTGAGTGAAAAAAAATGAGCGGACCGACGTTCTTATAGCTTAAGTTGCAAAAATTACTCCATAAACTTGTTTTGGAATTAAAAGGAACCCCTTTACCAATGCGTAAAGATTTGACCTAAAAAATTTAAGTAATCCAAGTGAGTGTAAATCACTCGAATTACTTGCATCCAGATGCATACAACTCTATTCAAAAAGGTTTCCTCTTGTCCAGAAATATGTTTTCTGAAGTTTGGGCTATAATGACGTTTGTTTTCTTATTAATAATCTGAAGTACAAATAAAAAAACCAATGCAAAAATAAATAAAACCAGTAAAGTTCGAGACATAAGGGGAAAATGCAAATGTCAGCCCTCACTGGTATCATCTAAAGCATCGAACTCACGATTTCTATTCGTAGAGTAGTTGAATAGGTGACATGTGTGTGTGGAGGGAAAAAACAATTAAAATGTATGCATATAAACCAAGCATGAATTTAGTAAATCCCTAAAATTATAAAATGTATGCCTTCACTAATTTAATGCTTAGAAAAAACATTCCATTGCTTTCTGTCGTTTTTATTTCATTTACGATGAAAAATTTCTTTAAAATAAATATATATATGTTGAACACAATTAAACATCGGGAGACATATTTCCGATCAGTAATGCATAAACTAAAAATTTACCAAAAAGAAATCTTCGTGATGCATGCTGCAAACCCGACAAAAACAAAGCTTTTGTTATGTATTTCCATGCAAAACTAGTACATGCTTGCAGCGCACCAGTGATGAAAAAAATAACTATCGTTTGAACGCTTATTAATTTGTTCTGGCGCCGCGTCTGGACATCCGCTATATGATCGCAGGCAGCCATGACCGGGAGAACAATCTTGGTGTTCATACCAGAAGGCTAAAGCAGCTGGACAATTAGAAAATTATAAGCACACAAATGTTATGGAAGCACCTGTCATGGATGCGATAAAGAATATATTTAAATATTTATCGGATCCCAAATTATTGAAACGCTGCCTTGGAGGACGTACTCGGAACCCAAATGAGTCCTTTTCTTCAATTGTATGGAAATTCTGCCCAAAAACTAGTGGATGCAGTAGGAGAATTGCTGACATACCAGCTAATGAAGCAGTTGTTGCTTTTAACGAAGGAAGAAAAGGACGATTGAGAGTAATGAATTCTTTTGGCTTCCGCATTGGGCAGCTCTCTATAGACGCAGCAAAAAAAAAAAGAAAAAACAGATTGTAAGCGTATAATGGCAGCTGAGAAAAGTCTACTGGAATACAGCATCAATGCTCGAAGAATCAGATACAGCGTAAATTCTTCAAAATTAGAAAATATTAAAGAACAGGAAGGAGTGGTTTATGAAGGCGGTACATTTTAATCAGGTACAGCCTTTAAAATAAATGAACTTTGTGCTCTAGTAAAACTGAAAACAATTACACATGTAAAGAAAGCACAAATGAGCATTAAGATGCAGACATATGTTTCGGGATTGCTTGGAATCCCTTTTTCAATGCAGTAGAGCTTCTAGATGCAAAAAGCATCCAAATGAGGCTTCATTTTCTATCAAGTATAGAGCATAATAAATTTTTTTTGTTATATTGTAAGTTTTTATTACTTTTATAGTGATTAATGATTCACTATGCCTTTCGATGTTCTGTGGTGCGTGACATTAATTGGAATAATATACCTTATTTATCAAAATATTTCACATCTGTAATTATATATTTTGTTTTATATTGTTATTAAGTATTAGTTTAACATAAAAAAAGCTTAGGGTAGGTCGAAAAACAGTATTTTTTTTCCTTCGAAACGCTATACCGCGGAAAACTTGCCTCTGGGGTAGGTAAGTAACATGCAAATTAAAAAACAGATTTTTATTGAACCCCTAGCTAGCGCATTGTACTTAAAATTTCAATTTTTTTAGAAAATCAAGTCATTTTACAAGTTTTTTAGCAGATGTCACCCATTTATATTTCAACTGCTACAGTGAAAATCATTTATTAAAAGGTTTGAAAAGCACAGAAAAAAATTAAAACCGTCAAAATCTTTCAATTTGTGGTAGCGCAACAGACTCAAAATTCGGTAAATTTTTGCATTTAAGGTACATACTAACACCTTATGTGAAAGGCATAGTTCAGCATGCCGAGTTATGTGTTAATCGCCCATTTCTTTTTTTTTTACTTTACACTTCAATTCATTGTAATAGAATAACGTTTCATAACCGGTGGTTCACGAACCCCAGTGGTTCGCGTCTTGACGGGGTTCACGTAAATAATGTTGCAATGGCGAAATTTTCAATTGCTAACGTACAAGAAGAAACTAAATGATAAATTTACATTCGTATTAGGACGGAGTGTAAAAATGTTTTTTTTAAATAAATTGTTTTCCCGCATAAAAGTTGCGGACTGGCATAGAAAGCATTCCTACAAAATTTGAAATGCAATTATTTCAACTATTGTCTGATTCGAAAACTTGAATAACAAAGTGGTATCGGAAGAAATTCCTTGATTAATTTTAAATTTTGAACGTATGTTTCTACTACCATTTCCCACTTTTCCCTCGCTAATACGAAGAAAAAGTCGGAAATATGAAAATTTTCCTAAATGTAAAATTTTGCATTATTTTCTCCCATACAAACTTTAACCGAAGATATTTAATCATTTATTTTTTTAAATTTTGTATTCGCATTTATCACAAATTATTCAAACGGTTATGCATGATTGCAATAAAAAGTTTGAAAACAAATGAATTTTAATATTGCATTTTTCTACAACTTTTGCGAATTTTGAGATGAAAGATATTTATTAATTGATTCAAAATTGTATACGTTTGGTTAGTTCTTATGATACTTATGGTTAGTTCTCATGACACTGCACTAACATTTTTTCGCACTAACGATAAAATAATTTTTAAAGATTCTTTTTACAGCTCTATTAATAATTCAAAAAGAACAGCTAATAAAAAGTAATAATTAAAAAAAAAACATTTGTATTTTCTTGCAGCTGTATTTTTGCTTTTGTTTCAACTTGTACAAAAAGGAAAATATACGTGACAGCAAATTTTAGTTTTGTTTAAACTTGTAAAAAAGGAAAATATACGTGACAGCAAATTTTAGTTTTGTTACCCGTTACCCAGGACTACAGCAAGGGGTTCGCCATTTTCTTTTGGACCTAAGAAGGGGATTCGCACGAAAAAACAGGTTGGGCACCACTACTTTGTATAGTCATTCTATTACAGTGGTTCCCAACCCTTTTTATAAAACATCTAAGTTTACTTTTTATTCGCGTCGGCGAGGAAAAAGTGGGAAATGGTAGGAGAAACATACGTTCAAAATGTAAATTAATCAAGGAATTGCTTCCGATACCACTTTGTGATTCAAGTTTTCGAAATCAGACAATAGTAGAAATAAGTGCATTACAAATTTTGTACGAATGCCAGTCCACAACTTTTATGCATTATAGGGAAAACAATTTATTTAAAAAAAAATAATTTTTACACTCCGTCCTAATACGTATGTAAATGTTTTTTAGTTTTTTCTTGTATGTTATCAATTAAAAATTCCGACGTTGCAATATTATTTTCGAGAAACCCCTTCCGACACCACTCGAACCACTAGGGGTTCGGGAACCACCGGTTGGGAAACGCTATTCTAGTACAATGAATTGAAGTGTTAAGTAAAAAAAAAAAAAAAAGAAATGGGCTATTAATACATAATTCAGCATGCTGGACTATGCCTTTCACATTAGGTGTTACTATGTACCTTAAATGCAATAATTTACCGATTTTTGTGTCTTTTGCGCTACCACAGATTGAAAGATTTTGACGGTTTTAATTTTTGTGTGTGCTTTTCAAGCCTTTTAATGAATGATTTTCACTACAGCAGTTTAAAATATTAATGGCGACTTCTGCGAAAAAAGTTGTAAAATGACTTGATTTTCCAAAAAAAAAAAATCAAAATTTTAAGTACGATGCGCTAGCTAGAAGTTCAATAAAAATCTGTTTTTTAATTTGCATGTTACTTACCTACCCCAGAGGCAAGTTTTCAGCGTTTCGAAAAAAAAAAAACATTACTTTTTTTCGACCCACCCTAATAACGCTGTTTTGCTTTAATGAAATTAACATATATGTTCAAAATATGATATTTTCACTTCAACCGGCTTTTTCTCGAAACTCTGTTTTTCTAACTTGCGAGCATGATATCTTCAAAACCGTTTAAGATAAACCCCCCAAATTTTTTTTCAACATAAATATTGGATAAATAAATAAAATGAACCAGGATTATGAAGTTCTGATGAATGGAAAAGGAAAAAGTGTTGTACAAAAATTGAAAATATAACGAAAAATGAGTTTTATATAATTAATGCCTCATTATTTGGAAAATTATTCAACAAATAAAAAGGTCCTACTTCAGAAGTTTAAGCAGAATGTTATGCTTCATTTAAAATCAGTTTATGCAAATTGGGCAAAATGTTCAATAAATATCATGCGCGTAATGAGACATTATATTTAGAAAGCCGGAAAAACAGGATTAAAAATAATATATTTAAATTAAATTTTTAATTATTTTTTTAACTAAATATATTTTTCAAAATTTATTTATATTGTATCTAAAATCCCAGAAAATTTTAGAAGTTTTGATGCATCGGTTATTTTTTGAAAAAATCTCAATGTTCAGTCATATTTTCCACTTTTTAGATTGGTTAAAGGTGCACAGTCCCCTTGAAGAAAACAACGAATCCATTCGAGTTTTACGGAAGTTCATTCTGCATTTACTTAGTACGCGAATCCGAATGTTTGTTTCTGTTTGTTGAAAACAACTACATTTATAAACTAGCACATAGCATCAGTTCGGAATAAATCAAGTATGCTAAACGAACTAGAGCAAAAACGGCGCATTTCTTATACCAGTAGTTCCCCAATCCTTCCAGATTATGAATGAATTCTTGGCGCTCTGCCAGGCAGATCGCTTTGGTTGATGGTAGAACTGTAACTTGCTTCACTCAGTAAATAGACCGCCAGAGTACGGCTCTAGTTCATATTTATTTGGAAACTGATCCTAGAATAACTTTGTCTAGGCTTTATACAATATTTCACTTTTTGGATATAAATGCGGGTAAAGTTAGGGTATTTGTTGACGATTACGATGACAGGTGTTTTTTTTTAATGTATAATATAAAAAGTTTTGCCAAGTGGATACACGATGCATTAATCGGGTTCAAAATCGGGGGTTTTATGGGAAATTATTTAAACCGCTACTTGTCCTATCATTGCGCAAAGTTATTTGCCATTACAACAAAAAAAAATCTTATGCAACTTTATTTTGGAAAACAATATTCAATTGTGACGGTTAAACAAGTGTTGCTAAATAAATTCCGTCAATGCTTCAAACTGTAAGTAAACACTCGACTTATGATAATTCACTTACACCAAAGCAAACAATCGACTCGAGTTTTGCACTTTATTGTTTGCCATTTTTATTCACAAATAATTGTTTTTTGAGCTAAAAGTGGAAAACGATGCAAGCTGTTTTACGTCTACAAATATTTGTTCATTTTTTAGAACGTAAAAAAAATATTTTTAGGACAAAGTAATATTGAGAAAACTAATTGAATTCATGTCATTAAATTCAACATTGATGTTTTAACGAATCTCTTGAGGGCAAGCAGTTAATAGAAAATCTCGTCATAGATAATAGGATATTCTACTAATATACTAGTTCCTTTTCTTCTCCTCTAAAACTAACTAGAGGGAAAAAATACAAATATGATTACTTTGCAAATATATGCAATTACATTTCAACACTGAAACTCTCTCATTATTTTTATAGTTAATAAGATTATGTTGTTCCACGTAAGCAATGTTTTTTAATTTTGTCATTAATTATGAAACTGCATTTCCTTTTCCGTCAGCTAGCGCATTTGATGTCTTTTTTTCACCTGCAATGCATTATTTTAAACACATTTGCAATTTTTTTTCCTTCATAAGAATAAAACTTTTATGAATTAGATTTTTTTCAATTATTTTTATGACACTGTGTGGAAATAGTTTCGCTTTTATAGTTTTACTCGTAACTCTTAATTTAGATGTAACATTATAATTTTATTATTGTAGAAGTGTTACGTTCAATGTAGCTGAAGCAGCTTCAAAATCGGCAAAAAGAAATTTAATGGTAAATCCTTTGATTATGTTATGTTGCACACACAGTGCGGTAACTATTTTTGTCATACCTGCTACTACATTCTGATTTTCTTGTCTTTTTCTTTTTAGAAGAATAAAATTTTAATGAATCTTTTTTTTTCGCGAATTTTGAACACTTATGACAAAATACTCTCACTTTTATAGTTTTATGCGTAGCTCGTAATTAAAATTTGAAACTAGCATTTCGCTTAAAAGTACTGCACCTTTGTTTCAAAAAGTTACTAAACAATCTTCGCGATGACCACGACATCATTTCCGCTACACTGTTAAAAATTTCCTTAAGAAAATAGTAAAACAACCATTTATTTGATTGTTATTTTACCATATTTAATTACAACAGTTGAATAACCATTAAAAAGATGGTACTCAAACCGCTGATTGCGAAAAAAATCGTTTATTCTCTGTTTATCCTAAAGAACGTTTAACTAACCGTAATTTTCAAGCGTTCAATTAGAATCGGGAGTCCAACTTGGTTGCGAAACCTTACCTGTCGTAAGTTGTTTTAAAATAGGAATACGGATTTATCAGTTCAAATCTGCATGTGTATATAAAAAAAGAAGAAAAAAAGGTGGTTTAAGCAGGGATTACTAAATAGAAACACAAACACACGTAAATCAAAAATTGGAGACATCGGATTCTCGAACTGTTTGTGAATGAGCGAACCCATAATTTGAGCTGCCGAAGCTTGTTTGTATTTCAATTTTTGCACCAGGTAAAATTATTTTCGTCAATATACAGTAAATTTAGACCAAAAATGACTTTGGATCCAATCAAAAACTGAAATCTCAATTTTAAGGCAGTTTGCCTGTTGGAAAAAAGATTTATTGATAAATAAACTGCCGCTTTACGTGATGTAGATGGCCGAATGGCTAGAGGGCAAGGTTGGTATACCATACACCCGGGTTCGATTCCCGGACGCTTCGTTTACGATTTCTACGCCTCGAAGATTCTACGCCTCGAAATGGTTCAAAACAATAAAATTTTGTTTTGAAACCATTTTTAAATGGTTATAAAACCGTAACTTTTTGTATTTACGGCTTTTTAACCAAGCTGATTAGAAATGGTTAGGTCCCGTAAAGATAGAAAAATGTTCCAAACCGTAAATTTAACATTGAATTAGATGGGCAGACTGCTGCCGGTCATTTAACCGTAATTTCATGATGAAATTTCTAACAGTGTACATGCGACAAAATTTTATACATGCTCACATTGAAATAACTCTATATACAATAGATTTGTTTAGTAACTATACTAAAAAACGTCTGCTCAAAAATTCAAAATTTAAACGTAGTGATAAAATTTTTAACTATTTTTTGTCACTTATTTATTAAATAATTCTATAAAAGGCACGAATAGGTTGCTCAGAATTTTGGGAAGGGTGCGTTTTGATTGTCAGAATTTTTGTGAAGGGTCTGTTTTGATTAATTTGAATATCGTGAAGGTTCTGAAAACGGACTTAAATTTTCTTTGACGCGACCCCTGACTTCATAAAATATTATAAGCAGCGTTTTTTTGATAATATAAATCTGTACCTGACACACAGTATGTTGTAATTAGCAAGTGCTTCGTTTTTAGAATCTTGATTCAAACTTATTTCTTAAACATGATTTACTTTTAACAGCCTAAAACTACAAAAGATGTAAGTTTTGGAATTTAATTAGTCTAATTTGTGATGCTACAAAAACCAATATTTGCTATTTTCGATGCTTTACCTCTAGGATATAGATATCGCGACTTTCCTTCAGCTATATCAAGGAACATTAAATCGTAAAACTTAACAGAAAGATTCTTTAGAAAAACCCATCGGTTAATAAATGTGAGAGAGGAACGATTCGAATCACACAATTGAATAATTTGCAACATACACTTGTTTTGGGGTCAGAAGATCTGAGTTAATATTCAGCATTACTATGTCTTTTATGACTCGATAAATTCAACAATTACACATTTTTCTCATTTCAGGCTCTCTCTTTCGATACAAACACAACATGGTCTTGAAGTTGACCAATAGCATGCGTTCAAAACGGCATCATCTGCAGAATCAAACAACACGCCTAGTACCAACATCACGAAGGAAATCGAGAAAAACTCTGTTAAAAGCAATATTTGATCCAGAATAAGGAAAAAGTATAAAAATACAAAACTACTTTATTACAGAAAACTCTGAAGATAATACAACATACTTTTAATGCAAAGTAATTGTTATTTCGTGTCGAAACACATTTAAACGAGCAAAAGACGTGCCAAGTTTATTTTTTATTTCAAAATCTAAGTACTAATTCGTATTGCATATTTCGGAGTAAACTCATAAAAGGACGAGAGCCAAAGATTTTATTTTATGTTTGATAAATGGTTGCACTTGAATTTTTCTGAGTCATAAATTTTGAACTTGAGCAATGCGTCATGTACAACTCATTAAGTGAAGGAGAAAATAATGACCCCGCTTATTTTCAATAAGATAGATTTAACGGCATTCAGATGAAAAGATTACTTTCTGAGATTCATAAGTACTATTATACATAGATTTTTTTTTTTTTTGCTCTTCAGGACGTCTATTGCATTTTATTCACGCCTCTTACATTTTAAAGTCCTTACTGAAAGTTCTTGTCTTTGTATTGTACTTTGCAACTAGTATATAGCGGTAGAAAATGTAAAAGAAGTCGAAAACATTTAACCACATTATTATCAAAACCCTGTTTTGAAATTTGTATAACACAATTTTCAAATAATTAAAAGACGTATTGTATCTAAAGACAAAAATAAAATTTCCCAAATAATATTAAACATATTAAGTATATCCAAAAGGCACATTTGTTCAATGCATTTGAATTTTATTTAGCACTTCATCTTTTGACACATTGTAATTGCAGTTGAAGCCCATTATTGATAAAAACTATTTTGACGAATAAATTCAACCATCGCGCAGAATCATAATTTCTTTATTTTGTAAAAAAAATGCTGATTCCAAACAATAAAGGACTTTTTTCTTGATGCAGATCAGTTATTGCAACAGTGTTCTGATGACCACTGAACACTAATTTATAATAAAATGTGACTAGGCCATATTTTCGTTTCTTTTCAATTTAATAGGAAATTGAAATACATTTCTCCTTTCCTATGACTAACAAATGTATTAAATATGTCACGATTGCTGTTGAACGTTCAACTAACATAACTAATGTTATTCAACATCCGGTTTCAAAAATACTTAGCGTTACAAATTTAGATCGAATATGCAATACGTATCGAATATACAATATGATACATAAGAAATGCATCGGGCATCATATGGTAGAATTTTACGCAAATCATAAAAGCTAGCATCATTAATCATTTTGGCAACTATAATTATTTTTGAACTGGAAAGTTATCAGTTGAAAATAAGCTCTGTGTTTACAACACAATAATTTGCTGCAAAAGCCTGTGATTTTAGAAGAAACTGGCAAAGTGGCTACAAGGGCTTTGGAGAACGTTGTATCTTGTCTCATTTCTCGAAGTTAACAAAATTTGGTTTTTGGTCACCCTGAAGTAAGGCAAGCTCCCAGCTTGCGTATTTCCTACTACAATAAAACCAAGCACCGAAATTTGCGGCCAAATACCCGAAACAGGCGTAATAGTGAAACAGGTTCAAAAGGGTTTCTGCCAACTGGAGCCCTATTAAGCACATAAAGCTGGAAATTATATTTCCGCGGTGAATTCCATGTAAAAATGGACATCTTTGGGAAATATTAAAATGAAAATTTTTAACAAGTATTACTTTATGTTTTTGGGATACAGAAGTTATTTTCAAGCACTCTTCCTACCCCTTGTGAGCAAAAAAAACGTCTCCACAATAAACAATATGTCTGTCACTAGATGAATATTCGAAGCGCCTTTTCTTTTGTGTTGCGTCAGTTACTATTATTTTTTGTATGTATAAATAATTAGCCTAGCACCAAAGAACAACACAAGTGTGCAGCTTTTTAAGCATGCATTACTTTTTCATTTAAATAAAAATTTCCTTGCCACAAGTTCATAATTCAGATTTTTTAATTTGTTTTGTATTTTCCAGTGCATATGTCTATTTCATGTTGCTTCAGTTGCTGTAATGTTTTTATTATATTTTTTCTCATAACGAGTAGAATAACAGGGTTTCAAATAAGGTCGTATACTAATGCATTGATGTAGCTGTGTAAAGACAGTAGAAGAAACTATTTTGTATTTACTACTTTACTTATTCTAATTATTTAAAGTTAACTTTTTTCTTCCAAATGTACCGTCAGTTAGTGTGGAATGCACCATCTTAACTACATCCCGCTTCTCAAAGCAATCCCATTATCCTCTCGGAAGGCTGATGAAGAACAACTATTGTGTAATGGCGTTATCCCAGGTAAAATACCAAAAGATGCTAGCGTCTTTTGCGCGTTGAGCACAAATTATCATCACAATTATTTTTTAATCATCTGGAAACGTCAATAGAAATGTTCCGTGGATACATCGACATCAAGTCCAAGCCGTAAAGGATGAAAATGAAGAATAAGTGCTGAAAAATGTAAATAGGCTGCAATGGTTTTGATTGAAAATCCTCAATATGTAGTAAGATATTTGATGCATTTCTCAGTTGAAATATGTACTAAGGTAGTTAAAATATACATTTTGGTGTCTTTTCGCGGTTTGCAAGACTTGGAAAACCAGAACACCTTAGCTTGAGCCGGCTCTCCCCTACATACTTATACACAGTTTGTTGCACATATGGTATAAATTTCGATGTTATAGTAAATCATTAAGTCCAAATGGTTTACCAAATGTGTTCCAAATTAGTTTTTAAACACTCTGAATCCTACAAGATATTATTACCCTTTTAACATAAATAGCATCTAAAAAATATTTTGCCATAATCTGCCTTGTTAAAAGCAGCTCCTATAGTTATGTCATGAATGATAAACCTAAAAAAAATCAATCAATGGTTACACATCAATTACTTTAATGTGCGCGCTGAATTAAAAATGAAAGATAAGCTAGGAATCTTTAAATTATTCATTAAAGTTTATTGTCACAAAAATAGCTAATCTCTCTCAATGTTATATCTCCTCAAGTTACGCATTTATTTTTGATTCCAATATGTCCTTGAAATATTTCAATTAATACTGCAATCTATTAGACCATCATCGAAAATGTTTAAAGAAGACGTAAGTCTTACCAATAACATAAATCAAGTAAACTAGTCTGTACAATTAATCACTATTATATTTAACATTTAACATTATCCGAAATCCTAAGCTTAGGCTTTGTGTCAGATGTCAAGCACTCGTACAGCTAAAGAGGATCAAATGCCGGATAAACAAAAACTTTTTCCAATAATTCTTGGATGCCTAAGACTTTTTTCTGGAAGTTATTTTACCTAAGAATTCCTAAAAACGAAGTCCATCTAATCTTATCTTCTTTCATCACATTGTTGATAAAATTTATAAGCATGTCCACTACCTGTAGTAGATGAGTTTTCAAAAACACGTTATAAAAATCATGTTTGAACAACAAACAGTTTATTTCAAAACATATTGAGCGATGAAAAAATGTCTCTTATAGTAATTTTACTTGTTTTTAGTTTTTTGTTTTGTGTTTCAAATTTAGCGCAGTAGAATATTACCCGTATGCAGAATTTTACCCGGAGACGTTTTCTTATATCGGAAAAAGTATTTACCTTTAATTGAATAAAAGTAAATGAAAAAGATGATTGATTTATAGGGTTAAAATTACGTTATGAGTAATCTATTTTTAAAATCGATTTTACATCCACCGAGGGAATCAAAACGTTTGAATCAATAGCAATAATTTTAGAGATTGTTTAAAGTTTGCTATAGATAAAATTTATAATCGATTCTTTACTTCAAAAAAATATCTTGTTAAAGAACGATTACAGCGGATGATGAAAAAATATCGCCAAAGTTCAACGCCATTTCACAGTTTAGTATAGGGTTAAAAATTCAAATTAAAATCTGTAGTTATGCAAATTTATGCAATTAGTTTCCTTTGTTAAAGGTTTTTTAGGAACATTTTACCTCTTTAAAAAATTTATGTGTTTCACAGATTTTGGCAACAATCTTAAATCTCTTTGAAACTTACTTGTGTAATCTTATTTTAAAGAAACCACTCACAAAAATATGTAAAATTAATTAGGTTCATGCTGCGCTCAGAACACTGTTAAAAAAAATAAGTACTTCCATGTACTTGTTTTTTTCTAAGTAAAATAAACTCAAAAACGAGAACATTAAGCGTTCAAATAGAAGTGATGATTCTGATTTAAAAATGAGCTTGTGGGTAGATCTAAATATAATCACTTGTTATTCTAATCGCATATTAAAAATAGCAAAAGAAATTATTTAGTGAATGAGTATACTAGTATGAACCTTTTAACGTGCAGAACATACAAGTTCTCACTTTTCGAAATTACGAACTATATCTTGAGCAAATGTGTTAAGTCTCGCGCAAGAATACGCCGGTGGTTTTGAAGAAATGCGTACTCAACTAAAACGTAAACGTCTCATTCTTGTTCCACGGCTGGTGGAAGTTTTGTTTTGGTTGAAAACAATGGAGTTCGGTCAAGGAAAAGCTGGATGAATTAAAAATGAAGGAATTCTACACTAACTTTAAAAGTAAGAAATATCATTTTACTTTTTATTATGCAAATAATCGTTATTTAATCAAATTCCACTGCCTAATTCTTAGCTAATGTCTTTTGCACATGTTTTGCTTGTGAATTTCAGAAACAGTTTCTCATTATTTCTTCTATATTTTATAATTTTTTTTTTTTTTTTTGTGTTTCATGTAAGTAGGATTGACTGGAAAAACTTGAATCCATTAACAATAATAAATTAACAAACTTTTCTTGTCTGTGGACTAAGACAATATGTAGTAATATTTGTTTTCATTAATAATTAAGAATATATTCAAATAATCTTTTATTTATTTATTTTTTCAAATAAATCGAACATGCAATATGAAAATGAATATTGAATTGTTAAATATAAAAACACAAGTTTACTTAAATTAATGTAGCTATAAAATTTCAATCTTTTCGGGCAGAAGTAGATGAATTTTATGGTATAAAGCATTTTAATCTATTAAATAATAATTTATTAAATCAGTTGTTTAAAACAGAATTAATATTCCAATAATTTTTAAAATGATGTGAAAAATTATTATAATCGAAAATTAGCATAATTTGCATATTTGCAATATCTTTTTACTTAACGGAACATGCAAGATTGTAATTGATACTTCCATATTTTAAAAACTTTGCATTTGCTGAGCAAGCAGCATATAACATAAGTGCCAACCATTCCTTTTTTTTTCTTCCCTTGCATATCCAGAAAATAATTTTTACATTAAAGAAGTAAGTTTTAAAATAAAAAACTGAACTATTTGCACTTGTGTATCTGTTTTATTGTGTTAATTTTCTTTGAATGCAAACATACGAGTATTTCTCTAAGTGCTCATGTATAAGTAATATGTATGCTTACTGACTGATATAACTTGCCCCAAAATCTGTTATTAAAATTTTTGTATTTCAACATTATTCAGATATTTGAATGCTAAATTTGTGAGCTTATATTTCAGGCATTCTAAATTTAATTTTTAATATATTAAATGATTTATTCAGTTATTACTATTTTTTTTATAAAGTATTGTATTAAAAATGCGAAGTATTGACTATTATTGAGTATTACTTTTATCTTAACCCTAAGAACTGCCTTTATACAGCCTATTATTTCGATATTAATTATTTGTACTTTTTGTTAGAAACTCAATGATGATCAAGAAGAAGACACTGAGCTATTTACCTGAACTTTTACGTTTTTTGCATTTTCGCCCATTTCTTCACTTTTTTTATGTTGTTAGTGTATTTTACAAGTTAGGTTTTTTTTATGTTAGGTTGTTCCATGTTAGGGTAATTATTTGTTAGGGTAGTAGAGATTTCGGAGATAATCCTATCCGACGGGGTGTTTTTAATATGCATTGAAACGTTATATCTGTTATTATGCTTCAATGCGTATTTATTTTTGTAACGTTGCATATGCATTTGAGCAGTATATTTTAAATGACATATTGTTTCACATGTCTATGCAAAGCCCATTTATAATTGAACATGAGATTTATATCTCAATTGATATAAATCTTCATGTTCAATTTTTTTGTACAGATTTATGTATATTGTTATTATTATTATTATACTATATATTACTCAATTATGTCATTAATCCTATGTTATTCAATATGTTATACAAAGTACTATGTTATTATCATGATAAAAATAAAGGGAGCAATCCCAATGGTCAGCAGTTAGCGAGTGACCGTAAATTTAATTTGCGGCACCGTTAATGTTAACTTTTAGGAATCCCTAAAAAAATAAGACAGAAACGTAAGTATAGTTTTGCATTGCGGTGTAAAGCAGGTCGAAAATATGAGTATGTGTGTTTTGGTACATACTCATATTCGAGTCAGGTATGAACTTAAAAATATGAGTATGTGTTTTGCACACATGTGAATTTGATACATACTCATATTCGAGCCCCTGAACGTACTCAAAAAAATGAGAACGTGCATTTCTCAAATTTAAGAGTTAAGTACTCGGAGCTATTATAAGAACGTGAAGTACTCAAAAATGAGTACATTTTTCTTATTTTTAAGTATCCAGTTTTAACAGTGAAGAAAATGAAGATTGGTTTTGTTACAATTTTACATAAATTATTGTTTACATTAAAAAACACACTAGCACAGGATTTATATGTATGGATTCCAGCTAACTTGAATTGAATTGGAAAAAAAATCAGCTAAAACATTTTCAGAAATCGAGTGGTATAAGCCCAATCAGCCCCCCGGTGCATGTGTCAGCTGAAGTACTATTTCCATTTTCTGCAGATGAAATATATCTTTCACTTTTTATTTATTGTTATTTTCTTTATAATTCATACCTATAATGTGTTAAATTCCTTTTGTAATGTACAAATTAAAATTGCATCTTATATTTAGTGCCTAAAATGTTTAGTAAACTCTAGTTTTCAACCTTGTACTACAATTATAATTTATAATTATAAGACGAACTTTTAAATCTTAAAGCACATTTAATGTACATTTTGTGATTCCATTATAGTTTACAAGAAATAAAGATGTTACAGATTCATATCCGGTTGCCAGTTTTAGACTATTGACTGGGCATGACTGTTCACACTGCTTACTTGTTTCGTTTTTAATTAACAGACTCATCTGCGTGGTTTACGTAACTCTGGACAAGTTTTTAATGCTGATCACCCTGGGCAAATTTTAAGAATTTGTCCCAAAAGTACTGGAGAGCTCGTGAACTAATGTCATAAAAGCCAAAAATTCGGCATTTCCTCAACAACAGATTCGTCTATTGATTTAACACTCCAGAAATAGCATTCCTGTCGTAGAACGTAACATCTGTTACATCCTGTAACGTCTGTTACTTAACATATTTAACATGTTCAATTTTTTATAACAGCAAAATATGATTAAATGTTTATTTGAAGGTTCTGATAAAGTGCGTGCATGACTTGTAATGTTATTTTTAAATTACTTAAACAAATGTACATAATGTATTTAAAGTTTTATAACTAATGACACTATAGTGTAAATAATGTTCCATTTTATGTAACAACCGTTACCGCCAAAGAATTTTATAGTTTGCCACTCAAAAAACATGATATAAATTTCTAAATATGTACAGCATTAGTTTCGATAGAAAAAAAACTAATTTTGATTGTGAAACATTAGTATGCATTTTATGATCTGTTTTAGATTTATTTTTGTGTATGCATGTAACGTTCGTTACTATGGAATTCACCGGTCTTTTAGTAGGTTTTAAGAAATCACAAAATGCAAAATGTGAGAGCCATAACTACATCTAAATAGTTTAAAACAAAGAGGTTAGTTTTTAATTTACAATTATAGACTATATTTTCAATGCGACAAAACATTGTGTTCATGTTTCTGAATTTGGTTGCAGTAATATACACATTTTGGATGTTCGAGTTTCAAAAGACTACACTGAATTTTTTTTCTTTCAATCAAAAGGAATCTACTTTTACATTTTCTACTCTAAACAGAACCGAAGAAAAGGGAAAACAAAACATAAAAAGTACATTTACAACTGAAAATTCCCTATACGAAGTCCCTACTCTCAAGAAGATAAAATTTATGCCAAAAGGGAGTACACAAATTGTAAAATTTAATCGACATTAATTTTCCGCCCATTCTTAGGTCGTACAGGGAGCTTTGCTATCCGTCAAACTGACAGCATAATCTCCTACACCATTATACTAATTGAATTCCTCCACTGAATAATGTGGTTCAAACCAGAATTCTCCGCAAAACTTCTACCTACCATTTTCTTATGTCTCTCGTATTACCTATATTTTAGTCATTACGAAACCCTAAGCTGTTGGCTAGACTGTGTTTTAGTAAAAAAAAACACGGATGGCATTGTTTTCTCTGCCTACGTCTCATTTAATTTTTCGACACATAATGTTTGTATGCGCTGCATAATGAAGTTTCATTTACAAATCTAGTAAGGAAAATGTATGAAATTAATCTTGATAATTATAACTGATGCTTTAAGTGACAAACCAATGCAATTTTATTCCTAAATTAATATTTTATAATTTAGTTAAAATGTTATCTCTTATTGTAGATTTTTACCAGTAATTTTTTATTTGTTTGTTATGACATTTTAATACATAAGAGTCATTTATCGAATTTTAAACCAATTTCTGTGACTCAAACGTAGAAAGAAAATTTTGAACAATTTTAACAGATTGAGATTTTTTTTTCCTTCGACCAAGTTTAGTGCTACTTTTTTTAAACATGATAAACATAAATGCAGGCTGCATGATTTGCTTTTAATTTTTGATTTTTGCATTGGATCTTTTAATTTAAAAAGGTAATATCTCCGTTTTGAAAAAGAAAGAACTCTCAGTACTAATTTCATAATTTTTATTTCATAATTAATCAAAAATAGTTTTAATTTACCAATATTGCTTTGATATTACCTACTAAAATAAAGTAGTAAAAGATCAGACCCGTACAGTTTCCAACTTTTCATAAGCCATATTTTTCTATCTCCTGAAACTTTTTTGTTTTTCTGAGTTGCTACCTTTTTGAAATAAACGATTCAATTATAATTACGAATATAGCCATTATAAGTGCTACCATATTTTCGATTACAATATCATTTCCATGAAAAGAAAGTTTTTTGTGTGTGTTAGTTTTTTTATACGTAACTATTTTAACAAGACGGCCGACAGGGTGGCGTAGTGGTAAGGCAGCAGGCCTCGTACGCCCAAGATCGCGGGTTCAAACCTGGCCCAAGTCAGTGGATTTTCAAGATGCAGAAAATCGTCTGCGCCCATGTCGTATGATTATGCGGCATGTAAAAGATCCCTTGAGTAGACATTTGGCTTGGATGCTCTCGGCTAAATTAAATTCCTAGTGCATATTGCATCAATGAGAGCTCAGGTACCGCCATCTAGTGGTAACTGAACGTCAAAATTCTGATGCGGCGAAGGTACCACGCTCATTGTGGTGCCGCTGAAAGAGATGGTACCAATTACCGGGGAACGCACTAGGTCTGCAATGGTTGAGGACCAATAGCAGCCCCAATGGAACGAAAAAAAAATTTTTAACAAGACGCCTTTAAAAATTTAGTAAACGAGAGACGAAAATTAAACTATAAAACTAGAAATAATAAACGTTATATGCTTTGCATAAAATAATGATTAATCGGTTTTCCCGATGTGACTGTGTGTACATCATTTTTTACTGTCAACTTCATTTACAGTGGTTTCGTTACACAACGATAAAATGAAGTTCAAGAGAAAATGAATATAATAAACGCCAGGTAATTCACCAAATCCATGTTTTTTGTGATGTTGGAAACGTGGTACATATTTCGCCGCAAAGGTTGTACTAATGCAAATTTCGTAAGAAAACTACAATGTGATAGAAAATACAGAAAAAATACAAGAAAAGTTGGCAATCAATATTTATTTTTTATTAAGCGATTTAAAATTAACTGTAATTCTGTATTGATGAAAAGTACAACATGCAAAGCGCTTTAAAATTAATTGTAAATCTGCATTCATGAAAAATAAAACTTGCAGAAAGATATAACATAACGTGAGCTTAGTAAAAAAAAAAATTAAATTGTCATAAAAAGTCCAGAAAAAAACCCCAAAATGGTAAGGAAATATATATGGATATAATATTTAAGTGCAGAAAAATATAACATGATAGTGAGAACTAAAGTGAAATTGCTTAACCAAGTGTGGTCCAATCCGTGACCTACGCACTTATCTTTGTTTGCCATTGCACTTCTTACTGGAAAAGTTTTAATTTAACATTTGGACGAAAATCGTTTACCCTTCTTACTGTTTTAAGTTTTGAAGTAACGACAATATTTTGGAGCTTCACTATTCGACAGTTATAATTTGTGGCGTGCTTACTTCAAATTTCCCTTTCATTCATTGCACTTTTCAGCAACCCTATGGAGGCTGAAGCGAATGAAGTGCCCTGCGACCTTCGAAAGAAAATTTGTGATCTGCAAGCAGACCTATTCTACCAGACTAAAAAGTGTGATGTCCCAGAAAATTTCATGAAACCGATTTCTAAAGAAAATGTTCCTACACTGCTTAAATTCTCTCTGCAAATGTTATCGCTGTTTGGCATAAAATAACTGTGCGAAAGTGCTCAGTGCTCCCACCGTCCTCACAGATTTTGTATCAGATTTTGGAACAGATAAAAATGGGCTTTTGTATCAGTTTGGAGCAGAAAAAATGGGCTTTTGTATCAGTTTGGAGCAGAAGAAATCGACTTTTGTATCAGTCTAGGAGCCGAAAATATCAACTTTGTACCGTTTTTGGAGGATTTTTTAAAATTTATTTTTTAAATATTAAATAGCTGTTTTAAAGCAATGTTATTTTCACACATCAAGGGTAAGAGCAGTTTCAAGTCACCAAAATGAAGGGAAATGAAGTCAAATGAATCAAATGAAGTCAGCCATCCTTCAAAACTGGATTATTTTAATATTTTTAAAGAAATTATTCATAACCTTTTCAAAAAGTAAGACTAATAAAGCCTATAATCCTTATAAATATGTTTTTCAACACTTTTCTCAAAAAAACGGATTATATTAAAAAAAAGTGTTCTTGTTTTTACTTCTTCTAATAGTTAGAATAGCTGGAAGAAAGCTTAAAATTTTCTTCTTTTTAAAAATTATTGCATTCCTTCCTTTTTTGTTTATTAGCTAAAACACTATTATTTCAAGAAAATAAGCAAAAACAAACTAAAGAGTAATGAGAAATGAAAAAAGCTTCAATTCTATGTTTAATTTTACAGCGTTTCCTCTACCTCTAACAGCGCCTACCTCTAAACACTTTCGGGAACAAAGATATATTTTCAAACAATGTTTTTATTTAAAATAAAAATAAATTTTATTTATTTACTTTGAGAAGAAACATTATAAATGGTTGAAATGAAAAAAAAAATCCGATTTTTGTAGCGGATGCAAAAAAAAAAAAAAAAAATGCAGAATGTATGCGCTCATTTGCTTGCACGTGGAAAGTAGGCTTAAGGAATTTTAAAGAATTATTATGATAGAGCAGTACTCTTTTAAATATCAGTTCTGTTATTGATTTTTCAGATTGATTAGTATTTTTTAAACATTATAAAACACAAAGTGCACTGAGGAAAAATGCAAAGTTTTGTTCCCCACGCTCCGTAAACTTATCTATTTCAACAAAAACTTACTAAATAAAATATTTAACATAAATAGTGATAAGATGAAGAATTTTTCTCTCTAAAATACTACAAAATGTTAGTAATCGTCTCACTGTTTCTTTTACAAGCGTGGGATACATCACTCATTCTGCTCAATTTTCTCATCCATATTTGAGGTTCTTAAGAGAGGGTAGAGCTAATATTCATTAATAAACTACTTCAAAGGTAAAAAATTAGTTGACTAAAGGAAAAATGTAACCACTGATGTCGATTTTTAGGTGAAAAAAAATATCTAAAAATTTTTCGAATTTTTTCCGAAAATCGCGATTTCGGAAAAGAACACAGTTCGTAGCGGTATGTAGCAGAAAAATCGTTTTGGCGCAGTTTTGCGCAATCGGCGTTGAGTGCTTTTCTTGCTCTCAAACAAATTAAACCAAAACAAGAAATCGAATTGAACGTGATTGATTGGAATCGAGCTTGAGACTTTGCAGTACTAAACTCTCAGTGGACATTAATAAACTTTTTTCAGTAAAGCAGTGATAATCATTACATTGATTTCACTATTGTAAAACTGATATATTATACTTATTTTAATATAAATTCGAATAAAAGTATTTGAATAAAATATGCAAGTCGTTTTCTTTCTAGCCCTCACATTCCTCTACTTAATCTTGATTGGCACTCGGATAACTAAAGTTTGGACCACACTGTCTTAACCTAAAAAATAATTACTTGTCACTCCTAAGTTTCAATCATCGTATTGGGAAGTGAATTCGGCTTAATTTTTATTGAGCCGAAGCTTTTCACAGCTCTAAAAAATATAACGCTTGAAGTTATTGCATCCTTAGCGTTTGAAACTATAGCAATATTAAATATTTTTATGTTACGTGAATGATAATAACCTCATGCTCTCAACGTTTTGACCTTTTAACGTGTAAACGCAATTACAAAAACTTATGCTCTTTAAATTAGCATATTTGATTGCTAAGAAAAATCCATATTTCCATTATTACGTTAAAAAACCGTTTCATCTGTTTTTGTTAGTATATCCGAAGAGGCATTTCCATCATCAATGATCCCAATTTACGGTCATACTTTCTCCCATTATTGGTAGTTTTCTCGTAAAAGTAATCTCCCTGTTTGATTTATATGTATGACGTATCTCATAAAAGCAAATGATTTCTAATGAAACAATCCATTCCATTGCGAATTGATCAAGAAACATTACCCATATCCATTCTTTTCAATTTCAAGAATAGCAATATGGATTAAATAAATGCTCTTATACCATAAAGACTATTAATGATATGCAGTCATAAATTATTTTCTGTCAAGTCATCGATACGTACTTTGAAAAAGAAAGAAAATGAAATAAATAATAATAATTCGAAACTGGCATTGGTACAGAAGTAAGTTGCTTATAATTTTCTCTCATTTAAATACTGTCAATTGTATACTCAAAGCAAAAGTTTAAAAGTTCTGTAGAAGGACCGACTAACACGAAACACGATACTTAAGCGGGCTTTAAGGAAGGAGCGACAGCAACGAAAAGTCTGTCGCTGATGTTCTATGGCTGTGCACTGTGTGCAGTGCGTCATGTTTACATGACCATAATTTAAATTGTTTAATAATTGGTTATAAAACTAAAATACTTGTTTTCGTTGTGGAAAAGATATGGTTTTTATTAAAGAGTAAAAATAATGCACATTTTACTTATCTTCAAACATATACATTTTCCTGGGAGTTCAAAAAAGTTTTTAAACAGGAAAAAGCATTAATTCTACATTTTTTCCGAAAACCGCAAAAGTTAGTAGAAGCGAAATATTTCTCATGGAGCAAAAAAGTGCACATATGGATTATTTCTATGATTTAAAAATCCCCTGATAAACAGAACTGAGAAAAAATACTTTTAAAGCTGAGAAAGTAAATTTTTAAAACATACGCATCCCTCCCTTACCCATTTTACCAAACCAGATCTTAGTGACTGAACTTAGGTACGGGAAACGCTATCGTTTGGATGTTATATTTTATGCTAGCGTAGATTTTTTTTGGTAATAAATTATGAAAACGTAAACGCTAAAACTAGTAACCATATCTGCGAATGTATGCAATTTCTAAGAATTCGCAATAATTAAAAAAATAATTTTCATAATCTCATAGAAGTTTTGTTTACTAAACTGACTTTTAAGTTTAAGAGACGCTGCTTCATCAGTACTTCATTAGGAAGGTGCTTCGACATCAAAGAAAAAAATCAAAATAAAGACTTTCATAATTAGCCGTTTAAAACCGATATGCTTACTATAAAGACTTTCAGAATTAGCCGTTTTAAACCGATATGCTAAAAATGAAAGTCATTTAATGGACCACGTAACGCATCTGCCCCTGTCTGACACGGGCGAAAGTGACCGGCATTTCACATGCCCGTGTCCCATACGGGCAATTTTATAGTTTTCATATTGCATTATTTTTTGTCAGTAAGGTTTATTTGTTTATTGAGGTTTAACTTTGCGTGAAATATCTTTGAAGACGCTATGTAAGAGACATAGTTGTTTATTCCCCAAAAAATCCAAAAATAGATTAATCTACGCTCAAAAGTCGAAAAATGTTTTACCTTCAGGCACTATAACAACGACCCTTTTTTTTCAGTTTATCTACTAGCTCAATCTTTTCAAAGTTTACCGAATGTAAACACCGACTTGTTTTCTTTCGAAAGATATTTTACACATTTTTTACCAAAAAAAAAAAAAAATCAATAAAAACTTGAAGCTGAAAAATGTTCTATATCTTAGTTTTTATTTCACACGCAAAGTAATAAATTTACAAGTTAAACTATTCATATAATTTAAAAGCAGTGCTGCAAATTTTATATATTTCTCAAACTTAACGAGTAGGTAATCATTCAAGTTTATTTAATGTTTGTATGTTATTAGTAACGGTGATTTTTGGTGCCTTTTTTTTTTTTTTTTAAACGCTTCTTCATTACTTTTCAGAAACACTAATTTAAAGTAAAATACAAAAACATGGTAAACATGAACTAAGTTTTAAGGGAATCATTTAAGCGCCTGAGAGTCAAAGATAAACTAAAATTTAAATCTGTTCACAACCGCTTCATTTTAGAACTATAATTATGTAACAGATCACTGTTAAAAATTTCCATAGGAAAATAGTAAAATAACCATTTAGTTGATTGTTATTTTACCATATTTAATTACAACAGTTGAATAACCATTAAAAAGATGGTACTCAAATCGCTGATTGCGAAAAAAATCGTTTATTCTCTGTTTATCCTAAAGAACGTTTAACTAACCGTAATTTTCAAGCGCTCAATTAGAATCCGGCGTTCATCTTGGTTGCGAAAATTTAAAGGTCGTACGTTGTTTTAAAATAGGAATACGGATTTATTAGTTAAAATCTGCATGTGTATATAAAAAAAGAAGAAAAAAAAGTGGCTTAAGCAGTACTTTCTAAATAGAAACACATACACACGTAAATCAAAAAGTGGAGACATCGGGTTCCCGAACTGTTTGCGAATGAGCGAACCCATAATTTGAGATGCTGAAGCTTGTTTGTATTTTAATTTTTGCAGCAAATAAAATGATTTTCGTCAATATACAGTAAATTTAGACTAAAAAGGATTATTTTAAGGCATTTTGCCTATTGGAAAATATGATTTATTGATAAATAAACGGCCGCTTCACGTGGTGTGGATGGCCGAATGGCTGGAGAGCAAGGTTGGTATACCGTACACCGGGGTTCGATTCCTGCAAGCTTCGTTTACAGTTTTTACGCCTCGAAGATTCTACGCCTCGAAATGGTTCAAAAACGGTAAAAATTTTGTTTTGAAACCATTTTTAAATGGTTATAAAACCGTAAACTTTTGTATTTACGTCTTTTTAACCAAGTTGATTGGAAAAGATAGAAAAATGTTCCAAGCCGTAAATTTAACGGTGAATTAGATGGACAGACTGCTGCCGGTTATTTAACCGTAATTTCATGATGAAAATTTTTAACAGTGTATTAACAGATTTCGGTTTTTATGTTGAGCGATGACTAAGTACAGATTTCCGTGATGGTTTTGTCGCTCTGACTGTAAGAAAACTCTTCTTGACGTAACTATGACTTTTCTCCACCAGACCCCTACCTGTTAGCCGAGGCCTTAGAATTGCTTGCGCAAGGGACGAGGTAGTGGGGTCCACGGATTTTACATGCACGTATCCCCAAGTATACATGGTGGGTCTTCAGCGGTATCGACAACGCACGTAACTATGACTTTGACAACATCTGCAATGTTGTGAAAGCTCTCATATTGGAGTAGTAACACTAATCTACAGGTAGAGAACTGGTAGTGATTAGTAGACAAGACGCATTGATTAGGAAACTCTCCATCAGATTTAAAGAGGCTATTATATACTGTATGAGATTTGCCTTACTAACGATTGGTACGTCCTTGAATACGTGCCATTCTCTGCAGATACATTCATATTACACTAGAATACGGTTGAAATTGTAAGATTGCATGATTATTATCTATATTGTTTACTACGTATTGAGCTATGTATTTAAAGAGCAAGGTACGTAATGTAATGTAGAAAACAAGAATGGATTCATTACTAACTAGATGTTTAAATTTTAATTTGTTAATAACGGGCTTATTTTATTTGAAAAGTTCATCATAGTACTTTCAGCAGTTGAAAATTATGATTTAAACTATAGTCTGTTCAAGGAATTTAGCTACCAAAAGTAAATAAAAAGTGCTCACATTTAGCACTTTGAACCCATTTGACGATTGAACGCAAGGAAATTAGCAGGCGAAACGAAAGATAAAACGCTTGTGATTTTTTTTTTTTTGCAGTCATGTAGTTTTATTGTCACTAAAGTTTTCGGCCTCTAGATTCGCTGAACAAACCATAATTATTGCTTACGTATATTTCCTACTTTTACAAAGATAAAAAAAGAATGCCACAGAACGCATGACATGATAATTTTTTAATTTATATGTGCAAGGATTATGGAAAATATGATGGAAGACGCAGTAATGCAAAATTGACGTTTTTCTTTTAAAACGTCTAACTTCTCTCTCAAAAAAAGAGAAATGTTTAGTCTTAACATATAGTAGATTCAAACTCGTTAAGTCATTTTTAAGAAAATATATGTTTTGTAAATGTCTTAAACAAGATGCACGTATTGCGTAAATAGTTTGAGTTTACTGCTCAAAGTGCACCATTAATATTTAAACAAATAAAACTTTAGTGCTTTAATGAAATGTATAGAAACGTATAATAAAACGCTCTCAATAAAAACTTCGAGTGCAACGAATCCGATAACATTTTATGGTTCCAAGGAAATAAAAATTCTCAGATTTTTTAAGTGAAAGCAAGTTTCGTCTTGTTTCCGTTATCGCCAGATTTCTGAACTTATTACTATTCAAGAGAATTTTATCTCTGGTTTTTCTATTCATATGTTTTACTATCCGTCTCTTCTTTACTGCAGTGATCAATACGTTTTATGTTGAGAAACGTCAAGCCATAAGTCTCCTCTAAGCTTGAATGATTTGGAAAAAAAAAACAAGTCAACGCGAACTTTGTATTGTTATTGATTACGTCTAAGAAAGGAAGCGCTGTTGTTGTCCGAACGAGCAAATCCCAAGATTAGCGGGAGGCCTCTCAGATCAAAAGAAGATTTGTCACTAAAGGAAGTCCTTAAGTTCTTGCACCCGTTATGCTAGCAATTATCATCTAAGAACTAATCATTTACCGTGAACTCATTATTACAAAATAAGAATTACATGTCCTA
Organism: Octonoba sinensis; assembly: GCA_038502835.1. NCBI lineage: Eukaryota > Metazoa > Arthropoda > Arachnida > Araneae > Uloboridae > Octonoba > Octonoba sinensis. The sequence continues at coordinate 201,805,491 of CM076598.1, read as the reverse complement.
ACAAATCTCTAATTATACGGTAGGTTTGACAGTCGGTTCTCATTTGAATACGTGGAAGTTATTAGACATGCAAACATTGAACGCCGAATTACTTTTTTTCGGAATTAATCTGTAGTTCACATATATGGTATTTTCAGTTTTATCTTGCGCTGAAATAACAACATTCATCATTTGTTTAAATATTAGTTAAGTCATGCAATCTAATTTACTTATAGATCATGATAGATTCGAAACACTATTTCAAATTTCCGAAGCTACAATAAAATCATTGAAAGAATAAAAATGACAATTTCAGCCATATTCTACGCTATCAATAGTTTCAGTGCATTCTAATACATTTCGCGTAAACTCCCAGAAAATCATTCTTATAGATTTATATTTACGTTTATGATTTTTTGTCTACAACGTACAAAAACATTTTAATTAAGCCAATTGTAGGTAATATTATAAATTTTTAGCTCAGGACAAGTAAAATGCAAATTGTTTGCGTCCAAAATTAAACTTTGGTTTTCACGTCCTTATAAAATAAATTTGAATTAATGAGCTTTTGAGTATTTCAGAATAGCAAAATTTTTGTCGTTGATATGACATCGGTTACCCACACTCTTTCCAGACATTCCGAAATCATATAAAGTTAAATGACGTTAATGTGGTATCGTCCTGAAATGCTGAAAGCGGTTTTTCTCCCAATGCACCAATTTGTAGTCTTATTTAGTATATCCCAGAAAAATAAGTCAAAGGGAATTAAGTTTAGTTTTTATTATGTGGTGCAAAATTATTATTAAATTATTTTTTCCTAATATATTCAAAATCGAGGATCCACCTTAAACTTCCCGCTTCTTTTGGCTATGCAGAAATATGTTTCTAGAGCAATTGAAACTGTTGATAAGTGCTAGAAAACTATACAACTAAAATTAATTAATTTTCATAAAACGTTTTGTGGAAAATTAATTACAGGATATACTTATTTTGCACATCGAGTTACGAAAGAAAATTAATTTTAAATCAAAACACAAACATAACATAGTGTTCAATATAACTAACTAACAATTTCGTCAAGGGCTAATGCATGTCACACAGGAATAAAAACGCATATCCCTTACACATAAAATGTATACGAAACGGTACTTGTATAATATAACATGATGTACAATACATTATAAATAGTGAATACATCCGAACCAATTCACGGCACATTTACTCAAAAAAGTAGATATAGAAAAAGTGGTTTTTAAACTCCTTATCAAAAGAATTTAAGTGATATATTTAAAAGTCAAATGCTATATAGCATCAGAAAGTCATCTACATATATTCAGACTTGTGCATTGAATTTCAAATAACGTAATAGATGTTATATTTTTCTCGCAACAGCTTGAGTGCCAGCGATGTTGTCTTGGTAATGGGAATTGCTATCCGGCAGGGGGTATAAATATTTTCGATTGCTGAAGTTTTCGAGGCATGATTATTAAGTAGTACGTACATTTATGCATTCCTTTTAAATGGAAGCCTAATGCACGCATCTTTCTATTATTTATGTTTTTATATTTTTGAAATTGCATTGAAATATAGATGTTCTCATATAAATTCCTTAGCTGATTAATATTTTTTGCGAAAACTTAAGGTAAACGCCCATGGACATATCTATACTCTCTGAGTACGGGCGTATTTGTACCCCGTTGCGAATAATATCTTAACTAATATGAATATAATTACGCCGAATTAATGGAATTGGTGAAAGAGTGTTTGCGTGGGAATTGACGAATTTGTAAAATTGGGTTTGCGGAAGGTAACGGGTTCATGTTCGCTGAATAATATTAAAGACATTCTAAATTTTATTGTAGGGTTTCGTTTTTCAGAAAGATATGGTTAACTATGTATGCTTATTACGGTACAGTGAAAACAATTCTTTCTTAATATCAAAATGTTATAGAATTTAAAAGCTATGTTTTATTTTCAAAAGAAATATCGAATTTCAGAATTTTTTGAACATATTTTGAGATTTCTCAATTGCATCAAAATTCGGGAGAAAATAAATTATCCTTATTCATAATACAAAATTAAATGTCTCCCTTAATATTCATCAGTGAACTAAATTCAAGCTAATGCTATTTAACTTCTGCTTAAACTTCATATGACTGAAGAATATTTTGACACAAAATCATGTTTATTTATCTTTATTTTAACACGATCCTACGAGAATTGTATGCGGAGAGAGAGTCGGTATTATGTTGTGCAGACAACAAGTTATCATCAGCCCCAAAGCCTAGCAATGTAGTGGAACCTCAATATTTTTTATAATATTAACTATTTAAATTATTAAATATATGTCACTTTTTTGATATTATTAAACTCATCTGTGGTGTGTGTATCTGCATTGTCTTGGTGTAGGGGCTTGCGTGCTCCAATGCCTCGGATTGCTAGACCGGCCGTAGCTTAACTAGTAGCAGGGTCTTACCAAGCCAGACAGGTCGAAGAGAAAGTGCTAGACCAAATCTGACACCTTGATCCTCCTGGTTTGGGGTATTACATGTGATATTGGTATTCTCATCTCGTAAAAACCACAAATACTTATAAGCTTAAAAGAAAAAACACACCCGAATGTTCAACTGGATCCTGAAGGTCAGGCAGTTCCTACACTGCTATATCCAGGCGGCAGACATGCGGTACCTGCCATCTATAAATGGCTGCACAATTATGGGCAAAATAAAAATAAAAACATAAGAAAGGAACGTCTTTAACCTCCGTGGCAAAATCGTCGACTATCGCATTGGTTGGAGAGATCATGTCTAATGTATGAAACGAGAATGAGTACCGAGAGCGATCTTCCACTACAAGCCAAAAGGCAAACGGAACCGTGGCAAACCTAGATAACGGTAATTAGACCAAGAAGCCGGAACGGGCTTTTAGTCAAATCTTTGAAGATGATGATGTTAAAATGTTGCACAGCCCTCAAAGAACATTTAAAGGGGATATTTTTAAATTTTATATATTATCCCAAACATAATTGTGCATAATTAATATTAAAATAATTCTTTTCCGAAGGTTTTGCCATTTTGGTGTATTAGAGAACCCACAACATGTATTTCTGAAAAATCCTGGCACAAGGTTTTTTCTTATTTGGTAAACACAGCTTTTAATAGCAATTACACTTAAATTACGAAAAAAAATCCCTGCCCTCTACTATGCATTATGAAGGAAGTTATATTTATTTATTTGGAAATACTATGCGTATAAGCGTCAATAATGTAACGATCTTAAGAAATTGAAAACACATTTGAATTTTCAAAATTTGGCAGCGTTTCCAAGCAAATTAACCTTGGTAAAAAAAACATCTCATAGTACATTCGTAAATCGTGTCTTCTAAAACACATTCTCTTTGATTTGTGTCTTAAAGAAAAAGGGGTGGAAGCAACATCAATTCGATTACCGTAATTTTAAAAAATAAAACCCAATCTTTAGGGCGACATGACAAATTTATTATTGAAGTAGAGTGGGCAAAAAGAGCGGGCAGCAGAGATAAGAAAAGGAAGCATCGGGAACAAGTTGTGACAGCCGCAAACTGGTCGTCTTAATAAAATTTCATGAACTAACGCCTACTGCTCCTGACAGCCACACAGTTCTTCCTGAGAAATGTCTGGCGCCATTGACCTCTGAAAATTTCATGGCTCTCAAATATCTGTAGCTATTAGAAGATTATTGTTCTCGTTTACTAGAAACAAATTGTATTTTGTGAATTGCTCTGAGCTTCGAAATTCAAAAGTTATTTATTTTAGCCGAATATCAGTATAGAAGAAGATTCATCCTATGCGTATTTTGAACTATGTTTTATTTTATTTTATGGGTGATTTACTACTACCTAAGATATTGCATTTATTTATGTGAATAGTTTATCTTTTAATAATTAACAAATCACTAATTTTAATCCCAATAGCTTTGGAAAATGTTATATTTTTATTTCAAATATTATATTTTACATGGTTTATTTCTGTCAAGGTAAACCATTGTATCTATGAAGTAATTTATGTGTAAAACTGTATCATTTTCGGCAAACAAGAAATATCAAAAGTGCCATAAATATACATCAGGGTGGGACAAAAATTTGATTTTTCTTTTCTTTCCAAAATTAAATTTGTAAAAGTGGAGAAAAATTACCCTTAATTCCTCTGTATTCTAACCCCTTCATATTTCAAATGGTTTACTTTTTCTCATCTTCTTTGGGGCTCAAGGGTCAGGGATTTTTTTCTTGATAAAAATAAGTGTCTTTTTTAAATTTTGTATTTCCAAAAATTAATTTAGTAATACGACAGGAAATCTACTTTACTAAATCCGCATGTTAAACTTATCGTTATTTTTCTGCTCTTCTTACCGGGATCATAAAAAAGAGAAAAAGGCGTAAAAAATTTTTGATGAAAAGACGCTATTATTATTTTTCAAAACTCCATTATAAATTATTAATGTTGTAGAAAAGAGTTGCATCTAAATCTATGCATTTTCTACACATGTATATGTATTTTTTTTCTTTAAGCTTTTTATTGGGGCCTTATTAACCAGGAATAATGCAATTTTTTGAAGGAATGACCTCTGGATTGCAATTTCATCGTAATTATCAACCATGTTGCCCAAAACCAACATTGTTGCGATAACTAAAGACACTTTCGTTACGAATTTTAAGCCTTTCTCACTTTTTTTTTTTTTTTTTTTTTTTTTTTTTTTTTTTTTTTTTTTTTTTTTTTTTTTTTTTTTTTTTTTTTTTTTTTTTTTTTTTTTTTTTTTTTTTTTTTTTTTTTTTTTTTTTTTTTTTTTTTTTTTTTTTTTTTTTTTTTTTTTTTTTTTTTTTTTTTTTTTTTTTTTTTTTTTTTTTTTTTTTTTTTTTTTTTTTTTTTTTTTTTTTTTTTTTTTTTTTTTTTTTTTTTTTTTTTTTTTTTTTTTTTTTTTTTTTTTTTTTTTTTTTTTTTTTTTTTTTTTTTTTTTTTTTTTTTTTTTTTTTTTTTTTTTTTTTTTTTTTTTTTTTTTTTTTTTTTTTTTTTTTTTTTTTTTTTTTTTTTTTTTTTTTTTTTTTTTTTTTTTTTTTTTTTTTTTTTTTTTTTTTTTTTTTTAAGTAAAACAAAATCTAAAAATATAAAAGTTTATTTACTTAGGAAATAGGAACGTAATGCTTACAATTTAGAACTTAAAATAGGAACGCAATTCTAATTATTTTTTATGAAATGCACATTGTGATAGTTGTGCTGCAGCACCATTAACAAAGCAATCAAACAAATAAAAACATTGAAATGAATACTGCCTTATGCACCAATCAACCATAAGTTTATTCGACAAAATTGCCAAAAGGTAATAAGTCCAGAAATGGAAACTGCCGTATTTACCAACTCGACGGTATTCATCTTAATGAAGGACGTCAAAAAATGAAAAATTGAAATGAATACTGTCGTATCGGATGTTACGTCAGTAGTTCCATGTGTTATGAGTATATAAACTACATGGATTTTGAATTTAAAGCTGATAAGACATTGTACCTGCAAAAATTGCGATGCTATCCCGTTGAAATTCTATAACCAACCGAATTATTCTGCAATAAGGCTGTGTTGACATGTGAGAATTGGCGGTTTCAGCCAAAACGCACAGTGACACTAGTGTTCTCTAGCCTTATTTTTTTAACATTTACTTACAATAGTATTCCCAATATAAAGAGCGCAAAAATCTGAATTTTGATATAAAAACCAAAAAAAAAAAAAACAGATTTTTTGCAGATATGACACTGTTCATTTCTATAAGCGATATGTTATTTTCCTATTTGAGCTCGGATGAAAGGTTTATTCCGTTTTCAAAGCTTTGCTTTCCCCCGTTTGTTTCTGCAAGCTACAAAATTTCGTCTTTCTGTTTTAATATCAATGAATAATAGATAAAAATAAATTTATACTACTATTTTATTTATTAAAAACTATTCTAATGGATTATAATCGTCCTTTTTGTGTGGGTACTTGAGCTAAACAAAGAAAATGCGTCTTCTTTTAAATATTTTCTTTTTCGTTTTGTTTCGTTTCTTTTTTCCTTTTTTATTGTGTGTTTTGTAAAAAAAAATGCTTGCTTAAATGTGTAGGATTTCTGGTTGATTGCCGTGGGCAGCTAATTTAATTACGTGGAATAATCACTGTACACACAATGGCAAACCGACTGGTCTTTTCATTTTTTAACACAAGCATAGCCGTGCGGGTACCGCTAGTGAGTATCATAAAAAAATAACATAATATTTGTATTTATTACTTAAGGGTTCCGCCTCCCGTGAGTTATGAATTTAACAAATTTATTTATATTTCTTAAAAAGTATTTCCATTTATAATTCAATTTTTAATTTTCGAATCGTTTTAGTGGCAACACCTTCGTTTGTTTATATCTAGCTATCTTTTCTAAAGCCTTTCAAATTTTAAAGTGTTTTTTTTACGATTTTAAAATGGTTATAGCTCTCAGATGTGTGTGTGCTGTGCGCGAATCGGCTAGTATATACATAAGTTATTAATTGTAAAATTAATTAGTAAAAATAAACATAAGTATTTGGTTCAGTTTTAAACTTACCCTGTGCTGTACACTCTGCAGGTAAAATTCAATCCTTCATTATTCTTAGTCAAATATAAATTAAAAGCTATTAATCTAAAAAGATAACGCAATACATTTATGGCAAGCGCGACTTGCGCGCCATCACACTGCTCTATGAGCCCAGAGACAGACGAGCTGGAACTGTGAGCCTGAAAGCAACGCATCAGATTCTCTGCGCAGAATCGCACACGACGCTTGTATTGTGTAGATAGCTTTATGTAATAGTGTAGTGTAGATTAGTGTATATTAAATGTTTTAGAATGATTTGGTTCTTCATGATTAACGGCCAAACATGACTATTTAACTTCAGAAACAATGTTTTTATCAAAGACATCTTCTGAAGGAATGTTATTCATTACGAAACTCGAATTTAGAAGTTTTAAGAATTTAAAATGTTTCAAATTTCCGTGATTTAACATTTTTACATTTCATTATTATTCTTAATACAATTAAAAGAAATAAATATTCCGTTTTCGCATTGTTTTTGCTATATTTTACCTTCGGAGTTAAAAGTCAGTCACGTGTTTTGTTTGACAATGATTTAAAAAGAAAAAAAAAGAACTTTAGCTTTAGTAATTTTGAATTTTGCTACTGAATCTGCCCTAATAGTGTTTCCATCTATTCATTAATTTTATTTTTTTGCCATTTGAAAATATTACGTACTATTTCGATTTGTATTTATTATCTTACTTAATGACATAATGCTGCAATATGCCACCTTGACTTCAAAGATTAAAACATATTTCAAACAAAAAAAACTAAGCTAAATGGTGTAACATTTTGTGAAGGAATGTGAAACATATACGTGCTTCCTGTGTGAAATGCGTCGTAACATCACCGAAAGTATCTATAATATATTTGAGAAATTATGTAGAAATAAATCTTCAAGCACTTATTAATTTAAAGTTTTATGTGAAGTGTGACGCATTCTAACAAAGCCTTTTGGCGAAGAAGTAAAAGGGAAACTTAAAAAAGTAACAAAAATAACGTAGAAACCAATTTTTTCTTTAACTAATGAGCGAGCAGTTTTTTGACATAACATATACTTCCGGCATTCAATAAGAAGCAAAGTAGGACTTTCCTTTTATTCGAAGTAAACGTGCCGGTTAAAAAGTAAATAAAAAGCCCGGTTTCTTTTCAAGAAACGAAATCCGGGCACGCTTTTGCAAGTCTCTTCGCCCGGGTAAGTTTTGAATCTATAGGGTGCTTATCTTACCCCACGATCATTCTTTGAAGTGTGCTGACAATGCAAACTCTTTTTAATAATAAAATTGCATGCAAAAGAAAAAAAAATCTTTCTCTAGTCAATGCGTCTATGATTGGAGTCACGGCAAGTGAATGAAGGCGAGGAAAAGTTTAGCTTCAAGTTGCGATTTATTTAAAGTTTCTTTTTCAAAATATATAACTGAAAAAAAATACTTTCTCATTTTTCTGACTCGATACTGATTGGAAAAGAGGTCTTTATGAAAGCAACAAATAGAGAATCCGGATGCAATAAAATCGGAGAGGAAATAAGAATATCTTAAGAAGTTTTCTTTTTTGGCTTTATACCCAACAGCATCGCGGAGTCGTAGCTGTAACACTTTTTGCAAAAAAGAGCTAAATCCCCAATCAAATAAAAAAGCTGACACGTAAAAATGAAACATTACCCGAGAGTATATATATATTTTTCATAAAACTTGGGAACATATCCTAAATAAATGAAACAACTAGTTTCATAGAGAATTTGATTTATATATGCTATTTGATATTTAATATGGATGTTTCTTTTTCCATTTTAAAATTGCAGTTTTATTTTAATTGTTTTAAAAAATAACTTTAATAATGTCTGGCACGTGTACTTAAATTATATTTGAAAGATATTTTCAGGTGGAAGCGTACTTGCAGTTTTACGCGGTACATAATTTGGCTGATTGGGAAATTGTTGTTCACAGATTAAAACTCCTTTAAATAAGAAAAAATGGAAAACGAATTAATACTTCTTTAGTATCAAAAAATATTTTATTTTTGGTTTTAAAGAACATGTTTTAGGTTGAATGATTTGTCCTGTGTAACACATATACGTAATTGCAAAAAAAATCCTTAGGAGGAGGAAGCTGGGGGAACGGTTGGAGTAGCGGGGGAAAACAGCATTTTTTTACTTTTTCTTTGGTGTGGAGGGAGGCAGGATTTCATTTGTTCAACAAGCATCTTCAAAGTTTTACCCTGTTTCTTGCCCATTTGTAGGCATGCTTCGTAGAGTTGTTTTGCGGAATCTTCTATGTTTTTGAGCGTTGTTTTTTTTATTGCTGCAAGATTTTGTTATTTTTTAGTTCAGGAAAGCATCTTGCAACTATGTGTATCTTATCAATCAAAATAGGTTTGAATATAGGTTCTATTACTAAGTGTTTTAAAGTAATTATAGTATAATTAATTCAATCTCTTAACTTTGGTGAATTTAATAATTTAAAAGTTATTAAATGTTAAATAATTTATTTACTCAAAATAACCGCTACTTAACTGTGTAAATGTATGATAGCCGCCCTCTTAATTTCCTAAATAACGTTTAAGTTGTTTCTGAAATTTCCTAGCCGTAATTGTGTTCTTTTTTATACGTTTGTCTTATCACGACCCAATTTGTTTATAAAAGTAAAAATATTTCAACTGTGAGTTATATATATTTGGTACATTTTAGTTATGTTGATTAACGTCTGTTAACAGCAGCATTCATTCAGCGTTTTTAAAGCGTAGTGTTTTAAGTGCTTGCATTTTTGTGATTTTAGTGTTTTGTTCATCTTGAAGTGGATTTCCGTGAGTACCTAGTATTTTTTAAATTTTTTGAATATCCAGTATTATGAGTAAAAAGTAGTAACTGTATTTTCGTAGGAAGAAAATTGTGTAGTAGTTATTCTAACAATCAACCACGTCTTTAAGACTTGTGGATATTCCTGTAATTGCATTGTCTTTAAAATCAGCCCCTACTAAGGCGGTTAAATTCTACTGTTTTTGATACGCCATATGATCGCACTACCCGCTCATCCTATAAGCTATCCTTTTCACTTGCTGACCTCATTCAGGTCACTAACATATTAAAAATCGAGATATGCATAGATACTAATATATTGTGCGATAATATTTTCGCTGCTTTAAAAAAACATTTCGGTGCTAAAACAACAGATTTCCGAGGCGAACGTTAATTCCGAAATCGAAGAAGATGCGGAAAATTTGAACAATTCGCAAAACTATATTCTATATCAGGTGCATTTGGATTCCCAAAATATTACTTTTACTCTATCGTTCCATTCTCAGCAAACCGTCGCATTCCAGAATTCTAACTCGCCAGAACGTAACTCCCCCTCAACTGTTCAAGGAATAGGAATCTGTCTCAATATTAAGGACATCGCAGACGAAGTTATAATTTTTGACGGTACTTCAATGTACCCTGTTACCTCTTTTCTGAATTCCATCAGAAATGTTTCGGAGTTGTATCGATTATCGGATATCCAAACTTTGGCCGTAGCTAAGCGCTGCATAAAAGGTACAGCTAATCACATACTTCGATTCTCTCCCTCATGTTACATCCTGGCAAGACTTTCAAAAAAATTTTCTCGATGAATTTCATCAAAAGTTTACATCCGCCGATGTATATAAAGTGCTTTCGGAACGCCTAATGAGAAAAAATGAAAATTGCATATTCTCATTAAACTGCGAAAAATCGCAAGTAAAGCTTCTATTGATGAAAATTCAATATGCCAATACGTTATTAAAGGCCAACCTGATTCTCATAACAAAATTTTTCTGTAGGGTTGTAACAGTTTTAGAGAATTAAAGCAAAAGCTTCTTATTTACGAAAAGTTAGATAAAACCCATCACAGCTCTTATAAGCCACATTACGAATTTCCGAGGCGATTTTTTACTTCTTACAAGTCTAGCCCCGACCAACATACGGCGTCTCTTACAAATAGTCCGCCGCTACCTACATCTCCTAATAGTCAAAAAACTAGTAAATGTTTTATGCGGAGAAAATAATCAGTTAAGTTTCAATTGCACGCAGCCCGACATCAGTTGTTTTTATTGTAAAAATTTAGGCCATAAAATAGTGCAGTTAGTCGTTTAGCAAGAAGTGAATATTAGGGTGGGCCGAAAAAACATTTTTTTATTTCGAAGTTATAATAGCGCGGAAAACTTGCAAATTATGTAGAAAAGAAAAAATAAAAAAATATATAAAAATCAGTTGACATCTTCCGGTCGCGCATAGGCCCTAAAGTTTGAGAAAATATGAAAAAAATCTCATTTTTACTATAGTTTTTAAAATTTTTGAATTGGATGTTTTCGTAATGTAATAGTTTGTAACGTCTTCAAATAGAGCTTAAAAACATTGTGTTTTAATTTGGTTTAGACAAGTTGATATCTTCCGGTCGCGCACAAGCCCCAAAATTAGCCAAAATATTGAAAATTTCACATTTATACGAGTTTTTTTTTGCTATCTTTTATATATTAATTTTAACGTACTAGTTACAGCATTTTTATTTTTGAACATAAGAAGATGGTATTTCATTATGGGGTGAATAAAGTAAGCGCTTTCGGTCGCGCAATGACCCCAAAGCTATAAAAGAACAGTACCCAAAGAATGATAGAGTGATAGCATGGTGATAACTAAAAGCGGGCATGGTTCTTTTCAACCTGCTCTATATTTAAAAAGCTTAAATATTTTACAATTACACAACCCCTCCCTCTTGGGCATGAAATATTGCACCCCCTCAGTCGTAAATAATGTACTTGTAACTTTACAAAGTCTCTTGAATTTCTGCTCGCTCTCCCCCAGTTACCGGATCTGCAAGTTCGTAGTTACATGACTGATATGCAGAATCAATCATTACATAAAGCATCACAGTAATGTAAAAATATCTGTTAAATTTCAAACAAGAATTATTAGTTAATGATTATTGATAGAAATGAAGGCTGTTCAACATCACAGTACAAAGAAAATCAAATTTAGTCAAAAAAGCAATTCAGTATAAGAAAGAATTTGTTTTTAAACGAAAAATTTGAGTAACTTGAATAACATTTAACAAAAATCTGACTTTCAGATTCAGTTTGCAACCTTGAGCTACAAGTTTTTAATTGATACCTGCCACTATGAGTTTATAGCGTTGAGGAGATCAACCATTAAATCCAGTTTTATATTTTGCTTTTAGTTTATAATTCAAGATTTTTTAAAAATTAGTTTAACTAATATACTACATATTTACCCCTCTCTCAACTTTGGAAATGGGGTATAAAAATTTTTAGGGAATTGTTTTCAGGTGTTCTCTTAGCTTTTAAGCGGTCATTGTGCTTTTGGTCTCCATAGCTTTCTTTGTGTATGCGGGTGGGGAAGAGTATGCAAACGCTTTTAGGAGTACCCTGATGATACCAAAATCCAGTCAAACTATAAAAATCATATATATCTATTTCAAAATTCATAAGTAAAATGTTTAAAATAATAAAGAAACTTCGTGCACAATGAAACTGTAAAAAGTTATTGCACTTAATTAATGCATTTTAACGCTCATTTGTGATTTAATTCAGTGCAATTACTTTTTACAGTTTAATTAAATGCTTATTATGCATTTGAATTTTTGTATGGTAAATATCAGTGTAAAACTTAAAGTGAAAAATACTCGAAAAAATAAAGCTATTGGAAATACAGGGCATTTAATGTTACAAAAGTCAAAGAAATCTTAAATTTAGTGAAAAAATAAGAGCAACAAGAATTTGTTTTCAAAGTTAAAAGTCTTAGTACATTTGAAGAACAGTAAACAAACATCTGGCAGTTTCTTTTCTACCTCATTATAAGTTCGTGTGAAAAAATGCTACGGCTATTGCATTTAAATACTAATTACACAGGTCTGCGATGAAAAAAAATGTAGCATATTTAACTAGTGGGTTTAACAGTATTTCTTGTGCTGATTACGGAATGCGTGAAGACAGAGAGCTAGCTAGATTATCAATTTGATATTGATGTTTACAGAAATATAGGCTCGTATAGTTCCAGACGGAACTTCTTTTTAAGATGCGATTTAGGATCATTAAAAAAAAAAAAAAGGTTTTAAAAGGAGGCATAGGATACACTTTAGGCTTATATCATTTTATAGTTAAAATAAAAGTTAAATCAATAAAAAAGAAAAATAATTTTTTTAAATCCTTGAAAAACTCTAAATTTTCTATAAATGGAAAAAAAAAACATTTCGCTAAATACTTTCAACTCTATATTTTTCAGCTTAAATGGCTTCGCAAATAAAAGTATTTCCTTTAATTTAGTTTCGAACATTAGTTTTCTTTTAAAAAGCCATTTTGAGGTTTTATGCATTTAATTTTTGGTAAAACTGATATACATATACTTGTTATCAAAAGTTATTTTTCTCAACGCATTTCTTTAGCCTATTTGCGCAAGCGCTCATCAAATGAGCTTAAGGCTTCGGGGCTTTAAGCTGCGTTGTCAATAAAAGGCCAGACACCAAGAAAAATATCGATTTACTGCTCCTAATGCAAGTGCTAATGGCATTTTATCAACTTCTCCGACTCATGATGGTCGACATTTTTTGACAGAACTAGTAAAATATGGACAAATTACCATTTTCCCCCATATAACTTAGAAATAACTGAAAGCCTCGGAACATATGCGCTTAGGTTCAATTTTGAATGGTATAACATTAAATAACGTTTACTAACAAATGCTGTCTTATTTGCTTGGTTATAGACTGAATAAATTCACGCCTTGAAACCGAGTTTTCAGTTGTTGAAATATGACTGCAGCATACATCTGCTATTTTTCTGAATCTGTAATATATCGATTTTCCGACAAATATTTTAATTTTACAAGTTAGACTTAGAAATATAGAAAGACATTAGTTTTTTTAAATTGCAAATGCATGTTAGGGAAAATAAAACATTATTTTTTGCACTCACTTTTTTTCTTGGCGGTAGGGGAAAATTGAATAACCGAAACGTAATATAGCTTTAGATGAAGTTGCATATGAGGGTGATTTTCAAAAAGATAACGGTTTGATGTCCGCAGTATAAAATCTGAATTTCATGTCGATAAAACTATTATGCCATTACAAAAACCTGTAGGGAAGCATCATTTCATAGTTAATTCAATGCATTCATTATATTTTTTACAAGTTGGGAAATAGTAGGCTTTTTCTATTATTTTAGTTGGAAAGCAATGGAAAATTGCGTGTCCGGAGCAAAAAATTCACAGAACCAGTCTTTTTTTAAATTATTCCAAGTATTTTTTTTTATTCAATATGATTTAAAACATGAAGTAGTATGTGTTTACTTAACAAAAATGCAAGTGATTTTACTGAAATGTTTATCTAATATTTTAAAATTTAAAGAAAGTTTTTGTCCGGACATGCAGCTCATGAGTGCTACGTCGAGAAAGTTCCTACCATTCAACTTTCAAAATATTTAAATATTGTAGTTACTTTCTGTGTTAGGGAAGCCTCGTATGTTTCTTTTAACCTCGTACCATCTAGAATGGGTTAGTTTTATTCCTTTACTGTTTTATAGTGGGACATACAATTCAACATGATGAGTATTTTTATTACTTCTCGGGAGTGTTACTCATTTATTTCCCAATATTTTTTACAGCATAAAAATAAGCAATTCAGCAATAGTGTATTTCTTGTAGAGGAATCAATCGGTCCAGTTAAATTTTTAGGAACACAGTCAGAATTTTTTTTAGTGAAGAATTTCTTAATAAATCTCATGAGTGTTACCCACTCGTGAGTTAAGAGAAGGAAGTTACAATGATGATTGAAAACAACCAAATAATAAATAAATCTACATATATAGTTATTTTATGAGCTTTAACTCAAGCTGATATTAGTTTTTTATTCAAGATTATATTTTATTTCTCCTTATACATATTTTAAAAGAGACACCCTGACCCAAAATTTTTACGTTGGCAGATATTATTTTTGTGTGTTTTGTTTAAGATATGTTTCATTCTTATGGGGTAAATAAATAAAAACTCCCGTACTTGTAACCTCCCCCCACCCCCTCAAAAAAAATAAATAAATAAATGAGTAAAAAATAAACACTTGTTCGGGTATGCCAGTTGTTACTTGATGTAAATAAGAAAGTGATGTGTTGCAAACTATTATGTTCACTTTACTTAAAGATATGGTTTGCAGAATTAGAACTATTTATTTCGATATTTTTACTACCTACTTTAAAACTGAAATTAATTTTTTATTAGTTTTGTCTAAAAACATCTATTTCTGGATCAGAATCATGAGAGTAGTGACGTATTATTACATTTTTACTGTAACATAGCAATTATAAGGGTAAAATAATTTCAATTTTGGTCTCTCTTTTTATAATTATTGTTATTTTTATTACTATTATGTTTGGTGCATTATTGCAAGAGGATTGTTTATTTGTCTCATGAATGTTACCATCTCTCATAAGTGTTACTGTAGCAAAAAAATAGAATTTTATTAATATATTTGTTAGTTAATGATTAAAAAATAGTTTGCTAGTTACGTCTATCCAGTTACTTCTTATACCTGCAGTGAAAACATTTTTAATTTTCAATAAAATACATTTTTATTGAAAGTTATATGCTTCATTTAAGAAATAAAGTAACACTCATGAGATAAAGTGATAATAAAATAGTTTAAAAATTTTGAACATGTCAATTTTAATACTATTTTTACTTATTACAAAGTCTTTAAGATTACCTAAACAAGATTTTTTAGATTAATTATTGATAAGGATTATTTTACAGAAAGTTTAATAACGGTAACACTCATGAGAAAAACAATCATTTGTCAAGACACTTTTTGAAATACCTAAAATACAAATAAATTAACTCAAGCAAAAAAAAACTACCTGTTCAGAATGCAGTAAATTATAAGGTAATCATAGTAATAGAAATATAATTTTACGTTAATTTAAAGCACAAATGAGCATTAAAACGCAGACATATGTTTCGAGATTGCTTGGAATCCCTTTTTCAATGCGACAGGGAGCTTCTAGATGCAAAACAACCAAATGAAGCAGACAAAACAAAAAAAAGCAATGCTTATATAGCCTAAGAATTAACTGTAAACCAATGAGAACGAAGGCAGTGTGAAGTGGAAGTAGAAGTAGCAGGGAAAGCACCAATAAGAGAGCAACAAACGAATCCAATTAAAAGTTCAGGACGTAAAAAGGAATATCAATAAAAACAAAGCAAAAAGACGACAGCGTGCATAAAAATGTGAAAAATACATGAAAATTGCAAAAATAATAAAATAAAATACAAAGGATAAAATGGAAATAAAATACGTACAGAAAATACCAAAACAAAAAGCAAAACAAAGTACACATGTAAAGGAGGGGGAGGGGGGGGGGAGAAAAAATTAAAAATAGACACAAAAAAGGAAAACAACAAGAAAAACAAGAAAGAACAACAAATTAAAGGAACTTATGCCAGACATGTGAAAATACAAAAATAATAAATAAAATACAAAGAATAAAATGGAAATAAAATAAGTACAGGAAATACCAAAACAAAAAAACAAAGTACACATGTAAAGGAGGGGGGGGGGGAGAAAAAATTACAAAATAGACACAAAAAAGGAAACTAACAACAAAACCAGGAAAGAACAACAAATTAAAGGAACTTATGCCAGACCTGTGAAAAATAAGGAGTTAAGGAAGAATCATTAACCAAATTAGAACTATTCCTGTTATTATGATAAGCTTCCCAAAAGTCAAGCTCTAAAGGGGAAGAACATTTTTGAATAATTTTCCCAGAATTGAAATCAAAAGAGTGGTTGGAATTCCAACAATGTTGAGCAATGCTAGACTTATTTAACTCTTGCTTTCGTACATAACCTTTATGCTCATTTAACCGAATTTTCAGAGCACGTTTTGTCTGTCCAATGTAAGAAAAGCCGCAAACGGCAACTAATTTGGTAAATACCCCAAGTGTTAAGTTGATCGACAGGATCTTTAAGAGAAGAGAAGGAAAGTTTGTTGCTAGGAGCAAAAATGACTTGAAATTGAAACCTTTTTAGGATTTTAGCAACACGAAAACTGACAGAATGAAAGAATAGTAACACAACCAAATTCTCTCTAGAAACCACATGATTGGGACCAGAAGTTTTTTTTAGAAAGTTTGTTATGAATAGAATCAATTAAAGAGTGAGAAAATCCTCTATCCACAGCTACAGCTTTCAGATAGTTGAGTTCAATCTTGAGAAGCTCAGGAGAAGAGCGAATATTAATAGCACGATGGACAAGAGCATTAAAAGCCGAATATTTTTGGTTGGGAGGATGAGACGATAGTCTATGAGGAGGTGAAGAAACAGCGAAAGGTTTACGATAGACAGAAGTAGTGAAACCAGACTCACTCCTAGAAATCAAAACATCAACAAACGCGAGGCTACTAATAAGTTCTTTCTCGCAAGAAAACTGGATATTAGGATCAATGGAGTTCATAATAGAAAGAGCATCATCAATACCTAACAAGTTACTGTCCGTTAAGACAAAACAATCATCCACATAACGAACATAAAATTGAAATTGCAATTTCTGGAATAGTCAAAACAAACAAAACATAAGGGGAAAAAACAATAGCAAAACCGTTCTATAAACAAAAATAAACAGAAAGAACAAATTTCAAAAACAAATGCAAAAACAACGTAACAATATGCGGAACAAATGACAAAAAAGCAAAAACAAACACAGTCAAGAAAGGCAATGAGGAAAGAACAAAAATCAAAAACTCACCAAGCAGCGAACAGATGGAAGAACAAAACAAAGAAAGAAGAACAAAATTCAGGCACGTTAAGCCTAACAGATAATAATAATTTAACAATTATTATTATAAGGTATTCATACGTAGGCAAGTTTTTATGTTTGATGCAACAAAAAATTTCAGATTGTGTCAAACCCAGCTCGTCAACAAATTTGAAAATCACCCAAGGAATTTAATGATACAACAAAGAAAAATATTCAAATAAAATACTAAATCAAAAGCACGTTTTTGAGGAAAGAAAATATCGTCCTTCCATGGAAATTTATTGAAAGTTATCCTCAAAGAGGAGGTACATACTATAACTTATTTCACGCACAAAAGAAAATTACTTGAATGAATATTATTTTACAATCACAGCCTAAATAATTTCATACTTGTATCTTAGTTATAAAAATAACATTTCTTCAACGAGGGTAAATTGCGAAGAAATAATTCTTCTCTTGAAAATGTCTCGTATAAAAAGCTTCTCAAATTATCCCTACTTTTTTAGTTGATGATGACTCCCTCCCCCCGAAGTACTTGGATAGACAATCTTTTCCTTTTATTGCAAAAACTCTTAACATGTTTTAACCACGTAATGTATTTTTCTCTTAAACTATGTAAATTACTGGGGCTTTTTTTTCGCCTTATAGTTGCCGTACTCGTGATAATACGTACATACAAGACAGGTTTCTACTAGAAGGTAGAACTCAGATTTATAATCATGTTTTTTGAGTTTTATTGCAAAATATTTTTATTTAACTATTTTAGGGGGGGGGAGCTTAATTTTTATGGGACCTACATTTATGAACAGTAAAACTTATAAAAGAGGTTATTGCGCCAAGAACAAATTGTGAATAAATGTATTTAAAACTGTGAGTAGAAACTATAATGGAAATTTTAATAGTTTTTAAATTTAAAGAGATGATATATATATATATATATGACTAGAATAATCCGAATTTTTAAGTAACAGGCAAATGTTACAGTTTACATTAAAAATCAACGATAAACGCAAATAGCACAAGTTTGAAAAGGTTGGTCCACACCCGTTTTGGGATTACAATCTTTTTATAGGCAACTTGACCGAAAGACCAACCAGAGTGGGAAATTATAAAATAAGCAAATACAGGGGATTGAAGGCTCGCATTGTTTTTTAATGTTAGGGAACCAAATTCAGCATGTATACGTACATAAATTTATGTAGGTAGGATTCATTATTATATTATATCTCATCGACAAGGCAAGAAATGCTCAAAGCCCGTTGACTGAAAATTTGTAAAACTTCTGACTGAGCTCGAGTTAATGAGCGTATACGATTTCTGACTTAAGCTGTGAGGAAGCTTATTTTGTTTTCGAGAGTGAAATAATATGAACGTTTTTGCGTATTGTCTATACCTTCGAACTTGTCAAATTTCCAAATAGTTATAGAACTAGTCAATGTACTTACGTACTGTAGTGCCCTCAAACCAAAGATTAAACAAAGTGCATGACATTGTGCACATAGTAGAAATGTTTTCAGCATAACATCGAATCTTGCAGTTAGGAAAGAACGATATCTGATTGAGGTCAGGAACGATTTCATGTTGACAACTTAAAATATCCGGTTGCAGACAGACTGTCACTTACCAAATGTAGTTGAACTCCTGCCCGCTCTCTTTGCGGATCCGCTAGCTGCCTTATGTTTTATGCGCAAAAACGACTGCACAGTTTACGCAAGCTCTCTTACGTGTTTTGCGTTTTGGTCTGTATGCACCTTTAGTTTGATTGAATCTTCGTTTTGTTTAGCGTCAAACTTTCGTTCATTTATTATTATTATTTTACTATTATCTTATGTCGCGATTCCAACAGTCGCCAATCTGGATCTAGTCATTTGAAAGCCCACTCTTTAATGAGGTTCTTTAGTGAGATTTCAAACGTAATCAAACATATTTTAGCATTATTTATGAAATATGACTAACTTTTGAATACCAATGAAAAATATTTTTGACAAAAAAAATTCAAAATTATTTAAAAGCATGAAAAATATGAAACATACAAAAAATGAGTATTGCGTCTGAAATTTCGTCCCAATTGCACTCACATTTACACTTAAATGTATAACAATAATGTAAACACTTTTTGGAATGCAGTTACCAGTTCAATCTTATAAGTTCTTGTTTTTTTTTTTAACTTGAAGTATATTTTTTCAAAAATTTTTGCTTCTCGCTACAGTTATAAGAGTACAAAAATTATTAAGTAACTGTTTTTTTAAAATTAATGCCAAAAATATTTTTAATATCCATACGAAACTGCATAAAAAGCTGTAAAGGAATTACTCAGAAGTTCAGACAAGAGTACATTTTTGTGTTTTGCGTATTTTTCATAATTTTTCTACAACTTTGATAAAAAAATTAGTCAAAAATATTTTTAATTCGCTTAATATTTAGAATGTAGCCAAAATATACATAATTATTGTTAAAATAAGTTCAACTACACTGATAATTCAAAAAAAGGAAAACTTATTTCAAAGCTCCCCTGTCCCCTTAAGAAACTTTCAGTAATGAGTTTTTTTTTTCGTGATTTCAGGTATCGTTAAACTTGCATTATTTAGTTCTTGTTATCGCGAAGTTGCTGAAACGGAAAAAAAAACCATTCACGATGCTGATATACAGGCTTTAACACGCTTTGAACACGTGCCTGCCTCAAATGGAACGCACATTCAACAAAATCTTAGACAGAACAAAGCTTATGTTCGTTCCTAATTTGATATTCGTTCTTAGTGATCCTCATTCTCACCTGGTGGTTTAAACTTTTAAATTACTTTTCTTATTTCAGATTTATGTTCCCTATTGTCTATATAACTGATGCATCAAGTTTCGAACATAGATCTATTAGAACAAGCTCTACGTAGGTATGTATAGGATAACTTAATTATAACCGCCCTCTAAAGCTCAAGAGCGTCATTGATACTTATATGCCTGTTTAACACTTCCAGAACTGCAGTATCGTAACTCAAATCCTGAATCAACCACAAATTTTCCTTCAAAACATGTCTTGTTTTTCGTTGTTTGTTCGTTTTTTTTTTTTTTTTTTTGGCGTTTAAGGGGGGAAATACGTGTAGAGGTCTCAAAAAATAAAAAAAAAACACTTCATAAATCGATTCTACAACTATTCAATAATATATCCTGAAAATTTCAAAGCAAAATTCCAAGTCGTTTAAAAGTTAGGGTAGCTGGGGTCAAAGATCCGCATATTTTAGGTCGATTAAGTGCACGATGTTGCCATAATAAGGTTTTTGTTAATTATGGCAACATCGTGCACTTAAATCAATTCAAAGTAACATGCCTATTTAGACTGACTATATCTCTAACTACCTTTTCAACCCCAGTATTCTAAAAATGTTCCAAAGTTTTTTTTGTAGCAATTTTTTAAAACAATGTATTTGCGGATGTTTGCCCCATTTTATGGGGTAAACATCCGCACCGCGAACCTTTGCTCCATTTTGAATGTTTAAATAAAAAATAGAAATTTATATATGAACAATTTATTATAAACAAGTTAAGAAAAAGATTAACATGATTTCGGAGTTATTATGAGCACAAAAATTTCTTAACTAGGCTTTTTTCTTTTTTCTTTTCTTTCTCTTCATACAATCTTTCCAATTTCTTTTTATTGGGGGTTGAAGTGAAAAATAATGATTGCATTCCACAACCTCTTTTCCTTGTACCTTCCTAAACAAAGATAAACAACAAATTACATAATTTAATTCATACACACAAAATGGGGCAAAATTCCGCCTGAGGACTTTTGCCCCATTTAGTGTTCGGATCTTTGCCCCATTTTATCAAATCAAGAAAAAGATGAATGTAAACAAACAAACCCAAAAATGAAGTCAAAGCAACAGGTTCTCTACACTATTTTAATACCATTTTCATACAAGTATATGAAAATTATACAATTTAATAATTTAGTAATTAATTATAAATAAGTAAAATTGTATAAGAAATAGATTAAAACATAATAAAATAGACTTGCCTCATTTTTTTGTCAGCACTAGAAACAAAATACGTAAATGTCGTTAATTCACTGCTAAATAGGCCTCCATGGAGAGAATCAGTGTTGCCATTCTCCACTAGAAATACATTTTTCCTCCGTTTGTTTAAACACAGCGGGCATTTACCCCATGCGGATCTTTGCCCCCACGTAGCCTATAAGCATTTGAGCGAGCGCTTCTTTCGGAGCGGTTGAGCAGGTAGTCCCTCATTCATGAATGACCTGAAGGGTATTAGAGAGACAGAAGAACGTTAGCCAAATGTCCTTTTATTTCTTTAAACAATTGAGACCTCGCATAGAAATTTCTATAAGTATACAAAAAAAAAAAAAAAATATTCATTACTGCCTTAAATTTACCTTCACTACCACTCATTTTTTCAAACGCGTTTTTCTCGAAACTACTTTTTCGAATTTGCGTACACTTTAGCTCGCAGAGTTTTTGTCAATCCTTATCAAATTTAGCACACATTTTCTTTATGTATATACGCTCTAGTTGAAGCAGAAGCATATCTTTATTTTTACTTTTTATATTGTAAAAATCGTACTTAAATTTCCCATGCTAAAAAAAATAATTTTTTTGTGATGATTTTTGCTTAACTAGAAAAGACACTTATAAAAAAAAGTAAATTAAAAAAAAATAAATCAGATAAAAATTGTGACATGCAGGATGTACGCAAACTGCCAATCCGGGTGGCGACTTACAGTGTGCAGCAGCTGATATCTCCAGGATTTTTCAAGAAAAATGTTTGAAAATTTCAGTAAATGTTCTTCAATATATCTATAAAAAGAACTCAAAAGTTATATGGACTGAGGTAACGGGTTAAAAGACTCAGACTGATACTGGTTAAATGAATTTAAGAACATTTAATTAACGAATAGGAACTATGTACAAGCTAAAAATAAAGTTAACATTTAATTTTAAGGTCACTCCGACGGTCGACGCGACTTGGCGTCATTCTGCTAACCCCACAAAACGACCGGACGATGAATAAGCTCTGTCTTCATTCCGTTGCGACTCGTTAAAATAGTGAGGAATTGCCAGCACATCCTGGCGGAGGCAAGGAACTGAACTGATTTACATCTTTGCCCATTCACTTCCACACTCGGCCATCTAGACGGCGAGTGACCTCACGAGCTAGAAACAAAGCAAAACGAAAAAAAAAAAAAAAAAACAAGAACACAGAAAAATCAAACTGAGGGCAAAATAGACATAAAATCCAACAGTTTTGAAGGAAAAAATATTTAAAAAAAACACATGTAATTGAAATTCTGGAAAAAAAATCATTTACCAGAAAGCAAGAATACAAAATGCTTCTAAATCAAAGGAAAATAGTTAAAAAAATTTAAAAAAAGAGTGAAAGGTTCAAAACTTTTAACAAGTCACTGTGGATGTAAACGGCTTCATGTGGGTCAGCCGAACTAGAGGTAACATTGGGTCCTTCATGATTGCCGATTTTTTTCACTTCATATCTATCGTTGAGTTTGATTTTTGTGATCTTATACGGGCCATGAAATCGAGGACGAAGCTTAAGTCCTGTGCCAAACCGAGTCCTTGCTATGGCGACAAATGGGGTTGAAATGCCCATCCACTCCTTGTTGGAATAGAATACTGCCAAACCCATGAGAGCCGGCATCTGTGTCATCGCATCAACATCGTATGGGAACTCATCGAGAATGGAAGGACCAACGAACAATCTTAGGAGTAACCTCTTTTTTCTGAAGGGTCTTCTGAAAGGCTTGGCAATACGTTACAATGGTGAATTTGGAATCCAATAAATATGTACGGAATTTTTTAACAGATTCGATAATTGCCAAAACTTCTAAATCATAACTTGAAAGTTTTTCTTGCTGAGGGGTGGTTTTTAGAGACATGTAGTAAATGGGGTAGAAATGTCCAACCACTCCTTGTTGCAATAGAATACTGCCAAACCCATGATAGCTGGTATCTGTGTGTAGCTCGATTTTCGATCCTTGTTTGAAAATATGTAAAACGGGAAATTTGGAGAAAATATCTTTCAATCGTTGAAATGCCTGCATCTGAGAGTCACCAAAGTGGAAGAAAACGTTTCCATGCAACAGATCAGTTAGCCGTTTAGCAATAAGTGAATATTGATGAATGAATTTTCTAAAGTAGCCGGTTAATCCGAGAAAACTATGGAGGTGTTTCTTGTCTTTAGGAATGGGAGAATTTATTCCACTGCAGTTTTAGAAGGCGACGGTTGAATTCTGCCATTTTGAATGACGTAACCGAGGAATTCTATCTTCTTCTGTAAGAAAGAGCTTTTTTTTAAATTTTGTTCAAGACCATGTTCAGAGGCAACTTTAAAAACAATCTGAAGTTTCTGGAAAGCTTCTGTCTAAGTTTTTGCAGGGATTATAAAGTCATCTTGATAGATCACGTTTATGTTTTGTGCCATTAATGGACGGAAGATGGCATAAATATATCTTTGACAAATATTTGGTGAGAAAAAAAGGCCAAATGGGGCAAATAAAATTTCATATTGTCCATTAGGAACAACAAATGAAGTAAATTTAGTAGAATTGGGGTGCAGAGGAATATGAAAAAAATCCATTCTTCAAATTTAGTTTAGTAAAGATAGCAGAATTCTCGAGGCGGTCAATAACGTCATCTATTAATGAAAGGGGAAATCTATCACGTATTATTTTCTTATTAATTTTTGATAATCAACACAAAGTCTATGTTAACCATCTTCCTTCTTACACAAAACGACTGGAGAAGTATAGTCAGAACAGCTAGGTTTAATAATACATTCGTCAAGCCAGTTTTTAATTTGGTTATCTACTATTTTTTGTTTTAATTGAGGACGACGACGCGGTCTGATGGACGGGAATGTCATCTGACAAAACAATGTTCATCTGAATATCTGAAGATTTTATTTTAGTGTTCTTGTACGAGGTAATTAGTTGTCTAATTTCCGAACGTATTTCACTATTGAGAATGTGTGCTAAATCAGGCAAACTACTGTCTTGTATAACACCAGCAAAGCACTCTGGGGAGAAAGACACCGCATTGTTGGAAGATATGTGGGAAGTGGCTTGCACACAGAAAAAAACTGGCGCATTATTTGATTTTTCCTCTGATTCAAGAAGTCGAATACCCGTTTTGTTCAAAACAAATTCACCCCGTTTTCTAACAATTTGGCCTAAGATAGCATCAACAGAAAGGATATGGTCTTTTATGACAAATATATCAAAGGCAAAGGTACTCTTCTGTATCTGAAACTGTGTTGAAAAATCCTAAAGGTCGGATAATTGTTTACCTAGACCAGTAAGTGAAAGTGTGGTTCTCTGTAACAATGGCGCAGCGAATTTCTGATGTACTCTCAAAAGGAGTGTATTGGCTTCCAGTATCGAAGAGTGCTGAAATTACGACATTTGATATGTTGATCGGAAGAGTCATTGATGTGGAATTTGCGGTAGACGATACTTGATGTACGCGAGCGTCTTTTTGGGGGGCCGGAGCTCTAGTTGATAACTGTGGAGCCTTTTGCGGGCAATTAGATATTTTATGGCCTAAATTTTTACAATAAAAACAACGGATGTCGGGCTGAGTGCAATTGAAACTTAAATGATTATTTTCTCCGCATTTGAAACATTTACTCGTACTTTGACTATTAGGAGATGTACGTAGCGGCGGGCTATTTGTAAGACGCCGTATGTTGGTCGGGGCTAGACTTGTAAGAGGTAAAAAAATCACCTCGGAAATTCTTAGTGTGGCTTATAAGAGCTGTGATGGGTTT
This sequence comes from Octonoba sinensis, assembly GCA_038502835.1. NCBI lineage: Eukaryota > Metazoa > Arthropoda > Arachnida > Araneae > Uloboridae > Octonoba > Octonoba sinensis. The sequence goes on along the minus strand of CM076598.1, from coordinate 201,780,345 downwards.
TATCTAACTTTTCATAAATAAGAATCTTGTGCTTTAATTCTCTAAAACTGTTACAACCATACAAAAAAATGGTATGAAAATTAGGTAGAAGTTGAATAACGTATTGGCATACTGATTTTTCATCAATTAAAGCTTTACTTGCGATTTCTCGCATTTTAATGATATATTCTATGCAATTTTCATTTTTTAGCATTAGGCGTTCCGAAAGAACTTTATATACATCGGCGGATGTTAACTTTTGATGAAATTCATCGAGAAAATTTTTTTGAAAGTCTTGCCAGGATGTAACATGAGGCAGAGAATCGAAGTATGTTTTAGCTGTACCTTTTATGCAATGCTTAGCTACGTCCAAAGTTTGGATATCCGATAATTTATACAACTCCGAAACATTTCTGATGGAATTCAGAAAAGAGGTAACAGGGTGCATTGAAGTACCGTCAAAAATTTTAACTTCCTCTGCAATGTCCTTAATATTGAGACAGATTCCTATTCCTTGAACAGTTGAGGGCGAGTTACGTTCTAGCGAGTTAAAATAACGATAGAGGAAAAGTAATATTTTGGGAATCCAAATGCACCTGATGTGGAATGTAGTTTTGAGAATTGTTCGAATTTTCCGCATCTTCGTCTACTTCGGAAAAAAAGCTCGCCTCAGAAATCTGTTGTTTTAGCACCAAAATGTTTTTTAAAACAGCAAATATTTTCGCACAATGCATTAGTATCTGTGCATATCTCGATTTTTAATATGTTAGTGACCTGAATGAGGTCAGCAAGTGAAAAGAATAGCTTATAGGATAAGCGGGTAGTGCGATCATATGGCGTATCAAAAACAGTAGAATTTAACCGCCTTAGTAGGGGCTGATTTTAAAGACAATGCAATTACAGGAATATCCACAAGTCTGAAAGACGTGATGATTGGTAGAATAACTACTACACAATTTTCTTCCTACGAAAATACAGTTACTACTTTTTACTCATAATACTGGACATTCAAAAAATTTAAAAAATATTAGGTACTCACGGAGTTATGGGCAATCCACTTCAAGATGAACACAACACACGCAATCGCAAAAATGCAAGCACTTAAAACACTACACTTTAAAAACGCTGAATGAATAAAATTAAGCACCTTTCAAATAATGAGGACAAATCACTAGCGATATTCTTCGCATTCGTTTAATCTTGAACCACAAAACCTCAGTCTTCACAAGCTTGATTTTCACAGACCAAATTAAGGTAGAAATTCCGTTGACAGCAGCAACTCAGACATTAACGAAAGAACTCTTATACACAACTAGGATTGAAATCTCGAAAAATTTCTTCTCACAACAGATTAATGTTCGTAATTACATCGAACTTGAAACAAAACGAACACTGTTCACTCGGCCGAAATCTTGATGATTTGAAAAATCACCGCTGCCACCATATGGACTGAGGTAACGGGTTAAAAGACTCAGACTGATACTGGTTGAATCAATTTACGAACATTTAATTAACGAATAGGAACTATGTACAAGCTAAAAATAAAGTTAACATTTAATTGGAAGGTCACTCCGACGGTCGACGCGACTTTGCGTCATTCTGCTAGCGCCACAAAACGACCGGACGATGAACAAGCTCTGTCTTCATTCCGTTGTGACTCGTTAAAATAGTGAGGAATTGCCAGCGCATCCTTGCGGAGGCAAGGGAACTTGACTTATTTGCATCTTTGCAGATTCACTTCCACATTTATTCTTTATATGTTAAATAAATTCTTGAAAATTGCTCTTAATACGCCGTCTTTACACCTATTTCCCCCCTTAACTGCATTTTATTTGATTTCTTTTTTATTCTATTTGCGTTTAAAATTTCAAAAATGGTAATTCTGTGAAAGCGGCTCTGCCCTGAACTTGGTTTAGATTTTTTATTTCGTCAATTAATAATACCAATTCTTATTTATTGCGCTTTATTTCATCTAAAGATGGATTATCTCAGATTGAAGTGCACTTTGTATAGACACCTTGTTTGGAAATAAAGATGATAGATATTTTTAAGATTTAAATCTTAATTTTTCTTTTCCTGCTTTGCATTAAGCAAACACAAGAAGTTATATTTTGTGTTTTTATTTTTTTTCACAAATCTGTATTTTGTTATGCTGGTGATGAGCATCAGTATGCAGTTTTCATTGAAAGTTCGTTCCGAACAGATAATTTGTGAAGTTTGAAAGCTGAAAACAACAAAATGTACAGGAAAATGATTTACTAAATGTTAAAACCATACTATTTATCTCGATCCCGAAGTAGAATCGTATGTCAGTCGGATGTAGTAAACATAAATAAATAAAAAGGCACTCTTAGCCTATAAATAATTAATGACAGATTTTCTTTTTCAGAGTGGCTGCTGTCATTTGTGTCCGAAACAGAGATGTCGTCTGAGACAGGATAACTCGAAGTTGCTTCTTATAACCTGGCATAAGAAAAGACCAATCAGATGCCAGTTAGTTTTTCCAGTTTTTTATGATGCCAGTTTACTTTTAAAATTACTATCATACAATAATTATTTTACAGAAAATGCAGGTTGCATTATATTTGCTCTAAAAAGGATTTCTGCATTTCTTCTTGATTCTGCATTTCTTCTTGTTGGAGATAATAGAACTATTTTGAAAACAGATACTATCTAAGAATAAGTCTTTTTTTCCTCTATCTGTATTTACTAATAGTAAGACAAATTGTATGTGTTTCAGTTAGGACCAAGGCAGCAGGACCGATTTTCAAGCTTGGCTCAAAATTATTTCAAATGCTTTTTTTTTTTTTTCAAATTTTTTATTAAATGAAGTTTTTGACATAAAATTACGAATATGTAGATGGGAAAAGCTTTAGAGAATTTAGGGCTTGTACACCATTTGAAAGACTGGATTTTCCAGCACCAGATTATATTTACTCCGAGTTTTAAGGGTTAAAATATCAAGAACATTTTACTACATAAAATGAAATCCCCATTGCTACCTGCTTTAAAAAAAATGTTTCAAAAATTAAAACAGAGCATGCAAGAATGAATTAAAGCATTTCCATCCATTAAAAGGAACTACTGTGATATAACCCCCCCCCCCCCCCTTTGGCGACTTTTTCGTTGGCGCCAAGAAACCGTCGCCAACAACAAGATTTTTATGTCGCCAACTTCAAACACAATACAACACTCTTGGCGATGATTATATCGCCAACAATGTTACATCATACACATAGCAAACATGTCAAGAAAAATCACTAAAAAGCAGTAAAATACCAAAAATTGCAAATTATATCTTAGACACAATATCAACGCTACTATGTAAAGCACGTACAGCATTTTTCAACAGCAATTCAATACATTAACGGATCGATAATTACTCGAAAAATAGAATTATTTACTTTACAAACACTCAAAGTTGAATAAAAACCCTTTCTTTAAAGAACACGCAATTTATGCCCAATAATAACTACTGCAATGATTCATTATTGAATAAAATGATATGCACTCTTTAATGAAAAACATAATTAAAATATCGCGCAATTCAACGCAAAACGAATGTTTATTAAAGCTGTGGGAATTTTAAAATAAGAGACTCCATTAGAAAATATATAACATTGATCAATTAAAGCACATATTACATCAATCTATTGGAAGCCTACACTAAAACTAGCATAAAAACTAGACAACAAAATTAATAACGGTCATCACTTCAAGTACATTTTGTCTTAAACTATTAGAAACCAACATTAAAAATACCATAAAAACACTTCGTTGAAAGAACACGCATTTCATGCACAATAATGACTATTGCAATTAATTATCATTACATAAAATGACATGCATTATTCAACGAAAAACATAGTAAAAATATCGCGCAATTGCACGGAAAACTTCGAATACATTTTACATTAAACTAACGGAAACCCACTTTATCAAAACTAGCAACGCCCCTAATTACTACAGCTAATATTTTAGAACAAATGAAAATTCATTGTTTTATAACCTTACAAACACATAACATAAGCAGATAATAATCTAACAAAAATAAAGAACTCACTTTAAACCAGTTGGCTTTTCAATGTTAATCCCAAATAGCATCAAACTTACAATCCAATACGACGAAATGGTCCGAAAATTACCACTTTATTTTTCTTTGCTTTTAGTCACAATTAACCAAACTTATGCACTTATCAACCAAAACAATTTCGTACTTCAGATAGCACAAACTACAAACCACGTTTCCGTCAGATTCGAAAAATGGCGCCTTAACAAACTAATATAAATTCATTTATCTCGCCATAATACAAAACAATTGAACTAAATTAATTCACTTTAACACTTTACATTCTTCCTTTATCAACAGGAAATATCTCCACAAACTTTAACGATGGAATTAACTACTAAAAAGCTACCTATTAGTTAAAGAGAACTTTCTAAAGGTCCAACCATCATACTCTAAAAACACCCATTGCATAATCAGGGTTGCCACACATTACCTCAGCCAACATCGATGGCGCTGGGTAAACGAAAAGATATCGCCAACCGAAAATCATTACAAATTGGCGCGCTAGCTCGAATGTCGCCAAGGGGGGGATTATATCACAGTTGTACCAAGATTACCAATAGTAGACAAATTTATAACTGATTAGTACATTTAAATATTGCATATTACATACTTATATTGCATATTATTGTAATATGCAATATAAGTATGTAATATGCAATAACTAAAAAAACTGAAGTATATAAAATATTTTTACGCAGCTTATATATTGGTAAACTTCATATGCAAATTTGACTATTTTTTAAATTTTTTATATTTTGTTTGGTACTATCTTAAGCTGCACGAGTAGCGCCCAACATGTTTGATTTAACGAATCGCTGAAATATCACTTTATTATTAATTACAAAAAATTAAAAAATGAAAAGAAAATAAATAAAAACATACAGTGTGAATAGACTTTTTTCCTTGGGGGGGGGGGCGGATGATTTGGTGATTATGAGGCATTTTACATTATTGAATGAATTTTTACTACAACCAATAATCATTTTTGAAGCTGATTTTTAGAAAGAGTTATAATGTTTAAAGAATTTTATTTTCGAACTCTTACATTTACTTTCTGTCATTAGTTTATTTATTAGTTTATATATATGTAGTTAAAATGTATGTTTTCATTTCAATATATTCAAAATTCTTCATGGGCACATCAATATTCTTTTTGATTCACAACTACTCGAGATTCGGTACTGGGTCGAGTACTCGTTACGACTGGGCCAAAATGCTACTCGAGACATCCCTAAGTGTTTTTAATGAGGAAGGTGACTTTGAATGCTTTTGATGATTTACAGCTAGACAAACAGATTGTATTTACTAACTACTGCTGAATATTTATTACTGTCCCAAAATTGTATTTAAAAAAATAATAATTCGGAATTCTTATTCGCACACCACGCATTATTGTGACATTTGGTCTAAATAAATGTCTCGCAAAAGTTTAATTTATTTGAAACATAATTAATTCACAGCTCAATGCATTGCAAATTTTTCAAAAAGTATGCTTAATGTGCAACATTTAAGTTTCATAAAAGTTTATAAAATAGCATACAACACAAAAGTATGCATCATAAGATTTTTTTTGGTTATAATTAATCATCACAATCATATACATATGCCATATGCTACTAATAAAACTTGGAAAACATAATTAAAAACTAGATTAACAAGATATAACTAGATGAATATTTAACTTTCAAACCATCAGACAAGTATATTTACCTGCATAAGAACAACATTTTAACATCTTACTTTAAATTTGGCCTTGTTGAAAGAAACATAACATGCTTAAATATGCAGCGGTTCCGTAAACTACCTTCTAATGTAATACTATATATTAAAAAAAATGAGTGATTTTTGGATTTATAGTTATAACGAGACATTACATACAAAAACAAATACATAAACAGGGTATCCAACGTTTTGCAAAATTACATTCTGACACAGGCCTTTTAAAATTCACAGTAATTTTTAAATTCCCCGTTAAATATGTCCCAATTACAATAATAGCTTTAAAATATCTTTCCACTGTTCCAAGCGAAACGATCTTAGTTTAAAATTATGTATACGTGTTCCTTGTCGGAAAAATAATGCTGCTATAACAGCAATAGCAAATGTTAAAATGTTGCAGAACAGTTATAAAAACGTTTCAGACAGTTCATTAGGTAAAACTGAAAATGAAAGATCACTACAAGAATGAAAATTAATCTACTTACATGCCGTACGACTAGTGCTGTGCTGGCTTCAAAACGTTCAAAATGTCATGGCGCACCCGCCAAAACACAAAGCGTAGAGCAGAGGTGTTGCCACATCTGAATTCAGGAACCTTTTCGCAAAGAAACCTATTTTAAACAGGAAGCTCTCGGAAACCTGTGAACACCCCGAACGTTGCTGGAAATTACGCGTTACGTTACGTAATTTTCTTACAGTGTAAAAGGCTCAATATGTAGAGTCTATAGCAAAGGAGAGTTAGAGTGGACATGATTCAGTTGTTTAAATTCATTAAAATGAGGTAATGTTGATAAGCTACAGTTATGTGCGGAAGCAGAGCCAGAATTCATTGCTTTAAGCTTTTCAAATCTCAGGCTTATCTTGAAATTACAAAAACTTACTTCTTCAATAGGGTTTTAGGTAGTTGGAATAGTTTACCGGAAGCGACTGTTACTCGCAGTTGGGTAAAAACTTTTAACAAAGCTCTTGATGATCATAGGGGACTGTTAAATTGACCAGGGCCAGCCTAGCAGGGCCCTGTGCCTGTTGCTGGTCGTAACTTTTGTATTTGTATATTAGGTCCGTTGTTGTATTTAAAATTTGCAGCTATTGTACCAATCTGTGGAAAACGAAGTGTGAACAAAGTTTTCCTAAATAGCATTTAAAAAGTACTAATTTTATTTCAACTTGAAAACATGTTGGTATCTTATTGCATTGTCAACAGCAATTCATTACTCCGAGTATTAATCAGGGTTCGCCAAAGTGGACCCAGCCCCACCCCCTCCAAAAAAAAAAAAAAAAAGCACCTAGGAAAAACGCTTCCTGGAAAAACCCGGGTGTTTCATCCCCAGGCGTGCTGGCCTTTTTCAAAAAAAAAAAAAAAATACGGGTTTCTTCAAACACTGGTGTTATTGGGGTTCTGGTTGTTCTGGGGGCCAAAGGCCAAAGTAACAAATTAAAGTAACTTTAAAATGTACTGTATATAGGTGATCTAACATTTATTACATTACTCGTGGATTAGCTTTATTTTAAAGCTAGTCCTAAGTTATTGTATTAAAAGTACTAAAGTTATTGCCATCTTATCAATATTTTACATTAAATATCATAATTAAAAAACTCTTTATATTACTGTTTCATTTTGTTCTTTTCAAATCTTTCAAACAGCAGTGCTTGAATCAAAAAAGAAAAAAACGAAAAAGGTACGCCCAGATCATCAGTTTTGCCCTAATATAAAAGCATTAATTTTAATCATAAGCTTTATATAGTTTTAAATAACCTATCCGTTTTTTCTGAACAAAAGTAAAATATTAGAGTAATGGTTTCTGGAAATAGTTTAACATGCCTACTTTACATGTCAAAATGTCAACACGTTTTTAATATTTTAAATAGATACATGGACTCTTGTGAGTATTCAGCAGAGATATATCCTCATAACTGGAAAAATTTGCCCTAAATTGCATAAAAATTTCTCGAAATTTAGAGAGAAGGAAAGTTTGTAGTGGAAGCTCCATCATTTCAAGGACCCTCCAAACAAGTTCAATTAAGTTAGCTTTCCTGACTGCATTGATTTTAACATTCTAGATGCTAATTAGGCTATGCAGAGTTGCAAATTCCTTCCAGGCATCTATAAAGACATAGTTGGATAATTTTTAGTCATTTGGTGTGCTTTGTGCAGCGTTTCTCAACCTTTCAGTATTCGCAGCCCGATTTTCTATCATAATTTTCATCGCCCCCCCCCCCCCCACTTACCATAAAATGTATGCAACAATAATGTATATTGAGTACTTTGGATTCTGTTTTTGAATTATTTTTAACTAACTGCTAAAACAAGAGTAAAAACGAGTAAAGAAATAAAATTAGTGTAGTAATAAATCACTATTTGAATTTTGGACAGGAGTAGAGGATAATTTTTCTGCATTAAAAACAAGAGCATTTCGCATTCTATTACCATTTTCAACATCCTACTTTTGTGAAACTGGATTTTCTGCTGCTGCTTCTTTCAAGACAAACTATAGATCTCGGCTAAATACAGAAACAGAACTGAAGGTGGCTATTTCTAATATTAAGCCTTCCTACGAAAAACTTTGCTTTGCAAGACAGGCCCAAGGATGTCACTACTAATTACTAAATTTGTTTTTCATTTAAGTAGTTTGTTTTGATTGAGAAAGTCTTAATTTAGTATTTTTCTTAACTTTAATAAGTTATTAAATATGTCGAAATGTATTTTGTTTTCTATGTGTATGTGTGCTTTCTTTTCAGTCAGTTAATCAATTTTTTAAAGTATTATTTTCTCTTGGATATTCTCGCGCCCCCTTCTCGTGTGCTCGCGCCGCGTCCCACAGGTTGAGAATCACTGGCTTTGCGTGTAAAGGCTTATTTTCGTATTTAAATAAGTGTATATTTGATAAATATTCATATCTTTTTTTTTAATAAATGTAATCATTTTAATATTTTTGAACAGACTTTTTCCTGTTCCGGTTTTCGTTAAGCTTGAAAATTAATCAAAACAGAATTGGCGTTCCACGCAAGTATTTTTATTTATTATTTGTTGATTTCTGAATTTCTTTACGATTTACGTAAAGTGAAATTTAGAGCAAATTTTCATGAAAAATAGTGTAGCTCCCAACTTTGGTCTTTAATTATTTTTCAGATATGTGATTTTTAGAAAGTAGATACGCATCAGTTAATTTAGAAATAAATATTTTAGTCAAGAATGAGATTCGTTAAAGTAAATTATTTTCTGCTTTACATATGTTATGTAATTTTTATTTATTTATTTCATTTTCTGTACAGTTTTTTTTAATAATTGTAAAATTGAGAAGATATTAAAGTGAAAAAGTATAAAGAAAAGGAAGAACTAAATTTATATATAAAAAAAATCTGCGATTATTTATTTTTTACCATAAATTGTGTAAAGGGGGGGGGGAGGAATGTGAGTTAAATCACCTGTAGTAACTGTTGGTAATTTAACTGTTATGTGTTTATGTAGTTTAAAATTGAAAACACTCATCATATGTAATATATATAACAAAATTATGTTATTTTGTGTATTTTCCAAGTAACCATTATATTCCTGCAGTGAAGATAAAATTTCATCTCTGAACAAATCACAATTAACTAAGAAAGAAAGAAATATCACATATTTTAGGTGATCTTTAAAGGGAATCAAAACGCATATGTAACTATTCACTGCAATTAAATTAATAGCATGATTTGATGGCAAACAAGTGAAAATAATAAATACAAATAAAAATGGACGAGAGACAGTAAAATTCCATTCTAAAAAATACATAAAAGTAATAACATACTATAAGAAGTAAGAATACGAACTATATTAATTTATCAATATCTGATAATATCTATAATAATAGTTATAATAAAGTATTCCATTCCCAGAATGGCAGACAAAAATGTTTCTTACAAGGCAGGGATATTGGTTTTGTAAAAATATATGTCTGAATAAGAGTTTTTATTATGTATTGTTTCGAGTAGTGAAGCTTCAATCGCACATACCGTTGTAACTTTTTCTATTTTATCGTTTATGCAGGCGCATTATGCATTTAAACATATTCAGGGGAAAATATTTTTCGAACCGTTTTAAGTTATTTTACTTATGCAGTTAAACATATATTTGAGATTTTACTTTGACTTGCCATATTGTTATAAATTTAGAAAAATAACTTTACAAAGTATTTCGTTGAGGGCAGAAAACTAATGCAGTACGAAAGGCAGACACGTGTCTCGGAAATGCAAGAAATTCAATTTTCAGTGCAAGAAATAAGTGATTAAGTTAAGCAAAGACATCCGTCACAGACAAAAAGGCAAAAAAAAGTGGCGCCATCTAACAACGATGTAACTAAGCAGATACAAAAAAAAAAAAAAAAAAAAGAAAGGAAATTGAGATATAAAAGAAAGTCAATGCTGTGAAAAATATGGAAGTCAGTGAGTGCCGCGCCCTTTGAAGGGAGTACCATGAATGGGTTTGGCATGGACATGCAGGGCGTTAAATGTTTCTATGGCTAAGTTACGATTCTGGGCTATATTTCATGTTAAACATTTATTCAATTCGCTGCCTATTTACATTATTATCTTACATGGTATTTACAGTGGCTAAGATTCCACATCATTGGTCTAAAGTTCTTAGCTGCTTCCAAGTTGCGGGCACAAGCTCTCCCGCACAATGTTACGTCTGGACGGGCGGAACTCCTCCCTGTCCAGCGTTCGAAGACCTCCTTCTCATCCGACCGCAACCTCTAGGCAAGCAAAAGTCGATCTCCTCACCCCCGTTTTTGAGGGCAGCTTATATAGGGGGTGCCTGACCTTAGGCCGACATTGAGAGCAAGGGGACACACGTGCACCATTTCCTATCGGGTAGGCCCCTTCGTCCTGTCACGTAGGCCCCGTAGGTTTGCCGGCGTAGGCCTAACCTGACAGCTAAGATGCACGTGTAACGGGGGTGGGGGGCCCGGCGACAAACGGACATGGGGCTCGCCTTGACTCTCGGCGGCTCTATTGTGAGGTCATTGCTTAGAGCTATTGCAAAGAATATGAAAAGCCTCAAAAAAAAAATAAATAAATAAATAAATAAATAAATAAAAAGGTAAATAAAAAATAAGATCAGACGGGGATGACTTTTTGAATTATGCTACTGCTCCAGTCCTATTTTGTCCAGTTCATGTTAATGGACAAAAAATTTGCTTGGAATTGCCACAGTGTTGAGCATGGCTTTCTTTTGTTTCTAATTTCCCTTTTTTATCGTATTTGTTTACTTTCATCCTCAGTAGATTGCGTCTCTTGTTTGATTTTTTTATCTTTAACGTGGTTATTCTATTTTGGCAGGTTTTCTCTCATTAGCGAGACAATTACAGTGTCTTTTCTTTCCTTGCTCACTTCTTTCTTTGCATTGAAAAGTGTGAAAAGTGAATTCTTTGTAATTCCGAAATATGGGTCTGAAATTTTGTGCTTAATTTCATTGCTTTATCTCATTTCATTTGTCCTTAAAAAAGACCCTTTCAGCTTACGATAAATGCTTTATTGGTGCATTATATTAAATTAAATAATTAGAAACCAGTTTTAAAAGCTTAAACATTGGAATAGGAAATACTCAAAATTTTGCGTGGCTAGGTACATGGTTTAAAACCTTTTTAACAAATATTGAAGCACTGTTGAAGCACAATATTTTTTAGGTTGAAATTTTCAGAATGACTACACCTGTAAAAATTTTACAAACAAAAGAAAATCTCTAAATCTCCTCGAAAACGCTGCTTGTTTCTTTCTTCTATTGACAACTTAAGGGGGAAAATACGTGTAAAGGTCAATATATATTTTTTTTAATTCTTCATAAATCGATTCTACAACTATTCAAAAAAAAAAAAAAAAACCTGAAAATTTCAACGCAAACTTTCAAGTCGTTTAAAAGTTATAAGCATTTGAGCGAGCGCTCCTTTTTCAGCAGTTGAGCAGGTAGTCCCTTATGAATGACCTGAAGTGTATTAGATAACGTTAGCAGATGTCCTTTTATTTCTTTTAACAATGGAGACCTCGGATAGAAATTTATGTAAGTATTAGTATCTATAAGTGTTACAAAAAATTGATTCATTTACTGCCTTAAATTTACCTTCAATACCACTCTTTTCAAACGCGTTTTCTCGAAACTACTTTTTTCGAATCTGCGTACACTTTAATTCGCAGAGTTTTTGATCAATCCTTATCAAATTTAGCACACATTTTCTTTATATATACACGCTTTAGTTGAACTAGAATCATTAACATATCTTTAGTTTACTTTTTTATTTAAAAATAGAGCAAAAAAAAAAAAAAAAGTTTAAAAAACGTACTTAATTTTCCCATTCTAAAAAAAAAAAAAAAATAGAAATTTTCAATTTTTTGTGATGATTTTTGTTCAACTATAAGAGACACTTATAAAAAAGTAGATTTAAAAAAAATTGATTTCAGATAATCGTGTGACCTTCAGGATGTACGCAAACTGCCGACCCGCGTGGCGACTTGCATTGTGCAGCAGCCGATATCTCCGGGATTTTTCAAGAAAAAAGTTTGAAAATTTCAGTAAATGTTCTTCAATATATCTTTAAAATAACCTCAGTCTTTATACGTTAAAAAAATCATGAAAATTGCTCTTAATACGCCGTTTAACACGTATTTCCCTCCATAACGCATTGGCGCGCGTCTGACGCGGGCAAAATTTACCGACAAATATGCACCTTCCCAAAGGGCGATCTTTTATCACGCGTTTTTTTTTATTTCTAATGCCCCTTTGAGATCCAATTGCACTTTGTTTGTATAATAGTTTTTCATATAACTTTTACTCCATCCCCTGCTCTCTAGTCACCCCTACAACTGAAATTTCCAAAAACAATTTATACTATACATAAGTATTTATTTTCTGTCAAAACAACTCGATCATTTTTTGCCAGTTTTTCTGAAAAAAAAAAAAAAAAAAAACTCATGCTTCAAGGGGTTAATGTCTTAGTTATAATATGTTTCTCAATGTGTAATAGATGTAAAATTCATTTGTTGTGTATTAACCGCAAGAGTTCAAAATTACAAATTTTGTCGTAACTAAACGACAGTAATTAGTGCTTGAGCTTTTGTTTGTGTAAACTCTGTATGAAAGGGCGTGCACTTAAAGTAAAAGAACCATACGTTAAGAAAATGTGTTACAGTTTTGTCATTGTAGTTTGCTTAATGAAGAACAGCATTTTTTTTTTTTTTTTTGAGAATGGTAGGCGTGTAACAGCAACCCACTCGGCAGACACTCTGGCGCGAGACAGCCAGCGGCGAGAAAAGACTAGATATAAAAAGCTGTTTTGTGTTGTCTTCAGGCATAATAAATAGAATGCAATTTGTGTGTGTGCGGGCGTGCCTCATTTATTGATACAATGCATATCGCTTATAGAAATGAGCAGTGTCATATCGGCAAAAAATCGTTTTTTTGGTTTTTATATCAATATTTTCAGATTTTTGCGCTCTTTATATTGGGAATACTGTTGTAAGTAAATCTTCAAAAAATAAGGCTAAAGAACACTAGTGTCACTATGTGTTTTGGCTGGAACCGCCAATTCTCACATGTCAACACCACCTTATTGCCAAATAATTCGGTTGGTTATAGAATTTCAACGGGATGGCATCGCAAATTTTGTAAGTGCAATATTTTATCAGCTTTAATTTCAAAATCCGTGTAGTTTATATACTCATGACACATAGAACTACTGACGTAACATCCGATACGACAGTATTCATTTCAATTTTTCATTTTTTGACGTCATTCATTAAGATGAATACCGTCGGGTTTGGTAAATACGGCAGTTTCCATTTCATTTATTATCACCTTTCAGCAGTTTTGTCGAATAAACTTATGGTTGATTGGTGAATGAGGCAGTATTCATTTCAATTTTTTATTTATTTGGTTGCTTTGTAAATGGTGATGCAGCACAACTATCACAATAATGTGCATTTCATAAAAAATGATTAGAATTGCCTTCATATTTTAAGTTGTAAATTGTAAGAATTAAGTTCCTATTTCCTAAGTAAATAAACTTTTATATTTTTATATTTTGTTTTACTTTTTCTTTAAAATTCTCTTCAGCTTGTTTTTTTTCGAAGGCCTAATTAAAGCTTATATTAATCAAATAAGATAAACATGTTCCAAGGGGAAAAGTCTAAATAAAAAAATAATAAAAATGTTAATCGGAGACAAGTAGTTTTTTAATGAATTGGACAGTGTTACTCCCATTTAGCTACAGGAACGAACAATACTTAGTCATTGTACTACTTTTTAATAACTTACAAACTGTATTTTTTCGGTGCAATACTGTCATAACTGCATTTTTACAGTTATTTCTAACTTTTTGACATCTTTTAACATCCATCATGTAAGAGAAACAAGCAATAATTATTTTCCGTGAAAAATCCATTGTAATAATCATTAAAACTAATAAGATGATTAAATAAAACAAATTGCAAAAAGTTTAAACTCCTCTCCTGAAAAATGTGCATTTTGCAGATATGACACTGGTCATTTCTATAGGCGATATGTTTCCATTTTCCTTGTTTTTTTAACTTAGCAAATTCAGTACTTTACACTGTATAAAAGGCATTGTTATTTAGTTTTACCTTCTACAATTTGTTTTTCGTTGGGTTGATATTAAAATTGTTAGTCATTACTAAACACACACTCCACGTGTCATTATTATTTTTGCAAACTTTAAATCTGTGTTTGACAGGGATTTTTTTGAGGTTGTAATGTTAGAGGGAAATTACGTAAACGAACTTGCAGGAAGGTTTTCTACTACCTTTCACCGACTATGTACCTATCATTTCTTGTAAATTCTTGCTTAGAGCTACGTAAAATGACATCTTGACGTGTAGTTTACATCTCAAATCTGTGCGTTACTTCTTTGTTTCTCTAACCTTCAATATTGTATTTTAATCAGAGCAAGAAGTGCGGTGTTTTCATATAGAAACCTCTCTAAATTTAGTAAAATTAAATTAAAATGGCGACTGAACAATATAGTGATAATAATGATTAAACAAATGATATAAAATTTGGGGCTATATTTAAAGAGTTTAAAAAATACAATTAATGATATTCTATACAATGTAGGTTTGCAAAGAAATTATTATTCTATTCCAAAATAGATATCTTATTAACATTCATTACAACAGTTTATATGGAATAGCTAGAAAATAAAATTTAAAAACAGAGTCTTTAAAAGTTCACTAATTTTAAAAATAAATGCCTTACAAAATTAAGTAAACACGTTTTTTGTGCATATGTATCAGATTATATTTATTGTAAGTTTATATAAAACACACTAATCCTAAATATTAAATTATGCCACTTTGTAAAATGCATTGAAAATATGCTTAAGATAAAAATGACTAGAAGTAAAACGAATTGCCTGGAAACCAGGAGAAAAGACAAACACTGGCATATAGCTAAAAGCTGTTGATACAAAAGACTGCTGAAATGGTTTTAGAAAGATCAAATGGGGGCTTTCAAAATTATAAGTCATTGGGGAAAGAACACATGGCTCGATGAATTGGAATAAGTCCAACGCAGCTGGAAATTCTAAAATGTATAGCTGTCCGTTATTGCCAACAAAGCAAATCCGCCTCTAAACTAAAGAACTGGATTGAAGGTCCGCTTCAAATTCGATCTTTTCAGCTGAATCACAGACTTAATTTCCGCTTCATAATTAATAGCCATTTGCCACCTAGAGAATGAATATTAATACTAGGTAGCGATAACGAAAGAGTCAAAATCCTTTGACCTGAGTACTGCTCTATTAATTCGATCAGCACCAAAATAATCAATTCACATGCATAAGAACGCTTCTTCGTCGCCACTAACCTGCATTTTCCAAAGCGCTTTTGAAACATCATACGCAAAACTAAATCCTTATACAAAATACTTGAATTAATTCCCAGGGATCGAACTTCAAGCTGAACGCTTACGTTTTAAGAAATGTTCACGCACAAGGACATTCGAAATAAGTATTTGAATTATTTTACGCAAATTCGCTCAATAAATTGATGGAATTCTCTCTGGAGGTCCTTTTAGCAGTAACTTATCTCCGAATGTCATCAGGCATGAAAAGGTAGTTGTATTTCGAATGATTTGCGAAACTATTTTAAATAATAATCCCTTGATGGATCTAGTCAAAGTTTAGCCAGCTAATAGAATAGATTCAAAAATTATAGTTGCAGTTATTCAATATTCGCGCATCTTTGTGATTAATTTGAAGTAGATGTTGAAGAAATTTGAATCCGTCATTGTTAATTTCACAATGAGGGCTAGTTCAGCTCCGAATCATAGCGATTTCTAGTTTATACAGGATATATTCTATTCATAAATTGTTGAACATTTCTAGAAAGACATTCTTTGTTTTTGTTGAAAGAAAATCAATATTAAAGTTATAATGTTATGGTGTTTTTGACTTTTTTCAAATTATTGAGAAACAGCCGCCAAACTGCGAATCGAGAAGATTAGAAACCAATAGTGCAAATTACTTTCGAAAGAATGATCACGAAGAAAAATATAAAAATACATTGGCGAAAAGTGCAACATTTTAGTGGCACTTATGTACATATCAAATACTAATTCTTATTTCCTTTTTAATAAATTGATGAAAATTATTGTCAACTGATTGCATTTTTATTGCGTTGTTATGGGTCATATAATGGATCAAAATCCATATTTCACCGAAAATTGTGTCGACAAAAAAAATGTTTTTTGCCTGTTTGTGTTTTTGTAAAAGTAACAAAATTTTAACTCTAGTATTGTGCAAAATAGAAATTAATATATCTCTTTCATATGATTTTGTGAAGATTGAAAGAAATAGGAAAGACTAATATTACGAGATTTATTTTTGTGGGACGCTACATTGCTTATTCTCAGGTTTTTTTTTACTTTATACGCTAATCAATCCGAAGGAATTTTTGATAGCATCTACATAAGTGCAGCATTGTAGATAATAGCTTAATACAATCATAAGAATCCGTGACGAAATTGAAGAAAAGAAAAACGCAAATAGTTGCACAACAAGCGAAAATTTAAGAAAATAATTTGATTAATTATTTAATCAGGACTCACTGTTTATAGAGATTAGTCCATAAGCAACAGCAAATTTATATTAAGGAAATTTATTAATTGTTTTTAACAACAGCAGTACGTTAAACCTTTCTATTGTGATGAATCAATTAACCTCGAAGACTGAAGATAGCATAGGTCACACATTACAAATGCTAAATCTAAACATTAAAAACGTCGGCGAAAGTATAGTTGGTGATTCAGACTATAGAGCACGCATATTGAAAGTGTAAAACAATACCCCCTTTCACAGTGATAAATACATTTTAGTGGGGATTAATATTTCGATATGTGTGGATTAGAGGATTCCCGTACACAATACCTAATGTTATCCGTCTTGTGCATGTTTTATGTTACTGAGCAGCATAACGTAACGGTTTAAAAGAGTATTATGGATGTAATGTCAGTCAGCCAATTTTGTAATTCTGTGACACAAGCTATATCGTTAAAATCCTGTCTTTGTTCTTATAAAAGTAACGTTTTAATGGGTACTACTGTGATATAATCCTCCCTTGGCGACATTCGAGTTGGCTGAGGTAATGTGTGGCAACCCTGATTATGCAATGGGTGTTTTTAGAGTGTGATGGTTGGACCTTTAGAAAGTTCTCTTTAACTAATAGGTAGCTTTTTAGTAGTTAATTTCATCGTTAAAGTTTGTGGAGATATTTCCTGTTGATAAAGGAAGAATGTAAAGTGTTAAAGTGAATTAATTTAGTTCAATTGTTTTGTATTATGGCGAGATAAATGAATTCATATTAGTTTGTTAAGGCGCCATTTTTCGAATCTGACGGAAACGTGGTCTGTAGTTTGTGCTATCTGAAGTACGAAATTGTTTTGGTTGATAAGTGCATAAGTTTGGTTAATTGTGACTAAAAGCAAAGAAAAATAAAGTGGTAATTTTCGGACCATTTCGTCGTATTGGATTGTAAGTTTGATGCTATTTGGGATTAACATTGAAAAGCCAACTGGTTTAAAGTGAGTTTTTTATTTTTGTTAGATTATTATCTGCTTATGTTATGTGTTTGTAAGGTTATAAAACAATGAATTTTCATTTGTTCTAAAATATTAGCTGTAGTAATTAGGGGCGTTGCTAGTTTTGATAAAGTGGGTTTCCGTTAGTTTAATGTAAAATGTATTCGAAGTTTTCCGTGCAATTGCGCGATATTTTTACTATGTTTTTCGTTGAATAATGCATGTCATTTTATGTAATGATAATTAATTGCAATAGTCATTATTGTGCATGAAATGCGTGTTCTTTCAACGAAGTGTTTTTATGGTATTTTTAATGTTGGTTTCTAATAGTTTAAGACAAAATGTACTTGAAGTGATGACCGTTATTAATTTTGTTGTCTAGATTTTATGCTAGTTTTAGTGTAGGCTTCCAATAGATTGATGTAATATGTGCTTTAATTGATCAATGTTATATATTTTCTAATGGAGTCTCTTATTTTAAAATTCCCACAGCTTTAATAAACATTCGTTTTGCGTTGAATTGCGCGATACTTTAATTATGTTTTTCATTAAAGAGTGCATATTATTTTATTCAATAATGAATCATTGCAGTAGTTATTATTGGGCATAAAATGCGTGTTCTTTAAAGAAAGGGTTATTATTCAACTTTGAGTGTTTGTAAAGTAAATAATTCTATTTTTCGAGTAATGATCGATCAGTTAATGTATTGCATCGCTGTTGAAAAATGCTGTACGTGCTTTACATAGTAGCGTTGATATTGTGTCTAAGATATAAATTGCAATTTTTGGTATTTTACTGTTTTTTAGTGATTTTTCTTGACATGTTTGCTATGTGTATGATGTAACATTGTTGGCGATATAATCATCGCCAAGAGTGTTGTATTGTGTTTGAAGTTGGCGACATAAAAGTCTTGTTGTTGGCGACGGTTTCTTGGCGCCAACGAAAAAGTCGCCAAGGGGGTGGGGGGTTATATCACAGTAGTTCCAAATCCTACAGCAAAGCAAAAGCTGTAAAGAATTCTCAGATTATATTCGATTGGGGCAAAAAAACTAACTTATCTAATCAACAATAGAAAATTCCTATTAGGTATTGGTGTTTCAGATTTGAGGGAAAACACTATTTCTGGTCATAAGTTGCTAGATACCGTAAACAATTCAGAAATCCACCATTTACGCTGGCGAATAGTCACCAGCTGTACCAGTCACCTGTAAGTTTTTCATTTAATCAAACTTAGTATGCATCAACCAATTTTTGTGATATGAAGCTCATGCCTCCATATTATTTAAAGAATTACAAATTATTTGTAGAAATGGCAAGATTATTCCAGGTATGGATTTTAACGAAACGAAAAGCCGTGATGGCATCATCTGTAACCGTTTACATGGAAGACGGAACAGAAGTGGACGATTCTTTTCTTTACCAGCCAGGACTCTGGTTTATCTCCTCTCTGAAAATGATATGCTAAATATATTTTTGAGCATTTTATTGTGTATATTAGTATATTTTTCCTTTAACTATGATGTATAAAGCTTTCCAAAATGCTCTGATTACACTAAGATTTTTCTTTTGATGAAACTTCTTAAAGATATTTTGATTTGAAAGCTGAAGCTTTTGTCAAAATATATTATATAAATTATATTATAATTTTAGCAGCAATAGCATTTTATAGTATGTTTTGTTCTTGAAAATTGCCTCATGTGTGTATATCATGTTTCCTATTGGTTAAAATCATTTGCCACTTGCTCTTTGAGGACTAAAGTTAAAATGCAGCCCCTTTTAATAGCAATTAAAACTGCTCATATTTTTAATATCATACAATTTTAATTGTCTTAATGTAGTTTTTACTTTCAGAGAAGGGGAATGAATAAGTGCATTGTGGCTTGCACAGTAAGCATGAATAGTATATCCTTTTTTTCTTTTCTAGAGACCAGGGTTACAATCTAAAGTTTTACTGAATTTCCAAATATTCCAACCGTGCCAGATGTTCTTACACCAGAAGGGGATAGCCAGAGGGATGCTGTTGCAAATTCTTCAATTTCCATCCAGTGTTGGCTGCATTATGTTCATGTTTGGCTTCAGTGGCGTACGCATTGGGGGGGGGGGGGGTTAGGGTTTTACCCCCCCCCCCGCTAAATAATAGTGCTTTAATACATACTCGAATTTCTTTTAGTAGTTTCAGAACATTATGAACCCCCCCCCCCTTGAAAAAATTCTGCGTACGCCACTGTTTGGCTTATATTACTGCTGTAGTGTAAAATATTTGTGAAACCTATTTTTTAAATGCTTTAAAAATAGAATTATATTCGCATCTTCGAAATAATTATTTGATTAAAATGAATCTGTAAAAAGCAATCATGCATAGCAAAAAACTTCCAATTATTTAAATTTCTCAAAAAAAAAAAAAAAACTAAAGCATTCTTGGTCTAACTATATGCATTATTTAACTGTGAATAACTAGAAGTATGGCATGAACATAAATCACTAAATCTCACTTGAAACACAATTATTACAAATTGCTTGATGTTTTTTAAAAATTGCATAGTATATACTTAGTGCTCATGTAACTGTAATATTTTTCATTATTATTTTGTAATTTTAGTTTAAAGGTACAAATTTGGTACATGATTTTTGTTTAAAACAGTTAAAATAGTTTTATTTCTCGCAATAATCTATGAATCTCTACACATGTACTTTCAAACATATTAAAATGTAAAGCAGTAACAATATTTTCAAGTTCTTTTATTGCATTTTGTTCTCATTTAGTATTTTGAGCATTCCTTGAAAACGAGGAATGCTTTTCTGCATCTTTTCATTTTATAAATTCTTCTTTGAATGAGATTGTGCTTGGGGAGGTTTGACTCTATCCTCTTACCAATGATAGTTAACAATGCGTGTAAGCAATATTGTTAATAATTTTCAGTTTTAAAATTTGATATAAAAGTCCATTTTTTAAATTAGTTTTCCTTGGGGACAAGCTTATGGTCTGCGGTCTGCTGTACGACGAGTGCTGGCTTCAATGTTCAACTGTCATGGCTAATACTATCTGTGCTTTTCTTTCTACATTGGGATGAGCAAAATATTTAATACTTTAACAAACAATACTGTTTCAGGGGAAAATGAGTTCGGAATTAATATTACAATGCTTTCATTAATTTGATTTTTATGTTTTATTTATTTATTTTAAGCTTATATATTTCTACATAAGGGTAGGTGTTCATCTAATTATATAGTTTATATTTTTTAATTGGGGGGGGGGGGGGGGGGGGTGAGAGGCATAAGTTTTCTGAAAATTTTGTGTTTAGAAAATGTTTTTGTACTGAGAACCACCCCCTGAGAATCAATTTATGTTCATACCATACTTCTAGTTAATCACAGTTAAATAATGTATATAGTTAGACCAAGATTGCTTTAGTTTTTTTTTTTTTTTTGAGAAATTTAAATGATTGGAAGTTTTTTTGCTATGCATGATTGCATGCAAGTTGAAAAACTGTTGGATGGCCTGTCACATTTTGTACATATGCCTCTTTTTTATTATTATTTTGTCACGCAGTTTCATATAAAAATCCCATTTTTATGTTTACTTATATGTAGACGTTGTGTGAACTTAGAGATTAAAAAATGTCATTTAAAAATCTTCATTTGCTGTTTATTTATTTTTTGCCTATTTTTTTTTTTTTTTTTGCAGAACACTTTACACTAAGATATTCTTGATCTTAACAAATAATAATTTTGATAACTTCATTTTTTTAATTTTTGTGCATTATATTAAACTATGGATATACGGGTAATTTTATTTATAACATTTATGACGAGCTTTCCTATGTACGAAATGCGGCAACAATTAAATATCACTTCAGTTGATTTAATTGGTAATTTCCTGAAAGCTTAAAATTTTTGTTTTTAAGAAAATACTCTTGGAAAAACATGAACTTAAAGTGGTTACAATTTTTTAAAAAATATTTTAAATTCTAAACTTGATATGTGCTATTTGCCGCTACTAATTTACAAAACAAATGTTTTCATTATTTCAATTTTGTCTCGACTTATACTAATAACCATGGAAAATCATCTTATTTCTTTTATACTTCATAAATGAATATTTTCCCTTAGAAATGGCATAGAAGTGAAAAACAATTGTTAATAAATCGCTTTTTAATTGTTGCAAGCTTTTTTCTTTTTTTTAATACCTAAGCGTCATAACATTTTATGCTTTAACATGATTGGTAATTATTCATATTGCTAAAAATTAGAATAAAATTAAGTCCTATTATATTTACAAAGAAATTATAGACAATTTTGATTTTAAAATTAGTATGTTTGCAAGAAAATAATAAGTTCTTAAAACAGGTAATAAATAGGCTTCAAAAAGTTCAGATATGTACTCTACTCATTGCAAGGTTAGTATCTTGATTTTTTAAACTACAAAGGTATTTTGAAGAATTCAGACAAGTTTCTAGAAATCCAATACTTATATCTGGAAACTACTTATATACTTGAGGGATGCTTCTGAGGTATCAATATTATTTTTGATGATATAGCTGAAAATTAAATATCTTGAAACTTTTGCTAAGTAATTGTAAATTTCATGAATTTCAAAAGTTAACTTCACAATGAGCTAAATTTTGGAATTCATGAAATGTACAAAAATTACTTGGCAAAACTATTAAGATATTAAAATTGTTAGTTATATCATCAAAAATGATTCTGGGAACGGTACTGGCTTCTAGTGGGAAATTTTAGAATTCAAAAAGGGGGTTTTTCCGGGGTTAAAATTTTCCCGGGAAAAAGGGTTCCTGGTTTTCCGGGGTTAGGGAAAGTTTTCCCAGTTTTTCAGAAAGGTTCCTGGTTAATTCCAGGAAAGTTACTGGCTTTCTGAGGGAAGTTTTCCCAGTTATTCAGAAAGCCTCCTGGTTAATTCCAGGAAAGTTACTGGCTTTCTGTGGGAAGTTTTCACAGTTATTCAGAAAGGTTCCTGGTTAATTCCAGGAAAGTTACTAGCCTGTTGTGATTAAATTTATTGTTTTATTTACTTATGCCTAATTTTGTGAATCTTACAAAGCAAACATTTAAGAAATATTCGATCACTCTTTCAATAATGCAGTTGAAATTTAACCGAAAAAGGTTCATCTCATTTCCTGGAAGTAAGCAAAGGAATTGAATAGTTAAAAACACTTCACAGCTGGTATGCATTTCTAAGCGGAAAGAAGATATTTTATGGTGTCTATTGATGTATTCTAACTTTAAAACGACCAGCAAACAGCGATAACTATTTTTGTTAGTTGGTCATTTATTTTAAAAAGGGGGGGGGGGGGGTTCTTACTGGGAAAGTACGGAAGTTAGTTACTCAACCATGTGCAGTATTTTAAAAAGAGAGGTTCACAAAAGAGGAAATCTTAAGAACAACCAGCATTTCTCTTAAAGCATTGGAATGAATGCAACTCTCAAGGGTATAGCTGAATAAGAAACAGAAGGACCCCCCAGAAAGCTGTGAATGCAAATCCCAGTGGAACTCTTCCCAGAGGCGCTTGCGGTGAACATCTGAGCGGCTCAATTCTAATAAAAGCCATAATGTCACATGTTCGCACAATAAAACACTCAAGATTAAAAGCGGTTCGAAAAACAAGCTTTGCTACAGCTGTATATCGGAAGATTTGATGTGCTTCAGAGAAAGAAAATAAGCCAAAAGCGTCTCTACCGGGGGGCTTAGACCATATAGTAACTAGACGAGCCCTGCTATTCACTCGCCATTGTTAGTTCCTAAGCAGGAATGGTGGGGACCAGTTTGACTGACAGGGGGCGGAGATCAAAGATTTTCACCGCTGGTGACCACGTGGGTGAGTCTCCTCAATTTCTGAACTTGCTTCTGATCTGTAAAAGAGCTGAGATTGTTTTCAGGCAAACGATCAAGACCCATCCTATGCACAAACCTAATTTATTAAACATAACAGCAATATTAACAATGAGAAGCGTAAACTGTAATTTTATTTTTAAATCTCTGTCTGGAATATCTTATTCTTGATTATGAAGGGGGGGGGGGAACAAGAAAATCATATATATAACTACAGCAATTGTTGAAAAATACTTAAAAAAGGGGGCCACACCATTTCTTTAAAATACCAGGAATGTGTAACAAATTCACAAAATTAATTTTATTTAAAAATCAATAGCAATATTCAATAGAAATTAAACAAATATTTTTTCCAGTAATTAAATTCTATTCGGCTTTATGAATAATGAGCCGTCGCCTAAATAATACATGCAACGTTGAAATTATCATTGCAATAACATTAATCTTAAAAGACATGAAAGATGCTTGAAATATCGCCGCAGAAAGGCCGAACGTTCGTTGCATCACCAAGTATGCATATGTGTGCGTTCGCTCCAGTTTTTTAATTTTTTATTCTTTACTTTTAATAATGTATGTAGAATTGTTAAATTTGAAAATTATGCTTAAAATGCATTTCATGCTTTAATCTTACCAATATATATATTGTACTCAATGAGCTCAATAAATAAGATCATTTTCAAATCACTATTACTAATTAAATATTGATAGTATCA
Organism: Octonoba sinensis; assembly: GCA_038502835.1. Lineage (NCBI taxonomy): Eukaryota > Metazoa > Arthropoda > Arachnida > Araneae > Uloboridae > Octonoba > Octonoba sinensis. The sequence continues at coordinate 201,755,950 of CM076598.1, read as the reverse complement.
ATAAAAAAAACGCTTGTTCATTAATCTATGAACTATGTTCTTGCGTGTGATAGAAAATAATTGTGCTAAAATGTTTCTGTCATATAATAAAAAAATAAAATGAATCACTCTTCAAATCTCTACGAGAATTAACATAGCAAGACGAAGCCCTCTCTCACCGAAGGACACCGTCAGCTGTTTTCCATTGAAAGACTCCTGCTTACCGACCTTGCCCCCAAACCTTGTCTATCTAGTTTATGGTCTAAGCCGGGGGGGGGGGGGGGGCTTAAGGATTGTTCGAAATAGGACAAAATGCATTCTCGCTTATTAAAATCGCACTGAGCTCAATTCTCCAAGGACCAAAGGAGAAGCACACTAAAAGGGTTTTGCCCCTGGAAGAAAGGCCGATACGTAGTCGGCCGAAGCAAGATTTGCTAGAACCCTCGTGACGAAAAGGAGTCGTCACAACCAGTTTGGGAACGATTTCTATGGCCGATCCCTTCTCGGCCGCAACAGTTTTGGCACACAAAGAGCGGCCGACCCCTTATCGGCCAAACCAGAGAATAGGTTTAAGAACAGCGTTATGTTTGCCAAACATTATCAGGTTCTGGAGCCTTATTTATTTTAATAAGGCTCCAGGAATGTTGAAACAATATTTATAATTTATTTTAGTGATTAATAAAGTTCGTTTTAACTTTGAAGGACTTTTTTTTTGATTAACTTAACCCATTAATGCCTACCGTCCCTTTTGAGGGACAGTCTGAAAAGTACGTCTGAAGCACCCAAAAATAAACATTTCAAGAAAAAAATTGTTTTAATGTATTCCTAATCAGGTTATTTTAAGGTTACATTAAAACAATTTTTTATTGAAATGTTTATATTTGGGTGCTTCAGACGTACTTTTCAGACTGCCCCCCCCCCTTTGTTTTATTTGTTGTAGCAATCGGTTGTGCCATACGTGCGCATGCTCAAATTACCGTGTAAAAACGCAGGAATGTTACCTGCCGGTAATTTTACATTTCGCGAAAAGGTTTTTATATATATATATACGAGTATATATAGATATATTCTCTAATATTTTGTTATTTATAACCAGTAAAAAGTATTCACTAATGGGTCCGGACATTTTTCTATTAATTACTATAACAAGCAGACGAAGATATAATTTATAATATATTAATGCATTTCTAAGATTTTCTCAGTTTTAAACTGAATGTTTTAGCCTGATAGCGTAGCTGTAACCAATTTTCAAGTAAAATTGGATTTGATTTCTTTCCATTCAGTTTGAAATACCACTTTCAATTGCTGTTTTGAAGAAATAGTGCCCCTCCCCCCAATTCGGCTTTCCAGTTCCTTCCAGAAATGCTCCATGGGAAGTAAGTCAGGAGATTTTATCGGAGTTTTAATTACCGGACGGGAGTAAAGTAACCAAGGCACTGATTTTAAACTGTACGCTTCGAGTAGTTATTCTACTAAAATTTAAAAACATAGTGGAAGTTATTTTGCATTATGTTGGTATATTAATTTTCTATTCACAATCTTAATTATTGTATATTGCCTCATTACACAAGGATAATTTTCAAGAGTACACGCTGACTGATGATATGCACGTACAAATAATTAATTATGCATCACCATACTTCACAGCTCGAATTAAGTTTTGTTTCTTTCATTTTTTTAAATTTTCTCAAACTAGTAATAGTTTTAAAGCTCTAAATATTTTAAAGATACTTTCATCTCTTAACTTAACAACGTTATAATGCATATATATTTGCATTGCTTAATTACAAATGAAAGACTTTTCTGACAATTGCTATAAATAGTGAAACCTCCGTTAAGGGACACCTCCGAAAAAAGGGACACCTCTAATTAAGGGACACTTTTTCTGGTCCCAGTCCTTTTGAGTAGGGACTGCAATGTATTTACCTCTGAATAAGGGACACTCTATTTAAGGGACATTCACAGATAAAAATTTCCAAAATTCAAGCTATATAGATAAGAAAAATTTACTGAAAATTGAAGTTCTCTTTTTCTAAAAATTAACTTCTGAAAGTCCTAGTCTGAGTACTAGAAACATGAACAAAGAAACAAGTGTATTTTAAAGTGCTTGCCAAAACCTACTTGTAACGGCTTTTTTCTCTCTTGTACTGTGGAATACATGTGTGCTCAGCGTTGACAGACAGTACCCGGCTACCAACACGTTGTTTATGCAAGGATTGGAAAAGTACACGAAATGTAATTTATGCTGTATTGCCCAAATTTCGTACTTTAAAACAAACCCACCTTATAGATTACTTCAAATACATTTCTGTAAGCTACAAAACTTTGCCAATGCGACATTTTTATGCTAAAATTTTAGGTTTTTCAATGAAAAAATTCTAAATTTCAACAACTTTAAGTTATATTTTGTATGCATAAAATATTTTCAGTATTTAAGCTTAAATGGTAATACTAACACATATTTACTATTAAAGAGTTGAACCAAGTTAATATACTATATGTGTATGCGCCAATTTATGAACCTCTGAGGAAGGGAGACCTCTATTTAAGGGACAAAATTTCCAGTCCTGTTAGTGTCCCTTATTGAGATTATATCTATTGTATATCTATGTACTAACTGAAAAAGACAAATGGATAATTGTATTGCTCTTATAATAGTATCCAAATTCACAAATATTTCTAAACTCAATAACGTTTAGGATATTTAGAAAATCGTATAATGGTTTTCTGAATTGTAATTTATAAATTTGATGGCATGCTAGATATTTTAGTCAACAATAGATTTTTTTTACATTTTACTCTAGAAATAAAGATATGTTTTAATTAAATAGGTAAATGAAGGTTTTCCGTTTCCTAACGAATATATTGTCGAAGAAAAATATTATTAATAATTAACTCCAAAAACTCCAACAAATGTATCATTTATTGACATAGCTATGATAACAAATACTCTGAAGTCGAAAATTTTAAAAACATTTAATATCAAAACGGATTTCAAATAAATACTGCCAAATGTTGTAAATAAACGAGTAGACACAATACCTTGTTATTTCTTACATGAGATTTTTACAGAAACCTAACTAGTGCCGAAGATTTGTCGTGATCTTATATTACAACATTTCACGAGTTCATATTACTATTATTTTTATAGTTTTAAAATGCCAGAGATAAAATAAACCTTAAAGCTTTGTAAATCTAAAAATCTCAGTTTTAAAAATATTACACAATAATTGACGTAACACAATTAAAAATTACTTTTTAATACAATTATTTACCTGATGTCTTTTGTGAGTCACTGTAGTTCAAACTTTTCACTCTCTCTCTCTCTCTCTCTCTCTCTCTTATATATATATATATATATATATATATATAGATAGATAGATAGATAAATTTATACATTTTAATCTAAAAGTCGTCACATATTTATAAGTAAAAAAATGAATTAAAATACAGGATTTTGAGCTCATATATAACACAAGACATGTTAACTGGAGACAGCATTGTGGAGTTCAATTATTTTAAGCTATTTTTATCGCGTGAACTTGCCCATCGAGCAAATGAAATTACACAACATATACCCTGTAAAAAAAAAAGAACTGTAGTACTACTATAAAATCTCCAGGAAACTGGGATTCCATGACAATATATATATATATAATGTCCTTATTTGTGTCGTACGATTTTAAAGAATGCTCTGCAAAAATGTTATCTGACATCTATATAAACATATATGATACAAAACGTAACGCTATTTAATGCAAAAAAAAAAACTGTATATTGCTTGACCCAATAAAATTTCCCAGTGTTCCTGAGTCGGTTGGAAAAAAGGCCGACTCCGGAAATTTAAGAACCTCCTCAAAAAAAAAAAAAAAAAAAAAATCTCCCACACACACACATATTTATATATATATATATATGATTATCACTAATTATGAAAACGAAGTCACTCTAGTACTTTTCTATGAAATTTATTTGTAAAAAAAGTTTCTTGTGTCTTATTAATAGCATTATTATTACATTTTGAAATAATTTCTCAACATTAGTGTAAAATTATGTCTGAAGAATAAGGTTAAATTTCATCATCGTTTTTCTTCATGGTCTACAGGGTGTGGCAATATAGCTTCCTTTTCTCAAAGCGCAATGAAAACTTTTATGAATCATAAATTTTTGAACTAATGTAAATCTAGATCTAAAGTTTTGTTTTACGCAGTTGTGAAAATCAAATAAGGTAGGTAACGCCCCCCATTCCCCATACACTGAAAGTCGATTTCTGGCTACTCTCACGATCCTTACCTGCATGGCAGCGGGTATGTTTGCAATTTCAGCTCGGATGTTGGATTTCAGGTGCTGTGGGGCTCTTGAACTTTTGGCATAAAGGTGGGATTTCAAAAAACCTAAGGGGTTCAAATTGGGGGAGCGTGCTAGTCACCAAAATTACAGAACATTCGTTCGAAAAGTAGGTTTTGACGAAAAGCGTATGCTCCTCACTGTTTCTAGGCATGATGGTGACTGACCAAAGAGGGGAACAAAACTCTAGGATGAAACAATCCCTCTAGAATGAGATCACTCCCGCATTAACATTTATAGCCTGACACGCGCGCATTTTAAAAAAGGAAATTATGCTGCCGCACCCTGCATATTCAACAATACTTAGAATAATATTGCTAATTTTAAAATCCAGTATACATTTTTCTCTTATTCATTTCTTGTATTTTAAACAATAAACGCACTTTTAAAATTATGTATAAAGCATGATTTCTAAAATATTTTTTAAAGATACGCTTTTATGTCATTAGCATAATGTTAATATGTCACTCGAAAATTCAATATGTTTGCACCTATGCTGTTTTTCTCTATCATGTACGTGGAAGGCAATAGTATTTAATATTTCAAGTTAAGTCTTAAAAGTACGGCTGGAATGTAATCTTGAGATTGCATATCTTTCAGCAGGAGCAAAGAGAAGAGTCTAAGAAACATCTATGTCAAGAAAATTTAATTAGTCTTTTTTATCTTGTTATTTATTTTCCTGGCTTCTACAAATTAATAATAAATTAAACCATGCCTAGGGTGTACCAACGCCCCCTTCCCCGTCAGTATTAGTCCCTGCAGGGGCCGTGGTAGCCCAGTGGTTAGCACGTCGGACTTCCACCTGGAAGGTCGCGCGTTCGATACCCACTGAAGACCACCATGTATACTTGGGGATATGTGCATGTAAAATCCGTAGACCCCACTACCTCTCCCCGTGCGTAAGCAATCCTAAGGCCTCGGCTAACAGGTAGGGGTTTGGTGGAGGAAAGTATTAGTCCCTGCCCTAGAAGGCAATCGATATCAGGTATTTTTTAAATATCCGGAACCCGATACGGCCACTGCACGGAAGATATTGTTTGTCCACTCATAAATAACAAATTAAGTTAAAAATCTGATAAAATATAATTTTTACTTTTTCTAAAGCAAATGTCAGTATAACACATTGCTCTGTAAAATATTAATAGGGGTCTATGCATGGATACTAAAACGAAAAGTTTACTTATTTTGAATAATTTTGGGGAAAAAATGAAAATGTATTATCTAAAAATCACCTACCTGTACACATTCAAGTGTTTATTAGCTTAGTTCTCCGAAAGCGTTTCAAAAAAAAAGTATAAAAGAAGGCTTAATGTATCGTGAAAGTCAAAAATAAATTAACAATTAAATAAAAGTTGAACATTTTAAACCATGAAACTAGGGTTTTGAGGTATGGAAAATATGTGGCTGTCGATCTGTCTATCGCCCGTCCCCTTTAATAACTTTAAACGAATCATCCAATTCAAACAAAACTTTTTTCCAATCGAAAGTTTTTGGTTGAGTACACCTGGTTCCCATATTTTAGTTTAATAAATTTTAATGATTGAACAATTCTTCGTACAATCTTGAACACTTCAAGAAATTTTTAACATTAGCGCCCTCAGGAATTATGAAGCAAATTATAAACCCTGCATTTAAGACCTATTCCTTGGAACTAGATTATTAGAAATAGCTCTCGGCATGAAATATGTTTTGATTTAAGCAATTATTGTTCAATATTTAACAGTTGAGAAAAAATAGCGACTACGCGAAAATTTGAATACCGTACAAATCATGATCTAATAGCCGGATTTTCTTGGAACAAACTTTATCAGAAGAAGCTTAAACCGTTGAACATGTACAGATATGAATTTTATCCAGAACAAAAACGGCCTTTTTTCTACAAAACTATTTGATCTGGATTTTTAAGTCTATTTATGAATGAAAGAATGAGTAACTGAATGATTGAAAGAAAAAATGAATAAATGAGGGACTGAATGAATGAATGAAAGACTATATTGAAGAGTGACTAAATATTTATGGTGTTTTAAAAATATATCTGAAATAATTAGGAACTAAAGCTAAATGAGAGAAAGAGAGAGATAGCTAAATAATTCCATTTGCGTTTGGTGTATACGGGAAAGTAGGCTCGTGTAAGTCCTGACGGAACCTTTTTTTTTTTTTTACATAATTTAAAAGACGTAATAGATGCGACGGGAAAAAAGGAAAGCATAAACATTTATGCGAAATTTATATTTTCTATATCTAAAATTCGCTATAGTAAAGGCAGTGTTGCTTTTTCGTTATTTCATGGGACTTGGCACCTATCAAATGTAGAAAATCGATGAAAATACCGATTTTTCAATTTTTTGCTTAAAATGTGGTTTGACTCTCCTAGTATATCTGAGCGAAGTTTTGAAGCGATACAACCAACATAAATGTAGTTAAGAAAAAGGCGTTGGCCAGTGCATGTTTTCTTCAATATTTTAGACCTAGCGGTGATCAATGCATGTAGTTTATAGAGAGACAACAAGTTCAAATCTGAGCAGAAGAGACTACACTCTAAAATTAGCAGAGGAACTAAGAGAGAAAGATATTGCAAAAGAACCAGAAGTTATCCGGCCACTGACTACACCAGAAGTTTCAAACTAACGAAAACGCTGCCAGATAAAACAATGCAAGAATAATAAAACTAATACTGTGTGTGGAAAATGTTCAAAATTTGTGTGTGGATTATGCACAGCAAAAAAAAAAATAAAATAAAAAATAAACCAAGACTATTACAGTTGTGTGAAATGTTTTTACGGAAAGTAAAATGTTATGTCTATTTAATTTTTATTGTGATTTAACATTTTAGTAATCTATAGGAATATTATGTAACTCAAATTAACACAGATATTATTTAAGAGAAAAATCTTATAGTTAATTTCATGCGAACCGCCAAAACATTTAAGTATTTTTCTGAAATTAGAAATTCAATTTTTTATGGTACCCATAGAATAAATTTCATATTCAGTAACATTCCAGAAGCTAAATTTCATAAACTAATTATTGTAGAATCATTGTATTAATCATGAAACACTTTATTTATATCTGTATTGCTCATGCGAATAAAAAATGACATCACTGAAGTCCATGGGTCAGCTATAACCCACCCCGGTAGTTCTAGGTATACAAGAAATGCGGTAATTCTAGTGTTAAAATGCTAAAACTTCTACATATATTCATGTAGCAACTTGACATTTTTTGTGTGTGTTCAATATGATGTGCTTGATAAAATTAAGGATGGATTTTGCTATATATTTGCAAATATATTTTTTTTTAAATTAAAATGTAACAAAAGTCGCTTTTTTTCTGTGTTCTACCATCGATGTAACTTTAAAAACTGTTTTCTCAAAAACTAATTAATTAATAGCAAAACCCATCCCTAAAATTTTAAAACATACTATAATAAGTACTTTTAAAAAATTTGGTAAAAAAATCAAGAAATGAAGAAGAAAGAAATTTAAAATCGTTAAATTATTTTAAAAAATTAAGTTTTAAAATTTTCTGTTAGTTGAATTTGAATTTTTCACGTGAAAATCATTTTGTTGAACAATAACACTTCATAATATACAAATGAAAAAGGTAAAAGTTGTTAAATAAAAAAAAATGTCAAAAGGTGCCAAGTCCCCTTAAGTAATAATAGACTCAAATCAAGAAAAGCACCAAGTTTTGCAGAAATGAAAGGTAAATAATTATAACAATAATGATGAAGAATGAGTTTTGAAAATGATGCGAAAGCGAAACCAGTATAATGCAAACAGATATTTTGTAAGGAGTGTCGGGGAAAAAAAACCGCCTTGAGTCGGGGTCGACACATTTCAAAGCGACTCCGACCTGACGTTTTCTTATTGTACCAGTATGGCAGAAATTTATAAAACCTTCACCAAACCCTGTATGGTTGCGACTGTAAATGTAACTTCGTTTTGTGAGTGGCACAAAACTCATTCCTACCATGCAACTGTAAGCTTCGTAGATTGCACTGGAATGCAAATCCTTCAGTTCATGGCACCCGTGAAAAGAAAATACTTCACTCTGACGTAAAGAAAGCAAACACAGTCAGCTTAGCGGATCGCTTTTGTTCTAGGTGAAGCTAAAATCTTCAAATAATAGAAGCAGACAAAAGAAGATTGAAAAATACACTTCGTTTACTGCTGGCGTGTATTTTAATACTGAATATATACTGACAATGAAAACATTTATGTAGCTCTATAAATAGTGACGAAATATTTGTCCTGTTTACTCAAGAAAATAATACATTTTTAATAGGACGATTTGAAAATATTTTAAAAAATATTATGGAATGTATGAATCTGCGAAGCCTATTTATTCTAGAACTATTGAATTTTAGCTCTATAATGGTCTTAAGAACTTTCAAACTTCAAAAGTATGTTGGAGTAATTTTTCGAGAAGTATTTCTCACCTGTTTATTTACTTATTTATGGTTCGTTAGTTAATATATATTTGTGCACTCGAGATAGCAAACATAATGATTTAGAATCTGGATTCATACTATGGTTAACATGATAGTGCTTTTGCCAAACTATGCTACTCAAGCTATATTTGAGAAATGTATAAGCTACTCACATGAAGTGTTCCACAATGATTGCATTGCAGAATTATGTTTATACAAGATAGCAGCAGTGAATATTATAATAAAATAATGACTACATTTCTTGACGAGCGCTGATGAAATTGGAATGTAACATGCATGGTGTATTTTATCAGTAGTTTATTATGTATTTGTATATTTCTAAGCAAGAGAAGCAGCGTGAAAGTCTATTCCATAAATGCCTTTAATGGAATATTTGCCATTATTGAAAATGAAATAGCTATAAACTTATGAATGTCAATGTAATATAATATGACATGAGAATAAATTGCAAGTTTATTTCGAGGAAAATTTAATAAGTAGTTCAAAATAAAATAAATGCACGATGTATGAAATCTCTGATGCTGTGTATTTTTCAGGTTATATTTTAAATTTTAAATGAGTTTTAAGTTATATATGCAATAAAATTACACTTCATTCTTTACAGAGCTGTACAATAAATTGTTGTGTTTTTTTTATAGAGCAAGTTATACTCCATGGTACACGACCACCTTTTTCTACTAACATTTTTTAAAACTTTTTTTCTACATTTAGATTATAAAATGCGTTATCTGAAATGATCACTAAGGAGAGAATGATTTTTTTTTGGAGTGTAAGTGTGGTTTAAAACAATTATATTTTAATAGACGAAAAAACAAAATAAAACTTTTTTGTCCTATAAATGTCATAAAATGTTCGAGTTACAACCTAAAGATGGAAAATAATATATTCAAATATATGTAGATTTAAATCACTTTTTAAATAAAAAATATAGTATAGTTTAGTGACACATTACATAAATAATTTCATTATTAGATTAAATTACAATAAGCATTAAAAAAAGGCGAAATACGTCGAACAAACCACATGCGCATTTACTTTATCAAGCCACATCTTAGAAAATTATGTATAATTTGTTATTGATTGAGTTTTGTGGTGTACTGTCAAGTTCCCCCTTTCCTCAAAAAATCAATCAATAATTCAGAGAAAATGCTTTCAAAATGATAAAGCCAGATTATTAAGCTATAAAAATGCACCTGCAATTCTTCTAGACGAAATCTTCTCCATTTTTACTCTACTTCACTTCTTTAAAGAGATGTTGTTTGACAATGTATTTAAACAAATGCAACTTCCACGGAATGCAACACAGCAAGCAACTCTTAAAATAACAGCAAAGTTTTGAAAAAGACCGTTTCTGTACGGGCAACTACGCGTGCACTCTTTAATACCTAATAACTAAAATGTACTCAATATTTTATTTTTATGCAGATAAGAAAATAATATTCTTTCTTGATATTAATTAGCTGTTTTTAAGAAAATGTATAATGCATGAATGTTTGTGCGTTTGATTGATGCATTTTTAATGACTAATATTCTGGTTAAACACATTTTGATAAGTAGTTCCCGTGCTGTAGATAAATGCACTTTTAATGATGAATAAGTACGTAAGAAGATGAAATTACTTGTTAATGATCGCGAGTTAAGCAACTTAATGAGTTACTTCTTTAATGTTCCTAAATGTTGTTAACTATCTATTCACAAGATTTTATCTTAAACCATAAATTTATACCATCTGGAGAAAATATATGCAAGTAATGACACTCCTTCTTTTCTCTATATTAACATGTCGCTAAAATTCAAGCATATATCATACTATGTATGTCATTGATGCAAACATGTTTTCGACAAAGAATTTGCTAATTGATTATTTGGTAAACGGAATCTGGAAGCTAATTTCCTCAAAGTAGTTTGCCAAACTATCATGATTACGGAAAATGCATCGAAAATATATTAGTTTCACTTAGCTTTAAACACAAAAAATATATGAATAATAATGAGATAAATAAAATATCATGCCAAAAATAACAATTTAAGTCAGATAAAATTTGCTTAATAAAGTGTTTAAAAAAATAGTCGCGGAATAATAAATTGATATTGGCAAGTAAATGAAACTACTACAATAGCACTGTTTTAAGCATTGTATTTGTTAATATATTTTTCTCATTTTGTAAATATGTTATTCACTGAAATTCTATAAAGAATTATTACAATGCTATTAAAAGAGCACAAATGAAAAGAATGAATACATGGAAAAATAATTCTAAGGCATTATTAGGATCAGAACGATTAGCGGTCACATCTCATGCATAGCATCTTTGGAGAAAAGGCACATATTTTTTCCAAAAATTCTGTAAAATATGATGTTTCCTTGTAACAATAATAAAAGGGAAAAAATACTAAGAGCTACACTTTTTTCCACTTAATCCTATGCTAGATACACGTTGTCATCATGTATTTGTATTTGACACTAATATTGAAAAGGATGGTGCTTTTCCTAGGATCTTTATCTTACTAATACGGGAGGTGTAATCCAATCAGCGGATGTCATATTATCTAGCAATGCATGGATTTTGTGAGAAAGTTTATTCTGTACACAGTGGTTTGCTTTTATAAAAGGAAACAACATAATATCAACATAAAATAATTTATGAAAAAAGGAAATATTAATACATAAAAACGCGTAACTTTACCTAAATAAATATCTCTATTACAGTAACTACTTAAAAACAATCACTATTGTAGTCTTTTTACTTAATTAACTTTTAATACCCTAAACATGTTTTGCTCATACACACACCCACAATACGTATGACCATTGCCGATTAAATTGTATTTTAATCGACGATACAAAGAGTTTTGCAAATACTCAAAAATTTATGTTTCATACTACTTGTTATTATGAATAAAGAGTAAATTAGATTACGCATTCGAAAGAAAAACATAAATAAATGAAAAAAATATAGGTCGAATATAATTTAAATTGAATTGAAAGAAAATAGGAGGCGGTCTATATGGGGACAAGACTGGGGGGGGGGGGGACGGGTGGACAAGAATGATGAGAAGACTTTGTTGTTGGTACATCAAGTTTTTTTTAAAGTTATTTTTTATTCTTTTTAAAAAATAATTTTGTTGCTGTTAAATAATTTCAAATAGCAACCATTGCTGCTAACCTCATCAAACCTGTTGTATAAAACGCTCAATGCGTGAATTGCGTAAAAGTTGTTTGTCTGCCTCAGCACTGTCAATGTAGGATAAACAACAACTTGATCTCGCTACAAATGGTATAGTAAAAATAATCTCAGAATAAAGGTTTGTAAATGCTTTTGAAAATGTAAGCAATGCATGAACATTAAAAAAATTACAAGCCTACCCTGAATCAATTTCCGGCATTAAAGATGTAACCTGCGGATTATTAATACTATGTTTTATTTTGGCTGTTTTACATATATTTTTTAAATTGATCGTAGTTTTTACGTTAGTTTTCTTAGCAGCAGCAACTTTGATTTACGAGATAGTAAGTCGGTATTTATTTTTCGGAATTACACTACCCATTGTCATTTATTTGTTACTCCATGTGAGATGAAACGATGCTTCCTGTATAATTTGGATTGATTTTTTGTGCATAGTTTTGTATTGGTATGTATTTCTAAAAGTAAACAAATCACATAATAAGTTGTCACAGTAAAAATAGCAAGTCTTCAAATGGCCTTCAATGCCAACACTGCTCGATCGTTGTTTTATTATTTTTAAGGAAAATAAAAATATTGTAAAAATCCTAAAATAATAACATTTTATTTATTTTATTGTTATCTCAAATCCAAAAAGTAAAATAAATGCGAGTGTATGAACAGCAGAGGGTGTAAAATGCTTTTGTTTTATTTATCTCACAAATATAACACATTTTTAAACACGTTTCAATTTTAAATACTAATAAGGACTTTCAGTAAAAACTGACTTTTTTATATATCAGGAATTAACGTATAAGGTTAGAATGTACATTAAAACGACTACTAATATATCCTTATGCTACTTGATTGACTGCATTTAACTACTTCTGACTTAGTGTAAGACATTTCTCAAATATGTCTACACTGTTAAAAAAAATCAACTTAAAAATAAGTACTTCCATGTACTTGTTTTTTTTTAAGTAAAATAAACTCAAAAACGAGAACATTAAGCGTTCAAATAGAAGTGATGATTCTGATTTAAAAATGAGCTTGTGGGTAGATCTAAATATAATCACTTCTTATTCTAATCACATATTAAAAATAGCAAAATAAATTATTTAGTGAATGAGTATACTATTATGAACCTTTTAACGTGCAGAACATACAAGTTTTCACTCTTCGAAATTACGAACTATATCTTGAGCAAATGTGTTAAGTCGCGCGCAAGAATACGACGGTGGTTTTGAAGAAATGCGTACTCAACTAACGTAAACGTCTCATTCTTGTTCCACGGCTGGTGGAAGTTTTGTTTTGGTTGAAAACAATGGAGTTCGGTCAAGGAAAAGCTGGAAGAATTGAAAATGAAGGAATTCTACACTAACTTTGAAAGTAAGAAATATCATTTTACTTTTTATTATGCAAATAATCGTTATTTAATCAAATTCCATTGCCTAATTCTTAGCTAATGTCTTTTGCACGTGTTTTGCTTGTGAATTTCAGAAACAGTTTCTCATCATTTCTTCTATATTTTATAATTTTTTTTTTGTGTGTTTCATGTAAGTAGGATTGACTGGAAAAACTTGAATCCATTAACAATAATAAATTAACAAACTTTTCTTGTCTGTGGACTAAGACAATATGTAGTAATATTTGTTTTCATTAATAATTAAGAATGTATTTAAATAATCTTTTATTTATTTATTTTTTCAAATAAATCGAATATGCAATATGAAAATGAATATTGAATTGTTAAATATAAAACAAGTTTGCTTAAATTAAAGTAGCTATAAAATTTCAATCTTTTCGGGCAGAAGTAGATGAATTTTATGGTATAAAGCATTTTAACCTATTAAATAATAATTTATTAAATCAGTTGTTTAAAACAGAATTAATATTCCAATAATTTTTAAAATGATGTGAAAAATTATTATAATCGAAAATTAGCATAATTTGCATATTTGCAATATCTTTTTACTTAACGGAACATGCAAGATTGTAATTGATACTTCCATATTTTAAAAACTTTGCATTTGCTGAGCAAGCAGCATATAACATAAGTGCCAACCATTCCTTTTTTTTTCTTCCCTTGCATATCCAGAAAATAATTTTTACATTAAAGAAGTAAGTTTTAAAATAAAAAACTGAACTATTTGCACTTGTGTATCTGTTTTATTGTGTTAATTTCCTTTGAATGCAAACATACGAGTATTTCTCTAAGTGTTCATGTATAAGTAATATGTATGCTTACTGACTGATATAACTTGCCCCAAAATCTGTTATTAAAATTTTTGTATTTCAACATTATTCAGATATTTGAATGCTAAATTTGTGAGCTTATATTTCAGGCATTCTAAATTTAATTTTTAATATATTAAATGATTTATTCAGTTATTACTATTTTTTTATAAAGTATTGTATTAAAAATGCGAAGATTGACTATTATTGAGTATTAATTTTATCTTAACCCTAAGAACTGCCTTTATACAGCCTATTATTTCGATATTAATTATTTGTACCTTTTGTTAGAAACTCAATGATGATCAAGAAGAAGACACTGAGCTATTTACCTGAACTTTTACGTTTTTTGCATTTTCGCTCATTTCTTCACTTTTTTTAATATTGTTAGGGTATTTTACAAGTTAGGTTTTTTTATGTTAGGTTTTTCCATGTTAGGGTAATTATTTGTTAGGGTAGTAGAGATTTCGGAGATAATCCTATCCGACGGGGTGTTTTTAATATGCATTGAAACGTTATATTTGTTATTATGCTTCAATGCGTATTTATTTTTGTAACGTTACATATGCATTTGAGCAGTATATCTTAAATGACATATTGTTTCACATGTGTATGCAAAGCCCATCTATAATTGAACATGAGATTTATATCTCAATTGATATAAATCTTCCTTTTCAATTTTTTTGTACAGATTTTTGTATATTGTTATTATTATACTAAATATTACTCAATTATGTTATTAATCCTATGTTATTCAAAGTACTATGTTATTATCATGATAAAAATAACGGGAGCAATCCCAATGGTCAGCAGTTAGCGAGTGATAGTAAATTTAATTTGCGGCACCGTTAATGTTAACTTTTAGGAATCCCTAAAAAAATAGGACAGAAACGTAAGTATAGCTTTACATTGCGGTGTAAAGCAGGTATGTACTCAAAAATATGAGTATGTGTGTTTTGATACATACTCATATTCGAGTCAGGTATGCAATCAAAAATATGAGTATGTGTTTTGATACATACTCATATTCGAGCCCCTGAACGTACTCAAAATAATGAGAAGGTGCATTTCTCAAATTTAAGAGTTAAGTACTCGGAGCTATCATAAGAACGTGAAGTACTCAAAAATGAGTACATTTTTCTTATTTTTAAGTATCCAGTTTTAACAGTGTATGTAATTTCTATTTCCTCCTGCTTCAAGGATAAAAGATAAATGCCTCGTCATCAAGATACGGGAACATTGTAGCAAATTCTGAATACACCAGATAAGTGAGATTTCCAGATTAATAGAATTCTAGGAAGATGATATACTGCAAGGATACGTGTGAAGCCTCTTAGGAGAGTGCTGTAATAAATGCATCTCAACCTGGAGTTTCATTTACAGGCTCTGCATCATAAGTTTGATTAATTCACTATTTCTCCAGCCTGACAATAACTTCAGAAGAAAAAGTATTTGATTTGGATGATTAAAATATGAGTATTAAAAAAGTGCATTTTCTAATGTTTATTTTTTAATGTTAGAGCTAGTGCATGAGCAGTTTTCTTACTTATCTTCTACATTAGTCATATAGTTGTACTAGTCTCGATAACTTTAAGCTTTGAATTATACACATTGGAATTTTTAAAAAAAACATCTTAAAATGAAAACCTGAACATAGTTTTTTTTTTAAAGGCGGGTGTATGAGGTTTTGAAATACAAGTATGTATGCATGGTAATGAGTACTTGGGCTTTCAAAATTGAAACTCAAACGCTTGAAAGCTCTATAGCTCTGAATAAAGGTTGAATGCATTTTATGCCTCATGCAGTCGTTTGTGAAACATCATACTAAAAAAAAAATGTGTGATTGAGTTCTCATTTTTAAGTAGATTTTTTTAAACAGTGCAGTGAGTCTGAAAGAGGCTGTAACATAGCATAAAGTATATTGTATCCATAAAGAAGAGCACACTTTACTGCAAAATATAGGATAACATTCTACTATGGGTCTGCTTACCCCTTCATTCATCGATGTGATTTATGCAACTAATTATGGTCTTTTGTTTCATCATAAATGCCGTTTAGTTCGATGCGCGTTATCAAAGAAGAGAGCGAAAGAGAAGTATACATGTATATGCAATGCATTAAGCATTACTGTAGCATAAATTATGCTATTGCAAACACTCGAAGAAATGGTAATTTTAATTTACCAATACTTGTAATAGAATTTTAATTATTCGGCGGAACATTTGTATTTTCAACGAAGGACACAGTAAGAAATATTAATTTTGCTAATTTTAGAAACATAACTTGTAAAAAGGAATTATTTCATGGATCCAGTTTCAGAAATTGTGCATAGTTTTCTCTAACTAGTAATAGTACTTATCCGAAATTCAATGTGCGCTCGAAATCACTGTAATTAATACTTCCAGTAATGCTGTTTTATGAAACTCCTGGTGCATCTGAAACCGTTTGATTCTGGTAAGAGTTTACGAAATCATTGAAAACATAACGCTGAGAGCATGTTAAATTTGTGTTGGTCGCACAAGCATCTGAAGCGCTTGTGGCGCTAATTAAACAGCCAAACATTATGTATTGATGGCTGGACTTAAACATTACTTCCTGAACTGGAAGGAGAACGGGACATCAAACGGTTGCTTTTCATGATTTTGAAACGGAATTTGATGTAAAGTCCCGTACATGAATTTTGAAGCATGATTTGTAAGGTTCGTTAGCTTATATTTGATATCACGATCTCATCGGTTATTAAGAAACATTTATAAGCGGAAATATGATACTCAAAGCGTTTCTAGTGCTTATAATACAATTCCTAAACTTCTACTTAATGGCAAGAGTGAAATATATTTTTAGAAACTCGTAAAAAAAATGTGAATATTTGGGCTTGTAAAGAAGTATCTTCGGAAGAGAATTACTTATGACAGTTTTTTTTTATAATCTATCAAATCTATAAAATATATTTTGTTTTATTCGATATAGCAGTAAGGATTTCCTTCTTTCTTTTTTTTATTTTTATTTTTCATTTTGTGCAAACGATTTTGAACATCATATTTGGTTTTTGATAATCGACATGAATTAAAATCTGTGTCCGATTGAGACATACTCTGAAACATACGAGAAGAACTTTTACTCGTTACAGCATTCAAGAATGCTGAAAATAGTATAAAATATATGCTGCACAAGAACTAACTAAAGTTCATTTGACCTCTGTACTTCATATCGAGAGACTTCAGTTATCTTCTTTTATTTCTAGAACTGCCCTGTGCCAGCCGATTGTCAGCAAAAACCAATATTTACCCATGGTACTGCCTTACGATGTATCACATGTTGATGAACTGCAGAAACATTTATAATCTTTAGCCCACAGACACTATCTTTCCCCCTCTCGTTGGTTTTCCATGGCATTGGACTGAAATGGTAGTTCCGCAGCCATAACATTAAGGATAAAAGGCCTGCGTTTTTCAAAATCCAAAGTGATTTTCATTTTTCTCTATAGGTAGGAAGTCATTTTTCAATCGTGCAGGAGAAAAAAAAACAATTTCGTCTCGGAAAGAAATATCGCAAGTATTTGGAAGAGCAGAAAAGATCTACGTAAAAGTTGCAGCAATATACAGATTTCGGTTTGGGTACAAGAGGATACAATAAAAATCTGAATACAACGTAAATCCTTACTTGCGTTTTGTACGTAAAAATGATAATAAAAATAAGGAAATCAAGTTCAAAGCATATAAGCATCAAGCACTGAAAAAATTAAAATTGAAAATTCATTTGTAAACAATCTCCCTTCTCGTCATTTGACCTTTATTGCATTATTTCAGTTTTCCTCAAATGAATGTGATCAAATAATTTTACAAATATATATATATATATATATATATATATATATATATTTTTCGAAATTAGGAACGTATAGGAATAAAAACATCACGAGCATGTTGCATTTCTAAAGTTTTACTTAAAAAAAAGCCATCATTGTAGATATGCTATGAAATGCAATCATTTCGCAATTTCTGTTATTTCTCTTAAATACCTTATACACTGCTATTAACATCATTATTCGTCAGCTACAAGTTTGCTACTTAATTACAGCGGACTTATTTATTGCACCAACACAAACCTGTATATTGGAACTGAGAAAATAACATACACCTTTCCGACTTACAATGAGGCTTTTCTTCACATAAAGGCAATTCATTTTTTCATGCACAGTTTTTGATGAAGAAGAGGTCATCAAAGAGTTGTTTATGCACTTTTCATTGCACACTTGCGTTATATTTGTCGACATTAAATCTAGCGTCAGCAGTAACGTACGTCGGCAATATTGAGTATGTGTTTTGATTTTGTAAGTAAGCGATTACAATTATCTCATTAGATAACTAATGCGTAATATTAATAAGCAGAAGTATGCAAACTCCAAGCACAATTTAAACATCTAGTGTCTGACGAAACACACCATTGGGATTGAAAGCAATTTAACAAAAAAATGAGGTAAAGCAAGTTTTTAATTGATTTTAAAAACATCATAAGATCTTTATTCATAATTCACTTATGTAAAAACCACTTGCTTACTGCCGATATTGCATGACATTGTTGCAACTGGGTTTTTCTCGGGGACACTTGCAGAATCTTAAACGATCACTTTTAAATTCACAGAAAGTTATTCAAGTTTTCTGTAAGTTTATACTGAAAGTAAAAAGAAACTGATTTCAGTGCATCAAACATTATTCGGAATGTTTTAAGGTTTACATGTTTTTTTTTTTTTTTTTGCATCAAACTACTTTTTGCTTCTAAAAGAAAGACCAGGAAATTGATGTATAATCTGCTTTTTTTCTTTTTCTTTGGCCTCAGTTTCTATATTGGTCTTCCTAAACGAAAGTGATTTGATTGATGTCTACGAAGTTCGTAAGAAAATTTGCTCATGAATTATTCACTTGCCTTTTTCTACGATCATAAATACGCGTACCTTCGTTAATGCAATATGTACAGCATACATAATTTATAGAAAGGTTAAAATAATCAATGACTGCTTTTTCTTCAAACCAAATTAAATGACATAAATTATCTGCATGTTATTTAAAATTTCACCGATATTTTCTGCAATTTTAAAGCGTTATTTACACTGTTAAAACTGGATACTTAAAAATAAGAAAAATGTACTCATTTTTGAGTACTTCACGTTCTTATAATAGCTCCGAGTACTTAACTCTTAAATTTGAGAAATCCACGTTCTCATTTTTTTGAGTACGCTCAGGGGCTCGAATATGAGTATGTATCAAAACACATACTCATATTTTTGAGTGCATACCTGATTCGAATATGAGTATGTATCAAAACACACATTCTCATATTTTTGAGTACATACCGGCTTTACACCGCAATGCAAAACTATACTTACGTTTCTGTCTTATTTTTTTAGGAATTCCTAAAAGTCAACATTAACGGTGCCGCAAATTAAATTTACGGTCACTCGCTAACTGCTGACCATTGGGATTACTCTCTTTATTTGCATCATGGTAATAACATAGCACTTTGTATAACATATTGAATAACATAGGAATAATAACATAATTCAGTAACATATAGTATCATCATAATAATAACAATATACAAAAATCTGTACAAAAATATTGAACATCAAGATTTATATCAATTAAGCTATAAATCTCATGTTCAATTATAGATTGGCTTTGCATACACATGTGAAACAATATGTCATTTAAGATATACTGCTCAAATGCATATGCAAAGTTACAAAAAAAATACGCATTGAAGCATAATAATAAATATAACGTTTCAATGCATATTAAAAACACCCCGTCGGATAGGATTATCCCCGAAATCTCTAATACCCTAACAAATAATTACCCTAACATAGAAAAACCTAACATAAAAAACCTACCTAGTAAAATATCCTAACATGTAAAAACCTAAATTGTAAAATACCCTAACAATATAAAAAAAAGTGAAAAAGTGGGCGAAAATGCAAAAAACGTAAAAGTTCAGGTAATTAGCTCCGTGTCTTCTTCTTGATCATCATTGAGTTTCTAACAAAAAGTACAAATAAACAATATCGAAATAATAGGCTGCTTAAAGGCAGTTCTTAGGGTTAAGATAAAATTAATACTCAATAATAGTCAATACTTCGCATTTTTAATACAATACTTTATAAAAAAAATAGTAATAACTGAATAAATCATTTAATAGATTAAAAATTAAATTTAGAATGCCTGAAATATAAGCTCACAAATTTAGCATTCAAATATCTGAATAATGTTGAAATACAAAAATTTTAATAACAGATTTTGGGGCAAGTTATATCAGTCAGTAAGCATACATATTACTTATACATGAGCACTTAGAGAAATACTCGTATGTTTGCATTCAAAGGAAATTAACACAATAAAACCGATTACACAAGTGCAAATATTTCAGTTTTTATTTTAAAACTTCTTTAATGTAAAAATTATTTTCCGGATATGCAAGGGAGGAAAAAAATGGAATGGTTGGCACTTACGTTATATGCTGCTCAGCAAATGCAAAGTTTTTAAAATATGGAAGTATCAATTACAACCTTGCATGTTCCGTAAAGTGCAAAAGATATTGCAAATATGCAAATTATGCTAACTTTAGATTATAATAATTTTTCACATAATTTAAAAAATTATTGGAATAATATTTCCGTTTTGAACAACTGATTTAATAAATTATTATTTAATAGAGTAAAATGCTTTATACCATAAAATTCATCTAGTTATGCCCGAAAAGATTGAAATTTTATAGCTACCTTAATTTAAGAAAACTTATGTTTTTATATTTAACGACGGAATTCAATATTCAATTTCCTATTGCATATTGCATGTTCGGTTTATTTGAAAAAAAATAATAAATAAAAGATTATTTGAATGTATTCTTAAGTATTAATGAAAACAAATATTACTACATATTGCTTAGTCCACAGACAAGAAAAGTTTGTTAATTTATTATTGTTAATTGATTCAAGTTTTTCCAGTCAATCCTACTTACATGAAACACACAAAAAAAAATTATAAATATAGAAGAAATGATGAGAAACTGTTTCTGAAATTCACAAGCAAAACACGTGCAAAAGCTATTAGCTAAGAATTAGGCAATGGAATTTGATTAAATAACGATTATTTGCATAAAAAGTAAAATGATATTTCTTACTTTCAAAGTTACTGTAGAATTCCTTCATTTTCAATTCTTCCAGCTTTTTCTTGACCGAACTCCATTATTTTCAACCAAAACAAAACTTCCACCAGCCGCGGAACAAGAATGAGACGTTTAGGTTAGTTAGTACGCATTTCTTCAAAATCACCGGCGTATTCTTGCGCGCGACTTAACACATTTGCTCAAGATATAGTTCGTAATTTCGAAGAGTGAAACCTTGCATGTTCTGCACGTTAAAAGGTTCATAATAGTATACTCATTCACTAAATAATTTCTTTTGCTATTTTTAATATGCGATTAGAATAACAAGTGATTATATTTATATCTACCCACAAGCTCATTCTTAAATCAGAATCATCACTTGTATTTGAACGCTTAATGTTCTCGTTTTTGAGTTTATTTTTCTTAGAAAAAAAACAAGTACATGGAAGTACTTATTTTTAAGTAGATTTTTTTTTAACAGTGTAAATGTTATTTACTATTACCATTTTAAGTTTCATTCGCGGAAGCCCAAGAGCCAATTTTTTAATCAATTTCAAAAGAAATGCATCTTTGTAATCTTATATGTTTTAAAGTTTATTGTAAAAATTGGCTTTTTATTGACATTCCATTAAACTTAACCCTACTTATATTATTAATTTACTTTCCGCAAGTTTCAGTGTATCTTTTTAGTTATGATAAGTGTTTCTTTTCTGGAGTATAAGCTTTTGTTTCAGTATTTCATAACTTCCGACACATTATTGTGTCTCTTGAATTTCATTATAAACTTTGTTCAATTCGATGACCGAAATGAAGATGTTACGCTTTATTACGTAAAGACGTTATATTTTATTACGTTCGTGTAACAATCTTAATTTAGGCACAATTATTTTAAAGCGCGTAAGGAGAAAATTAATTAGTTAGAGCATGAATGCTGAAAATATTCTTAGACTTTAAAACTTGAGTATAAGTTCTTCTCAACAAATAAAACTCCAATTTCCCCTAATATTCGAGAGGTTTGAAACATTGTAATCGATAGTTTAAAGAAAATCAGTTGATTGTCCGCTATAGTAATTGTGCAGCAATCGAGTAGGGTATATTATTTCTGTTAATAATTATTAGCAGACTATCCTTGTCTGATGCTCTATCAAGGGCATCTTTAAATACAATAAACAATTTATTGTATTTAAAATTAATAAAGCATAATGAATAATAAAAATATAGAACCGGTTTTTCTCGTTAAGTTGCGAATATTTGTTCTGATACAGGATGTTAAGTTTCAGGAAGAAGTTTTTCTAATGCTCATTTTCTCACTATAAATTGAAAATTTTTTTTTTCTTTTTTCTAAAGGATACAAGTTAAAAAACCGGCTATATGTATTTGTGTCTGTGTGTTTATCAGAACAAAGCGTGTTCTCCGAGACCGCTCGTCCCAAAGAGCAATTCCATCAAAGAGCAACCTCAACATTTCCGATGTTAATCAAATGTGTTATGAAGGATTCATATGCCTAGGTAAGTACTCCCTCCGATGTTTAGATCTTTAGGGCTGTAATTGTGAGAGACTTAAGTGAGTGAAAATAACGTTTTCTGAAAGAATGTCAGCATTCAAAACACCGCCAACTTACCAATATTATTAGATATTCAACACTTTTTTATTTAAACTTCAAGTTATTAAATTAGATATATTTTTATCATTTAAAGTATTTCTTTGAAAACGTAATGAATAAAGAACCAAAAAAAAAAAAGACGCTACAAGGGCGGAGGGGGAGAAACTTTGTACGTCAATGTATAACTCTGGTGCTAGCCTAATTTTTGGTACACTGGTAGCGAAGCGAGGTGTCATTACGAAGATGACCTCATTTACTTAATGTTTGATACCTTATCGTTAACAAAAATGTTTTATTTGCATGTACTATAATACGCGTCATCTATGGCTCTCCTTATTGTTTGTCTGTGTCATTAATACATGTATACATGTTAATTTTGCAGTTCATGCCTAATTTTTCGTACAATGGTAGAATTGTGTTGTGGCATTCAAATATATTTTTCTAAACATTTTCTGAGGTGGCATGTTTCCAGATATTCAAGGTCAAGTTTACAATGAATGACCTTGAAGTTGAAACTTGTCGTAAGAAAGTACTGTATTATGTAAGTGAAAGGAGGTCTAATCTTTAGCTTTTCAATGGTTTTTGAATTTTTTCTCTACTGTCATTAGGACAAAAGTTAGTTATTGGTAAGGACATATTTTTCTTTTTTGCACATTTTAATGTTTTTTACATGCATCTATCTCTTACGATTTTGGGCCTAAAACTTTAAAAATTGGTAGGAGTACTTACCTTGCTATATGCGTCCTTCATAGCAAAGTTTATTAAAATTGGATATGGCGAGGTCAAAAAGTGACATGAAATTGCTCCAACATTTAATCAACTTAAATAATTTTTAACAGAGAAGAAGTTACACTGTTATTCACTTAGTTAAGTATTCCTTATTTTCGTATTAGGATGACAGATCATGTTAAAGATTTGCATTACTTGGTTATATGTATCATACGTATGCGTTTATTTTTCAAAATCACAACATATTACATAACATTTCCTTTGCATAACATTTCTTTGACATGTTATGCTACAAGCTACATTCGATTTTTAATACTTTGTAACTCAGGTTATGCAATGATTTAGGCATGCTTCAGAGCTCGCACTTTCGGAAAACATTTTAAAGTAAGGCTTTGTAATGTTCGGACGTAAAGTTTTCCTTTTGCGTCAAAGCTTTTCAACATCCGATAAAATGGGAAAATGTTTCAAAGAACAAACTTTTTTTTTTACTTTAAATGTCTACTTTTCATAAACAGAATTTGCGACACTGACAGTTTACAACTTTTAAAACAATAGCACATAAGTAGATGAAAAAGGACAGTTCTGCCCCAAGAGGCGCAATGAGCAATGCCCTCAGGCGTGGGCGTGGCCCTTGCGCCTCCCAATGCCCTCAGGCGTTAGTCGAGTGGAGTTGAGTTGTATGCCCTCAGGCATTTTTCGAGTAGAGTTGAGTTGTATGCCCTCAGGCGTTTTTTACGAGTAGAGTTGAGTTGTTTTTCAAAAGTTTATATTTTCGGAATGGCAACACCTTTTAATTTAGGTTTTAACCCTATTATTCCGCCTCCTAGCGGAAAATAGTGGAACTACTATAACACTGTTTCAATACTACGAAAAGCGTTAAAAAGTTTATAGTTTTGGAATGGCAACACTTTTTAGTTTCAGTTTAAGACTTTATGTAATGTAAAACTGATTGTGGCGCCATCTACGAGAAGAAAATGGAACTATTATTGAACTTAGAATAATTTTCAATGTTTTAGAATTCGAGCATTAAATATTAACAAAAATTAATTATAATGTATAATTAATTAGATTTAATATCGTTAATTACATCCTGATATGTCTTTTATTTATTTTTTCGACTTAGGTTGGGAATATCTTTCTATTATATATTTTCTTTCTATATAATATTGCTTTCAAAATTAATTTCAATAGGTGGGATTCGAACTCCAAACTTTCTAGCACAAAAAAACATCCATGATCTTAATTAGCAGCGCGCTTTGCTAACTAACCCATGAATGTTTTCAACTTTACACGTTAGAATTTGTTTCTAACAAAATGCAAACATCTTTAAAATTGAATGTTTGGAAGTTAAACTTCAAAGAATATCAAGTGTATCGTATAAAACTGTTTCGCACATGCATGCAATGTAAAAAAAAAAAATACAGTAAAGAGACATATTTTCAAATCATTATATTTATTTCATCATAATTTTACATTTCAAATTTATACATAAATAGTAAAATAAATTATATGTTTACATAATAGCAGTATAAAACGAGTATGGATCGTCGTTGATATACATATTTTTCATGGATTTGTAAATGCTTTTAGAATCCAAACTTTCAAAAAAGTCAAATACTTTTACAAGATACCAAAAATAGTCAAACTTAACATTATCATTTACAATTTTTTCAGCGACTTCAACCCAGTTGATATCATACAATGCTAATTCATAATAGTTGTTCCATTTGTCCGTGTGATCCATTTGAGTGCACATATGGGCATATCTACATTCTAAATCTGACATGCACCCAAAACAATCAATGTGTTTTTTCATATGTTTACTGATAAAGTCTTTTAAAATTGTACTCACAGACAAAGTTAGCTCTTCGAGACCTTCAGGATTATCAGGGTCTCTACAATATTCCGTCATTTTCACAGATGGAAAGTCTCTAAGCTTTTGAAGCACATAATACTCAAGAGTATGACATAACAAAGTATCGCGTAAAGCTTCAGAAATAGCATTCATATAGTTGCACAGCTTTCCGATTTGAAAATGTTCCAAACTTACACACTGTGGCACGAATTGATAGATTAAGTCCTTTTTCCGAAACATTCGTTGAAAGTTTACACGTAGTCTCCGATCAGTTTTCTCCTTCGAAACAAACAAATCTTTCAAAATAACTAACACGGTATCGTTATCAGCGAAATTTACATATGTGTTCAATTGTCGCTGTAAGGATTCCCACACGGATGGAGATAGAGAAACACCGTCGTTTGTTGGTAATATATTTCCATCAGCAGCAGGAAGATATCGTCTAATATGAACTCTCGTGTGTCCTAAAAAGCATGAGACAACTGCAAACACGTCTTCTCCGAGATAATAGTGATTCTTCGGGATACAATCCATTCTGAATTCACTATGATGTTGAGCATATCTCCCAGTCACATCATTTCCTTTTGCTGCTTCATCAAATCTTAATTTTTTCGCTGGGTTAGAATTTTCCATTCTAAAACGTATTTTCTTTGAACTCAAGAAATAAAGCAAACTTGAATTCAACACCAACGGATGAAGTAAAATCCAAGGTATATAGAGTAAAAATATTCGACGTCTATCCAGACAGAGAACTAGATTGAAAATGATTCTGTGAACACCAATACTTGCTTTAACCAATAAGAAAACGAATAAGCATTTACGTCACTAAAAATTTGAATTAATATACACCTACTGATAGCTTCTACACCAATGATAAAAGGTTGTTAATAAAAGAAAACACGATCAAACATGTTTTCTTGCGATTAAAAATCATGCCTCATTAACGTATTTTTTGTTTTCATTGATATTCACCACCACCAAGTAATGTATCTATTATCAGCAGTTAACAAATTAAGTATAATGGAGATGCTTTGTACGTGGAAAGGAAAGTAATCTTTGTCAATCGCTTCATTCAATGTAGAAAGAGAAAGGATGCCTACAGGGGTGAAGAGGGGACCTTTTCTTTTCCGTCCGATCATCACAAAGGACCTAAAGCCATAAAAAAACACCTGCACTATGATTTCAAACTTTTAGCGCAATACAAGTTTGGTCATGTCTTGTAGAGCTACAAGAAATATAGCTTTCGGCAAATGTACCCTGAATGGATACATCCTCTTCAACTGTGACGTATACTGTATTCTAATTGGTTAACTTTTAGCTTCTCTATTTCTTGAAAGAAAATGCTGCAAGGACTGAAAAGTGAAAATTCACTTCGCTTTCTACGCTTGCTTAGTAAAGACGAATTTTTGCTCTGTTCTTTTTAAAAGCTCCTATCAATTCCCTCTACGCTCGACCATGGATTTTTCAAGAATCAATTCTCAATCTACTGAATCTCCTGCTAGGGTAAGTTGAGTATACCTTTTATCATCATTAATTTTTATTAAGATTATTATTATTATTTTTTAATATCATTCAAAGGTAATACTTTAATAATTCCCTTTTGCATTTAAAGTAATCCCCTTTGAAGCATTCACTTTTTAGCGCTAACATTATTAGTTTTCAAAAAACTTTTTAAAACTTGTTTGATATTTCACACTTAGACCTTTTTTGATATTGTATGTTAATACTAATGCTTTAGCGATAGAATTCCCTTTCATGTTAGAAATGAAAGTTTTGTATGCATGCGAGTCTAATGCATTTTCCTTGCATCTTTACAGTGATTCTTTTTTTTTGCTATTGTAAACAGTATATCTTAAAGTTTTCAAAGATACTGACTTGCAATCTAAGTAGTTTTCATACACTATGACTAAGAATGTATGACTCTATCTTAAATGTTTTAATTTTAAACATATAATATCACACATTTTAAACAAAAATATACTGTTGTTTTATATGTTTACTTTAAGACGTTAATGTATGTTAAAATTTCAATATGTTATATCGGATGTGTCTTAGCTCAAGTAGCTTTACTTTTTTTTTTCTTCAAGTTCATGGATCACTTTTCATTTAAGATTTTTAACAACATACTTCTTAATGGTCTATAATAAAACTTTGTATTTCCTATGTTAAAATTTGCAGTATACGCAATTGTTTTTTTAATTCTTTTCAGTCTCTGGAATTTGGAATTCCAAGAGTGGAATTCCAAAGATTATTGGGCGATAATGTGTCGGCACAACTGTCTGAAACCTCGGATATGGTATCCACTGAGATGTCTAACCCTTCCGGAGATAGATCTCCATCTACAGCAGCCAGAGCCTTGCCTATAGTTTTCGGAAGTCAACCTGCACCCAGTGGATCTAATACTCCAACGAAAAAGCATGCTAGTACTCATGTAAGTGCTGATTTCTATGTTTCGTATTTACAAGTATGTAATGTATACTTAATTTTTTTTTCTAACCTAACAAAGCTTATAAAATAGAAAACAATGATGAAAATGATACTTAAATTTAGAGAATTAAAAAAAATATATGCTGAATAAGACTAGGAAAAAACAGTTTGAATTGGAAAAGTTTTCTTCAAAACTGTGTGGGTCATAAATGTATTTAATATTTTCTTAGATAAAAAATATTTATTTATTTTTTAACAGAGACAACGTATTTACCTCTGGAAACATTTGAGCTATATAGCTTAGAAGTATTGAGATATAGTAAAAATAATGAGAAAATCTTAGAAATAAAAATAAAAGGAAATTTTATACATTAGTAAACTTTCTCGAATAAACTTTAACTTAGATTTCATATGCGTTATGTTGTATATAAAGAAAATGATTTTAGTGTAAAAAAATCCTAAAAGAGATCTATTTCCTCACATAGGTATGCACTACATGCGGAAAATCTTTTGCCACCAAGAGCAATTTAAATCAACATTTCAAAACGCATTCTGGAGCTAAGACATCTTCTTGTGATGTGTGGGGAAAGTCCTTTACACGAAACTCCGACTTGAACCGACATATGAAAGTCCATAATCCAGCAGCAGTGGAATGTCCTGAGTGCAACATGCAGTTCCCTCGGGAGGATAACCTGAAACGCCATATGGAATCCCATAGGAGAAGTTTCACATGCAAAGACTGTGATAGTGTGTTTCTCCAAACATCGAATTTATTACAACATATTCGAGTGACACATAAGGCTCCCCTAAAGAGAAAAGCTGCTGAGCAGGGTCCCACCGTCGCCCCGAAACGTATTCGCTCAAGTCGTAGGAGTGCATTGAATGTGTTTTCATCGGAATTTTTAACTCCGACTCCAGAAAATGCTGAAGACTTTAAAATGTGTTTTAGTGAACTAAAACCACAAATTCAACATCTTCTACGAGAAGAGATCAGAGAGAAACGTGCATTAAAATGGCGCATTGTAATGAAAGCTCTACTGTCTCGTGTAAATTCTGACGGTGAACTGGAGATCATTTCCTCATACTTTGGAAGTAACACACAAACAGAACTCTTAGAAGATACAGTAAATGAACATTTAGAGGAAGCTATTTCTAAAGTTGAGAAATCCTTAGAGGAATTTATTCAAGTGGGGTCGGGGTGGATCCTCGAAAAAGTTCAGCATGTTGAGATACTCACAGCAAAGTATCAGCCTTTAGCTGCCAGTAGCTATATACCTTTGCCAAAAAAACTTGCATTGAAAAAAGCGGTGCTCAATATACAAAATGAGGATAATAAGTGTTTAGTGTGGTGTCTTCTTGCGCATAAATTAAACATTTCGAGAGAAAATCATGCTGAACGTGTCTCCAATTATGCTCCCCATGAACATGAACTTTGTATGGATGGTTTAGATTTCCCTGTACCAGTCTCCAAAATTCCAAAAATTGAAAATTTGAACAATTTAAGGATTAATGTGTTCGGATATGAAGATGAAGTGTTCCCGATATACATCTGTAACAAATCAGATATTGAATGCATTAATTTGCTGCTTATTTCTGACGATGAAAGGCAGCACTACTGTCTCATCAGAGACATGTCGAGATTGTTGGGAGATCTTACAAGACATGATGGTGAACATTCTTACTGCTATAGATGTCTTCATAGGTTCAGAAGACAAGATCTACTGATTGAACATGGGAAACATTGCAGCCAGCATAACATTCAAAAAATACAAATGCCTAAAAATGATGAAAAGGTTTTAACATATGAAAACTTTCACTTCCAACATCCTGTACCTTACATCATTTATGCTGACTTTGAATCGTTGATAGTGAAAATGGACTCATGTCAACCAGATTCAACTTCATCTTTCACAGAGAAGTTGAACCATCACGAGGCTTGTGGTTATGCGTATGTAATTGTTGGACCGGATGGAAAAACATATAAACCAGTGAAGACGTTTAGAGGACCTAATGCAGTTGATCACTTCATTAAAAATATTTTAGAAGAACAAGAGCAGCTGGGAGAAATTTTAACATATACAGTTCCAATTAATATAACACCACAGGAACAAGAACATTTCAAGAAAGCAACGCATTGTTACTTATGTAAAAAACTTTTAAAGGGAGATAGAGTTCGTGATCACGATCATCTAACAGGACAGTATCGTTTAGCATTACACAATCGTTGCAATTTAAAATTTAGACTACAAAAAAAAATACCTGTCGTGTTCCATAATCTAAAACATTATGACGGACATTTAATCATGCAGGAATTTGGAAAAATTGAAGGTCAAGACTTTTATGTCATAGCCAATAACATGGAAAAATATATTTCATTTTCAGCAACAAAAAAATTTAACAACATATGTGTTTCTCTTCAATTTATTGACAGCCTTCAGTTCATAAATGCAAGTCTGGAAAAATTAGTCGCAAATCTCGCAAAGGAGAAATTTTATATTTTAAAAGAAAACATGGTGGAGCAAAATTTGGATCTCTTACTTCGAAAGGGTGTTTATCCGTATGAATATACGGATTTCTTTTCCAAATTTGAAGAAACTATTCTTCCTCCTCGAGAGACTTTTTATAGCACATTATCTAACGAAAAAGTTTCTGAAGAAGAATACACACATACACAAACTGTATGGGAAGAATTCCATCTTCGTACAATGGGTGATTACCATGATCTTTATGTGAAAACAGATGTGTTGCAACTTGCTGATGTGTTTCAAAATTTTAGGACTCTCTGTAAAAAAACATTACGACTTGGACTGTACTCATCTGATGACATCACCAGGACTGGCCTGGCAAAGTGCACTAAAGATGACAAATCAACCCCTTGAATTACTTACAGATATCAATATGCATTTATTTATAGAGCAAGGCATTCGTGGTGGTATTTCTATGATTAGCCATTGCAAATAACAAATATCTCCCTGATTTTAACTCCAGTTAACCGTCAAATTTTATCATGTATCTCGATGCTAATAATCTGTATGGATGGGCGATGTCCCAACCCTTGCCATATGGAGATTTTCAGTGGGTTACACCATCTGATAAAATCGTGCAGGAAATAATAAATTTGCCTGATGATAGCGAGTACGGATACATTTTAGAAGTGGACTTATTGTACAATAAAGATCTTCACAATCTTTATAATGGATACCCCTTAGCACCAGAGAAGATTAAAATTAAAACTGAGCAGCTCTCTCCCTTTGCAGTTGATATGCTTAACGGATGTAAATTTACACCATCCACAAAATTATTACCAAACTTAAACAACAAGACAAATTACATAATATACCATAGAAATCTTCAACTTTATCTTTCCTTGGGACTTCAATTATCTAAAGTGCACAGAGTAATTAAATTCCCTCAGAAACCCTGGTTAAAATAGTACATAGATTTTAATACAGAGCAAAGAAAAAAAGCGTCCTCAAGTTTTGAAAAGGATTTTTTCAAGCTAATGAACAATGCTGTATATGGTAAAACCATGGAAAATGTGAGAAAACACATCGATATTCAATTGGTAAACACAGAAAAGAAATCTAAAAAAATAGTTGTAGCACCATCCTTTCATCATTTTAAAATCTTTAACCATAATCTTGTTGCAGTGCAAAGATTGAAAAGTTCCATCACACTCAACAGACCAATTTATGTGGGGTTCGTTATACTTGAACTTAGTAAGTATCATATGTACAACTTCCACTACAATCACATGAAGAAATTTTATGGTGATAATGCTAAATTATTGTTCACGGACACTGACTCTCTTACATATCAATTATTCACTTATGATGTTTTCGAAGATATGAAACATCATTTAAACATATATGACACTTCGGATTATCCAGAAGATCATCCCATATACAGTGAAAAAAATAAAAAAACAATTGGATGCTTCAAAGATGAGCTAAACTCAAAACCTATAAAAGAGTTCATTGGCTTACGTGCAAAAATGTACTCAATAAAGACAGTCGAATTTGAGAAGAAAACTGCAAAGGGCGTTGCAAGATCTGTTTTAAAACGAAAAATTAAGCATGAACACTATAGAGAATGCTTAAATAAATATAAAGTTATGCGCGAACGCCAATATCGCATAAAAAGCGAAAATCATCAACTTCATACTATATGTTCAAATAAAGTGACACTATCTGCATTTGATGATAAACGTTTTATTTTAGATGATGGTGTGACCTCTTATGCATACGCACTGTTAAAACTGGATACTTAAAAATAAGAAAAATGTACTCATTTTTGAGTACTTCACGTTCTTATGATAGCTCCGAGTACTTAACTCTTAAATTTGAGAAATGCACCTTCTCATTATTTTGAGTACGTTCAGGGGCTCGAATATGAGTATGTATCAAAACACATACTCATATTTTTGATTGCATACCTGACTCGAATATGAGTATGTATCAAAACACACATACTCATATTTTTGAGTACATACCTGCTTTACACCGCAATGTAAAACTATACTTACGTTTCTGTCCTATTTTTTTAGGGATTCCTAAAAGTTAACATTAACGGTGCCGCAAATTAAATTTACTATCACTCGCTAACTGCTGACCATTGGGATTGCTCCCGTTATTTTTATCATGATAATAACATAGTACTTTGAATAACATAGGATTAATAACATAATTGAGTAATATTTAGTATAATAATAACAATATACAAAAATCTGTACAAAAAAATTGAAAAGGAAGATTTATATCAATTGAGATATAAATCTCATGTTCAATTATAGATGGGCTTTGCATACACATGTGAAACAATATGTCATTTAAGATATACTGCTCAAATGCATATGTAACGTTACAAAAATAAATACGCATTGAAGCATAATAACAAATATAACGTTTCAATGCATATTAAAAACACCCCGTCGGATAGGATTATCTCCGAAATCTCTACTACCCTAACAAATAATTACCCTAACATGGAAAAACCTAACATAAAAAAACCTAACTTGTAAAATACCCTAACAATATTAAAAAAAGTGAAGAAATGAGCGAAAATGCAAAAAACGTAAAAGTTCAGGTAAATAGCTCAGTGTCTTCTTCTTGATCATCATTGAGTTTCTAAC
Organism: Octonoba sinensis; assembly: GCA_038502835.1. Lineage (NCBI taxonomy): Eukaryota > Metazoa > Arthropoda > Arachnida > Araneae > Uloboridae > Octonoba > Octonoba sinensis. Next base: position 201,722,866 of record CM076598.1, on the reverse strand, counting down.
AAAAGGTACAAATAATTAATATCGAAATAATAGGCTGTATAAAGGCAGTTCTTAGGGTTAAGATAAAATTAATACTCAATAATAGTCAATCTTCGCATTTTTAATACAATACTTTATAAAAAAATAGTAATAACTGAATAAATCATTTAATATATTAAAAATTAAATTTAGAATGCCTGAAATATAAGCTCACAAATTTAGCATTCAAATATCTGAATAATGTTGAAATACAAAAATTTTAATAACAGATTTTGGGGCAAGTTATATCAGTCAGTAAGCATACATATTACTTATACATGAACACTTAGAGAAATACTCGTATGTTTGCATTCAAAGGAAATTAACACAATAAAACAGATACACAAGTGCAAATAGTTCAGTTTTTTATTTTAAAACTTACTTCTTTAATGTAAAAATTATTTTCTGGATATGCAAGGGAAGAAAAAAAAAGGAATGGTTGGCACTTATGTTATATGCTGCTTGCTCAGCAAATGCAAAGTTTTTAAAATATGGAAGTATCAATTACAATCTTGCATGTTCCGTTAAGTAAAAAGATATTGCAAATATGCAAATTATGCTAATTTTCGATTATAATAATTTTTCACATCATTTTAAAAATTATTGGAATATTAATTCTGGTTTAAACAACTGATTTAATAAATTATTATTTAATAGGTTAAAATGCTTTATACCATAAAATTCATCTACTTCTGCCCGAAAAGATTGAAATTTTATAGCTACTTTAATTTAAGTAAACTTGTGTTTTTATATTTAACAATTCAATATTCATGTTCATATTGCATATTCGATTTATTTGAAAAAATAAATAAATAAAAGATTATTTGAATACATTCTTAATTATTAATGAAAACAAATATTACTACATATTGTCTTAGTCCACAGACAAGAAAAGTTTGTTAATTTATTATTGTTAATGGATTCAAGTTTTTCCAGTCAATCCTACTTACATGAAACACACAAAAAAAAAAAATTATAAAATATAGAAGAAATGATGAGAAACTGTTTCTGAAATTCACAAGCAAAACACGTGCAAAAGACATTAGCTAAGAATTAGGCAATGGAATTTGATTAAATAACGATTATTTGCATAATAAAAAGTAAAATGATATTTCTTACTTTCAAAGTTAGTGTAGAATTCCTTCATTTTCAATTCTTCCAGCTTTTCCTTGACCGAACTCCATTGTTTTCAACCAAAACAAAACTTCCACCAGCCGTGGAACAAGAATGAGACGTTTACGTTAGTTGAGTACGCATTTCTTCAAAACCACCGTCGTATTCTTGCGCGCGACTTAACACATTTGCTCAAGATATAGTTCGTAATTTCGAAGAGTGAAAACTTGTATGTTCTGCACGTTAAAAGGTTCATAATAGTATACTCATTCACTAAATAATTTATTTTGCTATTTTTAATATGTGATTAGAATAAGAAGTGATTATATTTAGATCTACCCACAAGCTCATTTTTAAATCAGAATCATCACTTCTATTTGAACGCTTAATGTTCTCGTTTTTGAGTTTATTTTACTTAGAAAAAAACAAGTACATGGAAGTACTTATTTTTAAGTTGATTTTTTTTAACAGTGCGCTCACTATAAAATTAATACATAGGTTTTTATACAGACCAATTTGTAAATACTTATTCCAGTTATATTTTCTGTCTTATATTTAATGTATGTCATTTAGCGAGAATTTTTATTTTATAGAATAGTTATTTCTATGAAATATATATTGAAATGCAATAACAATTTTCATCCAATACATATGTATAAAATAGATCGAAAAAATTTAATCTTAAAGTAATTTTTAAAATATCTGTTTATTTTGAATAAATGAATTGTTTATTATTATATGTCTCTTTACTGTGTGAATGTTTTTTATTTATTTTTTTTTATTTTTATTTATTTTTTTTTTTTTTAAGTTTTGCATGCTTCTGTGAAATAGCTTTATAAGATTCACTTGATATTTTTTTTTAAGTGTAAGTTGGAAAAAGTAAACATTTTAAAATAGTTTAAGTAAAAGTCAATTTTACTATTCTGTTTCGTATTTGGTTTTCATAGAAATGTTATTGGCGAATCTATCTTGAGAGAGAAATCGATTTATTTATAAGTTTAAGCATTATGTTTTATTATAATTTTTTTTTTTTTTTGTAACGAATGCCGTTTTTGAAAATGAGTTCGAGAGAGGAGGTTGTGTGGATGGTTTTCCTCTATATAAGCATCTGTATTGTTAAGAGTTTAATATACATATTTACTGGAAAAGCAGATTTTGCACTTGATTTCGTTCTTTTTTCGAATGATACTTCTAATTCAATTGTTTCATTTCGGGGATGATAAATTTTAATATTACAAATAATCAATTCTCCTGCTGCAATGAAGAGGGCGTATCAGGATCCGAGTCGCGATGCAAGTTTTGGTGGTGTCGGTGCATTATTTTATGCTGCACGAGGAAAAGCTTCGAAGAAAGAAATCAAGAGATGGTGGCAAGGAGTCGATGCGTATACGTTACACAAACCGATTCGAAGGAAGTTTCCGACAAATCGGGTCATTGTACATTCAATCGATCATTAGTGGCAGGCAGACTTAGTAGATGTTTCAAATTTACAAAAGTATAATGATGGATATCGTTACATATTAACATGCATTGATATTTTATCAAAATATGCATGGGCAATACTTTTGAAAACGAAACGTGGACAAGATATAGTTGATATTTTTAAGAATATCTTTTCTGTGAGTAAGCCAAAGCTTTTACAGACGGATCAAGGAACTGAATTTAAAAATAAAAAGTTTCAAACATTTCTCCATGGGAATTATGTCAAGTTTTTCACGACATTTAATTCAACAAAAGCATCTGTGGTGGAAAGATTTAATCGTACACTGAAGACAAAAATGTGGAAATATTTTACAAGTCAAAACACGTATAACTTTGTTAATGCTCTAAACGACTTAGTGAGCAGCTATAACAACACTTATCATTCTACAATTAAGAGAAAACCAGTAGAAGTGAATGCCGTGAATGAAAGAGATGTATGGTTTACAGTGTATGGAAATACAGTAGATGTTGAAAAAAAGCCTTGTGTTTTCAACATCGGAGATGTTGTTCGCATTTCTAAGCAAAAACTTACTTTTGAGAAAGGATATGAAACCAACTGGACTGAGGAACTGTTTATTGTAACGGGGTGTGTGAAGAAAGATATTCCTGTATATAGAGTTAAAGATTTGTTAGGTGAGTCTATTCAAGGAACCTTTTACTCACAAGAATTGCAGAAAGTGAAACTTAAAGAAGATTATACTATTGAAAAAATATTGAAGAAACGAGTGAAGAAAAATAAAACGGAATATTATGTAAAGTTTCGAGGTTATCCAGCAAAATTTAACCAATGGATTCCGACTTCTAATTTTTCAATCTTATAAAATACTTAAACATATCCACTTACTCTCATTACAAATCATGAGTTTCTACGTGACACTACCGAGTGATAGCTCTATGAATTATTTTTCCGATAACAAGATTTCGCATTTTATTACGAGATTGCCAACACCAATTGAACTAACAGGTGAATGGGAAGTAGGTTTAGCTGAATTCATTTATCCACATACTTGGTATAATGTGAATAGTAAAAACAACCTTATTGCTTTTGATTTAGGAGATGGAAAAGAATTGGGTAGGAATATACCACCAGGTTGTTATGAAAGCGTGCCAGATATTTTAAAAGCTATATCTATTGCCGATCATGAAAATAAAATTTCTTTTAACTATAATCATGTTACCAAACGCGTTCGCGTAAAAGTAAAAAACAATGCTAGAGTTATTTTTCACAGTGGTTTATGTCAACTGTTAGGGTTTGAACCTACTGTGATTGAAAAAAGTGAAACGCAGAGAGAACAAACAACGTTTAGTCCTCTCGTGGGGGATCCAAATGCACATTTTAAAGTTTTGATGATATATACAGACATTATTGAACCACAGATTGTAGGTGATGTTTTTGCACCTTTATTACGAACTGTAAAGTTGAGTGGTAGCGACGGAGAAGTTGTAAGTGTAGAGTACGAAAGGCCGCACTATTTACCTGTTAGTCGGAAGATTATTGATACTGTCGAAATAGTTATAAGAACAAACATGGGAGCTTTGGTGCCATTTGAACGTGGACGTTCATACGTGAAACTTCACTTACGACAAAAGTATCTCTCATAATGCTTGTACCTTATCAATGCTGTCAAAAGTCCTTTGAGGATTATTACATTAATCAAACAGGGAGTGGACTTAATTGTTATCAAGGAGCTCCCTATCAAAGAGGATATGGAATCGGGGGTCTCTTTAAATCATTTTTTAGAGCCGCTGTTCCACTTTTCAAATCAGGAGCCAAAGCAGTTGGTAAGCAAATACTAAGCAGTGGTGTTGATGTATTCAACGATGCGTCAAGTGGTGAAAATTTGAAAGTTGCTACAAAGCGTCGATTGAAAGAAGCTAGCAAAAATTTAACTGATAAAGCAGCAAACAAAATTAAGACAATGATTGGATCTGGAAAAATAAATAAAAAGCGTAAACTTTCCAAGAAACGTGTCAGTTTTCGTAGAGTGAAGAAGGTGAAAGCACACGATATTTTCTCTTAAGAAGAAGATGAGTTCTCTTATTCATAAAGATTCTCCTGTATGCGTGAAATCAGAATTGGATCTGTTTTCTGTACCTCCAACACAAGCTGCGATTGAAAAAGGTCAATTCATCGAATATCATCCCAATGCTAACATACGTGATGGAGGTCCCGTGGAATTCAACATCTCTGGAAGTGGTGAAGAATATACAGACTTGAGTACTTCCTATATTTATGTGAAAGCTAAAATTGTTAAGTCTGACGGATCATCACTACCTGAAAATGAACCTGTGGTACCAGTAAATTTATTCCTGCATTCTCTATTCTCACAAGTTGATATTTGTTTGAATGAAAGAAATATTTCTTCTGCAAGCAACACATATCCATACAGAGCCTACATTGAGACAGTTTTGAATTACGGAGAAGATGCAAAGAAAAGTTTACTGAGCAGCGAACTCTTTTACAAAGATACTCATCCTGAAAAAATCAATCCATTAGCTGGGGATGCAGAACTTGGATTGAAAACAAGATATGAACTTAGTAAAGAGAGCAAAACTATTGACATGATTGGTCAATTACACTCTGACATTTTTCAACAAAATCGACTCTTATTGAATTTGGTTGACATCAAAGTTAAAATGGTGCGAAGTAGCCCCACATTCTGTCTCGTATCAACAAAACAAGATGGAGATTATAGAGTAATATTGGAACATGCATCATTATTTATCAGAAAAGTTAAAGTCAGTCCCGGAGTTTCTTTGGGCCACGCAAAGGCTTTAGAAAAAAGTTCAGCAAAATATCCAATTGATAGAGTGTTGTGTAAAACATACTCTGTACCCAAAGGGAGTTTTTCCTTTATGCAAGATAATGTATTTTTAGGAACTATGCCTAAAAAAGTGATTGCCACTTGTATTGAAAACGCAGCTGTGAATGGACAGTATGCCAAGAATCCTTTTCTGTTTTTCCATCACGATGTAAATTTTGTAGGTATTTATGTGGACGGCCAACCTGTACCTTCCAAACCCTTAGAGTTAGATTTTAAAAATAATAACTATATACGTGCCTACCATAGTTTATTCTCTGGATTTAATACTGATAAAGGTATATATTTAACTCGTGATGAGTATTCCAGAGGGAATGTACTATATGTTTTCGATTTATCTGCAGACTTATGTAATGGACCACATTTAAATCTGCAACATCAAGGAAATTTGAGAGTAGAAATTAAATTTGCTACTGCTATTTCAGAGACTCTTTCTGTGCTCATTTACGCCGAATTTCAGAACGTGATTGAAATTACGAAATCTCGTCACGTTTTGTGTGACTTTGCTAATTAGAATAAAAATGAATTCTGAACAAATACGGCGCATCTTGCTTCAAGATAAATTTACCAAAAATATTTCATAGATAACACCAAGTGATTATTTACCAATCGAAATTTCGAAATTTCCTGCCTGTTTTATTGTCAATGTTGATTCATCATCAGAACCTGGAAGTCATTGGTTAGCTTTCTATATACAATCAATGAATCAATTGGAATTTTTTGATTCTTATGGAAACAAACCATCATTTTTTGAAGGAGCTATAAGTGATTTTGTATCAACTTTTTCCAATGTAACATACAATCCTATGATATTGCAAAGTAATTCCACTGCTGTTTGTGGACAATATTGCATTTATTATTTGTATTCAAGATGTCGTGGACAATCGCTAAAGACTTTGCTTTCAACTCTTGTAACCAATCATATTTGTAATGATAAACGTGTGTATAATTTTGTAGCTAAGTTTTTAAATGTACATCCAAATTTGTATCACTAAAGGTATTTATCTTTTACATTTTCTGCTTCTGTTTCATTTGTCATGGATCTTCCAAAGCTACAACACAGTTTCACAATGGTTGTTTCGGGTCCTACTGGGAGTGGGAAAACCGTATTTTTTGCAAATATGTTGAACTATAGACGTGAAATGTTTTCCATAGTACCCGATAAAGTGGTATGGTTTTATGGGATACATCAACCTCTGTATAATGAGATAACGGATGTCACATTTATAGAAGGATTTCCCTCCAACTATGAAGAGTATTTAGGAAAAAACACTTTATTTATTATAGACGATTTAATGTCTGAATGTGGTAAAAGTGACCCTATAACGAAACTTTTTACGCGTGGAAGTCATCATATAAACATTTCAGTTATTTTTATTACTCAAAACTTCTTTCATAAAGGAAAAGAAATGCGTGAAATAACTTTGAATGCTCATTATATTATTTTGTTTAAGAATCGAAGAGATATGTCGCAAATTTCGCATTTAGGAAAACAAATATTTCCTAGACACTTAAATTTTTTCCAAGAAGTTTATGAAGATGCAACGAAGAAGAAGTTTTCTTATCTACTGATTGATTTAAAAAGTGACACTCCTGAAGAAATGCGACTGCGCACACATATTTTACCCAATGAAACTCAATATAGTATCTATCAAAGAAGATTTTAATAAAATGAAATGATATAAGTAAATGTAGTCATTTCTGAAAATGGCAGTCACTAAGCAACAAGTGAGAGAGCTGCATCTCCTACAAATTTGTCCTCCTAAATTGCAAAAAGAATTACTCAAAAAAATTAATATACAGTGCATAAAAGCCATTTGCGAATGTTGACATAATACTCTTAAAGGAAATATACCTTTATCAAAGTATCAGAAGAGGACACTCGCTAAGCATAAAGAAACTTTACGTAATTTAGTAAAGCGAAAAACATCTCTCGCAAAGAAACGTAAATTGATTGTGCAAAAAGGCGGTTTCTTGAATGTCCTCATCCCTGCAGCATTAAGTGTTTTAACAGGTCTTATCAATGGAGTATGCTAAAAAGTATGCACTCATTCCTGAAGAAATGGTGACAAAGCACGTAGTTTCAAACAAACAGTTATCTGAATTGGATAAAACTATGATGCAAATTTTAAACAGTTCTTTAGAAGAGCATGAGAAGATATTAAGATACAATGAAGTTTTGCAAAAGAAATTGCAGTTGACTGAATTCAACTCTCCATGGAAAAAAATACAAGAGGATGAGGAAGCAAGTAAAAGTACGAAAGAGAATCCTGTCACAGAACAAAATAACTATGAATCGATAATTTTTAAATCTGTGAATAAAAAGTCGCAAAAAGAGACCAGGAATCTTGTCGATATTATGAAAAGACATTCAAACATTCTTTCGTGGAATGAAAAAGGAGAAGTGTTCTATCATCAGCAGAAAATTGAAGATTCTAACATTGCCGACTTACTAAACCTCATTTTTAGCAATAAGAAAGACACCAATGTACAGTCTAAAGATGTATTTCTCGCTGCCTGAAACGAGATGAATGCTCCAAAACATTTTATAAAAAACAAGAATTTATATGATGTTAAACCAGCAAATGTATCACATCCTGTAACTACGTCAACTATTGTACCGAAAACAGGAAAACTTAACACTGTATCTAAATTGAATCAAGCTGTAATTCCAAAATGGGAGAAATTGTATAAATAAATTTGCTGATTTTAGTTTTTGATTCGTTATTGATTTTAATGTTTCAGTATTATAAGTCTTTTTTCCTCCTTCATTCATTTATAGAATTCTCTATGGCAACATTTAACAGTATACAAGGGTATCTTTCTAAGTCGAAAACATAAATAAAAGACATATCAGGATATAATTAAAGGGATTAAATCTAATTAATTATACATTATAATTAATTTTTGTTAATATTTAATGCTCGAATTCTAAAACATTGAAAATTATTCTATTCAATAATAGTTCCATTTTCTTCTCGTAGATGGCGCCACAATCAGTTTTACATTACATCAAGTCTTAAACTGAAACTAAAAAGTGTTGCCATTCCAAAACTATAAACTTTTTAACGCTTTTCGTAGTATTGAAACAGTGTTATAGTAGTTCCACTATTTTCCGCTAGGAGGCGGAATAATAGGGTTAAAACCTAAATTAAAAAGTGTTGCCATTCCGAAAATATAAATTTTTGAAAAACATTTCAACTCTACTCGAAAAACGCCTAAGGGCATACAACTCAACTCTACTCGAAAAATGCCTGAGGGCATACAACTCAACTCTACACGAAAAATGCCTGAGGGAATACAACTCAACCCTACTCGAAAAATGCCTGGGGGCAAAAACAACTCAACCCTACTCGAAAACGCCTGAGGGCATACAACTCAACTCCACTCGACTAACGCCTGAGGGCATGCCTGGGGCAATGGGAGGTGGATCGGCCACGCCCACGCCTGAGGGCATTGCGCATTGCGCCTCTTGGGGCAGAACTGTCCTTTTTCATCTACTCACATAGTACCTTCCGTAAACACAAACGCATGTTAGGAAATAATTTACAAATCCTTTTCAGTCTAAATGTTATTATATAAAGAGCAAACACTTCTACACATACCTTTCTATGAAAACCTAAAACAATTTGTGAACAGTTTTCAGGGTTTTCGTAAAGCAGAAGTTTTGGAAATAATAATACAGGATTTGTGGAGAACTTGCATGTACTTAAAATACACACTAATGTACCTGATAATTAGATGGCACTGGACAACTGCACATCTTGTACACATATTTACTAAAATCACAACTGTAAAAAAAAAAAAAAAATCATAGCCAATATTTGTTCACGCTTACTTGGTATGATTGATTGATGTTGCGCTTTCAAGCATCTTGGCGAATAACAAATTAAGGAATCGTGATAAGCTGTGAATTCGCGCTTCGGTGCTCCGATGCCTAATGAATCATTTCAATTCCTCTGCTTGGGGAAGAGATCGTTACCTTCAGTGAATAGGACCATATTTCTAACCGCCTACGTCGAATTAATCTTTAGGTTTATCAGAAAAGTAACGAATGCTATTTTGCTTCCAGATTATTCGAGCTTGCGATGAATGTACGTTTCTAAACGCGAGTTCATTAACTAAACATTCATATTATTTTTTACAAGACTAGCCTAAATATTATGTAATAAGAAAAGGCATTGCACTTGAAAAATTACTATAAATATTTGGTGCCCCATTTATATTTCTATCAGTATAATATTCATAACGTAAACTAAGTCTAGTATAATAATCTTCTACATTGAGAATAGGTGAAACAACATGGAGAACGGCAAATAAGCGATTAAATGTTCAATTCGAAGTTCGAATTTGTATTTCTCTTGTATGTTATTTCACCCATTTTGTAGTCAAATCAAAGTTACTCCTGAAGAATATAATGTTTTGGCAACTTATTAGTATTATATATATATATATATATATATATATATATATATATATTCAAAAGCAACGATATAAATAACTTAATTTTTTACTATTAAAGGTTAAAAATTAAGGGAAAAAACTATCAAGTGTTAAAACAAAATGGCGTCGAATTTATTTCAATAATGTACATTGTTTAGTACCGAAGGGGTCGTAAGTGGATTTCGCATACATTTTGTTTTGCATTTCCTACAAAATAAAAATGTACCCCATCTCGTTTGCACTTGAAACATTTGTCTTCAAACCACCGAGCATTTTTAAATGATCTTACAAATAGCACCGTAACAAACAATATAATTTTCAGAAACACATAACAGCCAGCTCTTAAAACTAATCAGTTAGCTAAGCAGTGCGTTAAAAGTTTTAAAATATCTAGGTTGTATTAATTAAAAAATGTTGTTTTAATCAATGACAGGTGAATCATAAACATATTCCTTTTTGCACATAAAATTAGGATTATTTGCAACCTGCATGTCCTTTTTCGATACTTAAAATGGAAACAAATAATATTTTTGCAAATTTATTTGTGTTTTAAGTTTCAATAATTCTGGTTTCTCTTAGGCAGGGATTAACAGAGCTCCAACCCAATTTTAAAAGGGTTATTAAAAAATGTTACTGATACAGCAACTAAGTTTATATTACCTGATAAAAACAGTACCATCTTCAATTGCACAATGTCATTGCAAATGGCAATATTAATTCTAAAAAAATAAACTTTCTCTTTCTTGGATTGCACAAGCGACACTCGTTTCCTTCGATGCAAATGCGATTTTCATTCTATAGGGTTACTTTTACTTCAAAGATCATGTGCTGGTGCTCATATACAACGTAGTTTAACTGATTTATAGGTAAGGACCAGAACCGCATTCGCTATCATATGTTGAGGAGACACTAGCGGGTATTTACAATCAATGTCAACATAACCTACATAAGTCCACATATAGAACACATATGAAGCAAATTTTTACTTCTTACACTCATTCTACAGCAGGAAAAAAAAAAACGATCAACGAGACCGCTTTCTTTTGCAGAACAAGAATTCGATGTAGTGTCGTACATCTGTCGTTAATCGAATGAGGCGAATCATCTGTCGTTAATCGAATTTATTAATGAATTGTCGTTAACCGAATGCGTCGTTTATCGAATTAGTCGTTTATATAAGACATGATCGGAGTCTGGAAGATGAACAATTTAAAAAAAAACTTATCATCTATTGCAACCGTAAATTCCTTCTAAAACCACGAAAAATAAAAGCAGCATTATTTATTCCACTGAAAAGAAAACGAAAAATATTGCTTTGCAATGTTAAAAAAAAGATTGAAAATTGATTTTTTTTAAACTAACGTTCTATTTATTCTCTAATTTTCAAGTCTAATTAAAATTATTACTTACACCTATTAACATAGATATATGAGATCAAATTAAAAATATTGAAAAAAAAAAAAAAATACCTATGCAACGAACATCTAAAATAATACAATCTTTTTCCCATTAACAATTTTAGACATCTTTCATGAAAAAGATAACGATATATTTGTAAGCTCATTTTTCCAAGAATAACTGTACCTGAGAGCCATTGTATCTTAAGTCCATTTTTCGATTTTTTTGTGAGTATAAACTTAATGGACATACAGAGTACCGACGACAAAGCCACTAGCTACATGAGGGTTCCGAACTTTTAAAGCTCACATCGGACAATTTTATTCCTAGGTTCGCACGGAAAAGTCTACTCTTATAGTCCTAAAAATGTTTATTTTTTTAACTTCATCTCAAAAACTCGAACAATGGATTTAAGATTGTATGGCTCACCGATACAGAAATAACCTGGTAAATATTACTGTGTCTTCTCTTTACAAAATCATATTTTACCTATTGGTTTACCCATTAACACAATTTCAAATTTGTGGATTGTACATCACACAAACAGAATAATTTAGTTTGTCAAAAAATTTATCACCAACAATGTGTATTTGGGAATATCAATGAGTTCTTCCAATAATATTTATCGAAAGTGGTGTATCTCTACTCATAGCTGAGTTGATCGTACGCCTAACTACAAACCAGAGAGAACAAAAATAGCTTATGCAATACCTTATATTTTTTCGGAAAAATCAAAGCAAAAAAGTATTGTTTGGGACCGCAAACGTTAAAATATAAGTTGCTTTTGAAAAACAATAAATGCAGAAAAATAATACATATTTACAAAACGAAAGAAAATACTAAATACATGTTGACTGCTGTGTTTCCTATTTTTCAAACAAAATCTGTAAAGAGGATTGGTATACATAAAGACCTTTTTATTAAAACTTTATAGTGTATGAATTTGCAGAATATTCCTGCAAAATGCTTTAATATTTAATTTCGAGAAGCCACTTACTGTAAATATTGACAACACTTATTTCCTAATGTTGTAATAATAATGTTGAAACTTTTCTCCAAGTTTGGATAAAAGTATAGTAATAATACATTACAATGTGCGCGAAATATTCCTTTCCTCTTTATATATATTTGTTTAGAATCTTTTCACATTTGCACACTTTGTGCTTTTATTTTCATTTTTAGATGATCGCAATACACAAACTAACTTCGTGAACCGTAACAAAAGAAATCTGAAACACCTTTCAGTGAATTCGGAGCGATGAATCGGCCCTATATTTAATAAAACCACATTACGGCTCAGCTAAGTTTTTGTACCCGAATAAAGATCCCTCTTATCTTTCTGAGCGTCACCACCTAACCCCCCACAGTAAACCCCTCTGAGTTCTCTGCGCAGTTTAAGCCCAGAGCGCCCTCTACCGCCAACTGCGAACGTCCGGTGTGAGCAGAGCGCCTTTTGCTTTACGGAGAAGGGGAGCCGACAGCGAAAACTTCGAGCCTGTGTTTTCCGCTTTCCTGCTTTACCCGTTTCAGAAGTGAGTTTTCTGCCAAGATGACGTAGTATAAACGTATAACATATTCTCCTGTAAATCCGACTTCACCTGGACGATCGCCTTTTTCATTTCGGAATGGAACTTGAGTGATCGTGTTTTGGCTAAGTTCGCGCAGTTTATCCCAACCCGGAATTTGGGACCCCTGTTCTTTGTACCACCGGATACAAGTTCTTGCGCTTCCTCTTTTCTCGAGTCCGATAGAGAAAGTTTAAAAGAGCAAAAGTTGGATTTTTTGAAGGAAGTAATTATTGTGTTTGTTTTGATTGTGGATGTGGAAAGTTGTGTGAAGAATTATGAGCGGCAAGTCTGAAGGTTTTTAACTTTCCTTTTCGTATTTATTAGTGCGGTCGATTTTTAAAGTTGCGGCGTAGAATTTGAACTTTTAAAAGTCAGATATAGATCTTAAGTGTTTTGTCTGAAATTTAAAGAGAAAAATAAAAGTACATTTATGTTTTATGTTGTTAATAAAGCTGCGCGATAATTTTATCTGGTAGATATTGTTGTTTAAAGGAATATAGAACTCCATTTCTTCTTCATATTGGATGTTTGTAATAAGTGTTTTTGTATCAACTGTATTGCTGTAGTCTTTGGTGAGTATTTTTCTATTTTTTGTATTTTATGTCTTGAAAGTAATTCTAATATTATTGAAAACAAAAAATATTTTATTTGAATGGTATTTATGTGCGTGGTATTTAATCGAGTTATAAAATAACGAATTGTACCTAAGTTTAAAAAACATTTAATTTTGTCATGTGTTTTGTGTATAGTGGACGAAGTATTTGAATTATTTTTCAGACGATATTTTGTTTTTGGCGTAAGTTATGTTTAAAACGAAGGAACATTTTCAGGATTTGCATTAAAAAAATATTAATTAAAGGCGACACATTTTCGGCATTGTTAAAAAGTAAGTAATTTGTTTTACAGCGCATTGTTTAAAAAAGTGTTTTTGTTTTAAATTTCTAAAAGTAGGCATACTTTTGTAAAACATTAAAAATAAAACAAATAATTAAAAAAACCAAATAAATTTAAAACAGTTTTAGTGTGAATATTCAAAAATTAAAAAAAGAAAAAGAAAGAAAGAATAATAATAATAAAGTAAGTCAGAGGGAAGGGAAAAGACATTTTTTTGCATATACGTTTGTAATTATGGGCAAGTTCAGTAACATTGAATATTTTATAACTCATCTTTAAAATATGTAAAAAAGTAAACTAACAGCTTAAAAAAAGAGCTAAAGAAGACATTTTATCTCAGTGATAAATTTAGGTGTAAAAAAATCAACCCGTTAAATTTAACTGTAAATTTTACGTATTTTTTTAATCCTTAAAAAAATGTTTGAAACCAAGCATTTTTTAAAACAATCCTCGACTTTTACTATGACTTTGAACTAATTGTATAAATATATAGTTTTTTTTAAAGTAAGCATCGAATATTTTATCATATGTTACTCGTTTATTAATGCATTTCTAGGTTTATTATTTATATTTCATTACTTATTATAATATTTTTTCTTATTACTTTTCGATGTATTTTTGAAAGTAATCTCTCAAATACTCAGAGTACCACACGACTATATTTGTTGTTGATAGAACTATTTATTTAGTCCCTAATAGGGGAGAATTTCCAATACGCGACCGTGAGAAGAAAAATGTAACAATGAAGAGATGACATATCGTAGAAAGCTGTTCATCACAGGTCCATATCGTCAGAAGCATTAACCATCGTCATATAATTATGCTTTTTTAAAAAAATTATTATTATTATTTAGCACACAGTTAAAAATACAGATATGTAAAATAATTTCATTTCTATAAAGATGAGAAAAATATGTAAAATAGTGGAAAGCCCCTATAAAAGAAAATTATATTGCACATCCACAGTATTAGAATAATTTATAGTAAAGGAACTATCATAATATATCACATATTCTTATGAATTAAAACCTACGGTTTAAAACATGATGCCATCACCTCTACAAATGAGCTATGACGGCTCAATTAATTGGAGAGTCCTGAACGCAATTTACTCCTTTTCTGGAAATATTTGAGGAAAGTGCACCTTTTTTACTGCTTAGTTTTAGTAATATGAGTAGTAAATTAGTCTTAACATAATAAAAATAAAAAAGAAACATTTGAAAATTGTTTTATACAAGATGACAAGCAATGAAATATATCTGTTTGAATTGCTATAATTTAAATTCCCTTAAATATAGTACAATACCAACTTTGGAATTATATCCGTCATTTTCAGTACTGAAAGTTATCGCCGAGTAGTAAAAATAAATAAATATTTAAAGAAATCCATTTGGTGCAAATTAATTACATATGATACTTGCTATATTGAAAGTACTTATTTGAAAAAGGCTATACGTTCGGATATTATTTGTGATATGTTTTGGCCCTTTAATAAGTCGAGCTAATTGTCGAGATAGGGCGTAGAAACCTTTACGCTATCCCAACATTAAAGCTCAACTTTCAGTTCAATTATTGAGTCGGGAGAAAATTAGAGTGAAACTTAATACTGTGAAGGACCAATTAGGACCATAACTTTTGAGCACAAGAGGACGGTAGAAAGAACAAAATGACTTTTGCTCAAAAAAACATCACTTTTTCTTTCACTTTCAGTACTGAAACTCGTAATTAAACCGAATGAAATCTCATTTCTTTTCTATCCAAATACATTTTTATAACACGACTTTATGTTTATTAACGCATTTTCTATTTTTTACATGATAAAACGGAAAGTTTGAGGGGAAAAAATGCAATGTAGTCGGATGGAAAAAAATGTTATTCTAAAGCAGTTATTTATGAAACACTTAAAACAAACCGCTTACAATTCTAAATTAACAAATAAGTAATAGAAAGGTGTCAAAATCTGAAACCAAAAGTAACCTAAAGCAGTTATAATAATGATTTTCTCGTTCTAGCTGAAACTTAAATAAAGGATTCCGTCAAAAACTATACCAGCCTACTTTCCCATATACAATCATTAAATTCGTAAAATTTATTTCTCTCGCTCTCTCTTGTTTAGCTTAAGTTCCCTATTATTTCAAATACACCTTTAAATGGTTAGTACACCTAATATCTGAATATAATAAATCTATATCAATATTAAAGGATTCTCCAGAAACAAAAACTTCGTCAAATGTGTCTGCAATAAGTCATACGATATTGACACTGTCATATGTTTACCAAAAAATCATTTATGATGAATCACGTTTAAATCTGTAGTACAATAATGACAGCATTCGTGTGAGGTTTGAACGTCACATTCTGAAATCTGATATTCAAAGTATATTCAATAAAGTTACGCTTTACTTTCTGAGGAGCTATGAGCGTCACAAATGATTTCAGCTGCCCAGAATTTTGAATAATTTCATTATCACAAATGTTGTTCTAGAGTCATTTTCTACTCACGCTTCGTCGTGTCCAATAAGCTGTGCATGAAGAGATCAATGAGCATGTACGTATTGCTCTGAATTTTCAAAACTTGTTTCCATCGAAATAATTCCAATTTTTTTTGGTCTGGATTTCCACTATGAAAGTAAAAATAGCTATATCTCTGAAATATAATTACTAAAAATAGTCTCTTAGTTTTAGTAAGACCCAATCTTAACATTCTAAACTTAAATATGTATTTTTTAAAAATTATCAAGTAAGAGAAAGCTTCACAGTTTCAGTAAAGACACATTCAACACATTGTTATGTAAGTAAAATGTGTTCCAATTACAATTTTAATTTTCAACAACATTCATGGAAGGCTGAAAAATAACCATAACAGAATCAATTGGTTAAATTTATAAATCAACCATTTAGGACCAAAATTAATTCAAAAACTTCGCTCCAAACAATATGTGAACAGATAAAGAACTATGTAAATTTACCATGCTTTTGGGGTCCTGTTGCATCTAAACTTTTTAAATAAATATTGAATTACAGGAATTTAGACGTTTCATTATTTTTACTATTATGTATTAAAATGTTTTAAAATATCGATACAATATTAAGGTTTTAACTTAATCATCACAATTTACATTAAATAACAAATAAATAAATGAAGACATGTTTAAGTTTTGTCTGAGAAAAAGAATAATTATCGGAAATAACTTCTGTTATATTTTTTAATGTCTTCAAGCATGGGTAAAAGTTGTCACTTATTTATGTAACTCCTCATCATCAGAACGAAATAAAGTTGTATACTCGAAATTTTTATAGTCTGCTGTTTAAATAATAGCGAGCCTAGGATTTTAAATAACTAAAAATATGTTTTAAGAGCAATTACAGGAGTTCGATTTGTCATAACAATTTCGATTAAGTTCCATCAGATGCAGATTTTTCTCACCTTTCAAAAGATGCTATTTCACAAAATTGATTGTCAAAATAGAATATTATGACATATGTATGCCTTTTATAAGTTATTATTTTACTCTTTTGATGGAATGTTCTAAAGAAGCAAGCAGGAAGACAGGTTAATAAAGCATATACCTTTTTTAAAGATTGAAAACATTATTCACAAAGAATGTATGATTTTTTAAGGGAGAGAAAAGATGCTTAAAATATTACAATACACTCGGTATGTTATTACTAGGATAAGGCAAATCGACCAATGAATGATCAGTTTTTTTTTTTTCAAAGGTAAGATCTTAAAAGATTTGTTTTTTGGATGGGTTGGCAACAGTAGTTTTCTTACACGTAGTCCCAAACTAGCTCACATCTGAGTAATTATTATAATCAAAATTTTACACGCTTATTGGCTAGAAAATTTTGTGCTCAGTCACTGGTCATTTTCCACTTTCGTTGTACCACTTTTTTTTTGCACGTCCAAAAGCGACTGAATAAGTGCATTTACCCCCGCCCCATGTTTCCTCCACAACATTTGCTAGTATCAGTAAAAAGTTTTACTCTCACGTATCGGTCGGAAATGTGAGACCATTTTTTTTTTCTATGGTGTTTTTATTTACAATTTCTGTCTTATGTCCCGTTATATCCCTTCATAAGAATTTTACATTAAAAAAACTGGACTTCTTAAATATAATTTGAAATTTTCATTTTTAAAACGAAACTTGGCAATTTTTAACGATACATCTTTTTCAAAAATTGGCGTGAAGTCTCAAAATTTTTTTTATTGATTCATTATTCATAAAGGAAAACTTATGCTTTGATTTTTTTTATAAGTCAAATGCTTTTTGAGAAAAAAAATAAGTACTTAACTTATCTTTAAAGTAAAGCATAAATTTGTTATGTATAGTTTCAGGAAAATCTGAAAAAATCCACATCATAGATACAAATTTTAAAAAGCCTTTGCATTGTAATTGAGATGAAATGTGCAAAAAAAAAAAAAAAAAAAAGCGAGAGAAAACAGCATTTTAAGTTTTCTGTTTGCAATTTCTTTATCAAAATTTCAAGTAAGGAACTTTTTTTTTCAGTTACAGTCACGACGAAACTGCTTTTTCTCACTTATTTTATTTAGAAAAAATAAATATGTGGCTTATATTCAGCACAGTTTCGGAATGAAAAGGTGGCAAATCACACCGTAATAAAATCAAGGTTAGAATTATAAATATTGCTTCAATTTTTCTGAAATTCTGGAAACATTTTTAAAGATTTATTTTACTACTTAAACAAATTAAAAAAAATTCAGTTTTTTCGAGATTTTTGGGTGCTGACTCCCCTTCAATGCTACGAATTAAAAAAATATTCTTAAAACAAGAAGCTCCGTCTAGAATTATACTATCCTACTTTCCCGTATACATCCAACATCACATTTATGATGTAGCTTATTTCTCTCTCTTTCTCGTTTAGCTTAATTGCTTCAGATATGCTTTCTTCAATAATTAAAACATACTAATTCACTCATTCATTTATTAATTCACTTCTTCGTTTATTCATTCATTTATGCACTCATTCATGTATTCATTCATTTATTCACTCATGTATATATTCATTCATTTATTCACTCCTTTATTTATTCATTCATTCATTTGTTTATTTATTCGTTTATTCATTCAATCATTTATTTATACAATTATTCATTCAATCATTTTTTTATTCATTCATTCCTCACTCATTTATTTATTTATCTATTATTATTTCACTCATTCATTCATTCAGAAATATTCTTAAAAATCCTGATGAAAAAATGTCATAGGAAAATACGCTCGTTTAGTTTTGGTTAAAATTCGTATTTGTACATGTTCTACGTCATAACATCTTACTGATGAACTTTGTTAGAAGCAAATTCTCCCATTAGACCAGGACTTATGTAGGATTGAAATTTTTGGTTGGCGGTAATGTTGTTTTAAACTGTTCAATATTCAAAAAAAGTTGTTTAAATAAAAAAATATTTCATGTCGATAGCTCCTTTCAATAAGCTTGGTGAAAGGAATTCTATGTTATGTCTATGGTACATAATTTGCTTCACTTTTCAACATAGGCGCTAATGTTACAATTTTTGTAATTTTTCAAATAAAAAAAATAAAATTAGGAAATGAGGTGTTTTTGCCGAGATCTTTCGAATCGGTTAATTCTCTCAAATGTTATTGGTGGGGGGGGGGGGGGGTGGAGACAGAACAACATGCGCATCTAAAAACCGTACTTTCATTTTTTAATTTTTCATTCTTTAATTTAATTTCTTCACTTATTTTTAACTTTTCTTTATTTTTAATGATATTTTTACGATCATACTTACGAGTAAACCTTCTTTCATGCATTTTCTTTACTTTTATTTTTTAAACTTTTACAGAAAAGTAGACTAAAAAAGAAAATTGTGCTTAAGCGTTCACTCACCGGTCAGATTGCCCTATTTATTAACCCCTTGAAGCGCGAGTTTTTTTTCAGAAAAAATGATCGAGTTCATTTTGAAAGAAAATGAATATAATAGTATAAATAGTTTTTTGCAATTTCAGTTGTGACTAGAGAGCGGGAGGGAGGGGTATAAAAAAATACCCTTACCCTTACACAAACAAAGGGCAAACGGATATCAGACGGGCATTAGGAAGAAAATAACGCGAGATACAAGACCGCCCGTGTGAGACACGGGCAAATGCGTCAAGTGGTTAAACCTTTGCGGTAGTATGTCTACTCTTAGCCACCAGAGGTTTGAAAGATACCACACGATGGAGAACTATAGAATATATTTTTTACATAAAACAACAACATTACTGTGTAACGTATATCTAAAGTTTAAAAAATATTGAATCCATTTTATTTTTCCTTCATAATATTGCATATTATGCATTACTGTTCGTTCCACGAAACTTAATTCCGATCACAATGTATAAACTTAATACGATCGCAAAGGGTTAAATATCAGTTATTTATATAATGCCATATGTCAAACGATAACAAGAGACGCGAAGAAAGCAATTGAGAAGCCCTTTATAGAGCAATATTATTTTGGTCGAGCAGTCTTGATTCCAAGGATGTAGATGTTCCAAACAATTGCACGCTTGTCGAGGAACGCCGGTCTTATTTCAACAATGAGAGGGGAACGATGCTACTTTGTCTTCAAACCGGAATGAAACATAACATTATATTAGTCTTAGGCATTGGGAAACAAGTAATGAAGGAGTAATCAATTGTGCGAGGTAAATGCGAACTTGAGCACGTGATCTTAGTAACACGCCATCCAATAGACATTTGTTATTATTAGAAAAGCGTTAGTCACATACATGACGAACAGTTATTACAGTATGAATAATAAGGGAAAGTTGTGATATGTGTGTCAAGTTGGATAAGTCTAATTTAAAACGGTTAAGAGTAATGTACAGTGATTAATTTTGACACTACTTATTTGAGGTGTATTCATTTTGAAGTGAAAAAATGCTCAAATATGTTAATTTGTCCTGTCACAGAATTTCTCAAGGGCAACTATATATATATTTTTAAAAACTTTTGTCTAATGCAAGTGGCTTGAATTTTTTTTATGTGCTTGTATTCTCCTTACAAGACATTGCAGTGTGAATAAGAAAAAAATAAAAGGAAAATGAAAAAAGATAAATGTTTAGCAAAATTTTAGGGTAATATTTTAAGTGAGTAAACTGAAAAATGTTGCAAATAACAAACTCAATAACTAGAAAAAGAGTAAAAATAAACTAGAAGCTATAAGGAAAACGCTTAAACTTTTTTATTTTTACCTTGAACATCTAAACAGAATTTAGTAACTTTTACCGCTTCAGAAGCTTAAATCTTGCTTTTAACTTTAATACATGATTTGTTTGTAAGATAACAACTTGCTTAAGTAAATGCTGTTAACTTATTTAAACTAGACTTCCCGATAAAACTAACTTATACAAAAGCTTTAAACTATTAAATAATGATGCAGCTTTTAAACAAAGTTGTAAGAAGAATATAAAGCTACAACAAACATTGCACGTACATTGTATGCGTACCAGTTAATTGCACGTGGTTGAAGTTCATTGCGAATTTGAATTTTTAGTGTTATATAGATGTAAAAACGTATTTAAGTAAAGTCTGCTAACAAATATTTCATGTTGAAAATTCAAGAAGTGTCTAAAATTCATCCTCAATAACTCTTTCTCCAAAAATAAAAAAACCATTCATTATTAACTATCCCAAGATAAAATCCCTTAAAAAATATTATTTGCTTGAAACAAACTTAACATAAAGCAAAACTAGTACAATGCATTAAAAAGAAATCCTATCATCCTGTATAACAAAAGGAAATTGAAGTTCAAAGTCAAGTAGGAAAATATTGTAAACTGATTCTCTGGTTGCTGCACGGTCTATCCACGAATCTAAGTCACTTTTAAGATGCTACACCTAAGTCACTGTACCTGATGCTACATAAATGTATACAAGTACAAAAGCACGCACAGACCATTTGTAAAGTGGAACAGTATTGCAAAACTTTTAACAACAAGTAATAATGTCTGCCAGCACAATGTCCGTGAGAAAACATGAAAACATATTATTTTCAATACCCATAATAATTCTAATACACCTGATTCAAAAAATTCGTAAACATTTTGGAAAGTCACTTTATTCGATATGAATGTCACTTCAAACTCTTTTTTCCAGAAAAAAGGAAAATGATAGTTTACATTAAAATGCAATGATTTTTTCCAATAATTACAAACTACACAAGATTTTACAATTCATAGAGTCAATTCCCAAAGAGCTTGTGTTATCATACAAATTGTCCACTTACATTTATTATGAAAATCATGTTCATAATCTGATTGTATGAAGTTAGTGTTTCGATTTGAAACTCGAATAATAGTTCAAGTAGCATGTGGCACGAAATGATCCTTAAACGCAATAATTACTTTCCCAGTATCAATGCTAAGGCTTTTAAAGGACATCAGGTACGTGTTAATCGAACAGCAACCCTTCCATTCCAAGGTATTAGAAGCAGAGCTCGATGCTCTGCACAACCAGGAAAAGCAATTTCAAACTGACACCATACTCCACCCACTAGAGTAATCAAGGAAAGGATCATCTGGTCCAGAGCAAAATTTTTCTGCTTATCCGTCTATTATCGCAACATCGGCAGGAAATCATCTTTAGTAAGCGATAGGTTTTCGACATGGTAGCGCTCAATTTATCTTGCCTTTGTTTACGAGCTCGAGCCAATTATTTTGGACACAAAATATATTACAGGAAGCATTTAAGGTATATTGTGCACGAAAAATGACACATTTTTTAGCAGTCAACTGACACGTAGTGTAAACTTTTCTCATAACCGTAATTTGTACTTTATTGATCTTGGAGCAGATCACACTCGAAATGGCTTGTGCGAGTATACTAAACCAGAGGAAATAAAGGGATGTTTAAATTTTTCTTCTCGTTTGTTCCACGTCTCCAGCTTTCCGCTCGTAGAAGCTATTAGTTTTAAGTGCATGCGGAGAAAACTGATTAATTTAAAATAAATGGCATTAAAGTTAATTACTTTTAAGATTAGTACATACACAACGCAGCCATTTTGTAATTGTGGATTAAGCAATGTCATCTCTTGTTGTCAATCATAAATTTAATTTAAACAATATATGCATAGTTTTAGATTAATTATGATAGAAGATTTAATAATAATAAATGATAATAAGATTTAATTATGTGTGTTAGACAAGTGAAACAAATATATTAAAATACATACATTTACCGTTTTGAGATCTCCGAGAGCTTAGTTAAAAATACGTGATATTTAAAAATTAAAAATGTATAATTTTTACACGACTTACCTAAAAGAATGCACATATCAATGTAACTTAAACGTAAATTAATAGCACAATACTGAATAATATTTCAGTTTCTAAAATTAATTTAAACTAATTATAATTCTTATGAACAATATTTATCTACAAAAGTTAGTATATTAAAATCAAAGCAGAAAAAAATGAGTAAGCAATGGAATTCAAGCTTACTTAGTTAAAGCAATTTACCAAGGGTATGACCAGTTTTTATGCACTAAATATGTATTAAAAATAAAGAATGGCTCCTAATATATTTTTCTTGAAGTACAAGTTGGATAGTAAGTTTGAACAAAATGCTTACTCAGTGCGAAAACATTTACTTAAGAAATATAACTACAAGGCACATATTCTTCGTGCTTATTCACTAAAAGTTTCTTAATTTGGTAAAACTATATCACCCTTACTTTAGTACAAAAACCATTTCTATAATGTACGTTACTAGTTTACGTATACGAAGTATTGAAGATTGTAAAAAAAATACTGTAAGATTCAATTGACAATGAAATTATCGTAAACATTCAGTGTACGTCTTTTCCTTTAATTTTGAAGTATAACAAGTTCCCATTTCAGACAAAAAATTTACTGTTTTTTTTTCCCTTTAAGTTAATGATTATAGCTCAAGGTACGAAGCATATTTATATAAAAAAAATATGTCATAGCATGAAATAAAATTGGGAAATTTAGCCTGAATGCTGTAATGTTCATTAATTTTTTACAAGTTATTAGAGCGTTGGTTATGCGTTATATTCAGAGAAAAACATTGTTTTGATAATCACAAAAGATTTCCGCTCTGTAAGTAGTTTCGAAAAATCTCCAAGTAATGGTAACGGAACTTGGAAACACACAATAAAATCTTCTGAAAAATAACAGTTCAGTACTTTCTTCAGCAAGAATTTTATTCCTACGAAGTATCAAATATTTATAATGCGCTCACTATGTTTCAAAAGTTTCTATTTGCTATCTTCTTTAGTTCATAGTTAAAAATCCACCGGATTTTCTACGCTACACTATAAAAGTCTTTCATACAAAACACTTTGCGCAATATTCCGTCATTAAATATGAATATATCTTTTTGGCTTCATTTTTCTTTGGAAATGTTGGAAAAGAGGATTGCGTATTTCGTGTTTTTCGGAACAGGAAAATTTTCGTCTTTTATTACCGAGAAGGATCGTTTTTATTTAGTACACGGATGTTTAGCAAAACGATTGTTCATCATTATAAATAGGAATATCTTCCCGGAATGCAAATCCGAGAAAGTGCATTTAGTATTATTAGTGTATTTAATTTTATCTCTGATATGTTCCTGTGACAAAATTCGAAAAAGTTTTACACAGTGAAAATGCATTATTTTAAAGATCTTTATAGGAGGTAGCATGTTAAGAATTACATATTAAAAAAAAGTAGGATAATTATGAAAAAAAAAACAGTAAATAAGAAATGAAAAGTTCCTCCTTTACTGTATGGTTCGAAGATGTGGGTTCTGTGTATTTAACATACAAGATGAATTCAAGCAGCTGAGATAAGGTAACCACGATCTCTAAACGGCTGCCCTAACCTGCATAATATATAAACGAAAATATTAAAAGATTATTTTGAATATTGTAAATGTGTAAAAAAAATCTGCGACTGCCAAAAAAGATCATGTGACACGTGGGAGAGCAACTATATTGTCTTCGATTTACAGGCTAAAATGCAAGCCCGTCACTGCTGCTCAGCGTTGTAACATTTTCTGAACACGTTTGTAAGTTTTATTATATTTGATTTTGTATTTAAGAAATCATAAAATATCGATTTACTGCTCTGGAGCGAGACTGACATAATTCGAAAGATGGATATCCAAAGATATGTTTAAAATTACTTTAGTAACTATGACTGAAATATTCTTTAGTTTGCTGCGCAATTTCAACTTTCTCTGAACAAAGGAGTACACAGGCCAACAATTTTTTGCCATTAAAATTCCGTAATGTTAGATTTTTACTATGCATATTTTTCTCATTTTGTTGAAAAAATATATTTGAGATTTTTCTTTCGTTGAACATGTTACTTTATAAGTATATATGATATACATTTCAATATAAATGATTAAAAGTTTAGAAATATAAAATAAAGTCAAATAAATGCAAGCAATGTGGGACAGTAGGAAACTCGACAAAGAAAGTTAATCCCTTACCAGAATGTTAAAAGAAATTTCAAACCATTTTAAAATAGCGCGGTAACGAACACTTCTCAGTAGGTTTTTATATCGAACGTCTCTGAAAATACAGAATGTCACGGTGTGTGTGCCTTACTCCAATTGACAAACTGACAAAATCGCTAAAGTGAAGCAAATTAGCACGTTTTAAATTACCAGAACAAAAATCCTGTTTAAGGAATCTCCTGCCTCTGGGAAGTTTCTATTTTTCTAACGTTCTTATATTGCATTGTATTTACTTAATTTTATGTTTTTGGTTTGCTATTTCTTGTCTAAATATGTATTATACAAACGTATTTGTTTACTGTTTTCGTGAGTTATGTTTGGAAGTGTTCTTTAAAATAGTGTCTGAATTGTTTTAAATCATTTCTTGCGAGCCGATATTTTGGACTTGACGTAAATAGATAATTAAATTTATAATCTAATTTTCTTATTTATATAATAAATGTTATATCTATATGTATATATATATATATATATATATATAAACTTTGAGAACACGCTTGGTGTAATCATATTTTGCCCAGTAATTGAAGGGGTACTTCTTAGGCAGATTGTAAGCATTTTGTGAATGGATATTCTGAAAGCAAGCCCATCCTTATCTGGGCATTTGCCCCAAATATTATCAGCCCCATTCCAAAGATGGGTTCATTTCCTGTTGGGTGGCATTCTTTATTGCAAAGAAAGCGGGAAAGTCGACTCATGGCGCACAGCATGGATCAAGCTTTTGACGAAATATGAGAGAAAGAAATAAGGACAAAAACAAGAGCCCACAACTTCTTTCAGCTGATGGCGTTATTGCTCTTTTACTCCAGCCGTTCAATTAAGCCATGGCCCGTCGTTTACCGAAGAGTGCCTCTGAATATGAATAGCATTTTTCTTTCCAAACTAAGCCCGCATCGTTTTCTTCTCGCACACTAAAAATAAAACACGAGCCCCTCTTTCAATCAGTCTTTTCGCAAGAAACCACCACCGATCAACATTAGGAAATATTGAATACAAAGAAACAGTGAGAAAGCGTGATGAAATTTTACTTTCACTATTGTTCTGTAGTTATTTGTTACTTATTTTAATGCTGCATAAACGAAAAATAACCGCATTGTTACATATTCTTCAAAAAAGTCTCTTTTGAATGCACACCAGTTGTAACACACAGCAAGAAACATGCAACATAGTAGGGCTCAAGTGAGCATTAAAACGCAGACATATGTTTCGGGATCGCTTGGAATCCCTTTTTCAATGCGACAGGGAGCTTCTAGATGCAAAACATCCAAATGAAGCAGACAGAACAACAAAAACAAAGCTTATATAGTCTAAGAATTAACTGTAAACCAATGAGAATAAAGGCAATGTGAAGTGGAAGTAGAAGTAGTATTAAAGGCACCAATAAGAGAGCAACAAACGAATGTAGTTGGAAGTACAGAAAGTAAAATGGAATATCAATAAAAACAAAGAAAAAGACAACAGCGTGCATAAAAATGTGAAAATACATGAAAATTGCAAAAAAATAAAATAAAATACAAAGAATAAAATGGAAATAAAATAAGTACAGAAAATACCAAAACAAAAAGCAAAACAAAGTACACATGCAAAAGAGGGGGAGGGGGGGAGAGAGAAAAAAAATTGACACAAAAAAAGGAAAACTAACAAGAAAACCAAGAAAGAACAACAAATTAAAGGAACTTATGCCAGACCTGTGAAAAATAAGGAGTTGAGGAAGAATCATTAACCAAATTAGAACTATTCCTGTTAATATGATAAGCTTCCCAAAAGTCAAGTTCTAAAGGGGAAGAACATTTTTGAATAATTTTCAAAAATTCTAATTTGGTTAATGATTCTTCCTCAACTCCTTATTTTTCACAGGTCTGGCATAAGTTCCTTTAATTTGTTGTTCTTTCTTGGTTTTCTTGTTAGTTTTCCTTTTTTTGTGTCAATTTTTTTCTCTCTCCCCCCCTCCCCCTCTTTTGCATGTGTACTTTGTTTTGCTTTTTGTTTTGGTATTTTCTGTACTTATTTTATTTCCATTTTATTCTTTGTATTTTATTTTATTTTTTTGCAATTTTCATGTATTTTCACATTTTTATGCACGCTGTTGTCTTTTTCTTTGTTTTTATTGATATTCCTTTTTACTTTCTGTACTTCCAACTACATTCGTTTGTTGCTCTCTTATTGGTACCTTTAATACTACTTCTACTTCCACTTCACATTGCCTTTATTCTCATTGGTTTACAGTTAATTCTTAGGCTATATAAGCTTTGTTTTTGTTGTTCTGTCTGCTTCATTTGGATGTTTTGCATCTAGAAGCTCCCTGTCGCATTGAAAAAGGGATTCCAAGCGATCCCGAAACATATGTCTGCGTTTTAATGCTCATTTGTGCTTTAATTTAACGTGAAATTTTATTTCTATTACTTTGCACAAAGTTTAATCATTACTATAGTAGGGCTATTTTCTTTTCAAGGGAAGGCTGGAAAAATATTTTGTTGCTTATCGAAAACTCAACAAATACTTTTGAACATTCAATTTTCTTCGTGCAATATAAAAGGTACGAATACCGCACGTCATGAAATCTTATTTCAAAAGAACTAAATAATAATGATAATGTGAACGCTTTTACGGAGGGTTTTGTTTTCACAATTGATGCTTTGAACTCTGTTTACATGACTGTTTTTCGCTAAAGAGTCATGAGCCTTAATTGAAAAGGAAATTGAAACAAAAAAGTTTTAACTGATGAAGTTAAATTGGTATAAAAATAAAACAGTTGTCTTAGCAATAATAACTGAGTAAAGATGCCAGTGCAGAAATTACAGAAGAGTTAGAGTTACAACATACGAAGGAAAGTAAAACATGTCTAATTTTCAAGTCAAGTATTATTTTTTCCAATTTTCAACTCATTAACCTTATGTATTACTTTTTTTAGTATAGTTATTAGAATAGTCAAAAAACACATGAAGCACATGAACTTGGAAAAATATGTATTTTTGGTTTTGAATTTTCACCTCTAGAAATATATATATCGCGAGTACTATCTTATTTATGTTACTTAAACTTTCTATATTTCAATCAAAAATAAAATAGCATGCTTACACAATTTCCAAAGTACTATTCTGAATGAAAATTTTGCGTGGAAAAGGGAAAAACTTTAGTGTTTAAGCTCATTACAAATTTAAAGTACGCAAAAAAAATTGATTTATATTGGGCCGGAAAAATGCCGACTTATCTGTTATTAAAACTGAAAACTTCATTAAGAAAAATCGAATTACATGAAACAGTTTATTGCCATTCTAATAGTAATATGTTAAATATATGTTAAATAATAAAAATATGTATATGGCGATTTCAGTTAATCGGGTCACAGGATGCGATCATTTTGATCCTAATATATATATATATATAAAATTATAACTGCTTGTTTTATCTTACATTTGTTGAGAAATTTCTCTCAAAAAAAATATGTATTTGAGAGCTATAATATCCTAAGTTTCATCAAAAAATAAAGAGTTCGTATCCATGTTTTAAATCTGTACCTGAAAGCCATAGTATCTTAAGTCCATTCCTCGAGTTTTTGCGATGAAGTTAAAAAATAAACATTTTTTTGTACTATAAAACTATATTTTTCCGTTTAAACCTAAGAATAAAAATGTCCGATGTGAGCTTTAAAAGTTTTGTGCCCTCATGTAGCTAGTAGTTTCGTCGTCGGTACTCTGTATGTTCATTAAGTGCAAACTTGCGAATCTCAAAAAGTGGACCTAAGATATATGACTCTCAAGCATAGAACTAATATTTAGCAAACGTTATACTCAGTAATATAAGGATCGCAACACGTTTCATTATGTTGTAAATTAATCTAATGCTCTCATAAGAACTGAAAATATAAACAGCATTTCATAATGCGTATTTCCTGTACACTACGTTAAGCGTTAGACTTACTTGTCTCTTGCGTGAAAGGTAAAGTATAATTAGGCGAAGTATAATTGAAAACATAAACGAAAAATATTTATATTTGCTTTATGCCTAAAATATAATTGACATGGCCAATTTTGACTAATAAAATATGTTAATAAATATATTCTCTAGGGTTTTTACGGTAAGCAAAACATGCAACTTACAGAAGGTCACACAAAAAATGCGCCAAGAAGAAATGCCATATGAATTATTATCACATTTAGTAGTCTAAAAGAAGCGAATAAAGCTTTAAAAATCGAAAAAGAAAAATAATTAATTTCACACTACTAAACTTGCCTTTGACATTTTTCTAATGCTGAATTAAGAGTATGAATATTGTTGTCGCATACAGTACAATGAGTTAAAGTAAATACGGAACATTTTACTTTGTAGTAACAAAAGCATTGAATAAGTCTTTAAAATCATAATTAAAGAAAAGATAAAACTTAACAATGCTGTACGCAATCTTATTTTTCGAATATTGTTCTATTATAATTTCCTATTTTCAGTTTTTCGAGCAATATAGCGTTATCTATGCACATAAGCTTATCGTAATTACTTAAAGTTTTGTAAAACATTAAACTTAGATTTCACTTTACTTTTTATTATTTAACTTAATTTTTCTTATCAAACAAGTTACCAGGACCAGTGAAAAACAGTTGAAAATTAAAGAATAGTTTCTTAAGGAGGCAGTTTTTTTATTGACACATAAAACACTTTACAAGATAAATTAGGGGATATCTGCTAGCTGTCGCTTTACCCCAACAAAAGTTTGAAGTTAACAGATAACTTACAAGCCTTTTGTTTATATTACTATGTATAGTGCACTTTAACAGTGTTTACTAAGACATAAAAGCAAATATCTACATTGTATTTATTCTCAACTGCATTTTAGTAGATGTCAATTTTTCCCCAGACATTGCAGATCTGTAGCGTCTAGACAAATTAGGGCCTGGTTAGTTTCCTATGCTGTCAGCATTAAAGCGCATCATTTCTTTAGTAAATGTATGCATGCAT
The DNA here is from genome assembly GCA_038502835.1 of Octonoba sinensis. Taxonomy (NCBI): domain Eukaryota; kingdom Metazoa; phylum Arthropoda; class Arachnida; order Araneae; family Uloboridae; genus Octonoba; species Octonoba sinensis. Next base: position 201,692,682 of record CM076598.1, on the reverse strand, counting down.
GCATTAAGAAATTACCGTAGTAGACAGTCGTTCCCTAATTGAAGGAGTCAGAAAACGGGCTTTATTAATGTCAAATCGTACCAAAGAATCTATGTGTTTACGAAATGGTTCTCCTAATGTAGTGTGTCAGTTGAAGAAATTGAAGTTTCTCGTTTAAAGTCGCCTTTTATAAACATCTAAAACATACAGTAGCGTGCAAAAGTTTCGGGGCACCCTGGTTTTTCCATTGAGTTGATAGAGATTTTTATTCCTCTACTCTTTCACTGATCGAAATATATGAGAAAGTTAGAATATACAAAGAAATATCAAATATTACATTGGTTCATAGCATATTTATTCTACGTGTAGTGCGTAAAATGACTTTCGTCAGTGTGCAAAAATTTCCACTACTCGCCGCGACTCTGTACTCCCGGTTTGTTTACATTTTAGGCTTGCTGGTTTCAAAACATGCTACACGAAGGAAAACTAGTCTTCTTGTGTCGACAATGCCGAAACACGAATATTCATGTTCGTGAAATCGCGGAGAAACTTTCTTGAGAAGGAAAAAGTTCACGTTTAATTGCAAGGGCTTTATCTGTCAGTAAAAGTACTGTTAATCGTATTATTTCTAAGTATAAAACAACAAACTAACCTTGTGATAAAAAACGTAGCGGTTGGCCGCGAAAAACTTTGCGTCGTGTCGACAAAATTATAAGAAGGAAGTGTGTTGTCGATACTCGAAAAAGCGCAGCCGATATTTCACGAGAATTACGAAGTGAAAATCTACCCGATGTTAGTCAGAGTACAGTGTCTCCACGTCTGAAGGCTGTAAGGCTGATTGGACGGATTGGAGTCAAGAAACCATTTATTAGCAAAAACAATAAAAAAGCTAGGTTGAACTTTGCGAAAAAATATGAGCACTGGACGTCATCGGATAGGCGGAAAGTGCTATTTTCTGATGAATTGAAATTTCAATTGTTTGGAAGTGATGGTCGGAAATACGTAAGACCTCCAACAAGTACCAGATATAAAGTAAGGTAACAAACTCCTACTGTTAAACACGGTGGTGGGAACATCAAAGTTTGGGGAGCATTTTCTGCTAATGGCGTTGGTCCACTGGTGGAAATTCACGGCAATATGAACGCTGCAATGTACAAGAACTTATTGCTAGACCATATGCTTCCATTTGCAACGAAAAGTTTGCCTCGTGGTTTGGATTTTTTAACAAGATAACCATTCAAAACAAACTTCACGTCTTGTCAAAAATTTTCTTCAGAGCCAAAAAGTCAGCCTCCTATCCTGGCCATCGCAGTCACCGGACTTAAATCCCATTGAACACTTGTGGAAAGCCTGAAGGTTTGTGTTGGAACGAAAAATCACTCCAACAAGCCGGAATTGTGGAACCATTTGCGACAAGAGTGGGAGAAATTGCCAAAAGAACGAATCTCGCGGTTAATCGACTAATTGCCTCGTCGGTGTGCTGCAGTAATTACTGCTAAGGGCATGGCAACTAAGTATTAAGTCGAGTGAAGGAGTAGAAGACATTTAACCCCAATTCTCCTTTATTCTTTTTGATTTTTTTTAAAGGGAGTATGTGTCCCGATATTTTTGCACAGTCATTAATAAAGAAATGTTGAACAAATAATTATTTGAAAGTAATATCAATGTATATAACTCATTCTTTTCAAATATAAATGAATATCTGCTATGATCGATCGTTTATTTTTCTTGCACCATCGCATTTATGTGCAATATGTGTGAAAAATAGGATGGCCCGAAACTTTTGCACGCTACTGTACATGCGATCAACTTTTACTCTTAACTCTTCTGACAAACTTATTTATAAATAATAAAAGACTGCTGCTTTTTCTGTTAAATATTTCGACGGACTGTAAGGTCATACTACCCCCCCCCCCCTCTTAAAATTCATAACATATTCCGAATTTTGCACAAAAAATAGTAATTAATCCATAAAATATGAGATACTATCACTTTTTTTAATATATATTTTTTAAATATTTTAAGTAATGTTCATTATATCAGCATTATTTTACGACAACAAAAGAACACGTGAGTGCTTAACGGCTTTGCATGATTTAACTCTGAAAAATGCAGAATATTTCTGTTGCTGTTTTTTTTTCTGTTGTTCATGATTTACAAAGGTTTTTTTACAATAAAAAAACTAAACCAGAGGCACGAGAGCGGGGCCAAGGCCTGCTATGTCCTCCTCAGCTTGAGAGACCTCGGGATTCTGAGTGCTGAGGCAGATGTTCCGGTTAAGTGATCAGCCTAACGCGGAACCTCAGTGTTTCCTTCCCAAACATAGTTGGTACTTATTTTATCTTCCCACTAAAGATGTGAAAAGCTGAATCGACCCTGCCCAGTCCGGAAATCAAACCCCGGCCCTGCAAAATGATGGGACGGACTACTAGCACCAACCACCTCACAATAAATAAAGGAAAAAAATAATGCGTCGCGTATATAAACGGACCAGAAATTACGTTTCACGTTTCGTGAACTTTGTAAAGTGACACTGCGTTTTCATCCCAATCATGTTAACATCCAAAAAAAGAAAATGTCATGAATCCAAAATGCAAAATTTTCAACAACTACGCAGGTTTAAAATGGAAAACTTTAAAAACAATATATACTAAAAACATAAAAAGAAATGCATACTAATCTAATAGACGAAGTTTAATGTATTAAGTAATATATCATTTAATGTGTAACTAAAAATATATAATATATGAGCAACGAAAAACGTAATTAATGAAATGACGTTGAGATAAATGAAAGTACAAGGACCGTTGAAGTTTTGGGTCGGTCATTTATTTCAATCTGAGTCTCTCTTTTTCTCGTTCAAATTTGTTTGAGAATATATTTTCGTGTATTCTTAGTAAATGCTGGGAAGTCGAAAGCATTCTTATACTAAAAATAAGGCCTGCTGATTATCTGAAATGTATTATCCAAAATGTTTAAAAAATATATATAAATAATTACAAAATTAGTGCTACATATAAGAAGTTTGACTGTTGTTGTAGGTATTTTCGAAAGTACGCAAGCGTAGAAAAATGGAATGATAGAAAAGTACTTAAAAAATGAAAAAAAAGGGAGGGGGAGTAACTGGTTGTTAAATGATTCTTCTTTCATGAAGTCTTTAACTATCAATAACCTTTCTACATGCAGCAGTATTCCTCCTAAATGTTATCAAATATAAAAGGCAGGTTACGTTGTCAAGTCAAGTTGTTTGTTAAGTTAGAAAATTTTGAATGAAAAAACAAAAACAAATAAAAAAAAAGAATCACACATTCCTTTTTTTTTGAGATTCTTGCTATAATCTTTACTCAATTAGTAGTCTATATTTTGGCTTTTACAGTCAATTTGCCCTCTAATTATTATAACCTAGCATTATTTCAAAAGTAAAATGCAATTTATCGTACACATAAATTCTGCAAAAGATTGTAGACACGTGTTTCGAGATTGTAAGGAGCTCCTTTTGCAAAAGTGAGTTCGTAGATGAGAAACATGCTTTTTATATAGATGCTCACTTCTTTTAAAAGGGTGTTCTTTACAACCTCCAAAAAGGTGTCTGCAATATTTTTTCAAAATATCTGGGTAACATGCATTATATTTAGACTTTATATTTTGAAGCAAAAACGTTTACATCGTATTTTTAGCACTATTTGTCTATTACTATCAATTTATGAATTATGCATTCATGTTTGACATTTTTATTTATTGATATTCACTACTAATATATCTTGGGATTGTATGCTTCCACTAAAATAATACGTGGCAGAAATAAAATATAAAATTGCTATTACGTTCTTTAAATATATGCAATTTTTATTACAAGAGAGAAATAAATATAAAACAGTATGATAGTGTATAAACGGTACCGGTGTACCGTTACGGTGAGTACGGTTAATTTAACTTAATGAGACATTATTATTAGAAATTTATGTCAAAGAACACATAAAACACGATTGTTCCTGTTTTACCATATTAAGGTAATTTATAAGATAGAACATAATTGTCACTCAATAATAATAACGAAACTCTAATGTCACCGTGTTTGGCTATTTTGTCTTACATTTTTCGAACCTTTCCACTGATTGAATTCTTTCACTCAGAAACAAAGATTTTAAAAATATCAAACTCCGCACAAACTCTTGCTCACTTTAATTCACAGTGCTCTACAAAAACTGAATTATAATCATTAACATAAATAAATATCAAACGTTCAGAGATAAGTTGTTGATATTTTTTCTGTGAAGCCGAAACCTATCTCTATCGTGGATCTTTTCAAGCGGACATTTATGTAAGCTTGCAATGTGTACTACTCTGAGATCAAAGCATGTACTCCTTTGCGTAACATACCCTTTAATAAGGACATCAGCATATTGCATAGGGCTATTGATCAAACTGCATCGTGTCTCAGATCAGGCTCTATTATTCACAGAGGCTATAATTCTCTGAAACTTGAATTCATTTGAGAAGAGCCGAGTATACCATTAGTTTAATATTCAGTCCACCTGTTCTTGAAGTCATTTACCTGTTTCCGATCAAGTGGAATCGAAAAGCTGTTTGACTTTTATTTCTTATTGAATAAACACATGTCATTTTATGTTTTATGAAGTCCATTAAAATGACAGCATAAGAATTTACATCAGGCCCCAAGATGAAGATCTATTCTTTTCAACCTACTTTTCTGCAACAGAAAAAAAGCACGAAGGCAGGCTTAATGTATCTTCCCAACAAAAAAAAAGTCACATAGCATTGAATAACTAGTTAGGGCCAGTTGGAGTAATTATAAAATGGGGTATATTTAAACAAACTTCATAACTACTCTAAGGTTGGTTTCGAAAACTTAACTGCTGGTGAGTGATCACTTGACAACATAAGGAAAACATTGAAAGAAATTCGGTATGCTTCCAAAGAACTTTGGAAGCGCGAAGGAATCGGTTTCAACCGTTTTTATTTTTTCATATAGATTGGGGCTAAAAACCTTTAGTTATGAATTTCATCCTTCCTGTTTTTTTTTTTCTTCATGTGCAGGTTGGGTGTTTAAAATTGTCCCATAAATTTTGTACTCTGAGGTAATTGTAAACACTCAAGTACATTCTTCGTGAACGCAAATTGATGACCATTGCTCCAGAACTTCTTGAGCTTCAAAACAGATAGTGTACAACGGTCTACAAACGCAAATAGAAAACCCGTATGTGACGGTGTTCTTAGTCTCTCCCCAGACTCTTTAGGGTAAATGTGGACACTCAGTTCATTCGCCAACAAATTTATGAAGTCCAAATTTTTGTCACAAAATCTATTCACAAGAAGGGCTATTGTGAGTATTGGCTACAATGCTCCCAACATTATTTTATTCTCAGAATTATCCAGGACCAGGAGAAGACACCTTATTCCCATATTTTTTTTTTTTTTATTTGAACATTTTTCGTTCAAACCTATGGATTTCCTAGAAACAATTTTATCTCTCAATTCATACGGATCAGGTAAGGAAGGATCCAATGTTGCAAGAATGCAATTGTGCTTACAATTACCCCAACTGACCGTAAATATTGAAAAATAAGAATTTTGAAATTAGGCTTAACTGTAAAAAAGTCTATGTCGGGCTGTATCCTCCCCAACCCGTCTACTTTTGATGAGAATAATTCAAATGGGACAAAGTATTTTTTATCCGAATTATCTAGGCAAAGACACCTTATTCCAGTATTTTATTTCTTTTGTTTGAACAATTTTCGTTCTAACCTATGGATTTCATAGATTTTTTTCAGAAATTATTGTTACAAAAATATGAACTGAAAGATTTCTTGATTTGGATTTTTTTCAGGGTGATTTTTTGAACAATTAAAAATTTTTTTAACTTAGCGCCTACAAAAGGAAAGCTCAAATCTTTTTTATTAAAACAAAATCGAGGAAATTAGAGAGGTTCCGTAAAAACTTTTAGTTTTTTCTTTGCTTTAAGGAATGGAAAAGATGCAATGCATAAAAAACAAATCGCATTTCTTTAGTAGACAATGACGAATATGAGCTATTGATTGATTGATTCAAAGATTTATTTTAATAGAAATTATCATAAATTTTTATTTTCACTTTTAATTTAAATATTTTTTTTATTATTTGCATGGGTATAGATTAAGAAGTATATATATATGGTAATGATATGAATAAAACAAGTGCATGCTTTTATATTATGCTAAAAAGTAAGAGTTACTTGATAGGACGTAAGCTCTTTGTTTTTACTTTATTTATCCACTTACGTTGCCTATTTAGTAATTAGTTGTACATTTTACGCAGATGGTTTTTTTCTTGAAATTTCTCTTCCTTAATATTGAACATTTGAGTACAATAATTTAAATAACAATTATCAAAATGTTATATCACTTATTTTCTCAAAAACGTCTGGTCTTTGTCATTCTTAATTAGTTGATTAAGAGAAAGTAAACTATCAGATGGTGATAGTCGGGTCCCATAAATCCATTTATTTCCACGGTCTTTGGAGCTACTTTGCTCCGTCAACTTACTGGTTTCGAGTTGCTTGAATATGAATCCTTTAGGTCCGCGAAAGAATGCAAACTTTTTCATGGAAAAAATCAGGACAACTGTTTTACTCACCAATTCGGCTGTAGTTTGGTATTTTACCACTAAAATATTTTTTTTATTCTTTGTTAAAAACTAATTAGTGATCAATGTATCTTTTTCTTCATGTTTCTTGAGCGTTTTAAGTAAAACAGTTTTTTAAAAAAGATTTTGTATTCAACTATATATATATATATATATATTATCTTTCACTATTATACGCGAAAAATATGCCGTCTGTAAAGGAAAACTGGCTGGGGACGTTAATTAATGATGCATGTTAGTTACTTTCAGCTTTTATTAGACGAAAGAAAACTATAACTTGATCAAGACAAAAGAATATGATCTAGATTGTTCCCAATTTCTCGACCTAAGTTTGCGAACATTTATGTCGAGAAAGCAGCGAGTTTTGTTTTCGAAGCTGTGAAAAACTTGTATCGTATGTGTTTTCTTATTCATGCAGAGTATAAATTTACCACTTATAATAAATCTCCTTTGGTTACACACACTGTTAAAACTGGATACTTAAAAATAAGAAAAATGTACCCATTTTTGAGTACTTCACGTTCTTATAATAGCTCCGAGTACTTAACTATTAAATTTGAGAAATGCACGTTTTCATTTTTTTGAGTACGTTCAGGGGCTCGAATATGAGTATGTATCAAAACACATACTCATATTTTTGATTGCATACCTGACTCGAATATGAGTATGTATCAAAACACACATACTCATATTTTTGAGTACATACTTGCTTTACAACGCAATGTAAAACTATACTTACGTTTCTGTCCTATTTTTTTAGGGATCCCTAAAAGTTAACATTAACGGTGCCGCAAATTAAATTTACGGTCACTCGCTAACTGCTGACCATTGGGATTGCTCCCTTTATTTTTATCATGATAATAACATAGTACTTTGTATAACATATTGAATAACATAAGATTAATAACATAATTGAGTAATATATAGTATAATAATAATAATAACAATATACAAAAATCTGTACAAAAAAATTGAACATGAAGATTTATATCAATTGAGATATAAATCTCATGTTCAATTATAGATGGCCTTTGCATACACATGTGAAACAATATGTCATTCAAGATATACTGTTCAAATGCATATGTAACGTTACAAAAATAAATACGCATTGAAGCATAATAACAAATATAACGTTTCAATGCATATTAAAAACACCCCGTCGGATAGGATTATCTCCGAAATCTCTACTACCCTAACAAATAATTACCCTAACATGGAAAAACCTAACATAAAAAAAACCTAACTTGTAAAATACCCTAACAATATAAAAAAAGTGAAGAAATGGGCGAAAATGCAAAAAACGTAAAAGTTCAGGTAAATAGCTCAGTGTCTTCTTCTTGATCATCATTGAGCTTCTAACAAAAAGTACAAATAATTAATATCGAAATAATAGGCTGTAACAAGGCAGTTCTTAGGGTTAAGATAAAATTAATACTCAATAATAGTCAATACTTCGCATTTTTAATACAATACTTTATAAAAAAATAGTAATAACTGAATAAATCATTTAATATATTAAAAATTAAAAAGGGAAGAAAAAAAAAGGAATGGTTGGCACTTATGTTATATGCTGCTTGCTCAGCAAATGCCAAGTTTTTAAAATATGGAAGTATCAATTACAATCTTGCATGTTCCGTTAAGTAAAAAGATATTGCAAATATGCAAATTATGCTAATTTTCGATTATAATAATTTTTCACATCATTTTAAAAATTATTGGAATATTAATTCTGTTTTAAACAACTGATTTAATAAATTATTATTTAATAGATTAAAATGCTTTATACCATAAAATTCATCTACTTCTGCCCGAAAAGATTGAAATTTTATAGCTACTTTAATTTAAGTAAACTTGTGTTTTTATATTTTACAATTCAATATTCATTTTCATATTGCATATTCGATTTATTTGAAAAAATAAATAAATAAAAGATTATTTGAATACATTCTTAATTATTAATGAAAACAAATATTACTACATATTGTCTTAGTCCACAGACAAGAAAATTTTGTTAATTTATTATTGTTAATTGATTCAAGTTTTTCCAGTCAATCCTACTTACATGAAACACACAAAAAAAAATTATAAATATAGAAGAAATGATGAGAAACTGTTTCTGAAATTCACAAGCAAAACACGTGCAAAAGCTATTAGCTAAGAATTAGGCAATGGAATTTGATTAAATAACGATTATTTGCATAAAAAGTAAAATGATATTTCTTACTTTCAAAGTTACTGTAGAATTCCTTCATTTTCAATTCTTCCAGCTTTTTCTTGACCGAACTCCATTATTTTCAACCAAAACAAAACTTCCACCAGCCGCGGAACAAGAATGAGACGTTTAGGTTAGTTAGTACGCATTTCTTCAAAATCACCGGCGTATTCTTGCGCGCGACTTAACACATTTGCTCAAGATATAGTTCGTAATTTCGAAGAGTGAAACCTTGCATGTTCTGCACGTTAAAAGGTTCATAATAGTATACTCATTCACTAAATAATTTCTTTTGCTATTTTTAATATGCGATTAGAATAACAAGTGATTATATTTATATCTACCCACAAGCTCATTCTTAAATCAGAATCATCACTTGTATTTGAACGCTTAATGTTCTCGTTTTTGAGTTTATTTTACTTAGAAAAAAACAAGTACATGGAAGTACTTATTTTTAAGTTGATTTTTTTTAACAGTGCAAGCATGAAAGAAACTTAAAATTAGAAACTTGTAACACTCGTTTACCGAAAGAAAATAGTTATGTCGTAATGAAAAAGTATTGTGCTGTAGATAAGGTACGCAAAAAAAAAAAAAAACATGAAATGAATGACAATGCGAAAAAAATGAAAGATATTCTTAATCATACAAAATAGCTTTCTAAATCAATTTGAAATGTTTAATAAACTTAAATATTAATAGTTCTTAAAATTTTCAAAAGTTAAAATATGCACTCATAAAATACATCGAATTACATTAAAAGAAAAGTATTTTGTTTTTGTTGCTTTCACTTTAGAGAAAAACTAAATGGATGCTTACGAAACAAATTTAATGTAGAGACCGAAAAAAAGTTTAAAAAAATAAATAAATACAATATGTTATACATTGTTAAAAACGCATGAAAACCTTTTATTTTAAATTTAAAAATAGTTTTAAAAAGACTAAATTATAGTATAAAATGCAGAGATGTTAGCCAATAATTCCAAATTACTTAACTTATAAAATGTGTGACTCATCGAAAAACTAAAGTTATTGCCGTAGTTAAATTAGAAGAAAATTAATAATCCTATAAGACAAACACATTTTTACAGCCTTGGTTCTTTTTCACGCTGAAAGAAACTCGTTGGCAAAGTTTCTACAACTGCGATATCTTTTTTTTCCCCATTAATAAAAACCATTTTATTACGATGAAACAGTTTTATGGTTTTAAAGATTTACCGTTTGAAAGCGCTTTCACAATAATGATCATGAAATTTGTAAAGTTTTGATTGAGTGTCCCAGCCGGAGAGCGTTAGTCACAGGAACAAAAGAAACTGTGTAGGTCTTTACAGCGGTTTCTTTCAGTTTTAAAAAAGACTCGTACAGTGATGGATTTCTACTAATAGAAAAACTCTCAAAATTTTTCAATCAGTTCGGAAACGGATCAAACAAAAGAAGCAGCAGTAAGATGGTTATGATGATTGAATGAATTTTGTGATAAATGGCTTAACAGGGCAAACTTTCTTACAAAAGAAATCTAATTTTTTAAAAGAAAAATTTGCAAAAGTTCATGGTACGGAACAAGTTATCTTTCATCCATTACTTCAAGAAGTTTCGTTAGTTCTGAAGAAGTAGATTCTCCGATTCCTCATAAATCTTCGTAAAATACACATATAAACCTTATTGTATCGACATACGATGTTGACAACGTTTTTGTTACATCTAGAGAGTGTATAGGTTATGGCAGCGCCACGGGCTGTTGAAAGTGGGAATCCTTTAAGCTATCGAAAAATTTCAAATTTACTTATGCATTTCTAAAAGTACATTACAGCTAATTTAAAAGATATATTTTTATTGTTTTCAATACTAAAGTTAGTCTTTAAAAAAATAATTATTACGAAGTATTTTTATGAATATTTCCTTTTGCACTACATTGAGGCAAAAAAAAAAACTAATATTAGAGTAATACTCAATTTTCTTTAAATTGAAATTAAAGCAAACGAATATGAACACTTTTTTGACATAGCTGTACAAAGGTAACGTTTTACTTAATGAAATACATTAAAAGACCGCAGATCAATTAGCTGCAGGTACGCGCAAAAATAGTCGCGATGATTTAAAAATGTTTTGGATGCTTTACTTACGAATAAGGAAAAAAATAAATAATAAATATTCCGAAATGAGAGAGAACCAGTACGAGATTTCGTGTAAAAATGATGCGGTCATTTTTAAACTGGTCACTTTGGGCAAAACTGCTAAATTGCTCATATTGTTTTTGTGATTAGTTTCCTAGTTTGGATATTATTTAAGGGATAGGGGATTTCTGCCTTATTTATTGCAGGGTTTTTAAAAAGAAACGTATACAATAAATAAATAATAATTTTTAAAAAAAAGTATATCCATTTGTTGGAAGAAATGCATTCATTTCTTTGGTTTAAAAACACACGCACAGAATCATGTTCAGAGACACAGAACATTCTCTGTCGTTATTTTCAAAAATTGTCATCACTTAGAAAGAATATAACAGCTCTTCATACCACTGAAATCTATCAGAAAGAGACTTCAAAGCCGTTTCAGAAATTTAATTACTATTCTGACAGAAATTTCTGAAGATGAGTATTACTCAGAATCTAACATTTTTATTTTAATTATTACTGTAAGGTGATTCTCTTTTAGTCTCCTAATGTGCGTATTGTTATAATGCTTTCGTAAGGTGTACAATTTGTATAATTCTTTGGAACCTTTTAAGTATTGAAAAATTACATAGACTCGAAGCATGTTAACTCTATTGTTTAGTATATATTTATTTAATAGTAAAATATAGGTATTATTGAAATGGTTACTTTTGCACGACCCGAATATATTGTCAAACCTGCTTCGGAACTACAAGCAGGAACTTCTTCAGTGCATAAAAATGAAACAGAGCAAAAAAAAATAGACGCAAGAAATTATTTTTTTCTCAGATTTCAATTTCCTTGCACTGTAGAAAGTGCTTACTGTCATTTCGAAACACGTGCATGCAATTTTAGAAACATGTTTAAGTTGTTGTTTGTATCTTTACGTTACATATAACGTTTAATTCAGTACAGTAAATTTAAAAGAAATTTTTATTACGTAAGAGAATTTAAGATTACATTTAAATATTTAGATACCTCCTTAAACAGAAAACATGTACTTACTTTCAGATAAAATAAATTTTAACGAAGAAGAATCTACATTTAGAAACTTAGTGAAGCTCACATTAAAACTGCTTGCTAAGCTTTTAGATAATACATCGTAATCTGCTTCTCTGTAATATAATCCGAATAAAAACAAAATTCAAAATTCCATGGCCTTCCTTACACGCTTCATTTACCGGCATGGGAGACCGTCTGAAAGCTTCCCATGAGACTGGTGAACCAACAACGAATAATTAGAATAATTTAATGGAGGATTTTATCGCTGCTGTTGCATTTTGAACAGTAAAATAGAAACACGAGGGCCTGATTTTCATAACTCCATGAAATCGGAGGAAAAACACAAAATTAAATAGCCTTGCTCAGTTAAATAACGAAAGTGTTACAAAGAAAGATTTTTTTTCTCAATCAAATTAAATATTTTGTTTTTAACTACTGCATTTAATTTTTATACTTTACGTTCTGTAAGTGTAATATTCATTTTAAAGTAACTTTTTCCTAACTTAATAACTTTTGCTTTAATTAAGAAATTGTTGCTTTCAATTTTTTCCTTTCTAAGCTTATTTTCATGCCTAAACATTTTCTCCGTAACATATATTACTCTACTTATTTAACGCATTCAAACATTACTTCTCTAATACATTCAAACATAGTCTTTACATTTTTATTTCAAATAAAACTACAGATTTCTGGAATATTCAAACGGAGATTAATGAAACGAACGAGAGGTATTACCTTAAAAAATATTTTGCATGTATAAAAATATATAATCTTCCATTAATGATCCGATAACTTCGTTGTAACATTCTTCGATGCACAATTAGTGAATGACACATCATATTTTGTTTCATCCACTGTATGTATTTTGTTGATTGTACGATGAATCAGACAATCAAAATCTGGCTATAGGAGCTGTAGGGAAATTTTTTTTTATAAAACAACTGCAATTTGAGGTTTTTTTTTTCATTTTTGACAGCAATAGTATTTCTGATCTTTGTTTTACAAAAAAAAGTTCAATAGCATTTGGAGACTGCAAAGCTAAAATCAAGCACAAGTCACTTGGTATTTGCTGCGGTGTTTCAACAAATTTGTCTTAAATGTACTTCTTTGCATCATCGAAAATTTGAAAAATATGGTTTCATTTTCAATCCAATTCCCGCTTTAACTTAATTACCTAAATAAGGGTATTCACAAAAAGAAAAATAAGGAATAAAAAGCAGATGTTTGTTGACGGGGAGTCTCCCTTGCCTAATGATTTTGGAGAAAATTATTCAGTCAACGAATTAAAATTTTTGCTTTAAAATTATCTGCCTAGAAACTTTAGTATCATGCGACAGGGATTTATTTTATTAATTTTTTGAAGTGAGAACCACTGGACTTCGGGTAATATTTTAACCTTTCTAAATGCCAATCTTATAGACGTGTTTACTACACTGTTAGGAATTTCATTATGAAATTACGGTTAAATAGCCGGCAGCAGTCTGTCCATCTAATTCAGCATCAAATTCACGGTTTGGAACATTTTTCTATCTTTACGGGACCTAAACCATTTCCAATCAGCTTGGTTAAAAAGCCGTAAATATAAAAGTTTATGGTTTTATAACCATTTAAAAATTATTTCAAAACAAAATTTTTACGCTTTTGAACCATTTCGAGGCGTAGAATCTTCGAGGCGTAGAAACAGTAAACGAAGCGTGTGGGAATCGAACCCCGGTGTATGGTATACCAACCTTGCGCTCTAGTCATTCGGCCATCTACACCACGAAAAGCGACCGTTTATTTATCAATAAATCTTCTTTTCCAACAGGCAAACTGCCTTAAAATTGAGATTTCAGTTTTCGATTGGATCCAAAGTCATTTTTGGTCTACATTTACTGTATATTGACGAAAATCATTTTATTTGCTGCAAAAGTTAAAATACAAACAAGCTTCAGCAGCTCAAATTATGGGTTCGCTCATTCGTAAACAGTTCGGGAATCCGATGTCTCCACTATTTTTATTTACATGTGTATGTGTTTCTATTTAGTAACCACTGCTTAAGCCACTTTTTTTTTCTTCTTTTTTATATACACATGCAGATTTGAACTAATAAATCTTTATTCATATTTTAACAACAACGTACGACCGGTAAGGTTCCACAATCAAGATGGACTGCTGATTCTTATTGACTACGACGCCTAGGGGCGTTTGTAAATTACGGTTAGTTAAACGTTCTTTAGGAGAAACAGAGAATAAATGATTTTTTTCACAATCAGCGGTTTGAGTACCATCTTATTAATGGTTATTCAACTGTTGTAATTAAATATGGTGAAATAACAATCCAATAAATGGTTACATTACTATTTTCCTACGGAAATTTTTAACAGTCTACCAGAAAGAGTTATCATTTGAAAATGTTGCGTATTACATGTATTACGAATAATATGTATCGTACGATGCTTTTGAACAGCTCAGAAATAAACTGAAGCCAAGAAAAATTTGAATATTTTAGTCGACGATAGATATGGAAATATAAAAGTTACACATTGCTGTGGGCATGATATATTGTACTATTTATTATGGGTTTTTAGAACACATATCAATACGTATGCACATAAAGAGCCTGTACAATACACTTGCTCTCTAAATGCATAAATAAATGAATCACCATAACTAAATTTCACGTTATTTGAAAGTATTTCATGCTGGATATTGATTTTTCTCGTGTTTACTAGTACTTTTTCGTACATATATGTATGAAAAAAGTCTAATGGACTTGGTCTAAATATGCCGTGAAGAATATGACCGCGAAACTAATCTGAAGAAAATAAGTGATTTACAATGTTGGCAAAAATCCTTTGTGAACTAGCAAATTGACTAAAAAATTTATACATATATAAAATAAAATGACTGACTTTGATAGACACAATAATGCAATGACATGTATGAATACATTGGAGAGAAAAAAACATACTTTATTTAAATACTTCAGAATTATTTAAGTATATTTCAGAAATATACTGAATATTAAGTATACATAAGTATTTTTTAGACTTGTTTGAGGATATATATTGCATAAAGCATCTCTCTCTATATATATATGTATATAAAATGAACTTTTGATGTTGGCAATATCCTTTTGTTTGCGCGCTCTACAACAAAATGTACGCGACGTACGATTAAAAAAATTAGCCCAAATTCTATTATAGCCTGATGCTTTGAAAAACGAAGCCCCTTTTTTTAAATTCGTCCTATTATTCTTTAAATTCCATTAAATTCAACAATTAAAATTATTATCCTCCAGTATTTAATTTATTCCACACGAGTTATTTGTAGAGTTCAAGTGAAGATAATTTTAGAAATTTCAGCGGTAAACAACTAGTTTGAGCCATGAAGAAAGTGCCTTGCACCAGCCCTGCGTGTAACGAAACTAAGGGTTCTAACTGCACTCGATTAGAAATTTACCCATGTTGGAAAGTCTTTTCAGAATTGATCTATATTTTCATAATAAAATTTATTTTTTAATGGTGCCTTAGATTAAACAAATCCTTCTTACATTACACAAGCAAGTTATTCTATTAAGCTGAAACCTATACCATTGTCTGGGGAAATTCTTGGTTCCAGAAAGTTTTATTGTTATAAGTAGAGTCAACATACACGAATTATTATTTTTCGAATCTTCTGCAATCATTAAAAATTGCAGGTACTGAAAGTTTACATCAGTAGCAAATCATGTTTACTGCGTGGGTGATTCTGATCCAAAATTCTCTGACATTTCCGAAAATTTTCTAGCACCTGTTTCTAGAGTTAAAAAAACGGTTTTCAGAAAGTTTTGTAATGTATTAATCTTAAGATTTCTTTGACGTCTTTTAATGTCTGCTTTTCTTTCTGCCTTCAGCAAGCAAAATATTTTTTACCACTTTTAAAAACTTTCAATACAATATTTTTTTTCCAGAACAAAACTTCTGGTATTGATATATTAGACCTTTGATTTAATTACTTGAAGGATTATTTTTATCTTACATATATATATATGTATATATATATATATATATATATATATATTATGTATATATATATGAGTATGTACTGTTGTGTTGAAAAGGGGATTCTTAACCTAAGTATATTTTTTTTAATTTTAAATTGATAGCGCGTACTTAAAAATGAAACATACAGTAAAAATATTATCATGTTGAACTATATTTTTGGACTGACGTACTTCTTCTGAAACTTGGTTAATAGCAGAAACTAACTTAGCGGAAACTCAGTGCTGCATTTGAAGCAGCGAAAGCAAAAGTGATGTAAGTTTATTGAGGATTTACATCAATTTGGCAGTGAAGGCAGTCAATATCGCTGATGTGAGTAGTTAAGTTTTGCTAATGGTTTGGTAAAGCCAATGATTCCAAAATAAACTGAAGGCACTTTTCACTTCAACGCCTCATTTATAGCTGTAAGAAGTGCGTATTTCGCGATACTGCGCAATGGGTGCGTAATGGAATAGCAGAACACACAAAAAGTTTCTTGAATATTGTTAAATATTTAGCCGCGCCTCTTTGACACTAGGTCAGAAAGAAGGGAGAAAAAATCATTTTTGGAGGAAAAAAAAAGAGATAGAAATTCAAAAGTTTTCACTGGCACACAGAAAAATGCTACATAATGGCTCAGTTAAAACCCACAAAAAGCTTCATGAAATTCTCACATTAATGAACAGTGCCTCCTCACAAAAATGTGGAAAAAAATAACGTATTTTACAAAAAACTAATATTAAAATTATTTTTTTTGAAATTGGCATCGACGTTGATTAAATATGACTATAAACAGTACAATAATGACATATTAATGATTAACGTGACAGATTCAGCATTTGAAACAAAAGCGTCGTGTAGGCAAGAGCGCTGATTCCGCTTTCCGAATTTTCTGCCAATAATGCTGTTGATCATGTCTTTGTTTTGTCGAGTGGTCTATAATAACGAATTTGGTGTTGTGACAGCGGATCTATAACAATTGCTTTGTCTTCAATTTTTGAGATGTCCGCAAGCGATCTAATCCTGAAATCTCCAGTTGTTGACTCACTCTTGCCAACATCTTCTATATGTACCGCATATTTTGAGCCATATATTGAGCAATTATTCTTGTTGCACAACCAGTTTCGTATACCTTGATGATAAGTCCTCTCTCAAACTTGAACATATGCTTGCAATGATTAAAAATCCTCGGATAAAATAGCGACATTCCGTATTGCGGTGCATGCAGAGCCTTTGGCTCGATCCCTTAAACACCAAAAAAAATTCGCCAATACTTAGCAGCCAAGGCGGAAGAAGGAAATCACGTGATATAAACAACATGGCTGCTCGCGTGTAACTGAATAGCGTTAGCAAATTATGAACTATGTTTTCTTAATTGTAAGATTAACATTTTCAAAGTACTTTTCCATCTTTAAGTTTCGGATGGTTAGTAAAGATAATGAATTATGCAGGAGGTGTTTTTTTAAGCAAGATTTAAAAAAGAAATAAAATTTGAAATTTAATAACAAAACAGATCTTGTATCTGTTACATACGAGCTTTCGCTACATTGTACGGTAGAAACAGCTTGAGAATATAAATAGTACGATCGTTACTGAGAAAAATATAGTTGACAATTTTTTGTTGGTGATTGTTGTGCAGATTACTAAAATATGTTATTTAGTTAAATTATTAATCAATTATTACTTCCTAGTACAGATTTTTCTGTTGCGTAGAAGTTTAAGAATGTTCAATTTGCTTGCCATATTCTGGCACAGGTAGCGTTTCACGGCTTTCAAAACGCCTAGTTTATTCCTGGGGGGGGGGAAAAAACGCGTTTTTCACCGAAATTTAAAGCAAAATCGAGAAATTTCAGACTTCCCAAAAATTGGGAACATTCGATTTTTTTCCTTGAAATAATTTTAATACATCAATAACACATAATTTTTTATGAAATTTTCGCAATAATATAAATACTTTGCCGAACATTATTGTAAGAGCATTTTAAAACAGACAACATATTTACTTCGGTCTGTTAGTATTTGCTGTAACAAAATTTTACAGTTAGAATGAAAAAAAGGAAGTTGTTAATATTTTTAATTTACATTGCAAAACTTGATATTTGTTTAAGTCATCAATAAAAATCAAAATAACACATGAAAAACCAACCTTTACAAAAAAAAATTCTTGAAATGTATAGTGCTTTAAATAGTATTTCTTATTAAAAATTACCCCTCCAAATGTGTTGGCAAAGTTGAAATAAAATGCTATGATTAAAACGGATAAGTTATGTATGTATGTATTATTTCTGATAGTAATTTTAAATCTAGGAAAGGAATAAGGAAGAAAAAAGGTTTTGAAGGTTAATCCTATTTTCTGAAAAGTAACCAAGTCAAATATATTTTTAGAATCAAAATATATTGCAACAAAAAGGCCTATTGAATTTACAAGTTAATTTTCTAATTTTCTCAATTGTATAATTTTGTTATAAAATGTTATACTTGACGCTAGAATAGAAATAATATAACGTTATATCCAGAATAGAAATAATATAGCGTTAAGGTTATATGTTCTGTAACAATATTTGAACACTGAAAACATTTTTATAGTGAGTAAATAATTTATGATTATTTGAAAAAAGTTCATTTTTTCCTCTTAAAATTTCCAATGTTCCCAAATTTCCCAGTTTCTTACCGAAAATTTCCGGGTTTTTCCCCTTACTTCAAAATTCTCGGAATTTTTGCATTTCTAGGCACAGGGTATATTATAGAATATTGAATGGATGCTTCTTAACAAAGCTCAAATTAGTAAACTAACGCCAGGAACTACCCGTAAGTTCAATAAATAAATTATTATTGCCATTATACAATAGGTTTTTTATTATAATCATTTCATCTACATTTTTAATGCGTAAAAATTTTATTACTTGCATCTTGAAGCTCGCAATATTTTATGAGTTCATAAATAAGTTTCTTTTGAACCCAGCATAACATATGTACTGATTTGTGATTTCTTAATGCTGGTTTTTGAACAAATGGTTTTTTACTAGGTCAAACATTTTATTTCTTATTTAGTGTTGAGTCGATTAGTATTATTTGTATTTTAAATATATGATCGACTCAATAAAAATATCAAAATGCTTTTATTATCATACAAAATGATGATTTCATTGTGTTTTCGTTATAATGATAAATAGGGTGCGGAAATTCAAAATAATAGTAACAAATAAATATGAAGTTTAACACATTTGACCATTGAACGTGGAAAAAATCAACTGGATTATAGATTTATAAAATAAGTATCACGATAAAGAAAAATAACAAAAAATTTTTGGAAGTTCATTTATTTCATCAATTCTGAAATAGCTGTTCTCATGTTTATTCTTCTGTAAATTTTTACCTTTAAACTAAAAAAAAAAATAGTTATACAGGCATAAATAGATTTAATTCTTTTGGTACTAATCTAAAAAATGTTGCATGAAAATAAAACGACCCCAAACTGTCTTAGTTCTCATGGCATACAGTCAGATTTTACACACATTTTGCACTATATAAAAAAGTTTCTATGCTGATTTATGCTTTTTATGTATTTTTTTTGAAAAAATATTTAATAAAAATAAGTCATTCAAGTATTGAAAACAACATCATAGTAATAAAATACATACTGCAATGTATTTGTTTCTCCATGATGTTGTTGTAATAATAAGTTAAACACATTGCAATAATGTATGCGTGAATTATTGCAACCTTGCAATAGTAATTCAAAGATTTAAGCAGACGTACGAAGATAAAACTACAATGGCGGCGATTCGTGGGGTTGCTGCGTTGTTCTCCGTCTAATGTTTACATTCGGGGGTGACCACATTGTGAACTGAATCTTCGCCAGTTTGGTGAAAATCGGCAAAGGCTCTACACGCACCGCAATACGGAAAGTCGCGATAAAATAGTTAGAAGTAATCTATCCACAGTTTAAATGGGAAAAATTTTACCACAGTTCTAGTAGCAGAAATTATCAAATCGAGAATCGCACTTTTTGTATAACCAGATTCTTAAATAGTTTAAATGCGATAAAGCTCCGCTGTTGTCCTCATTATAGTACATATTTATTCTACTTTCCCGGAAAACTCATGGGCGAAATAAAGAAGGGAAGTTTAATGAAGCTGTCATCAATTAGTTTTATTAAAGGTCAGTTACGAAAAATGTTTATGAAATGTTGGTCTGGTTGGTACATTAATATGACTACATGGGCATTAACCGTCGTTTTAAAACAAT
Organism: Octonoba sinensis; assembly: GCA_038502835.1. NCBI lineage: Eukaryota > Metazoa > Arthropoda > Arachnida > Araneae > Uloboridae > Octonoba > Octonoba sinensis. The sequence continues at coordinate 201,672,442 of CM076598.1, read as the reverse complement.
GATTTTGCTCCCCAAAAAGCGTGTATTCTAATTCAACTTCAACGTATAAATTATAATTACAGTTGAACTCGTTTATAATGACAAAATAACGTCGGTCAAACGTTGCTCCGAGCAGATCCTAAGCATTTCAGAAGAGTACATACTTACATTGTATTACAAATCCACATCAAAATTTTCCTTATAGTATCAATATTTCCCAATTTCTTGGATCTTATATTTTTCGTCTTACTCTGTGTGTATTATTCTGGTCTCCCCTGTTCTCATTTTTTTACAGTGGTGACAAGCGGAAACCTTACAACAATAGCAACAACTGCAAAATGTTTCCGGTTTCACTCAGAAGAAATCAAAAAAATGTATATGACGGTGCGGTTGTATAAACCAGATATATATATATATATATATATATATATATATTATATACATTCCTTCCTGCCGTTAATGTGTCAAAAGAAAAATGTAGAAAATACATTGTCCTAGGCTATTTTTTTTCTGTTCACGAAATAAGCGCAATAACAAAATAAATTATGAATGTATATCAAGATAGATATACAGATTAAAAATTGCTGGGGGAAAATTTTCTTGTTAGTTTCTTTGTCCGTGCGCCGCAAAGAAATATAAACGGCTCAGTAAAATTCACGCTAAGAAAAGTAAATGTGTTTGTAAAGGAATATAAAAGAATGTAATTTGCAACGTGCAATATTGAATGTAATTTGCAACGTGAAAAATATACATTGCAACGATAGGTAACGTTCTCAATTAAACACTTTTTAGAATAAGCATAGTGAAACTGATAGTTATGACAAAGCTCTCTGATCGTGGCAACGGTTTAAATGGAGTCTCGATATCAACACCACTTTGGAGACCCATACCCATATTATGCTAAGAACAATTGAAACAATCCATGCGATGTATTTGCCATGCTGTATTTGCTGGTGAGTATAACCTTTCGCGATTTGAATAGTATGAGATTAAGTGTAGTTCTTTGTAAGATTAGAGTTATGTTTATAGTTCTGTATTGCCTAACTGTTGTGGAACAATACATCTGTACTTTTAGTTTTTGGAGCTATAAAAAAATTGCCGTTTTATTTTTTGTTCTACGAGTGAATGCTTGCGCTTCTTTCATTTGGGGATGGAAAAAGCTTTTCTATTCTATTGAAGAGTCATTGTAATTGATGTGAAGTTTCGAAAGCAAATAATATATAGTTGATTCCTGGTTAATGTAATAAATTTTCAATGTACTAAACTATAGTATATTGTTTCTGTCATAACGGATGAGGAAATGTCCCGCTTATTAGAATGTCTTTTCGTGGCAATTTTTACTAAGCGGGATTGACAGTATAAAAAAATGTAATTACTTATATATCCGACTCAAAACTTTCAAATAGTCTAAAAAGAAATCCAGAAGCATGCAGTTTGTATTGAAAAGTGCAATAATTATTTAATGCATTCAGTATTGTGTTGTAGTTGTGCCGTTTGCACACACACATACACACACACACACGCGCGCGCGCGCGCGGAAAAGAAACTTCAGATATAGGCGTGTTAGTTAAAAATGCCCTTAAAGCGTAAATCATTTTAAACCGACTTCACAAAGAAGGAGGTTTTACATTCATGCTGTATTTAGCCGTTTTTTTTTGTTTGGCTGTCCACCCATAACTTCTCACCGGATGAACCGCTTTTTATGATTATTTTCTAATCGATCGAGAGGGGTTTCCCTCAGGTCCCGTACCTTCGTTTAATCATATTCGGTAATTAGAAAAAAAGTTATGGTCAGAAATGTAGTCTTTTTTTTTTTTTTCATCCATAACTTTTGAATAAATGAACCGATTTTGAGGATTTTTTTCCTTTAATCGATAGAGGCTCGTCTAACTCAAATATTGCAATTCAATTTGACTACCTATGTTAAAATGTTATAGGTGAACAATAATAATTTTTCTTTGAATGGAAAGGCGTAGCTTGTTTTTTCTTTGTTGGGAAAATTATTCATAAATATATAACGCATTGTTAAAAAAGAGTTTGTTGCCATTCATCAGTATTATTAAAAGCAATTATAATAAGAATTTGGCTTTGCTGAAGCGAAAATTAAATCCAATCAGTTTGTTTGCCTTTTAAAATCGACTTCAAAACGGAATTTATCATACAAATGATTACATTTTAGTGTCATTGACTCACAGGTGGTTTGCCCTTTGATATGGGTTTTTAAAATGTATTTACATTAAAAAGAATAAAATAAAATACTTTTTGGAAAAAAATAGAACCGACTTAAAATTATAAATTGCGCTAAAAAGTGAAAAATTAATTAATTCTTTAAACAACATCGAAACGACTTTTAAGCATAATTTTTCAAGTCGGTGAAAAATTATGATATATTTTGATTCATTAATACTTTTTTAATCATGAATCAATTACAAATATAAGTGGCCTAGAGTTTGCAACAGTTTCAATGAAAAGTAACACATGGTGTAATAATAAATAAACCGTCATAGTTTTGCGCCGACTTCTAAAACTATGTTTAAGTCGTTTCGCTGTTGTTTAAAGAATTAATTTATTTTTCACTTTTTGGAGCAATTTATAATTTGAAGTCTGTTCTATTTTTTTCCAAAAAGTATTTCTAAGTAAGAAAGTTTGATGTTTTAAAAGTAAATTAACGTCAATTATTTTATATAATTTGCTGAACTACATTCTGACTACAACCTGCACACTCATAAATGTCAGCGGAAGACCTTGTTTCTTAGTTACATTACTTAGGTGCAGGTGCCAAAGGAACATTTGAACCAGAAGAATCCAATACCAAATGAAGGGATACGAGAAAAAACGATATTAGTTCATTTTCTTTCCGAACTGAGTTTTCGGAGCATACAAGTAGTACTAGGTACATAACGCATATGCGATATCATTTAGACAAGAAAATATACAGACGACTCAACATTGATGACACTTCAGACTACAAAAATGATTAAAGTCCAGAACGTATGATTATGTTTTGATAACTTTAGAAATTTGTGACTATAATTGTTTCATAATACGTATGAAAATAACTTTAGGAAATAGAGTTGGACTTGATTCATTGTCAGCGACAAACCATGTTAGTAGCAGAACAATTATCCTCGACCGGCAGAGTTTCTATACTCTTCATGTTTACAGTTAGGCACAATAAATACTCCTTAATTACGGCACAAAATACATACCAGCTCTTCTTTAAAACAAGCAGTTTATAATTGTACAAAAATCATACAATTTTGAGGTAATTCTTTGGGTATACAAGTAGTTTTCCTAATTTTCGATACATAACTGCTACCGGTATCTAGCTTCGGATCACATCTTGAGCCGGATATGTGTGTTTATGGGATATTTATGTTGTTACCTACTAGTATAAAAAACGATTTACTTATTCATTTTAATGATCATCCAACTAGTCCCGAAGTACTAATTGTGAAACAATGACAATTTTTACTCTTGCAGGAAAAAATACACTAAATGAAAGTGCTGTAAAAGGAGGTGAACTTTGAAAAAAAGTGGCATACTTTAAAAAACGGAGAAGAAACGGACTGATGGGCATTCAAAGCCTACTTACTTTATAATTCTGAAATGTACTACATTTGTGCACGAAATGATTCTGATCTGAAATTATTGCATTGTGAGACAGTATATTATTATAACATTACATAAATTATACACATTAACTCTATCAGCAATAGCGAAACACGTTTTAACTTTATGTTCAATATTAGAATCCTTGTTTTATAATTTTTTTACTTGTTTAAAATTGGCAGATGCTATTGAAGTTATCTGATATTAACGGAGATAATTAATGCTACCATCAATAAAGTTCCGAAATTATTTTTTTTTTTTTTTTTTGCAGAATCACCAATTTTTTAACAATGTACCACATTTTGGTTTAAATTTTCTTTCAAAAATTAAACTGAAAACTCGTTTATTATATTTCATCTTGTTTCTTCTTCATTTGTTAATTATTTTGTTAAACATAGAATATTTAATTTATTTTTTAGTGTTTTACTTGTTCTAATTATGCACTAAATCACACTCACCGAAGCAAATGCACTGTTATCCTTAGGTAAAAACAATATCAATGCACCTTTAAAAAAGTTTACTAAAAATTAACAATTAAATAATAATTTTATTGAAGACATTGAAAGAATTACATTGAAAAATGTAAATGCGATTCTAAATATTCCAAATAACATTTAGTCTGCTATGCGGAGATACGTGAAATATTTCTTGAAATATTTATTTTCTTTATTATTTATCATTTTTAGCAGTCCTGATGCTACATAACGGATGCTATTTGTGATATTTGAGAGTACTCCTTACGTTTAAACTGAGAAAAAATATTCGACTTCCAATTTTAGATTATTATTTTTATGACATTCAGACGAACAAATCATCCTTTATCTTCTTTTCCATACGTGTATCAATGTTCTGAATTTGTATTCGTGTTTTATTTCTGTTTTCTTTTCTTTTTTCGAAAATTTTAAATCTTTACGCATTGAACTCATTTTGTTAGAATATTCGAAATCTTCCTTTCATGTTTTTTTTTTTTTTTTAATGAATATTTAAAATTTGGCAGAAATCAGTTGCAGTATTTGTGCAATGCGGCAATGTAGTTTATAGTTATATATGTTTTGAAATAAATAAATTTAAATTCACTGCTATAAAGCGTCACAAATTACATGTTTTTATATTCTTATAAAAAGCATAAATTATTAATATCAGAAATAGTATTGAAATGTTCTTCTGTCCTTTAATTTATTTTTCTCTTATGTATTCCTTTCCAAAATTGTAAGCCATCCACGTTTGACTGAATGCCTAAGATTTCGAATATTCTAACATGTCATCTCATGTCTTCTGAGAGAAACCGGTCTCGTTGGAAGGAAAACTTTCGTGACCTACTTTTAATTTTCGTGACTTTCTTTACTTCCGTGACCAATTTCCAAACTCGTGACTTTTTCAGGAATTTCGAGACCTTAACACATCCTGCTGCAAAAAATAGTGGCTTTGGACAATTAGAAACGACTAAAAACTTTTAAAACCCATGATTAAATGTTTTACTAACAACATGACATACATCGCCATTCCTCACTGGTGGTGAGTGTCTGAGGTTACGTGCATAACAAAAACCCTATGGTAGCTGTCATGAAGGATTAATTTTAGTTTTTTAATTTAATGATAAAAATGCACTTTCTATGTAGTTTAATAAAATACATTACAAATTGTAATTTTTTTTTTGAAAATTTTTGATGGTATTTTAATATTTTTTATGTTAAAAATCGCAGGAAAGGGCTACAAAAATGTTTTAAAAATACACCTTTTCCTGGTATCTAGTACAATTTGGAAACTTCTATACCAATTTTTAAAAAAAATCATTAACTACTTTTAGCCTCTTTCAGCTTTGTAAATAAAAAATGTGCAATAATTATGTACTCTCTCGCTCGGAATAACTTCCTATTATTTCAAATCTATATCTATAGTACACCTGCGCAGAGTTTTAACATAATTTGATGGTTTATAGACTTTTACTATGTCGTATCATCAGCAAACGAGTGCTTTAATTCAGTATTCATTTTCGTTCATTAAGGTTATGTAGAATCAACTTACCACTTAAATTTAAACATGTATTAGGCAATTTGAATATCGTAGAATTATTTACAGCAAATTAGTATTTACATATTTCGTTCATTAAATTTTTTTTCTCCCCCTTATCTTTGGCTGAGACTTAGCATAGAGTACTTCTTATCTGCCTTTCTCTCTCCCACAGTAGCCTCGGATTTTAAAAAGAATCAAATTCATCCAGTACATGGATTATGGTTAGTAAAACAAAAGGCACTACATTTCCTCTATTAATAAGCTAATCATAAAATTTGAATGTGAGTATTTTTTTTTTTTTTCAGTTTACTGACGATACTTTTTTTGATAAATACGAAAAGCAAAGATGAAGGGTCCACTGGAAAAACGACCTAAGTCACATGCTACTTGATGAACTTTGTTTTATGTTTTATTCATTCATTTCATAACATAAATGTTAATTTTAACTATACGAGCCTACCTTCCCGTAACACCCAAATTCAAATTTATAATGTAATTTATAGTATAGATAAAATGAACGTTTATGTTATAAAATGAATGAATAAAACATAAAGAAAAGTTCATCAAGTAGTATGTGACTTAGGTCCTTTTTCCAGTAAACCCTTCAGATGAGTATGCCTACACGCCCTCTTGTGTCTCCAATTCCAGAGTTTTCCTTCCCCCTCATTAATGAATATATATAATGTACATACACACACATACTCAGTTCGCTTTTTTCTTATAGCACTTTAAACGTGTACAGTTCCTAAATTTGCTTCAACCATAAAAGGCAACAGCAAAAAACACATGAAAAATAATGCCCCCCCCCCCCAATGGATTGCAAGTTGCTTTCTGCACAATAAAGTTCTTTCAAAAATAAAAATACTTAGTATTCTACGTAGAATTAAGTTATAATGATCAAAAAAATTTAAAACGCGTATGTAAAACGAGTGTATGCGCGCAAAATCTGGAACGGGGGAGGGAGGTTCGGTCCTCTCCCCTGGAAATTACCTGAAATTGAATTTGAGTACGCAGAGCAGCTTTCTGGAGCTAATTTTACCACTTACGGGGATAATATAAAGCAAAATGTAACTATTCACTCCTGTATGTACGGATTTAAGACTTGTTTCATTAAACTGTACAAACGTTCTTAAAAAAAGATTCTTTTAAGAACTGCATGTCATCTTTATTTCGTAAACCTGCAAATCTTAACATATAATGCATGTCCACAAAATAATAGTTGTTTTTTTGTTCTTTCAGGTGTGTTATTTGGGGCTTCATCTGAATATATTAAATGACGCTTATCACATATTTCGTAAAGTTATACACATATATATATTCAAACATGGACATCCAAAAAGTATTTCTATGAAGTTTTCTTAAGGGAACATAAAGCTAATAAAACGGTACGTAGGTATTTTAAATGTCGTTTTTACTTCTCTCTGATTATACGCAATGTAGTTATTGTGTAAATATACGTATTTATATGTATATTTCACATGTGCGTCCTCCTACTCGTTTTCTATTTAACAATACATTGAAATACAATTTAGTCTTTATGCATTGATAACATTGCTTTTAGACTTAGGTGATTATCTTAATCCATATTATGTCAACCTATGTATGATGCAACTATATATCATGACACTTAATCACTAGTTTTAACTTTAAAATTTAACAATAACACATTTAACCATAAAAGACTCGTAATTTAGTTTGTCAGTTGTGGAGTTTTAGCTTGCTTTTAAGCTGTGCACTTGTGTGGTAACTGTCGTGTATTAGTTATTAAGTTTAAAATTTTATTTTAAACAAGTTTTGTATATTTCTAACCAATGATCATTGACCTTATATGCAGACATTCACCATAAAACATGCTAAGGTTATCTAGCATTCATTATATTTAAAAACCTTAGTAATTAATGTGATAATCTTTTTCTGCGACATTCAAGCAAAAAATCGAGTCATTAACAAATATTCTAATTTAAAACTCATGTTATGATCTGGTGTTTTTCATGTAAATTAATGTATTTATAATACGTTTTTAGCCTACTTTCCCGTAAAAGTAAAAAAAAAAAAAATAATAAAGCATGAAAGAAGGCTTAATGTATCGTGAAAATATCGTTAAAAATCAAGAAAAGTCAAAAATAAGTGAAGTAATTAAATAAAGATTGAAAAATAAAAAATTTGAAAGTAGGGTATTGAGATGGGGAAAAAGTGTGTCTGTCGGTCTGTCTGTCTGTCTGTCGGTCTGTCTGTCTGTCGGTCTGTCTGTCGGTCTGTCTGTCTGTCGGTCTGTCTGTCGGTCTGTCTGTCTGTCGGTCTGTCTGTCGGTCTGCCCCCCCCCCTAATAACTTTTGAACGAATTGTCCGATTCAAAAATTCTTTTTGCATTCGAAAGATCTCGGCGAGGACATCTCATTTCTATATTTTACTTTTTGATTTGAACAATTTTTTGTTCAATTTTGAACAGTTCAAAAAATTTTAACATTAGCGTCTATGGACAAAATTGAAGCAAATTCTGTAAACTCTGGGCACAAGAGCCAAGTTCCTATTGCAAGCTTATTGAAAGGAGTTTTCGGCGTGAAATATTGATTTGAACAGTTTTTGTTCATTTTTGAACAGTTCAAAAAATTAACACAGAGCTTACGGGGAAATTTCAACCCTATATAAATCCTGATCTAACGGACCGATTTGCTTGGAACAAACTTTATCGGAAAGCTCTTATAACGTAGAACATGTAGAAATAGAAAGTTTATCCAGAACTTACGAGCCTATTTTGATATGAAATTTTTTGATCGGGATTTTCAAGGATATTTCTCAGTGACTCAATGAGTGAAATAATGAATGAATGAATAAATGAAAGAGTGAAAGAATAAATCAATGAATAAATGAATGAGGAAAAGAATGAATGAATAAATTATTGAATAAATGAAAATATAAATAAATGAGTGAATAAATACATGAATGCGTAAATGAATGAATAAACACTTGAATGAGGTAACGAATGAATGAATAAATGCATGGCTGAATAAATGAAAGAATGAATGAGTGAGTGAATGAATATGTATTATCCGTTGAAAAAGGTATATTTTCAATAATTAGAACTAAAGATAAATAAGAAAGAGAGAGAAAGAGATAGCTAGATTATAAATTTGAATTTGGTGTATACGGGAAAGTAGGCTCGTATAGTTCTAGACGGAACTTCTTGTTAATAACTATTACAGAAATATATTGTTTATTTTTTTTTATTTCGAAAGACATAAATTATATATTGCCTGAACTTATACGTGTATACTTGTAAAATAAACAATTGCACCAACGTCGAAATCATGAGAATTATGATTTATACATCAAATTTGAAACTTTTAATAATAAATGCACTGAAATATTTTTTCTGACTTACGTAACACAAGGGTACCTTGAAGACGCAGTAATTATAGTAAGTATTTGTTCATATTAAAGTGTTTCTTAAGTCGTCTTTTCTTCACAGTTCTCCTCGACTGCTTCTGGTTAGAATTAACAGTCGACTGAAATCGATACAGAAAAACAGGTAAGTCAGTTAATATATTTTATAGGGGAATATTTCTCTTTATGCCTTATTGTACAAGGTAAGAAAATTAAACATCTTTTTTTATTGACGTGTTTTTACAAATACATCTCAACACGTACTTTTTTCTAAATAAGAAGTCAGCAATTTCGCCGTGAAACAATATTCAAAGAAAATTTTACTGTTGATAGTTAAAGTTCGAGGGTAGCAACTTGTAAAAGATTGAGAGCTAAAATTTATGTAGTGAACATACCATAGCTATAATTTCTTAAACTGTAGTTTTCATCTTTCCCCATCTAGCAACTTAACAATCATCCACTAATGTAAGGAATCTTACTGCAACTAAGAATCCATAGGGCCATTTTGAAATCTAGGAATTGTAGACATAATCTTACCACAAAAAAGGAAAACTTTCAACTTCAAGTTTTGAGTGAATGTGAAAATAATACGCGTTTTCATGTCCACGTTAAATCTTTCTTTGACGAAATGGCCTCATAAGCTTCATCTATTCGTAATTATATTTTCAAAAATGTATTTCTCACAGTCTGTATTGAATGCATACCCCCAATTGCTGAGCCAAAAACAACCTAAGCATTTTTAAGGTGTTTTCACGGTTTAATGGTATTTAAATATAAATAAATCAAACCCACGATAAAAGGATACAGCAGAGCAAAAGAAAGTGTTCATTCTAGCTTTAATTTAAAAATGTGTTTGTTAATCTGCCAAGACTGATAGCCCATCTCATCACTTTGGGCAGCTTGTGTGTCAACACGCAATGGAACTTTCTGGACGGTATGGGACCTAAGTAACAGAGTGAGCAATCTTTAATAGTAAGGTAATGTGTGTAATCAACATCAAATTTTACTTCAGTACACATTTAGGTGTCTTTATATTAAAAGAAACAGTTGTAAAATACAAAAAAGGGTAAATTTTTAGAAAAGCCGGTATCCCATGTCTCTCTTTCTCCCAACCTTACTTACCGAAGACCATCTTAATATAGTTAATTTGTTTGATGTTCAGGAAAAAGTCACTAAGTCAGCAAGAAAAGAAAGGGCTACTGTAATGATTTAGAACATACAACAAAAATATTACTTGCTACGAATCAATTGTAGTACTTAAAATTTACACCTGTGAATGGGCACTGCAAAAACTTTAACTGCATGTTTCGCCATAAAAGATTGCAATTTACTACCAAACGCAATAAAAAATAGTGAAGTGTTGCTTATTACAAAAGTTGGTGCTTATTTTTTCTATACTTTGGTGCAACATGCGCAAGTTACCAATAAATATAGTAAAATTAAGCAACATCTTTTGTAGCCAGCAAATCTGCACCGCCCTTTGGTACAACATACCACTAAATTCTTTAGTGTACACCTGTTACGGCCTGTAATGATTTTTATGATGCATCATAACGTTTCCAAATTCATAAAGTTGAGAATATCTCAATCAAAAGTAGATGACTTTTGCCTTACGCGTTGTAGTAATATATATATATATATATTTATATATTGTCACGCAGAAACTCAAAGGGACCAGACGTAATTGATTGGACATCTCTCAATATCATTCGGTCCACTGGATCGTATACAACTGAACTCTCCAACCGGAGAGCAGCAACTTATATATACAAACAGAACATTCTAGAACTATTCAAATCAATTAAATTTGCATAAATTGGACCATTCTGGAAACTGTTAGAAAGATAATTAAATTAAATTAAATAAAGAAACGCAGCATAGGCTCTCCAGCTCCTGGAACATAGTCTCTCCAGCAGAAGAGTCAGGAGTTGAGTCTTCATTATGTGTTCTAAAATCGTAAGCAATGTCTGGTGTAGCTTCATTTTGGTGAATCGTGGAGTCGTCAGTTAGATCTTGTTTTGTTCTGCTGGGTCATGGTACTTTTTCATACGGAGGCGGAGAATAGAACTAGGGACCTAGAGCTCCGAAGGCAGCGTCGCTACTTCACAGCCACCGGTTCACATCCTGGTAATTGAAAATGCAGCATTGCCCCCCCTTTTAAAAAAAAAAAAAAAAACATCGTCTCGACGTTAAACTGAAGATTCGTTAACTCCGCGTTCTGGATCTCGTTATGGGACCTTTGTAAGACATAGTCTCTCCAGCAGAAGAGTCAGGAGTTGAGTCTTCATTATGTGTTCTAAAATCGTAAGCAATGTCTGGTGTAGCTTCATTTTGGTGAATCGTGGAGTCGTCAGTTAGATCTTGTTTTGTTCTGCTGGGTCATGGTACTTTTTCATACGGAGGACATGGACAACTTGTCTCGTTTTTCGTCTTCGTGGTGATGGTTCTACTTCCTCAACTTCATATGCAACGCCAGACAGTCGTTTCACAACTCTGTATGGGCCAAACTAACGTTTTAGCAGTTTCTCTAATAGACCAAGGTCTCCAAGATCGTATGATACATCTCGATGTGTAGAATCATATCGCGTTTTGTACCTCTGTTTTGCCTTTAACGTACTGATTCGGGCAAGCTGTCTGGACTCTTCGGCTTGAGTGACGAGTCGATTGATGTAGTCATTTTCGGACTCGTTACTGACGTACGGAAACACGGTGTCGAGTGTCGTCTCAGCTTCTCGACCATGAAGAAGGTAGAAAGGTGTGAAGCCAATGGTTTCCTGCTTAGTGGTGATATAAGCGAAAGTTACAAAAGGAAGAATCTCATCCCAGTTTTTCTGTTCTACTCCGACGTACATATAAAGCCTGCCCGCTAACGTTTTATTAAATCTCTCTGTTAATCCGTTTGTTTGGGGGTGGTATCCTGTAGTCATCTTGTGCATAGAATTACATAAATGGTTTAGTTCAGTCACCAGCTTGGACTGGAACACTTTTTCACGGATCGGTTATAATCACTCGAGGTGCTCCGTGTTTCAACAGGATTTCTTCAGTAATAAATTTAGCCACTTCTGGAGCTTCGGCTGTTGGTAGAGCTTTTGTCACTGCAAAACGAGATAGGTAAACTGTACACAACGATAATCCATTTATTTCCTCTAATGGATTTAGGAAACCTCCCCAGAAGATTGATGCCGACTTGCTGAAATGGCACGGTCACTGGTGGAATCGGTATGAGGAAACCGGGTGGTTTCTGAGGCACCGATTTCCTCCTTTGACATTTTCGGCAGTGTAAAATGTAGCGACGTACGCTTCTATACAGTCTAGGCCAAAAGAATCGCTACTGGATTCTGCCGTATGTTCTTGCAAAGCCTAGATACCCAACCCTTGGAGCGTCATAGAAATGTTGCAATATTTCAAGACGGAGGTTGGGGATAATGGGTAACCATTTTCTTCGGGACGGATCGAAGTTCTTTTTGAAAAGAAATCCATCTATCAGGTTAAAGCGCTTTGTCACCGGCTCCCCCTTTTCATGGACACCAATTATTTTAGATAGCTCCATGTCTTTCCTTTGTTCGACGGCAATATCTGAAAAGGCATTTAGGGCATTAACTGTCTCAGGTGCTAGTGTTTCGTCGTCCACGGGGATTCTTGAAAGACTGTCGGCATCCTTGTGCTTCTTTCCACTCTTATAAGTAATTTCGAAGTTATACTCCTGAAGACGAAGAGCTCATCTCGCAAGTTTCTCCACCGGATCTTTGAGTCCAGTGAGCCAGCAGAGGGAGTGATGGTCGGTTACAACCTTAAGGGATCTTCCATAGAGGTATGGGCGAAACTTAGTAATAGCCCATACGGCAGCAAGGCATTCTCGTTCAGTTGTAGAGTAATTCTTCTCAGTCTTTGTGAGGGTTCTTGATGCATAAGAAATCACTCTTTCCTTTTCGTCCTAGATCTGGGCTAAAACTGCCCCCAGCCCGTAGCCACTGCCATCGGCATGTATTTCAGTAGAAGCCGTTTCCTTAAATAATGCGAGTATAGGGCCAGAAATAAGAGCGGTCTTCAGATTTTCGAAAGATTCTATTTGGTCCAAACCACAGACAAATTTTGAATCGTTTTTTAGAAGTTCTTGGAGAGGTTGGGCTCTTCTAGAAAATCCCTGAACAAATCGACGATAGTAGGAGCATAAAATTAAGAAAATTCTTACATGTATGTTCTTGGGAACGGGAAAATTCTTAACTGCTCTCACTTTTTCTGTATCAGTTCTTTTCCGTTTTCCGACACGACATGTCCAAGAATGGGTATCTGCCGGGCACCAAAAACGCACTTTTTGGTATTTAGAACGAGTCCCGCTTCTTGTATGCATTTCAGAAGTTTTCAAGCGCTGAAGGTGGTCTTCAAAGGTTTGGGAGAAGACAATAATGTCGTCAAGATAACAAAGGCACACCGTCCACTTTAGGTGGCGTAACAAATTGCCCATCATCCTGTCGAATGTAGCTGGCGCATTGCACAGTCCGAAAGGCATGACGTTGAATTCGTATACGCCTTCCGGGGTTATGAACGTTGTCTTCTCTCGATCTGCTTCGTTAACTTCAATTTGCCAATATCCTGATGATAAATCCATGGAGGAAAAGAACTTTGATCCCTGAATGCAATCAAGTATATCGTCGATGCGAGGAAGGGGGTACTCATCTTTCTTAGTCACTTTGTTGAGTCGTCTGTAGTCCACACAAAACCGCCAACTCTTATCTTCTTTCCGCACTAAGACTACAGGGGAAGACCATGGACTCTTCGACGGCCGTATAACTCCACGTTCTAGCATTTTCTCCAATTCATCATGAATTGCTCGACGTCCGGTTGGAGACACGCGATACGCTCTTTGGCTCAGCGGTAGTTGATCGCCTGTATTAATTCGATGTTTCACAGTTACTCGTGGAGATTCGAGTTTCTTCCGCTCCTCAAATGCTCCTGAATACTTTTGAAGCACAGCTACAAAATTTCGCTTCTTATCAGCATAAAGGTTAGGCGCAATCATCTGCGAGAATTCAATAGAATGTTTGCCTTTGGCCAATTGATTAGCAGCCGATGACGCTTCCGAAATGACTGCTATGCTGTCGAGATAGAATGGTTCTGCAAATGCAATGCACATACCTTGAGAGCAGACAAATTTCGCTGTGGACCGGGCCGTTGGCGACCCATACTTCGGTTTCTCCGCATCTCAAAGTGACAAGTGTCGCAGGTATGAACATTTGTTTCTTGGAAGCTAACAGTTGGGATCCGTTGATAATCACGTCCAAAGTGCCCTCTCTACAGGGATTCTGTACTGCAATTTTCATTATGGAGTAGGCCGGTATTTCGTAGTCCTCCACAGAACACAGACGCAAAGGTTTCGAAAATTCCTCCTCTGGAACATTTTCAACGTTGTCAAGAGTAAGTTCCGACCGGCTGCAGTCTATGAGAGCTCCTGACGCCTGCAAGAAGTTCCATCGCAAGATGACGTCATGGCTGCATTCCAGTAGTACGACGAACTCAAAAGGATGTATTCGGCCATTTACACTGAGTCTAAAGATACATCTCCCGATTGGCTGAACGAACTTTCCATCAGCGACTTTCAATATAACGTTCTTTTCATCCCTAAACATCGTCTTTCCCATCTGACGTTGGTATGAATCAGAAACTACAGAAAACGAAGCCCCAGAATCCACAAGGGCACGTACACACCGGTCGTCGATGATGACGTCTACATGGTTGCCCGACATCTTGGCAACATTCGGCCTTGGAGGATTTCTGCCAAAAGCGACCTCACCTCCCTTTGAGGGCGAACAATTTAGTTTTCCTCATTGCGCCTTGGGGATCGGCTAGGCCTCGGAAATGGTCACAAGGATCTATTGCGTCTTGCGGGGGAGTGGCTTCTTGAATACGGCGATGGTCTACGTGCATTCATAGGACGGCGAAATTCTTCAGAATTGTATGGTCGTCGCTCTGGGTCTACTACTGCTCGGCTGTTTTGGTAGTCGGAAAAGTATGGTTGTCTTCCACGTTCGGCTGTAGTTGATCTGTTGGCACGATAGCCATTAAAGGCTTGTCGCCGCTCATGACAATAACGGACAACGTGTCCAGCTCGTCCACAGTGAAAACACACAGGCCTATTGTCATTAGTTCTCCACACATCAGTCTTTCGTTGGGGAACGTCATAGGACGCGGCACCTGAAGAACGGCGAGTTGGCGAGAATCTAGTTGGCCCTCGAATAGCTGCTGCATAGTTCAAAGCAGGCGTTTCCGGGATTGCTTCGAAACTAGGACGTGGTACAAGATGCTTTAGTGCTGGACTGCGCGCCACTTCTTCTCTGATGAATGTTTCTAGATTTCAGGGTTGCTCCATGGGCGCAACGCACTTTTCTATCTCTTCCCTAAAAATGCTTCGAATAAGGCTCTCGAGATATGTTTGTTCGTCCAAAACAGACACACCCACAACATTTGGTAATCTAGTGTATTGCTTAGGAATAATTCGTTTCTGATGACTTGCTTCTATCTTTAGCCACCACTGAATGAAATCGTTCGCTGTCTCAAGCTCCTTTGTAAGAAGTGCTTGGCAGGTTTTTCCTGCATCTCCTTTCATCAAATGCCCTATCTTTTCGTCTTCCCCCATTTTAGGGTCTACCCGCAAACACAGAGCCAAAACGCCTTGTGTGTAAGATTGGGTTGTTTCACCCACCTTTTTAGCTCGATTTTTTAATCTTTCCTCTTTTGTTTGCGGAGTTTAGTTTCCTCCCCAAATGCACTGCAGATACCTTTTTCAACACTTTCCCAAGTAGTAAATTGGTCCTCGTTGTTCTCAAAAAAAATATAACCGTGCAGTCAGAAAAAAAATATGTGTTCGCCAGACACATTAATTTAGTCCCATCCATTGACGGAAGCTGCCCTTTTGAATTCCTTTAACCATTTTTCCGGATCTTGGCCGCTATCACCAGAAAAAGTTGTCGGGTTTCGTTGCTGCCGAATAAGCTGTGTAAATTTAAAAATAAATATGTAATGAAATAATTATTGAAATGGTGGTGAAAACATTGTTACATTTTGATAAGTGTAACGTCGGCTACCATAAGTTGATCACTGTCGTTTTTTAAAGGTTCAGCACATATTCAGTTCTATGTCAACTATACTAAAGCAACAAATAAGAGAAAGGTGGTAGGATATATATCCCTGTTTGGATTTTGAAGAGTAAATGAATAAAATAAATATCACGAAATTACAAAAAAAGGCTAATCTGAAAACCTTTATGTTTTAGTTAAAACTAGTGTAAAAATATGTATCTCATTACTATGAAAAACAATGATACATAATAAAATCTTCACATTATTTAGGCATAATCAAAGTGATGCATTCCGAGAAAAACGTTCTAAAGTCTAACAAGTTTTTTCATAACTTAATTGGCTGAAAGACGCTAAAATTCCATTTGTTAACAAAAGGCGAGTGTAACTTTATATATAATCTGAATAGAGTTACTTAAAACTTAGGTATAATTCATTAATTAGTGGAAGAATGGAGAAACTTTCTCCTGATCGTTTGTAAACTCTTTTTCAACATAAATGATAATTTCCTTTCATTATTTCATACCATTCAATTATATTTTTCCGAGGGGGGTTATTTGTTAAGGTTATTATCACAGTGATGTTTTTCAAAAGCCGATTATAACTTATTTATATACACTTACTTATGTGATATCGTAATTATTCTTATAATTATGAAAGTTATAATAACAATAAAACTACATGGGGTTTTGACATTTCCAATTAAGAATCTTACTTCAAAAATTTATTAGTTTAAGGATTGCATTCTTCAGTTGATTTATTTTTTCTAATTTAATATTTATTGTTAATTAGTAGCATTCAACCTGTACTGCATTGTCGAAGTATGTTTTTGTTTGAAAAATCATTTTAGAAATATTTAGCAACAAAAAAAAAATCACTTTTGGCTAATGTGATTTTATTCCAATTTTGATATTGTTCGTTGCGAAGTTCTAATGTGCACTTAATGTAAGAAAAAAAGAACATAATGTTTTCAGGAATGTTTTTCGAGATTAAAAGTTTTATTATATTTTGCTTTTGGAAGTTATCTATCATTTAAAAGTTTTGGGTTCGTAGTCGTGAGAAGGATAACTAAAAACATGCGTTTTTCAACGGTAGTAAAATTATAACACGTTATTTACGATCAAATGTTGCCATTTACCGATAAAATTATGTTTGTACCACATCTCTAACGACATTTGTGAAAAGGCAATTTCGAAATTTTAATTAAGTAATGTGTTTATTGATATTTTCTCTTTTCATGTTGACCACAATGTACCTATATTAATTTCAGAAAGACTTGCATTTATGTCTAAATTGGGCGAATTAACCGAATCTTACTATGTAGTACACATTCATAAAATATGATTATTTCTCTACATTTTGTTACATGTAAATTAACCACAAGCTATGGTTCAATGTAGCTTAAAAAATGCAATTACATTTTAAAAAGTTACAAAACAACTTTCTATACTATTAAAGATGTTAAAATTATATAATGCTTATTAATAGATACATCATGAATGAGTATTTTCAACTATAAAGAGACCCCATTTTTGAAATATTGCTTCGTAATATTTAAAGACTTAAAATATTTCTTTTTTTTTAATTTGCCATATTATCTGCGAAAATATTTAGAGTGTCATATTTAAAATGCACATGCATTCTTGTCTTTACAAAACGAAAGGGCTGTATGTATGATTTATAGCATTTTTTAAATGTGAGGTCGTGGCGGGGGGAAAGGCAACCAGTTTCTAATTAACGTTTCAGCTTATATTTTAAATATCAAATGACTTATCTAATGTGCTGTTAAAAATATTCTGCAGCAATTAAGAAAAAATGCGCCCAATGATGAAATAATTTTGTAAAACGCTTTTAAATTATTTCTAGACATTGCAATAATTTATGCTACTTAGCTGCAAACTATCAAAAATCTTGGAAAGCGTTGACATTTTCACAATTAAAACACTTTTTGCATAATTAGTTCAAGTAAAATGTGATTCGCATTTATTTTGGCGAACAATTTCTCGCAAACAAAAAACCAATCAGAAACGAAAGTGTTGACTTTGCGGTACCGCTTTAATTTATGTCTTATGCGTAGTTAAAAATAAAAAAACTCTTATCTGCGGAAAATGCGAAACGATGGAGAACTCTTATCTGAGCTGATTTGTGTTCGAAACATAGAACAACGTCTTAAATGGAAGCAGCTTGTCAAGCTAAATATCCGCAAACAAAAATGATGTAGTGCTCTCATTTTGCATTATGCACTATTAGCTTTATGGCCCACGGCCACATTGTGCTGAAAATTAATTTATTGTCGAAGGAATCTAACGATCCGAAGTTTGATAAAGAACTACGATAATTTATTCAATAATGAGACTTCCTTGCAGCGGTTCAATGGAAGATGATCTTCAAGCCTCTTCTGAACGGTTCAAAAATCAAAGCTGCAATACTCCAAGGGGAGAATAAATTAAGTTTTCCTTTAAATGAAAGTAGTAGAGTACGATCAATTTTGCCCATTTAGAGTAGTGTTCTATCTGATGGTCTATCAATGATACCGCGCTTTAAAAAATAACTGCAGTATCAAACTACTAGATTCGGTTAGCGAGTAATATTAGACACTGAAGTATTTAGTTTATTTATGTATTTTATGTGCTAAGTTAGTGGTTTCTTTTTGTCTTGGGGGGTGAGAGGTCATGAGATCTGCTTGTGTCTTTTTAGGGGTTTCGTTTCACTGCTTGGTTGACTGTTTGGTCGATTTTGGGGAGTTGATTTTGTAGAGTATCGTAGATTTTATAGGGTTCGACATGGCTCAGGGGGAGCACCTCTGGCATAAATGCACTGAATCATTCCGAAAACATGACTGATTTGTGAACAACACCAGTTCGATTCATCTCTTTCTAAGCACGAATAAAAAATAACTCAATGAAATGTTTGGTTTTTCAGATATTCCACTGAGTTTTATTTTTGAATTGCCCGGTTTTCTTGGGTATGACGCTATGAAAGTTAAGATTTGCTATCTTTCACGCATGCACAGTAAAAGAATAAGTCCTTTAAGTAGTCATATTTTCTCTAATATTTATTGTTCTAATTTCAGTATGATATTATGATTATCTTGTCTGTTAACTTATCAATAGATTCGGCTAAATTTCGTGCAAAACTTCGCGCGTTATTGGCCAAAAAAATGCTGAGGAACTGGGCATTTTGGAAAGAAATGATTATTAAGTGCCTGAATAATACGCGCTAGTTATGAAAACAGGCAGAAATATTATACATTTCAAGCATTTTACGTCACAGGGTGTTCAAAAATGTACTTTTCTTTAGTTTGTTGCTGGCCACACGCGGGATAAAAGTTTTACTGGAAAGTGTTGCCTTTTATATGACCGAAGTTCCAGAACATTTTATCGTGTTTTTTTCTAGAAATTTGAAAAAAAAAGGTCTAAAGTGAAATATTCCTAAGACTTTTGGCTATATAGTGTGGGGGGAACAAATGGGAAACCAATGAACAGATAATAGATTTTATGACGCTCCAAATGCAACTTTAATACGTTTAAAGCACGAGTATTATAGGTAAGAGAAAGAAGACCATCCTTCAATAACTTAGAGTATGCCCTCCATACAAAATTGGTCTCAAGAGTAAAATATTTGAATATAACAGTATTTTTAAGCTAATTTCAGAACGTGTGATTAGACAACGTTTGCCTTTAAATGAATTTGTGATAAAAAAGTTTATATGCTTTTTACGAATGAATGTAAACGAGGAATGAAACTATACTTATAATAATTGCTGTAAATTTAAGCATTTAAAAGTTTTGCTCACGTTTTCAAAACTACTATTAAGTTGTATAATTAATAGGTTGCAGAGTTTTTAAATAAATCGAGTTTATGTAATTTACTTACTGCTTAAAAACTATTTTTAAAAAATGCATGCAATATTAAATTAAATTGAGCCTCATTGCTGAAAACTAATTATAGTTTTATTTGCTCTAAAATAAGTAATATCTTTGGTTTCAAATCAAATTTCATCCCTAATTTGGGTCATTTGCATTTGATAAAGCATTTAATACTAACACATTAAAGTTGCAACTGAGATAATAAAAACTACTTAGCCGCCAGAAAATGTTAACTATGGTTTTCTTTTTATAGTGGTTTTTTACCTTTTTACCGTAACAAACTCGTTACGTTTAATTAGCCTCTTAAAACAGGGGTATGTGCTAAGGGGTTTGATACCAATTAACTGACACGTTGGTGTCTACCCACTTCCATGCACTTAATGGTTTTAATTTCTTTATTAAAATAAGATTTTTTTTTCTCTTTGACTTTCACATTAAGTAACATTAAAAACTGTTGCTCCCAATTTTAAAAACTACCAAACGCAGAAAAATGTTAAAGAAGCTGAAGAATTCCTGAATTAATTACGCGAGACTAAAAGTGGCTTTGATCTATATAGCAAAGATTAGTTCATACAAGTCAATCCAGGGAAAAAATGAATTTTTTACATAATTTTAGAAACAATTTATGCATTAAAAATTCAAGATCGCGCAAGGAATTTGAAACACATTGTTGATCTCCGTACACTATGACACACTTTAATTTTTTTTAAATTCTGGCTAGTATTTGTATTTTATTTTATTTATTTTTGACACAATAACATCTAAGTTGGGGGGAGAAGCATCTAAATTAGAAAAAAAAAAAGATAAATAAAATATAAAAGTATTTAAAAAAATAATAAATAAGTAATTAAAATACAATTTTATGCAACCAGTGGTTAGCAGAATATATTATATTGAAGATTATTTAACATCTAAGGTGGTAAAAAACGAAGGGATGTAAGTCAAGCGATATTTATTTTCAGAAAAACTGCATTTTGCATTATGGTTTTAACGTTACAGTATTAATTAAAAAAGAACTAATGGTGCCGTCTGCTGATATATTTTTGAACTATTCTTTAGTTTACTGTAAATAAAGGTGGTGAAATCCCACATTATGGAAAATTGAATTAACTGCATTAAAAAACACATACACCAGTTTCTTTCTTACCACCTCATTTAACCCATTAAACGCCGCTACATGTTCCAATATTTTTTTGTTAATAAGTAATTGTTTTTTTGTAATGTACAGAGGGTATCTATACCTATTTCATTTGAATTTGTAAAAATAAATAAACAAATAAATAAATAAATAAAAGTTATAGCATGTTCCCAAAATGGGAACATTAGCGCCTAATGGGGGTATAAGATTCCAAATGCATTTTGTATTAGACATTTGAATTTCTGAAGTTTATTGCGTAATAGTAGCTGCTTTTAGGATTTTAATTAATAAAATCTAATTTACCAGTTCGTAATGTATACGTTTTGTGCACCTTTTCGTTTTTTAATTGTTACATCATTTTTTTATAAACTTATTTTGAATGAAAGAGAGCTGTACAGTTCTTACGAAGCACTACGCTACATTTTATCCCAAGAAGGTGAGTATTTTTTAGACAAACATTGCACCTTGCTCGTCTTCCTGCATTTTAAAGGAAATGATTAACCCTGTCAAAGCATACATCTTGAGATACAGATCCAGAAGGACCGGGACGAAAATGATCCTTATGTTTTGGCCCATCATCTCTTTTCATCAATGTAGTCGTAACTTCTCGCAAAAATTCCAACTTAGGGACCTTTCCCTCACATTCTCTATGCAGTCTCCAGGCAGCTACAATTGCCATGTTTCATGTATTGGTAAAAAAAAATGGCCACTACCATTTCTTGCTCCTGATTTTCGAAAAATCTTTCAAGCCGATCGACCCTTCCCATATATTTGTTGTAGGAAGCAACAACATGAGGCGGCGCTATATCAATTTTTTCGTTTCTGTTGTACTCCACTTTTTTGTTGCGCATTTTGTTGAACCTTTTTCCTTAAATTTTCACTTTGGATCAGTGATATTTTATAAAACAGACAGTTATAATCTAAATTAAGGTGCAAAATTAATTTTCATTATTATATTATTAGGAAAATATACATGTGTATTGAATGTGTTCAAAAAGCCAAATTTCGAGTTTTTAACATTTTTATAAAAATTATTAATTAAAAAGCGAGCTTTTTAAAAAAATTACAGAAGCTGTCTCAAACATAGAGGTTTGAAGAAAAATTAACATTATAATGATGTTTGGAATAAGTATTTTGAAAAAAAAAATCAGAAGTTAATGTTTCCAAAATGGGAACGCTTAATGGGTTGTACTAAGAAATGCAATTTATTTCCATTGCTAAAAAGAATAACAACAACTCAGAACTAACAATTCATTGCTTTTTAAGTTTATCTTTTAAATTTTCTAGTTCAAAACTTATTGCAGAGGGTAATGCTTAACATATGATTAAAAAATAAATTATTAACATCAATTCTTAACAGATTTTGAATTACATATGTCTTATCTCTTTAAAGGATTACAGTGTTTCTTTTCATTTCTTCATTAAACTTGACCTATCAACTAAGATGTTAAAATAAAAGGGGCCCACTGTGAATATATTTAGTCTTAATGGGGAAAATGGAATCAACGTTGGTATAAAAAAGCTAATTCGAGCAACATGAATTAATTTTTGTTTTCAAATATAGGGCATTTAAAGTCATATGAATACGGCAATTATCAACATTTTCTCAATAGTTTAGGAACATATTTTAATGCCAGTTGACACCGTACTTAACCACTTGCGCTGGAAAGACGTGCCACGTACGTCGTAATGATTTTGTCACAGAATCTCCTACGACGTGGTATGTACGTCGTCATGCAATTGTCACGGAAACAAAAACGAATGCGTGGCACGTCGCACTTTGCGTAATTATTAATAAATACATTTAATATATATATCTGTATAATTTTATAATCAAGCGACATTCTATATTCCTTTCAAATAACTATTAAAAGTCCCAGGTCGAAAATAAATTAGTTTAGAAAATATAAATATTTCTTCCGATTTTTCTAAGGCATCGAACACAGGGTGACGCCTCTCAGCGAGTTACACTGGACCGTTCTGGAACATGCGTCGGTGTGAATTTTTGGACAGCATCATTGATAAAGGAATATAATGGATACGTACACTGTAAGAAATTTCATCATAAAATTACTGTTAAATATCCGGCAGCAGGCTGTCCATCTAATTCACCGTTAAATTTATGGTTTGGAATATTTTTATATCTTTGTGGACCTAAACCATTTCTAAACATCTTGGTTAAAAAGCCGTAAATACAAAAGTTTACGATTTTATAACCATTCAAAAACGGTTTCAAAAATTTTTTTTACGGTTTTTGTACCATTTTGAGGCGTACAATCTTCAAGGCGTAGAAACCGTAAACGAAGCGTGCGGGAATCGAACCCCGGGGATATGGTATACCAACCTTGCACTCTAATCATTCGGTCATCTACACCACTAAAAGCTCCCGTTTATTTATCAATAGCTCTTCTTTTACACAGTCAAACTGCATTAAAATTGAGGTTTCAATTTTTGATTAGTCATTTTTGATTTAAATTTACCGTATATTGACGAAAATCATTTTATTTTCTGAAAAAATTAAAATACAAACAAGCTTCAGCAGCTCAAATGATGGGTTCGCTCACTCGCAAACAGTTCGGGAATCCGATGCCTCCAATTTTTGATTTACGTGTGTAATCGCTGCTTAAGCCACTTTTTTTTTTCATACACATGCAGATTTGAACTAATAAATCTGTATTCATATTTTAACAACAGCGTACTACCGGTAAGGCTCCAGAACGAAGATCGACGCCCGATTCCTATTGACTACGAGACCTTGTGGCGCTTGTAAATTACGGTTAGTTCTTTAGCATAAACAGAGAATAAACGACTTTTTTGCAATCAGCGGTTTGAGCACCATCTTTTTCATGGTTATTCAACTATTGTAATTAAATGTGGTAAAATAACAATCAAAAAATCTTTAACAGTGTATGTATATAGATTCTTTTGTTTCAACGACTGAACAACAATATTCTTTCCTCTTCATCATTCAAATGCAATTACTCTGTACCTCAGGAGTAGGCTAACGCCCAAAAATACCTATTTCAAATGTTGTTTCATTGTACGAAAGTTATCCCAACAAGAGATAAAGCATACATTTTGTAAATATCAACAATCATGTTTTGCAGCCTAATTCACATAACAGCTTTGTTACTAGGCAACGAAATCATTCTTTTCAGTTTTTACGCTCAATATTTAAAGCAGTGATAATGTGACTGACGCTAGTTGGCCTTAAGGTACAGCACTGATTCAGAGTTAATTATTTTATTTAGGAATAAATATATCTTCAATGATTTTTCAATTCTCAATTATTTTTCTTTGTGTTTTATTAATAAACTTAGTCAAGAACTTTTTACTTTCTGTCTTTCCTAATGTTTTGGCAACTTCTCGTAAAGTCGCGTGTCTGAGATAGTGTGCGTACTTCGATTGCACGTGAAAAAAAACTGTTATTTTAAAGAAATCGCATAAATTTTGTTTCCTGCCCAAGACAACAAGAAAATGTAGTATAAGTAATGGCAATTAAAAAGTGAAGTGTACTGAGCTTGAATGTAATTTTGTTGTCCAATTGCACTACTTACAATGTTAGGACACACTTGATAAATATGTATTAAATGCACTATAATATAGCGATATATTTTTTAAAGTTCCATTCATGACAATGCGAATGGCTTTCTTCATTAAATATTTCTATGGAAATAGAACAATTACAATTGTAGATTTCAGAGGCAGGGATACTAAAAACTGATAGGAATAATGGAAGCTGTATGAGTAGTAATTGCGATCAGTTTTACTTAAAGAAGAAACAAAATGTTTAAATGTTAAAACTAAAATTTCGTTATGGATCAGAAATTTGTTAGATTAGAAACTTTATTATTAGAAATGATTATATACGTAGTCTCAGAAAAGGATGTAACGAAAATTGCTAAATAAAAAGCAACAATTGTTAAAATAGGTAAGCATTAATAGCTAATGTAATCGAGTAAAAACTACGGTAGAACTACAAAAACAGATAAGATCCTATTCTTAATGTTTCAGCAAAATATGTTTTTGATTCAGGTTTTTGTTGAAATACACAACACATGACGGGCGTTTTAAAAATAAATTCAGGGGTTTTACGAGGTACCCTTTCTAACATTTTAATAAATTATCTGTAATTGTACCACTCAACTCAATGCTCACATGTTTCCTCCGTCGTTAACGGGAAAAACGCATCATTCAGTTTTTCGTTCTGTAATATTTTAAGTAAAACTTTCCTCATCTTCATACGGTGCAAGCATTCCAAGAATTTTGGAAAATAATTACGATGAAAATAATATTTCTTAGTTTAAACAGCAATTGATACAAAGACTATTACTGCATTTCATGTGTAGTTGGGGTAAAAAATGTGGTCAGCAGCAGTGCAATTCAGAGTAACTATACTTTTCATTTTATCTTAGGACATTTGTCTTGTTTCACCAACAAGAACATTACCCTTAATCTAACGTCTCTTCTTTCAACAATTGTTCGCGGCCGAACCCATCCACTATTTGGCGTAAAGTCGTTTTGGACAGTCGCCAACTTTTTCTGCAAAATATTTGTTTTAAGAATGCATAAATTTTTAAGAAAAGTGAAACTCTCAGAAATGAAAGATTAAAGCGATAACGTGAAACAGAGAGGAATTGAAATGCGACTAGTGCCTAATATTTTTCTCTTATTTCTTTCATGATCAACAAGCAGATAAAAAAGGGAAATAAAAGATTTATTTTAATATTATAGAAAATATTTAACGCAATCGAGTATTTTGCATCCTTATAAATGGCATTTCGAAAGTTATTAGGTGAATAGGAAGTCAAAAGTTTCGGATGTTTTTACGGGAATTAAAAGGGGATTTAGACCCGCTGCAATGACATTTAGATTTATGGGGACAAAAGACAGAAACATATACTATAAAACCACCAACAAATAAAGAAAGACATGCCTGTTCAAATTCAATGAAGGATGCATGCAAACATGGTTGATGCTTGAAAACTAAACTATTGATGCAGGTTTCTTTAAAATAGGAAAATAGCCAAGGGAAACATGATCAACTTTTCTGATCTTTTCGATCATCAACCCAGAACTTTACTAACTAGTCTCAGAATTTATCCCTCCAAAAGTTCATTACCTTGTTCATGTATATCTTTAAAAAAAAACTTTAATAGTGCTACTGTTTGTATTTTAAAACATTTCATATTCACAGCATAGTACTTATTTGATGGTAATCATATAATTTAGAAACAAGGAAAACAACCTATAAAACAAAAACAGTCTGTTTATTTAATTAAGTTTTTAAATTATGTAGGAAAAAAATGAAAAATAAAAATGATAAATCATTATTTAAAATTGTTAAAAATGTATTTCCTAAATAAAAAGATATTTACGAGAAAGAATATACGCAATAAAATACAGCCTAATGTGTAAATAAATTTAAAAAAATATTGCGTGTATAAATCAAGTACTATATATTTTCTAATTACGAATTTATTTAAAATTACGGATATATAAATGTAACCTCTTAAAATATGAGTTTGTAGTTTTTTTTTGTTAAACTGCGCTGTCTAAAAGCCCAAACTGCACTCCGTACAGAGTAAACTATGTGCTATTTCTCGATATCCGAAAGCTATTTTTTTTTCGACAGCAAAACGAACAAAGGAATTTGACTGAAATTAGAAGAATAGTTCGGAAAGTATATATGTGTGGGATCGAAAGTTTAGCGGTAAATGGGTCTTCAATTTTATTTCTAGGGTTGGCCACAAAATAGGCCGAGTTGATCGATTGGCAAGGTATGATTGGACTTTGGGAAAATTACAGCTTAAAAGATCTTATATGCTCTGTGACGCTGGAGATGGGGGTCTCATTGGGAGGGATTACATTTGATATTAGGTGGGGATGGAGACCAGCCCGAGACTCTGGGGAAATGGGCCTATCAGGGTGGATAGTCATCAAAAAAACTTGGCACGCAGCAACAAAAGGAGGGTCTGGATCACCGGAAGTTTATCCGTTTATTCCCCCTGGCCCTTTCTAAACCCTCAGAACGCAAGAACTTTTCTGAAAGCAAACGTCAAATCATACTCTGCTATAAGAAGATCAAAGAGAAATGATGTGTTTATTTTTTTCTCCGTTTAACTGGCATTTCCTAAAGAAAATTGTGAATTATTTTTGTGACAATTTTAATGGATGAAATGAATTGAAAACGCTGCAAACGGCAAAAAAATTTAATAAATTTGGATCATAAATGTACGAAAAATTGACTTTTAGAAAAATTCTTATTTTAGTGAAAATTTTTAGGAGTTTTGAAATGATAATGTTCTTAAATATATTAAAAATTACTCTGATTTTCTATATTTTAGGGCTTACATGCATTTAAATGTTATCTAGCTCAAAAAACTAAATTGGTGGGGTTCGCTTTCTTTAAAACTCAAAAGTACAACATTAACAAGTTGAGGCATTTGGAGTTGAAAAAAAGCTTGTAGACACACCATAATAAAATGTGGAACATACTATTAGAAAAGGGGCAATATAAACTCAAGAATACGAAATGGAAAAATTAAAATAAAAATTGTTACTAAACAATTAAACCTTAAATTATAGTAATTTACCTTTTGCTTGTACATTTTCATTCTTAGACGTATAAGAAAAATGAGAAACATAGATATTTTAAATGTAAATAGTTTACGATACCTACATTTATATGTGATCATTAAAATACAACAATCTTATCTATGACGCAACTAAAGCATCATAGAAATGAATAATTGCGGAATACATTACATAACGTAATAAATTGAGAATACGTAATTGCTTGTAAAGTCTTTGAAGATTATATGTCTGAAAAGTCTGGTTATTTTCAAATAACTCATCTTCAACAAAATTCAGAAGTTCAAAGATATTTCAAACCGGCTCATTTATTTCATCGTAAGTATTTATTAGAAATGTATTGTTACGTTTGTGCTTTCAATAAACTACTTTAAAGCAAAGCACTGCTAAATAGTTTTCAGTGCATACTTTATGCTCACTGTGTACATAATGCATATAATCTACTTGGAAAATTCAGTTTAAAAACTCTTCATAGAAAATTCATAAATTCGGAATAAGGTAATAGAAATAAAATTTCACGTTAATTTAAAGCACAAATGAGCATTAAAACGCAGACATATGTTTCGGGATTGCTTGGAATCCCTTTTTCAATGCGACAGGGAGCTTCTAGATGCAAAACATCTAAATAAAGCAGACAAAACAACAAAAACAAAGCAAAAAAGACGACAGCATGCATAAAAATGTGAAAATACATGAAAATTGCAAAAATAATAAAATAAAATACAAAGAAAAAATGGAAATAAAATAAGTACAGAAAATACCAAAACAAAAAGCAAAACAAATTACACATGTAAAGGAGGGGGAGGGGGGGGGGGAGAGAAAAAAATGACTTGACTTTTGGGAAGCTTATCATATTAACAGGAATAGTTCTAATTTGGTTAATGATTCTTCCTCAACTCCTTATTTTTCACAGGTCCGGCATAAGTTCCTTTAATTTGCTGTTCTTTCTTGGTTTTCTTGTTAGTTTTCCTTTTTTGCGTCTATTTTTTCTCTCCCCCCCCTCCCCCTCCTTTACATGTGTAATTTGTTTTGCTATTTTCTGTACTTATTTTATTTCCATTTTTTCTTTGTATTTTATTTTATTATTTTTGCAATTTTCATGTATTTTCACATTTTTATGCATGCTGTCGTCTTTTTTGCTTTGTTTTTATTGATATTTCTTTTTACTTCCTGAACTTTCAACTGGATTCGTTTGTTGCTCTCTTATTGGTGCTTTCCCTGCTACTTCTACTTCCACTTCACACTGCCTTTATTCTCATTGGTTTACAGTTAATTCCTTGGCTATATAAGCTTTGTTTTTGTTGTTTTGTCTGCTTCATTTGGATATTTTGCATTTAGAAGCTCCCTGTTGCATTGAAAAAGGGATTTCAAGCAATCCCGAAACATACGTCTTCGTTTTAATGCTCATTTGTGCTTTAAATTAATGTGAAATTTTATTTCTATTACTGTTTACTTGCACAAAGTTAAATTTTTATTATCGGAATAAGGTGTCTATATTTTCCCAATATCTTATTTCGCAAGATTATTTTTTTATTAAAATATGTATTAAAAGAATTGCGCATTACATTTAATTTAACAAAAGGGCACTCTTTTGCGGATGTATAATATATAACAAAAAAAGTGTTTTGTCTGGGGTGTTTTAAATAAAAATATGAAATATGTATATTTTTCATACTTTTATACAATTTAAAAATTGGGCTACATACTTGCATGCCAATCCCAAACAAAACACACATTTTTTGTTTCACTTCAGGTTCAAAACATTAAAATAACGTAATAGTACATTTTGGTGTGGTTACATGTCTACATGCCAGCTATTTTAACCTTGCGGAAGAATTTTAGTCTAAGAAATAAAATGTTAAAGCATTATGTAAAAAATATGCAGCCATTATTTTTCATGTCTGGCACGTCAGGTTTTTATGTAGTAATTCAAAGCATTAATATTTTAGACTAAAATCCTTCCCCTATATAAAAATAAAAGCGTAAGCAAACCAAAATTTACTAAGTTCTTTAAATGGTGACAGGCATGACAGAAGGTTAATTATACTCTATTCGTCATATTTGTAAGACATTGACGGTAGCACGATATACAGTAAAACCCGTTTAAGAAGTTTCCGCTTAAGACGTTTTCCCGTATAAGAAGTTTTTAATTTCAATAAAAGGTTTATTCCCATCTCGCTAACGCTAGAATAGCCCTTTTAAGAAGGTTTGATTTTTTTTTCCGATTAATAAGTTTTCATATCTGTCAATTTTTCTTTCAAATGACATTTTAGACTTCTAATGTTTGTTGTTTTTTCAATCTAAGTAGTTATTTTTATTTCTAATGGAAAAAAGATCAGAAGAAGGTTTAGAAAAGCTGTTTTGGTCAACTTTTCTCAGTGGTACCATTTTGTCAACACCAAAAGTTAGGAAAACAGGTGGCAGAGTGGATTAGTCATTTGTCACGAGAACAATGATGACTGATAATTGGAGAAAGGAATGCTTGTAGAGCCTATAGAAGTGTCTATTTTATGTCTAATTTAAATATTTAAAAATAATATCATCCCTAAATATTATAAAGTAAATTCATTTCCAACATAGACCCTACCCGTTTAAGAAGTTTTCCCGCATAAGAAGTTTTTTTCTCTCGATCCCCTGGAAAACTTCTTAAGCGGGTTTTACTGTATATATATATGCAGTCAGACCTCGATATAAGGTCACCCCTCAGGACATTACGAAAATGACCTTATAATCTGGGTGACCTCATACGCATTTGATATTCAATGAGCTGGAACTTAAGAAAAGTGACCTTATACGCAGGGTGACCATACATGCGGGTAACCTTATATCGAGGTCTGACTGTATGTGTATATTCAATTTATTAACCTTTACGCCGGCAAAACGTGTCCGAGTGGGTTTAATTGTGAAAGGAAAAAAAACCCCTTATTTCTCATTTCAGGGTAAGGTCGATTTTTTGTTTGTATTTTGGATCGATCGCTCTCAATTCCTCCCCTTTTCTGCATTCTCGGAGCGACATTAATTTTAAGAGTAAGGTAATAGATCAAATTAGCAGCCGCGTGGTTTTCCTGCTGAAGCCCCGCGTTAACAAAATTTCATTTCCGGTACATTAAGATGGCCAACGCAGCGGAAAAAAGACCGCAGGGCCTCAAAAATATTCTTTTCGCATTGTACACAAAACGGTTTGCCGGAGCAACAGTAGCAGAAAAGATATTTGATGCCCCATTTATCGGGGTACGACGAAAAAGCCAGTCAGCCTCACCATTTCTTCTCTGACCTATACACTTTTCTCGCCCAGATAAAAGTACGATGTGAGAACTATTGAGTCTCGCTCTCTTAACGAGCTAGAAGGATTTTTCCAGCTGCCTATAATAGGCTGGGCTGCCCGCACTAACTGCCCGATATCAGCCTTATTTTTTAAGCGAACTGCAATGGAGATAAATACAGGGTACCAGTAATCAAAGCTCGCTGATTACCTATCTTACATGAGGTTTTTCACGAGCGCTGCATTAGTTCCTTTTCGATTGCTAGTAATCTAACGATGGAAAAGATGTAGCTGCAGTGAAAACAAGAAATTAACATGCTAACAAGCTTAGAATTAAGAATAATGAGCAAGTAGTTTATGCAAGATGTCCTTCAGAATTTCTGCAGATTTATCAGAATATTCTACAATTTTCTCAAATTTCAATACTGTAGCATAATTGTAAAAATTAATAATTGTAGATAGGATATTTGTATAAACAAGATATCCCTGCATTGCACAACTGATTTTAGCAATTGTGCTATCTGTTGCGATCAATCATGGTGTCAACTGTTTCTTCAGTATTTTCGTAAAATATTTGGTCAACATATAAGCCTTAAATGTCAATTTATTTATACAATATCAACAATACTGTAAAGAACTTCCATTAATATCTGCATATTGTTTAAATGATCATTCTTACTTGTTTAATGCAAAAATAAAAACAAATCTATAAAATCTGCATGGACTTTAACTTTCGAAGTACAAAGGAAAACTTGAAAGAAAATTTTCAACAGGTAAATAAATATGACTATTTAGTAAGAATGAATACTAGTTTTATATTCTTAAAACAAAAGTAAATCATAATCATTTTTTCTCTTATTTTCGGATGGCACCTATGCCCTACAGTAATGACCTATCTAAAGCATAATATTTTTACCACTCATTCTTAGCCTGACATAAAGAGATCATCACTGGTAAACATTGATTTGGCCTAGAATCATACTGCACTGTAAGAAATTTCATCATGAAATTACGGTTAAATAACCTGCAGCAGTCTGTCCATCTAATTCACCGTTAAATTTACGGTTTAGAACATTTTTCTATCTTTACGGGACCTAACAATTTACAACCAGCTTGGTTAAAAAGCCGTACATACAAAAGTTTACGATTTTATAACCATTTAAAAATGGTTTCAAAACAACATTTTTGCCGTTTTTGAACCACTTCGAGGCGTAGAAACAGTAAACGAAGCTTGCGGGAATCGAACCCGGGTGTATGGTAAACCAACTGTAAAATGCGTGATGCGCGAGTGGACTGTATTAGGGAGGCGTGCTGGTCCTTGTGAACATTAGATAACTCATACTAGTGACTCACAACCTTTATTTGTTTAACATAAGACGAATGGACATTGATAACTACACTCTGCGGAGTTCTGGCTGCGAATGCCCCACTCCGGGGGCGAGTGATCGGCAACCCAAAGGGGGGTCGCTGCTTGGCGACGCGCCGAGCGGAGCGGGAGTGGCGCATTTGGCGCTAAATACTTAACATTCCGCCCGGCATTGAAAGAATTTTCAATAATTATACATTATGATAAACAATACTGAATATAAAAAAGGACATACAAATACAAGATACAAATACAAAACACATACACTTTATAAGAAGTTACCAAACACGATGAATAATTAAAATGAATTGTGCACTATGAAGGACAATAGTCACAACTAAAAATTTTAACAATTTTCTTGTCCTGGAAGAATACATATTTTTGAGATGCCCCTGAGAAAGGTATTTGCAGAAGTTGTTACTTTGACAACTCTTATGCTCCCATCAGGACCTGGAATTGTTTCCAGAATTCTACCCAAAGCCCATTTACCTGGAGGTAGATTTTCATCTTTAAGTAACACCATAGTACCAATAGGAATATTATCTTGCTTAAATTGCCATTTAGTACGATTTTGGAGATGATTTAGGTAATCTCTCTGCCAGTTTTTCCAAATTAGTTGCGAGTATCTTGTCATTTTCTGCCATCTTGAAAGACGATTTTCATTAATATCAATTAATTGCGGTTCTGGAATTGAGTTAATTGGGCGGCCAATTAAGAAGTGGCCAGGGGTGAGAACTTCATAGTCATTAACATCTGAAGGCAGAGGAGTTAGGGGGCGCGAATTTAACGTGCCCTCTATTTGAGCGACAAGTGTCAAAAATTCTTCAAATGTAAGTCTAACATTATTTAAAACTCTTTTCAAATGATATTTAACCGACTTGACACCAGCTTCCCATAAGCCTCCGAAATTTGGTGACTTGGGGGGAATGAATTTCCAAGTTATTGATTCTGAAGTTAAATAGTTTGAAAGACTATTATCTTGATTATTAAGAAGGGATAACATTCGTTTTAATTCTGAATGCGCACCTCTGAAATTGGTTGCGTTGTCTGACATGATAACTGAACTTTTTCCTCTACGAGCAAAAAAGCGCTTTAAAGTAGCTATAAAGGTTTCTGAAGTCAGGTCAGTGACTAACTCGATATGAATAGCTTTTGTAGCCAAACAAATAAATATAGCTAAATAAATTTTGGAATATTTTCCCTTTCTCTGATTTTTATACTTAATTTCAAAGGGACCACAAAAGTCTACTCCCGTCACATTAAAAGTAAGATTAGGATTTGTCCTTTCTGAAGGAAGATTTCCCATAATTTGCTCTGCTGTAGTAGGTTTGTTTTTAAAACATATGACACATTCGTGAACTATTTTCCGCGCAGTACTTTTACCATTTAGTGGCCAATATTGCATACGAACATGGTGCAATAATGATTGCGGGCCTAAATGTAAATACTTTTTATGAAAATATTCGAAAATCATTGAAGTGAATTTACGACTCTTAGGCAAAATTATTGGATGTTTATGATTAAACGTTAAATTTGAATTACTTAACCTACCTCCGACTCTGAGAAGTGAATCCTCATCAAGAAAGGGATTTAAAAATTTGAGTTTACTTTTCTGACTCACTGATTTGTCGCTCTTCAACATCTGTATCTCTTCAGAAAATTCTACTTCTTGGACAGATTTAATTAAGAATTTAGTAGATTGATCCAATTCCTGGATGGTTAACGGACCCTTTCTGCGGCATTGATTTTTAGCAAACCTAAAAACAAAACTTAAAATGCGAATAATTTTCGAAAAACTGTTGGAAATATTTAAAATCCTTTGTATAAAAGAAGTGTTCTGAGTTAATGCTAGACAAATGTCCTTTTTGAGTTCGACTTCAAAGATGTTAGAGTCTAGACAGATAGGTGAAGGTGTTATCTCACTTATTGCAGAACAATCTTGAGTTAAAAATCCTGGTCCGTTGAACCACAAGGTGGAGAGCTGTTTACTGTTTGTTCCACGGGAGATCAAGTCTGCAGGATTCTGTTCAGATGATACGTGTCTCAATTGGCAGGCTTCTGTTAGTTGCTGAATTTTGGAGACTCTATTACCCACAAATGTTTTCAGGAGATGAGAGGGCGTTTTAATCCATGCAAGGGCTATGGTGGAGTCTGACCACAATATAATTTGATTTATATTCATTTTTAAGGAGTTTAATGTTTTCTTCATTAACTCTGCTAACAGGAGGCAAGCTGATAATTCTAGTCTCGCTATGGACATTTTTTTGAGTGCGGCTACCCGAGATTTGCTGCATATTATGTGCGACGTAACCTCTTGGGAGCTGGAGATATTTTGAAGATAAATGGTTGCCCCATAGGCTGCTTCTGAAGCGTCAGCGAAGCCATGTAAAATGGACAGCTTGTCTTCTACGTTCTCTAAATAACGAGGCACTTCTATGTTATCTATGTCTTTTAGGGTAGATACAAAATTGCGCCACTCTGTCGCCATTGATTCTGGTAACTTGTCTTCCCAGCTCAGGTTGAGCAGCCAGAGTCTTTGCATGAAGATTTTGGCTTTAGTTATCACAGGGCCAATAAGTCCTAAGGGGTCATATAACTTGGCGATATCTGAGAGAACGTCTCGTTTGGTGTAACTGTCCTTCAGATCTAGGGAAACTTTGAAGGAGAATGTATCCTTTTCGTTGAGCAATTGTCCAAGTTTGGTCATTTGCGCTTTCAACGCACCTTTTTGTCTGTTTAAGGCTGTTGTTTTTGCCATAATGCGGATTGCTGCGAGGCTGCGAAGTAGAGTTATTAATCTCCTGCGAAGTCGGACCAATGTAAAATGCGTGATGCGCGAGTGGACTGTATTAGGGTGGCGTGCTGGTCCTTGTGAACATTAGATAACTCATACTAGTGACTCACAACCTTTATTTGTTTAACATAAGACGAATGGACATTGATAACTACACTCTGCGGAGTTCTGGCTGCGAATGCCCCACTCCGGGGGCGAGTGATCGGCAACCCAAAGGGGGGTCGCTGCTTGGCGACGCGCCGAGCGGAGCGGGAGTGGCGCATTTGGCGCTAAATACTTAACACCAACCTTGCTCTATAACCATTCGGCCATCTGCACCACACAAAGCGGTTGTTTATTTATCAATAAATCTTCCTTCTCAACAGGAAAACTGCCTTAAAATGGAGATTTCAGTTTTTGATTGGATCCAAAGCCCTCTTTGGTCTAAATTTACTGTATATTGACGAAAATCATTTTATTTGCTGCAAAAATTAAAATACAAACAAGATTCAGCAGCTCAAATTATGGGTTCGCTCATTCGCAAACAGTTTGGGAATCCGATGTCTCCCATTTTTGATTTACGTGTGTATGTCTTTCTATTTAGTAACCACTGCTTAAGCCACTTTTTTTTTTGTTCCTTTTTTATATACACATGCAGATTTGAACTGATAAGTCTTTATTCATATTTTAACAACAACGTACGACCGTTAAAGTTTCGCAACCAAGATAGACGCCCGATTCTTATTGAGCGCTTGAAAATTACGGTTAGTTAAACGTTCTTTAGGATAAACAGAGAATAATCGATTTTTTTCGCAATCAGCGGTTTGAGTACCATCTTTTTGTTGGTTATTCAACTGTTGTAATTAAATATGGTAAAATAACAATCAAATAAATGGTTATTTTACTATTTCCTTGCGGAAATTTTTATCAGTGTGGTCAAGTAAAAACACATTGAACTGCTTAGTTGTTGATTCTGAAGTTTTCAGTTTGTATATAAACTGACTTTAAAATATCTTAAATAGGAGACAATCAACCCCACCCTATTATTCAATTTCATTGTTAGTCACAACAGAACGGTAATATTATTTGCTATATTAAGGTGTGACATAAATTATTGTTCGCATTTCAGAACTCCAAAATCGAAGTCATAATAATAATACCTACATGTTCAATGTTTTATTCAGAAATGAAATTTAAACACTTTTAGGTTATGCAATCAATAAGTTGAACCTGTTTTCTCACAAGTTTTAATAATTTAATGAAATTGAAGGTGATATAGCCGATCACGTGTTTTACTTATTTATAATTTTATACAACAAGAAAAATTCATGGGTGGATATCTGAGGGGTAGCATGGATATCTGACGTAGAAGCAAACCATTTACTCAGAGAGGATTCTACGTCAGGTTATATGGGTACGTGTCCATAAAATAATAAAAAATGAATACAACTTGGAATAAAGTAATATCTGACGAGGCTTTTCGGTGATAAGTTATTAATTGATATTAATAATTTGAAGCTATGTGTGTCTTTATTTATTTGTTTATTTACTCTTCCGTTTCTGATTTTGATTTAAGGGCTAGGCAAAAGCAAAGATGCCGCCTTAGTATTTAAACAGGATTATCATTCATTTGCTTAATAGACTGAAAACTGGAAATGCTTCATGTAAACTCAAAAACAACACAACGATAATTTCCTACACTAGCCCGCTTATTGATAATAAATTCATACTCGTCATTTTTTCCCCACGTCCATTTGGAGTTAAAAACTTATGGAACACATTTCATTGAAAATTGAAATTTACCTTATTTATATTACTAATAACGTGTAACAAAGCAAATTTGCATCGCTCATTAACTTTGACGTTAATAATGATATTACTAATGGATAATACAACATAAAAGCGTCTAGCAGATGCATGGAAGTTTTCAACGGTGCCACTTAAGTTCCTTAGGTCACGTCATGTTTTAAAAAAATGTATCAAAATTAGCATTTTTTGTTTAGAATAGTTCCTAATAGCATTTTTACAGTGTCGATGATACAAAAAACGTACATATCAACGTTAGGTTTAGTCAAAGAGGAGACATTTCCGAAAAATTAAAAGCATTAAAATGTTTTTGTTCTGTTTAATAGGGTTTTTTTAATCTATCACGATTGTAAAGACATTTCCATTTCCTTTTGGACTTTTCTCCACCAGACCCCTACCTGTTAGCCGAGGCCTTAGGATTGCTTACGCACGGGGAGAGGCAGTGGGGTCTACGGATTTTACATGCACATATCCCCAAGTATACATGGTGGTCTTCAGTGGGTATCGAACGCGCGACCTTCCAGGTGGAAGTCCGACGTGCTAACCACTAGGCTACCACGGCCCTTCCTTTTGGACTAGAGCCAATGATGGTATTTTAGGGTTACTGTTGAATAGGCGCTATATATACAGTGTGTCAAAGAATATTTAAGATTGGGGATATAAAATACATAAACTATAATTACTAGTTTTTATTTTAAGTATTTTTATTTAAAATAAGCTCTTTAGGCTTCAATACATTTATTAGTGGATTAACAATGATTTGACTGCCTGTTCCAGCTCACCACCTCCAAAGCTTGCGTTGAAGCTGTTTGTACTAGGTGTGTCAGAGAATTTTCAACACTACAACTGGAACTGGAACTAAGCTTACAGCGGCACTATCTGTGTTATCGAGCATTTATGAAACTCCTTAACTATCAGCTGATCCACTGTCAAAACCTCAGTTCGTTCTGTTTACTGTTTTTTTTTTTTAAACTTTGATGCTATTGCCACTATACAAACAGCTTCGACGCGAGCTTTGGAGGCAGTCAGACAATGTGAGCTTGAACATGCATTTGAATCGGTAACAAATGTATTGAAGCCGAAGGAGATTGTTACTTTAAAA
This sequence comes from Octonoba sinensis, assembly GCA_038502835.1. Taxonomy (NCBI): domain Eukaryota; kingdom Metazoa; phylum Arthropoda; class Arachnida; order Araneae; family Uloboridae; genus Octonoba; species Octonoba sinensis. The sequence goes on along the minus strand of CM076598.1, from coordinate 201,634,471 downwards.
ATATAAGTACTAGTTTAAATTTTATTTCATATACCCAGTCTTAACATTTTTTGACACCGTGTATATATTTTTATGTACATGCAGTAAAGTTGAACCCAAGAAAAAAAATACTGTCATGAGGGAATAAACTTTCAAGTAAAAATAGCTTTAAATTATCAAGTATGAACATTTTTAATTGTGTTGGCTATAAGTTAAAATAAATGGTCGGTTTTTCCCAAAATTACACATACATTACATTCAACATAATTTATAAATTGAAACTTTAATTTTATCCTAAGGAAAGAAACGAAAAAATTTCAAATTCTTTAAAAAAGAATAGAAATTGAAAGGTCGGACAGCTCATAAATACATAAAATGTTCTAAATTCTTTATGACAGGAAGTGCCAACATATGTACATGCCATTAATTTACAACTGTATAAAACTTTGGTAAAAGTAAAATGCAGTGTTTTAAAAAGTTTTCTAGCCAATGAATACTTACATAAAATTAATCTTTTTTAATTTAAACATATATGATCCTCGTCAGTTAAATGATTAATAAACTTGAGTAGAACTAAGAGGAAGACGAAATTTGGTAACGCCAAAATACTAGTAATGTTCATTTTCGTTTAAATTACACTAAAATAATAAAAAAATTTTCTTTTATTTTGAATCGTGCTTTAAGAATTCCATGGATGTGGTAAATTGCAAAGTATGGGTAAAACTAAAATTAATGGAATGAAGCAATTTTCTTCTGTAGCCAAAAAATAACTTGGAAAAAAAAAAGTTTGCAAGCTAAAGGCAGAGGCCTGCATTTAGCTTGCAATGAATATGTTTATCTTTTTACGTCGTAAATGAGATTACTCGTTTCTTGAGATTTTCTCTGGTTCCGGGATTCCAGGATAGAACCAATTATTAATAACGATACCACGAAATTTTAAAATAAAGTATTATTTTTTAATGAACAATAAAAAACAAATAGTACCAGGTTTTGAAAGCAACTAGTCGTTTTTTGATTAGTCGCTTGAGCTACACAATACTATGATTCACAAACTATTTCTTGAATAAATGAAATAATAGAAATATTTGCTCGTGTAAACAGTCCGGCTATATGATTTAACAAAAACAAACCAACATTTTAAATATTTTACAATCAATTTAGATCAGCTCATTTATGCGAGTTTAGATGTTTACGAAAATGATCATTTTAAATTTTATTAAGAAAAAAAATAACAAAGTAAAGTGATTTTGTTTAAAATAGTTTTTAATGACGAATAAAATGATTGATAAAAATATGTTCTAAACAAAAGAAATATGAAAAGTTTTGAAGTATGATTTCGAAAAGCAAAAGTGGTCGATACGTTGAAATCTCGGTTAATTTACACACAAAAAATCCTGCTGTTAAATACAGTTTTGTATTTAACAGCAGGATTTTGACGATATTACTCTTTTGATGTAATCATGGCGCATTTTTATTCCATCTTAGTTTTTATATTGTTTGGTAAATGATTTAAAAGACCTTTATTTAATATTTTGAAAAAAGATAAAGTAGAATGTCCATATTACTCCAATGGCTCCGATTCTTTAATAATCCAAAACTGATTCTTTTTTGTATCCATAATGTGTATATTTTAATTTCTTGTATAGTAAAATATCCATGTAGAGTCAACATTCTATGTTTTCTTTCTTTCGGTACTAATAACTTATGTCTTACTTTACAATGTTTCGTTGTATTTTTCTTACCCCTAATTGTGTATGTTCATTGATATTACGTGGAATCTAATGACAAAAATTGACAAATACTTTAGTTATAAAAATTTCATGAATAGCAAACGGGAAAATGAATTTAGAATTTACAGATACATCCAATTTTATACAGGAAAATGTCGCTGAATAATAAACGCACGATACTGGGAAATAGTGGAAAAACAATCCTTGTCTCCGAGAGTTGGGCCGAGACAGTGTATTCGGCCGCGTACTCGACTGATATTTTCAGGAGAATTTTCAGTCACATCTGTCGAGTATTCGGTGGACTGCATTGTATTGGTCGAGCACTCGTCATACATAATCCTATCCTGGCCATACATATTTAGGTTCAAAACTCATTACTGATATCTATATATATTATCTCAAAAACAAAAATAATTATCATTATTACTGGGCTTATTTTGAATATCTAATAGTGGGGTATAAATAATAGTGGGGGAAAAATTTGTAACAGCTATTTGTACTGAAGTGTTTATTTACATGTCTCCGTCTTGTGTACTACACTCTCGTTTATGTTTTCTATTCTTCTTCAAAATGTCCTTTCTCCCAAATAAAAGTTAATTACACTGTTAAAAATTTCCGTAAGGAAATAGTAAAATAACCATTTATTTGATTGTTATTTTACCATATTTAATTACAATAGATGAATAACCATTAAAAAGATGGTACTCAAACCGCTGATTGAAAAAAAAAACTCGTTTATTCTCTGTTTATCCTAAAGAACGTTTAACTAACCGTCATTTTCAAGCGCTCAATAAGAATGGGGCATCCATCTTGGTTGCGAAACCTTACCGGTCGTACGTTGTTTTAAAATATTAATAAAGATTTATTAGTTCAAATCTGCATTTGTATAGAAAAAAAGAAGAAAAAAAAGTGGCTTAAGCAGTGGTTACTAAATAGAAACACATACACACGTAAATCAAAAATTGGAGACATCGGATTCCCGAACTGTTTGCGAATGAGCAAACCCATAATTTGAGATTCTGAAGCTTGTTTGTATTTTAAATTTTTCATAAAATAAAATGATTTTCGTCAATACAGAGTAAATTTAGACTAAAATGACTTTGGATATAATCAAAAACTAAAATCTCAATTTTAAGGCAGTTTGCCTGTTGGGAAAGAAGATTTATTGTTAAATAAACGGCCACTTCACGTGGTGTAGATGGCCGAATGGCTGGCGCGCAATGTTGGTATGCCATACACCCGGGTTCGTTTCCTGGCACGCTTCGTTTATGGTTTCTACGCCTCGAAGATTATACTTCTCGAAATGGTTCAAAAACGGTAAAAAATTTGTTTTGAAACCATTTTTAAATGGTTATAAAACCGTAAACTTTTGTATTTACGGTTTTTTAACCAAGCTGATTGGAAATGGTTAGGTCCCGTAAAGATAGAAAAATATTCCAAACCGTAAATTTAACGGTGAATTAGATGGACAGACTACTGCCGGTCATTTACCCTTAATGTTATGATGAAATTTCTAACAGTGCATTTACGTACTTTGTGTTACATTATCTTGATTAACTTGTCATTGAGTTATGAAGCACATCTCATTTTATCTTCACAAATTTTAATGATCCAGAACGAGTACTAGTGTACTTACATGCTCGCCTTTTCACGAATTTTCAGCACAGTGAACATTGTTTAATGGATGCAATTACGCATTACCATAAGGCAGACTGTTAAGTTTCATAGATCATTTTATCTATTTCTCGTCTCATCTTAAGGTACGGGAAGTGATGAGGGGGAAAAAGAAATTAAGAGACAGCCCATTTAAGGTGCTGCTCTTTTAAAAGCTGCCTTTTCTAGTAGATAATGTTATACTGTGAAACATAAAATCAAGGATTAATTAATTAAATTAAAATGTCGCTTAAAATTAATGCAACTACAAGATGGTTTAGTGTAGAAGGAAAGAAGTTATTGATGTTAAACTGTCAAAATATGATAAAAAAAAGGACAAGAAATATTGTTACACGATGTTGATACCACTGTCATGAATGTATTATTGCAAAACTGATAAAATGGTTTATTCGGAAACAAAATATACTAGAGGCTATATTAGTTCGATTGTAATTGGTGAGACTTCTTGAGCACGAAGTGCTCGCAGAACCCTTGAGGTCCTACAGCTTGAAGTTTGCTCCGATCACATGATCTCTTACCCTTCTGTAGCTCTCTCTCGCAGAAAGAAGATGAAAGCACGGTACTCCGTCCAGATATTAACACGTTCGCCGTCGACCACGTGCCCTCAATATTGGAGTATGTTATATATGGAAAATTTGCTTTATATAGAAATATTTAGAATTGCTAACATAATTTATTATGAGGAAAAAAATCTCAAGTAAACAAAAGAAACCATGGTTAAGCTTTTTTTAATCAGCATGTCTGTATTTCGTTTCTAGCTATGGTTTATTGTTTTTTAACGGTAGATCAAAATCTTGATATTCTTATTTAAATTTCACAAGCAATATTTAATAACATCTTTTGAGATATTTCTCAAAATATGGTATTCCACAGACAATTGTCGTTAAAACAATAACAATGTGTCCTAGAAACTCTATTAAACTATCCTTAACATTGAATTTTGCTTTTCTCACCTAAAACTAGATGTTGGAGCTTTAGATTATAATTAAACTCCTAAGATAAAATAAACAGTGGGCTGTATAAAAAAAGGGAACGAATCATTTTCCTTAAACTCGGTGTGTTTCCGTACTTAGGAAGCGGACGTCCGACTTCCTCGAAATCCAAACGAAGACTGATTGACATTCGCGCGCATTGCGCATGCTCACATTCGAACGTATTATAGCCCAAACATACACCGGGCCTTGAAATGTTATTTCAACATTATGTGAATGGCAATATAGAAAAATATGAACAGATTAAGAAAAGAAACAGAAAAACATATTACACAATACACATGTATTCAAATTTCGAAGTTCAGGGGTAGCAAAGCAACCATTGATATTGGCCTTTTATAGATTCCGTTTTGCGTTTTAACCGTAACAACTCTAATTTTGCCATCTGGTCCAGGAAATCCTTCTAAAATTATTCCCCGGGGCCCGTTACCCGTAGCTACTTGGTCATCCTTAAGCAAAACTAAATCTCCGTTTTTTATATTGTTTTTTTTTTTTTTTTTCAAATTGCCATTTGGTGCCTTTGCTGTAAGTGAGATAGATAATCTCTACTCCAGCTTTTCCAGATTAACTGATTGAATTTGGTTACTCGTTGCCACGCAGTTAATTTATTACCTGAAATGTTAATTAATGAGGGCTCGACTATAGAAGTGATAGGTCTTCCGATTAGAAAATAACCTGGAGTGAAAATTGTTAAATCATCTACATCTGTCGACAATGGAGTAAGGGGTCTAGAGTTGAGTATAGCCTCAATCTGATTGACTATAGTTAAAAAGTCCTCGTAATTTAATTTAACGTTGCTGATTGTTCTTTTCAGGTGGTGTTTTATCGACTTTACCCCTGCCTCCCAAAGACCCCCAAAGTTAGGAGCCCTCGGCGGCACGAATTTCCATTCTTACTTTTTCACGTGACATATAATTCGAGAGGGCCTCATCAGGATGATTAACCAAATTGAATAATTTTTTCAATTCATTATTACATCCTATAAAATTCCTTGCGTTATCCGTGTATAAGTATGCAATCTTTCCTCTTCGTGAAAATAACCTTTTCAAGGCCGTAATAAAAGACTGTGAGTCAAATCGGTAACTAACTCTAAATGTACAGCTTTAGTCACGAGGCATATGAAAATTGCTAGATAAATTTTGTGAAAAATACCTTTTCGTTGGTATTTATATTTAACTGTACAGGGTCCACAGAAATCTATCCCGGTACACATAAAAGGGGAGAAGGTGTTGCCCTTTCTTTGGGTAGACTACCCATAATCTGCGCACAAGTTCACGGTTTCGCCTTGAAACAAGTTACGCAATCATAGACAACTTTCCTGCAAATGTTACAACCTTTAAGTGGCCAAAATCTTTGCCTCACCTGATACAGCAAGGACTGTGGTCTTAAATGCATGTATCGTAGGTGATAATCCTTAATAATTAAGTAAGTTACCTTATGGTTAGATTGCAATATAATAGGGAGTTTTTGAGCTGAAGGTAAGTTGCTATGGCTTAAACGCCTTCCTACTCTTAAAATATTTTCTTCATTTAGATAAGGATTTAAAGATCTTATCTTGCTATTAGGTGCGAAATTACCTTCCGTCGGCAATGTTTTGATTTCCTTACTAAATATTTCCTGCACATACCGAAATATAAAATTTTTACTTCTTTGAATTTCCTCATTATCTAGGGGCCCCGTTTTCTTGGTTTTTACCTTCTGAAAATTATTCAGGAATCTCCAAACAAAACTAAATACTCGAATAATTGTGGTAAAATTATTACTACAATTGATAATTCTGTCCATAAAGTCGTTTGAGTCAGCAACAGTTAATGAAAAGCACAAATTGTTCGCAATTGGTCTAAGTTCTCGCGAATATTCTTCTAAGTTGTGAACGGAAGGAACTTTTAGTTCTGGAAGTTCACTATTCTGTAGAAAACTGGGTCCCTTCCACCAGCAGTTGGTTTGAAAGAATTTTTCGATGTCCGCACCTCTTGACAAAATATCAGCAGCGTTATCCTCGGAATTAACGTGACGCCATAGTCGAGGAACAGTCAATTGTTGTATCTTGGAAACTCTATTCGCAGACAAATGTCTTTAGATGTGGTTCGTTCCTGATCCAAGTAAGCACTATTGTAGAATCAGTATATAACTTGATGTTACTTATAGTAAGCTTAAGTGACTCGGTGATTCTCTTGAAGAGTTTAGCTAATAATAATGCAGCGCATAATTCCAGTCTAGGAATGCTAATAACCTTCAGGGATGCTACTCGAGATTTACTGCAAAGTAAATTTACTGCGATTTGACCAGACGTGGATAAACATCGTAAATATATCACTGCCCCATATGCCCTTTCTGAGGCATCCGAAAAACAATGTATGTCTATTTGTAGCATCTCGTCGCACAATACATATCGGCTAACCTTAATATTTCGTATTAAATGCAAGCTAGAAGTAAAAGATTTCCAAATTTGGCTTTCGCTTTCCGGTAGAGTTTCATCCCAATTAATCTTCAATAACCAAAATTTTTGTATAAATATTTTCGCTCTAACTATGATAGGACCTAAAAGACCTTGTGGATCAAATATTTTCGCAATATCCGATAAAATTGTCCTATTCGTACATCTGGTGGAGGTTGCAATTGAAGGAGAAACAGTAAATTGAAAACAATCAATTTCCGGGTTCCAGATAAGACCTAGTGTTTTCAGTTTCGTTATTGTGGAATTGATAATTTCTATCTTCATGAGGAACGTTATTCAGTAGTGGGCTTGAATTCGATGACCACTTGTACAATTTCATACCGTCAGCCTGAAACATTTGGAGTAATTGATTTTGCAATTGTATGGCCCTTTCTAAATCTTGCTCACCCGAAACAACATCATCCATATACATATCATTCATCACCACTGAGGACGCTTCAGGAAATCTACTACCTTCATCCAGCGCTATAGTCTGTGTAATTAGAATAGGCGCATCAAGGTCGCGTTTCCTACTGCGTTGCCATGGCAGCTGCAGAAAAGATAACAGCGCCAGATTTTTTTTTTTTTCTTTTTGCACTGCAGTTAAGGCAATTGCATTACTACACCTCCGATTCAAAACATTATAATAATTGAGAAAAAGTAATGAGAAAGAATTTATTTTCCATTTATTTCTTTTTGATGCTAAGTAAATGCAATTAAATTTCTCATAAATTAAATCAAGAATGTTTAGATAAGATTTTAACATTTACAAAATATAAAATACGATAAATTAGGTATACAATAGCTTTCTGAAACACATAAAAATATTAGAATAAGACTTAGATTGGTTAAAAATTTTTGATTACTTTATCTGACGCAATTTATTTTTGCCATTGAGAAATAAATCTGATTTGAATCCGTTTATTATTATTATAACTAAAACAGCAAACTTACTTATGTTCGCCAAACCAAGTGGAGGAAAAGTTTCTAGCACAGAAACCATGACGACCAGAAGGGGAAATGGTTGAGTTGTGTGACCTTGACACGCCGATTCTAATTACACAGACTATAACTGATTCAAAGTTCTAGTGGCCAAGAATGGCGCTGCAACGGTTCCGTAAGTAACCGTGTTCAACTTGTAAATTTTTATTTCGTCTTCCGGATCTTCTTTCCAAACGATTCTTCGTAAATTTCTGTTCTGGATGTAGAAGGATTTGCCGGAACATTTTTTCTACATCTGCAATAAACGCAATTTTATGGGTACGAAATCGAAATATTATTGAGAATCGTGCAATATACCTTCATTCAGAAGTAAGGAATTTAATGAACAACCTGTAGTTGTCGGTATCGAAGCATTAAATACCACCCTTAGCTTAGTGGTTTTTGCCAAAGGCTTATAAACGCTGTGATGAGGGATATAATAACACGTATCCGGTTCGTTTGATTCGTCGAATTTTTTCATATGGCCCAAGATTTCATATTCTTTCATGCATTCTTTATAAAGTGACAACGGTACGGGCGTTAACCTTAATCGTTTGTGTAGCGAATTTAAATTTTGGACTGCCAACTTCTTCGATTCTCCTAACTGCTTAGCATAGTCTTGCTTCATCGGCATCTTGACTACATATCTACCTGTTTCGGTTCGGGAATGTGTCTCCTTAAAATGGTTATCACAATAAGATTCGATATTTCCTTGATTGAAGTTGCCTTTCTTTACATTCTTCTATTTCCCAAACATTCTTCATTATCGCGTTAAGATCTTCCGTATGATCTTGATCATTTACAAGTCCACCAGTAGACTTTATTTCCCGGTTCCAATTTATTTAAACTCCCAGCGACCATAAATCCAAATACTGACTTTCTTAACGTTATACATCCGTTATCTAAGTAAATTTGCTGTGAGTCGATTAATTCGTAAAAATGTTGCGCACCGATAATTATATCTATCTTAGAGGGTTTAAAAAAGCCTGGATCTGCTAAATTGATTCTATGCGGCAGAATGATGTTTGAAATATCTAAATTGACTAGACGGAATTACATCACTTATTTTTGGCACGACGAATAGTTCTAAGGTTTTTTCATAACTTTTATCTTTATTCGCTTTTGTAGCGTATACTTTCGATTTCACCTTTAATTTTGAATTCTGCAACCCATAAACAGAAATATTAGTATACTGCGGTTTTTAATTTAGAATATCAATGCAATTAGTTGTGGCATAACAGGATTGCGAGCCGACATCAAGAATGCATCTGAAGGGTAAATACTTCCCCAAAAGATCCTTAACATAAATAACTGCCGTTGACAGGAGAACAGTTTTATTTCCACGTGAAAATAAACAATTACTATGTTTACTGGTTTCATGCGATTGAGCTCTGGTTGCGAAATCAGCAGAATGATCCCTTAATCCCCTCGTTGGATTTTTGTCTAGTTTATGGTCGCCAGATGGCCGAAAATGAAGAGAGCTGTGGTGATTCATATGACATACTAAGCATCTAAACTTGATGACACACCGATATTTTGAATGATGGTTCAAACAATTCGTACATAATCTATGAGGTTTCACAAATTCGAATCGTTTTTTAACTTCCATGGATTGATACGTAGGACATTTATATAAAGGATGAGAATACTTTTTGCATAAATCACATAAATCTGAATTTTCTTTCAATAGGAACGCTTTTGTTTTTGAAGCATATGTTTTTTCCTTGCATTGAAGCACAGAATCTTTGTGGATATTTTCTAAAATTTGTAATCGCTTTTGTAAGAGTCCTATAAAGGCATCCCATTCGGGTAAATCGTTCGATATAACCGACATTTCATACAATTTTCTCGTTTCGGGATCTAATTTCGGAACAATAACATTGATCAACAGCAATTCAGAAAATTTATTCTGCTTTAATTCTAGTTGATTTAAAGCTCTTAAGTTTTTTAATAAACAATCGATTAAAGTTTGAAGTTCTTTGCTTGACTTTGCCGCTTTTAATCTATTAAAGTTTAATAGTTCATGAATATGACCGTTAACTATAAGTTTGTTTTCGAATCGTTCGACTAATGCCTACCATAAAGATATCTTCCATACTTTCTATTTGTTTGGCATTGCCTGTTAAGGCCGATTGTAAATAATATAGTTTCTGTTGATCAGTTAATTCGTTATTGCCGTCTATTAACATTTGAAATTGAGAACTTAAAGAATAACCATTCAATATATAAACCTGAGAGTCTCGGTAGTGGAATTTCAGGCAATTTCACGCTCGTTTCTTTAACTATTTTATCATGTGTAACAGTAACAATATCATTATTTTTCTTAACCGCAGTTAGAGAATTCAATAATCGTTTAACGCTCACCTTGACATCTTGAATGCTGTTCTCGATCTCCGAAAATTCCTTTTCGTGTTCCGCGATCTCTTCGTCTTTCAGAATTCTATAGTAGTCCAATGTCAGTTCATCGGTTTTAGGTTACAATTTAATTAACAAATCCAGCTTACTTGTTAGTTTTACTTCGTCCGCTTTCTCCGCTTCTTCGGACAGAAATGTGGTCAATTTCGTGATTTGGGCTTTAATATTATCCCTCTGGCGATTCAATACATTTTACTCCATTTTCATTTCGGTTCAACGCTTCTTCGCTTATCGTATGAGATGAACACTAAATCCCAAAAATAATCCAAGGCACTAATTCGCTCTGGCTAGACGAACCAAATGTTGGAGCTAAAGATTATAATTAAACTCCTAAGATAAAATAAACAGTGGACCGTGTAAAAAAAAAGAAACGAATCATTTTCCGTAAACTCTGTTTATTTCCGTACTTAGGAAGCGGACGTCCGACTTCCTCGAAATGCAAACGATGATTGACTGACATTCGCGCATTGCGCATGCTCACATTCGAACGTATTATAGCCCAAACACTAGAAAAGCAATCCGTAAGCAATTCATAGACTGCTTATACGCAGCTTTTAAAGTATAGTCTGTTGAAAATAAAAACATGTGAAAGAATCGCTTTAAAAAGGTTTACGAAAATATGTACGTCCTGAATTATGTATGGTCCTGAAACAGTTTTACTTTAGAAAGGTTTTTGTTTTCAAATAACATTTATTTGATCTCTTCAGTTTATGTTTTATATCAGAAAATATAAGCATTTCATAACATGCATTTGGCAGGTTATTTAAAATTTGTTTTTGATGTTTGATAGTATGACATTTTTTACAAAATAAATTACATTGATGAAAAACGTTTAAACTATTTCATTACACTGTTTTTGATGTCACTAGTTTAAACTGTTGTTTAGAATATATAATAAATATAGAAATTATTTGACATGCCAATATATCCCACTTTAATTGAGTCAATCTCTTTTACACTCCCTCACGATGACGGCAAATCTAATCGAAAATGGTCCTGATCATCTCAGGAAAAGCATCTTGGTGTGAAATAGTATGGTAAATTATTCCAATATAAAGCGCGTTAACCTGTTTGCAATCAATCTAATCGAAGATAATATAGAAAATTAAGCCACTTTCACATGCGAAGCAAATTATTTCTGATGAGGATGGTCTCACAGCAGCACTTGATTGCGGGAAATTTTGAAGTTTTCCGAGTCAGTACTTTGGTTAAAAATATGGATTAATAATCTATGGCGATGCGTGAGTCAATCTGTTAACCCCGTTGTCTTGAAGTATGGCTCGATTAAAGCAATCAGCGGGTTCATCTGTAAAGTTCAGGAAGAATTGGCTCAAGCTCAGACAAAGGTCCATTGATTAAACTGCGAAGTTCGCCGCATAAATTTTAATTAATGTTGTATGATCAGTTTGATTAGAATGCATTGTTCTTTAATCCGAAGACAGCAGTACTTTTATATGTTGTTACGATTTCTTTTAAACTTTATTTCCTCAGAAAAGGAGGTATTTATTATCGATTTTGCCAGTTTGCCATGTTATATTTTCTTTTAAGGACTGGTCGATATTTTCTTCGAATCGCACTTTTTACCGTTTTCAGTCATTCCTAGGTTTAATCCAGAGCAAAATAATGATGAGAGCACAGAAAGGAGAAATGTATGTTATGCTCTTTAAAAAGTCGCACTAAAAATGTTTATTTTGTTCCTTAAATGAAATATTCATTGTTCAATCAGTCATCATTCTATTGAATTGCTATTGCTTTCAAAGTTACACACATCGAAAACAGTTTAGATTTTACAAAAATACAAATTCCGATTTAAAAAAACAATATAAATCGGATTTTCTAAAAGGGACATCTGCATTTTGAAAAAAAAGGTAAACTCTCAGTTTTAATTTATTAATTTATTTGGCATACTTAATCAAAAATAGATTGGATTAAATGCCATTGATATTGCTATTATCTACCGAACTAAAATAGTTGAAGATTAGACCAACCCATAACGTTTACCAACTTTTTTTAGAAGTCAAGTGTCTTTTTTTAAAAATAAACTAGTCATTTTTTCTCACTCAGTGCGTTTTTAGTTATAAATTATGAGTGTAGTAACACTACAAACGTATTTTAGAAGTTAACAAACAACGAAGTACGAAACAGTTTAAAATGGCATGCATAAGGTAATCGCTTGCGTTCTCTCCTTTTTGTAAAACATATTTTCTAAGAGTGGACGTAGTTGCCGTAAAAAAAAAGAACGAATAGATGCATTACTTCAGAAAATTGCTTTAACATCTTTAAAGAAATTAAGTAGGGGATGTACTTGAAAACAACTTTGGTAGCGAAAAAAATCGAAGGAAAGAATAAACAAAAAGCTTGTATCGAACTTCCCCATAAAGTTAGCAGTAAATGTTAGCAACTAATTGTAAACGATATTTTTTACGTAGTACAGTACACATATTTTTGATTGACATTAAACTGGTGACTGTAGATAATACCATATACTGTTTGGCTTGAATGTGAAAAATAAGCCATGTGATTCAAGACGAAAGCAAAAAATATTGCCAGAAAGTTAGTTTTATACCTTGAAACACACATAAATACATTTTTATATGCGGCTTCTTCCTATTTCTAGTCACGAATATTAGGCATGTTCTTCTGGGAGGAACAACGAAAGAAAAAAGGAATAACGAAAGAAATTGAATAGAATGTTCCCTAAACATGCAGCTCGTATAACCTTGCTAATGACTCATGTATTCTGACAAATCATGCCTGATTATCTGCGTTACAGATGTCTTTCCTTTCTCGTAGTCAAAGTAATTTAGTCTATCTAATACGAAAGTCAGTAACACAGCTCATATATTACAAGAAAATAACCTGCGTCTGTTGTCTATTTGTTTGGCTACTGCTGAATAATAGGACCTATAATCAGCCTCATGGATATTCAGATCAGTAGAGGTCATAGCTATTGATCTACTTCAGGCCAGTGAGAAGCTCTTGATATGAACAATTATTAGTAATTCAAGTTCGGATTTCAATCAAAATTCAGATTCAACAATGCATCTGTATCCAATAGAGCTGTTGAATACAAACGTGCAAAAGATTGAAAAGCAATGAAAATAATATTTAAAGGGGTTGGAGAAATGTTGATTTAAAATGTTTTTGAGAATGCATTGTACCATTATCTATATTTTAACATATATTCTTGAATATTTAAAATAAATTCAATAAACTCATGTATTCTGCGTTGGAGATGATAAATGATTACGCTGCACCGGAGATAATTATATTTTCTTAGAAATTACTTACATTTTCCTCGTTATTTCACATGTATTTTGTTGTGTATATTAAATTATACAGATTATGAATTATATATTCCAGTTAACCTAAACAATTACTAATTTTTGTGTAAAACTACAATGAAGAGATACCATTAAATATAACAAAAACCAAATAACTAAAAATAAATTATTCATAACAAATATTTACATTATAGGCAGGGATAGCTGTTACTTTATTTTTAATGTAAATACTGGTGCGTTAAAAACGATTTAAACACGTTTTTAGAGTTTGTAGAATGACATAAAAAATGCTTCAAGGAAAATTCTTTTATACATAGGTTTGCCTACGTAACATCTAAAAATCAAAAGAAACCTCAAACTCACTTTATTTGAAGCAAAAAATCAAATTGATTAATATTTGAAAATTGTTAACTACGTAAATGTAAATATTGTCTATCATCGAAATATGCTAGCCGTACAGATGCCACTGTACATGTCTTATCATTTAAGCAATAGTACACGTTTTTTTCTCAGTTGACTGGCCATGTAAATGAAACAATTTTGATACAAGAAATTGTGCATAATAGGTTTAAAAACGTTTCAACAGCTCAAGACCATTGTATTTTCCACGATTTTTAAAATTACAAATAAACTAAAGGACGGCTTAAAATCGACAGTACTTGGGGTATAGTGTAAAACACTAACTGTAAATAATCCTTGAAAATTATGTTCTAAAGATATATTTTCGAAAACTGATTTGACAAAAAAGTTTTTAACTGCATCACCACCCCTAATTCTTACTTTTTAAAGCAAAAAAGATTTAGCTTTCAAATGTGCATACAAATAATAACATACCTGACATTGCATGGAACGCTGCATTAAGACACGTAATTAGCTCATTCATTAAAGTTTCTCGTGATCCTAAGTAAGAAGATTAAAACGGAGAACAGGACACGCTCGTAAGACCAGGAATCAAATCTTCTAGTTATGATAATTGTCAGGCAACAAGAGTTTGAATAATAAGCAGTTGTATTATACAACCCATGTATACCTTTTGCTTTAAGAATGAAATTTAAACTACGAAAAGTTATTATACTTTCTCCAAAACATTACGAATTACTTATATGAGATTACTCACCTCAAAATTGGAATTAAAGTTTCTTTGAAAAATATCCAGCTTAAAAGATTAAGGTGCGCTGTAGTATTTAGAGATGTTTAATCTAGTAAGAAACACGATGTACATTACGCAATTATTTTATGGAACTACTAATTATACTATGTTAAGCTATTCTGCAGCAAATAATGATGCGAAATGTAAAAAGAAGTATTGCGGAATATTTAATAGCTTTTATAACTTAATGGTAATTAGGAAGTGCATGCACAATATTTAAAAAAAAAGCATTAATAATCATTTTACTGACTTTACTGGTAATTATTTTAAACATATACGCTTATTTTAAACATACAGGGCCGAAAAATGCAAAGGCTAAAAATTTAAAAAATGGGCTTTTTTCAAAAATACGTCAGACAGGGGGTGGGGGACTTCTTGATTTGTGTGCGGTATGTCTTAAGTGAAAGCAGTTGCACAAAGCATCATTGAATGACCAAAGATCATACGCGGAATGTGAAGACAAGGCTTCAGTTTTATTAAATGCATCCATCCAGCTAACGTTTCTTGGCAATGTGGCAAGAAACAGGATGCTCTTAACCATAGACATATTAGCATAGACGGAGTCATCTGGCTTTTCCTTCGCTAATGCGAGTGACTGAAGGGCGAGTACGTCACGTGACGGAGACCACCAATTAGCTTCTCGTGTCTTATCTCGCTTCGCATTATCTGCTTTTACCTTAATTTTTTCCCACGCAGCGCGAAGATTTCAAGATGGGCTTTTTGCTGCACATTAAATTGCACCGAACGAAGAAGGCTTGGAAGATCTTCTTTTCATAAGTATAAAACTAAATTCTCAATAAAATGTCATGAAATCTATCTTAGACAGTCTAATATTTTTTTACTTATAATTCTGTGTACCGATATAATCTTCAAAAATGGTTTTCTTTATTGTAAAGAAATTTTTAGACAAAAGTCGCAAAGGAAGGGAAAAGGCGAGTTTATTCGTAGAATAAACATGGGTTTTCTGAGAGGAAAATTTTGAATATAATCCTAGGCTTTTTAAATACCGTACCCATGTACGAGTCGAAGTATTTTTTTACAAAATTTGGAAGCGAAAAGGGGGCGAACTTATACACAGGTTAGGGGGGGGAGTCGTTACTACTTACAAAATCTTCGATGCTCAGAATCTTTAATGAAATTTAAAGGAAAATAATCATCTTCAAGTTCAAAAAGTCTAAAAACTTCATTCTTAGTTATTTTTTTAACTTCATCTAATATTACGCTTGATTTTAGAACAAATGTATGAATTTAAAAATGCAATCTAAATAAAACATACGCATACATATATATGTGCGCGTACCCAGAGTCGAAGTATTTTTGACAAAATTTAGAAGCGAAAAAAGGTTGAACTAATACACAGGTTGGAGAGGGGACGAATACTACTTACAAAATATTCGGTGTTCAGAATCTTAAATGAAATTTAAAGGCAAATAATCATCTACAAGATCACAAAGTCTAACAACTTAATCCTTTTTTATTATTATTAAAATTCAAATTTATCACTGGAATCTATCAAAATAAAGACTATTGCTTATTAGAATCCTAATATAAAGACACAAGTTAGACATAAATTCACGAAATTAATTCTGTTTAAAAACCAATAAAATTATGTTTAACTGTCATTGTGCATAGTTGATATTACATGTAAATACTTCTAATGCATTAATGAGCTTAAAATGCCTGGCACAAATAAACAATAACAATTAAGTAAAAGTTTTTTTTTAATATTTTACCTAAAGCAAAGCTTAATTTAAGAACAAATGTATGAATTTAAAAGTTCAATCTAAAGAAAATATATGCATACCTATATATGCGCGTATATATACATACACATATATGCGCGTATATATACATACATATATATGCGCATATATATATATATATATATTACGTTGGGTAATTTTAAAAAAAAGTCTAAAGAATATAGAGGAGAGCGGGGCTATACCGTACACATAAGGGAGATTCGTCGATACATAGGAAATTACAAAGTAAAGGTTGTATGAACAAAAGCAATATGTAATTGGATTATTCGGCTACTGATCATACATAAAAATTTTGGAACTATTCCACTTTTTCAACATATAAATTGGTGATTAAAAAAATTTACCTTGTACGAAAAAGCCCCGGGGGTCGATGCTATACCGTACAGTAGAAGGGGCTATACCGTACAGTTTAAAAATTATCTGTTTAGGTAAGTAATGATTGTAATGCAATAGATTACTGTACAAAAACTTTTTATTACTTATAAAGGTCGTAACTAAGAAACTGTGTATTGCAATTGTAAAATTTTAGAACAAATTACAATCCAAAAAAAAATCAGGTTAACTTTAATAAAAAAGTTCTAAGATTTCATTATAAACCCAAAAGAGAGCAGAAAAAAAGTCACACGTTAAGCGTTGTACATAAACCACAAATGTAGTTGTCTGCAGACTCCGCAGCACTGCACCTGTACCACAGCTCTTTATCCTTTGCCGAAATCACCGCACAAAATGCAGACATCCTTGGAGCCTGAAGCTTCTCTTGTGAACCCTTTATCAAGAAATGACTTCATTGGGTCCACATCATCTAAATAATCGCCTTCGACACTGTCTTTCATATCATGAAGTTCGTCTTCTGATGATGAATCATCAAATTTGATGTTTCTCCTGCTTTTAGATTTCGCAGATACTGTTGTTTCAGGAATTGTTTTCTTAGGTTTAAGGGTTTGCTTTGGTTTCACTTTTGAGTCCCATGTTCACCTGTTTTGAATTTTTCTGCCCTACCTTTTCAGCTTTTATCTTTCCCTGCAGTTGTTGATTTTTTTTCTTTTTATTACCTAGAAAGTCTTTTTATTACCTAAAAAAAACTTTTTATACCTAGCAAGTCATAATTTTCTTATAACTATGAAAAAATTGTTACAAAGAAATATAAAACTTTGACATTTTTGGTAGGCCTACTTTCCTCGTAAGTTACAATCGCTGTAGGTATGTTGCCATAGCAAACCATTTGGGGCTATGTCGTACAGTTAGGGGATAAACCGTACACTTCTGTACGATTCAGCCCATATCTGTACCTTGTGGCAATATATTAAAATAACTTTAAATTCTATCACTTAACTAATCATCGACGACAACCAAAAAAGAGCTTAAGAGAAGTAGTTTATTATGATCTTACAGTTACTAGCATACAAGAAAATATTCTTCACTTACCTTTTATTTAGTACTGGACGAAAATTAGAAGAAAAAGAGTAAAAACAGGTCTTTTTTCTGAGACACATACACGTACGCATAGCGAAACGATATCTATACTGTAAACTTGCGTGATCTGCCGCTAAACTGCAGCACTTGACGGAATCTTCTAGCTTAAAATCTAGGCCAAAAAATGGGTGTACGGTTTAGCCCCGCTCTCCCCTAAATTAAAGTTTAAATGTCTCTTAAGGTTTCTCGACTATTATTTTATAACCAAAATGAATCTTTAATTATTGTTTTGTTTTATATTTTTCTTTTCAAACATATTTTATGAATTGCAGTGAATCACAAATCAATCCTCTATCGGTAAGACCAAACCAGACCCGTCCTTTCGAATTTTACCGGGGGGAGGGGATGACAAAGTGTATATTCTCTTTATTTGCTATGCTGAGGAAACAAAACACATGCACATTCATAAAAATACATTATATCCTCAAAGTCGGGGATGGCAAACACCCCCAAATGGCCGCTCTAAATGGAATGCCTGGAATAAAGATATTAAAATATCGGGAGCAACGGAAAATTGACATTATATATACATGTTTTTAAGCTGTTTTTTAATAATAATTTAGTTTTATTGAGCGAACTGTTAACCTTTGAATTCAACTTGAAATCCCGCGCTTTAATGAACATTTCATTTAAAAAGAAATTTATAACATTTACACAATCAGTGATCAACTATTACAATCCTATTTACGTGCTTGTCAATAAACCAAAAAAAAAAAAACCTTTAATAAAATAACTCAATAACCAACTGTGCGGTTGCGCTCGTTACCGTAAATTTGTGAGAACCCCAATTCGAGTGAATTTCGAAAGGCTCGCTTAGCAGCTCTAGTAATTCCTTCTAAGCAGAGATTGGTTTCTCTTCTTGAACACGTGAGGGAGACCGCTTTCCGCCCTTGTGACACTGGAACGCCCTCAAGCGGTATCTAAGAGTTTATAAGATCCATGCTCTTAACATTCAGACCGCTAATGTAATGTATCCTTGATAAATGAGAAAATGTAAATGCTGGCTGCGTCATGACTGCACATACTAAATATTTTGTAGAAACGCATTGCAATTTATTACAGTAAAATTCGCTTTATGTGATTACGGTTAATATCATCAGACGTTTAATATGATCAAACTTGCTACGCCCTATCTGCTTGTATAAAAACGCATGATTTTTTTCCTAGTAATAGAAACTTATTTTTCTGTTATGAAGATATTTCCTCCGTTCAGCGAAAATCTCGAATGAAAATAATGTATGCCTTACTAGCTGATGAATACGTTTCAAATTTTGTATCCAAAGTGCAGAAAAAAGCTAATAGCACACGTTTTTATGATCATTATTATTACAAAAGCTTATTAAATGAAATTGCTTTGTAAAAGCAAAAAAAACCAGCAATACATGCCTTTTTTTAAAGTCCATAATTACTTATCACATTTTCTTATTTTTTGGTAAGTACATTCATTTTATTTTAACAACCCGTAAATCAATGTTTTTGCGGAAATCAACAGTGTATTTATTCGTAAAAGTATACCTCTTCAGAGCAATAACTCTTATCATTCATTATTATCATTTGGTAATTTGTATCTCGTCCATATGTGATAACATTAAGCTAAGCATGCTGCAGTATCACGTTCTTAAAATATTTAAATGATGTACATTGTTTCACTTAAAGTAATAATTCCATTATATTTTAAAATTGCACTTTTAACTAACGAATAGGTGAATGATTTTTATTCAATAAAATTATAACCATCACAAAATAAAACAAATCATTCGTGATCAAATGTGATGTTGACGTGAAATATAATTACTATCTGAGCTATTAAAAGCAACGCATCGCGTTTAGAAGAAAGTTTTCCGACAGCGTTTAATGCCTCCAATGCCCCGAGCCTGCCTATCTTCAGAATAATCTACCTCTCTAAGAAAACTGTGGCTCATTTTTCTCGTCACTTGGACCCTGGCAGAGTTTTATGCTGGGAAAGCTAAACAAAGCTTCCTGATAATTATTGAACTCCTCCTTCCCTGACAGGAAATTAATAATTGAACATAATGGGTAACGATAGCTTTATTCTATCGTTCCCTGCCACACATATTAATCTTTTCTGGAATATATTCAACAACATTCTTCTAAATCTCCCCTTCCCTCAGCTACACTCTGCATAAAATGTAAACTAATTAAAGTTATATTGATTTGTTATGAATCACATTCACACCTTTAAAACACTCGATCATAATTATGTGATATTTTTACTTGGGTATAGTAATCAAGAGCGTATCAAGGTTTAATCACCATGTTTTGAGATTGCACTGAAAGTTTACTGAAATTAATTATGTAATACCAATTTGAATTAACTAAAATACAAAGAACGATGTTTGGTCAGGTACGTGTGTGTAAGCTTAACCTCTCACACCACCTAAATGTATATCAGCAAAGTATTATTTAAAATTATATAAAAATTTAGAAAAGTTAGTTCGGGAACTTCTCAATTTCTTACTTGGTGGCGACTATTGACAAGTCCTCAAACTTACTTTTCTGATGACTTCCTTATAAATATAAGTACATTTGTCATATCTTATTTTCTTACGTATTTCCACCTTTACACAATATTAAGTTGCGGAGTGTGTCCTAGAAAAAAAATCTGGTAAAAGGGTAATAGAACGCATCTAAACAAGTAATTTTCGGGGTGCGTGCGTAAAGCAAGTTATAAACTGTTCGACCTCACTGTGATTGAACTCATAACGCGATGTTTTTTGCACTCATCGTCATTCCAAATCATACATTCCATAAGACATGGCGGGTTTCACTAACCATAAAGAGTCAGACAAATTCCTTGTATGGTGTTGTGAACGGGAATCCTCTGCAAGCACATTTTTTAACCACAACTGTGAAATCTAAGAACTTAAATTCTATACAGGATTTTTAATCTTATTCTCAGTAGTTTTTCGCATTTTCACTTACCTGGCATGCCATGTTTTCCGTAGACAAAGGGTCCTGCTTTAATCAAATACACTACACAAGATTAAAGGTTTTTAGTCCGGCACTTGTCTCGTCCGGAAATTCTCCCATTAGATTTTGGCCTTCAGAACTCCTGTTCACAGAATCAAACATGACATCTCCGCTTAATCAGTAAAACAAGCGTTCATGTTTAGAAATGACGATGAATGAGTAAAAAAGTGAATTACAGCTATGTCTAGCCTCTAGTCGTATGCACATGCATTCTGTGGCGAATATTGGTAATTTCGATAACTTCTATGCTTCTTTTTAAAATGTTCCTAGGAGCTCAGAAAGAGCAACAGAAAACGAAACATTTCTGCCACATTCAAAAAGTCATTTCATGCGCCTGAAGGAATTGTGAGATGTATCGTATCAAGTAATAGTTTTCGATTTAAAAATTTCTGTATGAAAGAACTACCAGTTTGCATTTGTAATTCGTTGTATACTGCTATGAAAATTCATTATTAAAATTTTCTTATGAATATTTCTTTGGAATTTGTACACTCATTGTATTTCTGTTAACCGGTGTTATACGTTATTCTACAGTAATTTATTCGACTTTTCAACAATATTTTCGGTATATTTTCATTGTTTGCGCTGTTTTTAATAACACTAACTTAAGAGAGCAATTTGATGATAAAAACTACTACTGGAACCGATTAAACAAAGATATTAAAACTTAGATAGATAGAAACAAAGATATTAAAAAATGTAAAAAGTGTCTTTTCAGATTCGTTGATATTTAAAAACATTCTTAAACAGTTTTCACAAATAAAATGCGATAATATCATATCAGCAAGTACGAGTAATTCTTGTGAAAAGACGCAGCAAAAACTAAATAGAGATATTTTTTAAAATTTTCAGTGTAATAATCTTTTCTAAGTAAAACCACTTTTAGCGCAGTGACTTCTGCATCTGATAAGAACGCTAGGATGACAGTCTTAAAAAATCAGTGAAGAAGAATTAATTTTCAAGGTAAGTTTTATTCTTATACAATGGATCTCTTATCTAAGTTTTGGCGTCTGTTTTTCTAATGCATGTTATTAAGGTATGTGGGTTCTACAGTACAGTAAGAAAATGCTGGACGTAAATTGCTAAATGTGCAAAAATTAGATAATCCTATTTGCACTGACAATTTGCAGTAATCTGATGATGAATAACCGATTAAAATAATTTCTCGTTGGTAATAAAAGTGATTTTCTTAATTAAAACTGCTGTTTTCTAGCGTATAAAGCGCAGACTACATTTACTTTGTCTACTTGCTTACAAATGAAAATTTTATATTATTGCTTTATTTTTTTTTTTTTTTTTTTATGAAGTTATTTGTTGATCCCCCAAAATTATCGAAACAGAAATTTAACTACTGATTATGAATTCAATAATGAAGCACGAGTTACACTCAACTAATATTACATATTGGCTGGAGGTAATGGATAATGAAATTTTTAATCTATTTAAAAAAAAATATTTTGCACAAAAAGTATTAATAAAGTTTTTAAAAAAGTCTTTAAAACATAATTTTCAAAGCGATTATGAAATTTGTAATTCATGCTTGGCTTTTCAATAAAACTGTGTGCATTTTAGAATTTTTATTCATGTGAAGGTTAACCAAATCTAAATTAAATCTTAAAATACAAAATTTTCGACAGCATTTAGACTTGGTATATAAAAATATTTTAAACTCATTTTTCAAGGAGTTGATTTCTAAATATCAATATTTCATTGTTAAATGGTAAAAATGTTAAATTAAGGATAAAAATTAAAACTTGGAGCGCAAGCATATTTTTTTTTGAAAATTAATTTGCGTTTTTTAACAAAACAGCTGACCTGGTTCAAAATAATTTTGGTATAAGTTTTAAAAAAACTTACACTAAAATAAATTTACACACAATTTTAGCGGCAAAAATTAAGAAAAAATCATGAAACCTTTATCTATGAATGCCCTATCTGTAAAAAAAATGAATTTTTAAAATTCCCTGTACAATAATGCATTTTTCATTAATTATAGGTTAAATATGCGCCATGGAGGAAATTCAACAAGAATCAGATGAAGAAGATACGGTATTGAATATACGTATACTAGAAACCAAATCTATAACTGAAATAACGAATTTTAAACTCACTAAAAAAACATTTTCAAGTGAGAAAAAGTGGAAATAAAACAGCATTTTCTTAGCACAGTGAATGAAACTAGAAGAATTCATAAAAACATTCATGGTTTTAAAATGAAATAATTCACGACTTTTATATCAGGTCAACATTTTTATCAAGATACATTTTGTACATAGGTTGTAAGTACTTAAAAATGCACGTTAAGAAAAATCATGAAACTAACGAAGAGCAAAAAGGACCTACGAAAAATTGGATAATTTGTGGAACTGTATTAAACTTTGTTTTGTAAGCGCCATTGTTGTGAAAACGGTTCGTTTATTGTGCCTTATAGCATCTGTCAGAAAAGCCAACTTCCAATTGGACTTGAAAGAAATGTACTCTAAGTTACGTTAATACTTCTAACTTTAAAAGTGTCGATAGAATGAATGCTTTTTGGGTAAGTATCGATTTTCATAGATTGTTTCTTTAGAACAGCATTTTGTAAATATATAAGCTAAACGCTTTGCATTATATCTATTTATTAATTTATAGCATTGCATTATATTTTGAAGCTCAACCTTCTTGTTTCACATATTTTGAAATCAGTTCAATCGATGAAGAATTTAAGTTCTTCGAATATAGCATGCATTTAACGCTTTGGGTACACTTAACGAGTGAGACTTGGCATCTGCTTACTGGGGCGAAGTTACGGTGGACTCCGTCATCTGAATTTAAGAAGCAAGCGTTGACGTTTGCGGCACCCAAGCCAGAAACGGTTAAAGGATCAACTACTTTCGATGCATGTTTTGTAACTCTAAAATTTCTGTTTAATGAGTGCGTGGGCTACAGGAGATATGGTGCATAACTGTACTATATGTTGGGACAGAAAATAGTGCTCATTAGCTAGCTGCAAAGGTTGCTGCATAATGTTACTACATTTCGTGTAATATATAATAGCAATAAAATATCATAAAATGAAGCACCAGTTTTTGCAGCCAGCAAATTGGTACGCTTTTTTTGGGGCAAAATAACGCAACAGTTTTATAATGCATTTCTTTTCGTCAGCTATAGTAAAATATTTAGAGCTGGCGTTATAATTTCTAGTTTCTTAGAGTTTTGGAACCGGGTTTTTAACTTTAATATGACACAAGTAAACATACGAAAGAAATATAAAAAACGGTGAGGTATTAAACGGAAAACACCGCTATATATTTTGAGGGAAAAGAAGATAAATATCTAACTAGATAAAGTTATGATTCTTTTATGGTGATAGTTGCAACGCAATGGCGATTATATTTCCGGAACAAATAATATTTTCTTAGGCTAAAAATTCGTTCTACTCAAAAGGTATCAGCATCAAAATTAGAATAATCATTTCACATTCAAAAAAGTTATTGTACAACCATGAAAAAAATTAAAAGCTGAAAAGATAACACTTAAAAATATACAGCTAAAAATATATAATTGTATAAGAAAATATCAGAACCTTCATTCGAAAAAAAGGAAATAAAATAAACCGCAAAAATGCATCCGAGAAACTCTCCCTTTGTAATATTTTTTTGGAAATTAATTTGACGTGGATTATTTGTTAATTGTTTGATAAACACTCCTGAGTGCTTCAGTAAAAAAAAGACCAAGTGTATTATTTGAACCAAAATTCAATAATCACTAGAAAGTATATATCCGTATTTGTCAATGAGCTATTACAGTAGTACCAGTAGGTGGCTCAAAAATACTGCTTTAGAAAAAACTTAATAGATTTTAACTACTTTCAACACAATTGAAATGATACTTTTCGTTTTTAAGATTGTCTTATTTTTTATTCATGTTTTAAAATTTATACGTTATAATCCGTGTCGATACAGGCAGGGGAATATCTTCATAGTCTCAGAAGTTTTTGAATTTCACATATGTTAAAATATAGAACTATGTAAGTTATAGGTAAATTTTTGTTTAGCTCAAAATAATTCTTGGCCCGAGATACAGGCCGCCAAAGGTGGCGCCTCTGGCGCAATTTCTCACTTGCGATTTTCAACAAAAACTTTCAAGTGCTATAGTTCCTGAACGGTGCAAGATATTTTGATGCGTTTTTTTATTTTAAAGATAATTATATTCTGTTTAAGATAAAAGGCTAAATTTTAAAATATCTGTTCAACTTTTTTTGCTGCAGCCTTTTGAAATTTAAAAAAAAAAAAAATCTTTTATATTTTTTTCTCAAAAAGGCCAATCTCAAATTTTTTTATTTTTCACTGTTGGTTAATACCATTAAGTACTACATTCCCTGAAAAGGAGAGCTTCCACTTTTGCATTTAACGGTTTTTACAAACAATTCAAGGTTTTGCCATATATTTCATCAGTTTTGTTAGCAACATAGTCATATACTGGTCTCATTACGTCAAAATTACATTAATTTAATTTTTTTTAACATGGCATTTAATTCCTAATAAATAATATTAGCGTGAAAAAATCATGACTTTTTTTTTAATTAAGTTTTTTTTTTTTTTAATTTAAAACCAGATTGCTTGTCATAACCATAAACATAACTTAATATTGACATTCTGAGTAAAATGCAATTAATAAAATATTTATTTAAGTGAAAATAAGAATTTTACATTGAAAAGTGTATGTTTATACTAAAAATTTAGAAAAATAAATGCAATACACTGTACTTTCAACCCAATACGCATGTGTAAGGAAAATTAATTGCTGCACATTCGCCAGGTTGTTAATAACGTCAATATATGTATAAAAACCATTAAAATTATTTATGTATATCATTTATTCATAATCACAAATTAAATTAATAATTAAATTAATTTTTATATAACACATACAATTAGGTATTTTCTTGATTCCATTTGCCATCACGTAATTTGAAAAAGAAAACAAGTTTGGCGGTATTTTCTACCCCAAGGTTATTTTTTGAGCTTGTTGTGAACAAATCCAAATGTAGAAAACTTTAGTTCAATTGCTGCTGAAATGAGCATCTGAATTATTTTTGGCTGTTTATTACCCATGAATTCCTTTACAGCAGTTACAGTTTCCCACACTCAAATGTTGACATAGACTGCAATTTCTTTTTCAAATTAAATTCCACAAAAAAGGAAGTGCACAAATTAAGAACTTCAAGCCATTTCTTCATACTTCAGTGTTTCCTTTAACCAAATTTAATTGGCTCTTAAACCTCTCATTTTATATTTTAGGGTTAGAGATGGCTAAAAAAAGAAAAGAAAGGCGTCAATGCATGTTCATATTTTTTTTTTAAAAAGGTATTGTATAGTTACTTTATCTTGCTGATTTAGGTTATTTTATAGCTTTTTCTGAATACTTGTAACAACTTCGACTAATGTAGTTTTTTTTTTCAAATTATTTAAATCAGTTAAGATTGGTTTTAATTGGTTAGGTTCTGTTCCATTGCCCCATTGAAAATATTTTGATATTTATTTCTCTATTAAATTTCTACTTTCTTCTTTAAATACCTGCATAAAAATTAGCCAATTGCTTATGTAGCTTTTTATGGAACGATATATTAAATTCCATTGAACCTCTGAAGGTAAGATGATTGCCATTTCGTTACTATCAGGACAACAAAAATAAAGAAATTATTTTTTCTTGTTTTGAATTGAGAAGATGTTTATTGTCCCCATACCACACAACTCATAATGCTAACCCAAATTAGTAATAAATTCTTCAACATTTTGTTTGATTTGATTTTTGTTAGAACTATCGAGTTAAATCAATGTTTTTTTTTTTTTGAAAAAATCATCGGCTTTAAATTGTGTACAGCCTGATAAATCTTAGAAATATCTTTTCAAAAAATAAAAAAAAAGGAAAGAAAAAAAGAGAAAAAACACTAATATATTACAACCAAAAACATATTAAAGCTTACAATATATGGACATATTCCAAAACATTACCATTTCCAAAAATTATGTCATAAGTTATAGATAAAGCAATTAGTGGTGTTTCGTGCATGTGCTTTGTTAACTTCCTTATGAAAGAAAAGGAAGAAAAATGCAAAGTGATTGAATCCTAAATTGATCCCCCCCCCCCCAGTAGTGTTCCTCATTTTTTTTCTTAACATCAATAGCAAGATATGAAAATGAAATATAAAAAGCTATGTTTTAATGAATAACACATATATTAAAATTAACAACTAATAGATTTGAACTCTAGCTATGAAAAAATGATATTTAAAAAAAAATAAGGGAAATCAATAAATATTTTAAAGTATCGGGCAATAAGATTGGGCAATGTTTGTCTGTTTGTCTACTGGTAAATTTCTTTTGTCTGAAGGGGGATATGTTTCTAATATTTATTTAGAAAATTAAATTAATATAATTTTGACAATGAGACCAATATATGACTGTTATTAACCAAAACTGATAAAATATATGGCAATATTTAAATTGTTTGTAAAACCATTAAACGCAAAAGTGAAAGCTCTCCTTTTCAGGGAATGTAGTACTTAATAGTATTAACCAACAGTAAAAAAATTAAAATTTTGAAATTGGCTTTTTTGAGAAAAAACATAAAAAAAGTTTTTTTTCAATTTAAAAGGATGCAGCAAAAAAAGTTGAACAGATATTTTAAAATTTAGCCTTTTATTTAAAACGAAGTATAATTATCTTTCAAATTAAAAAAACCGCATCAAAATATCTTGCACCGTTCAGGAAATAGAGCACTTGAAAGTTTTTGTCGAAAATCGCAAGTGAGAAATTGCGCCGAAGGCGCCATTTTTGGCGGCCTGTATCTCGGGCCAGGAATTTTTTTTGAGCAAAAAAAAAAAAAAAAAACATACCTATAACTCACATAGTTTCATTTTTTAACATCTGAAATTCAAAAACTTGTGAGAGTATGAAGGTGAGATTTTATTTTTACCTGCCTGAATTGAAACGGACTATGCTATACATTTCTTTTTCAATAAATTTAGAAGTTTGTTAACTTTAAAAAAAAAACATTAATTGCTTTCAGAACCCTACTTTCCACAAACTGGATTTTGCTTATACACTAGGGTTTAAAAACAAATTATGTCCTGAGATAACACTTTCTAAAATACACATGAGAACCAATAAAACAGTTGTAATTTATGATGTCTAAACAAACAAATAACTTAAAAAAATAACACTTAAAATGCCAACATTAAAAACAGTGTTGTTTGAAGAAATTTACAACGTAAACGACACGTGTTTCAGAATTTAGGCGTTTCGTAAAAAATAGAACTTTTCTAGGTATTCATTGCAAACAATGCGAGAAAAATCTTAAATTTCCATAAAATATTCCTCCTATTTTTCTCTCAGTTGCTAGGATTTTCTATGTAAATATATTTGCAAAAATTAACCTTGTAGAAGTTGTTCTTTTCAGAGTTTTGTTTATATAAAATGCAAATGACTAAAAGTACGTAGAGAATTTTCTAAAATAAATTTCAGGAATGTGTTTATTCTATTTTTCCTTATTTGTGTTTTCTATTATAGTATTAACATCAAACAACAAAAATGACGAATATTGGAAATGAAAAAACCAAAAATCTTCACCAGTATGGTCTACTATACAAGTCTTGAATGTCGGTATGTAGTGTAGATGCTGAAAAGAGAAAAGAAGCGAATTAAATACAAAACAAATTAAAACATTTTGTAATTCAAATTATGTATGACTCGTTATGTGTCTGAAATGACCTAGACATTTCATTCTTGTCATATTTTTTGTTTTACAATGTAACAGGGTTATTAGCTACGTAATTAGCGAACACTATTTATTAAAAAATTACAAAAGAACTTTTGTTTTGCTTAAGTAAACAATAAAATCCGTAATTTTCAACTGATATTTGAAATCGTAGCGTCGTGAAACGAAAAAATTAACATTAAAGAGTATTTATTTGTTCCTCTGCTTCACTTCGAAAACAAAGTTTTTTCAGCGTCTTACAATAATAAATCACACAAATGATTTTCTTTTATTTACTACTCTTGAGTACCATCAAAGTTAAATTATTTTTGAAAAAATAAATACTTATCGTTTTTCTTAAACAAAAAACCGACAACTGCCTTTTCAACGTTGTTTTGGAACAAGTAGTTCTGTAAAAGCAAATCCAGAGCACAGGTGCGATGAAGCTGGGGAAGTATTTTTTTCTCACGTGAAATCTTTCAATGCTCCCTTTAGAGATACATTCACCTAAACGCACTCGTGGGAACATTTAACTAGTGCAACAAAAATAAACAATTCTTAAATTCTTACAAATTTTGAACTTAAGCGGGTGAATTACATAGTTCTACGTGATCCTCTTCAAAATGTTTTTCTTAAGATATATATCTTTTGTTAACAATAGTAGGTGTGAAAAATGTAAGAGTGTTCTTGTGTGTCTATGCGTTTTTCTTGATTGTTTCTTGTGAAGTAAAAAGCTTAAGGGAAGTCTTTTTTTTTTCTTATTAGAGTCTGAGAAAGGGAAAATAAAAACTCATGAAAATGAGTTTTCGTGTTTTGCCTTTTATTGAAGCCAGCTGTATAAAATTAGCAACTTAGTATTTGTTTAGCGGAATTGTGCTTGAATTTGTACATGCGCAAGGCGAATTGTTTCAGCACTTTCAGTTTTTAAGCATATAAGGTAAATGACCCGGTAGTGGACACAGTTAAGAAAATTTTCCTACTCTTACGTGGCAAATTTTTTTCAAGGGACTTACATCAATATTTGCATATTTAGCTTAATCGCTAACTATTTCTCTAAAAATTAATTACCTATAAAATGTCATTTGATGAAAAATTAGGATTTTTACGTCAAATTTACTAAACATTTAATAGTGGACATTTAAAGGACACGTATTTGCATTAGTAGTGGACAGAAATTACTATCTATTTTATGCTGTTAACTTGGAGAAATAATTTTAAAAATGACTAAGGGACCATTCATAAATGATACGCTTTTTTCCCATATATTTTCCCTAAACCCTCTTATTGATTGGCTTTAGTAAAGAGCAGCGAATGTGACCGTTGTGGAGGCAGCTATTAAATATTATGATCCATGTACTTGCATAGATGCTCCATGCCAACTTTAATTCTATTAACCTCGACTAGGCATCGTTCGCTATAGGTTCTGATAATTTCATTCAAGTTTAATGTTACATTCGCTTATTTTAGGATCTTAAAGATCTAAATGTCCACTACTAGAGCAATGTCCATTACCGGGTCATTTACCTTAAGGTATTTAAATCTTCCCACATAAAACTGATGCTTAAAAATGAATACTCTGTACCTATTGAGTAAAAAAAAAAGAATGTTCTTAAAAGTAAAAAAAAATATATGCATATATGAAACACATTGGCATGATGATTGGAATTGCTTGTGTCGTGTCGAACTTTTTGTTTGAATAAGCAAAAATCTTAAATTGTGTTAACGATTGACAATAAGAGTGGTTTCACACCAAAAGCGACAAAAACAATATTCTTGTCTTTTCTTATCTGCGCAACCGCAGAACATATTTTGGAAGGCAAAAAGTATGATCTGCGATGGCGTAGATGAGAAAAGACTAGAATATTGTTTTAGTCGCCTTTGGTGTGAAATCATCATAAAGGTTATTGGTTGGTATTCACCAAAGAATATTATATTAAATAATTTTCTCGCTTCAGGCACAGAAAATGGTTGAAATTACTTCAAATATAGCTTTTTACATTGTTTTGAGCAAATGAATTAGGAAAATCGTAAAAGGTTTATAGCGGAAATGATAAATAACGAATTTTTTCGTTTCTTCAATAAGTAAATGCGGACGTTACTTAAATGCAGCCATTCTCGTTGTATAAAGTGTTATGCACAAGTTATACAAAGTATATGTACAAAGTTATATTTACTCTATTTCTTAATCAGTAATATTTTTTATAAAAGCAATGGGAAATGCGCTGAATACGTCATTTTCAGAGGCATTTATACTGAGTAGAACGATCATGAAATTACACGTTCAAAAAGAACAAGTATATAACGAAAGATAATTTTTTTAGGAATATACTTGAGTCGGCAAACAAACTTTTCGTATGGCTTATTTATTACATTCACGTATCAAGCAGGCATTGTTAAAATGCAAAGAAATCACATTAAATCAAATTAAAGAACAGATCTGTTTCCCTGCTTTATGTGTCAAGATAATATTTTTGCATCCCTAGCTTTCGATACTGATGACTTTTCCAAGCAATCGATATATCAATACTCCGAAACTTTAGAAACTAACTATTTATGCAGCGATGAATATTACAAATTTTGAGCAGCGTCCGCTGAAGGAATGCGCGAATATGCATTTCAAGCAGTATACCGTCTGCTGCTAGATCTAGATTTCAGTCATTTATTATGAGAGTCATTAATCAAGGCACTTGAGGTTAATATTAGAAGATCTAAGTAATACTCTGAGCGAATGACTTCCTCAACGAGATTTCTCACTGAGACCCAATCAATATTAGATTTTGCATCTAACTTATAATCACAGAAAAAATTTGTTGCTTTGCATGACTTTTCGGGGAGTATTAATTATTTGTCAAAGAGCAAATAATAGCCGTCAGAATGTTAACCATTAGTCGTTGGCTGTAATTTCCAAATTTATTATCGCCTGAAATCTTTGAACTGGCAGAAGTAACCTTTTAATTTATCTTCCATATACAAATGAACGAAATCAGAAATGCACAATGACTTACAGGGATAGCACCGCCGTTTATTTACGTAAAGGACTTATTTCGTAAAGCAATTTTGATACAATGATAGTGGATTCAATGTTTATTTTACTTTAAAATTGAAATTCAGGCTTCAGATTCTGGAATCAAATGGGTGAAATCCAATATACTTTTTGGCATTGTTTCTCTGAGTGTACTAGCAAGATTTTTACAAAAGTGGTAGGAAAGCTACAATTAAACGGTAACCATAACTCGTTTTATGTGAACTTTCAACTTCATTATTCCCTAACTTAACTATCAAAAAATATCCTTAATTAATTTCACATATGCAAGTAAATAAATGGACAATTAATTAAAAGGAAAAAACCGCTGTTTTTTTATAGTAAATAACGTATTTAGTTATATACTTTTTCCGCAATGATGCAAGATTTAGGAATCGTTCAGTTTAAAGATTAGATACAGCTATTAAATAGTATTAAAAAGGGCTTCTATTCAGTAAATTTCTAGCGGCATTGATTTACCTTAATGTACTTACAAAAGTTTTTGTAAGTACGATGCGATAATTTAAGCATATTTAGGTTAAAAATATGCAAGGTAATTTCTGAAAAATGCGCAAAGAAAAAAAAACAAGAGCTGAAAACAAATAGACAGAGTAATAGGGACAACATTTGTATTGTTCAGATTTTGCGATTCGCACCGATTTTAATATTTTAACTCCGAATACAGTTCTGGGATTCTGGTATTTTTGTAACTGTTGCTTCCTGTCTGAAGCTAAGATTAGAGATGTTTGTTGCACGCACTTATCGGCTCTGTTGATGTCACACTATGCATAAATGGTTTTTCAAATAAACAATCAACATAGTGGGAGGCATTTCGATTAGTGACATGATTCTTTCTTTTTTTATGCCAAGCACTACTTTAAGTTAATTCCACTTGAATAAAACATCACGTACGTAGATGTAGCGTTATTACAAGACAAATATTGCCATCTGTGGTATGCTACTAATCAAAAGTAACGAGAAAGTGTAGTGAATTAAATTTGCTTTATAAGCTTTAAAACCTTACATTCGCCGACTAACAAAGACTCATTTCTGAGGTTATTCGGCAGTAACAAAAAATCCTAGTACACCCCTTTTTTGCATTTATAAAACACCAGTCTAAGAATAGTACTAAAACACTAACTTCTCATTCACTGATGTAGTAATGCTCGAATATCGAAGACCTGAATAATACATATGTTAGTTATAATATCGTTCATAGAAAAAGAATGCCCCCCGAAATGTGTCACATTTTCAAAACATTAAACATTACAAATAATGATGATAAGCATTATAAAATCAAAACAATGCAAAACATTTCCTTATCGTTAGTAATATGTAAATACAATGTAACTTCAGTTTTTCAACCTGAAAAATTAAAGTAAATTAGTTGCATTTACTACAAAAAAGATATTATTAATAGCTTACGCTTAGTTTATGTTGTTCGCTGTCTTGATAAGAATCTACATTAATCATAAGAGCATTATAATAAACACAAGATCCCAGGTGAAGCCGTGCGCTTAGTTCAGTCACCAATCAGCATTACTCTTACTAATGTGAGGTATGAAAGAGAAAACTCTTTAATTCGCTAATATATATCACAGAAGAGATTCTAATTAGCAACGTGGGTTGCTGTTCATATAGAGTCATATAGAGCAGGTCGAGGCATGAAAAGACGATGAAAAGAATACGTTGTAACCTAAGTGCCATGTCTGTAGTTGCTAATGGGAGAAAATGGCAGCTAATGCAGGGAGTAACAACGTTAATGTGGCAGAGACAAAAGCAAGCTACTTTCTTAACTTCATGTAATTCACTTTTAGGCTGCGTCTTGCCGCAAACTTAATAAACCAGACTTTTTTCTTTTTTTTCAACACTGCTATTGGCCAGTTTTGTCTGTCATTTTTTTTTCTATTTGTTAATAGCTTTCTTTCATAACTATTGTTTAAGAAATACGCTTGACATTTGCTTCATTATGACCTATTACGTCAATGTTTTTTATTAGCCCGGAAGCGTTTAGTTAATACTTTCTTACGTTATTCGCTGAAATATTAAATGAGTTCAATTTGTGCCAATAATTAGTTTATGAATGCACAAACTCTTAATATCCGGGATTCAAAATTAATTTAATTTATTAAGACCAACTTTGCAGTTCCGTTTTGTAGCTCATTTAGGTACATACTTGTCACTACCTGTTGAGTCATATTCAAGAAAAATTGGTATGAAAAAAACATGAAGTTGATTTTTAGCTTTAATTTAAGTTTTGCTACTTTTCCACGTTTCACAGCATTAGGGTATACACAAGATTTTTTTTTTTACGAAAAATGATCTCTGACACAGTCTGATATCAAGGTTTTAAGTAAGAGCCCCCCCATTTCCCCAATGCATTTCCTTAGCTATTCAAAATTTCCTTGGCTTCCAGAATATAAACGACGATAATTGTAGGATAGAGCATCACCGCTTTACAATATCTTTATAGGATTATAGTTGAAATTCTCACACCCAAAGAAAATAAGGAAACAACGAAAAAATACAGTTCCCAAAATCTGAAACGACTAAAAACAGAAATTCGCGAATTGTCAGAAGCTCTTATAAAATTAATTAAAATATGAAAAAGTCCCTTCTTCAGTTTAATTTAAATTGTTTAGTTCAACAGATAGAGTAAAAACCGGATCCTATACCACTTATTTATCAGAGCAAAAAATAAACTGCCGTAGAGCATGGCTTCAAGTTAATTAAGGTACAAAACATAATTGATAATATTGTGGCTTTCATCAAGTGCTTACTACGACCATAGCTTGGAAAGTCGTTTGACTTTTAAACAAAATAATTTTGAATATGGTGGCCATTCTCAAAGCAATTTTCATTTTCTACATATTATGTCGAAATCCAACAGCATTAATTAAGTACATATATATGGGGAGAAATAGTAAATTGATCATAACTTTACAATGTCATAGTACGCAAAGGCTTCATTGCAGTAAGGCCGATTAGGATATCGGTAAGATACAAGCGGAATGAGGAGGGCTTGCGGTGACAAAACTCTTCCACGGAGAAATTCAGGCCATATTCCAGAAAGTCTGGTAATGAATGCAATTTAATCGTGAGGCAAGAATTGCAGAAAATGTTTGAGATTTTAAGGACCTCTTGTTAATCAGTACAATATATTGGACATTCCGCCTCCCGGCCCCAGTAATTTTCGCATTCCTTGTGTCCCTTGCTTTTCATCATTTAACAGGACTCGTGTCACCCGACGATATGAACTTGGTGTGAACGTCGTGAGGGGACAGGTGTAAAACAAACAAATGTTAAACACGATTCCAGTTTTGTGACTCAATTACAACGATAAGATAAATAACGAAGTGAAGTCAAATAAATATAATATTAACTTTAACGTTATTTATCAAAACACCAATTGCAATACCTAAGGCATAAGCACATAAACACATTCATTTGCGTAGTAATTCACTGAACTCTGTAAAAGTATTAGTCACTAAGAGAGAAAAAATTGTACGAAAGACTAAAAGCAAAATTCATACATAAAAATCATTAAAACACATATGATTGCCGACAGCTTAGATGAATAATGAATTCTTAGTTAACTGATAAGTAATTGTAATTTATTAATCCTTTAAACTCCCACACAGATAATATATCTAAACTGTTTAAATAATGCATGTGACAATGATATAAGCATGATCATATATTAGAATGAACAAGACCTTGATGATTTAAATACAAAGAAAAAAAGCACAAAATTAATTGATAAAGCATGTTTGATTTTTAACAACATTAGGCCATATAAAAATAAATAAATAAGCATATGAATTAAGAGATTGAACTTATGTCACTGTGTCAAGTAAGGATATAAGCTTGAGATGTAAGTAAAAAGAAATGACGCAGTCTAAAACAGCTACACGCTTCAACAGTACTGCAGGAACTTGAAAAATTCAGGCAACCACAAGTACCTATGCGACGACAGCCGCCAAAGGACTCGCCAAAAGCCTGAATTGGAATGGAAAGCGGAATATACACCACCACAAATACAAAGGCTTTTGAAAGGGACAAGATAAAATTCACAATGGTGATAAACGGCAACTTTGGCACCAAGTGAAATGATATCAATACATGGAACGGACAAATGAAATGCAAAGCTTGTTGAACAGCAAGAAGACAATGAAGGAAAGATGAAGAAAAAAAAAGCTAAAAGTGTGCACTTTACAGAAATGGATTAGAAAATGATTTGGATTGACTGAGTTAACCATTTTTAGCCAACCATTTTTTCCAAGCAATTTTAGCCAAACTTAACGTGATATACTCGTTTTTGGGGTTCAGTTTTTTTTTTTTAATTTCTTTAACAGATTTTGGAAAATTAAGTGTTTTGTGTACATGGTTATGGCAATAATCAGTTTTAAAATACAATGCAATAAATGAAACCCAAGACCGCACAGTTAATCCATACGTAAACAAATAAATGTCGAGTAAAATAAATATATTTTACATGAAAATGTATATAACCAACATTAATTAGTAGCATTCATAATAATTTTGGAGTTTAGCCAGCGCAATCAAAGCTGGAAATAAATGAAATCATTTCACATTTATTGAACCGATATAAAATGTAGTCATACGCATTAAACGTAATATAAAAAACAAATAAAGAGTTATATTTTTTAATGTTAACTGCGTATCATTTGCGTGATTTATTCAGTTGTTATTTGCACAAAGCGAATACTTTAAAATAAACTTATCGGGAGAAAGAACCCGGCACCTAATTTATTCCAAGTAGCTGATCATTTCCGGCAATGAAACGTTTCATTAGTTATGTTAGTTGTAATACCTCTATTTAATTTACCTTGAAACATGAATACCAAGGTATCAAACTATGAAGTGCCTAATGATCTACGTCACTCTTGCGTAGAGTAACGCATAGTTAGGTAAAATGAAATCGCGGAATTCATTTGCAAGACATAAATTTGTTATTGAGTTTTCAGTTTCGCAACTCGTTAATTAAAAGTGGAGCTACTGCTTTGGCAACTCAGGAAGCAAGAAATATATGCAAATAACAATCTGAATCTTTACCTCATTTTATGACAAGTGGAAAATATAACATCATTTCTAGGTAAAATATACTAAGTTTGCTTTTGATCATATAAAGAGTTATTAACGAATTAAGATACTAAATGAATAATTTAAAGATCACAGTACTGTTTACGCATATTTTTAGTTGTGATTTTTTAAGCGTGTAAAAAACTGTACAACAGTCTGCTTTCTTGGCTCAGGCGCTGCTTTTACGGCAAAGAAATGTGATTACAAAAACATATCTGTATAATTGTTTTCGTACATCTAAACTTGTAAATCATATATATATATATATATATATATATATATATATATATATAATCGATCTTGCCATGCGTAAAAAGGCACCAAGCTTCTTACTGATGCTTGTACCATGAAGCTTTGCCTTACAGTTCTCTACTACATTGTAAAAAGTTAAATACATTCAGTTAAGTAGTAACGCCGTGGATAAAAATTCTCGCTTGTTAAACCAGTTTCTGAATCATAAGAAAAAATAAAGTTAAACATCAATTTTAGTTTTAAAACCTTCATGCAATCGAAGCGTAAGTTTCTAATTTGTGTAAGTGCTTTCTAAATATAAAACCTCCACTTATAAACGCGAAATTGCTTAAGGCTCCGACATGATGTTACCGTTATATTGCGACGAAATTCTTCACTCTTGAACGAAAGTAATATTCAAATAATGAAATCTGTTTCCCTCCAGCGGATTACATCCTTGAATTTACCACAAGAAATTCAAAGTTATATTTGAACTTTAAAGCGCTGCATGCATTTCGTCAAAGCAACTGTAATCACTGCCTGAGACTTTTCAGGATATTTTTTTCCTATTTAGATATTTTACCGGGTAGTTTAAATCATTTTAAATTAAAATATTCGTACTTTTAAAGGCTCATTTTAACATGTCGGGCCGGAGTTTCTTTTTTGCTGTAAATGTTTTGACTGAAATTATAGTCTATTAAATTTATCTCCAGCTTCATATTTAAAAAAAGTAATATTACCTAACAAATAAATATAAAGAACAATAGCACAAACCTAGATCTCTTAATTTCAAATTCGAAACGGTGATACTTGGCTTTATTTTCATACAAGGTATGTGATTAATTGTGATTTTTAATTTCATCTAATAATGCCGCCAAAGTACTTTCTTAAAAATGTCAAAAATTTGAAGAAAAAAAGACGTTTTAATAGTATTTTTGGTTAACTTAAAAGTATAGTCTGTATCCTGTGTTTCCAGCAACACCGCAAACAATATGAATCTTTTAGAAAACACTATAATTAGAGAATCTTCAATCCAGGACACTCGAATTTTCGCCATGGTCACTTCTTTAGTACAAATTCATAATTCATTTTTCAGTTTACACTTCATAATCTGAATTAAAATTTTAGGGTCCTTTATTTAAGTGTTATGAGAAGTTAAATTTGGAGATTTGCTGACTTTTCAAAATAATTTTGCATTTATGAATCTTGAGTATTACTGAGCTATGTAGACCGCTTAAAAGGTTATTATAATTTTACATAGTGATGCTTAGACAAATATATGCATATAAAGCAACGTATTAGCATGTAATAATAATTTAACTTTGTGCAAGTAAACTGTAATAAACAATAATTTCACGTTAAGAAAGCACAAATAAGCATTAAAATGCAGACATATGTTTCGGGATTACGTGGAATCTGTAATAAAAAATAATTTCACGTTAAGAAAGCACAAATAAGCATTAAAATGCAGACATAAGTTTCGGGATTACGTGGAATCCCTTTTTCAAGGCGACAGGGA
This sequence comes from Octonoba sinensis, assembly GCA_038502835.1. Taxonomy (NCBI): domain Eukaryota; kingdom Metazoa; phylum Arthropoda; class Arachnida; order Araneae; family Uloboridae; genus Octonoba; species Octonoba sinensis. The sequence continues at coordinate 201,595,987 of CM076598.1, read as the reverse complement.
GCTTCTAGATGCAATTTTTTTATTACAGTATTAGCATGTGTTATGTGTCTTACTTCCATTCTTACTTTGCGTTTAGTTGAGCTATTGTACTTTTTAAATTAATTCATAAAATTACAAAAGACAGTTATGAATATTCAACGATCGAATGCTGAAGAAAATATATACAGCAGCAGTCATCCCCTAACTTCTGCTTTATGTTTAGAGGCCCTGAAAAATGCTTCAGGCATACATGTAAAGTATATACTTTTGTAGTGAGCAGTCTTCACGTTAATGTACATCATGTTATTGTTTCTGCGTTTCAAACATCTAACAAATTTGTTTCTGTGTTTCAAACATCAAGCACAGCTGGTCTGTTATCTTTGTTTCGCAGACGAGGTCCACAACGTTGTAGTATGGATTTAAATCCAACATTTGAAATCAATTGCTTTAGCTTTACTAAATAATACTGCATTTAGGCATAACCACATTATTTAGCGAAGATATATATATTGCACTAGCATTTTATCATGGTGCATTTCAAGGTTAGTACATAATCATAAAATACTTGAATAGGTAGATCGTGTTTTATTAGCATTATCTTTAGTCGGTTATAAGCTGATACAAAAATGACGTAGCTTGACACATGAGGTTAAAATCCAGAAAGATGCTTAGTGTTCATAAATCAACATATCAACTGAAATAATATTTTTTTTTCTTTCACTGCAACAAAAACACACATTGCCGATGAGACAAGCGCAATCATTTTTAGAGCTGGGTTTTTGTTCAATATCACAGTTGTCGCTCTAAAAATATCAATTTCGTTTCTATGGAAAAAAATGTAGTGGACCCAATAACTAAAGCTCGAGATAAAAACGAAATACCTTTTTTTGCTCTAAATTATTGTCACGGATAAAAACAATGGTTCACCGTGAACAAATAGAACGGAATCCTTTCAGCAATCATATATCATAATAAATGGCTGCTATCCGGACAATACCCCACCGTTATGACTATCAATCTGTACTGCATCGGCGACTGAGGAGACGTTAAAAAAGAAATCACTACGCCACATGACAGGTTACAAACGGAAGTTACGTTACAAGGTGTTGGGTATATTCGCTCTTGTGCAAAAAATATTGACCAGCAAAACTTAAAGGTATAAAGCCTGGCTGTCTGAAACGCCAGCTGGCTTCAATATGAGTAGAAATTTTCTATAGTGGCTAACTGGTCAGCAGTTCAAGTACGCGTTAAGCTAAGTAACAGAGAAGCCTTTATTTCTTCCTTCTCTAGCTCAAAATAAAAGACACAACCCGATAATATAAATGTGAAAAGCATATACATAATTATAGAGAACTATACTAAGGCAAATCTGGAAAAAGTACGACGTAAAAAAAAACTTTATAAACACAAATTAGCTTATGCGCAAAAAATATTAATTATATTCGAATTAATAAATACGAAAATGAATAGAAACAACTCTGTTGTTTCTAGAATTATAAATAAAAGATTTGCGTTGACTAGTTGCTGACTCAGTTCCAATAGCAATGAGAATGATTAAATAAAAGTTAAATATAATAAACACGATCAAAATATAGCGGAAATGCATGCTATCACAAACAGTTAAATATAATCATTGACAACATTCATTAACATTTTAAATTTAAATTAGCTTTAGAAACACAGAAAAATAAATATTACAAGTAAAAAAAGCACAGAAACTACCATTCCTCCTAGAACCTAATCTAAAATTGAGTCCTGAAAACGTGTTTTCTAAAAATCTAATTTGTTTGTATAGCTTACATATGGTAAAAAGTCTGAAAAAAAAAACAACAGGTTTGGAAATGTGGAAAAAAATATAGAAGGATTTGTTAGAAGCATTAAAAGAAAAGGCGTTGATAACTTTTTTCTTTAGCTTATGATTTGGAAAAGTGCAATTTTGTAATTTATTTTGACAGTATTTGAGTTTCTCCCTCTCCCACGCATTAAATTTTTTTTTTTCTATCTTACTAGATTTAAAAAAAAATTAGCCAATTTAATACGCGTTAAAATGATCCCAAGTATTTGGAAACATTATAATACGGTAGAACATCGATTTTTCTTTGCGATTCAAACTTGAGTTTTACAGATAATTTAATTTTCGGAGAATTCCTCGTTTGTGGGGAAAAATGCTCCACTAGTCATTTCATTTGGCTGGTGTTTCACAGTCAAGATATTATACATCTCATCTACACACACACATATACATATATATATATAAAGATAATTAGAGAGACAGATATACGTATATACATCCCATAATAACCAGGATTTGCTATAGATTCAAATACTCTCAAGTACCTACGAATTGAAAATAAACATATAGTTTCTGAACAAAAAAACTGCGACTAATATAGTTTTTCAGACTAGTACATATTCCTGTAACATCCAAAAAATAAATAGAAACTTAATCGGGTCAGGTGGGGCAAAATGGTCATAAAATCCACGTTTTTGAACTTTCTTTGCTAATAAACATAATTTTTTTTTCAAAAACTTCATCATTTTTGCTTGTTATTTTACATTACATTACTAAAGAACAGATTGCATTAAATTTTGAGCAGAAAAAAATAAGTAAAATAATTTTATGACGCCTTCTTTCTCGGATGTATGTATGAGCACTTTACCCCGTGGGATGGGGTAAAGTTAGTAGTGCATGGGGTAAAGTGGTCATAGTTGAAACACACACTATATAAAATTATTAATAACCATGATACTTCAAAATATTCAACAAAGGTCCATTTCAGGACGAAAACAACTTCATTTCCCTCAGCTGAATTCATTTATGCTCTCTATTATGGTCAAAACTTATATTCATTTTCGTAACGTCTCGTAAGGTACTTCAGTCTCTTCAGCTGCTGCATATATGGTCATAAAACGTAGTTATGTACCAAAACATGTTAGGATACATAATAGTAGTTATTCTTGGGTTTTAATTCCTAACAATTAGTTTTCAAGTTTGTCCTTTAACTCAATACATATAATAAAATATAATATGTATAAAATTTAAATTTTCCGTCAAAAATTTTTAAATAGCTTTTAATTGATAACTAACTTACTTAAATAACATATTAAGAAAATGTTGCTAATAAGAGAGTTCTGGATAATAATAGTTTATCAAAAATCAATAGGAGAAAAATACATATTTTAACCTAGCTATTTTTAATTCTCTCTCTCTTTCATATATTGTTCTTGTTCGAAGCACTGCTAGGTTCTAAACATTTGCAGCTTAATAATATTTCTAATCAGTATGTTTATTAATGAATCATTGATAATTGAAAATTCTTCCATTATAAAGCGCGTCTACAAATTCTTCAATACTAAACACACCACTGTAAGAAGACTATTGTAGTGATTTCAATCTCTATTGCATTTGAGCTCAGTTGTGTAAGTTCCGATTTTCTAAAAAGTAAATTAAAAAGTTATTTTTTAAAAAATAATACAGTATTAGTGAAACAGTATTAGTGAAATTAGTTAAAGTGTAACTGACATCTGTCTCGTGGCTTAATTTCTAACAAAAGAAGTGCGAGCACTGTAGTCTTCCAAATTTATTTTCGTGCGTAAATAGCTTGAATTCCCTCTAAATGTTAACAATTGAAAAGAAATATGGAAATTGAGCTCCTGTGAATTCCTATGCAAGTCAATCTCTGGTCTACCACCTAAATTAACCTAAAGAAATTTTAGAACATTGGTGAATGTTAAGCCTAATACTATGACTACTTTACCCCATCTTACTTAAACTACTGTAAAATAACATGTAAACTAAATCTAGCTTCGCGGTTAGTGAGGAAGTATTTTTGAGATCTGTCTAAAACTACCTGCACCGTCCATTTGCTGCAAATTCTTTGAAACAAAATGTCAGAGAGAAGTTAAAAGAGCTGTTTCAATTTCAAATTGTTGTGTAAACAAACAAATTGAGTGTTTTCGCCACCTAAAGAGTTGCTATTAATATAATTTTGTATGTAAAATTTAATTTTTAGTTCTTAAAAGCTAAAATAAAAAAATTAAACCAATTTTATTTGCCGTATGTCTACTTTACCCCACCTGACCCTATTACAGAAGTATTCCTATTACAGAAGTATTTTGCTGAATTAGGAGCTGCATACACTGTTATAAATTTCATCATGAAATTACGGTTAAATGACCGGCAGCAGTTTGTCCATCTAATTCACCGTTAAATTTACGGTTTGGAACATTTTTATATCTTTACGGGACCTAACCATTTCCAATCAGCTTGGTTAAAAAGCCGTAAATACAAAAGTTTACGGTTTTATAACCATTTAAAAATGGTTTAAAAACAAAATTTTTACCGTTTCTTTACCATTTCGAGGCGTAGAAATAAACATGATCAAAAAAACCTAAACGAAAAAAACCTAAACCAAGATTGCGGGAATCGAACCCGGTTGTATGGCATACCAACCTTGCGCGCTAGCCATTCGTCCATCTACACCACGTGAAGCGGCCGCTTATTTATCAATAAATCTTCTTTTCGAACAGGGAAACTGCCTTAAAATTGAGATTTCAGTTTCTGATTAGACCCAAAGTCATTTTTAGTCTAAATTTACTGTATATTGACAAAAGTCATTTTATTTGCTGCAAAAATTAAAATGCAACAAAGCTTCAGCATCTCAAATTATTTGCTCGCTCATTCGCAAACAGTTCGGGAATCCGCTGTCTCCAATTTTTGATTTACGTGTATATGTGTTTCTATTTAGTAACCACTGCTTAAGCCCCTTTTTTTCCTTCTTTCTTTACCTACACATGCAGATTTTAACTGATAAATCTTTATTCATATTTTCAAACAACGTACGACCGGTAAGGTTTCGCAACCAAAATGGACGCCCGATTCTTATTGAGCGCTTGAAAATTACGGTTAGTTAAACGTTCTTTAGGATAAACAGAGAATAAACGATTTTTTTCGCAATCAGCGGTTTGAGTACCATCTTTTTAATGGTTATTCATCTGTTTTAATTAAATATGCTAAAATAACAATAAATTGAGTGGTTAGTTTACTATTTTCTTACAGAAGTTTTTAACAGTGTACAATAGGTCAAAAAATTAACAAATGATAGTAACATCCAGTGTATGCAAAGTGATATTTAAAAGAACTATGGCACAATTTATTCTACTGCTTAATATACTGTTACGGTACTACGTACATTACACCATACACTGTGCATATGTGTATACATGCATTACTATACTGCAGATATAAGAAGTTTTAATCAAATCTAGGATTAAACTTAATTCAGAAAAAAGCTATGCTAGACAAAAGTATATTTTTAATTAATGAATCATAACAATGGTTTTCAAATATAATAGTGAATATCATCCAATTCATTGTCAATTCTAATTTTCAACCCTCTGTTTCCAATATTTCCTTAAGATAAATGTTCGGTACCATATTCATTCAAATCATGATCGCACACTTTCTTTAAGCAAATTACGAGCAAACAACACTAAGGAAATTGAGTACAGATATACCGAGTTTTTCTTTTCTCTCACTCTTTACAACGATTGGCTCATGCGTGCTTTGGATTCGAAAGCGAAAGATATACCGTGAAGAAGTTATTTTTCTGCTACTCTTATACTCGAAAGAGATTTCCCACGACTATTCAAATAGTTTTGATTTTCTTAAAAGAAAAGGATTTTCTGTGTAAAAGGTTCTAGAAGGTGAGACCAGAGTATGTATCTATCTATCTATCTATCTATATATATATATATATATATATATATATATATATATAAACTCATGTTTGTGAAAATTGCAACACCATGAAGGAATCGTCATAATTGAATGAAATTTAATACACAGTTGAGTGGTATTGGTACATATAAATGATTACATTTTCAAAGCAAACAAACAATAACAAGAGATCGGAATCAGTATTTTATGTAGCCACCACGCACCGCAATAAGTGCTGCTACACGACATGCATGGAGTCAAACAAATTTTGAATGTCTGCCTGAGGAAGAGCATTCCATATTGTTTGTATGCGTACCCAAAGTTTGTCTACAGAAGCAACAGGACGAGGATCACGAGCGACCAACGAAATCCCACACATGTTCAATTGGCGACATATCTGGGGAATACGCAGGCCAATGAAGAAGCTGTACCTGCCGCGCTGCAAAGAAGGATTGAACAGTCCTAGCAATATGAGGGCGGACATTGTCCTGTTGAAATACAGCGCCTGGCAAGCTTTGAAGGAAGGGAACAACTTGGGGCTGTAGAACTTCACTGATGTACCGATTGCTGTTCAGATTGCCCACAATTCGTACCAATTGAGATCGCCCATGAGAGGCTATGCGCCCCAGACCATAACTCCGGGTGTTCGTCCACAGTGGCGTTCGATAATGCACTCCGGAAGGTGGCGTTCGATAATGCACTCCGGAAGGTGGCGTTCACCGGCATAGCGTCTGACACGAATGCGGCCATCATGGTACCACAAATTAAAGCGGGATTCGCCAGAAAACACGACATGCTGCCAATCAGCACGCCAGTCTCTATGCTGATTGGCCCATTGTAGCCGCAGGCGGCGATGGTTTAGCGTGAGGGGGATCCTGTATAAAGGAGTCCTTGCGCGCATTCCACGCTGCAGCAGACGTCTACGAATTGATGAAGCACACAATGAAACACCTGTAGCTATTGACCACTGTGCTGCCAATTGTCTAGAGGAAGCTGTACGGTCCGTCCGTGCCATGCGGACCAGGTGTCTATCATCGCGAGTTGACGTCTCATTTCGGGGTCCACTCCCAGGTTTCCGAGTTGTCCGACCCTCGCCCGTCCACTGCTTCCAAACACGCATCACTGTGCTGCTGTTACGCTGCACACGAGCGGCTACTGCACGAAACGACAATCCAGCTTCACGAAGGCCGATGATTCTCCCCCGTTCAAACTCTGTAAGTTGTTCAAATCTCGCTCTCTTTCGTCGAAGAGGCATAAGTAAAGATTGAGCTAACGTTTACCACTAACAGATAACCACCGATAACCATACACGCCTCGCTACAGCCGTCTATTTATTCGGATCCATCCGCCGTTCAGAGGGCTCTGCTCAGCATACGAATGCGCTACGGATTTGAAATTCTAATCATTTGCATATCATGCGCTACTTTGCATTTCCTGAAAATTTCAGCTCACTCGCGTAAGTGTTCCATGGTGTTGTAATTTTTCCCAAACATGAGTTTATATATATGATTTCGATTCTGATGCAAACAACCGCACTGCAAAATTTGGTCCCAAACCAACTTTAGCCATTTGCTATGCTTATCATTTGTTAATCATTTTTAATCATTTGTTATTGCTCTCAAATTTTCTAAAATATTTGCAGTGCAAAAAAACTTTTTTTTTTCACTCAAAAAATTTAAAAAAAAGAGTTATTAATATGTTGTAGGATTATTTACATTCTGGTAATTGCGATTTTTACTTCACATTGTTTATTTTTTTTTGAAGATTTAGAAAAACTGGTACATAAAAATTTATAAAACTGTCTTGAAAAAACGGTATACATAGTGGAGCATCACAGTTGCTTTTTGGTTTAAAAAACAAACCTGTGTATATGTTCGAAAAATCGTCACAAACATCAAGATTGTCACTAATACGGTAATAGATACTAATACTGCAGCAAGCAAATAAATTTGCTTTAAATGAAACGCAGACTCGTCAAACTACTCCGATTTTTTTATGAAATTACAACTAAATCAAAATTGTTCGCTAAAACGCATTCATTCCAACTCGCGTTTGAAAGATATAATTTCCTTGAAGCAACATATTTCAAAAGTAGAAGATTTTCTCGAAACAGATAAACTTTAATTTAATGTAAATCTTGGCGCAATAAACATGTTAAGTCATTCTTGAAAACATTTAATCTCGCCTACGAGAAAAAGAAACTGCATCACGCAAAAATTAATTCCAAAATATCTTACAGTTGCATGAAAGAGAAAAAGAGTATGTGAAATTCCAGTTTCAGCTCAACAGGAAGATTTTCTTAAAATATGTACAGAATAGTACTTCATTGTTGCCTGCTGTGTGCTTACGCATTTTAAAATATTCTGTTCCGGGTTTTCAGTGGGAAAGTCTTTCATGTTTAGTTAAGTATCATAATTTTGAAACTCGGTTAATATTCAACTTCTATTTAATCAAAAAAACTTTAAAATGTTCTTCCTTTTCAATCATTCCTTATCTTTAAACGATAGCTTGTAAATACTTTGTATAATAAATTACCGTATCTCAAATTTAAATTACGGATTTCAAAATTTACGAAAATAAATCGTTTTTGGCTTCAATTTCTAATTATGTTTTTTTTCAGATAATTAATGCCCATTCACGTTTAATTTAAGTATTCATTAGGTGAAATGTTAGGGATCTTTGTTTGAATATTTTTTTTGTTTCTAAGACTGTTTACATCTTTGCTGTGTACACTGCACTACTTTTTCATATGATGTTACACAAAAAACACAACACAGAGTTTTGATAATATGCTTGATTGAAGAAAAATCAATTTATCAAGGAGAAAGTGTCCCCTACTCGCTAACGCTCACCAACCTACAGAACTGCAATCAGCTCCATTGAAATCGCTTCGCAATTTGAGCTCGTTGCGCTCACCATGCACACCTTTCATTGTAATCTAGCAGGTGTAGCTTCAACAGTATGGTTATATTTTGTCCTAAATTGTCAATACTCAGCCCACACATATACTTCAGTCAAATTTCGATTTAAAACGTATAATGCTACTTTAAAACAAATACTACACAATGAACAAAATATATTGTAAACAGTGTAGAAATAGCAACAAAATCAGGCATACATACCAATAAAAAATCCAGCTATTGCGCACGGGCAATAAGAAACTCAGCCATGTTTATTCGTGCACTTATTAGATTTATGTATAGTACAGTAGACGCCGCTTAATATGATTACATCGAGACGAAAATGATTTGATAACAATAAACGAGTGATAATAAACGATAACACCTTACTGATGGAAATGTCCGTATTTTTGCACATTAACAAAGAAACACACTATCGATTTCAGCAAACAACATTAACTTACATGTTGTTGAAAATGTATTTATCGAACAAATAAAAGTAACAAGAAAAATATAATATAAGAATTGATACATTTTCAAAAAGAAAACAAAAGGAAATACGGATTGTTGATTTTCCGCTAATTTTACGAATTCGGCGGGGTTTTTTTTTTTTTTTGTGCACACAATCGACACAAAATTCAAAGCACCTCCGTCATCTGCTGATTTAAGAAAAATAATCTTGTGACTTGATAACAATAACAAAGTTTTGATTCAAAAACATATTTTCTAAATGTATTTTTATTTAAGCGAACCGGACTTGGCGATTTTGAAACCAATAAATGACTGATAACAATAAATATGATCACATAAAGCGGAGTCTACTGTATATAGATTACGCATACACACATATACTGTCGCCAATGAACAATGAGAAATTAAACGCTTTTTCCACTCCACGTACAATATATAGAATTTCGGCTACGCAGTCTCAACAGTTTCCAAACCTTATTAATTAGTAAATTAATTACATTTATAGCTCTTAAATTTAAAATGTCAATTCTTTTAAATCTGCTGGTTTCGGCTCGTGACCAAAGTCTCGTTTAAATGTAACAATTAAAGTAATCATCTCAATAAATTGAACTATCTGAATATAAAGTACATTATGTTTGCACACCAGTTTTCCAAAGTTAGAGCACGCATTTCACTTTGAATTTGCAGGAAGAACATGATTGGAAATCTTTAATTTTTTCATCTTCAGGAAGAAAAAGAAACTATCGTGTGTACTAATGTACTTTGCTAATTTTGTGCAATGTTACTTTGGTTTATTGGGTGTAAATGTGAGCTTGGTGAATATTGATGAAATGTAATTATAGTTAATAAACTTCACGTCAGTTCATAACATTTCATGACACGTATTTTTTGAAGAGTGGACTGAGCAAAATTGGTAGTATTGGAATATTAAACAGATTAGGTAAAGTTTTGTAAGTAGATTTTTTTTTTTTTTAAATAGCAACTATATTGAAAGAGTCGATAAACGACTAAAGCAATAAAACACCAATACCCCCTTTTTTTTCTTCCCAGAAAAAATATATATTTAATTGTAAAAGCAACAAATTCTGTAGAAGTATCAGTTGCTTCAGCATAAATTATTAGCTTTGCGTTGCTTTGTGTAGCATGGTAATAACTTTCTTCGGTTTTGGTAAAATGCTTGCACGATTACTGTGCCTGGCCAATACTGTTCTTATAAAAACCTCTGGTAATAAGATACTACCTTGTGAGTTTCGGAAAGGACATTGAATGTGAGAAAGCAAACAGGTGCAAAAAGGGTTTGTTAAGTTCCATCGAAGAGCCATTTCGAAGAAGCTCACAAGACTTGAATGGAAACGCTAATGGAAATACTACGAGTGAAATATTCCATTTACTTTACTTTCTCTACATTTATTTGAAAGATCTTAAACGTAAGTGCCGCAAGTATAAGGAAAAGTTTCTCGGCTTCTAACGCTTTTTATTCATAAAATGGGCTTACTTGCACGAAAACTGGCACAGAATGTTAAGTTTCGCACAACAAACCACTTTCATAGCCGGGGCTTTTAGACATGTGAAGAAGATGTCATATTTCACATCATATTGCATTTATTTCTCTTATTCAGTGTTCTTGGAAAGATATTGTTTCAAAGTGGCTTCGAGATAGCATTATAATGCAAAACTTGAAGTTTGTTTAGATTTTTCGTTATTGCTTTAGTTACATTTTTAATTTGCTTCAGCACAAGAAAAAAACGACAACAAAATCAAAAACATGCATACTACTTCAGACGGATAGTATAGTGCAAATCTCAAAAAAAGTTTTTTATTCAAAAATTGTTTGCACAAAAGAGAAATACAACCCACTAGCTTACTAAAAAAAGCACTCATATTTCGTCAAAATATACTTAGTACATATAAAATATCTGCATAAAATACCAATCATTGGCTTGAATAAAACAATTTCAGCACTGTTCTCCCACCGCATGTCTGTTGTTGGTGAAAACTTTTAAATGACGACGATTTACTATTATGTTTTGTGATTTTGTCACAAAAAAATATAGAATAAACCCCTTCGAGGATTTTAGAAGAACACGCGGAAGTTGCGGTCTAAAGCGGTCAGTAGAATATAAATACCGTAGTGAAATGACAAATTATGGTGAATATTTAACGAAAGCTATTTCAAGATAAAAGCTTGAAAGATCTTCATAAATTGGGAATGTATAACAAACTGAATTAAGCAATTAAACAAGATCGTGTATATTTTATTAAAGAAAACGTTTTATGAATTTCTCAAAATGTGGCTAAAACTTTTGGTTAACTTAAATTTGTAGTTTACAACATGTGGTTACATTACTTCAGGTAATCAACAACGCTTTTTGATATTTTCTATTTAAAATAACTAATAAAATCTTCAATCTGAGTATGATACTTTACTTAATAACAATATCACAATTAAGAGAATTTAGGATCAGTCGGGGTAATTGTAAACGCTTTTTCAATATTTTAACTTTTGATCCTTCCCTACCTCTTCAATGAATTCAGAGATAAAATTGTGAGCATTGTAGCAACTACTGTACTTCTTGTGAGTAAATGCGTACAAAAATTTTTACTTTGTGACTATTTGTTAGCGAATGAGCTCGTGTTTACAATTACAGCAAGGTGTTTACAATTACCCCAGAGATCTGGGGTAGTTGTAAACAGTGATTTATTTTCGAATAACGTTGCTGCAAATGGAAAATTGTTTCATACACAGTCTGCTTGAATGCTTAAGAAGTTCCGGAACAATTGTTCTCAATCTGCGGACAACAGGCCGCATGCGGTCCGCTGAGTTATGTTATGAGTCGGCTGAGATCATTTAACGAGGAATATCTTGTAAAAAATCAAGAAATGCGACAAATTTATTTAAAATTTGTCCCGCAGTGGATCAGTCGGTTAAGCTTGGACCCCACAGAACACCGAAAGTGAAGCACAACAGGCCGTGGTCAACACTTGGGAGGGTGACCACCTCCCGCGACTGATTATCTGAGACCGAGAGCGCTAAAGGGAGCTGTGCACGTAAAATAAATCGTTGCTTCAAATGTCCACAAAGTTAGAAATACTTTTGGTTGAGGGACCATCCTAGGTGACGATCTCTCATCTGGGACCTGGTTCAAAATCATTAAGCCCCTCTGAGCCTAGTGTTCTTTATTCTAGCGGAGCTCACTAATAATCAGTAGGAGCTTCCTTAACTCATGGTCGCTCTGCAAGGGGGGGGGGGGCTTTGAATTCCAAGTGGCATTAGCAACAACAACAACAGTTATGTAAAATAGAACCAAAAGTGTAATTTACATCAAAATATAATGCTTAATGTCCCCCCAAAATGTTGGAAATAGGATAAATTTAAGTGTTTGCAACTACCCCAGAGTACGAAATATATGGGGTAATTGTAAACACCTAACTTGCACATGAAAAATAACAGGGAGGATGAAATTCATAACTAAATGTTTTTAGCAGCATTCCATATGACAAATAAAAATGGTTGAAACCGTTTAAATCGCTTTTGTAGATGAGCTGGAGAGGAAAATGTAAGATCACTAAACTTTGTTAAACAACGTTTTTCACTGTGCCATTTTCAAACAATAGTGGCGCCTCCCCAGTTGTTTCGAAACTTACGAAACTATTTCAGTGTCTTCCCTATGCCTCCAGTTTATCACTCAAAAGCAGTTAAATTTTCAAAACCACCACAAGTGTAGTTATGAAGCTTGTTTACAATTACCCCATGTTTACAATTACCCCAACTGACCATATATTATTTATTTACTTTTTTTTTCTTCGTTTTTCAGAATGCTAAAAAAGATAAAGCGTCGAACATATATTTACAAAACCCATCGAAAAAAGATTTATAAATGTATTATCTTTACCTTTGACGATTTGCAAAAAATGAATGCACTGAAAAATGATATTTCTAATGTGTTGAATGAAGCGGAAAGTTTACCAGAACGCTGTATTGAACATTTATTAAACTTTTAGAAAAATAAAAAACACATCCTTTAAAATCTGAATATCCCATTAAACGTTAATGAGTTTACTTTCTTCTTCGACCGCTTGATGAACCGATTTAATTAAATTTTCTTTAAATCACGAATATCAATTTTGATTATTAAAGAAATTTTATTTATGCATGTAAACGCTAAATGTTCCGAGAAAAATATTTGGACTAATCGAATGGAATGCAAATTAAAACAAAATACCGAATTAAATGGGTTTTCATTAGGAACCCGGTGCAGCTATATTACTTTTTTACGTAACAGGATATATTTTAAGTCAATCTTCGTTAATCTTTCATTTAATTAAAGTAACTTTTAATAGCAAGTATAGCTCACAAGGAGATTAATGACACCAATGTAGGCTACCGTAACATTTATTAATAAAAAATAGTTTTTCATTGGACTGTTTCGAAGGAAAATGATACAAAGCGTGATAATTAATTTTTAAAATATATGAAATTTGATCTGTCTGTTCGAATTTAGAAATTTTTTGCTCAAAAGAAAAAAAAATCAGTTAAAACTCGCTGAAGTATGTTTAACAGCAATAATATATTTTTGTATGAATTCATTTTTTTCACCTATTACTACTTATAATAATTATTATCTTACTTCCATTTTTAATCATAGAAAGGGAGAAACTTGACAGGAATATTAATATGTTTCCGTAACAGTGGTAAAGGAGAACCTGGCTAGTATGGATAGTGTTTTTAAATTTTGTTTGAAAAATACTAAATAACATCTTTTATTTATCAAGTATTTTTTAACAATAATTTTCACTTTTCCGTTTTAATTTGGTTGATATATATATTTTTAAGCAATGTCGCTTTTTAATGTATTTTTTGAAAACATTTTTTTTAGTTCACACTTACCCTATTGCACATAGAACAATGTAAATTCAATACAATAATTTTCACCCTTTTACCAACAACGTTTTAAGATGTTCCATGTCTTTCGAAACGCTCCAATACATCTTATACTGTTTTAGCAATGTTAAAACTCAACGTTTCGATATTTTTTTTTAATGTATTTATATTTTTTCCCCAAATTATAAACATTCGTATGTATCATATTGTAGCTAAATTGTAAATAAGAGACAGGAACCTTGATGTCAAGTCCAGGTTACGAGTTAAGTGATAATTAGAATTGCAATAAAACTCCAAACGTCCATTAAAACTGAAATCACTATTCAAACCAAACGTGCCGAAAGAAATCTAGAATGAGTGGTTATAAAATGAAACGTATAAAACAAACACAAAAATGAAAACAACGAATAAAAGTATATTTATTTTATTCGAAAACAATAAATCTGGTTTTGAAAGACATAAATAAGAGCTATTCACTCATTATCTTCCTGCTTAGATTAACCAAAGTAGGTCATTATCATGAAATTTGTGCCGTGACACCGTGACAAACCAAGATAATCGCTTATAAGTATCTGATTTCTGAAACTTACGAAAGCACGTTCTTGCAAGATGTTTTACAGTAATTACTAGGCAGCTCTTTTGCCAGTTGGTTAAGGTGCAGTTCTCAATTCGAAAACGGGTTCGTCTTAAAGAACTCATTTGGTAACTTCTCAATATTCAAAGGGGCGAGGTGTCGTCTCTGCTATAATGTTGACATTTAACAGGCAGACCGTTAAAACTAGAAATAGTAACGACGAAAATGCTGTCGTATGTTAGTGAAAGGAGTAGCTTTCAAGATCTTTAACTGGTTTTCTTAAAATGCAGCTGCTAACGAAGAGTGGGATGCAAAGCCTGGATTTTCTCTCATTAAACTTTAGAGGACGTGACTGGATTCGTGAGCCGTGGCTAGTTAACAACTCGCATAATTTAGTACTTAAATTTAGTATTTAAAGAAAAACATTTTCGGTTTTTTAAATTCAACATGCAATAAAATAAATGACCCGGTAGTGGACACAGTTAAGAAAATACTTACATCAACATTTGCAGATTTAGCTGAATCGCTAACTATTTCTCCAAAACGTAATTACCTATAAAATGTCACTTGACGAAAAATTAGGATTTTTACGTTAAATTTACTAAACGTTTAATTTACATCTAGAGTGAACATTTATAAGACAAGTACTTGCATTAGTAGTGGACAGAAATTAATATTTATTTTATGCTGTTAACTTGGAGAAATAATTTTAAAAATGACTAAGGGACCATTCATAAATGATGTCACGCTTTTTTCCCATATATTTTCCCCAAATCCCTAACCTTCTTATTGATCGGCATTAGTAAAGAGCAGCAAATGTGACCTTTGTGGAGGCAGCTATTAAATATTATGATCCATGAACTTGCATAGATGCTCCACGCCAACTTTAGTTTTATTAACCAGCACTAGGCATCGTTCGCTATAGGCTCTGATAATTTCATTCAAATTTAATGTTACATTTGCTTATTTTAAGAGCTTAAAGATCTAAGTGTCCACTATCGGGTCATTTACCTTATATCTAAAATTAAACACACAGGCATATTTGTTAATTTTTCTAAACAAACGCACCCATTTCTTACTCTTTGTACGAGAGAAGGTTTTCTTGAGAAAATTCCTCTTGCATTTCATGTTACATTAAAGCGCTCTTCTTAGTATAAGTAATTGCACATAAAAATGTTCGATAATTTAGAGTTGAAATTCTAAAAAAATAATATTTACACATAATTTCATTTATAACGTTATGCATTAAATTACATTCGTTATGACTACACGGTTATGGATTTAAAAGTTCATTTTGCTGTAAAATATCATTTTGGTATTAGATAAACTTTACTGAATGAAACTCCCCATACTTAGTATTTGCGCCTATTATTGCATAAAGAAGCAATTTCGCGCATAGAGGGTGACAATTATTAAACTATATGAAATAAAACTTCTGACCGGTTCGCATGATGAAGTTCAAACTTCGTTTATGAATGATGGGAATTATTATACGAATGCGCACGTAACGTGTTGTTGTCGGCCATTTGCAAGTGAAAATATCACGGTACAGCCTGACTAAGCGCATATCGCTTATAAGGGCCTGCTATTCGAGCAATAACAGCCCGAGTGCGGCTCAATGGAAGTTTGCGACTGAATAGAAATTGAAGGCAGCCCGTCCAAGTGAGCCAAAAGTGCCCTTGATTTTGACAAGATGTGGTTCCTGCAAGACGGAGCCCTATCCCATCGGACTAAGAGAAAGTTGGATGTACCGGAGGAGCACTTTGGGAGCCGCATTCTGGCGCTGGGGTACCCAGAGCCCGTTGAAATGGGAATCGCTTGACCGCCCTATTCTCCGGATCTGAGCACATGTGGCTCATTTTTGTTCGGAACTATTAAAGACTGTACAGAAATAACCCCAAAACCATTGTTGAACTGAAAACTTCCATTCAGGAGGTCATCGACAGCATCGATGTTCTGAAACTTCAGTGGGCCATGGAGAAATTTGGTATTCGTTGACGCCAATGATGGCAGGCACATGGAACATGTCACAACTTAAATCCGAGTATTATATGTAGTGGCGTTTACATGCTGTATAAAGTTTGTGCACTCGTTAGTTTTCAAATAATTTACGTTTTATTTTATAAAGTTCACTAAATGTCACCCTGTATTTGCTTAGGGTGCACCCGTCTGAAATAAATGGTAGAAACAAAGCATCTATTCAAAGTTGAAATATTTTAATTTATGTGTATTATGAGTATTTTATGTTATTTAACAGCAGACATTACATTAGGATTATGTAGGGTAAATATGTGTTTTAGTCTATAAAATTATCAAATTATATATGTGATTATCCCTCAATGCGCAAGAGCAACTTGCTACGATCAAAACCATTGCTTTGAAATGTGAGGCATATTCAAGGGTTATATGACTTACTAATGGCGGATTTTTGATAGATCCCAAAGGAGGGATAATTTGAAAGCTAGAAAACTATTCTCTGAAGATCAGACTGCCTTAAGGATTGTTGCAAAATCGGACTACAGCGTGTGCTGAGAAATCGTGTATCTCTTAAATTAGAAAACTATTTAACGACATCAGAAGTATTATTTAATGAGTGTTTTGAAAAATATTTAATGATTAAGCAAGCAGGCGAGAATAGAAAGCAAAAGAACTAAAATAAATAACAAACAATGCTCTTAATATTCAATTCATAATGAAACATAATGCATTAGTATTTAAAATGTATAGATGAGGTTTCAACATTTTTTCCTAACTTTCATGTTTCTAAAAAATGAACATTCATCATCTACATCTTTCAACTTCAGTTCATTTGAGTTAAAGTACAAATTTTGAGCTCAAAGTATTTACAAAACAAAAAAAAATGTTATTTGATACGTGTTTCGCGACTAACAATGAGCTCTTTTTTATTTTAATGTGCAAAAAATATTACCATTAGCCCTCACCCCCCCCCCCCAAAAAAAATGGAAAAAGGAATCTACATTAAAGTTGATGTCAATAGGGAGGTAAAACTACTCAAAAGCAATTAGGGGGACAATTCCGCTCAAAAGCATATCATGAAAAACAGAAAACTTAAGACATACAGCGAATAACTCAAAATGATGATTCAAAGCAATGAACCAAAATATAAAACTCTTTTTGCTATCAAATTTTACTCACTTTCACAGTCAAAAGTATATGCTTTCTTCATAGAACACACTCTATAAAACCAATGCTTTGATAAAAGCTTTAAAATACTAGCATGGGAACGTCACATAGTAAACTTTTGAAATAAATTTGATAACATTTTCAAACTGAGTTTAAATATTCATTTTAATTCGAATATGTAAAACTCCTTCTTTGCAAAAAAAAACACGAAGCACTGTTGACTATAACATGTTAAGAATACTATAAACTAATAAATATTAAATGAAGCAATGCGTATCTACATTAGTTTTCAAAAGATATATTAAACAAACACATTATGAACTTTTCTCACGAATAACTTAGTAATGGCCTAATTAACGAATCGCATCAAAATGCGTTTTTAATTCACTTATATCTTGTAGTTAAAATGTTGGTATTAGTACTAAGTTACCCAAAATTCAATAATTTTTTACTGTGAATGTGATTCCTTACCTAAAATACTACTGATGAAAAATAAGCTGGATGTCTTAGACTCGAAAGAGTTTGTAAGTTTGTGTTTCTGTGTTTAGGAAATTTCTGAATAACAACGAAAAATCTAAACTTCTTCGACAAAGTTTTATGTACACATGTCTTACATAATTAAATAACGTATTGAAGTTCACTTATTAACGTGATTTTGATCTTTTTTTTAAATTTTGGTTTTTAAATTTGTGTTGAAAATTCGTGGTTTATATGCGTCATTATTTATGACATTTTTATTCATTATGTATAAACTTTGCGTTTAAATTGAAGAAAGCAATCTGCAGCGACGTAACTGTGTATTACATACGCATTAGACGGTACTTTTTCCTCCACACCTTTTTTCTCACCATCCAGAACTTCAAACTTCAGTATACGAATTTATAAATACCCTGCATCTAGTTAACCCTCTGGCTGCGTATCTCTCGATTTCCATGGCAGTGCCAATAAAAGAAAATTCGCAACTTTGCGCCAAATTCGCGTTTATTTGCGATTTTTTCCCTCCATGAACGGGAATAGAGCGCTTTGCATAGCTAAATAGAGTGAAAAAAATCCATTCCCGTGAAAACCACGGGTTTCGCAAATTTTGCTACATCTGCGCTGCCCGTGGAAATCGCGGGACGCGCAGCCAGAGGGTTAATAACGTACATCATGTCATCTACACTAAAAAATTATATCTCAATCTTTCACCAAGTGTGTAATAAAAATGGAGAAACTGTGGAAATTTAGCTTCAGCCAACATTTGGTACTAAGGCGAAGCATTATAATGCTGCCGTTTTACCTAGTTAAACCATGAATGTGAAAATTGTAACCATGTAATGTTTCAACTTTAGTACCAAATGTTGGCTGCACCTAATTTTCATCATTTTTTTTTTTTTTTTTGCTGAAAAGTTCAACTAGATTTTTTTACAGTGCATCTTTTTTGTACTCCTAAGCGAAAAAGATGCATTTCATTTTTTTCTTGAAGCTTTTCTTTCCTTACGTAAATATAATTTAAAGGACTTACGATACAGTTATCAACATATTCTATTTTGCTAAGTAAGAACAAATAATGGAAGTATCAATTGCCAGGATCACAAATGAGTTTTATTGAAGGAAAGCAAAATAATTATTTAATAAGTTTTTCCTTTTCAAAAATAATGCTTTTGAGAGATTGCGTTCTTTTTTTTTTTTTTTTTGCATAGAAGAACAGTATTACAAGTAGATCACACAATATTTAAAATAATGTTCGCTTTGAAAAACATTTGTTGCAAACAAGATCCTATAAATATTAAATCAGTATCAAAATATCAAGGCTATAGGACATGGAACTAATTCTAAATCATTTTAATAATCAAGTGACAGAAAGAAAGAAAAACACCAAAGCCCAAAAAAATTCAAAAATGTAAAGAATAACAATCCCTTAAAGCTTTTCTCAACTATACTTACTTACCGCTTTATGTGAACGTTATACTCGCAGATGATAAATATTTACTTTTAAGAGACAATAAACTTTATTATTTCCAACGTAAATAAGGACAAGAAGAGGAAAAACATAGTCCGCTTTGTATCTTGATAAAATTCTTGTTAGTTGTATAAATTCTTATTCTGCAGGAAAAATTGTAAAAAATCGTGTTTGGACTAATAATTTTGTCGCGGATGAAACCGTGTTTTTTACTTTTCAAAGCAGTACAAAACGCAAAAATTAGCCATTAATAAAACACTCTTATTATTTTCTAGACCTGTTAACTAAATGTATTCATTTTTTAAGAAATACTTATTATAATTTAGTTATAGGAAATATTCGCCTTAGGGAAACAGTCAACTAATGCTCTAAATTTTGTTGCGACAAAAAATACAGCATTAAATACAGAATATTTTTAAAAATACGGTTTAGAGTTTTATGAAATAATTGATTCAGTTACGTACTGTATCAAATGAACTATCAGAAGCAACTATTTAAAAGCGAAATAAAAAGCTATTACATGATTATTTACCGATTACGTAATTAAATATAAACACTAACTTTTAATTAACTGTGATGTGTTTATTAGCAATTATTTTCTTGAACACAATCAGTGAATTATATTTCCTGAATAATATACAATTTACGGACTGGTATGGCAAGAGAAACGAAGTGATTTTTATCATCTTAAAATTTTCTATTTCTTTTATTACGAAATATTTGGTAGATCAAAGTAATTCAGTTATCTACCAGTAAATTTTTTTAAGAGTTCAAAGAAATAAGTAAATGTAATAGAGTTTCCGTGAATTATAAGGATACTTAGTGCAATTTAGTGTACATAAATAGTGAAGATAAACATTTTATTTTCAAATAATACATGTTTTATTTTTGCCACTTGGGTTTCCAAGTTCCAGAGACCAGGAATTAAGGCAGTAAGGAGCGCCTTCCGTTTAGATGAGCACCACAACGGAGGAAGTACGATTTGACTCATTGTGTACTTGGATGACACCAGACGGCGCCACCACAAATACGCCACCTTCTTTTTTTGACCTAAGAGTGAAGGGAAGGGAAATTCTAAACCCTCGGGACTTCAGGGTCAACAGATTTTACATGCACGTATCATGGTACGTCTTCAGCGTCGGGTAACGAACACCCAATATTCCGGTTGGAAGCTCGACGTCCTAACCATTGGGCTACCGCGGCCTGCATTTGATTTCGAAAATTATGAAAGATTTTTTTTCATTCAAAACATTGTTCATGGTGGGACAAAAGGTATGGACCGGTTTTAAAGGAATGTAAAACAAAACCATTAAACTTACAGAAATAATTTTCATATTGTTTAATTCAGTACAGAATCTAGTTTTTTACGTTAAGTTTTAAAGATGATATCACGTAGGTGGCGGCCGTCAGCTGCGATGCACTCTCGAAGGCGAATTCTGAAGTTTTCAGCCATTCTTCTACACATTTCGATACGTATTCCCGTAACTTCCTCTCTGATTATGTCCTTAAGTTCTTCCAGGGTATGTGGACGATGTTTAAAACATTTTTCCTTTACGTACCCCCAAAGAAAAAAGTCACAAATGCTCAAATCTGGCGAGCGCGCAGGCCACTCCACGTCCGCCCTCACAGAGACGAGGCGCTGGGGAGCCCTTGCCTCAATCTCGCCATTGAAATCCTAGCAGTGTGGGATGTAGCCCCGTCCTGTTGGAACCAGATGTCTCCCAGATTAGTTGCTGCACTCAATTCTTCCAGCTCAGGTTCAAAAAAACTCTTAAAATAAGTTCACTCATTATCCTCGAAAAAGTAAGCACTAATAATCCCAAATTAAGATACTGCACGCCATACAGTCACTTTAGGGGAGTGAAGTAGCCTCTGGTGAATTTCCCTTGGGTTTTCATTAGCCCAATAGCGAAAATTATGTTTATTAACAGCTCCACACTGGTGGAAGTGGCGATAACAGAACGGCCATTTTCAAAAAGAGGCATAACAGCGAACCCACGATGCTCCCTTCCAAGCCATGGTTGCTACTGAAAACTAGACTCTCCCACAATGCCAAATGAGACCCTCCCCCTTTCCCCACCAACTCCACAGGCCGAGTGCCTGCCGATCAAAACCGGTTCATACCTTTTGCCCCACCCTGTATGTTGTTTTGTATAACAATGTGCACACTTATAAGGTAAACCATCAAACTGTTTTGGGCTAAAATGTAAGTACAAACATAAAACAACGTAAAAAAGCACAAATTCAGAATAAAAAGTATCGCAAATAGCTATTTGCGATACTTTTCATTCTGAAAATTATTTATTGTTTATTTATTATTTTAAAAACATTTATTATTTTTAAAATAATAATTATTATTTATAAAATATTTATTTATTATTTATTCAAATTTGTTTTTTTCCTTTTAATTATAGTACAAATGTAGTTTAAGATATGAAACATGGTAAAACATGAATTTTCGATTAAAAAAATGCTTGTTGTTGACAATAATTCTTCCTGCAAGATAAAAAGACCATAGAACAAAAACGCATTTGGTGCAATATATTCAAAGCATTTACATTTTTTACGACAATAAGTATTTCCCTTTGCATGGTAGAAAATAACAATAAAACTTGTGACACACATAACACCAACATATTTATGTAATATTAAGCACATAATGAAAATTCTATTTATATTTTTACCATTTAATCATACGAAAACATTTAGCATTGAACTAAATAAATTAAGTGATAAATATTTAACTGGACCTAGCCTCACAAATAAGAAGCTTAATTTGACATTTTAATACCAACACAACTAAAAAGAAATGAAAATTCAGTTCTGTAGAAAATCGCATTTGATATTAGTGCAATCCAATACGTCCAAGGTTTTGAATTTGTCGTATGTAATGCTTATTACTGGATTTCAAATCATTCAAAGTTATTACTTCCGTCGAATATAAATTAATGCAATGAGCGTATGACATTATTAATTGTGGCACATTGGCAATGAATCTGTTTCGTAATCATAATCGGCAAAGCTATCAATAGTAACTGCGGCAGGTGCACGAGGCATCATGTGCAGAACGATACAATTGTGGTTGGGACTGTAGAAATGAATGGTAAATGCGATACAGGAACGCATATGACAGTTGTTGGTATACACAAAAGTATTGTTACAAGCAACAGGATTAGCGGAGCAGTGCGAATGAATTTAATGGTGTTTTAAAGATTTTATTTTGAAAGACGGTTACAATCATTGAATCGTTTATTTCGAAATCTTCGTTTTGAAAAACTCTCTGTATTATTCATTTTTATGGCATAATTAATCAAAAAACATTTTATTTACCAATATTGCATTGTTATTACCTGCTAAAATAAAATAGTAAAAGGTCAGACCCGTAAAGTTTTCCAACTGTTCATAAGTCTTTTTTTTTTCTGCCTCCTGAGAAATATTTTGGTTTTTACAGTTGTTACCTTTTCGAAATAAACGATTTAATTGTATTTTTATGCTAACTGATGTGCCAGGTGACGTGCGAGTTTTAAATGCAACATGTCAATCTAACTAGGAGACAATTAGTAAGATAAAGAGCAATGAAATGTAAAAAGATCTAATCAAGAGCAAAAGTAAATTTTTCTTGAAAGAAAATGTAACGCATTTGTATTTATTGAAATTATACTGCGAAGAGTCTGTTAAGCATCAATTAAGTAAAATAATATACACGAAAATTGAGATAAAATATTCAAATTACGATCAAACATTGTCACACCTTTTTTTTAAGATTATAGAGTCAGGTGGGGTAAAGAGGTCATACGGCAAATAAAAAGCCATAGCTTTGAAATAAATAAAGCAATTGGTGAAAAAATTTTAATTTTAGCTTTTAATAATTAGGAATTACACATTCATTCAAAATTATTTTAATGGTTACTCTTTACTTGAAGAAAACAGTCAGTTTGTTTCTTTATACAACACTTTGAAATTGAAACAGTTATTTTAAGTTCTCTATTACATTTTGAAAAAATTTGCAGCAAATGGACGATGCAGGAAGCTTTACACAGATCTTGAAAATACTTCCTCACTAACCGTGAAGCTAGATTTAGTTTATATATTATTTTATAGTTCCTTAAGTAAGATGGGGTATAGTGGTCATAGTATTAGGCTTAACACGGATCAATGTTCTAAAATTACTTCAGGTTAATTTATAAGGTATATCAGGACTTGCATAGGCACTCACAGGAGCTCAGCTTCCATATTTATTTTCAATTTAAAAAATGTAAACTATTTTAGGAAATTAAGGCTATTCAAGCATGAAAATAAATTTTGAAGACTACAAGGCTCAGCACTTCTTTTGTGAAAAATTAGGCCACAAGGCAGAGTTAGTTAAACATTTACTTTACTAACACTGTATTCTTTTTTCAAAAATAACTTTTAAATGTACTCTTTAGTAAACAGGATTAAACGCAACTGAGCTCAAAGGCAAAAGAGTTTGAAATTATTATAAGATGGCCTTCCTACAATGGTGTGTTTATCATTGAAAAATTTTTAAAAGCACTTTTAATAAAATAATTTTCAAATTGTCAATAACTCTAAACAGACTTATTACACATATTATTAAGCTGTAAATGTTTACAACTAGCAGCATTTCGAACAAGAACAATACATGAAAGAGAGAAAGAATTAAAAATAGCTAGGTTTAAATATGTATTTTCCTCTCAGTGTGACTTTTAATAAGCTATATAATAACCTCAGAGCTATCTTATTAGCAATGTTTTCTTATTGTTTAAATTAAGCAATTTAGTCTTTCATTAAAAGCTATTTTTAATTTTTTCATGGAAAATTTTGAATGTCATATTTAGGTTTTATTATATGTATTAACTGAAAGGACAGACTTGCCATCTAATATTTAGGAATTTAAACCTAAGAATACCTGCCATTATATATCCTACAATATTTTGCTACGTAACTTTGTTTTAAAACTATCTACGCAGAGACTGAAGTACCTTACGAGGTGTTACGAATTTAAGTTCAATTTTTGACCGTAATAGAGAGAATTAATAAATTCAGCTGGGTGAAATAAAATTGTTTCCTTCCTAAAATGCACCTTTGTTGAGTATTTTGAAATATTAGGGTTATGAGCACTATTATATGGCCTTTTTTTCAATCATAACCACTTTACCCCATGCACTACTCACTTTACCCCACCCCATGGGGTAAAGTGGTCATAAATACATCCCAGAAAGAAGGCGTCATAAAATTATTTTACTTATTTTTACCACTTTACCCCACCTGACCCTATCAGTTTTGAATTTGTTTTTAATCATTTATGTGCTGTGCAAAATTCGTAGATAAAAATGCCATTTTGTAATACCCGAACTTCCTCCATATATCGTTCTCAAACAGTTAAAACATAAAATGCATAAAATGGGTTATTTTTAGTAATTATTCCAAAACAGTTAAAACATAATATAGAATACTCATTTTTTTCCACTTTTCTCGGAGAAACATCGTTCGATGCACTAAAAATGATTTTAATAGAAAGAAAATTAACGCTGTAATCCCAATTATACTCTAAAAACTTATTTAGTGATAAAATTATTTAAGTTATTTTCATTCTCGCATTTAATAATCGAGAAGAAAATATAAATGATTTTATCTCATCGTGAACAAACACACGATTCTATGCTTAAAAATATAAATGAGATCCGCACTGGCATTTGAAAAATTAAGTAAGTTAAAAAGTCTCTGTACAGTTCCCAAATTATCAAAAACCTAAACGCCGCCTTGTTGCTCTCATTTTTATAGAATAGTAAAAGTATTTCAATGTCTTATCTTTGGTGTTTTTAAAGCTTTCATTTGTATTACTCATCACTAAATCATTTTATCTCAAAGATAACATTATCAAGTAGAAGAACTATACGCCTTACTCCCAAGGCAACTATTAAACTGCATCAGAAATAAAGTATCCTATGTTTCCTTAATTCACCGATGATAACACAACGCGGGTCTACTTTAATAAAAGATTGCAAAAATACCGAAGTGTCAGTGGCACCTAAAAGCTTCCCTAATGAGGTTAAATTTTCGCTTTGCTTTTATTCTCATTTTTTTCCTATCGTGCTCGACTCCTAAAACATATTCCCTAGAGCATAACTTCCGAAATGCTTCAGCCTAAAATTTTAAAAACGAAAAATTAAGTCTCGCGTCATCTTTTCCTTATCTAGTCGTAATTTATGAAATCATGTTGTAAAATGAAATGCTTTTTTATTTTGTAAAGCAGCTCATCGTTTCTTTTATTCTGTGTGCGTGCGAAATATATATTTATAAATAATTGGTATCGTAAAAGTGAGAGTTGTCTTTCGTTTTGAAGTTTTTAATTATTTGCATCGCAGTCATTTGCGTTTTTTTCTTTTAGTTTTTTGTTCAGTAAACAGTAACGGAAAATCGAAACGATGCGAAACAATTGATCATTTATTTTTGCCGAGTGTATTAAATAATGAGTTAAAATTTCTACGGAACTAGGGTTAGTTTAGGTCAAGAAATGTCCCAATCTGTATTAAATCATTATGTTACCGTTAGCATAATATTGTAGTTTTTATTCCATAGTCAATGTTTTTTTTAATCTTTGAAGTACATGTGCATCAACACAAAGGGTCACATAGACATTTTGAATTTCCTTTAATCTTTTCAATGTACCATGCTTATTTACTTACGTTGCTGTATTGTTACGATTCTTTATTGCAGTTTGTTCCTAGGTGTTTCGTCGAAAAAAATAAAAGTTGAAAAATTTAAATACAAATATGCGTGTTATTTATTTATTTATAAAATAAATTTAATAAATAATTTAAATTGTTCTAATAAATTAAAAAATAAATTTTATAATTTATTTATAAACCGAACAGCCATCAGTCACAAGTAAAAGCTAAATAAGCGAAAAATGACGTTAACAAATCACAAATTGTGTTGTTGCAACAAAAAAAAAGGCCGGGAGAAGGGCAAGGGCACGACAAACTTAGCAAGAATGCGGAAGGTTTGAACAAACAGAGAACAAATGCTTTGTTGAAAAGGAAATATATATATATATATGTATATTATTGGTCATGACAAAAAGTGTATTAGTACATAACAAAATGAAGTCAGGTTAGTATATAGAAGGACAGTGCAGAGAACGATATCTGATATACGTAATCTAAACTATTAACAAGTATATTTTGTCCGTTTTCTCTAGTAATCTTCTTTTATTATGTATTTTTAACTTAAATGCAGATTTTGTTTTATTAGGTAAGCAGTTAGTTTAAAAATTATTTGTTCAGTAATGCATTTCACTCGTGAATTGTAGCAGGCCTCAATTAATACTTTTTAAGAGGGACTATTTGAACAGACTATAAAGTTTTAAATTCCAACGGGCACAAAAAAAATGTCCCAGATTACTTTAAAACCTTTTGTCACAATCTAAGTCATCCAGCTAGGAACATTTCATTCGTTCTAATGCACTACTTGTTCATGTCAAAATTTAGCATCATACATTATCTATAAAATGAACTAATCTATTTATCTCGTACAAACAGGTTGAGTTTTCTTCCCAGCAGGTCAAAATAGAACATTGAGTTTATGTATAGATATTTTGAATGCATTTGTGATCATTTAAAATGCAAACAATGCGACAGTTTCTGACATTGTACTAATGATGAAATTATAACCAATAACTGTATGCTATTTATACATGTAACGCAATGTTATTTTGATTTTTCAACTTGTTTCACGGATCCTTAGCTGCTGTCAACTATCAGTAAGCGGATAAGTTATATAATATAACAAAATATAATTTCCACACACACCAAAAAAAAAAAAAAAAAAGGATATTAAATCCAAATACACAACTTTCTCAAACAGAACTTCCTCCAAATATGTTGTTTAGATTCACCAGTAATATCATTTCTTTAGAGTAAACCTTTTAAGATTATTTCTGTTGAGAGCATTATTAAAGTGAAACAAACGTTTATCCTCAACAGTCAGTGTTATTTCAAGTATGAGAGAACGTTTCCTAATCCTGATTGCCAAAGGTCGTGAATTGGGAACTTTGCGCATTACAGGCAGATCGTGTTTTTCTTGGCTCCGAAAACCCTTAAAGATAAGCATTGATTCTAGAACTACCTAAAATAACCAAGACAGCGCATTGGATCATTTACCCCGAGGAAATTTGGAGCAAATGTAGTTGTTTCACATTTAGTGCCGAAGCTTCGATGTAGACTACCGTTTGCTATTAGGTACAGGCAACGCTAAATCATTTCTTTGGCCCTAAGGCTAGATTCTACGTTAGTACGCATTACCGAATTTTATTTTTACTTTATGAGCCAGTCGATATTTATAATGGAAGGAAATACCACCAATTTTAAATAAAGTGTAAGAAAATATACTGCTTATGATTCCCAAAATGATCGTCAAGCGATATTAAGTGCAGATTATATTTTGCGAAATTGTTCAATTTAATTCATATCATTAACTAAATTATTTGATGTTATATATGCAGACCATCCGGTAAACATGTATTATTGGGGGCATTTTTCATTTCCCTTTTGGAAATTTATTAAAACAGTAATACATTTAGGAAGAAATCATATTTTTCCTTT
Source organism: Octonoba sinensis (assembly GCA_038502835.1). Classification (NCBI taxonomy): domain Eukaryota; kingdom Metazoa; phylum Arthropoda; class Arachnida; order Araneae; family Uloboridae; genus Octonoba; species Octonoba sinensis. Next base: position 201,567,770 of record CM076598.1, on the reverse strand, counting down.
TCGTTTGAAAAAATAACTAATAAATGATTCAATATAAATTTTTTAAAAAAAAAGTAATACTTGATGCAGCCAAATACACCGCTTAGAAAAGTAGTAATGACATAAATCAGTGTAAAACGTACCATATTTTCATGCGTTGCTTAATTTTTTGGAAATCATGGCAAAAACACACATACAGTAAAACCTGTAGAGTTGACCACCTGTCTAAGTTGACAACTTTTGTCAGGAACGAAATTAGCCTTTCAACCTCTATAAGTTGATCACCTGTCTAAGTTGACCACTAAAGTACCACCGCAAGTGGTCAACTTACACAGGTCTCACGATAAGGAAACACTTTTCAGATTATGGATTAAAATATTTCATTTTTCGCCCTAATGAAAAGACTAAATGTTTCAATGCAAAATTGATAATTATAACATAAAATGCAATTGATATAATATTTAAATATACAGTTTTAAGTAATAAAAATTATAAGAGTGCCCAGTTTAGAACTCATTCTTACTTTTAGAAGAAAATATTCAATGCCTTCAAATTGACACAGTAGATACATTTCCTTATTTTTACAGGGTTTTTAAAAGAAAAAAAAATAAATTAAACAAATAATGTAATATTAAAATAAATTGAGCGCCTTGTAAATTTACAATACTAACAGCAGTTTTCTTTTTAAAGAATGATCAAAATAAACCGGTTTATTTTTATCTTTTTTTCCGTCATTTGCATTCGTCTCTACAGCTTACAATAAATTTGTTTCATAACTTTTCCCATTAAGTCACTTTTCTTTGCAACAGAATTGCTGAAAGCGTCCATAAGCGGTTTTAATTTACGGTTTTGTTTCCCCGAAGACTTCTTTTGTCATGGCTAGATTCGTCTCTTTGTAATCTTTCTCCAGCAAAAGTGACTTGATTAGCATATCATTCTGGGCCGATTCCTTTTCTCTAAGAGTTCTGCACTTGCAGTTGCTACAAATAAATTCATATTTTATGGAAATTAGTTCGGACTGTATCGACTTGAGCTCATGCGGCCGTATTAACTTGAATTTTATTTGTATAAATGCAGTTGTACACATGATTTTTAAAACGAAGAAGTTATGCAATGCCGCTTACTGTACAAATATTTGCGATTATAATTACTATTTCAAATATACGTAAAAATTATATACATTACGCACATTATTATTAACAAAGTCTTCAGCATTAAATGTACACTTTGCCTGAATTCTTTGTCTTACCACTGGTGTTCATTATTGTTTAATTAACATCCTGATACATTTTATTATCTTACGCTTTGCAACAAATAAATGTGATTTGTTTGCTTGATATTCATCTGGCATTGAGAATGCTGTTTAAAAAAAATAATATTCTGATAAAAAGTAGAATTTCTATTAATAAACATAACGTAAAACACCAAAAGGGATAAATATCGTAATATCCTACACACGTAAAACACCAAAAGGGATAAATATCGTAATATCCTACACACTAACATTACAAGGCGTTTACACCATATTGGTTAGAATATCCTACCGTAACCTTTCTTTCGTAGAAAAATAAATATCTTCCATTACGAGTAAAACCGCAAAATAAATGTATTATACAACTAAAAATAATTATAAATATATATATTTATGTGAGGATTACTCATTCTAGTGCATGGATATAGCTCTGCATAATTGATTTTCACAAAAGCATCTTAAGTCCACCTCAGAGTAATTTTGTAGAATCTGTATAAAGTCATCCCTTAATCATGAAAGTTTTGGTGGCATGCTAAGGCTCTGCTTTTAGGGGTAATTTGAAAAGTTATCAGGGATATCTCATGTAGATATACATTCGCTAATTTCTTCGGTGTTTCATTATAGCGAAAAGGACAAGCGCTTACCGAGTAATTACTACGTTTAGCAGTTAGCAATAATGCGCTGTCTACAGCAGACAGTGATGAATAGCAACGTAATTACATTCCTCCAGCAGCGGTGACACATTTTACAGAAGATGCACTTTAAAATATATATCACTGCCATCAGTTTCGTAAGCGTAAATTGACCACTAGTGTTTACTTCTAATTATTATTAATTCTATAAAATATGACTGAAAGACTGATTAATGTCCACGGCATATAAATGTGGTGTATCAGAAATTTTCGCTAACGACACACACATTAATTTAACTTGTAAATGCTTTAGCAACACACAATTACAAAGTTATATATTGAGAGTGAGTAGGACTTATGCTTTTGTTTTGTGCTCAAGCCTACAAACACAAAAAATGAGATTTTACTTAAAATCAGAGAGGAAATCAATTACACTAAATAAATGAGTATACTTCAAACATATCTAAAAGAATTAAGTGTTTTAAAAATATTTCACAACCAGCGTTTCAACTAACTCGGATTCTAATATTTTAAGTCAATTTTCTTTGTAAGCCCGAAAATCTTGATGTGTATATCAATGTTTATTAGTGCTAATATACTTAACAATTGATGTATCTAAGTCACAATATACACTTAAATGGATGTTCGAGACAGATCATTTGAAATTCTTAAGATTACAGGAAAAAGAAAATTCAAAATAATTGATTTTTTAAGGAAATTATTCGCATAACGTTTATAATTTTAAATATAGTATTACCAAAAGAAAGTAATAAAGGGTTTTGATTTTTAATCAGATAGAAAAAAGTAATCTTGAAAAATGATATTAGAAGTTAAGCGCGAATGTTACTCAAGTTCGAAAATATGAATGAAATGACACTTTTATCAGACAACTATTGTTAATAAGATATAAGATTATCAACTATTTTTTTTCCTTTCAATATGTTGAGGTTCAACAGTCCAAAACGAAGACGAAAGTATCCCATAATGCATAATCACAAATAACAACTAATAATAATACAAAGAAACGATACCTTTTAATGGAAATTCTGCGCTATCGTTTAAGTTTCAGCATTGAAAATTAAAGATGAAACACATAATTTATGTTCAATAAAATTTGCCTCAAAACTTTGGCAATTTTAATGATTATGACGTTACTTGAATCCTTTTTTGACTAGTGATAAAAAACAACTGTAAATGTATGTTGTCTTAGTTTATATCAGAATAATTTTTGCATGCCTTTAAAAAAAGTTCTTTTTTTTACTGACCTTACTTACGTTTAGAAAAATATATCTGAATCTCTATATGTATTACTATTTATAGTAGTTGGATAGATTGCAGCATGTCTGAAACACTGCGTATAACTTTTAGAGAGCAAAATTTAATGTCGAGAAAAGAACATTTAATACTGCTTTAAGTAAAAGGAAACGACAAATTTACATGTGGAAAAGAACCAAAAGACTTAAATACAAAAAAAATTAACCCCTTTCAGAACCAATAATAACACTTTGTCACATTGCTTTCAAAAAAAGAAAAATGAATCAATGGTTCAATACTTCTAAGAAAAACATAGATACAAGACGAAGAATAGTTTTATAAAAAGTTCTAATAACGAAAAAAACTAGGCTAAAAGAATCGTTAGTCCTTGGACGAAAGAAGAACTCGACTTAAAAAGTTCTGTTTTGAAAACGATTAAGGAATGAAAAAAAGAGAAGAAGCAGTTATGATCTTTAAGGAGTGGAATAAAAGAAGGGTTTATATCTATATTAAGTAACTCTGAAATAGAAAGGATATATATTTATCCTGAACTCCTGTAAGAAAAAAGAATGATATTTCAAGTGTAGGTACAATTATACTATTAAAAAACAAAGATCCAGTAAAGCCATTTTTAATTGAAGTTAATAAAGAGTTAGTAAGGTTAAGTATTAGAGTAAGAAAGAATTTTCAATGTATCTTCCCTTTCAGGTCGTACAAGGTTTGAAAACTTGAAAATGTTAACAAAAGCTTTTAAAATTGATAAATGCTTTTATTTTACTAAAGAAACATAATTGGGGCTTCGTTATTTCGTGAAATCGTGTTTGTAGTATTTAAAAACCGCAGAAATAACTGCAGTGTGCAACCTTCTGGGGGAATATATAAAAATTCGAAAAAAAAAAATACTATGTAATAGGCGCACTTACTAAATTAAACGAACAAGGAGCTATGTCAAATGAGCAAAAATATTTATTACTGAGTATAAAAAAATAGCAAGGTTTTGTGGGGAAAAAGTGCACATTCTTACGTAAAAATTAAATTAAAGACGCGAGCCAAAACTTAGCCATTATCCCCTGCCCTTTTCAGATCGTGACAAAATAGTGTTAAGATACCATTTAAATAAATCAACCACTGAAAATATAATTTGTCGCTATTTCAATAAAGCTTTATAATAGGGTTTCATATTAACTTTATCTAATTGTGAAACAGACCAAGGCAACTCATATCATGACGCGTAATTCATAATAACTTCTACAGTAACTCACGTCGTCTAAAATTTCCTACAAATTTTCCCCCATGCGTAAACTGCGGATATGTATTAACTAACACACGATTAAATGAATTGCGTGCTATATTATAGATATGCTGCTCTACATCAAGTAAAATATATTTCAATTGAGAATACCATTTACATTTAGCAATCCGTATAACTCTCAAAATCACTGCACCAAAAATAATATCCAAACCTTTTAATGCAATTTATGTGAAGATTTAATCCTTATTCAAGTTAGATGCAATTGATAGAACATAACATGTTAGCATAACATCTTATTTTATAATAGCTTTTATAATAATGCATGTTGTCCCCGATTCCTACAGCAATTTGCTCACGCGTCAAGTACTGATGTCTAATAGTAACAGAAACTAAAATTTGAGCTAGGATTTCAAGTTTTGAGATATTGCCTTTAAAAGACAACACAAGTTAATGTGATGCACAATTCATGTACTTCGCTTCTTCCCATCCATCCCAGTGATAAGCGAGAATTCACTCTAACACATGAATGAATTCAAGTCTTCATTAGTTGTCCGAACTTCCACGGGTGGCTGGGAATTAAGGATATGCTTTACAATAGCATTTATAGAGATCAATTGTGTTTTGCAGAATATCTGAATTTACGTTTGAACTGAACGTTACCCAGTCCAAGGAGAGTTCATTAATTAAATGATCCTTTTTAAGATTAGGATTTTAGATAGTTTATTGCTTTGCGAATGGAATATAAATATATGTGTAAGTGGAGATTCAAAAGGGTTTTAACAAATAAAAGGGGTGATTGTGTTCACCAAGAAAAATATTTACTAAGAGTTCTGAAAATTATATATATATTCTCAGTTCAGTTCAACTGAAAAGAGTGATTTTCGTGTGAATTGAACAATGCATGCATACCACTTACACAATCATCGCTGATATTTTTTTTATGCCGGTAAAAGTTTGAGCAACTTAGGATTCCATTACTTATACATTATAGGACATCACCATTTTCTATATAATTAAATATACTTAGATTTTCCCCCAGTTTACTTTTTTTGTATAAAGAATTGATACGATTGATGCTGTTGTGTTTTTTTCCCTAAACGATGAGATCGTTAAGGGAAAAAAAATAGTTCAAAAGATAGTTGTTTACTATGTAAATTTAATTTCTTTAAAAAATACATTTTCTAACTGTTCATACTTTGAAATTAATTTATTCCCTTCCTCTTTGCAATTACTTCGCAAGAACACGACATCGCGAAACAGCGTTCAATATTTATCATTAAATACACTGTTAAAACTGGATACTTAAAAATAAGAAAAATGTACTCATTTTTGAGTACTTCACGTTCTTATAATAGCTCCGAGTACTTAACTCTTAAATTTGAGAAATGCACGTTCTCATTTTTTTGAGTACGTTCAGGGCATAGCCCCCATAACTAGATGCCTAGTGATTTGCGGAGAAAGTTGGCCGAGGATTTTAGTTACCTTTTCTCCCACCAGGAACGCTACTTATCTGCTATTGCAAACCGCGCTCTTTGCATTAGTTTGAAGGGTAGAAAATTGGTTTTCATTGCTATTTCTTCTTTTTTCCTTTAGTAATTTGATTCTTTTGAATAAAAACGGTGCTTTTCAGGACCAGTATTACTAAATGAAAGATGGTTTACTGTGTTGTTACATTTTTCACAACAAATTCAGTAAAAGAAAAAATTAGTTTCAATCGGACATTAGTTTGCGTGAAAAATGGATCTCCGCTATATCAAGACAAGGGAATTCTTCTTCTTATTATTATTATGTGTGTGTCTTTCATAACGTCTATTTGGCAAAAAAAATTAAAAAAATGAATTAATTAATAACAATATAGTGCAAAACTATTTTTATATACATATACATTATTTATTATGTTGTCCAATCTTTACTGTAGCTTGTCCTTGGAATACCGTTGATTATATATTATGATGCATTTTATGTTATGCAAATATTAATTAAATTGAACTTATTGATTTTTTATTAAAAAATATGACTAGTTACACGAAGACATGTATGAATCAATAAGAAATAATGAAAGTTAGAAAGGAAGGAAATACAAATTATTATTCATGCATAGAATCGAATTCTAATCATATTTCAAGAACATAGTTAATTCTATGGATGAATTAATGTGAATAATTTGGAAGTAATATTTGTCCTATTCTTCACGCCTAAATTATCACTTCGGTGCAATTCATAATAAATTGTAATTATTCACATATTTAACCATTTTTATTTTATTTATGTATAATTTTTACTTATTTATTTATAATTTTATTTATTGAAACCAAAAGGACTGTTTTTATTTCTTTCGAGGGGGGGGGGGAATAGAGCAGATTCTATGATAAGAATAAATTTGATTCTATTATAAGAATAAAAACTTAACTTTTATGCAAAATTTTTATAACTTGCCTAAATGAAGAATTTGGTTCCAAGTTTCCCAATTTAACGTCCTTATCGTTCTACTCGTTTTTTTTTTTTTTTTGAAGCAATGATTTCTTGGAAAGTATTAGATTGCGAGAAAATATATCTCGTACTCTAAGTACACTTAAAAGCATTTCAAAACTTTGAACATCTTTTCAGAGCCTTTGCAAAACTCTTGACTTTTAAAATTCAGGGAAAAAATTTTAATTTTCAAGATCACTATAAGTAAATAATAATAATAATAAGACATTCTTCTTTTCTAAAACAAATGAGTCCATATAACTATCTACTCAAATATATATCGCGTGTATAGCTTTGTTGTTAATCGATCATGGAAGTGATACATTACATCTTCTCAAAAATTTTCAAAAGGCTCCAAATAAATCTTTAATTATTTTAACCATCGTATCGTTCTGAAACAAATATTAAAATTAAAAGTTTTAATCAAGAGCTGGATTTTTATTTGTTTCCTTACATCGGTAAAAATGCCAGTTGAAATTATGTGTATTATATTCTTCACGTATGAATTGCATAAATAATTATTCATTTAAATCATTACTGTTAATTTGTGTAACAACATTTTTCCTTTAAAATACCTACAATTAGGAGAAAACCTCTTTAATGAAATAAAAGTTTTAAGTTGATGCTCCGTTAAAATGCTCTTAGACTAACGAGATATCAAAAATTAATAATATCACCTAATTTCCCACTGTTTTACAGCATCATAAAGTAAGAGCGAAAAAAATGTAATTATTGAGTCATGTGATTAAATATGAAAAAAAAAATCAAATGATTTTTTTTAAAAGAACAATTTTTACCGCTTTTTTTCGCAATTTACCAAGCGTTTACAAGTAAAACACCGTTTTCCAATAGCAAATAGGTAGTGCCCTCTAGCGGTGATTTCTTTGTCAGCGGGAGAAAATCGTTGCCGGTAGGGTAATGGGATTCGCTCCATTTCGGAAGGCATTTAGTTAAGGGGGCTATGGTTCAGGGGCTCGAATATGAGTATGTATCAAAACACATACTCATATTTTTGAGTGCATATCTGACTCGAATATGAGTATGTATCAAAACACACATACTCATATTTTTGAGTACATACCTGCTTTACACCGCAATGCAAAACTATACTTACGTTTCTGTCTTATTTTTTCAGGGATTCCTAAAAGTTAACATTAACGGTGCCGCAAATTAAATTTACGGTCACTCGCTAACTGCTGACCATTGGGATTGCTCCCTTTATTTTTATCATGATAATAACATAGTACTTTGTATAACATATTGAATAACATAGGATTAATAACATAATTGAGTAATATATAGTATAATAATAATAATAACAATGTACAAAAATCTGTACAAAAAAATTGAGCATGAAGATTTATATAAATTGAGATATAAATCTCATGTTCAATTATAGATGGGCTTTGCATACACATGTGAAACAATATGTCATTTAAGATATACTGCTCAAATGCATATGCAACGTTACGAAAATAAATACGGATTGAAGCATAATAACAAATATAAAGTTTCAATGCATATTAAAAACACCCCGTCGGATAGGATTATCTCCGAAATCTCTACTACCCTAACAAATAATTACCCTAACATGGAAAAACCTTGTTAGGTTTTTCCATGTTAGGGTAAAAAACCTAACTTGTAAAATACCCTAACAATACAAAAAAAGTGAAGAAATGGGCGAAAATGCAAAAAACGTAAAAGTTCAGGTAAATAGCTCAGTGTGTTCTTCTTGATCATCATTGAGTTTTTAACAAAAAGTACAAATAATTAATATCGAAATAATAGGCTATATAAAGGCAGTTCCTAGGGTTAGGATAAAATTAATACTCAATAATAGTCAATACTTCGCATTTTTAATACAATACTTTATAAAAAAATAGTAATAACTGAATAAATCATTTAATATATTAAAAATTAAATTTAGAATGCCTGAAATATAAGCTCACAAATTTAGCATTCAAATATCTGAATAATGTTGAAATACAAAAATTTTAATAACAGATTTTGGGGCAAGTTATATCAGTCAGTAAGCATACATATTACTTATACATGAGCACTTAGAGAAATACTCGTATGTTTGCATTCAAAGGAAATTAACACAATAAAACAGATACACAAGTGCAAATAGTTCAGTTTTTTATTTTAAAACTTACTTCTTTAATGAAAAAATTATTTTCTGGATATGCAAGGGAAGAAAAAAAAGGAATGGTTGGCACTTATGTTATATGCTGCTTGCTCAGCAAATGCAAAGTTTTTAAAATATGGAAGTATCAATTACAATCTTGCATGTTCCGTTAGGTAAAAAGATATTGCAAATATGCAAATTATGCTAATTTTAGATTATAATAATTTTTCACATCATTTTAAAAATTATTGGAATATTAATTCTGTTTTAAACAACTGATTTAATAAATTATTATTTAATAGAGTAAAATGCTTTATACCATAAAATTCATCTACTTCTGCTTGAAAAGATTGAAATTTTATAGCTACTTTAATTTAAGTAAACTTGTGTTTTTATATTTAACAATTTAATATTCATTTTCATATTGCATGTTCGATTTATTTGAAAAAATAAATAAATAAAAGATTATTTGAATATATTCTTAATTATTAATGAAAACAAATATTACTACATATTGTCTTAGTCAACAGACAAGAAAAGTTTGTTAATTTATTATTGTAAATGGATTCAAGTTTTTCCAGTCCATCCTACTTACATGAAACACACAAAAAAAAAAAAAAAATTCTAAAATATAGAAGAAATGATGAGAAACTGTTTGTGAAATTCACAAGCAAAACACGTGCAAAAGACATTAGCTAAGAATTAGGCAATGGAATTTGATTAAATAACGATTATTTGCATAATAAAAAGTAAAATGATATTTCTTACTTTCAAAGTTAGTGTAAAATTCCTTCATTTTCAATTCTTCCAGCTTTTCCTTGACCGAACTCCATTGTTTTCAACCAAAACAAAACTTCCACCAGCCGTGGAACAAGAATGAGACGTTTACGTTAGTTGAGTACGCATTTCTTCAAAACCACCGGCGTATTCTTGCGCGACACATTTGCTCAAGATATAGTTCGTAATTTCGAAGAGTAAAAACTTGTATGTTCTGCACTTTGAAAGGTTCATAATAGTATACTCATTCACTAAATAATTTCTTTTGCTATTTTTAATATGCGATTAGAATAACAAGTGATTATATTTAGATCTACCCACAAGCTCATTTTTAGATCTGAATCATCACTTCTATTTGAACGCTTAATGTTCTCGTTTTTGAGTTTATTTTACTTAGAAAAAAATAAGTACATGGAAGTACTTATTTTTAAGTTGATTTTTTTTAACGGTGTAGACTAGCATCTCGACAAAAATTTCACATACTTTCAACTGCTGTATTTTACTAAATGCAAATAAGTATGGTTAAAAAATGATAGTGTCGTACTAACAAATGAAGACAAGCAGGGACAAAGCATTTTTATTCTCCCCCAAGTTATACAGAACGCATCTCATTTGCTTTCAACTGACTTCCAACCGTTTTATTTTCCCATTCTCGTTCTCGTGCATGCTTCAATAACGCTCCTATTTGCTCCTGCCGAATATGATGTCGATTTCTTCGATCTTAATGGGGCTTTCGGATCCCCCCCCCCCCCCACATACGTTTCGTTCGCTATCAAAGGTTGAGTTTCATCTAATGCCAAAAAATTCACCTATTTAAACTTGAAAATTGATTTTATTTAGATTTTCTTTTTCAAATTCTTTTATTTAAACTTTTTAATAGCATTGTTTAACACTTATAAACTTATATAGGGTAGTCTAACCAGTGAATGGACACATAAGCAGAATTTAAGTTTCAATCAATCATAATGATTTTTAATACTAAGTATATGACGAATGGCAGTAAAAACAAAGAACTTAAGAAACTTATTGAAATTAAACTACTGTCGATAATTAATCTAGGAAAAATCTTTTGAAATCTTAATTTGAAAAAAAAAAGTGTCGGACTTTTCATTCACTGGAGTGTGTTCATTTACTGATCAGTTCACTATATATATATATATATAAGTGTGTATATACATAATGAATAAAATACAACTACTAGTTTGGGTTGTATGAAAATGTTGAGGATCAAATAATCAAAATTCTACAAGTAAAGTTGCTGTTGTTTATAATATCACTTGGGTACCAAGCTCCCCTTCGCAGAGCGACCAGGAGATAAGGCAGTAAGGGTCGCTTTCCGTTTACAGCCGAGCACCGCAACGCTGGCAGTACGACTTGGCTCGTTATGTATTTGGATGAGACCAGATGGCGCCACCACAAATACGACACCTTCCGTTTTTGACCCAAGAGTGAAAGGAAGGGAAATTCTCCACTCTCCGGTGCCCTCGGAGCTGCCTCGGGACTTCAGGGTCCACGGAGTTTGAATGCACGTATCCCCAAGTGTACATGGGGGGTCTTTAGCGGTTCTGGTACGGAACACCCAATCTTCCGGTTAGAAGTCCGACATCCTAACTACTAGGCGACCACGGCCCATAAGTCAAGTATTTATGGCAAGCGGGCAATTATCGACAACGTATCTCGCCTTCACAAAAGAAGCTGTAACGATCGGGCAAGTTGTGGACAGTATTATGGGGAAAAGTGATTTTTTTCAAGCTACAAAATACCCCACTCCAAAACATCATCGGCTACCGGACAAAAGTGGAAACCCGGCTGAAAGATTTTTTATTTTCTTCAAACCAGCAGACCTTACTGCCGTTATTTCTTGTCAAAAATGGTGTTTTGGATGAAACGATTTGCTCTACTCTACCCTACCCATTATCTTGACTTCGCACCTTTCAACTTTTGTCTGTTTCGTGGATTCGCAAACTATTTCTTCTGGAAAAACTTTGATGAAAAGTATATGCCGAAATCCCTCACTCCCCACCCTCTCATATACAATAACACTGTAAATGCAATTTTAGATTGCATATATTGTATATTTTTACAGATCTTCATCTCAATAAATGTACGAGTATATATATATATATATATATATGTGTGTGCGTGTGGGTTTACTTAAATCATATATATGTGTGCGTGTGGGTTTACATAAATCATATATATGTTTGCGGTGCGTTTTGCACACACTATACGTATATGGCGAATGCTAAGCTATTTGAACCCGATCGTTTCGAGTTTACCTTCCAGTTGTCATTTCAGATTCTTGTAATAGACTATACCTTGGCTCCTCAGATTCTAAACAGCCTGAGGCACTATGTAAAGAATACTGTGCTTTACTGGCTCATAAAGCTTTAAAACTACTGTTTATATAGCATACAGCAAATGCGATATGACGAATTACTATTTTAAAATTTAAAATCTAACTTAAAGTCAATTTCCGATACGGAATATACTTATGAGAATATGAAATACATTATCTCAAAGCATGTTTACTATTTTAATCACGAAACGCACTGTCATTGCAATTGTGAAAGTTTTACATTTTAAGAACATTCATGAATTTAAATCAACCACTATTTTGTCGACACGATAAATCATTTCAAATTATATACGTCATAATATTTTGACTCTATAAAATTCATATATAGTCTTAATTATTATGTTAGAATATCACAACTGAGATCTATTACACGCCAAAAGTATTCTTAAATAAATGCTAATTTACCGAGAGGCACTTCACTCAAATATATTTCCAAACACAAAATATGAAATTATTTACCTCCAAGTCTCGTTTTCTTGTATACATTCCTCATAGTTCAGTCAAACAGAAGCCTAGAAGGTGGCTCAGAAAACAAATTCAAATCAATCAAAATTTGGAACACTTGTATTGCATTTTTTCTTTGTTGCCAGATTTAATTGCTTCATAATCTAGTTCTGTTGCTTTACTTCAGTAGCAGACGATCACTATAAAATAATTTTTATTAAATCATTTTCGGCTTTAAAAACAGACGATACATAATCAAGATAAATTGAATTAAAATATAAATGCAACTGTACCAATTATTCAATTGCAACAGTGGATAATTAATAATGATCGCAATGCAGATCTTATATCGCTTCGTAAAAGCTACCGAATTAAAAGAATGATCTTGTTTCAATGAACAATTCTCTAAAATTCATTGCAAATTAAAAACGGCGTTTCAGGGAATGATCATGAAATCAAAATTCGAATCCATTTATTTGGAACTTCAAAATCAGAATATTGCCGATAGGGATTGAATTCTTCACGTCTCCCAACCCCATTGTTAGTCCGATTTTCGGAAACATTTTGAGCTTTGTTTTCTTTCTTTTAATAATTGCAGCTCTAAACATAACATTTCATGCAATTATTGATGTACTCAGCAATAAGTAAGCGCCATATAGAAAAGGAAAATACCACTTACTAAAGTTTTTGAGGTGTCACTAGCATCTGTTCATTTATGAATAACAGTTATTATGCTTGTCTCTTCTTTCATATCATTACTCATTTCGAGCTCAAACAAAAGCGCTTTCATTGAAATACACCCAAGGGAACAGGGATAAAACAGAATAGCAGAACATGAATGGAGAAAATTGTTTTTCTTCTCGGATTTGACACGCAAATTTTGGAGCTTCCGATTTCCTTTTACAAAGCTTCCATTTCCGAACATATTTATCAAATCTTTTAATCGAAAACCACTTTTTATGATCGTGTTTTATAAAAATGTATTGATACTGTGTTTGTCAAGTTGTGTTAATCGGAAAAAATGGAATTGTTGACTTTAAGTAATTTTATTATATATCCGCTTATTTTGACTTACGCTGTTGTCAAAGGTTTTCCAAAGGGACAAAATAAAGAAAATATAAATCAATGGCAATTTATTTTCACTAATTTCTAGTTAATTCCAGGTATCTCGAACTTACAAAGAAAACGTGTTTACTTAACTTCACATTTGTATAAATGGCAATTTGACCAAACAATTTTCCAGAAATTTAAGGAATAAAAGTATAAAAATTAATGGATCTGTAAATACGTTTAATTTTATGCCATTGAACCGATTCCTTGGACTGAGGCATTCATACGTTCGATAAAATGAAAAATGCGGGGGTTTTTTGTATCTGGACAAAGTTATGTTCCATTTAAGCTGTCAAGAGTTCAATCCTATTTGAATTAACTTGAAACTTAGGTTGGTTTAATAATTGCAGGAATTTTCACGGGTTCTTGTGACATCAAAATTCACAGCAAAGTTCTAAAGAAAGACATCTTTAACTATGTAGAAATAAAGCAATACGTTTCATAGCTATATCTACCAATAGCTGTTATATTGTTTATGTGGAACAACTTAACACACTACTAAAATAAATTACAATTTTGACAATGGTAATCTTTGATTTACGCTTAAAATCTATACCAGTTGGTTGGTTGTAAGAACTAAAGTCTAGTTTTTTCATCACATAAGGTAAAGTGCCCTAAAGCTGAATTCATCAAATAAAAATACATTTCAAGTACTACCAATTCCCTAAAATAATTTAGAATGATATTTTCATTTTTTTTTAATGGTGGCACTTTTTAAATCTCTTTAAATTGGTGGTACTTTAAATGTTTTTTTTTTTTTTTTAATTTTAGGGTGTCAGCTGTAGGAGCCGTTTCTTGGGCGTCAGCTAGAGGGCACTTTACCGTATATAAAAAGCAAAAATAAAATTACAAAATTCGCCTTCATGTTAAACAGGGTGCCTTCAGATTTCAAATTTTCTTACTTTTTCGCGACCTTTTCAGGTTTTTTTCAGGACTGTTCAGTGAAACATCGCATATCAATTCTGCCAGATATCGGATATCCGGTGACACTTGCATTACGTATAAGTACCGGATCCTGCTCCTGATCTTTTAAACTTGTATGTTCTATACATATTTTGAAATATCATACAGCTTTCGAACAAGTAATAAGTTAGTAATTCACATGTAGTTTCAAAATATGTTTATTAACGAATTTTAAAAATTAAATTTGACATGCCGGATTACCGGATATTTTGTGCAGTGGCTGGATTTCATTTCAGATATTAATTTTTTTTTTCGATACCTGATATCCGGGAAAGGGAACTGTGGACGGAAAGTTTTTGCACTCCAGTCGTAATTTTTGTGACTTTTTCGTTACTTTCGTGACCTATTTTCAAATCCGTGACCTGTAGATACCCCGTTAAAGATACACAAAACTGGAGTCAAATATGTTAAATATGAATTATTAGATTAAAAACTGAGAAGGAATTTAACATTTTATGCAGAAACAACCGTTTTTACAAGAAAATCCTACAAAAGATTGCTTTGTTTTCGAAAAATATTTTTTTAAACACTAGATAAAATACCCCCAGGAACAAAGTTGATTCAACATTTAGAATAATAAGGGATTGAACAAATGAGATCACATGTTTTGCATAGCTGTTTTGATAGAATGCATTATAATAAGCCCATAAAGAATTTCGAATCACGTGTGATCAGAAGATAAACAGAATTATGCATAATTTAAAAATCGAGACAATAACCGAAGTTTCGGTTCATATTTTATTACGCTGAGGGAGAGGAATATACCTAGATAATGTCGATAACTGCAGTGAGCCATAAACTGAGGATTTACGAGTTCTGAAGAGCCTTTTTGCTTCCTTTCTATAAAAGAACACCCTAGAGAGACATTTACGTATTTATCATGAAAATTAACGCTTAATTTATTGCACAAAATATTTTATCTATTATTTATACCCATTTAAGATTGTTTTTTCTTAAAAGTCGCAGCTTCGGCATTTCCTTCACATTTCTGTCTGTGCTTTTAGTGTGTAATTTAATTTCGTTTAAAAGCCTTTCTAATACAAAGCATCTGAAAGATCGATTTGCATTGTGTTTTCCTATAATGGACAAATAGTTGAGTTTTCATTTGCAATTATCCTTTTATAAATGACCTTAAATTAGTGTGTGGATAAAACAAATACACAGAACTATTTTCCTGCAACACAGTTCAAACAAATTTCATCTACAATCATGGTAAAACTCTTTTTAATTTGAATCGATTAAATAGTATAGGGTCTGGTGGGGTAAAGTGGACATACGGCAAATAAAAAGCTATAGCTGTGAAATAAATAAAGGAATTGGTGTAATTTTTTTATTTTAGCTTTTAATAATTAGGAATTAAATTTTACATACAAAATTAAATTAACAGCAACTGCTTAGGTGGCGAAAACACTTGATTTGTTAGCTTTTACAACACTTTGAAATTGAAACAGCTCTTTTAACTTCTCTGACAGTTTGTTTTAAAGAATTTGCAGTAAATGGAACTGCAGGTAGTTTTACACTGATCTCAAAAATACTTCCCCACTAACCGCGAATCTAGATTTAGTTTATATATAATTTTACTGTAGTTTAAGTAGGATGGGGTAAAGTGGTCATAGTATTAGGCTTAACATGCGTCGATGTACTAACATTACTTTAGGTTAATTTATGTGGTAGACGAGGGATTGACTTGCATATGAATTTACGAAAACTCAATTTTCATATTTATTTTCAATTTTTAACTATTAGAGGGAATTCAAGTTATTTACGCAAGAAAATAAATTTTGAAAATTACAGTGATCGCACTTCTTTTGTTAGAAATTAAGCCACGAGACGGATGTCAGTTACACTTTTACTAATTTCACTAATACTGTATTATTTTTTTTAATGACTTTTAAATTTACTTTTTAGAAAACTGGAACTAACACAACTGAGCTCAAATGCAATAGAGATTGAAATTACTATAATGGTCTTCTTACAATGGTATGTTTAGTATTGAAAAATTTTCAAAAGCACTTTTTAATACAAGCATTTTTAAGTATCAATGATTCATTTATAAACAGAATTATTATAAGTATTATTAAGCTGTCAATGTTTAGAACTAGCAGTGGTTGGAACAAGAACAATACATGCAAGAGAAAAAGAGAGAATTAAAAATAGCTAGGTTAAAATACGTGTTTTTCTCCCATTGATTTTTAATAAACTATACTTATCCAGAACTCTCTTATTAGCAATATTTTCTTAATATGTTATTTAAGTAATTTAGTCATCAATTAAAAGCTATTTTAAATTTTTTCACCGAAAATTTTGAATTTCATAGTTATGTTTTATTATATGTATTGAGGTTTAAGGACGGACTTAAAGCTAATAGTTAGGGTTAAAATCCAAGAATACCTACTATTTGTATCATAACATATTTTAGTACATAACTTCGTTTTAAAACCATATATGCAGTAGCTGAAGAGACTGAAGTACTTTACGAGACGTTACGAAGATAAGGCTAACTTTTGACTATAATAGAGAACTTAAAATAAATTCAGTTTAGGGAAATTTAGTTGTTTTCGTTCTAAAATGAGCCTTTGTTAAGTATTTTTAGTATTATGGTTATTAATACTTTTATCAAGTTTCTTTTTCAACTATGACCAATTTACCCCATGCACTACTCACTTTACCCCACCCCATGGGGTAAAGTGGTCATACATACATCCCAGAAAGAAGGCGTCATAAAATTATTTAACTTATTTTTTTTCTGCTCAAAATTTACTGCAATCTGTTCTTTAATAATGCAATGTAAAATAACAAGCAAAAAATCTGAAGGTTTTGAAAAAATTGTTATGTTTATTGGCAAAGAAAGTTGAAACACGTGGATTTTATGACCACTTTACTCCACCTGACCCTATTAAACTAATGCATTTTTACGTAAATAAACATTTTGTTTCAGTAGTTGTTAAAAATAATTTATATTGATTCAAGTGCTTGATTTATGCGAGTCTTATTAACACAATGCTAGCATTTCTTTTTATGCTATTAACCCCTTGAAGCACGAGTTTTTTTTCGGAAAAACTGGTAAAAAATGATCGAGTTTTTTTTTTTTTTGACAGAAAATGAATATATAGGTATAGTTTAAATTGTTTTTGGCAATTTCAGTTGCAGGGGAGACTAGAGAGTGGGGGCTTGGTTGAAAGTTATATGAAAAAATGTTATACAAACAAAGTGTAAAGGGATCTCTAATGGGCATTCGAAATAAAATAATGAGAGATACAAGACCGCTCGTGTGAGACACGGGCATGTGCAAATTTGCCGGTACCTTTCGTCCGTGTCAGACACGGGCAAATGCGTTAAGAGATTAAGCTACTGTCAACTTTGTTCCAGCAACTCAACCTTTGTGCCACACGATTTTTTTATACATAAGGGCTACCTAGTGGATGTCTAGTTGTAAATAGAGCTTCGAAATTCTTACAAGTGTTAAAACATTTTCGAAGCTCTATTTATACATCGACAGAACTAGATTGCCTTAGCGTCTAAAAATATGTTAAGGCAGAGTTAAGTTACTCGCACAAAATTGGCGCACTTGACAGTATGTTTTTAGACCAAATAAAATGCACCGAGAATCGAATAGTTTGAAGCAGTACATAGTACGTAATATTTTGTTTAATTGATCTAAGGGGCTAGATAATTGATTCTAGGGGAGAAAAACTACAACTTTTTTTATTTCTTCTGAGTTAATACACAAACATCAATGATTTTACAACGTTTATTTATTGATATTGATGCCTGGAAAAAATATCTGAATTTAAAAAAACATTTTTTTTAAACACCTAAATGAATAACTTACTTATAAGAAATAAAAATTTTTTGAGGCGAAAGGACGAGATCTACAGAATCTGGCTGTATTTATTTATTTTTTTTCAAACGGGAGTACAAATATATTTATTATAATGAACACATAAGAACTAAAGTGCAATATATGTAGCGTTTAAATATTTAAATGTCATGCTTAAATACTATCTCTCTCCTTATATGTACTTGATTTCAAAATTTTTAGCAAAAACATTACGTATAATATGATGTTAACATGCTTAAAAAACTGGGGAACTGTTGTGGGAGTTATTCAAATTTAGTGTATTATGTTAAATCTTAATTCAAAAAGAACAAACGAATTCTGAAAAGTAAGCAATGCATCTGGTGTTATTTTTAAAATTATCTGTCCATAAAATGTATATGCTAGTAGTAAAATTGCTTCTCTTAACACACATTATGAGCGGGCGACGAAGCACGTGGCGTAGCAGGCTAAGTTGCCCAAGTTTCTAAAAAATACACCAATTCATACATTGTATTTTTTCCCTTGTGTGGTGATTTTAAACGAGTACCGCTTTTAAACGGCAATGCACGAAACGGGTACGAGTACCTGCCACCCGCTCATAATGTGTTAAAATGACAATTCGTTCATCGTTGGAAAATGCATAACATTTATGTAAAATCTCAATCTTAAAGAAAATATGTGTATCTTAAAAATAATAAATTAAAAGAACAAATCATTTTAAATTTAAAAAATCTGCGTATCTTATAAAGAAAAGTTACATTGACATTATATTAAGATTCTCTACAGATTTTGCGTGAAATTTCAACTAAGACTAAACAAGGGCATATTTCTCCCTTATACCTATAGATAGCCTTAGCATAGGCCATTAATAACGTTTTAAGTAATAGGGCTTGATATAGTCATTGTTGAAATTTCAATTGATTGCCAACAATCAATGTGGGAAAATTGTTCCATCAAATAGCATAGAGCAATGTTTTGTGATTTAAATAACAAATTGTGTGTGTTTTCGAAAATCTACAATATATTTCTTCCTAGTGTATTTTACAACATTTGTTTCATTTTTTACAATAGTTTTCATCCTGAAAATTAGTTCTAGAAAGTTCAGCAAATAAACATTAAAAAAATTATGCGTGTTGACAGCAAACTCGGATCTTGTGGACAATTAATTGAAATCCTTTGGAAAACCCTTCACCACAGACACATACACTCATAATATGCATGACAATGGTTACTTTCAGAATTCTCTTCCTTTAGCATCTAGATTTAAGTAGACAAAGACTCTTTCATATGCAGCAATCGCCGTCCGGAGCATTACGAAGAGTATTAAGAACTTTCAAAGTAGATGCAGTTCAAATCGTCAGAGCTTGGGATTGTAAAGATTTTTCACAATTAAATAACATAATAGACTATTCAAACTCCGGAACTGTATTTTAATATGCTTTGTAATACAAATTATCATTATTTTAATACTTAGAAACTTTCATAATTTGGTCTTAACGAAGATTCACGTTCACAAATTAATGGTTTACTTTGAAGGAGCTGATTAACTAATATAATTACTGGCAAACTACAAGTCTCGAAGCTAATGATGAAAATAACTTGACAAAGCATTTTGCAGAAATAACATTTCTTAATTTCAGACGCTATTTGTAAAATGTAAATAATTTCAGTGTTAATATATATTATAGTATAAATTTAGACAATTTATACATTTCATAAATCATTACAAAGAAAAATCTTTTACACGTAACATTTCGCAAATGAAAACTTGTAAAGAAAATCTAAACGAAATTTAAACTCCAAATCAGATGAATGTATGAATTTATCCCTTACATAAAAACTAAACGTAAAATGGAGTGCAAAAATTGCAGACATGTGTTTCGAGGTTATAAGGAACCCCATTTTCAATGCAAAAGAGTGAGCTTCTAGATGAAAAGCATCCAACTGAAGCAAAAAGACCAACAGAAAATCCCCTGCTTTTGCTTTTTAATCTGTGTCTCTTAATTTTAAATTCAGGGACTGATCATATTTTGCGAAATAAATGTGTTTTACCCGACTACCGTAACAAAACGCGGTATTATACTAACGCAGCAATTTGACGACAGAGTTTGAAAGGCACGTTGTGTTTTCCCCAAAATTCCAAAAAACTAACTTTTGAAGTAAATCCATTTAGCTTTAACTTCACTCCGATTTTTAAAGTCAAAAATTCAACCATAAATGATTTATATCATCAACCTAGCTTAGATAAAATAATATATTCAATGATTAACATTAAAATTAATTAACATGTCTTACGTCATAAAGTTATTCATAACCGTTAGCGAAATATATTGTTAACACGAACGTGAAGATTTTCTTCAACGGTTTTTGGACTAAATAAAGGACTTCGAGGAATATAAGGAAGGACTTAAAAATCGGCAGATAAAAAATTACACTAGACGCTTAAAACAATAAAAGGGCATTTATTTGAAAAAAGTAATAAATAAATGAAACACGTAATCAGATTGCTTAACAATAATATTTGCCTATCGGTAAGAGCTTTTTTTTTCTTGCCATTTATGTTTTTTTATCATAAGAATCTTTGTTTCAAGATACATTTTAACAGCTCCAGTTGATTAAGCATGCACAAAAGGAAGGGGGGTATTTAGGCACGGAAAGATATCAAAATTAATGATTTTTGGACACATTTATCATTCGCGAATTCTACGAGTCAATTAGATTATGGGAACTCGGGAATTTAATAGAGAGAGAAAAGAAAAATGTGTAATAAAACCTCGTTTTCTCTGCATATTCTTGTATCCAGCAGTGAAACCGATGTGAGAAAATGCAAATGAGCGCAAAATATATTCAAATTTCTTTCCTAATGATGATTTATTTTTCAAAATGTTAAAAGGAAATCTTCTGAAATAAGTGGTAGTCTATAAACGTCTTTGAAGTATTTCAAATGCAGCAAAATAAGGTCAAACGCTTTCTGTGTACCCTAGAATCATCTGCAGTATATTAGGGTTTGATTGATTGAATTATACTAAGCAATTGTATGTGCATTCCCCGCCAAAATCACTTTCGCTAGAGGGATGCTTTAGAAGATATCCGCATTCTGCATAAGAATATTAAAGCTAAAATGAAAGACGAGCTACGGGAAATATTTTATAAAGAGAACACTATGTCAATTAGGCAAAGAATTTCCGTAGATTGAAAAATAATGATCTTTAAAGTAGTGTAACGAAAATTTTGCATTGGAAACGAAATCTAGTGCACATGATAAGTTGAAATCACTATTTAAAAAGACTATGACTTTATTTTGCATGTTCGAATGTGGATGAAAATTATCAGGATAATTTAATTTTGAAAATAATAATTTTTCTATTTGTACATAAGGGTGGGTCGAAAAAAAGTAATGTTTTTTTTTCGAAACGCTATACTGCGGAAAACTTTCCTCTGGGGTAGGTAAGTAACATGCAAATTAAGAAACAGATTTTTATTGAACCCCTCGCTAGCGCATTGTACTTAAAATTTCGATTTTTTTCGAAATTCAAGTCATTTAACAAGTTTTTTTCGCAGAAGTCAGCCATTAATATTTTGAAGTGATATAGTGAAAATCATTTATTAAAAGGATTGAAAAGTACACAAAAATTAAAACCGTCAAAATCTTTCAATTTGCGGCAGCGCAAAAGACGCAAAAGTCGGTAAATTATTGCATTTAAGGTACATACTAACACTTTATGTAAAAAGTGAAAGGCATAGTCCAGCATGCTGAGTTATATGTTAACAGTCCATTTTTTTTAATTTTACATTTCAATTCATTGTAATAGAATAGCGTTTCCAAACCGGCGGTTCGCGTGGTGTTCGGAAGGGGGGTCGCGAAAATGATATCGCAATGGCAGAATTTTTAATTGCTAACGTACAAGAAAAAAAATAAATAATAAATTTACATACGTATCAGGACGGAGAGGGAAAATGATTTTTTTAAAATAAATTGTTTTCCCGATAATGCAAAAAAGTTGTGGACTGGTATAGGAAGCATTCGTACAAAATTTTAAATGCACTTATTTGTACTATTGTCTGATTTCGAAAACTTGAATCACCAAGTGGTATCAGAATAAATTTCTTGATTAATTTAAAATTTTGAACGTATGTTTTTCCTACTATTTTGCTCGATTGTCCTCGCTGACGGGAAGAAAAAGTCGGAAATATAAAAATTTTCCTAAATGTAAAATTCTGCATTGTTTTCTCCCATACAGACCTTAACTAAAGATATTTAATTATTTATTTTTTTTAAATTTTGTATTCGCATTTATCACAAATTATTCCAACTGTTCTGTATGTTCGCAATGAAAAGTTTCAAAACAAATGAATTTTAATATTGTAATTTTTCACAACTTTTGGGAATTTTGAACAGAAAAATATTTATTGATTGATTCAAAATTGTGTACGTATGGTTAGTTCTTATGACACTGCACCAACATTTTTTTCTCACTAATGGTAAAATACTGTTTAAAGATTTTTTTACAGCTCTATTAATAATTCAAAAAGAACAGCTAATAAAAAGTAATAATTAAAAAAAACATATGTATTTTCGTGTAGCTATAGTTTTGCTTTGGTAAACTTGTGCAAAAAGGAAAATAAACGTGCCAAAAAATTTTAGTTTTGTTACATGCTACTAAGGACTACAGAACGGGGTTCCTCAGTTTCTCCTGGATCTTAGAAGGAGGTTCGCATGAAAAAACAGGTTGGGAACCACTCCGTTATATAGTTATTCTATTACAGTGGTTCCCAACTTTTTTTGTAAAACATCTAAGTTTACTTTTTCTTCGCATCAGCGAGGAAAAAGTGGGAAATGGTGAGAGAAACATACGTTCAAAATTTTAAATTACTCAAGGAATTTCTTCCGATACCACTTTGTGATTCTAGTTTTCGAAATCAGACAATAGTAGAAATAAGTACATTTCAAATTTTGTACGAATGCTTCCTATACCAGTTCACAACTTTTATGCATTATCGGGAAAACAATTTATTTATAAAAATCATTTTTACTCTCCGTCCTAATACGTATGTAAATTTATTATTTAATTTTTTTCGTGTACGTTAGCAATTATTAATTCCGCCATTGCAATATTATTTTCGTGAACCCCCTTCCGAACACCACGCGAACCGCCGGTTTGAAAACGCTATTCTATTACAATGAGTTGAAGTGTAAAATAAGAAAAAATTGGGCTATCAACACATAACTCATCATGCTGGACTATGCCTTTCACATAAAGTGTTAGTATGTACCTTAAATGCAATAATTTACCGATTTTTGCGTCTTTTGCGCTACCGCAAATTGAAAGATTTTGACGGTTTTAATTTTTTTGTGTACTTTTCAAACCTTTTAATACATTATTTTCACTATAGCAGTTTAAAATATTAATGGCTGACTTTTGCGAAAAAACTTGTAAAATGACTTGATTTTCGAAAAAAATCGAAATTTTAAGTACAATGCGCTAGCTAGGGGTTCAATAAAAATCTGTTTTTTAATTTGCATGTAACTAACCTACCCCAGAGGCAGGTTTTCCGCGGTATAGCGTTTCGAAAAAAAAAAACATTCATTTTTTTTTTGACCCACCCTATTGTACATTGTGTAACTTAAAATGATGTATAGTATTTAAGTATACTGGCTGTTAAAATTGATTAACCATTTTTACATAACATTTCTGATGAGTGTTTTTTTCTTACAAAAAATATGGTAATTAGTTATTTATAATTACATATATAAATATTTCTAAATGTATGCATCCACTTCATTTTCGGTAAAAAAAAATTGACGTGACAACAGCTCATAAAAAATTAAGAACGGACATTAATACAAAATATCATTATTCGTGATGGTTTTACTTCCGCTGTGTCTGAAAAATACAATATTGTCTTATTTACTTCGAGATACGAAGGCTTAAAGTCAAGTTAGTGCAAACAATTTTGTGATGTAGATGCTTGATATTATCATGGCTGCCTGCGATCATATAGCGGCTGTCCAAACGAGCGCAAAAGTGCGTGCAAGCAGAACTTACATTTTATTCCACTTCAGTCAATTGGCGCTGTTAGCATGCACTTAAAAGCGAGGATTTAAAGGTCTAACCATAGCAATATCATCGCGTTAAAGGCTTGAATTTCAAGATTGATAAATATTTAAGTGTTGAGGGCAAAAGTAACTATCAAAATACGTTGCAGGGTTATGTATTTGCCATTTAAACGTTTTTAATACAGAGGAAAAAATAAAAATATCAATTTTTATTTTTTCTTTACTTTTATATATACTTATACTTTTATAAAAAATGAACACAGAGAAAATTTTCTTCGTGATTGGCTGATCATATTATGCTTTCAGATTTATTTTTATTTTGAATGACAATAATTGCGCATAACTTTATGAAATACATTTATCCTCTCATATTGTGTAGCACAAATAAATTGGCTAGCAGGTTTTTGAAAGCCGTATTGAATAGACTTTAAATGGTTATTAGTTACTTTATTATTAAACAATTTTAAATACATTAATGTTAATACTATTAAATTAAATAACAGTAGTTAAAAGAAAAATGATATAGGTTATGATTAATAAAGTTATTTTAAATATATGTGTTAATTTAATTATTTCAAGAAACTGGAACAGTTAGGTTGTAAAGTGACTTAACAAATAAAGATTAGTTGAACAATTATGTAATTAAGTAAATGATTAATGCAACAATTTTTTATTGTTATTGACAGACTAATAGCATAGTACTAATAACTAATACTCCATTCTATAGTATAGCTGACTTCAGTTAACTTCAACAGATGGATTATCATATAAGAGTGGCAACTTTTTTTTTTGCTGGTCTCATCTAAAGCAATTACACTAGTTAAATATTTAGAATAAAATCCTAAAATATTAAGTAAGAAAGGTCAAAGATTAGGCCTTCATAAAATACGACGCTTCAATAAAATAAACAATCAAAGGGAAATATTTTCAAATATTACAATTAAGTACAATAAATGATAAATTAAAAATTATTACTTAAAACGCTTCATTATATGCAGTTCAGAGTTATCAAGATAATTTTTAAAACTTGTAACTGACAATACATGGGTGCCAACCCCCTAAGTAAGTTGGTGCATACTAATAGGTACGAAGTCCCCCGAAGAAGACAAGCCCAGAAAAGCGCTAAAACTTGATGAAAGCATGCCCCCCTATCCAGGGGGTGTCAACAATTTCATGAAAACTTACATGGCGCAGTCTACGCCATGAACGGATAAGAGCAAGTTTTCTTTAAATTTCATTTTAAACCTTTTTATTTAGATGACATACTCCTTGAGAGCAAAAAGCAATGAATATTCTCAGTCGGGGATAGGGGAAGACCGTGCGACTACTTTTTTATTTTCCACGATCGTCCCTCCACTTTTCAAAAGCCCCTCCCCCACCACTATTTCATTACAATAACTTATGCTCTTATCTGTAAGCCTCCCCCCCTCCCACCTCTTTTTCTTTTTTTCTGGACTACACTGAATGTTCTTTCTCATTTTTAATACCAAGACTTTGCAACCGGCATTTCTTCGATGAAATCCACCAAAAGCTTTCGCATTCTCTGATTTTCTGTAACCTGATTTCCCTTTCTTAAATTAATTTTTCCCCACTTTTAAATTAGAAATCAGAAATACGCTTTAGGGGTCATTTATAAATGATGTCACGCTTCGAGGGGAGAAGGGGGGGTTCGTTAAATTGCGATGAAGTGTGACAAGGGGAGGAAGAGGGGGTAACAAGAAGTGTGACATCAGGCTTATACAACATAGCGTGACATGTGACAAGGGGGGAAAGGGGGTCCGTTGAATTGTGACATTTTGTGACGAAGGTGTGGAGGGGGTCAAATGTATCGGAAAAGAGTGTGACATCATTTATGAACGATCCCTTAGATAGTTTATTTACTTTTCTATGTTTTAAGGTTCTATGGTGTAAAAAACTGGTGTACTCATGAACGCGAGGAGAATCAACAACAAATCTTAGAGGGAAGTCTCCCTTCCTTTTAGATATTACAATAGTAACCCCTGTTCATGTAGCGCGAGTTTAATTTTAAAAAGGTACAATATTAGATTTATAATATAGATTCTTTCTCACTCATTCCACTTTTAACTTTATCATTCATTCTATACAAGCATTAGAAGTTTAAACTTCTCAGAACAAAAAAAAAAATATTTAAAACCATAATCTAGACATAATATGAAGTTCAAAGTTTTCTTTTAAGTGGAAAAAAATTAATGAGCGGACCAGCGCAAGTTGCAAAAATTACTCCATACACATGTTTTGGAATTAAAAGGAGCTCCTTTATCAATGCGTAAAGATTTGACCTAAAAAATAAAAGTAATCCAAGTGAGTGTAAATCACTCGAATTACTTGCATCCAGATGCATACAACTCTATTCAAAAAGGATTCCTCTTGTCCCGAAATATGTTTTCTGAAGTTTGGGCTATAATCACGTTTGTTTTCTTATTAATAATCTGAAGTACAAATAAAAAAAAACAATGCAAAAATAAATAAAACCAGTAAAGTTCGAGACATAAAGGGAAAATGCAAATGTTAAAATATCATCTAAAGCATGAAACTCACGATTTCTATTTGTGGAGTAATTGAATAGGTGACGTTGGGAGTGATAAAACAATTAAAATGTATGCATATAAACCAAGCATGAATTTAGTAAATCCCTAAAATTATAAAATGTATGCATTCACTAATCTAATGCTTAGAAAAACATTCCATTGCTTTCTGTCGTTTTTATTTCATTTACGATGAAAAATTTCTTTAAAATAAATACATATATGTTGAACACAATTAAACATCGGGAGACATATTTCCAATCAGTAATGCATAAACTAAAATTTTATTAAAAAGAAATCTGATGCATGCTGCAAATCCGACAAAAACAAAGCTTTCGTTATGTATTTCCATGCAAAACTAGTGCACCAGTGAGGAAAAAAATAACTATCGTTTGAACGCTTATTCCTTTGTTCTGGCGCCACGTCTGGACAGCCGCTATATGATCGCACGCAGCCATGATATTATTATCCCTGTTGACAGCAGAAATGAGATGTGTCACTCTTTATGCAAGATAGTTTTAAAATATGAGTTTGTATAAACATGAAAGTGAGGCTGCTTTTTTTTTTAAAAGTGGAGTTGAACCACTATTCAAATGCCTTCATTTATGTGTTGTATTTCGCACATGAGAAAATTATTTCGCGCATTATCCAGTAGTTAGTAAAATTGTAAGTGCAAGAAATTTACCTTTCAACTTCGAATTATGTAAATCAAAAGACACTGATGCAAATTTATTTGATCGCTGCAGCACAAAGAGCTGTTTTAGAGTAGACTCGGGCAAAACATACTAGACGTTCCTTTAAAAGAATTTATTTATTATAAGCTCTTCGTTCATATAAAATTTGTAAAATAATTATAAAATTTGGAAGAAACTTTTTTTTTAAATTTCCTACGCACTACTCACACACGAAAATACATTTTTAAAATGTTTCCTTTCCAGCTTTTCTTGTTAAAATACAATTATTATTATCTTCGCATCTCTTGTTTTGGGTTTTAAATTAACTTTTACGATTATCAAATGGGAGTGCACCTTAGCACATTGTATAAAACAAAACTTCGAAGTTACAGTTCCTCATCCTTACTGTGTAGGTAAAATTTAATAAACTTGAGCTAAACAATAAAGTCGTTTAAGTTCCAGTACATTTATCTAACGCTTTCGTTATACATCGTTAAAAGAATTGTTACCTGGATATTTTTTTTCATTTAACCATTTAAGCGAAATCAAAAAAACTTGGCAAACTGACAATCAAAACTGAATATTTCTTTTATTTCCTCCAGGCCGAGTAAAACCGTGATAAAACAAAGCATACTGACAAATTCTGCTTCGCTCGAGTTTTTTCGGGATAATTAACTGCAATATATGGAAACCCGAGATAACTCGGGATAATCAGGCAAGCAGTTAACTGTAGTTAAATGATTTAACAAAACGCTGTTGAATTTACTTTCATCTTATATTAGGAAAAATATATAATTTTTCCCTCTGCTAGTTCATTTTATATCCGGAGATGAACACCTGACACTTCATTTTTCCAGCAGCAATTTCCCTTTGTGCACAACTCCCTGACATTTCCGAACAAAGCAGTATCCTTCCTCATTCCCGAAATGCCTTCATTCGCTCCCAAATTTATCGCATCTTTTCAAAAGTCCAAAGTCATGAGATCTGCTCCATTCCACCATTAATGTGGCTTTGTCAGCTTTTTCCTCTACCTTCTAAGGCGTATTAAGGACTTCATTTACTTCGCGTGGAAAGTTGACGCCTTCCTAAACGGCATTTTGGCTCTTTGTGCCAGAAAAAGGTAGCCATTAATTTGCTAACTCATATCAAAAGTAAGATATAATTACGATCCGGGATATATTTATTAGTCGCGAGAAAATGAAAGGATATGCTTTTCATAACAGTGGGTGATTTCAGCCTTTCATATATTAGTATCCATTCTTAACTCCCTCGCCGGGGATAATATCTCATAAATAGCCATTACTGCAATAGTGCTTTCATTTTTTCCTATTAACGCATTCTTTCTTTCCCGAAAATAATTTATTTCTTAAATACAGCATGGTTTGAAGTATCATATTGTTAGCGACAATATGGTCTTTTATTTTTTCGCAAGCACGAGCATTTACACTATTATAAACCATTTATTTTAGCTACATTAACTCATCCTGCACTGTTGAGGTTCATTTAGCAAGACAAATTAGATGTTACAATTCAACTACATTTCCGCTCTACGCTACAGCTACTATTGTTCAGGCCCACATTAGTGTCTTTGGCTGTCATATCCCATAATTATTCATAGATGGTTTGAGAAGTAAAGATATCGTGAAAGCAACGTTATGCCACAAAATGCTATTTTCAACATGGACAGCAAGTAACTGAAACATAAATACTAATTGATTTTTGATCAATTAGCAACTATCAAATTAAATCAAAGCAACTATCAAATTATTAGCTATCAAATTGAATCCAGGTACAAAATCATGAATGACGAGTTTAAAATTGAGCTGACATTGTTGAAAATGGGAGACATTGAACCATATTCTAGTGAAATCATTTAATTTTCCTTTATGATAAAACAATATTAAATCAGATTACTTAAATATTTATATTAAAGTCTTGAAATATGAAGAAATTACATTTTTACATGGATATATTGTAATTACAGACAAAAATAAAATAAATTATCGTTGTTATTCACTTAATGCAATAAACACAATTACAACTAAGCTCCATGTAAAATTTTACTCCGCGTTCAAAATGTCTCATGTCGGCTCTATGAAAGCCTTACATTTTGTTATTTTTTTAGGGTGCTGAATTTTTATATAAACATAAAATGCAGGGTGAAGGGCAATAGTAATTAAAAAAATTGCTTTAAAACTCCTCTCTTAATTCTACATTCACATACTAGGGAACTGATGTTTCATTTATTACTTAAACGATAAATGTTAAAACCATCGTATTTGCTGCCATGTAGCACAATACGTTGTAAAAATATAGCTCAAAAGTAAGTAATTTTAAAGAAAAGGGTACATAACTCGTTTTTTCGTAGTGTTCTTTTTTTTTTTTTTTGCGCGCGTCATCTGTGAGTTTGAAATCTTGAAACCTTTGATTTACTGCTTTTAAAATACTCTTACCAACACGCCATATTTACTCAAAATGCAAATAGATTAAAAGCAATGCCAACTACACAGTTGAAACTCCTGATTTCAAAAGTGATATCTAACAATCTGTATATATTTCACATAATTCAAATATCAGAAACAGGCCTTCTTTTGAGGGGGACATTCTAAACAAGGCTAGGTAAAAGTAATGTATTATGTCTTCGTTTTATGCTAAGTTATGCTTTACCCTGAAACCGTATTGCGTATGTTTTTGACAACAGATATTGTATTGGACATCCACTAGAAAATATGGAATTGTAGAAATCAACTCATAACCATATATATATTTCTAACACCACAGATAGTGTCATTTTATTCAAATTATTTCCACCGGAACAACGCAGAGATTATAAAAACTGCCACTCTATAAGTTGTTATAGATGAATCGCTGCTGACAGCATTAAAGAAAGAGTGCCTCTAAAAAAGTCATAAAATATACAACTTTTGCTTTGCGGATTTGCAGTAGCTTGGACTTTTTATTTCGCATGTTATGCTTCAAACGTGTGGCACTACAAGCCTCGTGCATTAGACTAAACTCATAATTCCAAAAAGTCAACTCTTAATATAAAATAGCTTTCAAATTTCAATTTTCGGACAGCTTTCGCTGAGGTTTTAGAGTATAAAACAACGAAACCTTTCTAGACTACCAAACAATCTTCTAAAGTTTATGAGAAATGTGGTTCAAATGAAATTTCGGATTAGTAAAAAAACGTTTTAAGGGTAATTTGTATATATTTTGCCTTAGAGGTATTTGACTTGCGTTTAAACTGTTTGAGCCAAATGCTACGAAAAAACTAATTTGGAACATTTGGAGTAAATCCAATTTACGTTTAAAACAATAGTACTAACTAGTTAAACAAGTTATTGAAACGAAGACAATTTAAAACAAATTTTCAAGTTAAAAAAATAATGAAATAATATATATATTATATATATATGTATATATATATGTATAAAATTATTTTCTTGGAATGTGTGATCATTCACATAGTGCTTATTTTTTACGCAAAATTTAACGTCACGCCCTTATATGAAACCCATTATATGAAACAATTATATAAAGTTTTTATAAAACATTTTTTTTTATGAAAGAAACACGAATTATAAATTTGCAATAACAGACACACTTTAATTTAAAAAGAAGAAAATAATAATAATGATAAGAAGTTTGAGTTTGCCTTCTCCATTAACTTGAAAAAAGTTGAGTTTTCTAACGAAAACTAAGCCCTAAGTCCCTAAGGCGGCTTCTATTACTGATGTTTAGTGTGCTCCGACTTAAATAAACTACACAAAATTATACCCAGTGGAAATGTTCCAGTAGAAAATGAGGTTAAGTCAAGGGTCATCACTATAAATCCTGCTAAAATTCTCTCGCTTTTTGAAACTCCTTAACAAATGATGCAGAAAAATTGCGAAGCTTTTCAATTGCGATAATAAATCATTATTGTCTGAAATAATACTGAAGTTTGTTTATTTTTATCAGATGCGTTAGATAATTTTGGGAACATTAATTTGCTAACAAAAACTGCTCGTAACTTTTAATACACATGTATTTCCATTTAATTAATTATTTATCCACTATATTCCATAGGAATAACGTATTACTTTCTTCTATAATGTACCACGGAATTATTAGAGGCTCTTAAAATGTAGTTCGTCAAAAGAATACCAGAAATGCTTGCTAATTAATCAAACCTTCTGAAAAAATAATGATTGCTTATTATATATGTTCATTAAAAATCATTCTGATGGAAATTTATCGCCATTTGTTCGTCTTTACTAATTTTGAAGAAAAGGGTTTTATTCATCCTTTTTAAAACTATGGCAAATTAATGGCAACTTTATTACTTATCGAGTATTTACTCGTTCACTTTACATATTTTCGCCTAGTTTTCTTTGTATTCTAAAATATCACCGATTTCATTTCTGTGCTATTAAACATCGTGTGACATTACAGAAGGATATAAATCTTTGCAATGCTAAAACATTTTTACTGAAAAATATTTTTATTTATTCCTATAAATAAGTATACTTACATGTAATTTTGAAAGTATGTTAGTGTTAACTTTGATGTTTTGATAATAATTTCTGCGTAAAAAGTATTTCAATCATATAACGTCAACAACAACGTTACTAGGAAAAGAAAAGCGTAATAAGCTACATTTACAAGTACGTGTTTACAAGACTAGTATGCTCTTTTCGTACGCTAAAAATAGGAAAGAAAAAATAATTGTCATGTTTTTCTTATAAGAAAAAAACTTACAGTGGCATTCATCTAGTCAAATATAAATCTTCCTGTATAATTTTAACTTTTGTTCTTGAATATGAAATACAACTTTATGCATTTAACATACCTCCATACACTTTACCTCATTAAAAATGACTTAAATCTGACAAGTAAGCAGTATTTAAGTAATGTTAAAACATATAACATTAATCTCGCAGGGAAAACTAAAATTTTTCTATTGGTGAAAATTTTATAGTCAAAATAATAGATCAAACATATGGGAAGGTTTAAGAAGATTTATTTTATAATATTAAATAAAATTATCATTAAATGTACGCGTACATGCACAGAAATGAATAAATAGGTGCATGCCCTCACACATAAAAATTATAAGTGGATGGAAGTTGTAGTCAACGTAAAAAACACTGCGACGTGACGTTCCATATAATAGCAGTAATAAAAGCATAAATATTTTTCATTTACAAATCTGTATACGTTTCTTTCAATGTTGATAAGTAATAACATTTAATGTATTTTTAATATTTATTTTTCTTATGTTAAAGATTAACTTTCGTATGTAACAGGAAGTCTTAATTCCACCGTAACTGCTGAATATTCATACATTTTTAAGTATATTTCAACGTAGAAATAAATTAGTAAATGACAAACATAATACGAAGCAGTCCCTTTTCAAACAAGGTGTTTAAATCAGATCCGTAAACATAATTCTAAATATGCCTATTTCATTAAAAAATATGTTAAAAAATATTTAAAAAACTATCTCTGAAAACAGTTGTGACCATATAAGCTGTTATTTAGTGCTCTGTGAGATTGAAATCATGAAACTGATGTTTCTATTGGTCTTCTGGGGCATTAGGAAATCCCCTCGCTGGAAAACTATGCTCCTTCCATAATAATGAGCCTACAGCCGCCTTGTGTTATGTATGGTAAGAGACTCCCACCTATCAGAAGGTGCTCCTTTTTTTCGTTTTTGGGCCGGCTAAACTTGTCGTTTTGAAGCATATTCTCCTGATTTTTTAGTCAACAGCATTTCACTAACAGGATTTCTTTTTTTAAGCAGTTAAAAAGAAAAAAAAAAACATGTACTGGTAAATAAGCATTAAAAATATATCAGTATTTGGAATACATAAGATAAATCATGATACCAAAAAAAAAATGCTGAAGGGACTTTTTTTTTTTGTTGTTTTATGTGTAATAGTTTTTTTTAGTAAGCAAAATAACATGATTCTATATTTCATTTGTTAACCAACTCTAAATGAAGAACTTTCAAGTAACGAAATTGTGACTACGAGAAACCAATGAAATATTGAATGTAAAAATATGTATTTATAAAGATAAAATTGTGTTTATTATATTTAAAGAGTTTTTGCATTAGTGTTTTTTTCAAACACATGGTTAAAGTTGCTAAACTTGAAACGCTTATATTGTTTTATATTTAAGTCAGTATAAGTAATTTAACAAGTATTTTAGTACCGCTGCTTACACCTTAGGTTGGTTGTAACTAAAAAAACATTTTTTCGCAGCAAAAACCATGCATATGCAATTAATTATTACGCAGGATAAATAAAAAAATAAATACAAAAGTAAACACGAATAATTTAAAAGTGAACCTAGAGAACGATTTGAAAGTGTTGACAACCCACAGAACCTAGTGTAAATTGCATTTTCGTAGTTTAAGTTATGAATTACCCAGTATCTGATGAGGTAAGATTTTTATCACTTGCCCTCCTTCTTTCCCAAATATGAATGAAGTAACGTATAATTATCCACTTAATAATTAATGAACTATAATATATCTAATCACAAAATAAAGCAATATGCCTTTTTCTAAATACTTGTACGCTTTGTACTTTATACTGCTTCATACTATAAATACACAATATATTATTTCCCTGCACATCATTTAAAGTACCAACACATTCTTAGTAATTATATTATAATGTCATACAAAATTCAAATATAGTTACGGAAATTGCGCATGCAAACAACGTACACTCTAACAGTCTCTTAAATAACGTTACACATTAAAATGCCAAGCTTATACCAACGAAAAAAGCTTTCAGAATTACTATGCCTCTCATAATAATAATAATAAAGCTTTTTTTTTTTTTAAATAAAAGAAATCTTGCTTAAATATTA
Source organism: Octonoba sinensis (assembly GCA_038502835.1). Lineage (NCBI taxonomy): Eukaryota > Metazoa > Arthropoda > Arachnida > Araneae > Uloboridae > Octonoba > Octonoba sinensis. The sequence goes on along the minus strand of CM076598.1, from coordinate 201,533,186 downwards.
TTTGAAAAATGTCATTCTGGAAATAATTATATATTGTTCGATACCGCCATGTGAATAAATAATGACCGCAAATAGATAGAAAATTAAAATACGGAATTCATAACCTCCCATAACCGATAAAGCTTCGATTCTCCAAAATTTTGGTAAATGAGATTCGATTCGAAAATGATTGATCGCGTCCTTAATATGAAATTAAGAAGACTCGCGCCCCAAGCTATGTGCAAATGGTGTGAGGGCGACCATGGTGTCTCATAATGACGGTATTAGGGGGCCACTGCTTATCGGCCAGTCAGGGATGCTTACATTTAATTACAGCCGGGTGCGTAAGATTTCATTAATGCCACCGTTGACCGTGAATCAGAACGGTCATTATCAAACTTGTGATAATGTGGAACTGCAAATTTACTCCAAATAATAGGTCTCGTAGATTTTGCAATTTTGGGCTTACACCCATTTGATGAAAATGACCGCGATGGAAATAACTAAATTAATAACTTTTATTGAGCATATTAAATCCAGATCTAGAATAAAGATTATGATTTCATGCGTGCATATTTAATGAGTCATCGACTTAGGGAAGAGTGCAGGGCGCTTGATCTTGGTTCAACTTATTTGAAGAGTTAATGAAGAAATTTACTTATTAGGAAGACAATCTGAAAATTATTTTTCCTCCACCACAAGTATCAAAACAACAGCCACCTCCCAAAAGAGTATCAATAACAATAAACATGAAAATATATGGAACAGCTGAAGGTACAGGATGTAACTGTTAAGACAAAAGCATACATTTCAATTTCTTATTCAACTAATACAAGAAATAAAACTGGATGCTTACCATGTTTATTCTTTTTCAATAAACCAGCATTACCTTTCAATTTGAATTACACTATTTGATGAAAAAATACGTCGCACAGACCAATGTTTTTTTTTAGTTTTATTTTCCGAGTTTGCCTGCTTGTATTTAGTCTCAGTGAAAATCCCATTGGCTTGAAACTTCCACGACGCTAATTGTTCGTTTACTGCTTCCGCTATGAAATGACAGTGCGCCCAGAAACCCCCCGCACCTGCCATTTTCTGGCCTATCGTATTTTTAGATGCCCCCGAGTGCAAGCCCTCGGGAGCAAATGGGGTTCCGGGAGTGCTCGACCAACCGCAAATTTATGAAAACCATTAAAAAAAAAAAACATAAAAAATACAGGTTATTGTAAAACACTAAAACACAGTAGAATGCAAAACTTTAAGAGTATGCATTAAGCGCTATATGACATGAGACAACAATGAGAAACCGTGCAACACTATAAAAAAGTACCAAAATCAGTCATACAATATCAAAACAATGTGAAATGGTACACTCAAAATTATACACAAAAACAAAGGAAGATAATAGCCAAAACTTAGACAAACACTAAGTTCCCTGAAATAGATACCCTTCGCTTGATGAATGCAAAAACAAAGAAGCAAGGAGGGAGCGTGCATGGGGATGCTGGAACGCGTTACGAATAGCTTGAATGGGTGAAATTTGGCTGCTAGCCCGAATATGATACTTACTGGTTAAAGGGCAATGAAAAACATAGGGGTCAGGCGTACCCATTGCTTCACAGGAGCAATAAGGAGAATCAGAAAGAGCAAAGCGATGAAGATAGCACGGGAAAGGGCCATGGCCAGAAACCAGGATTGTTTCAAAACGTTGGATGACCCTTGGAGAAAAACGAACGATTGGAAGAATTCAAAAACCCGGCGACCAGTATCCGCCTCGTTCCAGCGGTACTGCCAATCCTCTGTAGTTTTGGCTCTAATTTGTTGTATGAAATTGGATTTAGGAAGGGGAAGGGCCGTGTAGGGTAAAAATGCGGGATCCTCAGCTGCCGTACGGGCTAATTGGTCAGCTTTGTCATTTCCCACATTCCCTGAATGACCCTTGACCCAGTGAATTGAAATTCTAGGATTCGAAATTAGCATGCTTTGTACTGAATTTACTAGAGGACTGCGCTGAAGTGGGTCTTTGATAGAAAGGATAGCAGCCTGACTGTCTGAAAAAATTTGAACCTTAGAGGATGGAATTGTGAGCGACAGGTTCGCCGCTGACTTAATAGCAAAAAGTTCCGCCTGAAAAATTGAATTATTAACAGCATGCCTCATTGCACACTCCCCCACTGCACGGTGTCCCTTGTACTGAACCACCGCCGAAGCCACGCCGACGGGCGTTTTGGATCCGTCGGTATAAAAACGATTAAATGATAAAGATGGGGGGGTCACGGTCAACACTGCAAGGATAGTCAGAAATGTGCACCCACGAACGCTGAAACCATTTTGGTGCCGCGTGTTCATACAAAGATGGATCGAATGTTACCCCATCTAAAACGATGGTCCTCCTCTCTACATAGAACTGGGTGAGCCAGATCTTCTCCCTTATCGTCAGGTCTATAGGGGGCACTCCCGCCAGAATGTATAGTGCTGAGTGGGGGCACGTTGCGTACGCCCCGGTTACTGAGAGCAGTGCTCTGCGTTGGAGAGTGAGAACCTTTTTAGTCTGGCGGACTGTTAGAGTGCATCCCCACAGTCCCGACGCATAAAGGAGAGACGTCTCAAAGACCTGTTTATAGTTGAGAACCCGTTGGCGAATTTTCAAGCCCCAGTTACCCCCCGCGAGACGCTGGAGACCACTTTGAATGAAAATTGCTTTATTCCTTATGTAATCAATGTGTGCATCCCAAGTCAAAAATTGGTTAAATACCACGCCCAAATATTTTAATATTAAAAGTAGGGCTTCGTCTAATTGATAAATCACCGATGCGTAAGTATGGTGGTCGCACCAGGTCCCGCGGTACCTTGAAAACCAATACCCTTGACTTGCTGCCCGAGGCCTCGAGGTCGTGCTCCCTCAACCAAGCATCCAGTAAAGAAAGAGAAAAGCGACCATTAGCCTCCAGCAGTTGGTTCGTGCGGCCATGAATTAGCAGAAGAAATTCGTCCGCGAAGGCCTGTATTTTAGTGTGACCGGGCCAGTCAATGGAAAGGAGCGATGCTGCCACCAAGTTCCATAGCTCCGGACCACTACAGGAACCCTGCGGGCAACCCTTCCACTGTGATGTCCAAACGCAGCCGGAGGAGGTTTGAGCATAAAGTGTGCGTTCGGATAAGAAACTGGCAAAAAGGTTCAAGACAGCCGGGTCGAAATTACACGAAGACATATACTGTAGAATTTTTACCCAAGGGAGATTGTCGAAAGCCGACACAATGTCAACCGACACTGCCGCCATTAGGGATTCAGAGCTGATACCTTGCAATAGGTTATTGTAGAAGTGAAGAAGGGCGTGCTCGGTCGAGCGCCGAGGTACGAAGCCAAACTGCAGTGGATGATGTAGGTTATTAAGGGATAAGTGGCTCTGAAGACGAAAAAGCATTAGTTTTTCAAGAATCTTTGAGATTGTGGGGAGAAGGACTATAGGCCTGTAGGAGGCAAAGCTCGAAGGGTCCTTACCATTCTTTAAAAATAAAATGAGAACACCTTTCTTAAATGCTGGAGGGAAATAGGCAAGCTGTAAATATAAATTGAATAAGGTACAAAGGAAATCAGGGAAAGTCGAATGGAAAATATTGACCAAATAACTCCGTCCAAGCCGTCACGACCCGGGGCCTTCTTGCGTGGAAGGAGACGGACCGCCCTGTCAACCTCGGGCTGCGAAAAAGGTGCGGATACCCTCGCTGTGCTGATTTCTGGTTGAAGTGACTTAGGGGTAACAGTAGGAGCTGGATAAAAATGATTTAGAACAGATTTACAAAAAGTCTCCTCTGGGGTTGAGGAAGGAAAACGCTCCCTGATTGCTGCGGGAGTAAAGACTTTGCCAAAAGATACGCGATACGGTTTGCCAAAGGACTCCGAGCAGTTTGTGCAGAAACGTTGCCGGGCCGCTCTCTTTGTTGATCTCACTAGTTTCTTGAAGATGGCCAGGGCATTGCTGTACGCCGTTTTGTAGGCTGGCTTAAGTAGAGGGTCCGCACATCGTTGAAATCTTTTACGAGCAGCGTAGACCCTCTTCTTATGAATAGTTAGAGAGTCATTCCACCAGGTGGACGGGGAATGTGGTGCGAAAATTTTTTTCTTAAAAGTTTGATCCGCGCAGCCCTGTAAATTTTCAGTGAGGCCGGTGTACAGCCTGTCCAGGCCTTCCCTAGTTTTAACAGAATTTAACAATGCAACAAAAGGATAAATCTTATTTGATATTAACTTTTTAACTTTATCTGCATTATAATTTGTCTTATATCTTAAGAAACGCGAATGTGAAAACGGAGCGTCTAAAACAATTTTAATGAACTTGTGATCACTGAGTGAGATCTCTTCAGGGACCGACCAAGACACCGGCACAGGCAAAAATCTCGCCAGTGTCAAGTCGGGCCAGCCATTAGCATGGGGCGTCTCGAAAGTCGGGGGAAAATTTTGTGAATTTAAAACCATTAGGTTATGTAAAGCAATAAAATCAAGAAGACTCTCTCCCCTTTCCTCATTTTTCCTGTATCCCCAACTGCGGGAATGAGCATTAAAGTCGCCCGCGAGGATCACAGGCGCAGAGGAAAGAGCCAGAAGGAAAGTGTTCAGTTCCGACAAAAGAGGTTCCAGGGGCTCAAGGGGGGAAGCGTATGCCGAAATTAATACGAGAGGGCCGTCCTTGACCATGATTTTTGCTGCGACGAAGTCATGTGCCTGGTACGTTGAATAAGGACAAATCACACCAGAGGGAAAAAACAGAGCTGAACGACCACTGCCCGACAGAAAACGGCCCCAGCCAGAAGGAATACAAGAGACCTGACCGTGCATCAGGTATGGCTCCTGAGCCAAGATTACAAGTACTTTGTCCCTGTTAGCAACTACAGAAACATGTGAAGTTGGTGCTCTACCGCGCTGCAAATTAATTTGGAGAAGACTAAGTGCCGGGGCCGTCGACTTACAGTAAGTGGGTGGAGCAGCAGTATTAAAACCCATATTTTACCATCGTCCTATCATATAGGACAGCTCAGATAATCGTGTTTTCATAAGCATTACCACCTTTTTTCATATCTACTTCATTATTAAAATAAACTGTACGTTTGATAAATGCTATGTACAACATTTTTTAATTCAATTTTAATATTTTGAGTTTTTTTTTTATTTTCGTATTTGGTGATTTTTAGCTATTTCATTTTACGTAATTAATTTTTTTATTAAAATAATTTTGTGGGAAATATGTCAAGACTCACTTTAAGTTTAGTCATGATTATTCTTATACATTATTACCGAGTGAAATCCGCTAAGAAAAAACTATATTTAAACCAGTTTTATGAAAGGTTTACTTGCCGTCCTGTAAATAGGACGATGGTACAATCCCCTACTAAGCGCGTCTTTGCGGATTTCAACGTTCGGACAATCGAGCACAGCACCCTGCTGCTTCCTCTCTTTTAATACTCAAAAATAGGAAGTGTTGTTGGAACAAGGGATGTAGGAATTGGTTTCTGGGGGTTGCAAGGGAAATTTTTTGTTTAATTTGCCGTGAGTATTTGACCACGCGGTGACACTATCTTTGGGAGAGTGTAAAAGTAATTGCAGTTCAAAGTGTGAGAGCTGATCTTGCATTCGAATAAGAAAAAATGAGTACCATTGGCAAATTAAGTCAAAAATTCTTGACGACTGAGGAAGCCTTATATTATTGTAATTAAAAGAGGAAACTGAAGATAGTGACCCCGAAATGATAATAGTGCCACCTGATCCAGATATAGTTACTGATGATGAAGAAATTGATTATAACGGCTCTAATATCTCACGTAATCACGCTATTTTTGATGAAAAATTTCCGGAAGAAACAGCTGGAACAATAGAAATTTTAAATGAAATAAACCAAGATGAAGGAATAAGTATATCCTGCCAAAATGGACTAATCGTGCACCAAAGTTTTCATCGGCTCCCGAATTATTTTCGAATATTTTCGTAATTTTTGGGCATAATATTTTATAGCGGCTATCACATTCTTCCAAGAGAAAAATGTACTGGAAAAGTGCTCCTGATACAGGTACAACTCTTGTTAGTCAAGCCATGTCAAGAAAGCGATTTTTTTTTTATATCAAGAGGTATTTGCGTTTCAACGACAATGCTATTGTAAATTTAGATCAATATTATAAAGTTCGTCCAATTTACAATTTGTTGAATGAAGCTTTGCAACAGTTTGGTGTGTTTTCTGAGCATTTAAGCATTGATAAAAGAATGGTCCGTTATTTCGGAAAACATGGATGCAAACTGTGCAAGCGAGGGAAACCCGTGAAATTTGGTTATAAGCTTTGGATTCTCTCCCTTTGATAGATAATTTTTTCATATTATACCATATCAAAGAGCACAAAAAGAGAAGCCCAGTTCTGATCTTGATTCTAATAGTCATAGAAAAGCTAAAAAGATGAAAAGGAAAAAGAAGTCTTTAGCCCAAACAGTTGTAGAAGATTTGCTGTCTATTGTTGAAGCGCCAGCAAAACACAAAACATATGGATAACTTTTTTACATCGTATCATCTTTTAGTTCATCTCAAAAACAAGCAATTCTTTGCCACGGGAACAGTAAGGGAAAACGGAATGGGAAAGTGTCCCTTAAAATTATCCAAAACTTTGGGGAAAATGTATCATGGAACATCTGATAGAAATTTTGATATAAATAATGAAATCGCAGCTGTTCGCTGGAATGACAACAGGGTGGTGTCTCTCATCAAGAATTTTGAAGTGTTTCAAAAAAGTAGAGAGAAGAATGAAGGGTGGTAAACAAAAAGTAGGCATCCCATCTTGTGTAGTGTCATACAACGACTATAATTTTTTTTTTTTTTTTTTTTTTTTTTTTTTTTTTTTTTTTTTTTTTTTTTTTTTTTTTTTTTTTTTTTTTTTTTTTTTTTTTTTTTTTTTTTTTTTTTTTTTTTTTTTTTTTTTTTTTTTTTTTTTTTTTTTTTTTTTTTTTTTTTTTTTTTTTTTTTTTTTTTTTTTTTTTTTTTTTTTTTTTTTTTTTTTTTTTTTTTTTTTTTTTTTTTTTTTTTTTTTTTTTTTTTTTTTTTTTTTTTTTTTTTTTTTTTTTTTTTTTTTTTTTTTTTTTTTTTTTTTTTTTTTTTTTTTTTTTTTTTTTTTTTTTTTTTTTTTTTTTTTTTTTTTTTTTTTTTTTTTTTTTTTTTTTTTTTTTTTTTTTTTTTTTTTTTTTTTTTTTTTTTTTTTTTTTTTTTTTTTTTTTTTTTTTTTTTTTTTTTTTTTTTTTTTTTTTTTTTTTTTTTTTTTTGGGAGAGGGAGAGTCTCTACGTACGAGAAGTTTTCCCGCGAGAGTCTGCGGAGTAGAAGTTATCCTGTTTAAAACAATTTTATGAGTGTTCCTACCGTTCTTCGACTTTTTCGCACTCATGTTTGCTCGGGAACACAGTAAATAAATATTTAAAACAAAATGAACAAATAATTTATGGGCCCTAATGGCCCGCTACTCAAAATTCACCAAATGTCCTACTTTTTGCCTTTTTACATTATTTCAAAAAAAAAAAAATTCCAACAAAATTCCACAAAAACCCAAACATCAGGAGAACTAGTCAAGTTATCCAATATCTGACGGCACTGTACTGGTAGGAGATTTTACCCTGATTAAAATAAGTACCTACAACATGGGGTAAATCCTAAATTTAATTTTCAGTGACGCCACAACTCATAATTTTAACACCAATTAGGCTTCTCATTCTTAACCTAATTAATTTAGAACCCACAAAATTTAAAATTCCTAATCCTTACTTTAATGCGAGTACAAAGAGTACTCACAACCCCCTCTAAAACCAAATTAAAAAAATAATAATAATTAATAACTTTAACTAATTAAGCAATATATCAACAGTAATTAATTCACCAAAAAAAAAAACTGACATCACCTGGCCCACGTGAAATCTCCTGCTGATTACAATGCTGGGTCACACTTAAATGCTTAAATGATTTTGAAATTATTGAGTCCTCTCAGAGGGCACCAAAGTACACCATAGTAATACTTTTCGCGGGCAAACTATAGATGACTCGAAAGCACCGTCTACCCGAGGCGTCCCAAAACTACAATAATAAAACAATTACAATTTTAAAAAAAAAAAAAAAAAACACCTCTTAACAACTAACAACCATCCGTTAATATGCAATACATATTTCGAAACACAAAAAATAACTCTATCATTCAATATATGATACCAATTTCTATCTAAAACTCAAAAATAATTACAGCTTGACAAAATTTCACAATGCTATAATAAATGTAAACACAATGTTAAAGTTGGAATCGACACATTCAAAAACTAACAATAACATATATTACGAACCCCTGTTCATAACTTAACCAACCAGGATTCCCCTGGTAGATCTCGGCAAGGGCTTTCCAAAAATATTACACTTGATGCGGATTGAACCGGATTACCGGATCTGCAGACTTGACAAGCGAGGCGATGGTATAATAATTGTAAACGCAATGTTAAAGTTGGAATCGAAACATTCAGAAATTAACAATAACACAAGTTACGAACCCCTGGTCATAACTTAACCAACCAGGACTTCCCGGATAGGTCTCGGCAAGAGCTTTCCGAAAATATTACACTTGATGCAGATTGAACCGGATAACCGGATCTGCAGGTTTAACAAGCGGAGCGATGATAGAGCACGTCCTACTCAACGGGTACGACGGTCGAGCTCCGCTATGAAATGAGTAGTCCTAAGGAAAGAGACGAAACAGAAGATTCGTAACTTCTTCTTTTTGATGAGTGATTCCAACTTCGTCGTGTCATCAGGCGATGTAATCCATATGTTTATTTCATCTCAACGGGAACCTTCACAGGCAACGTGAATCCATTTTCATTTTCACGCTTTTAAGTCTGCAACAGATAACAGAAAGCAGCAGTCCAACTCGGTAAAAAAAAAAAAAACATTTAGACACAAATGGCGGTTCAAACAGCGGAGTGAACCCACTACGTCATGAGCTCTCCTTGATCTAGTTGTTCCTTAACTTAGTTAATAACTTAATAATTTATTAACTTACAGTTAATAAATTTATTATCTTCAGAATTCCATTCATGGTTTGGAAAGGGTACAAAATAAACTTACTACTACAAGAGTAAATAGTTTTTTTTTCCTTTCTTTTCTAACTAGATAAAGAGTATCACTTAACTTGAAATCATCGCAAAATTACTTATTACTTCATAAAGAGCAATTGCAAGCTATGTAGTTTATTTCACAATTTTGCGTAAGACATCAATTCTAAAATCAAATCCTAAGCGGGGTTAGGGGGAGCTGGGGGTGCGGTAGTTGAGCAATCTGACTTTTTCCGGTTCCTGCGCGCAGTGAAGAGGCAATGCGTTCGGTTCCCGTTTAGTGCCCTGGGTTTATTCTTGTAATGTCCCCTCTTAGTATTGTAATATTCTATCGTACTGTCGTGTTCTGTCACATTGGACGAAAGTTTGACGCACATCCATTAAAAAAAGCAAATAAAATCGAAAATGCATGTGATCTGAAATGGTAGTAAACATACAAATAAATTCTTAGCATATGCGGCTTGGATCCATGGGCGTAATTCGTTTAAATCACATGACATAGGCGTTAGGGACACTAGATCGTTGATGTGCAATGCCTGTAAAAATACATAAGAATATATCATAATATCGTGGGGGCATCAAATCAAAGGATAATCATTGCCCGATTTTTTTCTTTTCATTCTTTCATTTCTCCCTCCCCCTTTTTCTTTATTTCTTTCAATGACTATGTAAACATTTCATATAGTTCCCTACTACGTGCAAAACGTATACAAATTGTAAAATTTGTATTACTTATTTCAATGTTTTGGGCGTGAAATGTAAACTTAATTTCGATATTCGTTGTTTTTCCCTTAAAAATTGAAGATATCTTTTTAAAACTAATTTCAATGTATTACATAATTTTGCAGGAATTCCAGAAAATTCTTCATACTTAGCACCATCATAGTAATATTATCAAATTTAGGATGGACACATAATTTTCTTTTCCGCATTAATCAGTATTTAACATGCCAGAGCACGTTCCGGTTTTATTGCACCGTTATTGGCTTTTGCTTAGATTATATTCCATGTCTTACTTCTTCGCCAGCTTTCTAATAACCAATATTATGTCCATTTCCAACTCATTGCTAAACCGATAAAGCGCGTTGTATCACGATTGAAAAATAAATTGTCCAATTGCGACGAGCAAAAATGTAATATGATATAATTATTTATTTGAATTTTATTTATTTGAAGTTCTTTTCTTTAGCAAACCTCATTAGCAATTTAAATACCAGATGAAATTTGAAAAAATGGATTTTAAAACAATCATTAAAGTTAAATCAAAATCATTGTTGAGTTGTAAATGTTAGTTTTTAATGCAGTGTGTTAACCATATGTATATATATATATATATATTTATATATATATATACTGACAAAATGTGTGTGTACTTTAGTTGAATTGATTTTTTGCGTAATAACCGCTAAAGGATAAAAATATTGCATAAAGTTACTACAATAAAAGATTACAGAATGAACTATTATTTCATTAATCTATGAGAAATTAACAAAAATATTACAGACCATACATGTATATATATTGTGTGTGTTCAGTTCTCATTTAAACCCTTGGTTAGATTTATTCCCTGATGTATTTACGCTTTTTGACATGTTGCGATATTCAAATCGTGTGAAATACTGAGCCTATGCAAAATTTTGTAAAAAATACATCGGAAAAAAATTAGAAGGATATATTTTTTTCATACACTACACATTGTAAATATTTTGAATGCACAACATTTAACTATGCGTGATGTTCCTTTCTTCAAAATGTAAATAATTTTCATATTATTGTCAGGAAAATACAAATGCATAAACTAGTTTTATTTGAAAACATTGAAGAAGAAAAATTCCTCTTTGAAGTTAGTCGTCAACAGTTTGTTCTATTTATTTAAATTGATAAGAAAGGTATAACATACAAAAAAACTGATGCTGAAGCGCACCAGAGACTTTGTTGTTATACCGGCACCTGTCGCATGATAATGAAGTCCTAAGTTTAAGTGTTAAACGACGCATATTTCTGTGAAACTGCGTAACTACAAGGATAATACACAGCAGAAAAGAGTACAATCGCATTAGTCAGGTCTAGAGCTGTGAATATGATCTTCGAATTCCGAACATAGGTACAAAAAATAGCATAAGCCATATCGGCTAAAGAAAATTTTTACCCTTAATCTACAAATTATTAGGTGAAGAAAAAACATGTACCTCTTTTTAAAAGCACATAACGCACAGAGAAGTATTATACTATTTGACATAGTTGAAGTTCTTATAAGGTTATGAAGTCCCTGTACAAAATTTAAGAAAATGAAAATAAAGGTAAAAATCTAACTGAACACTTTCAATACGTGAACTGTTCTTAAAGTAGAGACCAGGGCACATTTTTTTTTTTTTTTGATTTACCTCCATAATTCATTCCGTGGGCATAATTGAATGATTGGATATAAAGTAATATTTAAATCAAATCAACAACTGAACATCTCCAGTGCAAATGTCTCTTTTATGCACATCATTAATTTTCAGCAATCAACGACACCTTTGAAATTCACCCTGCAGTATAATTATCTTTATTTCCATTGCATCATTTCAAGTATTTTTTCCAGCAATGCATATACAAATTTATATGAGCTGCTTAAACAATCTCCAGAGGGAGGTTTTGTCGATTATTTTTTACGCTTTAGTTCCTAAAACGTCTTTGGAGACCGTCCAATAGATTTCAGTATTTAGTACATAAAAAGAAAAATATAAAATAAGAATTTCTGTAGTTCGTCGAGTTGAACTAAAAATCGTTCTTCCCCAGGGATTAATTTGTGGTTACAATACTATTATTTCACAATCAAAAACTGATGCAGAAATATTTGTGCATGCACTATTTTTAAAACTATCCTTGTGTGTTGAATATGGCGCAAACTGATTATTTGGCTTTATTTATGAATTAAAATACAAATATTGTAATATTGAAAGCCATAGTCTTAGTCAGTTTTATAATGTGTGAAAAAAAAAGATTATTTATGGTATTTATTTATTATAGTAATATTACTTGGAAACAGTTTTACTTCAATTATCTTGAACCTAATAAAAATATTAATAAGAGCCACGCAGTGAAAGATCATTAATAAGTCCTAATTCTCGAAGGGATGAATACGCTGTTTCTTATAAAATTTTTTAAAATCCGTGAATTAAATAATATTTAGAATTTATCCCTGGAAAGAAGGCTTTTAATTAAAAAAATTTCAAAAATCTTCCACACTGTTTTTGTGAAAAAATATAACTTGTTTTTTTCTTTTTTATATAAAATATCAACGATTTTTCAACGCATTTAACTTATTTAAACTAATGTTAATTAAAAAATAATTATCAAACATTATATATATATACACATGAGGTCAATAGTGAGAAATTATCTATTTCAACTTAAAAATTTAGAAAAAGAAATGTCGCAAAAAAAGTTAGCTTCTATATCGAAGGTCTATGTATAATAGACCTTCTGGTACAAAAAGAGAGATTATTTCAATTTTAAAATACTTTTCTTTAATTTAATTATTTATTCATTTTCGAAATCTTTCAACTCAATATTACAATCCCAACGTGTAAGATACTTACTTTCCAGGTACCTTTCTTCCATTTTCCTTACCATAATAAGCTTGATATGATTACAAGCATTATATTAGGATTTATTTACATATATGTTGTACCTTACACAAATAATATAGATGGTCCTAAAAATATGAAGTACGTTCATGGACACCTGGTCACACATATTGTTGACGCACGCAACGTCCTCGGATGTGACGGAAACCATTTTAATTATTTCTAAAACATGACTGATTAAGATAATACTTAAAAAACTAGTTTTATCTAACACAACTCATAACTAAGTTAGACTAAAGACTTGAACTCATACCCTTACCATACGGATGTGACGTAATGACTCTTACAAACTATTAAATTTGATGGTTAATGACGAGAAAATAGGCTTTGTGCCTTAAACCAGAGATAGTTTTTAGTTTGCATATACAGTACCGTTGCCACAAAAACTAAAATAACAAAGGCACTGCAGTACCCGTTTCTGTCCACGGATGAGACTAAAATTTCAGACAAGCGTTATACACAGATAAAATAAATTCAAATTTGAAAATAACATAACTGCACAAATAGCTTCTAAAAAATGTCCCTCTATTTATGTAATGCAATAAACGATTTTAAATGTTATATGTCCTTTATAAATTGATGGAGTTGTGAAGCTGAGAAGGAACACGACTGTGACCATGTCGCACTCTTTAAACTAAAAGAACTTTAAAAAGAACAGCAATCTTGATTAATTTCAACTGTTTTTCAATGCCATATTATACATAAACATTACCATGAACAAGAAGCAAGAATCTTTCGTTTTTTCGTTTTGACTCATATTTTATATATATATATCAGTACATATTACGGCATTGATTTATTGGACATTTAAAGAAAACATTGTATCAAGTCCCACTGCTGTCAAAAGCTAAGAGTGAAAGTACGCTTTCGTTGAACCTTTGAAAAATATTTAAAGCTCTTTTTTCAAACATTAACAATTGATTCTGAAATGCGAGATAGAAATATAAAGTTTTATTTTTATACGAATAAAGAAAAAAAAAACTTACAATACTGGTATAGAAAATGTCATAAAACGGTGTGTCGACAAGTAGTCATGCAAAAGAAACATAAACGTGTACTGATGTCACATATTTTTCTGTTTGAGTCCCAAGAGCTGACCTGGGAGGCATAAACTGGATATGGTTGAAGTCAACAACGTTTTGCAAAATCGACGCAGCCTAAGTTCTCCTTCAGATTTTTATGCCCTTGCGAGGGGTTTGACGACCTGACACAAGAATAAAATTTTATGGCCTACATGTTCCAACGGCGGCTTTTCTCCAATCGTATCATATGGTCGAAAATTTTGGGACGGATTCCAGTAAAATGACATCTAACAATGAAGTACACGGTCGTATAATTCGGACAATCATAACGCAAATATAACATTTCTCTGAAAGGAATCTTGTACACAAAAGGAAATTCTTTATTTAGATCTAACAGTACATCATTTTAATCCGAACCAATTGCTGAAAGTTTTAGAAAACGAGGGGACTTTTTTATTACATTATTTTGCATTAAAACTAGATAATATTTAATTAACGGTGTAGGGTTCTTTGTGGTTATCATATTAGTGCGACTGACTTTGCCTGTAATAAAACGCGGATTCCATTAATCAACAAACAATATATTTTTGGAAAGTAGCGGTTTAAAGGGTCATTTTTCGTAAGTGTTATTCCTTATGTTTACATCCCTAAGGAAGACTGGTTTAAACTAATTTATTTTAAAAACCTTTAAACACTAAGCAATGAATGCCAAAATAATCAGTGTTTTCTATTAAACTAGGTACATTTTAAATATGGAGAATTTATTTCTCCCATGTATCTTTATATACGTTCATTTTAATTATTCACTTAATGTAATGAAAAAAAAAATAATATTATATTAACCATGGCCGAAACCATCATGCCTAATAGTACCGCAGGGGATCAGCAAGACTTAATTAAAAAACAAAACAAGATTCATATATCTGTCGCATGATGCCGCTTCCCTTGCACTAAAACACCGGAGCGGTAAAATCTACGCTGAGCAAGGAGTATGTAGCAAAATTTGTCCAGATAAAATATTTACCATAATGAAACAAACATAGGTAATTGGCATCGTGAATCTATAACTAATCAGAAAATATTAAAAAATGAATTATTTTATAAGTTCAGATAGTTTCCTTTGCATAAAGCTTCAATTAGGTTAAAAAAAATGAGTGAAAAATTAAATGAGTGGGTATAGTTAACTACACAAGTGCCGAGAAAATATTTAGGCTGACACTATCAGTAAGAAAAGAAGTGTTTCGATATAGAAAAATGAGAAGGTGTTAAAATAGGTCACCCTGCATTTGCTCACACAGTGGAAATAAACACGTAGAACCAAAGAATCATTCACATTTTTTCTAGAAGTTGTTATATAAAGAATGCAAATTTTAATCATTGAAACAAAAGAAAAAAAATACAATCAAGTAAAATAAAACCTTTCATACGAAAAAAGAAATACGTTTAATATAAAAGTTCACCAAGTAACTCTGTTTCGAATCGAAAGATTCAATTGAAAAATGAACACTTGAAAATAACACACAGTTAAAGAAGATGCTTCAAGAAATCAGTGATCCACTGTGACCTAAATCTGGAATGACGCATATTGATTGGACGACATTTTTGCTTTTGAAATTCCGGAAGCTTTCAAACAAAATGCAGGATTTTTTTTTCTTACAATCTTAGCTGATGAAACTTCTTACACATGAACAAATGACATTGTATATCATGCTGCAAGCAATGTTTCTAACTGTAAAAAGGCTCATTGGCCGTATATTTTATAGTTTTGTCATCAAACGTTTTGCGAAATAATGCTTCAATTGAAAATAGTCGAAATACTTTTTAAACAACTGTTATTCCAGGGTATTTTTTTTCTAACCAAAATAGATAGTTCACATATTAATACAAATTGGATACAAATTACAATTTAGTTATAAAACCCTCGCGTAACTAGCAGTAAAGCTAAACAGAATACAATTGCAGACATCAATTAAGAAAAGAGCTAAAATAAATAATATTCCCTAAAGTATATAATTATGATGTGATAGGTGATTACCTTCTGTTATTTAAAACAGTGAAACAATAAATAGCAATTTTAACAGAAATGAAAAATGACGTTATTTTTATTTAGAAACGTAACTAATATAGTGGAATTGAGACATGTTTTGATGTAGTAATGATGCATAAATAGCACACTAGCCATTTTGCGCATGTGCACCAAATTTTGTTAAATTGAGACTGCACTACACTTTACGTTAATTTTCGAACACTTTTGCATAAATATATGCTTTTGTATGTGTGTAAGTTATGTGATAGGCAGGATATCGTAAATATTTTTATATGCGCACTCTCAAAAATTGAGATAACATACATAGTGTTTAGATTTTGTACTAAAAGAGAGTTTATTGTTGCTTGTCTTGAAACAAGGTTTCTTCATTATTAAACGTAAATGCGACTCAGTTTTCAGTTTCAAATGAGCATTTTCTACTTAATTAATTCTAAACTAAAAAGGATTCCGGAATTAAAAATATAACATTAACAAGACGAATGAAATCGTTCATTTTTCTTAATGAGTAAACAGCTCAAGTATTTGAAAATTAAGAATACAAAAAATAAATAAATAAATAAATAGAAAAATAGCTGTCACTTGTGTGTATGTTTTTTTATTCAAACACTTGTAACTTTATCTTTTTGCAAATATGGTATTTTTCAAAATGTCTCTCTTATACGCCTTGACGATAATTAGCTTAACACATTCCTCATTTTTAAAATGTGCCTTACGCCAAGTTTTACTTTAGGAAAAAAGGACTGGAAAAAGTGTTCGCTTTCATGAAGTAAAAGACTTGAAAAAAAAAACGCATGAAAAAAATAGTTTTGTTGATCGCTCGTTAATATTCGTTTTTATCCCAAATTATAAAAACTCGGCAAGGACTCCCCGCTCTGTATGTCATCAAACTAAAAAGCTGACGTAAACTTTATTAATGATTTTTTTTAAGTCTCAACACGAAGATGGAATATATTTTAAATATACCTTTATGTTTTTCTACTTAAAAAAGAGATTGGACCTAAAAAATTTGAATTATATGCAAATTAAGAAATTAATTCTAGAGAAAGAAAACTAAAGGAAGTTGAAATAATAGTTAACATCTGCACATAAAATGTGTCCCAGTCGGTTTCAAATGCTTGGTAAAACAAATTTTTTAACTTTTGATATTCTGATTTGATTATTTTATGTATTTTTCTTTTTGTGACGTAATTTCCTGTCTTTGTTTTTTTAAGTGATGTAATTCGCACAAAGAGTAGAAATAAATAAATTGAATTAGCATTTCATGAAATAATTTTAATAGTAGCACAGTATCTGTCCCAAACTTTGAAATCAATAGCAATTTCTTAGCAGAAGTTTACTATTAACGAATTCACATTTTTTTCGAAGTGACCACTTTTTTCTTACACAAAATAATTTCAAACGTTGTATAATTAATAAAATAAGAAACGGGCCGCAACGGATTTACAGAAAGTTTTTGTCTCTGTATAGTTATAAAATTTTTTTACAGAGGACAAACTTTTCTGCGCCTTGTCTCTAAGGTGTAGCATACTGAGTAAGTTAAGGAATCGAAATCAATCGAATGAGAAAAGAGCCATTCTTGTGTTGTAACAAAGACTGGTTAATGTGTTTTGCGGAACACTTGAATACATTTTGCTCGGTGTGCTAAACCGGCGTCATGTTTGAGGACCCATGATAGGTTTAGACAGTTCTAAAGGAGAAATAATCTTCTAAAACCAGTTTACAGCATCTTTTTTTGGTTTATTTTCATAAGCAAAGTAGTAAAAGTAAAGCTTTACTTTTACATGAAGGAGATCAAATCACACTTTGAAAGTTTTCCAATATTTCATATTTAACTTAATAGTATTAAGATAAAGTCTAGTAATAATAATTTAACTTTGTGCAAGCAAACTGTAATAAAAAATAAATTTACATTAAGAAAACACAAATAAGCATTAAAATGCAGACATATGTCTCGGGATTGCTTGGAATCCCTTTTTCAATGCGACAGGGAGCTTCTAGATGCAATGGATAATAGAATTTGGTTGTTTTGCATCTAGAAGATATGTCTGCATTTTAATGCTTATTCGTGCTTTCTTAACTTGAAATTATTTTTTAAAAAGTCTAGTATTGTCCAAAATTAGTACTTCCGGTGTTTCATGCTCTTTATAATAAAAATAAAAATTATAGTACTTAATTTCACTCACGAAGTTCATTCACTTGAAACATTTTGCAGTAATCTTTTAATAATTTTTTTTTTTTTTTTGTATAATGAGGCGCTCACATTTTTTTAAATAAAAATAATTAAAAATAATAGTTTTTAAGACTCCTCGTCTTTAAACAGTAAACATATTTAATAAGTTTATTTTTGTTGAACACACATATTATTTCACAGCCATGAATAAATTATTGCGCAAACGGAGATGCATTAGAATTTCTTACTTAAATTTTGAGCTGTATATTCATCCATTGTTGTCTTGCCTGATATAATGCATTTTTACAGCAGCAGCTTTACAAACGGGATGATGCTCATAGCATCAAAAAGGCTTCATTAGAGTAAAATAAATTATAAATATACATATTTTTCTGAATCTCTTGAGGCGCATAAAATTATGTAAAAGAGTCGTAAAACCTTCTCAACTTGTTTGGATTCTGGTAGTAAATTAAAGCCTTAAACCATCTCCTTTTCCTTCAAGCATTAAAGCACTTGATTCTTGAGAAATTCGTCATCTTCGCCAGCGTCTTTTGTTCGAAGTTTTTTCTTCTGAATTTTGCATTTTTAAGGTTTCTTCTTTTTAGTTATCCATTTCTAAAAAACTATAATCGCCGCCAAATTCATGGCATTAATGTTACTTTTAGAGGCAGTTTGTTCGTTTTTTTAAAATTTTTTTAATATATTTATTTATTTATTTTTTAGTCTGGGGTGTATTTCGCATAAAAGTTTCGTTTTAAAGTTTGATAGCATAAAATATCCCTTTAGACTGCTGTCACTTGTAAAAATGAATATGATTAGTACCAAATCTTGTGTTATTTTTTTATTATTTATTTATTCTTTGTTTGCTTAGGATCTTGTTATTTGCAGGGTGAGAAAGTGGGAATGCCTTTTAGTAATAACTGTTGAATACAAAGATGCGGAAAAGAAATGATTCCAACATGTTTCGTTCACTTTTCAGTTATAATCTTGTTTTCTATCCTCTCAAATTCTCTTATTAAAGTAGAACAAACGCTTTAAAATCTTTAACAGCTTTAATTATGGAGTTTTTACAATGACAAGTTATACTTTATTTAACGACGTCGACAGGGTGGCGTAGTGGTAAGACGCAGGTCTCGTACGCCCAAGATCACAGCTGCAAACCTGGCCCAAATCGATGGATTTTCAAGATGCAGAAAATCGTCTGCGTCCATGTCGCATGATTGTGCGGCATGTTAAAGATCCCTTGAGTATCCGTTTGGCTTGGATACTCTCGGCTAAATTAAATACCTAGTGCAGTTTGCATCAAATGAGAGCTCAGGTACCACCATCTAGGGGTGCTCAATGCTAACCACGGCCATACTGACTGAACCGATTAGGTTATCTCAGACTACCCCCCAGTATGAGGGGGTGCGACCGTGGCGCTGTCCTCCGTCATTCCTCCCACAAACTCTCTGACAAACTGACAAACCAGCACCAGCCATAGGGGCTGGGCTGGCAGAGCTTTGCCGACCTGCTTTACCGATCCGGGGCCATAGTCATGCTACAAAGCAAGCCTTACGTCACCCGAATCGGATGTTGCTATTTTAGTCGCCTCTTACGACACGCATAACTACGCTGGGGCTATTCTAACATCCCCGGCCACCATACGGGGGACCATCTAGGGGTAACTGAGCGTCCAAATTCTCAGTGGCAATGGCATTCGCCGACAGTGCTGCTACTTGAAAAAAAAATGGATGCTGATTACCGGAGTACGCACTAGGTCTGCAAAGGTTAGTGACCATATGCAGCCCCATTAAAAAGAAAGAAAAAAAACTTTATTTAACGACGTTTTGTTTTTATAAATATGTTCTACGATTTTAAGTTATTCCATTAGTTACTCCACTCTTTTTTATGTATACTATCCATCAATGTTCTCATTGACTTTTGACGAATCGTAGCGGTTTGTCTTAAACTGCAAATGCAAATGTTAGACATATGAATAAAATGTTATCGAAATAAATTAGTCAAGCGCCATTCCCACAATCGACTATAGGTACTACCAAAACAGTTATACTGTAGAAATTTTGGAATGACAAAAAAAGAAATATAATTCCAATTTGGCAAACACGATCGTTCTTTTTGTCGCCAAATGAAACATTCTGTCGCGATTTGGCTCAATAGCGATCAGCTAGAATAAACGCTGAGGAACTTTTTTAAAGTAAAAATATTTTTTTTATTCAAGAATTCTAATTTCATGTTTGAGATCGTATTCAAAGAAAGGCAAAATCAATTTTCAAAATTAGCTGAAAATATAACTGATTCCGTAAGTTTTCCTAATTTTATTAAAATATATACATTTTCAGAGAAATATGCTTTTACATTTAATTTATTTGGAAAAGCCATTCCTTAATAAACTAAAATTACATTAATTAATAACTAAACTACAAAAGAACTAGTATTTTGCGTCTTTCATGGGTTTGGTAAGGAAAAACTTTTTAACAAACTGTTTTTATTTTTTCTTCTCAAAACATTAAATCCGTAACTTTCCTGATTTTTAAACAGTAATTATTCTAACTAATTGATCATGTACATCTCAATTATGAAAAGTGGACGTCTTTAGAATAGGGGTTTTCAACCTTTTTTTACCTGCGGCACCTTATGGCTGCTACATTTTTCCGAGGCCCCCCTCGTATACACGTGCGTATATATTTATATATATGTGTGTGTGTGTGCGTGTATTTGCTATGATTGTATGCATAAAAATTGGTAAAAACATCTGTTAATTTATAAATATATTCTCTTAAAGATACACCTAACTAATTTACATTCAAAAAAATCCAGAGTGGTAAAAAAAAATGTAATGAAATTTGCATTTTAGATGGAAAGAGCTCTTTATTCAATATTAGAAACTGAAGCTATGTGACAAAACAAGCAAAACAGTACTCAGGGGTCATATTATAACTGTATCCTTGCAGTGAAATAATAGCTTGCAAAGTGTTTCTGAGAAAATTTGACACATTGAAGCCTAAAAAACTAAGGAAAAAACCACATCAAGGAATCATGGGAAAAAGAAGCCGAATCTAATCATCATCAACAAATTCAGGCAAACTCTTAACAGTAGTTTTTCACTACTGTTAAACACTTTTGCTCCCTAAGCAAAATTCCAGAAAATATGGGAATTTTTGTACAATTTTTCTCGAATCAAAATTAAATGTGCAACCCCCCCCCCCCCCCTCCTTTTGAAGATGATTTTCGAGATTCTTCATGAGAGTTTTAAAGGTTCTTTATCTTATCATAATATAGGAAAACACACATTGGCAGTTGATCTTGTAAATAATATCAAGAATTAAGGATGGTCAAAGTTATATGGAATATTTCATTCCTATGTGAAAGTTTTCATAAGCCATAGTCCTTTACCGAGGCTCGTGGCTACCCTAATTTTATATTTGTTCCTAAAGCCCCCTATCATTTTGCTATGGCCCCCAGGGGGGCTATATGGCTCCCGTTGAGAGACCCTGATTTAGATTTGAAAAAAATAGCTTCTTTAAAGTTTTCAAAAAATATCTGCATAAATGTAAAGGCTAAAAATCAGGGTACACTAAGCATTTTATTGCACTAGAACATAATAATAATATATTTGAATACGTGCTATATGTGTGTCTGTATGTATGTTTGCTTTACCGTAGAAACTAGCAAGTAACATGTCTTTAAATTCGATTTACAAAAGTTTCGTTATTTAAAAATCGTTATTTTTTGCTTGAAAAAAAACTTTTTTCCTGAGCCTTGTTGATGCTTGAAAGAGTGACAAAATCTTGCAAAAAGTGAGAAAAGTACCAATATATTTTAAAATTGAGAAAAAGTAATTAAGAACAAAAAAAGAGAAAAAGTGACAAAATGTGAGCACTACAAGCCCTGAAATTAGTTGAATAATGGTACTGTGCACGACAGCAGACAGCAAAATTAATTTATCTGCAGTTTTATAAAAATTAGTTGGATTGCCTTTTATCTTCGAGAAACACAAATTAACATATTTTAAATTTTATTATGAGTAAAGAAGGAACGCCAAAAGTTGCTTGCTGTTTTATTCGATTACTATGTCCATGTGAAGCTTTTAAGGAATGCTCTAGAATCGCAGATCCGATAGTTAATTAACATTTACTTAAAGTAAGCATGGAGAGAAAACAGCGGCAGCCTTACACGTCATTTATTTATTGTTACCTTTGGGAATCTTTGTTTCGAAATTATCCGCTTGAATTCTATTGAATAAACAATCTGCAACGGACAATATGTTTAAACACTTTACTTGTTTCAAATGTTTAAATCTGGTATTAACAGGAGTGGGAGGGGAACGCAAGTAAGGCATCGCATAAAATGACAGCAATAAGAAAAATATTTTAATTAAAAGCTATCGCAGTAGCTGAACATTTATGAATTTAATCTTATGACAATGTTCCTCATTATATTTAGTTATTTTATTTAGGCTGAAATATATTTGTATGAAGTTGTTATTTTTGAAACAAGTCTGAAATAGTGGTTAATGAAAGTATGAAGTTCGCATAACAAGAAAAAGTTTGAAAACACAAACATATTTGATATCAAAATGATCATTTGAAGCACGTAGAAGCAAATGGGTGTAAAGTGACAAACTTGAAAATTTAGAGATAACTAGTGCAAATAGTAGGGAAAGCACCATTCCATATTGTGTCAAGAGCTGTTAGTAATAGCTCTAACAGTTGCTCCGCCCAATTGTAATTTAGAAAAAAAAGAATATTAAAGGACTCTGAAGATCTAAACTTTGAACGCGTTTCACTCATAATCCTTTTTTTTTTTTGGTCACTTACATCCCTTTGTTTCTCACTGCCTCATTTGTACTACAAAAGTTGTATTAAAAAAAAACTTTGAAAATGTGGTTGATGGATTTAATTTTAAAAAAAGTATAGAAAGAAAACGTACAGTTATTAGTACAGGAGTAACTCTTAGAAACGATTTTTTCGGTGCTTCGACAAAAAAGTCGTTTAAATCTATGCATTTATGATGTGCTTGTTCATCGTGTTTAGAAAATAATAATTATAATAGTTGAATAATAGTATCTATATTTGACACTTTTCATTAAAACTAAAAATATCGCTTCTAAGAAGAAAGTATAACCGAAATATATTCGCCGTACTTGAACATAACGTCGTTTATTCTTTTATATTTTCAGATTTTGAAGTGGTGGATTATCTTCAATCGACTAGTTCAGCCCTCTCTTTACGGATTGAACGAAGTCAAGGTGAGTAAATCTTCTTTCTTGTTGTACGTCGGAAATAATTTTGTGAACAGCTTTTCGAAGTGATAGTTTTTCCCGTAAATATCGCCGACGCTTTCCTATCTTCCTCATATATATCACATAAAGGAAGTTTTCCACTCGGGGAAAAAAATCCATGCAGTCATCTGACAACCATAACGTGTCTAGAAAATTTATGGAACCAAGTTTAAAATATGAGTTAGTGTCTCAGTGATCGTCTTGCCAGAGCTCCAAAACAAACAGTGCTATTGTGATTTATTGAGATTTTTATAAGAAGCCTGTCATAGATTAATGACCACCACTTCTTCCGCAGAAACCCTGAAAGCTTTTGAAGTTTTGCAAGAATTATGACGTTAAAAAGAGACAGAATCAGATTAAGTTATTGATAGTATTTTGAAATATTCGTGCCTCTGAACTAACTATTTTTAAAACGTAACTCATCCATTAAAATATTGAGAAAAATAATAATTAAATATATACATTTTTGGAGGGCTTTGCTGTTGTTTTTCAATATAAATGTTTTCAAGGGAGTAATATAATAATATTACTCTCTTACTACTTGGTATAAATGTTTTGATCATTTGCATTGGTTAATTTTCAGTCTACTGTACGCACTTACCACAAATATTACTTTGATTTATTTTAAACCTACAAGAAATGTTTATATTAATGTACTGTGTGTTTGCGCTGTACAGGTCATTACTACTTCGTTAAACTCAAATCATGTGTCCGCATCAAATTATCACTCTCATTTCCTTTACTGTATGGTAAATAACATTGATATGTTTCAGTAATTTTATTTATGTATGTATCATTCATCAACTGCTTACTTAATTAAAGACTAAATATTAAACTGGAAAAGAGTATCTATTTTTCTTATCTTTTTATTTCTAAAATCATCGTAGATTTATATTTCATCATTATCGATAATGTTGAAGTCATAACAAAAACGTAAAATCTATTGGTAAACACAAAGGGTAAATGAAAGAAAACATGGTGCCTGGTTAATATGATCTCGGCTCTGCTTACGAAATACTGCAATTTTGGGGAATTCTATATATTTACAGGAGTCGAAAATTTATAATTCCATTAATCGCTTTGATTTCCATTCATTTTTCAGTTTAAAGGATTTTTCCCCCTTAAACACACTTTTCCGCATGACTGATCCCTCGTTTACACATTAATTACGCATAGATATTATTACCATACATTAATTATAGTAGCTGTACATTCACGTATCCATATATATATATATCACTTAACGTGGACCAGTTACGATTAAATTTTGCGGTACGATGCCTCACTGACATCATGCAAAAAAGCAAACTATAGTGAAACGATGTTTAAAAATGTGTTTAATGATTAGCACAGAAAAGTAACATAATATTTCTATTTATTACGGGACTTCAACAAATGTATTTCTATTTCTTAAAGATTATTCCCGTTCATAACTCAATTTTTAATTTCCGATTCTTTGGAGTGGCAACACCTTAGTTTGTTTATATCAAGCAACCATTGATAAGTTTGATTGTTGAATTTATAGCCCGCAAATGGTATGCATCAGATCATCTAGTAGGGGAGGATGGGGTAAAATGGGTCACTTGATAAAAAACCCATAATAATAGAACCTGAAATTAAAATTTTTAAACCAATATTTTTAATGTTATATTTCAATGTGTTGACAACATTTTTCATTCTAAAAAAAGTTAGGTTCATAAATATGGAACCACAAGGAATTTTTTTTGTAAACTTTGGATGATAGTGTGGTAAACACATGGTTTACAAACTTCTGAAAAGCTCTATATTTTATCAAATAACAGCCCAAATTTGAAGGATTTCCCCACTAAGAAACTTTGGAGAACAATTGCAGCAAAGCATGTAAACATAAAAATAAATATTGTCTTTTTTACATCAGTTCTTCTTGGATGGGGTAAAATGGGTCATGGTTAAGCTTAAATAGTTCAATTCTATTCCTTTTTAAATATTTACTCTGTTGTACCTCACTGCAGAAAGTTCCTAAATTTAAAGAATGTAAGTTGTTTATTTTATTAAAATTAATTTTTATGTTTTCCCTAAAAAGATCATGATGTGGTAGAGAGAAGTGATGTTGTTGAAGTGTTATGTGACCCAATATATAACAATCTAGAACAATATTATTTTAACATTTCAATGTAATTATCATTCAAAATGTTGCTAAATATGTTACTTACATTTTTTTTTTCAATTTCAAAGCAATAAATGTTTTCAGCATTATTTTGCATTATGACCTATTTTACACCACGATGAAGTAAATCAGGTCACAACTTTATAAGCTCCGTTAAACTATTTCATAATTAAAAAATAAATATTAAAATTACATAAAATTGATCTAAAGGAGTTCAATGTTAAGATGCAATTGAAAAGAAATGGGAAATGTTTCTGCTGTTGTTGCTATGAAGCTTTAAATTTTAAAATAGCTAAAAAGTGACCCATTTTCCCCCACCTGGCCCTAGTTTTTATTCCCTCACTTAGTTTGAAAATACTGTTATGTCTTTTACGCTATGCATTATTCTCTAAAACTACTTATTAGTACCCTTTTTCACGCGAAAACGCAATTGTCAATACTTATTTTGTTGCGGGACCAACTAGCAAAAGACATGAAAACAATAAGATTTGTTTTTTACGTTGCACCTAAAATTGGTTACAGTTTGTTGTTTTCAAGGGATTGCTCTTAATTTTGATATACATTACGATGCAACATACACAAGTAAACGAAAATATATAGCACTATAAAGCAGTACCCTTCGTAGGCAGAAAAGTGTACTACTCTTTGATGCAGTATTTGACCACAGGTTTTTTTACAGTGAAATACTTTTAGAATAGTATTGCCTATTGCATAGAGATATTACAGCATATTACATATTAAGCACATTTTTTTTAATCATCCATTAAGACAGAAAATATATAAAACCCTTATAATTATTTTACTTTTCCTTTTAACTGCCAAATTTTCTATAATAATTAGGTATATATCAGATTCCAGGTAATACTATAATTTTAACATATAATAAAAATGTGTTCAATTTTCTGCAGAGTGTGCATACCTTTGCAAAAAACGTATACTTTAAAATGTTAGCATCAAGTCCATTCCAGTAAAAACATGTATACATGTTAGCAATTATATAAATACATTTCTTTCTCTTTTCCAGTGAGTCCAGGAACTGAAGAAACGGGTTTGCATTTATTAACCATAAATTGGGCAACACTAAATGGGAAATGCAGAGAGTAAAATTTCTTAATTAAATTTTTAGGTGATCCACTGTGTAACAGCTTCTTCTGGCAGCTTAATCAATCAGATTTAGGAGGTGATGTTGTGTTCGGGAATTTCTACTTTCTTCGAGCTCATGAGTTTATAGTCTTAATAACTTTGAGTGATTGGTCACGCATCAGCGATTTCGTAATTTGGAAACGGGGGAACTTTCATCTCGTCTCAAAACTAATGCCAATGAGATGGGAAATTCAACTCGTACAATGTGTATGTATAATTAATGATTAATCTTCAGATTCCGGCGACTTTCGTAATGCGCTTTTGCTTTTTTCATGCACTTGTCGATACAGAAGCCATTTTTTAAAATATATATTTACATTTATATGTCATTTACATTTATATGTCAAGTTCAGAAGATTTCAGAAAATAGCGGAGAAGGGTGAACGTTATTCGATAACCGGGGTTGGGGATCAACATGTAATAAATACGTATACTTAAAAAAACATTTACTTACTAATAATTCAGTATAAAATTTAAGAAAATAATCATTATCGTTTAAAGTCATTACATTATCATTCAAGTCATTATAATCACCAAAAATTGGAGAAACACTGCTAAAACTTACTTGAAAACGATCCAGTTTTGTTGAAAATCACAAGATTTCACTAAAAATGACAAAATCTAAATTTCATTATACAAGAATAAAGAAATCTTAAACACTGATCCCTTTCTTTAAAGATTACGAAAAAATTGTAAAAATTGGTGGGTATTATATATGTAGGCACATGCAAATTTCAGTTTTTAAAAATAATCAAGACTGAAAATCAGGCTTGAACTGGAACCTGCGTTGTAAATTCTTTGATCAATAGTCCAGTGATAATGTGGATATTATCAAATATCAATGCTTCCTTTGCATTCAGTACTGATGTTTAACCGTAATATAATATCTGCACCAGAGAGCCATAAGTATTTAAGTCCATTTTTCAAGATTACACTTAATGGACATGTACCGACGCCAATTTACTAGCTACATGCGGGTTCCGAACTTTTAAAGCTCCCATCGGACATATCTATTTTAAGATTCGAACGAAATAGTATATTCGTATGGTACTAAAATGTTTATTTTTTAACTTCATCGAAAAAACTCGTAAAATGGACTTCAGATACTATGTCTCCTCAGGTACAAATATATTACCACTAAATCCCCCAATGATGCTCGGCAGTTAGTCTCATTCATTTGCCTGCTTCAATACTTTTGTTGAATAATTTTAAGAAAGTTATGCAAGTAAAGTTTCAAAAATATTTGCTAATTCTTAGAAGTATTAGTCATAAGGTAGGACGAAACGTAATGTACATTAAAACTGATAATTTTTGACACCAATGCTCCTCTCTTAACTGATATCTTTTACATAACCAAAAAGGTTTATATGAAATATACTATGATGGATTGCTCAAGACAACACCCCGGGCACAAAAAAAAAAAAAAAAGACAGTCCCAGTGATGGAAAACCTTTTACCTGGTTCCATCTGTGCTAACCTACTCTCACATAAACAAGAGCTAAAAGCCGAGTTCAGTGCAAAGCAATAGCCAGAAGGCAACTGTTAGTGAATGGGCAAATGCATAAAAAGAAAAATACGTGAGACATCCCAAGGAAAAAATTAAATAATTTTGTTGTTGTAGTCACATTCCTAATTAGAACACATCTATAGTTATCATAACAGCTTATTCGTGTTCAAATACAGTTCATTTTCCAATCCTTGGTCTTTGTCACCACACTATTTCAGTCTTATGCAGATGATTTTTTTCTTTTTTTTCTTCTTCATTTCGGATTAGAAAACGTTTTAAATAGAAACACATATCCTAAGATTCAACCGTAACCGAGTGTGTTTCTGGAATTTTAAGCATATTTTAAAAGTATCAATTATTAAAGTGTGTCCTAACAACAAGTTTAAAACTTACTCCATTGATGTCTTAGATTAACCATATGGATGACATAGTGCCGTTTCAGTAACTTTAAATGAAACATCCATGACCGACTTACGGATTTTACGACGGAGATGTAGTCACAGAATTAATCATCTAGAGATGAAGATAAAATAAATATATTTTCATTCATTGTTTTTATAAAAAATTGTAAATTTAGCGCCGAAATAAGATCAGTAAACTAGTTAAGATTTTAGTATGCATTGAGAATAATACAGTTCGACCACGAAGTCCTTCTACGCGTGGCAGGAAAGGACGAATCCATTCAAGTTTCAGGGAAGTTCGTTTTGCAGGTAGCACGTGATCGCTATGTACAGTATTCTTAAAATTGAGTGCAGAAGATTTTTTTATGAATAGACACTTGAAAACAAGTTCAGTATCTGTAAGCATATTTTATAAAATTTAAAAGAGCTGTATTATATAGCTCAGCACAGTTCAGGTCAATTACGATGGTTATGTTTTTAATTACAATTAATTTTTACTTTTCTGTACAAAGTTTCAAAATTCTTCAGCTCATTTTACATCACTGTTAATAAGTATCACAAGCTAACTTTCGTCCCCCTAGTTTTTTTTTTTGTGATGCTAAATTTTAAACCACTCACTTCATTTCCTACTGCAAAAGCTTAACTCATTTGGCGAAATTCGAGGAAGAAACAAATTTCTACATGATTGCTGATGCATTAGGTCGAATGAGAGGATCTAATTGCTCCTTGAATAGCTAGGGTTCTTCATTCCCAAGCCAATTGTCGTATTCGCTTGTTTGGATCGTAGCACTTGATTTTGTTCCATCCCTGTGGAGCGTTTCAACTCTTTTGAATCGTATGCAATATACTTACAATCCCCTCGAGAGCTATAGACATTTAATCACGATAGTCTTCGATTACCCAGCATTCTTGAAAGAAAGAATACAAAAGGGTTGCAAAGAAATCCATTCAACTAATTAAAAGCAAATGGAGCTTTTCTCCCGATTAATGTAGGTTACTCGAAGTTTGTAATGATCTTCAAATCTGCAAAGAAATATCTCTTAATCGATTTTTTTTTAAATCTTAATCGTATCAGCTTTTTTACTCTTGTATGTGCAACCGATAGCACAAACTACTCTTAACTCTCTATCAAACCTTTATTCCCTGGTGGAATTTGTGCTTTCAAGGCTTAAATGTAAAATTTTTATCTGTCATGAAATTTTTTCTTCTCAAGAATTTTTTTTAATTATTTAGAAAAGCTTAAAAATACTTGTTTTTATAATCATAAAAATTATCTGTATTTTGGTTCCAGTAAAACTATTTAAGTCAATATTTTTACTTAATTAACGTTTATAAAAAAACGTTAACTTCACTTAAAGATAACAAAGTCAAAAAAAAAAAAAAAAAGAGAAACAGAAAAGGGGGTGAATGAAACAGACTTAAAAATGGAACGGAAAAATGGACATACTTAAATCTATGCTTAAAATTTAAATGTTAGTTTATAGGGCTCGACAGATGGCATTTTGTGGCCGATGGGCCGATTCCGATTGTTCCAAGATCGGCCAATGGCCGATGGCCGATTATTTTCCCCTTTCATCGGCCGATGGAAAAAAGGCGCTTTAAACCATTAAACATGTAGAATGCTTGTCATAAAAGTCATTTAAATCATTTACTTATTTTTACGTTTATAAGAAGATAAATGTATTATTTAAGCACAATTAAACACTGTTTGGGGGTGTTTACAAAATAATTAAAACTGAAAGAATCACTCGCGATTCTAGTAAAGTAATTAAACTATTTGGCGGTAAAAAAAAAAAAAGCTATAACAGAGGATTTTAAATTATTTTTTCCTATCTTCGCAAAAAAAAAAAAACCTCAACAACTATTGGATCGGACAGGGTCTCCTTCCCTTTCCTCCAACATTTTCTTTTTATAACACCTGTACTGAAAATGCCAAGTGCAGTTGCCTTTATTTTCTTATTTTTTTTTCAAGGGGAGGAACGCAGATGTTATAATACAGACTGACAAATAGTGTGGGTTTGTATCTTTAACAAAACTGTTTTTGTTTTTTTCAAAATTATTTCCCCGTTTTTAAAAGAAAAGCGGGAACAATTCAATGTTTATTTTTAATTGTAAAAGTTATTTTAACTAAATACTGCTCTATCAAAATAAAATATTAAAAAGTTTCGCTCGCAGTAACCCTGTTCATAACCAAGAAATACTGGATATTGGTTTAAAAACATAGAGATTTTTTTGTCATTACAAATGAATGATAGGGGGTGGGGAGTCTTAACCTTTTAAACGCCGCACTATGATTGGAACATGCCACAAACAAATTTTTTGCTAAAAATCACTTTATAAAGCAAATATAAGAACTATGGGTAAGTTTTTTATTCAAAAAAAAAAAATTTGTACATGATTTTTGACATGTTCAAAAAATGGAACATTGGCGGGTAACACTTAGTTTTTTTACATGTTTTAAAAAATGTTAATTTGCGCTTTTTAAGTTCAAGCTAATGATTTTTTGAGGAATGTTAAAGAAATTGTAGACAAATTACACAATGTTTTTGTGATTAGCACTACTTCCAGGGGAAAATAGATAAGCTGTTTCCGTAATTCCAGAGATAGCTTTCATGAAGTCCTTCAGCTATAGATGTTCTGCATATGCAACGAAGCTTCAAATAATAAATTCTAACAAATTGAATTCTAAAAATGATTTGTAGCTGATAACCAGGAGTTATAATTAGAGAAATAAAATTAGTTATTATCTTTTGAAGACATCAAAAATAAACAAACGGAAATAAATTTGCATTAGAAAAGCAATAAGTATCATTGTGACATATTTGAAAAACACAAAGTATAATGCGAATGAAAAGTTAAATAATGTATGAATAACAAATCTTACTAAAATTCTTCGAAACAAAATATAATAGTTATTATAAATGCTCGCGGATTCAATGTCCTAAATTTTTCCACTGTCCATGGTAGCTAGGAAAGCATGCTTCGCGCCGTCTTTTGTCGCACTCAAAACATTTTTTTGTAGTATTCTTCTTGCATACAGCAAAACTCCTTGTGATATAGGCCCAAAATAATGTGCATCAGATTTTCTTAAAGCTTCAGAAGGATGTATTCGAGGTCCAGGGACACAATGGATTTTCGGTTTCATGTGAAGTAAATGCAAGGTCACTTCCCTCCCAAAATAGAGATAGGACAATTCTGCTGTTGCACCTTTGTGCAAATGTAAATGCAAAATCCAGCCAGCAGATTAGCCATATATATTAGACAAACATCGGCTGGCAGAACGGGCTCAAAAATGTCCTCATCTATGTCTTCTTCATCTGTTGAGCATCCACTTTCTTCTGGAGGCAATTGACAAATATCAATATATTTTTCAGAATCAACAGATACTGTATAAAAATAATCCAGTGCCTCGTCTACAGTTCGAAAATGTTTTGAATGAAACATCAGATCAGTGTAAGGAATACGCACTAACTGAGAAAAATCGCAGAGAAGAAAAATATCTATATCTCACGATTCCCTAAACATGTGTTTCTCTAGCACCACCGTGATGAACTATTTCATCCTTGAACTATTTATTTTATCCTCTAATTTGTACGCCTAACGTCATAAACGAAGTCTCGTTATCAAAAAACATGTGGGGTTTTTAGAGAAAAGTAATCCCCTTCAGGCCAAGTGCTTCCCTTCAGGTTACAGGAAGGGTTGCTGCGGATGGGGAAATGGGGGGGGGGGGGCAGACGGGAACAGAATGTAAATAAACAGTCATTAAACACATCTGCCTAAAATTTACCATGAAATCCAACATTTAAAAAATTCCCTTTATTTATTTGATGCAATGTAACCAAAAGAACTGTAATGTGTTAAAACGTAGACCTTTACACGCCAATGTTCCATTTTTGGAACATGCAAATTTCATTGCCAATAAAAGCTATATTAACATAATTTTTTAAAAATAAAACATGTTCAATTAACAATAGAACTATTTTTTATTGTTCTCACTTAGTAGCGAAATTTTTAATTAAATTTTAAATTTTGTATGAATTTTTTAGTCTTGCTTGATGAAAAAAACAAAAAATGAATAAATTACAATTTTTTTATTGTTGATACCACTACTTTCAGTAATACAAATATTATGTCAAAAAATCAATCAATAGTTCAAATACTTACAGAAATGTTCGCAGCGTAATACCGATGAAAGTGTATTTTTCACAGATTTTTAGAGTTGATGTTCCAAAATTGGAACATTGGCGTGTAAAAGGTTAAGAACCAATTTTATTAGTTCTTTTTTCTTGTGAGTGGAAAATTACACTGAAATACTTGACATACTCTTTATATTTTTATGAGCACAATGTAAGGTCACTGAAATAAACCAATATTTTGAGCACCAGCAGTTTATATTGACAAATAATTTTCTGAAAACACGTGATTGATTAAAAAAATTAAGATGCACTTTGAAACAAAAACATACATTGTCAAGTTTTGAAAATAAAGAAATTGTAGCATTTTTATTAAGACATTATTCCACCCTGCCGCGCGAACTCGTTTTTTAAGAATTAAATTTTTGAAAATTACAAGTCGAACTTGGCCGCATAAAATTTCGATCAATAAGCATTTATACTGAAAAATTTATTCATATTCTTTATCAATGTGCTCTATGTTGTAAACTAATAATAAAATAATATAACAAGAAATATTCTAAACTAAAAGCAGATGCAGCGAGATTGTTGTACAAAAGCAGAAAAACGGTCAATTGCATAACACGTGGCATCGAAGATGAGAAAAAAAAAAAAAAAAACGCTAAAAGAGCGAAGTTTACACGGGGAAAAATTAAAATATTCATCGTTTAAAAAACTTAAGTTGTATTTTGAAAAAAATATATTCATTGATCAATCTTTGAAAATAAAGAAATTTTAGCATTTTTATAAAGATGTTATTAAGTTGCAAGCCGAACTTGGACCGCATAAAATTTCGATCAATAAACATTTATACTGGAAAATTGTTTCTTATTTTTGATCAATCTTTTCTATGTTGCAAAGTAAAAATAACATAATGAGAATGACCGCACACTAAAAGCAGATGCAACGAGATTGCTGCACAAGTA
Source organism: Octonoba sinensis (assembly GCA_038502835.1). NCBI lineage: Eukaryota > Metazoa > Arthropoda > Arachnida > Araneae > Uloboridae > Octonoba > Octonoba sinensis. The sequence goes on along the minus strand of CM076598.1, from coordinate 201,499,641 downwards.
CAGAAAAACTGCAACACGTGGCATCGAAGAAGCAAAAAAAAAAACGCTAAGAGAAAAAAAGTTTACGCGGGTAAAAAATAATATTATTATCGTATTTTGATTGAGTTGTCTTTGTATTGTTTACAATTTTGGAATAATAAGTATCATGACAAACTAAAAGCAGATGATATAGGATTATTGCACAATGACATCTAATGTCATTATTAAACGAAAGACGGACAAAAATGAGTCAACTAACCTAGTGCGAAAAACAAATAGCACTGATAAGACGCCTCTACGTTTACTTTAACATATTCTATTTCGGGAGCAGTCTGTTTAAAGAGAAATAATTTTAATAATGAAGATTTTCGGGCAGCGATTGCTTAAACTATTTTTCCGATTTTTTTAATAAATACAGTAGCTCCTCGTTATATCACTCATACGGATATATTGCGCCTTTTCTATGTCTCCCAAAATTTTAAGTTTGAGCTCTTGAAAGTAAAAATATTGCCTTTCTCAGTTCAGCCCTTTCCACCCAATTAAACAAAGCCATCGAACAGGAATATTTTCGTCTCTTCCTAATTTGCTGCAGCTAAAAACTGAAACAATTCTCCTCCCACTTACATGCCTACAGAATGAGTCTACTCAAACCAGTGGACGTTTTACTTGAAATTTATTTTTGTATTGATCCTAACACCCATAGAATGAAAGAGACAGGTGTCTATTGCCCAAGGATTTTTATTAAGATCTTTTTTTTATTAAGAAAATTGTCATTTTGTAAAATTAAATAGATTTTTTTTACGTTGACACTCAATTTACTTGTACTTTTTGAGTTACTTCTAATGGCATTGGTTATATCACGTATTCGGATATATCGCGCTTTTTTGCTGTCCCCCGACAAACTCGATATAACGAGGGGCTACTGTATTTTGTAGAATTACATTATTTTTGTGCTTTTTAATTGATGTGTTACCTGTTATTGTATGGAAATAGAAATCTAGCTATGGAGGAAAAATAATGTTTTCTGGAAAGTTGTCTCTGCAAAAATGCATCGGTCTTGCATCGGCTTTTAGATGTTTTTCAAGGCCGATGGGCCGATGTTTTTTTAAAGTTAACATCCGCCGCCGATGCCGATGGCTGATGGCAACTTTGTTGAACAATCGGCGCCGATGCATCGGTCGAGCCTTATTAGTTTAACTTAACTTCAGTCTTTAAAAAAGTTTCAAATTTGAAAGAAAAATCATACATTTTACAAAATCTACAATTCACACATCATATGACTAAAATATACAAACTGGTAGACATGAATTACTGTTTAAAAATAATATGTTTATTACTTATTGTCTTCTATTCTGGTACTTGTTTTTAAGTTTTCCCCAAGCAATACATATATGTACCCCAATAGGACTTTTAGCAGACTTCAAAATCAAGTAAGGTAAGAAAGTAAAAAGTAAAAGTCAAAAAGTAACTACCTATAACTTAACTTAAAATAAATCTTAAATAATTGAATAAATTTTTAAAATAAAAAGTAAGACATGCAGATTACAGGCTGCAGATGCTAAAATAACTATCAAATTTTAAAATGATTGATATACACTGCTTGACAATTGCTAAGGAACAACTGCTTTATGCAAAATAGCGTTCCCGACAGCCGACCAATAACAGTAACATGTAGTTCAGAAGGCGTGGCAGAGTAGAACCCAGTATCTGTCTAAAAGGAAGTGCACACCAGCTCTTCATACATGCGAAAATTCATGTTGGGACGTGTTTGACCAAAAGAGCACCGAATGTTGTTGAAATTATTGCTCTGAACTTCAGTGTGGTGTTGCAATAATCAAGTGCCCAAAATGTCTGAAAGACGTCATTTGAGTGCTTACGATCGTGGACGAGCAGTTGGACGGTTGGAAGCAGGTCAAAGTGTCACCACGGTAGCCACAGCAATGGGAGTGTCAAAAAGGGTTATCTCGCGATTGAAAAAGGTCGCTGAGGGTGTAAATGCCATGCGAATGCATGCCGGTGGTCGTGGTAGTAACACCACCATTCAAGAGGATCGATTTGTATCCCTAGTGGCGAAAAGGAACAGAAATACCACTACAAGCAAAATAGCTGCAAGCCTTGCAGCTTCGGTACCACATGCTTCTGCCAGAACCATCTCACGACGATTAAACGCAGTTGGTCTGTATGCACGGAAGCCTTTTCGATCATCAAGCTTCAACCACGTCATCGTCGAGAAAGATTACGTTGGTGTAAGGAACATATTGGTTGGAGTCACCAACAATGTTCCAGAGTGATGTTTTCCGACGAATCCCGTTGTCACGATGAACAGTGACATTATAGAATTCTTACAAATAAGTATTCATTTGTGCCATTTACAAAAAGTGCATCTTTTTAAGTGACTTTCTTTTGACCTTGGCCACCGGACTGACAGTCCCCTCATCGTAAATTGTCAACTACTCCTCCCTCTTCTTCTTCTGTGTTGCCACGCAATGCATTATTGCGAAGACGTAACCGCTGATCAGTAAAGATTGGGGTTGTGATGTTTTTTTCGAGGGTATGTTGCTGAAATTTTGAAACATACTGTAACCGTTGCAAGCGGCGTATAAAAGGATCCCCCAAGCTGGGGGGGGGGGGGAGATGACACACAGACTCCCACGGACACTCTCACGAGCACTTTCGCTCTCGGAGAGAGATGAGGCTTTGAGGGCTACCGACTGCTGATTTTTGCGCGGCTCTCTTTCTACTGGAATCTGGATTTCTGGAGACTGTCCGCGACTCTCTTGTTACGTGCTACTGAAGTTACGAGTCTCGGCGCGCCGAAGCTTTTATAAGAGGATGATTTCTGTGATGCAAAAAATGAATGCTAATACTTCAAAAATAAATCTAAGTAAAGCACATTGCTAATGTTGGGGAATCATTATTGTCACGATGAACAGTGACATTATAGAATTCTTACAAATAAGTATTCCTTTGTTCCATTGCCAAAAAGTGCATTCATCAAGTTACACAAAATGTGCATCTTTTTAAGTGACTTTCTTTTGACCTTGGCCACCGGACTGACAGTCCCCTCATCGTAAATTGTCAACTACTCCTCCCTCTTCTTCTCCTGTGTTGCCACGCAATGCATTATTGCGAAGACTTAACCACTGATCCCTGAAAAGTGGGGTTGTGATGTTTTTTTCGAGGGTATGTTCCTGAACTTTTGAAACATACTGTAACCGTTGCAAGAGGCGTATAAAAGGATCCCCCTGAGATGAGGCTTTGAGGGGTACCGACTGCTGACTTTTGCGCGGCTCTCTTTCTACTGGAATCTGGATTTCCGAAGACTGTCCGCGATGCTCTTGTTACGTGCTACTGAAGTTACGAGTTTCGTCGCGGCGAAGCTTGAATAAGAGGATGATTTCTGTGAGGCAAAACATGAATGCTAATACTTCAAAAATAAATCTAAGTGAAGAACATTGCTAATGTTGGTGAGTCATTTTTTTTAATTTGTGTTTTTTATTGTTTTCTTCCATTCCCTCCTGGCGTTTTGCACCTTTGTACTACCACTAACGTTCAGGCCCTTATTTATTCAAAATTACATTTCCTAAAGTTATCCTTTGGTGCTTCCCGACCATAAAGATTTATTTTAACGGGGAATTTTTCAGCATATATCATTACATAATTCGTAAGCAATGCATCTGTTTTCAAATGTTTATTCCCTTGGATCACTTGCAAAATTCCTTTTCTAGCAGGAATAATTAATTTATTTATATTTATTTTTTTACACGCGACTAAAATAATGGAGGGGGGTCCCCACGACAAAAAAAAAAAAAAAAGACTCACCAACATTAGCAATGTGCTTCACTTAGATTTATTTTTGAAGTATTAGCATTCATTTTTTGCATCACAGAAATCATCCTCTTATAAAAGCTTCGCCGCGACGAGAGTCGTTTTTTCAGTAGCACGTAACAAGAGTATCGCGGACAGTCTCCGGAAATCCAGATTCCAGTAGAAAGAGAGCCGCGCAAAAGTCAGCAGTCGGTAGCCCTCAAAGCCTCATCTCTCTCCGAGAGCGAAAGTGCTCGTGAGAGTGTCCGTGGGAGTCTGTGTGTCATCTCCTCCCCCCCCCCACCAGCTTGGGGGATCCTTTTATACACCGCTTGCAACGGTTACAGTATGTTTCAAAAGTTCAGCAACATACCCTCGAAAAAAACATCACAACCCCACTTTTCAGGGATCAGCGGTTACGTCTTCGCAATAATGCATTGCGTGGCAACACAGGAGAAGAAGAGGGAGGAGTAGTTGACAATTTACGATGAGGGGACTGTCAGTCCGGTGGCCAAGGTCAAAAGAAAGTCACTTAAAAAGATGCACATTTTGTGTAACTTGATGAATGCACTTTTTGGAAATGGCACAAATGAATACTTATTTGTAAGAATTCTATAATGTCACTGTTCATCGTGACACCCGTTTCACTGTGATGAGTGATTCTGGATACCAGTTAGTGTGGAGAGCGTGGGGAACAAGTTATGCACAACAGTATGTTCATGAACGTGATCGTTATGGCCCAGATGTGCTAGTTTGGGCAGGCACAATGTACAGTGGCAGACCACTGCTTCACATCATTGAGCGAGGCAGCGTAACATCGCAGCGGCACTGCACAAAGATTATTCTGGATTATGTTCGTGTTTTTAGGGGTGCGGTAGGTCCAGACTTTATGTTTATGGACGACAACGCAAGACCACACAGAAGTGCTGAAGTTTCTGATACACTAGAGTGAAGTTATTGTCCGTATGTGCAATAGCCTGCTAACTCCTCGGACCTTAATCATATAGCGCATACTTATGGAACCCTTGGCAGGCGTGTTTTGCAAAAAACACCCAATCCCCGAAACGTGCAAGAACTGAAAAACCGCCTTGAGAGATGAGTGGAAGAATATCCCCCAAGTACTCCTCGATAGTTTAATGGAAGGCATGCATAACGCATGTAAAATGTGTATTAGTTTCCGAAGTAATCACACATCGTACTGAGGTACACTTATCTGTTCCATTTTGGCAAGAAGACCCATTTTTCGTGGCTGTTTAGAAATTATCCAACAGCCATCATTTTTGTTTTTAATTTTCTTATTTTTCGATGTGGCGATATCCATACCATTTTACATAATAATAATTGCACACTGTCTCTACTAAATATGTACTCAGTTTCATTTCTTCAATCAATGTATATTATTAATTATTCCAAAAAATGTAACTGTTCCTTAGCAATTGTCAAGCAGTGTATTTACTGAATGCAAAAAGATAGAAATCTCAAATGCTGCGCGCAATTTTCGTCGAAGGACGCGCTTGACGTTGGCAAGTTTAAAAAAAATAGGTTTTTTACCTCCATGTGTAAAATGTATAGAAAATTCCATGTAAATTCATACATATATTTTTTCCTTAAAAGTTGTTCTTGTCTTTAAAATTAATCTAAGTTTTGTAGTACGCACCCTTCAGATGAAAAATACTTATACATCATCTTGAAAAATCGGATTTTTGGAGTCTAAAAATAAAAGGAAAAAAAACTAAAGGGAAACTGAGAACTTGGCAGCTATGGTATAAAGGTTTCAAGAAGCTGTTTATTCCTTCAATTTAATTGCAAATTAAGAATTTTTTCGAGATAAAAATGTTGATTAACACAGTTAATATATCATTTCCCACACAACAAAACGCCGGAACGAACGATCGCGAAGCCAACTTACTCGTTAAAAATTTACTAAATATTAAAATATCTTTTTAAAAAATAACTGAATATTTTTTTTCGAAAGAAAAATGTATTTAATCAAAGAGAAAAAAAGAGAGAAAAACTGTTTAGCAAGAGATCGGCTGAAAAGCGATCGGGAGAGTTGGAAACTCAGTACTTAATATACTGTAAGAGAAATGATTATTTATTAAAATTAAATCATTCTTGTTTCTTCAACAAGATAAAGCGATAATCACACAAGTCACGTTATTGGTCAAACGCAAAAAAAAAGCTTTTTGCCTTACATATTTCTAAAGGTATCTATCTATCTCTGTTTATTGAGCTAGACTTAAACAATATGCTTCTTTGAAGCGCTTGATGTTTACGTAAATCCGCCATTTTTGGTCGGGTTCCGAAATACGGCAAATTTCGAAAGCCGCCATGGCGCCAGTCCCAAGCAAGCCAAATTTGGGGTTCGGTACTGTTGTTGAAATGAAAGAAGTTTGATTCTTGTGTGTGATGCAAAGATTGCAAAACAAATAGAGCGTATGGTTAAATTCTTATTCTAACAAAAACAGATACAAATATGCACCTGGAATAAAAAATAAAGACTTTTTAAGCACCTTTTTAAGGCCTTAAAAATGAAAATGGACGTTAAGGACTTTCTAAGGACCTCTAATGACCGTACGAACCCTGTTTATATTAATAGAACAGCAGGAAATTTAAATTATCTCGATACAGTAATTTAATGTTTTTGTCTCTCTCCTAAAATCAACTGAAACTATAAATAAAGCGAAATTCTTTCAAATCCAATCGGAAACCGAATGTATTCAAAAAGATTTATACACAAAAAATATAAGTATTTACAATGAAGTTTAAGGTATCCGACTGCCTTTTTTAGACCAATTTTGACTAAAATTTCAATTTTCTGTTTTTTAGATAAAGTAAAATAATATAATCTTCTCTTTCTAAAACCGTTTAAATGTTGTATCTGCGTCAAATAAAATAGAAGTTATGGCTATTTTAAAAAGATCACCATAAGCTCTGATATAAGGATGATCTTGTCTGTTTTGCCTTATTAACTCGTAACATAAATTTTCGTTATTTTCTTTCATTTCAAATGCAATAACTCAAAACATCTTAGTTCAATTTTCTTCAAATTTTGCATTCAAATTTTGCATGTCTATGGAATAGACTAAAAACTAATTGATTGAACTATTATTTTACATTTTACAGCCAAACTAAAAAATTTTAATTGAAAATTTTGGTTGTTTTTACCAAATCAGTTACAGCATTAGCTGTAAAATATTCAAAAATTAATATTATGTCAAACTTGTATTCTGAATATTTATGAACATTATAAAGTAAACAAAATGAAAAAATAATAGTTTGTTATGAAGTTATGCGTTTAAAAAAAAAAAAAAGCCTTTTTTAACGAAATTTCACCAATGTTTCCCCCAGAAATAATAATTTTTTTTTTTTTTCAGTTTTTATGCATTCAGATAATGTTTTAGTCCATAATATATAGATAAATCCACATTTGAAAAATGTTAATCAAAATTTTCAAAATTTGGCTTCCGAAGGTAGTCAGGCACCTTAATAGTTTGTTAAAGCATATTTTATAAAATAAACTCAAGGCACTTGCTTCCCTTTTTTGCAAATATATCAATAACTTTTTCAATGTTGATGTCAAGTTCTCTGTGTACATGAGGAGACAAAGTCCAACGAGCCGGGTTTGTCCCATTCTTAACCTTAACCAGGTCTTAATTCTTCGTGAAGTTGAAAACGTCCTCTCAGCTGTAGCCGCACTAACTAAAAAAAGTTTACAACTTTGAAACATGCTGGAGTTTGGTTTAAAGCAGAGATTCCCGAAGTGGTCCATATCGACCCCCAGGGGTCGACGACAGCCTGAAAGGGGTCCATGTCAAGTGAAAAATAAATTAGGGGACCATGAAGTGAAAATGGGGGGCAATGATTAGTGGATATCATATAGCTAATGACTCTGCAAAATTTTTAAGAAAATAGGCAGAAAGCGCTAACAAAGTACTTAAGGTACCGTTTAGAAACGGATATCAGCAATTCTGGCTTCAAAAAAACATACCTATTACTTATCCCGAGTTATGCAATATCACGAGAAAGTTTTTAATTGCTTTTCCATCTTAATACTTAGTGGAAAGGGGTTTCAGCGCAATTGCCATTCCCCTAACAAAAGAAATGGAAACAGACTGGACATCATTAACAGAGGATATTTGAGATTAAACCTAACTAAATTGATGCCAAATGTTGATAATTTATTATTAAAGCACTATTTTTTTCTTACGTTTTTCCCACTACGCTTTACTACAGTTAGAAATTTAAATCTTTCACAGTGAGTAGCACTATACCAGCTGTTAAAAATACATTTAACGTTGATTAATTTACAAAAAATCAATATCAGTTAATTTGGGGTCTACCCAAAACCAAAAAAAACGTGGCAAGGCGTCTACGAGACAAAAAGTTTGGGAGCCATTGGTTTAAAGTAACAAAAATTATTGCAAAAATAATATTTTGTTAATGTTCTTCTAAACAGATATTTTTATTTTAGATTAATTTACATTTGAATTTTTAATAACACTATGTTTTAAAAATATATGATATACTAAAACAATTTCAGAGATAATAGAAATTAAAAGCAAAATGTAGTTGATAGTTTATAAGAAAGGAAAACAAATTAGCTTGTAAACCTTTTATAAATATTTACTTTGAAAGATAATCCTAAGAAACATTTTTTTATCATTACAGATATTTCTAAAGCATCGGGGCTTAAAATAAAATAAAATTTCGGGATTTTTCTCGGGGGGGGGGGATGCATGGCCCCCATGGCCCCCTCTCTGGACCCGCGCTCGCAGTCACTAAGTGTTAATTTCTGAAATCATTGGTAAGGGATCTAATAAGGTCACCCTTGAAACACCGAAAAACATGAATGCAATTCTAAGTGTCATTTATGCTTGAATGCTTAATTTCATCTAAAGATACAGCCGAAGCAAAAGTAATATTCAATAATGCTTGCGTCTAAAAAGAAAACGCTGAGCTAACACACATGAAGAGAAAACTGCATGCATTTGTTGCCAGTCACTAAGTGGTAATATCTGCAATCATTGGTAAGGGACCCTTGAAACACCGAAAAACATGTATGCAATTCTAAGTGTTATTTATGCCTTAATTCTTATTTCATCTAATGCTACAGCCGAAGCAAAAGTAATCATTTTCAATAATGCGTGAGTTTAAGAAGAAAACGCCGAGTTAAAAATATATTTCTTTTAATGCATGCATCGAGCTCATCCAGGACGCTTTATTTTAAACGAAAATAAAACAAGTTACCAGTCAGGGACATTTTCTTTCGTCTGATAACTTTCCTTATCTTTTCCAAACGACGTATTCTTCCAGGTCAAAAAAAAAAGCAAAGAAAAAGAGGGTCCTCCGGTAGAAATGTATTATAAATATATATTTTGGACTGCAAAAACACACACAGAATCCTAATTTATTTCTATGTTTCTCTCGGCAGCGTCTTATTATGCAATGGCAGTGGCAAGTAATCTCCGCTTGCACAGCAGACATGATGAACAGACTAGCAGCAAGGCATATGGAGAGAAAAGTACATTTTTGAATGGAAGCAGTTACCGGGAAACATTTTTCACTGCCGACAAAACCTTCTATTTTATTATTATTTACTGTTTCATTTCCCCTCGCCTTAAAAAGAATAAGATTTAGCACTTCGGTAGGTGTCGCTCATCGTTTGTCACCTAGCTAGAGAAAGAAAGAAGAAGCAAAAACTCGAAAGGCAATGTCGTGAAAAAGCGCTAGACTAAAATAAATGAGATTTTTCTCTTCCGTGTCTTTATCTTTTCGATAGCTTTCCCCGGATCATCTGAAATTGGCAGAAAAGAAAATATTGGGCAAAATACTGTACCTAATGCATAAAAATTTATTCTTAAAATGTCACGTACGTGTGTACAAAAATGCTCGTTTCGAGAGGAAAATATTTTCGAAGGAAAACACTAGATTAAAATATTTAAAGGATTTGAATGTCATTTTTGTGTCACCTAACTCAGGAAGGCTGGCTGATCAAACTGCGTATGGGATTATTTCTTTGCACTTTTTCCTGAATTCTTAAGTAGATTCAGGGGAAAAAGTACAACGGAAAAAGGGAGCGAAATTTCTTTTCCATACTTGCTTTTGAAATTTAAATTGTGCACTTCTTTTTTTTTCATTGTCAAGAGACGATAATTCACAGTTATTTCCTGCATTTATACAAAGTTACTTTTCAGAAAACGTACAATGTTTATTAGAAACATGGTTCTCACTGTATTCATTTTCTTAGCTTCAATATGCATTTTAAAATCAGTATGAGCAGATATCAAAATTTCTTACGTATTTAGCAAGAATATATATGTTTATATTAAATGCTAATTATCACGTTGTAGGTGTAAAAATTTTTATCTTAGTGCTCTTTAAATTAGAATCAATGTGATAAACACTTGAAAATGGTTATCATGGCTTTCATCATTTCCATTCATATATTCTAGGCTTGCACAACTGCATTTTTAAGGGGTATTTTTGCAATTCACGAAACATATTTTGCATTAGGAAAAAAATTAAAATAAGGGTCATATACGAATATAGGATGCGAATATGACACTTTATATTGACTACGTTGAGATCTATGCATATTCACATATCAGTAAGTGCATTTTTTTTCAATGAAGAAGTTTTTTCAAAGCTGTACCTTTCACAACTGGAATTTAAGTATACGATTTCGCAGCATTGTAAATCACCTTTCTATTGCATATTTTGCATTAGTATGAATTTTATTGCGTGAATACTTTACGATGTGTATGTTTTTTGTATTAAATTAAAGTGATAATTGTATGAAATTGTGCAAAAAACAAAATAAATAAATAAAGTAAATAAAAGCTTTGTAAAATGTAAATTTAGAAAAACCTAGATGCTTAAAATGTAATAGATATTGAAATTGGAAACTAGGACAGTTTCTCCTAAAGGTATGGTTCATAAATGGCCCACATTCTCAATTTTACTGTCTCAGGCCACCTGTAATCACAAATTTTTTAATGTGCGTCTTTCAGGCATTATAAACGATGTTTAGAGCATACGCACGTCTTGGTGGCCTGTGCCGTTGAGGCCGGCATTGTCAGCCGTTTTAAAATCAAGTCTTAAGTATTGTGTTGCCTTATAGCATTTCATTAACGTAATATACTGCCCTTTTTGGTTTTGATTCCAAGAAAAACAGCTGCAGTTAATACAATCCGTTATTATACGTTATTAATATTTGAATTATACAATATTGCAGTAAAAAGTATGTAACGTTTCAAATGTTGCAATTCTAGAATGGTGTTTCCTGTAATGCTGAAATTCTAATGGAATGTCGGATGTTAAGTGAATAAATTAAAATTTTAGTCGTGACAAATGATGCAATAGGAAATAACCTCACGATTTCAGATCTACTTTCGCAGTATAGCGCCACATAACGATTAAAATGACAAGCTACGAACAAAACTTCTGTAACGTTTGTCTCTCAATGGTATCTGCAAGATTAGTAAGGCAACATTTTAGCAGTAACGCCCCCCCCCCCATATGATTCAATATTGTCAATAGGACACACTTTCTTGTAATGTCTTACGCAATTAAAGTATACATCGGCAAAAATTGGAATCGCTATCGAAGTGTTTTTGTATGTTTTTATTGCTTTCTCTTGGTCATTTTTCCTTTTTACGACTTGAAATTGATTTCTTCCCTTCTCACCCTGTTCCCTACGGGTCCTTCATATACAGCGTCACTTTCAATCATCCTGGCTGTCCTCGATAATCTCCCAGCACTTTTGCTTTTCTTATTTCTTCTTCATCTTGCCTTATACGCTCCTGAACACAAAGTAAAATTTTAATCCTTCTCTGTGAGAAGGATTATTTGCCAAAATGTGATTATAGCTTCCAAAGGATATTTAATAAATAGTACACAAATAAAAACCTCTTTTTGTGGTTTGAGTGCAAACTGTTGTCGTCATTTCTAGTAAGGACTTAAATTAGTTATAAGAATAATAAAAAATTCATCAACTATGCAATGCTTAAAGCTCAAGTTCCACTAATATGGACTTTACATTGTGCAGTATAAAAATTATATAAATAGTATAAAGAAAGGTGTGATTAACCCATGGGAAATCCAAAACATGTCTACATTCTCGCACCCGTTAAACTCACGGGGTTAAATTGCGCTTTCTGTTTATCGTGCCTGTCATATTTCCGGGCTACAGTGTCAAAAGTAACGCCCCACTATTAGCGTTATTATTTTGACCTTTTTCTATTTCCCTTTTACTCATATTTTTGCACAACGCACTTTTGATCACTTTTCATACACATATTCAAACTTTATAAGGAAAACATTTGACCATGTTTAAGTACTAGTACCACTTCTGTTGAAAAAAACTCTTTAAAAGTGCGACGTAAAACAAAAAACGTACAAAATTCTTCAGTGTTCACAATGTATTCGAAATGCCAATACAAGCACATTAATATTGATTTATTTCAATATATTTAATACTTTTTAAAACCAGTAAAAATGCGGCAGTCTTACCATAATACATACGAACTAATTTAACATGGAATACCTGAATTCATAATTCAGCTATAATGAATTATAGCTGAATATTTGGAAATGTGCAAATATAGAAAACAAATTATTTATTAACTATTTATAAGAGAATACTCAGTACGTTTTGAAAATCCAATCAAATATCGCTAGACAAATTTACTTGTGTAAAATATATTATTAATTTTGAACACCACAGCAAGTAAAACTTTCACTTAATCAGTCATCTCCGGAAGTCGAGACGTATCTACCTTGTATAATGCAGACTATACATCCAAATCATCTCGGCGTAATTTACAGTCGTTTTCCACGAAATGCATTAAACTTAACCTAAACTTGATACATCATCCGTTGGCGATTACGCGGTCATAAACCATATCAAAGAGTCGCATCAAATGCTGCGAGTATCATTATTTCTCTATGGCATACAAATGCAAATTCCCACAGCTGATGAGTTTTTAAATGCGGATCGTCAAAATTCTCTGAGCAAAACTTCCTAGAATCGGTCCATATCAATTTCTCTTAGGGAAACTGATCATCTGACACCTCCACTTTGACACTCTGTCTCCCATTAAACATATTACTATCTTGAAAACTCGCCCGTTAATGCATACCAACTAAGGAAATATCCATATGCGCTTTATAAATTATTCTTCATGCCACGCCGACGGAGAGGATGAAGAAAAGGGGGATTTTTTTTCTCATCCTCCGAGTTTTTCTTACAGAAACAGCAATAACTTACACAACTAGAGTACTTAGGAAACATATTATAATTATTAATTCCAAGAAAAATATTTAGAATTAAGAATAAAAAAATCAAGCTGCGCCTATTTTTAGTCCGTGAAACAGTCAGCCATTATAGTTTCATTCCGTGACAAAAACGTCCTCCCACGAAAAAAAAATACTAAAATATCTTGATTCAAAACCGAGGCATCATTTTAAAAAATGCAATACATAATTGATCTTTATGACAAGGCGCAAGGAATAGTACTCCGAATTTCAATGCCAGGACTCGATCGGAAGCCGCGCAAAATGTAAACAAACCTACTCAGTGCATATTTTGTATGTCGTAGTTCAAGTTTAAAGTCTGAATCGAGCTGAACAGCATCAGTTTTTTCGGTACAAAGCATTGTTTTTGCAAAACGTAGCAGTTTAACATATTTTTTAATTAAAAAAAAAGCCGTCTTTAACACTCGTTAGCGATCATATTTTTTTTGCAAGTTGTTTATTCACATTGCAGTAATTATGTTGGCGTAAGAATTTCTGCAAGACAACTTTTTTGAAGAAATTTTTAGTTTTAAAGCTATTACACATTAAAATATATTAATTAGGAATGGTAGTACAATTTAGCGCTAGAAAGACGCATGGGGCCTGTTTGACTCCTCTCGATATTTGCTGCTTGGTAATTCCGATATTTGCTACTTAGTAATTAACCCAAATGTATGATGTGCCACATCTTGGTACCCCCTCCCCGCCCCTTGTAAGACACAGTTAGTTTTTTGACAACCCTCCCTCCTGGAAACATGACACGTTTTGTGAATGACCCCCAATTTGAATTTAACGAGAGTGCTTGATTACTTCTATGGAGCACATCGTGAGTTTTCTCAGATTCTGCCATTGTAGAGTTACTTGATTGATTCCCATTTGATACGAACATGTTTTGTTTTTTAGCAAAATCACATTTTTAGCGTACATGAATGCTCTGAAAACTCTTTTAGCCTCTATGAAGGGAAAAAACTCATCAAACGCCAAAACATGTACAAGTAATTGCTATTTTGCATGACTACCCAGCAACCCATAAAGTATAAGTTTACTGATTTCTGTCAAAATATGGGACATAATATATTTGTCATAAAATGTTGACGAACTGCTCTGATCACAATTACAGCAAATAAAATTCATGGCTTGATTCTTCTTAATCAATGCACAATAATAATTTTGAAGCCATACAGAAGTTTAACAGGTATACTGAAAATCGTATTAAAAGATTCAAATAAACTGCTAAAAGCTTATTTTAATTAAACAGACATTGATCGCGTTGTTATCTTCATAAATCATTGATTCAAACTTGAAATACGGGGTGAAACATAATCCCTACAAAAGTGATTGTTTCAGTGAGTTAGAAATCCTGATAGCTAGAAGGCATATATTGATTTATTTATGAAAAGAATGGGAAATAGAATGAATTCTAAATCAGTTATAAATCATCAAGTATAGATTTTACTAATTTACAACAAAGAAAAAACACACAATAAAACTATAGGTATAATTACCATATATCATACTTAAGGAAGAACTTAAGTTTAAATATTAATGTGTAATTTCCCTAATGTTTAAATAAATTACGATTGTTTCATTGACACTTCTTTCTCAAATTTTGATGTCTTTATTTAATCGAAAGCTGAAACTGTTAATTAAATACTCGGAGGAATTAAAAGCTATTTATTTTTATGTTAGACACTTTGCAAGGATTAATACTTTCAATTTTATTAAAACTTTCAGGATACAATAGCAATAATGCGATAAAAAAAGTGAAATCTGTCCGCCTTTAAATTATGTTTTGTTTGACGATTTAATGAATTTTATCAATCAAGTTTATAATAGGAAAATTTATATTATTTTAAGACAGTCTTTCAATTTTTTAGCGTACATATGTTCAAAAAATATATTATACATGGTTACTATACAAGTATAACATTTCAAAATTGATTAGGATAAAATGGTAAAGTAAAAGCAATTTTATACTATAATTTTCAGCTTGACTTAAAATCAGTAAAAAAGTAAATTGCATTTTGTCGTCATAGGACACAAATTATTTTACTTTCTTGTTGATGCCGACAAAAACAAAATGTTTAAGTTGAATTTGAACAACACAAAGTCAGGTAAAAAACAACAAATATGCCATGTGAATTAAAAGGTAGTACTCACGACATTATGTTCAGTGAAGGATATAAACTTGAAATGTAAATAAATAAAATGCATCAGACTAAAAGAGCGACATGCTCCAACAATACTGCAGAGACTTGAAAATATCCCGCGACCACAAGGAAAGTACAGTTTGACCACGGAATTTTGTTAGTTGGACGCTTCTGCGCATGGCAGAAAAGAACGAATCCATTCGAGTTTTAGGGAAGTTTGTTTTGCAAGTGCGCTTATTTAATACGCGAATCAGAATGTTTGCTTCCCCGTTTGTTAAAAGCAACTTAATTTATAAACTGGCACATAGTATTTGTTCAGAAGTAATCAAGTATGCTAAAGAACTTGAACGAGAAGATAGAGGCACATTTTTTATACCAGTGTTTCCTCCCTTGAACATGAATGGATTTACGTGATTTTTTTTTTTTTTTGCATTCGAGATAACAAAAATGTAAAATATGTAAAATTCATGTATTTCAGGATTTTAAAATTTCATTTCTAAAGAAATTTGTAAAAACAGTATCGAGTGATAAGTAGCACTATGATGGAAAGAGTTAAAAATCAGCTCACAAATTGAGAGTTGTACGCATAATATTTACTCAATATTATGCGTTAGAAATATATGTGAAGATCCATTAGGAAGTTGTTTTAAGGAGGAAAACAAATGGTTGCTAGGCTAGAAAATAACTTTAATCTAAAGGGCATCAAAACGCAAGTAGCAATAACCGAGAATGGATATAAATTCAGACTCAAATCACCGTTAAATGTATGTCGCTATAAATGTTTACAGTTTCAAGGTAGGAACGGATGCGGTATTTGTCAACTGAAATTGGTGCGCACGAACTGAGCTGGTAGGATTCATTCTTCAAGAAAAGCCCCCTCTGATGTCAATGTGGGATGTTAAAAGGAGATAGGAAACGGAATTGTATTCCATATCTTTTCACAAGACCAGAAGTGAAAGTGGAGCGCGTGTGTGTAATCACATGCAGAATGAAGGTTGTCGTTGTGTTGAGTCTGAGGAATGAGTGCGCTGCTTTTCACAAAAGATTTACAAAATTAAATTTTAGATAAGTTAATTTCTTAAAAACCGTTTTAGAGTGTTATATATAGTGAGACATTTTTTGAGTTTAACTATCGACAAACTGAGAACAAACCATTTTGGTAGGCTAATGCTTTTAAATTGCATTTTTTTAATGATCAATAAAAATATTACTTTGAAGCGAAAATAGTTATTTCGGTAAACACTTCATTCAGTAAAAACATTGCAATGCAAAATTCAAACATTCATTTACGATCCACTAATGTGCGGAGCCACATTAGTGAATCGATGCGCAACAACCATTAATTCACGTGAAATACACCATAAACGTCTTTATTGCTTTTGAAATCCGAATTATTAGAGGAATATTAGTTACTTACATACATAATTATATAAAGCCACATCAATTAAACATTATTTTAGAGTCAGTGGTACATTAAATGCCAATTAGTCATATCTTAGCTAAGATCCTCTTTTTACAATTTTTATTTCACCACTTTCAGCATAGCTTTATTTGTTTCTTATTTTATATTCTGTAACTTTCATATGAAAAGCCACCTCACTTCGGATAGATAAATTCGCTGTACACTTGCCCAGAATATTTTTCTAGACACGCGCGAAAATGTCCCAACATTTTTTCCGATTACATAATTTATAAAGTCCAGTAATAATAATTATAATAATTAAAAATAACAATAAGCTCAATTTTAAACCGTACGAGACTACTTTCCCGTATACACCAACATCAAATTGATAATCTAGCTATATTTTTCTCATTTAGCTTTAGTGTTTAATTAATTACAATATATATTTTTCAACGGTTTATACATATTTAATAACTCATTCATTTATTCATTTATTCATTCCTACAGAGATATAATTAAAAATCCATATGAAAAAGTTTCGTCGAAAATAGGCTTGTTTAGTTCTGGATGAACTTCGCATGTGTGCATGCTCTAAGGTCCTGAAATCATTCCGATAAAGTTTGTTCCAAGCAAATCCGTCTGTTAGAGCGAGATTTATATGGGATATAAATTTCTCCGTAGGCGCTAGTGTAAATAATTTTTTGAACTGTGCGAAATTGAACAAAAGTTTTTGAAATGAATAAATGATTCGCATTGAGAGCTTCTTCCAATTAGCATGTTCAAAGGAACTTGGATCCTATGCAAACATTTCACACAATTTGCTTCATTTTCAACCATAGGCGAAAATGCTAAGATTTTTTGAACTGTTCAAAATCGAGCGAAAAATTGCTCAAATCTTTCAAATGCAAAAAAAAAAAAAAAATCTAAAATATTTTTTTCGTTCGGACAATTCCTTCAAAAGTTATTGGGGGGGGGGGGGGAGATAGATCGATAGATACACATTTCCCCATCTCAAAACCCAACTTTTTTTTTTTTTTTCAATATTTATTTTTTTTACTTATTTTTGACATTTTATTTTTAACGATATTTTTACGATACTCCACATAAAGCCTTCTTTCATTCCTGTTTTAGGAAAGTAGGCTTAAAATGAAGTGAGCTTTCAGATTATGTGACATTAGGAAGTGTTTTTATTTGATAAACAGCTTAGTAACATCTATCACATAAAATCTCTATACCCACTAAAGAAAATATTTCATGGTCATGTTTGCACAAATTTACGCCGCTGCTGAATTCAGTTGCAGCTAGCATTTAAAGATTAGAAGTATCTTGGAAAACATTGTGTTATTGGAGTAGCTTATGCAAATAATAGACTCTCCACTATTGTCGTGATTGTACTTGTTACTATGAACTATTTAACATACCATGTTTAAAAAACATTTTTCATTCATTATTTTATTAAATTGACATATTTAAATTTTATACAGAAAAAGTGTAAATCTTACTTAAAAAATGGAACTTACAAAAAAGATCTGGATGAAATATTATGTTTAGAAATCAAACGACCGGCCAACTTTCAGTTTATCAGACACTCGATACGTAAGGATGATAAAAGTGTCCATTTTGTTGTCATTTACCATATATATGGATACTCTTATTGTCTTATCAGTATTAAAAGAAAACATTTTGCGACAATTTTTCCTTCATTGATCAAGTTAATTTGCAATAAATTGCGCTTTTATATATACTATTATTCAAAGCGTTTGTACAGTGAACTCTGAATCCGAATGTATAAGTTTTAGAGCCAAACTAATTTGAGAAGAATTTTTAATAAACCTAAAACTAGTTTCATTGAGATTTAAAAATCATTCTGAAATTTTCCACAAATAATTACATTTACACCAAATTAAAAATATACTCCGATTGTTCGAGATGGCATTACACTAGTGTTAACTCCTAAAATTTTACCAATTCCACAACTGCTATACATTAAAGTACCATTTCTAAAGCAGTCTTGAAATTGTTATAAACTTCAGTTCGGAAAATTCGTGTTCATTCTGCTTTGGGAAGAAAGTTTATTTAAACTATAGTTATAATATATGCTAACGCTGTTAAAATTTCCATAACTGTTCGTTGCACTCAGGAATTATGGATTTAAATATACTTTCTACTTAAATTAGCCTGCACAAAACTCAATTTTCTATTAATCGGTTTATTTAATATTTCTATGGTTGTGCTTTTATTGGCTTTATTTATGTTTTAAGTTCGCGCTGCATATTTAAAATGATTAATAAATTTTACTGCCAACGGATATATTGTACTTCAATTTTAATGTTAGACACGTTTCCGAAATTAAAGATATGTTCAGGAACTAAGTAACATAATTTTTTACTTCATTACTATTAACGACATTAAATCTCCTCAATGTATTTGATGACCACGTACGTGATGCCATTTTTTCCCGCGACAATATATGCAATGCGTCATACATAAATATAATTGTTTAGGAATTGAAATGAACTGAAAACCAATAGCTTAAAATTCTTCCTTTGTAATTGGCATTGAACGAGACAACCACAGACTTAGTTTTTAAAATTTAAAAAAAGTGTTGATGATATCTACATTATAAGACTGAAAACTCCTAATGTAGGTTTATGCTATATATCGGCAGCGTGGATTAAAAAATCGCATATTAGATAAAAGTCATAAGAAGACATAAAGCATCAGTCGTATGCTTAATTTTATAAGCTTTTTTCTAAAGTATAAATAACAATTTGTTAAGCTGCGAG
Source organism: Octonoba sinensis (assembly GCA_038502835.1). NCBI lineage: Eukaryota > Metazoa > Arthropoda > Arachnida > Araneae > Uloboridae > Octonoba > Octonoba sinensis. The sequence goes on along the minus strand of CM076598.1, from coordinate 201,480,220 downwards.
CAGAGGTATGCAAATCGAAGAGTGTTCTAGACCAACTTGTAAAGGAAGATTTATGTTTTATTTTGCATGATTGCGGACATTTTGAAGTAGCTTCAACTCTTCTGTACATTGGGCAAAATGCCAATCATGAGCAAAGCTGAAGTTGTCTTAGATTTATCTTTAACTGAAACCATAAAAACAGGCGTGGTCATAAAAAATATGTTTTTAATCTGAAGCTTAAACATTTGAAGCTAACCAATTAAACATTTTATAAGAAGCTATGGATATAGCCTACCAGAAAATAAAATGTTTCCGCAAACCAATATATTAGCAGAAATACATAAAGAATAATTTCTGAGATGGAGCAGAGTCAATAAAAATAGGAATTGGGTAAGAGAGAGCACTCTAAGCCAAAATAAAGTTCGAATAGTTTTCATAAAGAAATTGAAACATTTTTTGGTCTATTAAGAGTTCAAAGGAAGAATAAAGAAAAATTCTTACCTTTTCAGTGAAAAATCACTTTTTGTTGAACTTACAAACTCATGAGTATTAAACAAATATTATGCGATGTATAGTACATTAATATTGTTATATTTTTGTTTTCTACAGTATAAATCAGTTACTGATAAGTAACGCATCATTTTTGTTGAATACTAAGTGTAATAAATTAATTGAAATTTCAAAGAAAAAAGTCACACATTGAAAAGGAAAGAATGTTTTGTGAAAAAAAGTGAATTCAAAAGAAAACCAGATGATACATTTCGGAGTCGGGCTAGTCTGGGCGAAAATATAGGATAAATTACCGATATAAGCCTCATTTAGGAGTGCTAAAGCTCGTGCAGGTGATACAACTAAAGCCCCCTTTACACATACGTTCTTAACCACGCGACTGAACGTGACGCATCAACCACGCAAGACGTTCATTAAAGTCCCCAACAGAGTGGCGTATGAAATTTCAGACACCACGTTGCAAGCTAGCATTCACAACTCAATAAAATGTAATACATTAAAGAAAACTCATTAGTAAATGAATTACAATAGTATATACATAATACACAAACCACGTTGTGATTCCAGACACAAAATCGAGCAAAACGCATTTTTTATTGCAGAAGCAACAGCCTGCACACTCTTCTATTCATCCCACTTCGATGCGCGGTTAAGAACGCGCATGTAAGACGTATCATTTCTTAGAGCGCGCATCTGAATGCCATTCTTAACCAAGTTCTTTGAGCGCTCCAAAATTTCATTTACAAGCACACTCTTGAAAGCACAACAGGATGACTCGCCGGCTGGAGAGCGGTTAAGAACGAATGTGTAAAAGTCACTAAAATTTGACCTAGCACTAGAATGACAATGTTTTCCAGTCATTTGATCCAACACAGGATAAAATTAGCATTAGATGCGAAGAAACACGTCTTAATATTTACCTGTTAATTTTCTGCACTAAACACGGCCAATATCAAGAGCCGCTGAACATTAATCTCCATTCGACTCGCGTTTGCACAATATGTTTCAAAATTATCAGTTTTCCAGAGACTAAGCGCAAAGAAAAAAATATGCACACATGGCAAATAAAATCTCTTTATGCTCCAACTAATATCTTGAAAAGACTTTCAAAGCAACAGAGTTCATAAGAGATCTTTCTTTCTTTTCCAACTCATTAACTCCAAAAAACTCAATTTTACCCCAATCTTTGGTAATCTTTTAAAAGGAGATACATCGAGGCGCTGATTTGTCCTGGGATTTAGTTCAAGAAAAAGATTGCTCTTCCAGCAAAGAATCGTGCAAAACTGAAGCTTCCTTAGCTACAAAATTTGGTATGTGTTGCTTCAATTTATTTCACAGACATTTTCAAATGAATCGAAATAACTTTTATCTGGTATGGTGATCAAAGCCCGTTGTTGGTTGTAAAGCAATATTTGTTTTAAATATCATTCCTCACCAAGGGAGAACTAAAACCACATTCGAGACAAAGCTAAAATTAGTTCAAAGAATTACAATACATAAATAGATAAAACAATCTCTCAGTTATTGTTCTATTTAAATTAAACAAACATATAACATTTGCTCAGAAGTATTAATTCTCAGAATTTATCTTAAGAATAATCTTAAAATCATTATATTGTAATGCGCAGAATTATTCCTTATACAATAATTTTTGCCGTATATTTACATAATGAACTGCCGTGTAAGTTTTTAAAAAGAAAACAATTGTTTATGTTCACAAAACTATTTTCTTCTCCACAGGTACCTATTTGGATCTTATACAGAGTCCTACGAAACGCAAAGGAATAAGCGATTACATTTGTTAAGATAGGGTAAGGAAAACAAGTGCACCTTGCAAATAGCGTACTACGATGGCTCTATGCCAACATAAAAAATATCACAAGAAATGAACTTTTCAAGGTCAGGTGACTTCCTGTGAGAGTTGCAGTGTACATAGCGAAATTTACTTTAGAAAACGAATTTTGAAAACGACAAAGGCGTTTTCATTTCTCGTTGTATGCGGTTTTCTCTTTTAGGAAAATATTGTCTTCGTTTATAAAACAAGAAATGCAATTCGGGATCCGTCATCAAGCAAAGGAATAGACTAAGCATGATTTTAGACCACTCTGTGGCTCTCTGAAACCACAATTTTATTCCTTTAAGAGCTATGATGGCTCTTTAATTTCGGTTATTCCTTATGTGATGAATTCAAACGAAGTTTTAATATGTGAATATCTGCAAAATAAATTCGTAAGCTCTGCTTTTGTAAAACATGAACATTTCGATGATTTCTTAGGTAATTAATGGAAAAATTACATTTTAATGTGTAAATATCTCAAATATATTCGCAAGCTAGATTTTTGAAATTCAAAGCAGATGAATTCCTCACAAAAAACTACGCCAACATAAGTATCTATTTCATTATAATTTAATAGAATTCATTCGCAACGTTTTCATTTTTTTAAATATAAAAGAGAATCTACGGATAACAACGTTTTTGTACATCCAGTCTTTTTTTTAAAATCAATAATGTTCTAGGCTAATTTACTTCTTTGCGAGACAGAAAGCAAATACATTTCAGTTTTTTAAGCGTCATTTTATTTGTTTTTATGATCGAGCTCATTATTTCTACTTTTGTTTTTCTTTATTTTTAGCCTCTCTCATTCCCACTTGCGCGGAAGCCCTCGATTTAATTTTTTTTCTCCTTAGGCAAAATGACGTCTTGTGATCTATTAGTGGTAGCCAGCGAAGGGAAAATGGTTTATGAAATACTCGGTGTGATGTATTTGAATGATTACCACACGTGACGTTTATGTATTTCTCGCTTATTTCTCCTGTGCGCATTCAACTCGAAAAGAACATTTGTCATTTCGATCTTGAGCTGGGAGAGAGCGAAAAAAAAAATGAATCAAAACCAGGTCATTTCGTGTGCATTATTATCATTCGCGGTACTATCGCATCGATTATTTTTTCATCTTTTTTCAATTGCCAGTACAAAATATCGTTGCAAGTTCCTCAATTGGGAAGTTTAGCCTAACACTCAATAAATAATACCCGCTCATTCTTTATTAACCTACAATGTTTACTATATGTGCATTTTGCGAGCATAGATGCATGATTAGACCTTTTACGTTCTAAACAAGGCCTATTATGAGCGCAATTATTCTATTGGTTATCAGAAAAGTACAATTATGGGCTGAATTTTGTATGTAGAATGTTCCTGGTCACTATCCTCCAAAGGGAATTTGTGCACGGAATCTTCCTGGTTCGTTATCACCAAAGTGCTTATATGAGCTAATTTTTCAGACAGTTACCGCCAATGTTCAGATTTTCCAGGAATTTTCGTTGTCTTTAACCTCCAAAGCGCTATACATGAGTAGATGTTCCATGGCAGTATTGTAAAAACGGACATATGTACGTACGTGTTTATGTATATCTCTATATGCTGTATTTCGTGTAAAGCCGACACTACGGTTGTCCTTGAAAATAAATTTTGCATTTTTACAGGTTTCATTCCTTATTTATTTGCCTTTAGTGTTTGTAAGAAACTGGTTAAAACTTTGAAAAAAAATGCTTAACATTAACAACGCAACGAGGCTAAATTTTGAAATATGCTTCTGAACAGTACTAAATTTAGAAAATATATAAAACACTAAACACTGTGTGACTCTCATACCGCGCAAAATCGAACAAAACAGCCTAAAGTAATATGTTTCGTTCTAGATTTGTAAATTAATAAAATTCAAAGTTGTGTACTTATCTTAATCAAAGAAGTCAAATATTGATCATCAGAAAAAAAATCATATCTAAAGTACTGCAGCAGATTTTGAACGGTTAAACTTATGAAATAATAAACTGCAGAAATATTATTTTTCTTGTCCTGCGAAATCAAATATCATTTACTTAACGCAGCTTGCGAAGGAATTCATTCAATAGAACCGTTTTTGAATGAATCCAATAATATAAAAATGCACTTGTTGTTGCAATTTAAGATAAAATCAGACTTGAATTGTATAAAGCAGCATTTCAAAAAATGCATTACTTTCCATACATTTGAAGATATTTATTATAATAAAATGGGTAGAGTTCTCAGTTGCTTGAAATTTATTTCTTCGTAAAACGAAAAGTGAATAAAAATTGGCCAATCAAGCAAGAATTGTGGCGTTGACAAGAGAAAGGTAGTAAATCAGAAATAATAAGAATTTTTAAAAGACATAAAACCTGTTCTAAAGTCATTTTTCCATAGTGTGCTTATTTATAAAAAGGGCTTATCGTTAACTTATGTCATCATATTCACAAATTTGACGTTTCATAAACTTGTATATATCTGTTTCTTCAAAAAGAAAGCCAAAAGTTTTGCCCATACTCTCTTTCCCATGTCAATGCCACAATTATTTTTAGTGACATAATGTATTATCTTTGCACCTCCTAAACCCGCTATGTACATTGCTACAACTTATTCAGGAAGAAGAAGAAACATTATCTGTTTGAGTTTTTTTACTGTGAAACTTTGGTGTAAATATAATTTCATATGAATCAGCTTTGACACTTAGCGTCACAACATTAAAATTGTAATCACAATATTTCATTTTTACTTCAAACAGCGGGTTTTAGGTTTTTCCTCGTAAACACATAGCGCATCATTGTTCTTTCCTTTTTCTTTTTTTCACAAAAATCAATATCCAAATAGTGGATTTTCGGGACCAATCCACAACCAATTGCTTCTGAATCAATAAAAATCTGAAAAAAGGAGTTCTTGCACCTAGCAGGTTTTGGAGGCACAAAGATGTTATTTTGTTATTTATTCGAAACGTCTCTCGACAAAGATTTTATTAAGAGATATGTTGATCGCAATGGTTTGTTTCACTTAATAGCTATATAAACATAGGCCCTTAACTTAGAAGTAAAAAAAGCAGCAATAAATAAATCTTTAGTGGGTTGTGTCAACAACTAAGTCACAATATGAATGTGATCTTTGAGCTTGAAAGTCGACGAGTCAGAGTTTCGGAACATGAATTACTTTGACTTGCATTCCGTAAAATCAACTAAGCGTATTTCCACGAAGCAATGATACATGGAATATTTCACTGTTAGAGATAGTTAATCTTGAGTGCAGTTGAGCTTAAAGTGTACACATCATACAAAATAAAACTAATAAAATAAAATAATACATTTTACTGCTTAATAGATTTTTTAAGAAATATTATTAGATTAGAGTTTCTGCTTTTTGTTTCAAATCATACTCCTGACATTTTTTCTAAAAGGAGAAAACTGCATCTGGTTCGTAATTATTTTCACTTTCGTTCTTGAACTTTTTGTCATATATCGCACAATATTTTGTTTCGTTGTAAACATTTCGTATAAAAAAGCTTTATAAATTTTGACGTTTGATTGAGACCAATATTTTGAATTATTACGTAAAAAGCCGTGACAGACAAAACAGGGCATATCTGTTGCGACATGTTTTTTCTTTCTTTTTCTTATTTTGCATAATAATCGCCCCCCCCCCCCCCCGCTATTTTCAAATTAGGCAGGAACATTTGTAAGTACATCAAAACATTTTATTATTTTAAGTTAATGCTTGATTTTTTTCTTTTTCTAACTTCTAATGGGCTGCTGCTAGCTTTTGTCAATTGCAGACCCAGCTCGTTTCCCAGAGATTCGTACCATCTCTTTCAGCGGCCAACAATGAGTGTGGTACCATCGCCGTATGATATGTTTAACGTCCAGTTTCTTCACCTGAAAGCACCCGGACTCTATTGATGTGAAATTGCACTAGGAGTTTAGTTTAGCAGGAGACTATCCAAGCCAAATATCTAGTCAAGGGATCTTTTACATGCCGCATAATCACACGGTACGAGAGCTGGCGATTTTCTGCATCTTGAACATCCACCGACACTGCCAGGCTTTATCCTATGATCTGGGGCGTACGAGTCCCGCACCTTATCACGACGCCACCTCGCCGGCTTAATGCTTAACTTAACCAAAAAATATGTGTTTTGACGTCCCATGTGGGATAAACCATAAGTTATTTCTTACTTAAATATCTGTAAATGTAAAAGATGTGAAAGGAAGTAAAAGGGAAAAATAGCATATATGTGCGGTGCCTATTTATAAATAACCATACTTGATTCGGCAATGCTCGAAAAAATGGCGTTGGCGTTTCATTAGAAGAAAAAAATTACAGGAAATATATATATATATTTTTGAATATGAAGTAAAGATAATAACATTTTATTTTGTTATAACGATTACAATTCATGATTATTATACCCTCAGACTAAGTATATATATATCCCATTTTAAAATTAAATTTAACTTTTTAACCTGAAAAATAAAACCGAAAAGAAAATTATTTTTCATAAACAATAAGAAAACATGCATTACACTTGCTATCTTAATTTCATTTTCTCGTAGAATACTTAATATATACCGTTAAATAACGATTTGATTTATTTTTCAGGATTTACTTATTTGCAATCTATGCCTTACCTATTTACAAATAGTTTTAATCGGCACACACTTTTATGCGTTACAAAGGTGTATGCTTTTTTTTCTATTACTCAAAAGAATAAAAATGAAATAACGTAAAAAATTAGACGAAAAGAAAACTTTATGAAAAAGTAGCTCTTCAGCGTTCAGATACTTGAATAAGTGTGGAACAAAATGGAGGCAGATTAAAATGTCGCCCTGAAATCACATCTAATACTAATTCTTGTAATGCAACATCGCAAAGACGGACGAACAAAAACTAATTTTGCATTCCATAAAAATGAAAAACGATTGGGAACACGAATCCGATTCCGGTAATAACATTATTTTTAACAAAGCTATAAATTTGTGTTCCCAAAGCATATTGCTCTTGAAGTTTGAATGTTTTTATAAGGCCCAAGAAAGGAGGCGTGCACCTCAGAGACATGGCCCCTCGCACTTATAAATTCTAATAGCTTGACTCTTACTCGTATTCGAACGTGATGGGAGGGCATTTGAATGGGAAGGTCTAAATCTTTTCGCATTACGGCGCTTTATTTTACTGCTTCCATAACTGTAATAAATATGCCAAAACTATAAATCTAGTTACATGCCCCTTTTGTGTCTATAGCATAACGTTTCTGGAGAATAAAACTTTATTTTCTTTCGTCTCCTGCCATAGAAAATGATTTTCTCGTAAAACTTCCGACGTTCAGGAATAAATTCTTATTTGCTTCCGTACAACTTCCCATATGTTTCACTTCTTAAAGGAGATGCTTTCCTAGCTCCTGTTTAATGCTCTTTCCTGATCTAATCTATAATCTATCACTACAGGGAAAAATATTCACTGCGTAACTAATTCCTTTCATCCCGCCATGGTTCACGAAAATATATTTTTTTTTACAGTTCATTGAACGTATTTAACATATTGCTGCAAATTAATGGGAAGTAAATTATTATGCTTTCTTTTCTCTCTCATCCTAGATTTTTTGGACGGTGAAACGAAAGCAGAAAATTGGTAATGTTGGTTAAATTTACTGTCTGATTGGAAATCAAACCTAAAAAGGCCGGCATATTTGACCCAATTATACTTCCTAGTTAATGATGAACAGAAGTGTACAATTTATTGAATCCGTTCAACCTATTACTCTTCTAAGAACTAAAATTATTTTCTCTTTAACGTGTTTTTTTCTTTCGTTTCTTTAAAGCGCACTACTGTAAATCTAAATTTAATTTTTTTCCCTCCTAAAATATAAAATATCTCTTCGAAATATTTTGTACAAAAATTTTCTTTCTCTCGATAAAGTACGTTTGCACTAATTATTACTAAATATTTATGTTTAATGTATATAAATTTGCTAAATTTTGATTTTTCGCTAGAATTCTGGCTGAGAGAAACAGCTAGTGCCTTAAAAAATTTTTAGATATCAGTGTCATGTCATACTTTCAAAAATACGAAAAAAAAAAAAATCATGAAATGACAACGTTATCTTCTGTGGGCTCATTTTAGGTTATTCGCACTCAGTAACATACAAGTTAATAAGAGACATGAATTAGAAATAATATTGTTATCACACATTCAAAATCTCGAACTTCTGATAAGTTAGGATAAAACAAGTCAAACTGAAACTTACTTTTCTCTTTTTTTTTGACGTCCTTCATACAAGAAAAGTACTCTTATTTTCCCGTACGTAATTTGTAATTTAACTAACTACAATTTAAATGTAGAATGTCTAAGCGCATAAGAAATATCCTATGAAATGCAACAATAAATTGAATAACTAATAACAATATATAATACTCATGAATATCAGGGCTGATATACATGCTCAAGATTGAGGTATTTCAAAATTGCTTAAATCAAATATATTTTTTATTTCTTTAAAGTTATTCGTTTTTCGTAGATGCTCCCCAAGTTGTAAACCCAAGACTTTGCGGGAAAACCCAAGCATTGGCAATCTGCATGTGTGTATATATATATATATATATATGTATATACCAAAGAACGCAGTCAATTTTTAAGGTTTTTGAAGATTAAAAAAAGATCGTGTGAATATCCCATGTTCAAAATTAATGTGGTTACCTAATTAATGTGGTTAACGAATAATTTTGGATAATATTACATTGTTATCTCTTTATTTCATTTTTATTGTTTTATCAATTCATTTATTAATAACATATTATATTCGTAGACCTTTTGGTATTAGAAAACATTACCTAACGTTTGCTTTGGCTTATATAGCCACCTATTAAGTGAACTTTTAAACAAGTCAAACGCAATAAACATAATTGGTATACTAATACAAAATAAGGGAAGCTAAAATAGTGGTTGTGTGCTATGTTTTCATAAAATATAGATAAGGCGAAAGTTTTGTGCAGTTGACGAGACACCATCGATATTTATGGACACAGAAAATTAAATTCCTGTTCAATATCACGATGGCTCCGTGGCGATTCCTCTGCAGTAATGCAACTGCACCGAAGGAAATGATGTACAAAATAAATCCAGCCCTCATTGAAGCACTTTTCAAGAGCCGCTTCAGGAGAAGGGGTTCCAGAAAATTGATCGCTTCACACTTGGAATTTCCTTCAAACTAAATTGATTCATTTGGAGAGGGATCCAGGCTGCATAGCTGAATGCTTGCAGCCGATCAGATTGCAGAGTCAGCCAAATATTCCGTGTTCTTGATTCAGACGGAAACCACAAATTGCGGGAGACTTAGCTCCCAACTCAATTAAATATTGACTGAACGTGGAACAGAAATGCTTTAATCAACATATTTCTCAATTCGAGCGATTCTATTTCCTTTAATACATATATTATTTTTTGAACAAGCTTGTTCATGCAAACAGTTAAGATCTCAGTTTTTTTTTCTTTAGAAAGCAACACTTTAAGAGATATTTTAGGAAACAATTGTTGAACAAATTGAAAATATTTATTCTAATTTACGGTAATCTCTATATCTCTATTTTTACCTCACACCTTTTAGAATTTCGATTTAGTACTGGCATGCTTGGCGGTAATGCTGCTCATATGAAGACCAAAAGCTATTGCAGTAAATTTTCTGAAAGTAAAATTTCGGCTTTCTTTATATATATATATATATATATATATATATATATAATTGCAACTAAAGACAGCCTGTAAACGTTGTGATCCAAAATATATGTCTATTAGCCTGCCTATATGATCTTGCTAATTGCAAAAACACCGTAAAATCTTCTTAAATCTCTAATTATAAAATAAAGACAAATATCACAAAAAAATAGTCTTAAAATATACAGAGGGGAAGTGTTTAAGAAGAGTGAAAAATGTGACTGAGGCAATAAGAAGCAAGCAAAATGTTTCGCATGGGTTTGACATTTGGTAAGTAGGCGGGAAAGATGAAAAGCTGGGGCAGTTTCAGTTACAACAGGCACCCGCTGCTTGTATTAATGTACGAATTATTTACGTAAGGTGGTATCTAAAAGGGGCGACTAAGTTTTGTTTTCTCTCATGCTTCCCAATCCGCTACAAAAGCAGACGTAAATATCCTACACCGTACAGTTGGCAGATTATGTCTTCGCCCCAGAAGGGGAAAATGGGAAGCCTGGAAAGGAAATGACTTTTTCATGAGGGAAGAGGGGGATAAATGATAGAGGATAGAAAGAGATGGTGAAGTCTATTTTTAATTCGTTATAAATACCGATACAATTTTAAAGATATTTATAAAATACCAATTAGTATTATATTCACAATGCTTTAGTGAAAAAAATGGAAAAAATAAAGAAAATCATATGAAAAAGGAGCTTCAGTTTTGTAAACAAATGAATGCAATTATACGAAACATTGTTATTTGTTTTAAAAAAATCAAGATAAATTTCGTTTTGAGTATTCGCTTGCGTTTGTTCAACAGCTTCTGTGGCTAATGTCATAAATAACATTTTAAATTGGTTATACTGCTTAAATCTCAAGAACTCTAAAAAGATGTTCTAATAAAGTTAGATATTTCCATATGAAACGCATAGAATATAATTCTTTCACAATGTGAAGATTGTTTTATTTTTAATAAATATGTTTAAGCCATGCGGTCTACATATCCAGCATAACATTTCAACTTGACGTAAGTCAAATATACTAACCAAACAATGAACACACATTTAAGAAAACAATTAAAATATGATAGATTGTAACACTAAAACAACAACTAAATATGAATTTTTCATGAGCTAACACAGCGACACAAAAATACCTAACCTTGAAAGCAGAGAGTTCTTGATTTTTTTTAATAAAAATATCGGATTTTGTGATTTAAATCTTATTTTTTAAAATTTAAATCGGATTTTTTATTAGACATTAAAAACTTTAAATATTTATTGTGCTACACTTATTAAAATAATATGACATGTTATGCATTATGCAAAAACACTTTGTAGGGTTTTTCTCGACCGCAGCTGTTTTTTTAATAATAATATTGAAAAACACTTTTCAATGCAAATGCATGATTTAAAGGAAATGTAACCCTACCAGGAATAATAGTACACTCTAAGTACAGAAAAAAATGAAAAAAATAATAATCTGAATTATTTTGCTGTTGAAATCTGAAAATAAATTATTCAATTGTGTGTACTTAATTTTACATTGATGGTACTTAAATCATTTTTCCATTTTACAAATTAAATAACTTTTTTTACCTTACCTATTTTGTAAAATTATATGAATTTTGCTGTGATGTTAAGATGTCTATAGAATAATAATAATATTGTAAAATTAAAAATAATTCTAATAATTAGTTATAAAGTTATGAAATATGTTGCACAGAGAGGATAGTTCTCAGAGGGAACTTCTAGTTCAGAAGGACCTTATGAAGTTTTGCTTGAAATTGTAAATGCAACACATCTTGCAACAGTGTTTAGAAAAACACTCTCTAATACTAAAACCGATTTTTAACAAAAAAAAAAAAAAAATCAATCAAGAATGATTAAATCAGTGATTTTTTAATCACTTGATTTAAATCGCAATTTAAATCATTAACTAATTTGAGCTGATTTAAATCAACGAACCCTGTTTGAAAGTATTAAAACTACTGAGCAACTGAACTGTTACACTACGGTTTTCATGAAGTGTATATAAGAGCTTATACTTAGGTTCAGAATTCAAATTTATAACTTTTACAAATACATGAGAGTGTAAAATGTTACGGTGCTCGCTTTTCGATGCATAAATTAATTTGGCTTTATTCTAAAACTGAGTCTGCATAATTGACTAACTTTTGAAAAAAAGACAGCGTTTAATTAAATGATGTAGTAATAATACCGTCACAAATTCCACATTAAAAATAACCAGTACCCATAAATTGAGTAAAATAATTAGATTGTTACCTGAACGATAAACTGGAAATAAAAACTAGTTTGTTATGATTGGAAAACCTAAAACACTCCACATTTTATTTATTTAAGAATAATCTCTTGAATCGATTTTGTTTCTCGAAGAAAATTATTTATTAAAAAGTTTTAAAAATATTTATCCTTAACTTCACTCTTTCGTTCCGTTTTATTTCCATTTAATAGCAAATACGGGAAATATGTTTGCTTTAGATTTAATTTAAATTCAAAAAAATAGTCTTTCAACTTCGAATCAAGAGTAAACTGGAAACATATTTTAAAAGAAAAAAAAAGCATTTTCTTTTATGCATTCATATTTGCTTTCTCTCAAAAATTTCATCTATATAAATAAACTCGCTGCGAAGCAGATGTTTTCATTGGAAGAAATTAATGTTGAACAAAGCGTTTGGGCTTTCGAAATTTTATTGCGAATCTCTCGAAAAATAAACTAACTGCTGAAAAGGAGTGGAAACGACGCCGCCGCATTTAGTTAAAGTCAATCCAATTGCAAAAGTGCCAAAGAGACACACAAAGCTATCTCGGAATACCAGTACTACAAATCTTCCTCTTCCCTTCTTTCTTTTTAAGAAATAACTTCAGTTATTCATGTGTGGAAAAATAAAATTCCTTTAAGAAAGGAAAACGAATTTGAGGTTTTTATTTCCTAATTCAACGTATTAATCCCAGTCCGGTCACGTTCATCGTTCCTTTCGGTACAAAGCTCCCAAGACTGCATTTACCACTTTCTTGGCTGGAGAATTTGATACGCCTCCGAGTCTTAAGACATTTCCCTTTACTAAGCACCCGATAGAAGTTTTCTCTTTCAACTAATTCCTTACTCTCCTTATGCAGATGGTTGAATGGATGAGCTCGGAAATCGACGTGTAATGTCTAAATCGAAGGGCGCCAATGCTTCCTCTTTAGCATCCACATTTTCTTTGAATTTTTGGGGCTCTACTATTCAGGATTCAAATTTTCGATCGCAGTGCGAGCGCAGAATTGCAGATGAGCTTCGTAATAGGGACCTAAAAAGGAAAAACGCCAAAATTATTGCACTCCTCTTCAACCAACTTTCCTCCAGCGACCACGTGCTTTTCCAAAATTTCATTGTCTTCCTTCGTGTTCGGAATACGGATGCCAAACAGTCTCCCAAGTCAGTCTCGACATTTTTATTTCTTGTGTCTTTAAGAATGCCTACCAATTGCTGCTTTTCAGACACTTTTAAATGGAGGGAAAGAAAGGATAACTTTTAGTGCAAAATTCTTGTGAACTCAAGGAGTGAAGTTCCATGAGATTTTAATGAAAGAAAGAGCCCACAGTTTTGTTTAAGGACATCAAAATTCATCAAAGAGTTTAACAATATGTTGCTGATTATTAGGGTTATTTTATGTTGTTAAAGGCTTATAATAATGAATATCACCATCTTAGCTCCACTACTATTAATTCAGAAAACAATGTAAAGACACATCTAAAAACTTTTAATTAGCATTAAAGTACCAACTACAGCTGGAAGAAAAACCTGTGATATTAAATTTACATGAAATATATGCCTGCCACATGCGTTTTGTAAATTTACATTTTCTGAAATGAATATTCAAAAATATTATTTCTTGTGTCTTTTACCTTTAGGAGGTAAAAGACATTTTTATTTGCCCATGAGAAGTGCAGTTTAGTGTTCCTATACAATATGTGTATTTCTTCAAGACCCGCGTATTAAGAGGATATATAGTATTAGAATGAGTTTCAAGCTGCGGAGTTGAATTCTTTAACTTATTTTTGAAGGACGAGAAGAATTAATTATTTGGTTGGATGGCTGGTGTCGTATCCTCAATTGAATCAAATCGCATGGTATGATTGAATATATTCTTAATTATTAATGAAAGCAAATATTACTACATATTGTCTTAGTCCACAGACAAGAAAAGTTTGTTAATTTATTATTGTTAATGTATTCAAGTTTTCCCAGTCAATCCTACTTACATGAAACACACAAAAAAAATATATATATATAAAATATAGAAGAAATGATGAGAAACTGTTTGTGAAATTCACAAGCAAAACACGTGCAAAAGACATTAGCTAAGAATTAGGCAATGGAATTTGGTTAAATAACGATTATTTGCATAATAAAAAGTAAAATGATATTTCTTACTTTCAAAGTTAGCGTAGAATTCCTTCATTTTCAATTCTTCCAGCTTTTCCTTGACAGAACTCCATTGTTTTCAACCAAAACAAAACTTCCACCAGCCGTGGAACAAGAATGAGACGTTTACGTTAGTTGAGTACGCATTTCTTCAAAACCACCGTCGTATTCTTGCGCGCGACTTAACACATTTGCTCAAGATATAGTTCGTAATTTCGAAGAGTGAAAACTTGTATGTTCTGCACGTTAAAAGGTTCATAATAGTATACTCATTCACTAAATAATTTCTTTTGCTATTTTTAATATGTGATTTGAATAACAAGTGATTATATTTAGATCTACCCACAAGCTCATTTTTAAACCAGAATCATCACTTCTATTTGAACGCTTAATGTTCTCGTTTTTGAGTTTATTTTACTTAGAAAAAAACAAGTACATGGAAGTACTTAATTTTAAGTTGATTTTTTTTAACAGTGTTTATTTATTCGGAATAAGATAGATCAAAGAACGAAACTAATTTTGAGTACTAAACGAAATTATTTTGGTGCTTAGACTCACGATCTTAAAAAACTGGAAATATTGCTTCTGGGTTTTTAACAATTCAGGTATTCAGTGGTAAGGGTATTTTCACAGTTTGAGATCGGATCCACCAGAACCAGATGTGGTAAAATTATTTAATAAAAACATGTAATTGATTTCACAGGGAAGTGAGTTTCCCAAAGTCTCTAGATGGTTAAAACCCTGTTTTCTAATTTAAAATCAGAAATGCTTGATGATGTATTTTTGCTAAAATCTTGACGATCATCACGGATATTTCGTTTAAAAATGGCAACTTTTGGATTATGAACAATTTTGAACAACACTCATTTGAAAGATCTCTCTTTTAATTAATGTGACATTCCCTTTGCGCAAACATCTGTTGTAAATGAGTAAAATAAACGGTCTTAAATAAAACGTTAAAAATGGTTTTAACCCCTTAATGCATTTGCCCGTGTCTCACACGGGCAAATGCCCGTCTGAGATCCGTTTACACTTTATTTGTATAATAATTTTTTGATATAACTTTTACCTCATCCCCGATCTTACAACTGAAATTGTCAAAAACAATTTATAGTATACCTATATTTTCATTTTCTGTTACAAAAAACTTTTCCGAAAAAACTCTTGCTTGCAGGGGTTAAAAAGGAGTAGAAAATCACTACTCTCGGTACTGACGAAGGGGGCCTTGAAACCGGTCTGCCATTTTTAACCACGCCCTTAAACGTTGTTTTCACTCATTTTGAATATAAGCTGCTTGTAATTTAAATTACAGAGAGCAGAATAGGTCACTTGTGTTAAATTCCAGGTCAATTGCAGCTTAACGTACACCAATACTCTGGTGGAAAAAATAAAACAATGTACCCATTAAGTTGAATTCTAAGATGAGAACTAAAAACACTTTGCAAAAGGCAACGTGACTGATGTGAAGTATGGGTTGGAGATCTTAATATCGTCTTTTTAAGGGTGCAGTTGCCTTTCATTATATTTTATTATTTTACCATAATATATTATATAACCGTTAGATAACTTTTGAAAAATCATACATTTTAGCTGTACTGAGAAATTTTACAACATTGAAAGAAATACAGTCTTACGTCGATATCCGCAAGCATGTTATTTCTCAACGTTACAAAATTTAAAATGTTAGTTTGATTAATTTATATTTAAAGCATTTACATTATTGCAAAACAGAAAAAAAGGTTATAAATTGCCAGATTTCAAAAGATCTTGACAAATTTTAAAACCATTAAACAAATTGAAAAAAGGTTTATTATCTAACATTTTCGTAAAAACGTAATTAATAATGTTATTATTTTTTTCTTTTAAATATTTGTAGCGGAACCAGCGTGTTTTTCGTACACCATGATTTTCTGACACAAAAATACCTGAACACATTAACATTAATTTTTACCCATACACTAATAACCTCAAAAATGTAAAAAACCATAAACATGAAAATGAAGTAACAATAAAATCAGAACAATTTCAAATTTGAGTTGAATTACTGATTGGTTAAATTTCGCCTTTGTACTTTCAATACAATTTCAACAAAAGTGATGAAAGTCCAATTATATAAATCCAATAAATTTTACTACAAATTAAAATTCAAAGGCAAATTAGGCACCAATTTTGCAGAAACAGCAGACACTTGTTTCGAGTTTGCAAGGCACTCCTTTTTCAATGAAAGAGAATGAGTTTTTAGATGAAAAATATACAACTGAAGCAAAGAGACCAACAGAAACAAAGCTTAAATAGCAAAAGCAGAGGATTAACCTGTGACCAATAATAATAAAGAAAGCATAAGAAAGGAACCAATAAGAAAACACTTGAAACCTAACATTTGTATTGCTTAGGGATCTAATTTTGAAAGAGGAAAATTTGGAATAGAACCAATTAGTTTCCTTTTTAAAAAATAATATTAATTGTGTCCTATTTAGTTACGAGTTCTAGTGAAGGGTTTTTTTTAATTATATTTAAAACAGATAATTTTTATCAGAAGTAGATAGAAAAACAATTATCACAATATTTTTAAAAAAACAATGTGATTACCTTAATATATTTTTGAATGCTTTTTAGATGTTTTTTAAACAGTTTTATTCAAATTACACCGCTAAACTTTGAAGTGGTTACTCGAACAGAAGTCTTTATGGCATTACCAAATATGCACTGAAGAGAGAAACAAACTAAAAGGCGTATCCACATTTGTTACAAAATAAAAGAACTGACTATGTCATGTCCCTTATGTACATAACTTATTTACCTAAAGCACTGTATTTGAGCATGCGGGGTGAATTTCCAGTAAAAGAACACTCTTCTGTGACGGGAAAATAAATTCTGTTTTCCTTTACTTAAAAGGATTATGGGTTATCTCATTTTTCTTTATTCTCTACCCAATGTGATATGTTTTCCCGGAAAATATATGCTAAGCTGGTGACGTGAGACCAGAAATCTGGTTGGGAAAACCTTTAACCGCTTCCCGCATGGAAATGTAGATCCCTCCTTTTCTATTGATGAGGACGCCAAGGCCAAATCAAAACAGAGAAATAAAACCTCCATTCCAGAGAGAAACGTACCCTTGGCTTTACTTCAAATTTAAAACACGGGTCTCTTCGCGGAGTTCTTTTTAATCTAGAAACGGGTTTTTATTTTAGTTCGTTTATTTCAGACTGACTGATTTCGGCCCTGTGTATTTGGTAAATGAAAAGTGAAGAAGTTGTTCTTAACCACACAGGAAGCTTTGCGCCCAAATTAAATGCATTGCATTAAATCAGGAGTTATATAATGCAGGTGAATGAGTTTAACTTCTTTTAGACGTAATTCCCAAAAAGAGATTTAGACATATTCTGTTTTCAGGAAAACTCGAGTCCACTTTTTTTTTCTTTTCTTTTTGCGTTACAAAGCTAATACAAGAAAACAAGCTTCGTGAAATGCTAAAATATATTTGGTCTAGAAAAATGAGTTCACGCACGTTAGTAAATTCCACAATATGCTTCTTTTTAATTAATACACTACTTTTTAAATTCAACTATGGTATCGTTAAAGTATTATTGATACAAATAATCCTTTAACTCCTTAAAGCACAAGTTTTTTATGAAAAAGTACTATATTTTAAGTTATTTTTTGTAATTTTAGGTTGTGGGGGGGGTGACTAGGGAGCGGGGAAGGGTAAAAGCTACATAAAAAAATAAAAATATATAGTATACAAAGAAAGTGTAAATGGATCTCATACGGGCTTTAGAAATAAAACAACGCATGGGCATGGGCAAACTTTCCGGTAACTTTCGTCAGACACGGGCAAATGGGTTCAAAGGGGTTAAAGATTATTTGTATTAAATTTCAAATAATTTTTGAAATTTAAAAATTATTTGAAATTAAAAAATTTTTTAAATCAACTTTCTGTTGAAAGTTGAAATGAAGTATTAATTAATAACCGTACTTGCGAACACTGAGAGAACACAAGTTTAAATCTGATACAGTAGAAACTAAGTGCAACGTAGGGGTCTACTACATTAATACTGAATACAATCGTTTGCCACACACCGAAGCACTCAAACTCGATCTGATAATACGATCCTCGTCAGGAACTCTTCGCGACTCTTTAAAAATAAACATTAATTGCTACGTTTTAGTAAAAATGTTAAAATATTTCGCTTCAATTTTGTAAATCAGATGAAGCTTTTGAATTTTTTCTCAAAAATCAACTGTGGGTTAAAACTTTGAATTTTTATTTCTTTCAATTTATTTCGTAATTTGTGCTGCTTTTTAAATTGGCAGCAGGTGAATAAAAAATTACAAAATTATCATATTTTTATTGCAGTTCAATATAGTCAATCAAAAATAAAATTCGAAATTTGTTCCCCTAATTCCTTTAAATACCTGTAAACAAGTAAATATAACTAATTAAATAAACGTAATTATTTTTTGTCAATCTCTTATATTAACAATTGTTAAAAAAATTCAAATATTTATCCATTATCACGCCTCAATTCTAATAGGTGAGCTGAAAGTTTAGCTTTCTAATAGTAAATGTTATACATGTATACATTATTTGTTATTAAAATTAATTTCATTACCTATCAACACATAATGCTATCTTTGAAAGTAAAAATATGAGTTTCTATGCGAGACTTTTCTTTAGAAGAAAACCAAGCGTATGCAAATTATTTTCCCTTTTCATTCAAGTAAAAATAAAATTCGATTTATTTTTCTGCTCAAATCTGGGGAAATATAAGAAAAATCACATAATACTTACACTTTTTTTAGTATGTAGTAAAATTTCCGAAATAAAATTACCCTTCCTATCGATTCTAAGATCCGGATTCCGATGGGTGAACTTTAAGTTGTGATTCAGTTTTCCTATTTTTATACATCTTTTCATTCATACCGGATGCTTGGAGTCTGTGCCTTGAATTTCAATCTTCTCCCTTTGCGAATTTCCTGGTTGCCGAAATCTATACGACGGGAAATTTATGAAAGAAAAGAAATGGTTTATGTTTTTCCTGGCATTTTATTCTCTTAAGACCGCATTCACGCACGCAATTTGTAAGGATTTTTGTGGAAATATTAAAATAAAATAATTAAATGTTTATGCATTAAAAACACAATAATACTCAAAAGATGTTTCTTTTTATTTATTTATTTATTTATTTTTTTTTTTTTTTGTGTTTTGTATCAAATTTATTGACTTATTTCATTGTTATATTAAAGCTAGTGATGTGATCTATTATTATGTAGTCATCAAGAAAGAGATTTATTATGCAGTTATTTTTATTGTGGAGTTACTATTATTCAATGATAAATAATGCTGTCGTAAAGAAATGTTTAAGCTCACAGTTCTAGTGTCACACTTAACGGATTAAATTCAGCTATTATGCATTTTTCGTAGTTTAATTATACTTTCAAATTTCAAATTTAATTCTTCAACTGTATATTTTCTGTAAAATTAAGCATAATTTTAATCAAAATAAAATCAAATGCGAAGAGACCCGCCATTTTTAACGAAAACGAATAGGAGGTTAAGCTATACAGCAGTGTATAAATAAATATTTCAGACGTCAGTAAGGTTACTTGATTTTTCGAAAAAAGCAATATGCTAAAACAAAATATGAAACACCAAGAGGAAGGCATAAAAATATAATGCATTTTTATGAATTACCGGTAAACATATTTTATTTTCGCTAGGGTTCATTTTTATACGCATTATGTATTTACTTTTATTTCTTTAGTAAATATACTTTATGGTTTTGCGTTTTTTCAAACGTTGCTCTAATTTTTACTGATATGGTCAATACCAAAAAAAAAAAAAAAAAAATCAGCATAAAACTGTTCAGCTTGGAAATTAATACAGCACCATACTGCCGGGTTAATCACAAATGAATATATACAAGATGCAAAGGGGAGCAAGTGACCGAAAAACAAATATGAGGAAAACGCCTTTAAAGTTCGGATACATTTTTCAGAAATTATTAATAAATATTTCTCATTCTCCACAAAATATTGTAGTTAGGTAAAATGAATAACAAAGAACCACTTGGTTAAAACATGAATTTTGACTAAAACTCCAAATACGACTTATGTGTTCAGCATATATATATCTTCCATTAACTCACATAATGAATGGCTTATTTACATAACATCCCAATCTACCAATTCATGTATTTGTTGGATTATGTGTGTCTAATTTGGTACGTGGAACTTCTTTGTAGCAACGGAATAGAAAATGAGATGAGAATAAGACATTCTAAAGTGTCACTCCAATGAGGGCTTAGAAACAAAGTATAAGAGTTATTTTTTCCTTTCAATCAAGCAACATGAACTGGAGTTAGTGCGCTAACCGTATTATATCTCATCGTTCATAAAGATTGTGGTTTAAAGGAAGGATGTGTCAGAAATACGTGACGCTGAAACCTGGAAAAAATCCAAAGTATAGGGGAAACGAAAACATCAAAAATTGGCAAGAAAAAATGTGGAAGCCACAAAATGAACATCCGCCACTCTAAGTTTCGGATGTAGTGCTCAGCAGAGCGTTCTGGCACCCTAACAATTCACTCCTTAGATTCCCACCCACCCTTCACTTGTCTTCATTCTTCGCTAAAGAAAATCAAGTCAGTCCTCCGTAGATACTGGGTCCCCTCGACAGAGCGTAGCGTGTCAAAAAAAAAGAGAAAAAAAAAACAGCATCCTTCAGAAAAACAAAACAAAAAGAGAAAAAAATAAAACGAACTGAAGACGAAAGCGTACGAGAATGTAACAATAATGGATAAAATAAATAGAGACAAAAATCGAACGGAGACGAAAAAATATGAAAAATTGAATACATCGGCGCTGAAGAGAAGCAAGAAATCGAGAAAATCGAACTGGGAGGGGAAAGCAAACAAAAGAAGTTTCAGCGACACCAAACTAAAATAAATAAGAAATAGTACGCATACTTTTCATAGATACTGAAATGCATAGAAAGTTTCGAATAGAATAGGAAGACTTCCGCTTAAAACAACAGCATACCTCAAATTAAAATGAAATCGAAATGCTGAAGGTAAAAATATTTAGGTTTGGGAAGTAACTCTGAAGAAATAGATTCGAAGAGGGAAAACTATATGGAAGAAAAATTCTCAAATTTGTAAACACAAGACCTGCAGATGAAAATAAGAAGAACGGAACTCCTAATGTTGCGTTCTATTAGAAAAAAAAAATCTATGATCTCTGGCCTTGCATTAGAATTTCCAGGAAATATTAAAGAATGAGAGGGTAAAGAAAATGGAAAATGAGAAATAAAGAAGAATATATACAAAGCTGGAAAATATTTATTTCGCAGCCCTTAATTTTCCACAGAAAGAAGAGGAAACTTTTTTATGGTAACCTTACAAAAAGAAGAAAACGTGGAGCGAATCTTTCGAACTTTTAATGCACACTTTTGTTTTCAATAACACCTGAACAGGGTATAAAAATATTTAAATTTTAAAAATATGCTTAAACTTAATAACAACATTTTGTTCTATTAATTTTGCGTGATACAATGCAATGAAAAATTAGTTCATTACCAAAGCTCAATTTAAAAAAAATCAAATATACATAATTCCTCAATTTCACCCGATACAGACAGCACGAATAAATGAATGAATAAGTTTATAAGATTAACATTTTACTTCTAAAAACAAAATTTATAACTTTTGAAAATTTAATGTGGTTTGAATCGTTAAAAAGTAGAAAAACAAGTATAAACTTAATTTAATGAGGATCAATATGTGAGGTATTGAAAATTCAATAAAGAAAAACATGAGAAAATTGACACGTTCTGAGCCAAATACACATAAAATGAATAAATCAATAAATACTCTAATAGGTTAAAATTTAGCTTTGATTAATAAAAATTAAATTGTATGTGAACAAATGTGTTGAAAATAATGTGTTATTACATTTCAGAAAAATACATTTATACGGTAAAGCTGCTTAAAAGCCGGTGCAGTCAAATCCAGAAAACAGCGTATTTGCAAAAAAAAAAAAAAAAAAAAAGACAGCGTAATATTAGTAGTAGCAGTTAACTAGTGTGCAATGCTATTTTTTTAACCTCGCTATTTTGCCCGTAATTTAATACTTTGCAATTTTCCGAGATAAACCCATTTTATCTACTACATTTTTAGCGTCGTATGTTTAAAAATCATTGTTTCGTGTGACAATAAAATGCTTTAGTAACTTAAGTCTATTCCAAAAGAATTTGTTCGGATAATTCTCAACAATTCCAAACTTAAAATTTCTAGAAAGTCAAAGTCATTTCGTCATGCATATCCTACTTGTGTAATACATTTTTACTGCAACAAGGACATGTGCTTGACATTTGAATAAAGAAAAGTGACCTGCCTTATCAGCAAAAAGATTGCTGAGATAAACATTTTTCACGCGCTCAACTCGCATTTTAAATTCCGCGTCCTACATGTGCTTCTTTCATTTCCTCAAAGAATTTGCATTCTATTGAATCTTCGAAGTCAAGATTTTGCTCCACAGCATCTGTCCGTATTTTTTTAGAATTTGGTCTTTCTTTTAAAGAATACTTATTCTCATTTCAAATATTCACCTGGAAAACAGATTGCTTAGTTAATATTGAAGGAATTTAAACGCTGTTACATTTGGGATGTTTCAACATTTTTGTCGATCTTCATAAAAATAGCATAAAAAGTGCAAATGTGGTTTAAATTCTTCTATTTTCGTGAAATATAAAGGGGCAAAGGACTTCTTAGACATTGATATGAACACAGATGTTACAAAAAGGGGTAAAAACATAGGAAGGTTTTGTAACAAATAAATAGTTATGAAATACGTCGTAGTATGTATGACAATTTCTTGAACTTAGTGTGTATATACTTTTTTACATATTTGATTAAAATGCTAAGAATGAAAACAAAGTGATTTTAAAATTTTAGGTCATTTTCTCGGCATTACCTAATTTATATATGTCTGATAATATGGGAACTAAGCTTAGTAAACTGCTTCTATACTACTATTTTAGATAATGAAGAGCTTTTGTCACCGTCGTCCCATTTTAATGTAACATGCCCTTTATGATTATCAATGACAAGTAAAAACTGTAACAATGTTGCATAAAGTGTTAAACGTTCTATAGTAGCAAGCTGCTAAATTACCTTTTACCTTATTTTAGTTTACCTCCCTGCTGGCTCTCGCTCATCAATCCCCTCGTTGATTTATACAGTTGCTGCTCCGTGATGTATACAGTTGCTGAGGTATCTTGATATTTGCACTTGCTGACTGACGAAACTATTTTTAATCAATTGTTAAAAAGTTGATATTTTATGTTAACCCAAACGGCGTATTTAAAAGAATGGTGAATATAATAATTTCTTTACAATAAATGAATTCATTTTTGTCGATACGCAATTGTTGCTAACTTTGAATGAAACTGAACACTCGTTACATTTTAATGTTTTATTATCTATTTTGGTTCTATCACTCATATATTTGTTTTAAATTTATTTAAACTAATTTATTTAATTTTTAAATTTATAAAAACATTCATTTTTTCAGTTACGCTTTCATTTTAAAAAAATGAATGTCGCAAACTATTTCAAACATTTCCAACGAATTTTCTTTTCTTATAAGTTCAACATAATACTAATAAAAACAACCATATTTTAAGATGCAAAAAATAATCGAAATTACTCTGGGTTTACAAGCTAAAGCGCCAAAATTTTCTTGAAGCAAAAGGGGGAAAAAAGCAATTTAAACGTTCTTAAGACCTTAAACATGCTCTCAGATTCGTTCGTTTCTTCACTAATTACTGAGTCTAAAACTCCTTAACATATTTTTTTCATCCAATTCAATTTACCTTCTATCGCTTTTAGCCAAATTTATTCTTAATAATTTTCGTGTTTTGACTTGAGGGGATATTTGAACGTACTTTAAACTGTGTTTTTTCCTCCTATTTTCCCGTCGAAGGAAGCGAATTGAAAAGCTAAAAGCAGACTTATTGTAACCGTGTTGAATAATCACGGCTTTGCCATCTTAACTTCCTTTGCCCCAGGCTCTGGATCAACCCCCTTCTAAGAGGATACTCCCTCAAGATGCTCAGTAATTTGGCAATTCTCGCTTGACTTTTTCCACGGATTTTTCTTAATTAAAAAGAATGGTCTGCTTAATTTCCCCCTTTTTTTCAGACGCTTTTTTTTTCTAGTTCCCTGCTTTTCCTTTGTGTGTAAAGAACTTTAACTGCAAGAATCGATTAAACGACAGCCCTTTTTCTCAATGTTTGTCAATCGAATTCGAGAAAAAACTACTGTTCTTTTTTGTATAAAATGGAGACTTAAATTTATCCCGAAACTTTTTTCAAGAATATTGAATTTAATGATAAATAAACTACAATTTTATTGTTTTTACGTATGCGTATAATACCTGAGTGTTTTTAATGACTATCAAATATTTCTGAAATATTTTTTTTAAATCGACAAATCAAAATAAATATTTCTGTGTTGATGAAATACAACTATGAAGCATAAAACATATTTATTTAACTGCAAATGTTTATTTGCGTCGTTGAAAATCGTAACAGGAATATTCAAAGCCATTACATATGTCTAGAGAAAAAATAGAAGTAATTCGAATTTAATTTTTTAATTATTTGTTACATAACGCAGATTGTTTGTTTCGTTTTTGAGATTTTGTAAAAAGAAAATAAAACGTACAATGCAAAAATTCATAAAAGTAAATTCAGAGAGAGAAAGAATATTGTCATCTAGGAATACAATGAACATCGAGAAAAATCGCGAGTTCCTACACCATAGTAAATTTTTACTTTTTCCACTTTATTTCGAAAAGGTAACATCTCCGTTTAAAAAAAAAACAACTATTAGTATTAATTTATTAATTTTATGGCATAATTAAGCGAAAATCGTTTTAATTTACCAGTATTGCATTGCTATTACCTGCTAAAATAAAATAGTAAAATATCAGACCCGTAAAGTTTCTAAGCCCGTAAAGTTTCGAAAAAACGTCGCGAATATTCCACACACCATTTATCGCAGTTTTGCCGTTTCTCACGACTTTTGCGACCAAGCTCTACATGCCAAAGCTTCAGACAGAAAGTGCGAATAAACCATCTTGTTGTATTCCTAACAATTTTATAACAAGGTTTTTTATTTAAAAAAAAAGAAGGGACTGGCGGGTTCGCCTTTGTCGCATGGAATGCCTCAAATGCAATGGAATATACTTTCTGTGTAATATCAATTTCTCACAAAATGGATGTCCATGGATAGTGACTTACATGTTTCAATCAAGTAGAATTGCTTCTGGGGAAAAGTTATAGAAAGTAATACTATTAGTCGCGCAATAACGTTTCGCCAAGTAGCACCAAGAGAGTTGACGCCGCATTTTTAATCAATCAAATCTCCTTAGATTGTATTTATGAGAGTTACCGCTGTTCTATCTTGAAAATAAATTTAGCGCGATATTCATACTTAGTCAATTAGTATACCAGTTGCAATTAATCTGCAGCAGATATTAAAATCCAGCTATATCTTACAAGGTAGATTCAGCAAAAGCTAGTCTTACATGCAGTCGTAAATCTAAGGGATCCGAATTACCCCCAGGCCTATCCTTTAGCAGCGAGCAACCCATTTGATGACGGGGTTATTTGGCACCGTCTTTTGGAGCAGAACTTATAGAGAAAATTAACGAACATCAGTAAAGCTTACCCGTGGGCGAAATTGCATTAGGAAATTTCATTTATAGCGCCATCATTGGCCGGCGAGCGCAGTCTCAAGAAAAGTTAGTGTAGATGGAATTTGCATAACGATCAGAAATGAGAGAGCGGGAAGGACGAAGAACAATTGCGGAATACATTTCGCTCTGTTGCAGCAAATGTGTGTTGGATTTTTGTTAAACGTGCGCTCCTCTCCTTGCTTGCATATCCCTCTTTGTATGAATTTCTAGGGAAAATGTTGTAGCATTTTCCAAATAAAGTATTACAATTATGCAGTAAAAATTGTCCTACGGAGTAATTTTATTCAACGCAACACTCAAAAACTTACATAGAAAACACTGTAAAAATGAATAAATAAGTAAAAATGTCAATGAATTATTTCAACAAATCAAAATATTGTCACATTTTGTGTTTGTTATTAATTCAGTCAAGAGTTCGACAACATAGGACTTAAAAAATGATATGGATTATAAAATACTGTTAAAATATGCTGCTTAAATAAACAAATTATTTATGTAGCTCCTTGTAATAAGGTATTTTGATTTCAAATATAAATTTATTAGATTCATAGTAACTGTTTAAACTTGGAGGGTGTCTATAAACACTAGATTATGTGTGCTCCTTTCGGAGTTCAAACTTTTATCTTTTAATCATATATATATATACCCTTTGATATAATAATACATGTGTGGCCTTTAATTGACAGTCTATCGGGTCGTCATTTCACCTTCCCAATACTATGGACAAATATAAACTAACACGCCTTACTGTTGACCAATACTCGAACTAACGTCTTTTGATGCACCAGCCGATTTGAGCCTTCGAAGGCTTCCTCAGCCAATCAGAATGCTTAAATCGGAGGTTCTAGTGTTTGACAGAGGTTCGCATCGGTTGTTGAATAATGCTTATAAAATAACACGTCAATTATGTAACACGCGAATGGATAATAAAATGAGTGAATGAAGGAATAAATGAATAAGTTAATCAATATGTATAAACCGTCGAAAAAAGTATATTTGAAGTAATTAAGAATAAAAGCTAATTGAGAGAGAGATACAGCTATATTATCAATTTAATATTGGTGTATACGGATAAACTAGGCTCGTATAGTTCTAGACGGAACTTCTTGTTCACGCTGTATGGGTAATGTATTGTCGATTTGTTGTAAATTTTTTATTTTTCTAAGCAAAATCTTACACTAAAGAAAAATATGCCTAATTTAATTTATTCTTTCTTTAAAATAACATTATTTTTATGCTGTCCAGTATGAAAAGGAATATTCTTCATTCGCGCCACGTTCTTCAGAAATGGAAAACAAAAATACGCACTTTTCTTCAAAAACGTTCTGAGAATATTCATTAACTGTATCTTCCAAGTTGCTGAGCCCAAATATTGTGGAAATGATATATTGTCAGCCACACATAAATAAAATAATGTTGTCACATTTTAGAAAGATTTGTTCTTTTCACTAACAAATGCCTTATTGAAAACAATTATTTGTTGGGTAAAAAAATATCATCTAATGAGTGCATTGATAGGAAGCGATAAAAGACAATTCATAAACTGAGAAAGCTACCTTGAATCGTGTTTCGGAATACTTTTCCCCCAACTCCCTACCCTTTCAGCATAAAGTCTATGTATTGCCGCGAACTGCGTTGAAAGTGATGCGCTAAAGAAAATGTTTAGTGTTGGATGACGTTCACAATGTTAGTTGATCGAGACTTGACAGTACCAATATGCTGGCTGTTAATTTAATAAAGGATTGCATTCGAAAATTCTTACATTATATTACAATAACTAATTTCAATTTTAAGTTTTAAGAAAACATTCCAAAGATCAGGTGTCAAAATCGGCATTGATACAATCGTAGTTAATTAAACTAATTCTGTGGGTCATACATGATTATATTTACTATATTTTAAAGAAGATTTAAATTGTTTATTTATTGTTATTTTTTAATACAATTATAATAGCTTGCTCAATCCAAGAAAAAATGAACATTTGCTTGGGGAAAAAAATCCTTAAAAATTCCGAAATTTCTGATTACTAATTAAGCCTATATTTTACAATAGTATTTTGTAAAACTAATAATTAACATTTCATCAATTACATTCTTTCTAATTAATGAATCATTAGCATGCACAAAAATATTCACCTAAAATTCTTTCATGTTTCATGTCTTGTACAGAGCAAATGATTTATTTAGCACGGCTCAAATTACATATACATAAAAGGGAAAGTATAATAAAAAACCTACCATGTAGAGCGCATTTAATGTTTTTCATCAGTGAAAAAACATACATTTCATTACGATTAACTATTATGTCACTCCCGCAACCAAAAAGAGCCATCTAAACATTTCACAAGAAAACGACAGAACTATTTGTAATCAAGCTTCTGATCTAAACGCAGTTTAGTGAGAAATATATAAAAAAATATTCATGCAGTTAAATACACCTTTAAATACAGTTATTTTTCGTTGCAGGTGTGAATTTTATACAATATCACATACTTAGAGAAATATGAGATAAGTTCTAAGCGGCTTACTGAACTCAATCGCAGTTAACACTCT
Source organism: Octonoba sinensis (assembly GCA_038502835.1). Classification (NCBI taxonomy): domain Eukaryota; kingdom Metazoa; phylum Arthropoda; class Arachnida; order Araneae; family Uloboridae; genus Octonoba; species Octonoba sinensis. The sequence continues at coordinate 201,451,459 of CM076598.1, read as the reverse complement.
TTATAGCTGTTAATAGTCTTCCTAATAATGTACACAATTCATTATCAACAGTTTCAGACAATCTGAATCACAGAAAATACAAATACAAATAAAAATACAAAAGTGACGACCAGCAACAGGCTCAGGGCCCAGCTAGGCTGGTCCTAGTTAATTTAGCAGTCCCCAATTAAGATCAAGATTTTTCTTAAAAGTTTTTACCCCACTGCAATTAACAGTCGCTTCTGGTAAACTATTCCAATTGCCTATAACCTTATTGAAGTAGTAATTTTTCCTAATTTCAAGATAAGCCTGAGATTTGAAAAGCTTAAAACAACGACCTCTGGTTCCACTTTCAGCACATAGCTGCAGTCCATCAACATTTCCCATTTTAATGAATTTAAACACTTGAATCATGTCTCCTCTAACTCTTCTTTGCTCAAGACTATACATATTGAGCCTTTTAAGCTTTACCTCATAATCTAAGTCTAAACGACCACTTACCAATCTAGTAGCCCTCCTTTGAACCCTTTCCACAGTAAGGTAATATCATTTTTTAGGTACGGATACCAAAACTCAAAAGCATACTCCAAATGAGGTCTTACCAAACTTCTGTATAATGGCAATACAACTTCCTTAGACCTGTTCGAAATAGCCTTATTGGAAACCAACAAGCATCCTGTTAGCTTTGCTACTTACTATGCTACACTGCTGACTGGACTTGAAGTCGTGACTAATCACTACTCCTAGATCAACAACTGCTTCTGCTTCCCTAATGACGGAACCTTGTAAATAATAGGTTGCATGTTTATTCCCATGACCAAAATGAAGCATTTGACATTTCCCAATATTAAAAGACATACCCCACTTAATTGCCCACCTAGAAATTTGATTTAAATCCTCTTGAAACTGATTGACTTGTTCCTCCGTGTCCACAATTCCCATGATTTTGACATCATCAGCAAAAATATTGATGTGCCCAGAAATACTCTGAGTAATATCATTAATAAAAATAATAAATAATATTGGCCCTAAAACTGAACCTTGTGGAACCCCACTCAAAACATCAATCCACTGAGAATAATTGCCCTTCACTACTACTCTCTGTTTCCTCCCAGTCAGCCAATTTTTAACCCAAATTAAAGTTTTTCTACCAATACCAATATAAGCAAGTTTGCTAAGAAGAGCTTCATGCGGAACTTTATCAAACGCATTTTGAAAGTCAATGTAAACAACATCAACGCACTTAAGATGCAGATGGCAGTGGATATTCTCTTTAAATATCTTAAAGATAAGTTGGAATGTAAAATACTGCATAGATTTTCAAACGGGTAAGCAGCTAAATTTAAAATTAGGCATAAGATCTTATCCCGAACACTTTTCCCGATGTACTATGACATTCAGGCAACGTGGTCCTTATTTGCCACTTCACATGGAAAAGGAGTTAATTTATCCCTCTCCCCTGTTAGCACGAGGCCTTATAGGGTTGCCCTCTCCCGGGCACGGGGAATGTTCTTTACCGCTACGAGAAAGGTTTGCTGGGCACTAGCCCAGCCTAACTAACTCTTGCTTCATGGAAAAGGAGTAGGTGCAACTGAAAAGAAACTTGTTTTTACAGTTGTTCTTAGAAAATCAGCAGTAGTGGGAACAGCTTCAGAGTTTGTGAAATGTGAGAAAGATATATAAGAATGGTAAAGTCCTTATGTGTTCTTGAAAGTGAATTAAAATACTCGGTGAACGATGGACAAAAATAAAAGCTGTCTAACATATCCAGAACATGCTTTACATCATACCTGTCAAAGTACGAGCTGCGAATGATAAATTAGTTGAAAAAACAACAAGGGCAATATTGGTTGGTTAGAAGAAAAATGTGAGTTAAAAAAATGCGAAGTTAAAAAAATATTGCCGTAGAACTGTAAAGCTGTTATCTGCACCTCCAAAAAAATATAAAAAAGAAAAATCAACATTTCATCGAAAAATTACGGAACCAGGACATTCCATTAGATTATCTGAAACAACTTTCTGATAATGTATATATTTAGCCAGGAAAAAATAACATATCATGAGAATCTAAAAGTTATAATGTAAAGAAACTTGCAAACCAAAGGCTGGAAATGAAATTAATATGATGCATGTTATATATTTAGTTGTTTTACACTATAATAAAATTTTCACGCAATAAAAAGTCTCTGTAAACCGATACTATGCAGCTACATATCGTACGGGTAAGGCCCGTGACAAGACTCACACCCGCAACGCAAGGTTAAATATTTATAAAAAACATAAGAAATGACATGTCACCTTAATTTCTTTTGGATGATAGCGCATACATTTGTGTTTACTAACAAAAAAATCGTACATTTATCTAATTTGCAGAAATTCGGATACTTATATTGGAAAGTGAAAGTGTGTCTTTTTTTTTATGTCACATCCGCAATTCGTACAAATTATTTTATGTATATTTCTCTAGAAAGTTGGTATTACATATCAATGTACATTAAGGTTATTTGTATTCAAATATATAAAAATTAAATTCTAAAATGTAAGAATATTTAATTATAGTGAATTATGGTGGGAAATATTTACGTACAATTACGTCACACCCGCAACAATAGATTGAGCAAACTTGTTATTCTGTTGATTATTTAGCAAAGTACCATATGCGGTTCCTATTTTCTCTTCTTGTTGATTCATTTCCTATTTTTTGCTATAAAATTATTATTACGCCAATTATAATAATTAAATAATTATTACCTATTATTTAACCTACTTCTGTATATTTTTAAATAATAAATCTGACAAATAGTGTTTCAGAGCCTCACACTCAGACTCCTTTTTAGCCTACTTTCCCCTAAAAGTAAAAAAAATAATAATAAAGCATGAAAGAGGGCTTAATGTATCGTGAAAATATCGTTAGAAATCAAGAAAAGTCAAAAATAAATTAAGTAATTAAATAAAGATTGAAAAATAAAAAATTTAAAAGTAGGGTTTTGAGATGGGGGAAAAAGTGTGTCTGTCGGTCCCCCCCCCCCCTAATAACTTTTGAACGAATTGTCCGATTCGAAAAATTCTTTTTGCATTCGAAAGATCTCGGCGAGAACATCTCATTTCCATATTTTATTATGATTTGAACAATTCTTTGTTCAGTTTTGAACAGTTCAAAAGATTTTAACATTAGCGCCTATGGGCGAAAATGAAGCAAATTATGTAAACTCTGGGTACAAGATCCAAGTTCCAATGAACAAGCTCACTGGAAGAAGTTCTTGGCGTGAAATATTGATTTGAACAACTTTTGTTCATTTTTGAACAGTTGAAAAAAAAAATTAACATAGTGCCTACGGGGAAATTTCAATCCTATATAAATCCTGATCTAACGGGGCGATTTGCTTGGAACAAACTTTATCGGAAATCTCTTATGACGTAGAAGATGTACAGATAAAAAGTTCATCCAGAACTAACGAGCCTATTTTCTTATGAAATTTTTCGATCGGGATTTTCAAGAATATTTTTGAATTAATGAAAGATTAAATGAATAAGCAAAATAATGAATGAATAAATGAATGAGTAAATGAAAGAATGAATGAGTGAATATGTATTAACCGTTGAAAACGGTGTATTTGAAGCAATTAAGAACAAAATCTGAATGAGAGAGAGAGAGAGATAGCTAGATTATAAACTTGAAGCTGGTGTATACGGGAAAGTAGGCTCGTATAGTTCTAGAGTGAACTTCTTGTTAAAATAATGAAGAGCGCCGACCTAATAAAATGAATATAATCTCTAGAGTGTTTATTAAAGTTAAGTTGGATGTTTTGAATTAATTTTGTTAATGAAAATACACAATTAATATAAAAGCGTATTGTTTTTCTAGAAAACGGCATCAATGTAAATTAATTTCATTAAACCTTTTTTGAATAAATCATTCATTAGAATAATTATTTTCATAATTTTTCTCTTTTTGGAGATACTATTTTGGAGTACTATCCATTTTGCTTGGTAGAATTAATTAATTGGCTTTTTAATCATGGTGGATTTTATATCATGTAATAAAGCTATGACAAAATTCCTAACAAAAGATCAAAATCACGCATAGCAATAGTGATTTTTTAATGGTATTTAATCTTTCTATTTTGTAATATTAATTTAGGTTATTAATTTAAACATTATTACTTTTGATGTTTTCAATATGATGGTGTATTATTGATGCTTCTAATAGTAAGATTAGGGCAAGTAAGTTCTTCATTAGTACCAATGTAAATACGGCAAACATTTGAAACAAAATTGCATCCACGTGTTTCAGAGTAAGGAGGAGCCTTTTTTCAATGTGTCTTGCTTAGGGTGCAATTAATTCAGAATGCTGTCATCGCAGGGGTTTATCATTCAAATTGGTTTATCTTTTAAAGCTGAAGTTCGATAACTTTATTTTTTTGAATGTCACTTTTGTGAAAGTAAACCAGTCTCCATTGAAACAAATATTTTATTCTCCTTTAAATTCCGAAATATAATACTAAAGAGATTAGTTGCATTATTTAGAGCGTATGATTAAGATGTTAGTACTGTTTAAAAAACTAAGCAAGATTTGAATAAGTGTCTATAAATTATACATATACATTTTATGTACGAATATGACAAATATTATATGTGTTTTTTATAAATTATTTTTATTTTTATTCTTTTAACAAATGTATAATTTTGAGAAAGCTTGTACGTGGTTGTTATAAATTATTTTTTATTTACTGAAGTATACCAATACATTTTTATTTTGTATTTTCAGTTATAGCAACAGCTTCTTTGGCGTATTTTTCAAAGGTATGTGCTTATAATTTTCCATTTTTACATCGTTTGCTATGCTTCTTAATTGCTTCAAAATAAATTTAGCAATTCGAGTTATTTATCATTTATTTCTGTCCTAAGAAGTATAAGAAAAGGAAAGAAATCCTTTTAGTTATAGACATGAAAAAGGTGAACTTTGATGGTATAAAATATATACCGTCTAACAGTTCATATCTATCGGAATTATTTCAATACAATGATGTCCATGATATTTTTCTAAAAAGGAACCACCGAAGAACATGTTACGTGAAAATAATTTCCTTTCAGAAAAAGGAATTTTCCAGTTTGCACTAAAAATTATAAAATATATTGCAATCTGACCAGTGAATGAACACTTAAGGACAATTTCATTTTGAAAAATTCATAATAAATTTGGAAACTGGTATATGACACTAAAAATATTTTGATTGGTTCATGTAATTATTTCGAAAATTGGTCGAGAAATTAAATGGCGCTATTCCAGATTGTTTTGGGTGTTAAAATTAAAATAATGGTATAATAATCAAGTAAATGAACACTTAAGATTTTAGTTAAGTTTCCGTGGATTCTGCTTTGGGAAAGGGTACAAATGTGGGTGGGATCAAAGTGGGAGTAGTGTGGGACAAAGATCGGGATTTCGGGTGCATCGGATATCCGGTGTCCCTTGTGTGACAGATTTGTCCGAACATCCGAGCTGATATTTTATCCGACCAATGTTTAAATACATATAGAATCTGACAAATAGTTAAATACCCGGTTTCCCACCGATTTTTACATATCCGGAATCTGTCTGGATTTTATACATCCGCTATCCGACAGATTTTTTAATAATAGTTATCTGACCCTATTTATATATCTAGAATCCGACCCATATTTTGAGTAACTGATTTCGGACCGCTTATTAAATATCCGGAATCCGAGCGGTTTTTAAATGTCCGGTATCCGATCTATTTTTGAACCTGATCCTATTTCGAGTATCTGACGTATTATTCAAAAATCGGTCGGACACCAGATATTTCAAAATTGATCAGATTCCAGATAGTTGAAAATCAATCGTATACCGGATAAAAAAAAAAATTGGACTCCGCATATTTAAAAATCGGGTGGCATATTTAAAAACCCGGTCTAATACCAGATACTTAAAAATCGGTCGGTTTCCGGATATTTGAAAATCGGTTGGATACCAAATATTTGAAATCGGTCGAATAATTTATATATAAAAAATCGGTTGGATTCCGAATATTTAAAAATCAGTCGGATTCCGGATACTTGAAAATCGGTCAGGTATTGAGTATTCAAAAATCGGCCGGATAGTGTATATTTGAAAAGCGGTTGGATACCTGATATTTAAAATCGGTCTGGTTTAGGGATGTAACGAATATTCGGCCCTTTGGCCGAATAGTGATTTCATCACCTAGCCGAATACTCGGCCTGGCCGAATACTAGGTAAGGTGAAATTCGGCCTGGCCGAATATTGTTGGACTATTCGGCCGAATAATACTGCTGCAGGAGAAATGTAAAAAAATAAGGAAATTAGTAAATTTTAAACATTTAAAATTGTATTATAATGATTGCGAAAGAATGCATTACTATATAGTTTTAATAAATAAAAATAATTTAGAAAAAAACTCCTTTTTCTAAAACTTTGTTTACGCTTGAGTGAGCAAAAACAGATTTTAAACTTGTAATATTGTATTTTATATTTATCATTTGCTCCCAAAAGCTGGCAATAGTTAATTATGATGGAGAATCTGAGGAATTTATTTTGCTATTATCAATAAAGTGAAAGTCAGACTTTGTTTGGGTAGACTGATTTATTGTGAATATTTTTTTTTCCTTTCTAATAGGGCTGCGTACGGTCATTAACCTTTGCAGACCTGGTACGTACCCCGGTAATCGGCATCCATTTTTTCAAGTAGCACCACTGTCGGTGGATGCCATTGCCACTGAGAATTTGGACGCTCAGTTTCTCCTAGATGGCGGCACCTGAGCTCTCATTTGATGCGACTTACACTAGGTATTTAATTTAGCCGAGAGTATCCATGCCAAACGGATACTCAATGGATCTTTAACATGCGACATGGGCGCAAACGGTTTTCTGCATCTTGAAAATCCATCGACTTGGGCCAGGTTTGAACCTGCGATCTTGGGCGTACGAGACTTGCGCCTTACCATTACGCCACCCTGTCGACGATTTTTTGTGAATATAGGGTAAGAGATAAATGGGAAATGCGTAAAATATTTAGATAGCATAAGTTATAGGGGTTTTTGAAAATAAAAATATATTCCAGTTAAGCGTGTTAAGATTTAATAGATCTTTTAAAAATAGGTATAAAAACCCTAGAAAATAAAAATATTAACTTTTATAACTTTTAAAATATCTTCATAAAACAGTTTTGAGCAAGGTAAAGTTCACTAAGCAAAATTAGTTCTTTCATTTGAATTAAATAATTAGTAAAATAATGATAATGCTTACTACCGTAAAACCTGTCATTTCTATTGTAGGTGAAATTCAAAGTTTTATTACATACAAAACAATAGAAATAATAGATTTATTTTAAAGAGTTTTAAATTCTTAACAAGCAGAATTAAATCATACATTATAGATTGTGTGTAATGGATGTTTAACTTTGTGAATAATTTTAAATTTGACAAATACTTTCTATTACAACGATTTTCTAGAAATTTTAATATTCGGCAGACGAATATTCGGTATTCAGCCTAGGACATTGGCCGAATATTCAGTTTCGGTCTGGAAGAAATGGCCGAATATTCGGTATTCTGCTAATTCGGCCAAATCACTATTCGTTACATCCCTAGTCTGGTTCCATATATTTAAAAATTGGTCGTATTGCGGATGTTTAAAAATCGGTCAAATACATTCAAAAATTGGTCCAACACCAGATACTTAAAAATATTCGGAGTCTGGGTAGTTAAAATTGGTCTAATACCGGATATTTAAAAATCGGTTGGATACGATGCCTACAAGGTGGGTCGCGTTCGTCCCTACCCTTCAGTACTCCAATGTTCTGTCACTACAAACAGCAACATAAAGTATCCTTACTAGTAAAAAATCATGTGCTCATTTACTGGTTTTCCCCCCATTGCTCCGGTCAGTGACTGAAAACTACCTTATTTCAAAATCTACACATGCTACAATGATTGAAACAATTCAAATCATTTCCTACAAATGTGTATTTCATTTTCCTTCTATAGAAGTAGAAATTAGTACTAATGAAAGCAGTTAATATTAATAAGAGTACTTATATTCGCCAGATTAATCTAATGTTTGTTTAAGAGAATCTGGGAGTTTCAAGTACAAAAAATTCATATTTTTTCAGGAAAAACTCACGGGATCAAAATAATCATTCAAGTGTCAGATAGCTTGAAATTGAATGAAAGAAAGCTCTAGTGGCTAATTTATATAAAAATGATCTTTCAAAGCCTTTTTTTTAAAGAAAACTATGTTGTTGAGTGAATGAAGTGTTCATTCACTGGGCAGATAATCCCTATATTTTATTTTTTATTTTTTTTTGTTTTTGTTTCTTTAATTTATGTTTAAGTGTCGCACAAAAACGTTCGATAATAACTTTCATCTAAATTAAAGATTGTGCTTGATAACAAATACCATACGGTTATAAATATCATTGCATATATTTATGATTTATCACATATCTTATCGAATAATTTTTATCAAAGGTTTCAATAAAGATCATGTTTTATTACGTTACAACATACAAATGCAGCAGTCTCTTTCGGATGAGAACTTAAATAACATTTTCTGCATTGGTAAAAGAAAACCAAAGAAAGCTCCCCTTTGTAAGAAAGCTTATGTTTCATTAATGCTGTAATAAAACAATCAAGGAACCATAAACTAACTTTTAATCGACGATAGATGCGGAGCGGGTCTGACCTAGACGCGGTAAGATGTTCTTGTCGTTCCTTAGTAATTAAGCTGCACTGGAGATAAAATATACGTTCTCACTAGGGATTTAAGGGGACTTGGCACCTTTTGGCATCTTTTTTTATTTAATAACTTTTACCTATTTCATTTGTATATTATGAAGTGCTATTGTTCAACAAAATGATTTTCACATGAAAAATCCAAATTCAATCAACCGAAAATTTTAAAATTTAATTTAAAAAAAAAATCACGATTTTAAATTTCCTTCTTCTTCTTCCTTTCTTGATTTTTTTTTTACCATTTTTTAAAGCTACCTATTATAGTATGGTTTACAATATTAGGGATGGGTTTTGCTATTAATTAATTAGTTTTTGAGAAAAACGTTTTTTAAGTTACATCGATGGTAGAACACAGAAAAAAAACAACTTTTGTTACATTTTCATTTTTAATTTTTTTTTAACAAATATATAGCAAAATCCATCCTTAATTTTATCAAGCACATCATATTGAACACACACCAAAAATTTCAAGTTGCTACATGATTATATGTAGAAGTTTTAGCATTTTAAGTACTACAATATTGCGAAAAAACACAAACCGAGAAAACGCAGTTTAAAGAATTCAAAACCCTACTAAAACATCAGAAATATTTGAATTATCTTACTTCTTAAATACATTTATATTGGTTGTATCGCTTCAAAACTTTGCTCAGATATACTAGGAAAGTCAAACCACATTTTAACAAAAAATTGAAAAATTAAATTACTCCCCCACATGGCAGTGGGGAAGTAATTTAAATTTTTTAGTTTTTGTGTTGGTTTTACTTTTAGATTTTAAATTATTTAAAATCTTTGCCTGCTTGGTAAAAAACATTATAAATTACAGATAAATTAATTTGTAGTAAGTACATATTCTTCCGATTATTAGTTTTGTTTTTATACTAGTGTCTTCACATCGCACAAACTAATGAAGCATATCTATCAGCCTATGTGGGATCGGTTCTTAACTTAAATAAGTTTTAAACAAAATTGACATAATACAATTTTACGCGAGATATTGCACTAAAAATATTATACTATAAATTATCTCAAAAAGTATACATTTTTGAGCGCAAGCCTGCAAAAGCAACCTGTAAATTATTAACAAAAATTAGCAGTTATACAAGCTCGTTTTAGTCACATAATAAAAACTCTGTTATTATAAACTCTTTAATTTCCTATAGTACCAACGTGGATTGTGACACCAAGAGATACGAGATTTTCTTAAAAATTTACAACACAGCGTTTTTCTATATCTTCAACAAAGAGCAATGGAGTCCACCCTTTTAGTTGAAATGCATTTTATCCCCTTTTTGTTGAATCGCACATTACTGTTATATGGAAGGGAAACTAACTGTTCTAATATGTTAACATTTTACAAATTTATTTGTTATTGTTTCAAATTTGTATATTTGATTTAACAAACATATCTGACTAGATACAAATTTATGTATGAGAAAATATTTAACTTAATTCAAATTTAACTTAATCTTCCAAAAACATATTAGAATATTTCCAAGTATAACTAAACATTGTAAACGAATTTGTACTGTAGTTTAATATGTGTTAATTCAAGAGAATTTTTTTTAAATTAAAATTGGCTTCTATTTCTGCTAGGTATACAGACAAAGAATGACCAAATTAAAAAAAGGTAAAAATAGAAATATATTTAAAAAATTAAATCAAAACGTCACATTATTTACACAGTTAAAAAAAGTTAAAAGAAATATATCGAAGAATTTGATTTCGTTAGTATGCACTACACTCGATAGAATTTCAAACTTAGTGCATTGTTTTTATTATACTTTATTAATGTGGCAGTTAATAAAACAATTAGTAAGATTTTATTGATTAAAAAAAAACCAAGTAAGTCATATATCATCAAGATAAGCAATAGAGAAAAAAGTTTCGAAAGATTTTTCCACGCTAGAGATGAATTAGGCTAAAACATCATTTCTGTTCCAATGTCCGTATATTTCGCTAATTTTTATCGCATTACATCCCAGTGGCTGGTTCTTTTATTGCATACCATCAACTGATGGAGCAGTTTAGATATCGAAACGGGTGGAATTGCTATGATTGTTTAACCAATAATGCCGGATAAAAGGGGAAAGAACCCATCAATAATCGGGCTGCTGGCTATGAAAGCTTTATTGATTCGAGAGACCCTGGTTATCCATTTCACCGAGGAAAACATCCGGTCAAGGGAACAGTTGGTGCACTAAAGAACAGCTTATTCGCTTAAACGCTTTTTGCATTGAGACAACGTAAATATTTGAAAGCCGATGAATTACTTTCAAGACTGCAATTTACTTTCGATAATTCTAAATCGAATCGAATTTCAGGGAAAAGGATCATCCCAAATAGTTTCCGGCACTGTGCGTTGTATGCAAAACAGATATCGACATATTTCGTTTTATTAAATATGTGTCTCAAGTAGAAATACGTTATAGCTTTCAAAATATCTATAATTTGACTTATTAAGAAGTCCACCACCCCCTCAGAGACAGATTTTTGAACTGTTCTTCAGAAAAGTTTGAAAGTAGAGATCAGAACATGTTGTACCATGTAATAATATTTATAGCACTCATGTACGTGTTTAAATTGTGTGTAGGTTGTAATAATCTATGGGTGATAGCTAGAGAGGTGTGTATTGCTGTGTTTTGTCATGAACGACCCTTGAAAAATGATAGATAATTTACAAAATGATGACGATATTACAAATAACTATTTATTTTCTACAAAAGTTTAATTTATTCAAAGCATTCAGTTACTATTTGGTAATTATTCTCCTCAGCATCCAGCTCTGAAAAATAGTTGCACGCTGCCTGGCCATTAAAAATGCAACGCTAGGAAGGAATGATCTGACAAACGTCAAAATCTCGTAAACGGAAGAAGAGGTTAGGATATGTAAATGATTAGTATTTCAGCACATTTAGACGATGCAGAGGGACAAACGACATCTGAAGCACTGCATAAAATAAAAGTGTTTGACCTTCATTAATACATGGCGTATTCGATTGTTGCACTGACCTGCACGGTCTCCTGATAAGTCACCCATTGAAAACATCTCGTTATGGGATTCTGAGAGACTGGCCCGGCAATCCTTCTTCAACTATTGTGGTTGATGAAGTGTGGTATGGATTTGAAGCAACGTGGAATGAGTTGCCCGTTTTAGTCATCCAAGCCCATTTCGAATCCATCCCTAACCGGATAAGGGACGTTTCCGCTATTTTTGCACCTTAATAAGCCCCCAAACTGCTTACAAATTTATTCATTTTGTTTTCATGCCATACTCTTTGCGTACAATAACTATATTTTTTGCATGTATTTTCCTTTATGATGTTATTTTAGTGTCCAGCAGTCTAAGTAGAAATACGATATGAAGAATATGCATACTTTTTTTCATAGCATAATTATGTAATTCGATAATTTTAATTAAACATTTAAATAAAATGAGACTATTTTACTTTTTGGGAATCCACACATCCATATATCCATGATGTATATCGTATATACTTCAGGGCTCATATAGATTGCAATTGCTTTTTTAACTTTGTCTATTTGAACTCTGTTCGGAGGAAGATACATTAAAGCCCTTGAAACTGGTCTTTGTTTTCATCATCTGTTATTTTCTGTATTTTCCAACTTTGCCCTTCCTTATAATTGTACCATTCTCTATTTTCATTTAAGCATCTGCAAAAATACTGGAAAACATATTTTCAAATGTATTTAAGCGAGTATTCTACTGGATTTATACACGCGCAACATTCTTTTTTTTTCAATTGTTTCTACTCCTTGCTCGATTCTACATTCGAGTTTGTCGAAGCAATTTAAGTAACATTGCATCGCTGCATTTATGATAGACAATTACCGATCTCTTCTTCAGCATAAAAGTATGTTACTTCCTTTCATTTAATTAAATCTCATTTGTTAAGCCTGTGGTTTCACATTTCAAGCATGATATTTATCTTTCGTGAATATTTTTGCAGTGTGTGATTTTTTTTTCCACGACTCGGTTTTATTTATTGAAAATTATCTTTATTTAATTTTATTTTCCTTATATGTTTCCGTAACAGAACTGGTTTATAACGATTGTTTAGAGAATAAATAATTGGCATGATAACTGCTTTATGCAGATTCTAAAAATTGTTGATTATTTTTGTTCGTAGTAATGTTAACCCCCCATTGGACTTTACTTCCCATTTTTAACGCCAAATTTGTTTTTTGATGATGATTTACACCTTCGAATATTTCGAAGCAGCTTAAATTTTAACGCCGCTTCTTAGTATGACATGAACTTGATTATTTTGAAATTTTACTTCAATTATTTTTTTTTTTTGTCTTTATTTTAACAGATTATAAATTCAGATTTGATCGAGCTTCTTTAAGTATGATGTAAGGCTCTATGTGTGTAAGGCTAGGATGATGCAAGGGTAAACTAGAAAAGAATTGCATCTAGTATTTACTAGATGCAATTTGTTTTTAGTATTACTGGTGTAATGACAATCCAAAATAATATTAATTAATGCTTTTAAGATTACTGTCTAATCTTAAAGTATTCTAAGGTCTTTATATTTAACAACCAGGAAAGTTTCGACATTACAAGCGCTAATGTTGAAAAAAGGACGAATGCAAGTTGATGAAGGCTCAGAGCTAAGACCATAACATAACCCTTTCATACTTTTAAATTACTACCTATATCTAATTGACTAATAGTAAAGAGTAACTGTTGTGAAATATACGGGGAAAAATAAATTAAACCTTCAACCTCCTGTTTTTCTTTTAAGTACTAGTGCCTTTAAAATAATTCTTCAATAGAACTCACTCGCACGTTGTCTTGCATTTATAAATCATATTAATGAATCACATAAGTGAAAGCTTATGACAAAGCTTTATTCGTAGAAATGACGAATAGCTTTGTATTCAATAAATAAAACCTTGTTTATGATTAAACGATGATTTCTATTAAAAAATGTTCCCCTAATGTGAATGTATGTATATGAGATATTATGTGTTATTTTTATTATTCAGCACCGTTTAATTATGTTCAACATAGTTCTTTATTTTTGAAGGATAAAAAAAATATACATTCCTAAAACACGTCTTTGTTCAGTTGAACTACATAATAAGATACATTTCATTCTTGATTTTTTTTCACCGATTTTATGCACTTAAAACTAATTTCTGGAGTTGGGATTTTTTGCTTTCCTTTTCGCAAAGAAGTTTGTCTTTCTTTACTCGTTAAGATAATAGATTCGATAGTTACTGGAGTAGTACACAATTTGTTTTAACTTTAATAAAGAAAGTACTCTTTTCTGGTTTCAATGCTTAGATGTTATTATAATATTATGCATTTTATTTTATTGCAAAAAGTGAAGACAATTTATAGCCTGATTATGTTCAAGCTGCTCCTAAATTTGTATTTCTAAAAAAAAGTAAATTTACTTTTACTTTAATTTATTACACTTGTTAATTCATTCAATGCAATGGTCGTTTAATAGCGCTATTTTAAAGATTTAGAGAATGAGCGAATTTAGTTCTAAATACATACTGCATGGATTAGCAAAAAACCCTAGTTAGATGATGCATTTAAAACTCAAGCAAGAGAAAAAAGCATTTTTTAATGTACACATGTAAAAATCGATGCATTTTACTTTTGTTATCTTTACTTTCATTTTGGGACCTTTCACAAGTCGCATTGTATTTTTTGCTCATTGTAACATTTTATCCTTCATTGCTCGCAATATATGTTTTACTCTCTTCTTTACTTCTACATTAAAAAATATTCTTTACCATATGTCATTTACCAATTTTATTGGTGCATGACCGAAAATGTGTCTGGTTTTCTACTATTGCTGCCATTTTTAAGCAGTATTACTTAAAATGGATGACTAGCAGAGGAAAGATTAAATAAATAGGTATTTTTTCCTTCTACGAACAAAAAAATGGTTACTAAGTTAAACGTTGCAGGTGACTCAAACCGGAAACCATCTGCAGTCCGCTGGACGAAATATCACTCTCTCCTTCTTCTGCGTACATTTTATATGCTTCACTTTCTGCATATTTTGAACTTCTTAAGCTGTCTTTCCAAATAGATATATAGCTTTTTTATCCTACATTTTACAAACGAAAAGATATCTTTAAGTCATTAGTTTGATAGTTTTAAAACAAAACACTGTTTTCCTTTTCATAATTTTTCCAAATTTTTATGCAGTCATTTAGCAAACATGTATTAAACTCAACATAATACGTCACAATCAAAACTTTTACTTTTCTTTAACATTCTGCTTTAACCGAAATCATCATCATTGAATGACACTTTATCTACGACAAGATGCTGACATTTAAGTTTAATATATCTGATGACAAGCTACTGACATTTCGACTTCAATGTCTCTGAAACCAAACTTCGTGGTGCGCATTGCTTCAAAATTAAAATTAAAATTTTACTTCAATTTCCCTTTGAACATCACACACTTGGTTTTGAAACTACAAAATCATTAATGTCAAGTTGTAATCAGAAAGTGCGCACTTGATCTGGAGAAGCGCTCAAAGTCTAATAACTTTCTGGTGCCAAAAATGAATAATTAATATATTATAAGCTTACTTACGCCTATGCCCTTAGAATAAGGGTTCGAAGGGAAAGTATGCTAGGGTCAATATTTATTTAACGTCATCACTGCTCGCTGCTGCTTCCTATAAGAAAAGTCAATATTTTCACTTATGCTTCTTAGATTGGATTCTCTCGGTTTTCTTCTAGACGTGTGCATACGAAGAAAAAATAAATTGAAATTCTTTGCAGAAAAATTATAAGCTTTTTTACACACTTTATTGCAAAAAGTTATGAAAATTGTACGTTAAGGGGACTTGGCACCTTTTGACATTTTTTTTTATTTAAGGAATTTTACCTATTTCATTTGTATGTTATGATGTGCTATTGTTCAACAAAATGATTTTCACTTGAAAAATCAAAATTCAACTAACAGAAAATTTTAAAATTTAATTTTTTAAAAATTATTTAACAATTTTAAATTTCCTTCTTCTTTTTCATTTCTTGACTTTTTTTTACCAAGTTTTTTTAAAAGTACTTATTATAGTATGGTTTACTATTTTAAGGATTGGTTTTGCAGTTAATTAATTAGTTTTTGAGAAAAAAGTTTTTAAAGTTACATCGATAGTAGAACACAGTAAAAAAAGGGACTTTTGTTACATTTTCATTTTTTAAATTTTTTTTTAAAATATATAGCAAATTCCATCCTTAATTTTATCAAACACATCATATCGAACACACACAAAAAATTTCAAGTTGCTACATGAATATATGTAGAAGTTTTAGCAATTTAAGTACTACAATATGGCGAAAACACACAAACCAAGAAAACGCAGTTTAAAGAATACAAAATCCTACTAAAACATCAGAAATATTCGAGTTCTCTTACTTCTTAACTACATTTATATTGGATGTATCACTTCAAAACTTCACTCAGATATACTAGGAGAGTCAAACCACATTTTAAGCAAAAAATTGAAAAATCGTGATTTTCAGCTATTTTCTACATTTGAAATGTGCCAAGTCCCCTTAAATGTAGAAATAATATAAATTAAAATGCAGTACTTTGTATTAACGTCCGCGAAGTAAATAATAATAATAACGATAAAGATTAAAAACAAACTGTGACAAAGATTTTCATTATGATTCACAAGACAGGAACTAAAATAAACGAAAATGTTGGCTAAATTTTGACAAGCATACGTTTTGAAATAAGAGGGAGCTCTAGAATGCAGGAATTTAATTAATTCTAGTGTTATTTTCCTTATAAAATTATATGGGGAAACATATAATTATATGGGGACAGTAATTAAAAATATTTTCATTAATGTACATAACTGTTAGTTAGAAGTATTTCATTGTTTATTTAATGCTTTCCATAAATTCTTAATATAAGTTTAATTAACTCCAAACTTTTCTTTAAAAAAATCGCGTTTTGCTCTCTTAACTTCCCTATAATCCAATATTTTATGAGCTTCTAAACGCAAAAATAATAAATAAGAAAGTAAATAATAAAGTCTAGAGGAAGCACATATTATGCTATACCTTAATTTTGTAAGACGACCAATGCTTATTCACATGAATATCAAATGCTGATACATTCGTTTCCCAATTGTTGCACTATCATTTTGTAACAATGTCCTCTCTTAAGGCTACAAACAAAATTGGTAGAAATTCCAAAATGTTGAAAAGTATCTAATTTTATAGATATCTAGATCAAATGCCTTAACTACTTGGATTACCCATAAAATAGGGAAATGTGACTACATTAAACGGACCCAATCCACGGGTTATCCTAGTTGGGTGATTTTATCCATTTACAATGATATGCAGTCTTATGCTCGAGAAACGATCTACTATATATCATCTTTCCATGATCGAGAGCATTAACATTCTGCTTTACTTAGCCCGAAATATGTTGATTATTACCAATATCTTCAGGTGTTTCAGTACTGGTTAATGGGGGAACAAAGCTCGCGTAATTTCAAAGCAGGGTTAAATATGCATGATACCTGAAGGACTAGCACCAATTAACCTATCAAGAAAATGTGCTTTCGACGTATGTGCAAGCTTGCGTGCATGTATGATCAAGCTGATGACATTCGCTTTAAAAATAGCGTTTCATATTTAATCCCTACTAAACGAAATTTTATTTGAAACAACTGCATGGCGTCTGAGAATTTGATTCCCTTTACATAAAAACATAGGAAAATTTAAATTACTAAATAGAAATTAATAATAATGATGAAAGAATTGTGTGTTCTGCACGATTATATTCAAAAAATATATGTGATATTATAGGTGATAACAAATTAAACATAATTAGCTCATCTAAAGGGCTTTTCAATTAAAAGTTCAACTTGAGATAAACCTCAGTTTGAAGCTTGTTTATAATAAAAATAAGGAATTTGATACCAGAGAATTTTAAAAATAATAATATGAACCGACAGAATAAGTAGTTCATGTAGTGCACGCTTTCAGAAAACATTTGTGAAGAATGAAGTAACTCACGGGAAAATTATGATAGTAATTGTATAATTTTAAGTATCCTCCTTCAATAATTTATTCTTAAGACAAACATTCAACTATGGTTTACTGAAATTAGTAAGTGATCAGTTAAATTTTCTAAACACAATGCTATATAAAATAAAACTCTAAATGCAGTTACGGTAGCCTTAAAGCTAAGAAGTTTACTGATGATTAGAAATACCCATCAGAGATAATATAAAATTGGGACGTCTATGTAAGCCACGATACGATTGAAATCCTTGTGTATGCTTAGTGCACTGAAAATTAAACTCTAATCCGCCTCTAAACATATTTACATATGATGCCTTAAATGTTGTTTAGGTCTAGAATGTTATATATCTGCTGAAAGTATTATAATTTTATTTAATGGTAGTTTGTCACTTGGGTGGTGAAAAATATATGTATTATTTATTTATTTATTATTATTTACTATACAATTTGACATGACGCTGTTTACTGATGAAATAAGATATTAAAAACAAAAATCAATAGACAAAACATAACAAATAAGATATTTACGAACGGGATTGAACTGTACGTTTTCTTCAAATGAATTATTCTACGCAACTTGAATTGTTCATAATAAATTTCACTTGCAATGCACTCAAAAAATTTAAAGAATCCAGAAGCATACAGAATAAAATGGGTTTCTACTTTCCTTTTATTGCGTATGGAAACTTTTGAAAACCCGTTTTTAAGAAATGATGGCGGAGAGTGCAATCGGGAGACACATTTCAAACTAAGACGTTCCCTTATCTTTCTATTCAACTACAGCAAAAACGTTCAGTGACCGGAATCGGATTCCATAGCCGCTGGAGCCGATAGAAAGAACCTTTGTGAAATCTAAGATCCCTTACGGGGTTTCTTCCCCTCAAAAAAGATTTGTTTTTGTTTAGTCGTGGACTTCAGTCGGAAAAAGAGTGAAGGACAACATCTTCGAGAAATCCGCTTGTGGTATACACAAATGCGTCCTCGTCTGAGTTTGGCAGACTTCTCTAAATTCCTCCAGCGATTTCTTTGAAGGGAAAATATTTCATTTCACCACACAATTTCAAATGTTCTTTATGACTAAGGCTATCGATTTCAATGGACCATCGAATGTTTTGAGGTAGATACTGAACAACTATATTAAGTTACATGCGCAAGAAGAGAAGTCTCAGATGGTCTTTCGGATATCTCTTTCGAAATATTCGTTAGAAAATATTCCTGAAGCTTAGGTAGAGGATGTATCCGTTAGGAATTTCAGCTGTTCACTGCGCAAAAACTTCAAAAAGTAAGGAAAAAAATGTTAATAAGCATTTCCTATATATTAGAGACACAACCTGCTATAATGTACAGGACAATAATGCATTATCGACACAACATAATGCATCATGCTATAAGAATGAATTCTGACAGAGACAACATAATAAATATGATAATGACTAAAGGTTATTATTTTAATGGAAAAAATATTTTAATGCATTGACATTTTATTTTGAATGTGGAGCAAGCTTTTTTTTTTTTTTTTTAATGTTCAACTACATGACGCTTTTGTCTAATTAGTTTTTTTTTTTTTTCAATCTTGAGTCGCCGTTAATACGCACCACCTGATGAGAGACACAGTCGTGAGCCACTAGTGGTGCGCGCCGACCGATGGAGAAGTTTAGTATGAGCCTCTCGAGTGGTACGTGCCGGCATGAGCGTGTTAACGAGGCTACCTTATGTTTTCACTGTGAAAGTCGTACATTGTTCATTTCAAAACACACGAAAAACCAAAATAGCTCGCAATTTGTAAGATACAATTCATTTAAGAAAAATATGTTTAAAAAAGTGTATTTGAAATGAAAATTACATATCTTCCCGTGTAAAAACTGAATTTGTAATGGGAATTTAAAGCTGAATAAATATATGGTGATTCAAATATTTGTTTTCCAATGAAATAAGAATAATATTTTTTTAAAATCATTTTTTAAATAATAGGCTCAGTTTCTTCTTACCGGAAGAAAGCTTAGAGACACTTCTTAAGCAACAAACTTCTAAAAACGATACATTTGCATTCACTTGCAGAAATTAAATGCCTGTTTGAGAACCTTTCCAGTTTGAGTTTTAAAAGAAAGCATGAGGAGTTTGGCAAATCTAACTCCAAAGTTTCGAAAATCCAAAGTTCGAAATTTGGCCACTAGAGGCCAAAGACTTATCAGAATGGTAATTACTGTTGCCTGCAGGTGAAAAAAGGCAACTAACTAAAGAATATAAAACGTTTCCTGCGGGACGAAACTCGATTGATCCGACTCCTTGAATCTCCAGGATCTAAAATTCATGATTCCACATCAAAATAGGGAACTCTCTCATCGCTGCTATTATCCTTAAGTGGGGCACGTTTCGTTTTGCTTCGGAATCGACTCCTGGTAATTTCTAAAACTGCTTTAGCCCTCTAGCAGATTTATTCTCACCTTTCTAACAATTTCGAATTATTTTATAAATGAAAACGCTTCAATGGGCATTCGAAATAAAAATATTTCCAATTACTGACGGAAGTTAGAAAAACCGAAAGACACAATCCAGAGTTTTTTGAAGAGAGACTATTTCCATTCACTACAACGCACTTCTCTTAAGAACAATCACTATTCTTTTTTCACGAAATGAAGATTTAACCTCTCCGAAAAGAAAAAAAAGAAAAAAAAGGAGGACAAATAATCTCTCATGCTTAAGAAGTTCTTCTTTTTTACATCAAATCACTACTAGTGTTAGATTTTTTCAAATACCCACATATTAACATATTATAAGTAGAATAAAAATTAATACAACGTTACAAATTATTATATTTCAATGTTTTGATACACTTTAAAAATGAAGCGATGCTTTTAGCGTAGTACTGGTTTTTTTCATTTAATTTACAGCAATTTAATCGCTTTCAAAAATGTCTCTTTTAGAAGCACACTTTCGAGAGCTTTTTCTTGTTTTTAGGCCAAGGTGTACTCACATATTTTGTAACTGTTTTATGCATTTTTTAAAAGTGATGTTTGTTTTATTTCAACTATCAGAGCATATGCTTAAGTATTAACAACTATTTAGGTTGTTAAAACGCCCGTTGAACACAAACTTAATATACCCGTTTCCGCCTTTTTTCGTCATAATTGATACCTTCTAAATTTCGCAATACCTTAAATTCTAATGACGTATAGTTTTTGCTTTCTTTCAAATTTAATTTGAACAACTAATTACAGCAAAAACAATAATTTAAATAGTAGATCACTTTGTTAGTTACAAATATATAACTGCTTAGAAGAACCATCAAGAAATTTGCTTATATAAAAAAAGTAGGATAAATATGTGGGAAATTTCGTTTTATCATACAGAAAAATCAAGTACATTACTGTCGTCGCTAAATCATCAATATAAAGGAATTTAATCAATATAATCAAATTCAATGTATCACAATTCAATCTAGCCCTAGCAGATCAAATTTGGAGAATTGAAATAACGTATCTAAACGAAATAGCAGTGTCCATTAAGGAACTAACATGTAGAAGATAAAAATGTGTGAAAGCTCATTTTGACGACTGCACAAAGGATGAGGTTACACATTCATACCGTATGTATGGCGTTTTATTTTTGTTTGTTTGTGTGTGTGTCTACCCATAACGTCTAACTGGATGATCCGATTTTCATAATTATTTTTTTAATCGATCGGGGGTGGTTTCCCATAGGTCCCGTACCTTCATTTGACCATATTCGATA
The DNA here is from genome assembly GCA_038502835.1 of Octonoba sinensis. NCBI lineage: Eukaryota > Metazoa > Arthropoda > Arachnida > Araneae > Uloboridae > Octonoba > Octonoba sinensis. The sequence continues at coordinate 201,429,927 of CM076598.1, read as the reverse complement.
ATTTAAAAAAAAAGTAATGGGCAGAAATGTAGTGATTTTTTTGGGTTTTTTTTATCCATAACTTTTGACTAAATGAACCGATTTTGATGATTTTTTTCTTTAATCGATAGAAGGTCGTTGAACTCGAATATCGCACATCAATTTGACGTTCATTTGGTTTTTTTAAAGAAAAAACGTTATGTGTGAAAAATAAGTATTTTTCTTTTAATTAGACAGGATTGACTTGATTTTACTTTGTTTGAAAAATTATCAATAAATATAAAACTCATTTTAAATAGTGCTTTGAAATTAAGCCGTAATATTAAAAGCAATTCTAGAGTTTGACTGAAGGCGTCTCTGAAGCAAAAATTAAATCCAATCAATTTGCTTGCTCTAGTGACCTTTTAAAATAAATTTCAAATGAGAGTTTATCATACAGATGATTACTTTTTAGTGCCATTCACTCAAAGAATGTTTGCCCTTTGATATAGATTTTCTAAAAATAGAGTATTTTATAAAAATGTATTTACACTAAAAAAATACAACCGACTTGAAATTATAAATTGCGTTAAAAAATAAAAAATAAATTAATTCTTTAAACAACATCGATACGATTTTTAAACACAGTTTTTGAAGTCAGTGCAAAATTATGATGTGGATTTGATTCATGATTACTTTTGTAACCATTAATCAGTTACAAATATAAATGGCCTAGAGTTTGCAACAGTTGAAATGTTAAATAACGCAAGGTGGTAATGATAATTAGACTGTCATAGTTTTGCACCGAATTCAAAAATTATGTTTAAAAGTCGTATCACTTTTTAACGCGATTTAGCGTAGTAAAATATTTTTTGGAAAAAAAATACTGACCTGAAATTTCAGGTCAGTATTTTTTTCCCAAAAAATATTTTATTATGCTTGAAAGTGATTTGTGCATGTTATATGCATCAGAACTTACATACGAGCCATTCCATTTCAGATCAAGCAGAGGATGTCACATGACCCCCCCCCCCCCCCCCAGATTCTTTTTAAAAAATTACAGTAGTTACAACTAAGGGACATATGAAGTATCCCAAAAGGGTTAGGAAAAAACATATTTTTCTAGTTACAGCCTTTTAAAATTTGGAACAAAATTGGTCGTTTTCAGAAAATCAGCAAAACACTCACTTTAAAAATGGTTTCAAAAGTTTTTAACCGATTCGAATTTTTTTTTCTATAAATAATGAAGGGATGGTATTTTATTTAGACACTAATTTGAAAAATCTAGTAGGCTTCATTGATAAAGAAAAAAAGTGTTTTTGAAGTGAAAAAAATTGCACTTTTACCGATTTTATGATTTATTTTCTTATGAAAGAAATTTAATTTTGACAAAACGGAGGTGGCAATCTAAAGTGATGTTATGGAAGTTTTGTATCAAATTTTATTGTAAGCCTAAGATGCATACCCCCTTCAGAATTTAAAGTTTGAAATTTAAAAATGTTCAAAAATTACGATTTTTGAAGTGTGATTACTCAAAAAAGCCATTGTTTTAAAAATCTGAAAATCTGCTCATTTATTGCCCTTGAAGTGCTCAATGAGCTGCTATAAGTTACATTGTGTATTTTTGCCCCAGATATTTTATATGATTTTTCAAAAATGGCCTTTTGTGCGTTCATGAAAAAAACCAGAAATTCAAACTTGTACTTATTCAATCACTTTAATATAAGATTTAATAAATATTTATTAATAAATATACCATGTTGTTACACAATTACTACAGCTAAATTGTACTTAACCTTCTTATAATTTAAATAGCACCTTGCACAAAGTGTAGCCTCCGTGAATTAATGCATGTTATTCTGTTCACTCGAATTACTAATTTCAAACTCACACGCTTTACACCAAATAAGTTACAGCACTGATATACATAGTTTTAAATACATATGTAGTCATGTACTTAAAGCAAAATAAGTAGAATCAAGTTCTTGAATCATCTTCTACTCGTTATTACCAAAAAAATGCAAAGACTAGGAGGGTTCAGATGGTATATTTCATACTTTCATCATTACTTTATTTTGGTCTAGTTTTTTTTCCCCGGATTCTTCTGGCTATTGAAATATTTTTTCTAGATTATCTGTGTATAAATTATTGGATAGTGTTCCTAAACCATTAGTAATACATTCTAATTTGTCCCATTTAATAATTGTCATTCACACGTTCAATAAATTTTCCTATTTAGAAATCATGCATTGAGTTTCATTTGTTTAAGAGGCTGATAGTTTTATAACTGCTTCATACTTCTTGTTTGTTCGTGCGTTCCATGTAAGCATTACTGTTTTAATGATTTTTACTATTTAGCAGCATTTTAAGATTTACAATAATATTGTGATTGTACGGAGGCTGCACTTTGTGCAAGGTGCTATTTAAATTCTAAGAAGGATAAGTACAATTTAGCTGCAGTAATTGTGTAACAATATGGTATATTTATTAATAAATATTTATTAAATCTTATATTAAACTGATTGAATAAGTACAAGTTTGAATTTCTGTTTTTTTTCATGAACGCACAAAAGGCCATTTTTGAAAAATCATATAAGATATCTGGGGCAAAAATACACAATGTAACTTATAGCAGCTCATTGAGCACTTCAAGGGCAATAAATGAGCAGATTTTCAGATTTTTAAAAAATGGCTTTTTTGAGTAATCACACTTCAAAAAACGTAATTTTTGAACATTTTTAAATTTCAAACTTTAAATTCTGAGGGGATATGCATCTCAGGCTTACAATAAAATTTGATACAAAACTTCCATAACATCACTTTAGATTGCCACCTCCGTTTTGTCAAAATTAAATTTCTTTCATAAGAAAAAAAATCATAAAATCGGTAAAAGTGCAATTTTTTTCACTTCAAAAACACTTTTTTTCTTTATCAATGAAGCCTACTAGATTTTTCAAATTAGTGTCTAAATAAAATACCATCCCTTCATTATTTATAGAAAAAAAAAATTGAATCGGTCAAAAACTTTTGAAACCATTTTTAAAGTGAGTGTTTTGCTGATTTTCTGAAAACGACCAATTTTGTTCCAAATTTTCAAAGGCTGTATCTAGAAAAATATTTTTTTTTTTGCTTAATCCTTTTGGGATATTTCATATGTCCCTTAGTTGTAACTACTGTAATTTTTTTAAAAAAATCTGTCTGGGTCATGTGACAAGTTTTGGACCTGCCTGCCTGATTTGAAATGGAATGACTCATACTTAAAGAAAAGTAAAAAACGGATTATTACTTCATTCAAAAAAATCAAAACGATAGGTGTACCAATTTCTGATGCTTACAAACCAAACTATTTAAAATAATCCAAGGAAAAGAAAGATAGAAATGAAAAATGTAAAATACACAACAAGCAAAGCAAAGCGCATAATTTCCTTTTCAGATATTAGAGGAACATATTAATTTCATTTCTTCATAACCTAATTATGATATCTTGATAACCTTGAAAGTTGTCTCAAACATTTATCACAAACATTGTGTGTTAGGGAATATCAATGAGTTCTTGCAATAATATTTATCGAAAATAGCGTATCTCTACTCATAGCTGAGTTCTGGAAGCAATTACTCATAATCGTTTCATAAGTGTGGTGTTCTTGGCAAAATCATCAATCGTCAGATTGCTATGTTCTCCTAAACAGTTCCACACCGGGTGCGAACGATTACACTGCAGTTAATTATTGAACATGGTAACTTACGATATCAAATAGCAGATGAAATGGGTAGCCGTTACAACGCTTTTCTCTTTAAGACCCAATGCGCGGTTAAATATATATATATAGTTACAAAATAGTAGCACGTTTTAGTTTTTCTGAATCAAAACTCACCCTGGAATCTGTCGTTCTGCAAACTTGCTATATGTGTAACTTAGGGATTTTGCAGTTCTTAATAACATTAGGCATTTTGTACATTGTAATTATAGGACCAATGAGTGAACACACCAAAGTAAATGAACAGCTCCTATTTTTTTTTCTAAAAATAAAGTTCCAAAATATTTTTTCTAGATGGATTGACAACAGTAGCTTCTTTTCATGCTACACGCATAAGCAAATCTCACGAAACTTTCGTCAGACTTGCCGAAATGGCTTCGTGATAAATGCTACGAGTAAACCTTTCCTCAAATTGGCAAAATCTGTGTAGTCACTTTTTAAGTCACAGGATCGCGCGAGGAAAAAATCATCGTAAATGACGAGGTTTTCTTGAGGATTGAAGAATCGTCAAAAGTGAGAGTTCTATTTCTGAGAGTGTGATTTTTAAAATCAAAATCCTAAATGTCTATGTAATAAAACTGTCGAAATTTGTTAATTCATTTTGTCATTTACCACATTTTATTTGCATGTCCAAGAACACCTGTAGCAGTGCCAATTAAAAACTCCCTAATTTTTTAACAGTACATATGAGTAAAATGTTGTTACTGTCATGTATCAGATGCTTCATTATATATTTACATTTGTAGATATATATGCATATTATGATTTAAAAAAATGAAATTATGCTTATGCGTGTGTCCATTGAACCTTAGATGACCATATATCCTCTGCACAACATTATATATCAGTTATCGTTTATATTTTATTGTTGGTTACGCATAATCTTGTTTTGTTGTTAGTTGTTTGATTCTTAAATTTTTCTGAAATGAAAGTAATAAACAAATAGACAAAGAAATAAAAAAGGTAAACCTTACACCGTTTCCCATGGTGAATGCAAATTGAAATACTTGACTTGTCATCATCGACTGATGAATAAACTTCGTTCAAAAAAGATTGCCTTCTAAAACTAGCAGAACCTCTCCCGCGGAAAATGAAATGCGGCGCTAAAAAGCCCAGAAAAACATAGTCCGCAGCTGTCGCTCACAGAAACGACATTTTTCGATCAAACATGTAAAGCTCCATAAATTTCATGAACCTACTTCACAGCTGTATAGTTCAATGCTTTAAAAACGGTTCAATGCAGTGCCGCACTGATTCTTTCAAGGATTTTGAATAGAGTTTATTTTTTACGACACTTAGGGGCAGATGATTAACGCTCAGTTAACTTTACTCATCCAACTAATATAGCTAGAGCCAGGTTGTCGTCTTTAGCCATTCAAAATTGTTTTGCTATTTTAGAACTACCAATAAGAAGATCGCATCGGTTTACTTTCTGTGTTTTTTTCTTTTAAAACAAGAGCGAAAAATGTTTTTATTTTTCTAGCACATTGTATGCTTTTTATCTTCCAACCTTAAAGTTTACTTTATTTTATTTTTCAAAGAATGCACAATAAAGAACACTTCAAGTACTAAAAATTAAAACGTTCCCCTTTCTTCTTTTAAGATGGACGAAAGGACTATTGTTTTCAAATGCAGAAAGAAGAATAACTATTTTTTCTATAATGAATCACTATCTCTCTATCAAAAGAAACAACGACAATGATTTTCGAGAGTTGATAGTTATTTGTTTACGTAAAAAATCGAACAACGATCGATAAATCAAAGCTACTGCATTTTAAACGGGTTTTTTTCTTATGTTTTAGGCAAGTTACCACTTTGAAAAAAATATCGTTCGTCGTTTAAATATACTATTGTTTGTCGTATAAGATTAACTTCAAGCTCAATCGTTTAAGAACTTCGCAAAATCATAGTGCCGTGTACAAACAGAATTTCTTCGTAAAATCTCAAAAACATAGCTAAATAAGTATATATTGCCACTAAGCTTTTATACAGCATTGACTTTACTTTTAAGCACTAAATGTGTTTCAATCATTTTAAATACTAATAGGTGGTTAACTGGTGTTAAAAAAAATACTTTTCGGATACTCCTTAATGATAAGACGTTTACATCATGATCTACGCCCACCCCCTAATAACTTTTGAGGGGATTGGCCGATTAAAAATGCATTTGAAAGATCTCGGCGACATCTCATTCCCATATTTTGTTTTTTGATTTGAACAATTTTTTGTTCAATTTTGAGCAGTTCAAAAAACTTAACATTAGTAAATAATTTGAAGAAATTATGTTTTACAAGATTAAAGAAATAGAAAAATTAGTAAAAACAAATTGTATCTTTTCCTTTACATTGATGATTTCAATTTTCTGGGTTGACTAAATCAAAATAAGGAGAAATCAAACCACTTTAGTTTTCACATAAAATAATAATCGGCAAACGATTTTTATGCAAATTATTAAAACTGATTTTTTTAATATTTAGTTTTTAACATTAACATTTATTTTGCTTTTTGGCAACGATTACACTTTTTTTTTTCTCTGGATTAAAACAATTGAAGACAAAGAACTAATATTTTTTTTTATTGAAATATACTTATTTTGTTTCGATATTAACTGCATTAACAATTACAGAGGTTTATTTGAAAATTTGAATAAAGTGAAGACTTTAAGCTAAACCTGTAAAACAGAGAAAGATGACTATATTTACAAATTTATATGTTGACAACGGGAAAGTAGGCTCGTCCAGTTCAAGACGGAACCTCTGGTTAAATCTATTTTCGTTATAATGCTCCTGTAACATTAATAAAAAATGGGATGTCAAAACAAAAACGTAACTATTTTATCGCTTTAAAACATTTAATTAAGTCACTTGCACAGCAGATCGTATGAAACAAAATTCACAACTATGTGTTTTCATAGCAAATGTTATTTTTTCAACACAAAAATACTTATTTTCTTAGAGAAATAAATACTCCAGTTTTCCTTCCGTAAAGAAATGCAAATACAAAAGTGACGACAAGCAACAGGCTCATGGCCCAGCTAGGCTGGTACTAGTCAATTTAGCAGTCCTCAATGAACATCAAGAGCTTTTTAAAAAGTTTTTTCCCCACTGCAATTAACAGTCGCTTCCGGTAAACTATTCCAACTGCCTACAACCCTATTGAAACAGTAATTTTTCCTAATTTCAAGATTAGCCTGAGATTTGAAATGCTTAAAACAACGACCTCTGGTTCCACTTTCAGCACATAGCTGTAGTCCATCAACATTTCCCATTTTAATGAATTTAAACAACTGAATCATGTCCCCTCTAACTCTTCTTTGCTCAAGACTATACATATTGAGCCTTTTAAGCTTTACCTCATAATAAAAGTCTGAAAGACCACTTACTAATCTTGTAGCCCTCCTTTGAACCCTTTCCACAATAAGGTAATATGTTTTAGGTACGGATACCAAAACTCAACAGCATACTAAAAATGAGGTCTTACCAAACTTCTGTATAATGGCAATACAACTTCCTTAGACCTGTTCGAAATAGCCTTATTGAAAACCAACAAGCATCCTGTTAGCTTTGTTACTTACTATGCTACACTGCTGACTGGACTTGAAGTCATGACTAATCAATACTCCTAGATGAACAACTGCTTCTGCTTCCCTAATGACAGAACCTTGTAAATAATAGGTTGCATGTTTATTCCCATGACCAAAATGAAGCACTTGACATTTCCCAATATTAAAAGACATACCCCACTTAATTGCCCACCTAGAAATTTGATTTAAATCCTCTTGAAACCGATTGACGTGTTCCTCCGTGTCCACAAATCCCATGATTTTGACATCATCAGCAAAAAAAAATTGATGTTTCCAGAAATACTCTGAGTAATATCATTAATAAAAATATAGTAAATAATATAGGCCCTAAAACTGAACCTTGTGGAGCACCACTCAAAACATCAATCCACTGAGAATAATTGCCCTTCACTACTACTCTCTGTTTCCTCCCAGTCAGCCAATTAGTAACCCAAATTAAAGCTTTTCCACCACTACCAATATAAGCAAGTTTGCTAAGAAAAGCTTCATGCGGTACTTTGTCGAACGCTTTCTGAAAGTCAATGTAAACAACTTCTACGCACTATTTATTATCTAATGCCATTGTAACCTTGTCATAGAAATGCAACAAATTAGTTGTGCATGACCTACCCTTCTCAAAACCATACTGAAAACTAGTCAACACTCCATTTGCCTCAAGGAAATTCACTATGTTGATTTTGATCAGCGTTTCAAAAATTTTACAAAGAACTGAAGTAAGACTCACAGGGCTATAATTTCCTGCCTTAGCTTTAGACCCTTTCTTGAAGAGCGGTGTTATGTTTGCCAGCTTCCAATCCACTCCCACAGTCCCCGAGTTATATGAAGATAAAAAAATAGTCAAGACAACATCCACTAATTCCTCTGCGCATTCTACTAAAATTTTTGGATAAATATTATCAGGTCCTAGATCCTTATTTGCTTTAATCTTTTTAAAATGAAACAACACATCATCCCTAGAAAATACAAAATCCTCAAGCTGTGTGCACCGATAGAAAATTTTATGTATATAAGCGAGGAGGCCTTCAAAACTACTTCTAGCTTCGTATTATATATCGTTAGTATTCAGAAATGTATATTTTTGTTTAATTTTCCGCGCTCCATTTTTTTCTAAGAGGGTTTAATAGGCTCTGATGCTGGCAAATTATTCCGATGACAATTTTTCTCTCTTAGGAAAGTTTAAAAAAAAGAAAAAAAATGGGTTTTGACAACCATACGTTTTATCTAAAGAACTGTCAGGCGAAAGTTGTTTGCTTAGAAATAAGACTTGACAGCATTAATCGCATGTATTTAAATAAAATGTATAATAATGAAAGCTTTTAGGGAATTTTTGCTTGCATATCGATGATGCAGTATGCCCGGTAGCTAGGGAAAATCTAATTAAATATTGAGACATGTTTTTTTCCCAAGAGTTATACAAAAGGGAATTTCAAAAAAGAATTTATTAGAATAAACGGGGGCTGTAAAGAAATTCCTTAAAGCATAAGATGTTAAATTATTAGGTTCTTTTTTTAACCTTTGACCACTAAATGTTAAAATATGTAATAAGATTTGTATATACTATCTAGCAGGGTTCGTTGATATATATCAATTGAAATATATCATGATATATATCCGATATTTATTTTTAAAATATCAGCATTTTTGATATTTTTGACATTTTTATGTATGTGAAGTATTCTGGAAATAGCATTATGCATTATATTTTTTGTCTCAAAATTAGATATTTAAATTTTTATTTCTTATTGTAATTAAACTATAATTTGTAAATAAAATGCTAAAAGGAGCTAACAAAAATAATTACTACACATCTGAAATGTCTCCATTAATGACTTTTTTAGCAAAATAATCCCGTTTTCCGAACTTAATGTTTGAAGACGAGTACTTAACTGTAGAACCATTGATTTGGTGGGACAATATTAAAATTGAACAGCCACTAAAAGAAAATTTTTGTAACTTAGTTTATCAACTGTTTACTTATTCACCAACTACAGCACCGTTATAGATAATTTTCTCTAGCTTTGGTATAATTCAGTCGAAATCGCGCAACAGGGTAGAAATTAAGCGGACAAACTTACATTTGTGTTTAAATTTTTGAAATGAGGAAATTTCATTTTGTGTTTAAAGCTTTGCGAAAGAAATAAAACATTCTTGAAATTAGAGATAGTTCTATATTTTGTATTTTGAAAGATAAAAATTGTTTAACTTAAAATTGTGTTATAAGTGCTAAAAAAAATATTGCTTTTAAAAATATATACATAAAATTAAGTACTATTTTATATTAGAAGAATGTTTTATATTACTTTTATATAATGTGTAATATGTATTGGTGTGTAAGTTGTATTAAATACATCTGAAAATATTTATCATCAGCAATAAGATGGCAATTTTGAAAATATAGGATATGTATCATAAATATCGGACATATATCAAAACATGGATAGCTTTGATATTTTCAAAAACATCATGATATTTACAAACCCTGCTATCTAGCATATGAAGTTTGCTGTTAAAAAATTTGCTTTTGATTCCTAAACAATGATTTATTCAACTTAGCTCACTTACTCTTTTAGTTCTTTCTAATGCTCAAACAATTTATTGTCCAACTGTGTTCATTGCAGCTGTTTTAGAGTTTATATAGAGTATAATACGCTTTCTTATTTATGTAAATCTTCACTTGCTTTTCTTTCCCTTTTTTTTAAATAATATGTAAGTTAAAGAAAAATACAGAATAATAGCGTCAAAATGTTAACAAATAACATGCTAAATTTGTCATCTTTCAAGTGTACTAACTTCATAAAAAAATTATGCGCAGTAATTTTCTTAGAGATGTTTGAGAACGACATTGGTTGCTTGTAACTAAAGGTTTACAAAGTTGCTCAATTTTGCCATTTTAATAGGTGACACAAGATATTTTTTAAATTAACATTCTATTTGTACACTAAATAATTTCCATCTATTATATAATACGAGAAAGAAAAACCATACAATGCTAAGCTGTGTTAAAAGAAAAGATTATTTTATACTAATAAAACTCATCGATAAAGAGATATAAATCAACTCTTCGAAAATATTTTTTAAACATCAGAATCTTGATTTAAAAATTATTAATTTATCAGCACTTTGCGAATGCAAAGATAAACAAGATTCAGCAGACTGCAACGAGTTTGAAACGCTTTTCAAATGTATATTTATTTCTTGGATATAAAAGAGTTTGTTTATTTAATATTCATGATGTATTATCTTTCTTTTAGTTATTTTTTCCTTGATACAAACTTTGGAACGCCATCATGAATTTTTATTGAATTTCAAGAACAGTGTCTTTCTTTGAAATATCATATTTTTCTCTCGATTAGAGGGTTTGAAACACTTCTCTTTATGGATGCGGAACTTTTACAGCAAAAGAGAAACGAAAAAAGAAACCCACTTAATGTTTTAATTTTGTTTTAAATTATTATTTTTAATTAGGGGGAAGAATATATTGTATTTAATTGAAAATCGTAGTATATTAATAACTTTTCAGTTCGGTAGAGATACTTTCGGGAAAAAAATATGTAAAGGAAGGCAGAGAAGGAATGTAAAAACTGTTTGCATGAAACTAGGTCAGATGAGTAGAATAAAGTAGGGAACTTTCGATGGGCTCAAACTTCTGCCGTTTTGTTCAAAAGGTATTCAGTTTTCAAAATATTCTTCTTTTTTTTTTCAATTTATAATACTTCCGCACTAGTGTTGTCAAAACGGCTGACAGATAAATTGCAGTATTTAATGCTCTTCTCGTACAAGTTATATTCAATGAAGTTGAACATAACTGCAGTCAGTCTAATAAAAACGAAGTGTTTTAAATATAGAAAATCGGCGAAAATATTTTAGGAATAGTGAAATTGATTTTTTGAATCACTATTTTGATAGCAGATCACTAAACTTTGATCTGGATTTTAGAGTGAGTTGTAAATTTTAAAATCCGCACGAAAAAAAGGAAAATATATATATATATATATATCATTAATTCCATTAAATAATACTTCAACATGACTGAAAACTTGAACAGTAACGAAAACATAGTAAAACTATAGGAAGGTTCATCAAATCTTTTACGGTTACGGTTTACAGATTATACGTACATGATATCAACATAACGGTTCCAGCCTGACTAGTGACAATGTTTCTACACTAATAACGCTTAATCATAGTACATGAATTTTATTTATTGTTTTATAAAGTGCAGCATGGTGTTTAATTGGAAAAGATAATAGTTTAGTCGGGTAATGTAATAGTTTAATTATTTTTTAGTTAAATGTCACTAAATTCAAATGTTTTCCATAACGCATTATAGCTAACCCTAGATTTGCAGTAGACAAATTTAAAACAAATGTGGCTAATACATTTAAATAAAACATTTGGGAACACATCTGCAATGATTGCTGAATATTGCTGAATGTAATCTGCAGCAATTTTTGAAATGATTGCTGAAAATTCCTTATGACTTTAATTCCTGTAAACATACATCCCAATTAAGCACCCAACTACAACAAAATTAAGCAACCTTGTCTATAGCCTGTAAATTAGCGTGCTTTTTGGTGTGACATACCAGCGGATTTTTACATTTGAAGAAAGAATTACTCAATTTCAATTCTGACAAGAACTAAAAAAATATAATAAAAAATCAAGTAAATAACTTTTGAAATGGATATTATTACAAACTTCCATTTCGCATAATTATTCGTTTTCTATAACATGGTCCAAAAGCATAATGCTGTAAGTTGTGTTTCTCTTCCGAATATTTTAAGCATAAAAGCAAATATTTACCCAACTCACTCGCAAGTATTTCCAAAGTTATTGGAAATACATTTGCTGTTTTTAAACGTGAAATAACCTGAATACTTGCTAAAGTAGCCACTCTTTTCCAAGCTTCGATTACTTTTTTTCCTACTAGAATATTATAAAGTATCGAAATTGCGCCGTTAAGAAAAGCACCTCTGAGCTGTTATTTTCAAAAACCAGTGATATTTATCTCACCCTCTAAACTTTTCATAACTTCAAAATTTAGAAGTTCTCGACCTAAATCCCCATTACTGTTCCGAGATAAAACTTGCGTGATTTTTTTGAGCATTTTTTGCAGCTCGAGGGCATAACTGATACTGACGGAGGCTTATGGTTATTTACATGGAAAGTCCCTTTCTTAGACTTTCCAGACACTAAAAGAGGGGAAAATAGTACGCTCTGCTCAATCAATCACTTTTGTCACAACATCAATTTTATACTTCAGCGAATACCTTAACCACAAGAATCAACATTATCAAACCCTTCCCTTCATGCTTTTTTTCTTAATGTTGTTTAAAAGACCATATTTTGAGGCAAAGCTCGTATGCTACAGCCACATTGATGTTCCTTTGCGTGTATACATAGTATCACAAAGGGCACAGTTTCATTGACGTCACAAGAAATCTTTTATTTTGTATGTTTATCAAAGCCTTCTAGCTCAGTACATATATATATATAGGTGCATTCCGCGGTAACTGACGCAACGTTTGAAAGCATGATGTTAACCTAAAATAATTATAAAAAATAAAATATTAAACATAAAATAGTTTATTTTACTGTTTTATATAATTACATTAATACATTAGTATACGTCCTTTTTTGAAACCCTGTTATTCTACTTGTATTGAGAAAAAAATATAAAAACATTAGAGTAACTGACGCAACATGAAATAGACATATGTACTACAAAACAAATTGAAAAATCTGTGAATTATGAACTTGTGACAAGGACATTTCTATTTAAATGAAAAAGCAATGCCTGCTTAAAAAGATGTACACTTGTGTTATTCTTTAGTGTACAGCTTATTATTTATGTATACAAAAAATAGTACTAACTGACGCAACACAAAAGAAAAACGAGCTTCTAATATTCATCTAGTGACATCCATATTGTTTATTGTGAAGAAGTTTTTTCTCACAAGGGGTTAGGAAGAGTGCTTGTAAATAGCTTATGTATCCCAAAAAACATAAGAAAATAATACTTGTTAAAATTATTCCTCTTAATATTTGCCAAAAATGCCCCCTTTTACATGGAGTTCACACACACATATATATATATATATATATAGTTTTTGTTGGTTATTTTAACAATCCTTTTGCTGAATTTAAAATTTTTTCGCTTAACTATAATTCTTAGATTACGTAATTTGCATAAAGAAAAATGAGTAATAACGGTAAAACTGAACTTCTTTTTAACATTTCAACGATAGCTCTCAATCATTCATAAATATATTTTGAGGAATTTACGTCTGTTTAAAGACATAATTTTAAAAATATCAAGTTGGGGGTATAACTGTGTCTACTTTAACCCATTAGACGCCGCTATATGAACCACATTAAAAAGCTATAATATATTTATGTTTTTGATGTATGTTATGTATCTCTATCATAATGCAGTTGAAGTTTTTAAAAAAAACTGTAACCGTTCAAAAGTTATAGCATGTTAACGTAACGGGGGCTTTGGAGTCTTTGAGGGGAAAATGTTTCTGTTTCGGAAACGCCTACTTTTTCTTTGCTATCCTGTTTTAGAGGAATTGCGTTCAATGACACGGATAAATGTTATCTATCGCGTACTATTGGGAAGAAATTATGGAAATGCACCTATGAAATTGTCGAAAAAAAAATTATTCGTATAATATTAATATTAAATTTTTATTCAATCTTGAACTTAAGTTATTTGCATTTTAGTGCATAAAATGCGACCTCTTTCAATATATTGATGTAGTTTTGTGTATTCCAACGTATACTTGGGGACCGTTCATAAATGATATTATGCTTTTTTCCACATATTTGACCCTTCCCCCTTTGTCACAAAATGTCACACTTCAAATGGACTCCCCCTCCCCCTTTGTCACATATCACGTTATGTTGCATAAGCAGGGATGTCACACTGCTTGCTACCCCTTCCCCTCCCTTTGTCACACTTTGTCAATTTCAAGAACTCCCCCCTCGAAGCGTGACATCATTTATGAATGATCCCTTGTCAGTTGAAAGGGTAACCTTCGGCAGTAGCCAAAACCCACAACTTGTAGCGAAATTTTACTGGTTTTCTCCGCATGTGCATTTTTGCCGAATGATGTCCTGTGTAAGGAATCATTTAATTATCAACACTTAAATTTTTAGAAAATACTCCAAACTGTTGTAGTTTTGTGCAAGACATTTCCGGAACAAGTCTGACTTTTCCCAGCTTATCAGTTTTGTCGATAACATCATCATCACACAAGTGGACGAATTTCTTATGTCTTTAAATTGCTGTCGGCTCATAGCTGCCTGAATGAAAGGTATCCTGCAATCTTCGCAATACTCGAATATAATTCCCCTTGGGGTAAGGAATGGTATCCACTGAAAAGTATAATTCCCAGAAACTTTCCCATATTCTTTTCAAACAGAGAAAACCCCGTACAGTTCTTCTATGAGGCATATCGTTGCGTTTCTTGAATTAAAAATTGATAATTTGGTCATCGAAAAACATAGCAAAAAGTTCAGATGGGGTTTCTGCAACTATCTCTAGAAATGTCTCTTCTAGCCTGGGGAGCTTTTCAGTAGCAATAGGCAGCAGATTTGATGCTTTCCAGTTTGTATAGGGATTGTCTTTTGTAAGTTTTCGTTTTGAGCTGTAAGATTTTAAATTTTCACTCGATTTATCGCTATTTTTGCTGCAATGGTTTTTCTCAGGGTTAACTTTCCCTTTTTCCTCTGATTTCAGAGGAAATAGGACTTTTTCTTTTCTGGCCCTTTTATATTAGAAATATCAACTTTTCCATGTGTGTCTTCTGGAACATTCATATCAACAATAATATCAATTTCAGCGGCAACTTTTAAATTATGTGCTTATTTATTACTCTCACTATCTGCATTCTGATTTACTCTGCATTCTGTTCTTATTCTAGTACAATTTTCTTCATTTTATTGGAATTTAAGGAACGTTTTTCTTCTTTTCAATCGTTTTTTAACTGATACTTTGACTTTTCCCCACCTACGTCCTGAGGAAAATCAGTGCTAAGAGTAATTTTGTTTTCAGCGACATTTTCTTCATCTGTAGCAAGACTAGGATCAGGGGGTAAACATACAAATACTGCATTTGTCTGAATATTCATCCGAATCAAGAGTTTCGAAATAATCTAAAGCTTGCTGAACTGTTCAAAACTTAACAGGCATTTTTCATTTAGCATGAGTCGGATCCCAAAATATCAACTTTTTTGGGCAGAATGAACGAGCAGTGAAACGAAAAAGCTCAACATTTTAGCATTTAGTATAAACTATTAGGAAAGCAGCAGATACAAAACATTGTTCTACGAATTCTTCTCCTAAAATTCAAGAAAAGCACCTGTTTTGTGACGTAGTAAAACCCCCCCTGTGTAGCAATAGTAACTAGACAAGCCCTTCTATTCACTCGCCATTGTTAGTTCCTAAGCAGGAATGGTGGGGACCAGTTTGACTGACAGGGGGCGGAGATCAAAGCTTTTCGCCGTCCCATACCACGTGGGTGAGTCTTCTCAATTTCTGAACTTGCTTCTGATCTGTAAAAAAGCTGAGATAGCTTTCAGGCAAACGATCAAGACCCATTCTGAGCACAAAAGCACAAACCTGATTTATTAAACATAATAGCAATATTAACAATGAAAAGCGTAAATTTTAATTTTATTTTTAAATCTCTGGGGTATCGTATTCTTGATTATGAAGAACAAGAAAGTCATATATATAAATTAACTAAAGCAATTGTTGAGAAATACTTTAAAATATGACTACACCATTTCTAAAATAAAATCAAAGAATACCAAAAATGCGTAACAAATACACAAAATTAATTTTATTTAAAAATGAAGAGCAATTTTCAATAGAAATTAAACTATTTTTTTCCAGTAGTTAAATTCCATTCTGCTTTTTTAATAATGCCCGCCCCCTAAATAATAAATGCAACGTTGAAATTAACATTTCAATAATATTAAATCTTAAAAGACATGAACGATGCTTGAAATATACTCGCAGAAAGGCCGAACGTTCGTTACATCACCAAGTATACATATGTGTGTGTTCGCTCCAGTTTATTTTTTATTCTCTACTTTTAATAATGTAAGTAAAATAGTTAAATTTTCAGAATTATGTTTAAAATGAATTTCATGCTTCCCCCTTACCAATATATTACATATATATTGTATTTCTGACTGTATTGCACAACACTTAGATAATAAATCAATTTATTCCGTTTGTTTGCAATCTTCAAACAAACTTCACCTGGTGTAATTCATTAGAAAAACAATCGCATTTTAATTAAGGGTACAATGGGACCGTCCATAAACGATGTCATGCTTTTTTCCCATTTATTTGACTCCCTCCCCCCTTTGTCACAAAATGTCACACTTCAACATACCCCCTCCCCACCCCTTGTCACAATTTCAAGAACCCCCCTCCCCCTCGAAGCGTGACATCATTTATGAATGATCCCAATCCGATGTTTTCAGTCCTACAGGCTAATGTCACATGACTATTAATTTTAGATTTACGAACTGTATCGGAGAAACATTAAAGTTTTAACTGACAATTTTCTAAAGTAAACAATTTTCTGAACTTAAAAAATTTTAAAAACTATTTTCAAAACTAAAATTTTTTCTTCATGCTGTTGCTTTCTTTAAATTTATTTCAGATTTTGAAAAGAAAAACAGCTTAAACGCTTTTGTTTTTCCTTCCTTATTTTTCAATGAACTGAAAAAGAAAAGAATAGGTATATTTGATGTTTGGCTTATTAACGTAATATTACAAATGTTTTTACTTTGATATCTCAAGGGCAAGACATAATGAGGTTGAAGTCAGTTAAAAACCTTGTAAAAGCGATACGAACTGTATTCATTGCAAAGAGCTTTACTGTATGACATTAAGTTTCACAAAAGGGGGCAAGAAACTAACTCCTACTCTCAATGACCTCAATATATAAGATCATTTTCAAATCTCTATTACTAATTAATTATTGGTAATACCAATAAAAAAACACTTGTCCATAATCTATGAACTGTTTCCTTGCGTGTGATAGAAAATAATTGTGCTAAAATGTTTCTGTCATACAATAAGAAATTAAAATAAATCACTCTTCAAATCTCTACGAGAATTAATATGGCACGACGAAGCCCTCTCTCACCGAAGGACTCCGTCACCTGTTTTCCAGGGAAAGACTCCTGCTTACCGACCACGCCCCCAGACCATATCTATCTAGTTTATGGTCTAAGGTAGCAGCATTCCTTTCCTCACTGAATACACTCGCAGACAAAAGAAGGAGAAAAGGCTACCCAGGGACTGCCAAAGCTCCCATATCGGGAACAACAGGTTTCAGCGTGTCTAGCGTAGCTTTGAATGAAAATATTCATTTCCGCTTTTGTGTCTGCTACTGCCCTAAATGTTGACTTCAAATATGCAGTGTACTTGAAAAGATTTAACAATTCACTTATTTTCTTTTTTAAAAGTTCTTACAACTTCGTGAAAAAAGCAAAGTTCCATTTTTTTTAAATATTTAGAAAAATTTTAAAAAATGAGAAATATTACTCTGATTTTTTTTTATAATGTACTCAATACTATAAATGTTTCCATGAAAAATACTTTTAATAAATAACTTCAAGACATTCTGAGAAAAAAAAATTAAAACTACATGTTCCCGCAATGGGAGCTTTGGCGGTTAATGGGTTAAGTAGTTAGTTTGCCTTTGTGGGGAAACTAAATAGGAGAGTCCTTGTGACGCACAAATTGTAAGACGTGTTAGTGTTATACACAGTGTGTCAAATAATTTTTACGTCTAGGTTTATAAAATAAAAAAAATATAAGTATTAGTTTTTATTTTAAGCATTTTTATTCAAAATGAGCTCCTTCGGCTTCAATACATTTGTTACAGCTGTTTAACAACGATTCGAATGCCTGTTCCAGCTCACATTGTGGGACTGCTTCCAAGTCTCGCGTCGAAGCTGTTTGTTTAGTGTCCATGGCATAAAAGTTTTCAAAAAGTAAGCAAATGAACTGAGGTTTTTGCAGTGGATCAGCTGATAGTTAAGGAGTTTCACGAATGCTCTATAATACAGATATCGAAACTCTATGAGCTTAGTTTCAGCTGTAGTCTTAAAAATTACCTGACACACTGCGTACAAACAGCTTCGACGCGAGCTTTGAAGGCAGTCCCACAATGTGAGCTGCAGCAGGCATTCGGATCGTTGTTAAAACGCTGTATCAGATGTATCGAGGCCGAAGGAGCTTTTTTTGAATAAAAATACCTAAAAAAAAATAGTGAGTATATATTTTTATTTTATAAACCTAGTCTTAAAAATTCTTTGACACACTGTGTCTTTTGCAGTTTGTGCGTAACAACCTGGTTCCCTCACATTAATTTGATTATTTTTAATAGTTTGTCTCTGAAATTATTGTTTAACATTACTCCTGGAATTAAACTTTAAAACCAGAGTATATGTTCTGGTAGGGGTAGGGGGTAAATTTGAATGTTTGTTTCTGTAGCTAAACGTTAAACCTTCTATAAATTTCCAAGTAATTAGCAAGCTGAAATTCACCTGGTTACAGCTCTATAAAGATTCACTAACACTAAATGCTTCATTGCGAATTTGTTCTTCATTTTTTTGAAAACACACACAGCTTGCATTGGAATCACCAAAAACTCAAAAACATAAATATTTAAAGATGGACGTAGATGTGAATAAATTGAAACTTGCAGAATTGCTTGAGAAAGTGTTTCAAGGCATTACAAGCACATTTAAATGAAATTATACAACTTTTCAAGTAAGGAACAAGAATTAATTAAAATTATAGAAAACATACTCCTTTTTAAGAAAAAAAAAAGTGTCGTTTAATGCTTTGAAAATTGAATTAAAACTTTTGTTATACAAGTAATTTAAATTAAATTTTTACTTACTAAGTAGCCACAAACGGTACACACATTATATACATGGCACTATATTACATACGGATATGATTCACTCAGATAACGAATAATTTTGTATAATAATGTTTTTCAATACTTAATGATGAAAGTTACGCCATTCATCATTAATTTAATAATTTAATGAGCATTAATTTTGTTATTTTTTGCACTTCTCCCATTTAGTCTAGTTAAATCGTTAACTACTTAGCTAAGTAGTTACCAGGAAATTAATATTGTATCACTTAGCTTGTTTTTTGTACATTATTTTAGGAAAATTAGCACAATTTTTAGTTAATAAATTAGTTTCTTATATTGTTTACTAAGTAAATGTAAATATTTTCCATTTCATTAATTTCTGAATTAAAAACCACGCCCATTATTTTACAGTTGGAGTTTAAGAATGCATCTTAATTCGAATATAAAATTTTCCAAACTTTAGAAATACGTATTAATCAGGGCGCATTTTTGAAGGAAGAGATGGATTTTTGATCGAGAGAATTAAAATTTAAAGCTTCGAAATGGATGTTGATCAAGTAAGAATTTTTCAGAAACAAAAATTAAAGAATGAAATGTTTACAATATTCCGGATGAGAGTTTTAAATTTGAAAAAAAAAAAAAAAAAAAAAAATGGGCCGTGGAAACAAGTAATATATTTTAGGCAGGTTAGAAAATTATTCAAAAATGTCGATCGTTTTAAAAAGTTTACTTGTTTACCTCCATTACTTTACGGTACATCAGCACTGCTATGCGTATAAATGTGATTTTACTAAACCCTGTGTATGTGTATGTTTGTATTTTAAATTGGATAAAACTGATCCTTTGTACGTAAATTAAAATTTAGTCTTGAAGATATTCATTGGTAAGTTATCAGACGCGTAAAATATTCCCTGTGGGTGTATGTCCCTGTATTTCTAATATAAATGCAAAATGTATAATTGGTTATAAAATATTTAATGCTTATAGAAATTCAGTTTCAGATGAGAAATAAAAATCATAAGAGGACATTTTTCATTGAGTATTTGAAACATTAATCAAAATTAATATTGATATCATAAATAGGCACTTCGGTTAGTCAGAATATGTGTTCTTGATGTAGAAATACTATTGATTTCCCTTCGGTTATGAAAGATTTTGAGGACAAACTGGAAGTCAAGAAGTTCGTTAACTCGAATGTCATAAGACAATCAAAATACTACAATAAAAGTAAAACAAAAATCCAATACATTGGAGATGGTGTTCGCGCACAATAATAATTATATATTTTAACTCGCATAAAAACTACGAAAAAATAATTATGGATTCCTAATTAAAATAGTGATAATCATCTTAAATAATCAACGCTTAATAGAAAAAAAGCACATTTTTAATCGAAAACAGTTAACTTTTACCAGTAGTAGCAAAGAAATCTGGTTTCGGAACAATAATTGTATAAAAATAATGAAATATCTTTTGAAACTTTAATCTACGACTCTTCAAGCACAAAGTAAGTTCCCATTATATGTCACAATGAAAATATCTTTATATTCCAACGTACTTTGAGACTTTTTCTCTATGAAATCAAATAGCAAAAAAACTGATACAATGGTACCTCCTTTAAGGGACACCTCCGAAAAAGGGACACCTCTAATTAAGGGACGTTTTTTCTGGTCCCAGTCCCTTTGTATAGGAACTGCAATGTATTTACCTCTGAATAAGGGACATTCTATTTAAAGGACATTCTTGGAGAAAATTTTCCAAAATTCAAGTTATATGTAGATAGGAAAATTTACTGGAAGCTAAAGTTCTTTTTTTTTTTCTTTTCTAAAAATTAACTTCTGAAAGTTGGTATGAGTCCTAGAAGCATGAACAAAGAAACAAGTGTATTTTAAAGTACTTGACAAAACCTACTTGTAAAGCATTTTTCCCCTTTTGTACAATGGAATACAGCAAGGACAGACAGTACCAACAAGTTTTTTTATGCAAGAATTGTAAAAAGTGCACTCACTGAACGTAATTTCTACTGTATTGCCCAATTTACGTACTTTGAAACAAACTCATCTAACAGATTACTTCGAATAAATTTCTGTAAGTTACAAAGCTTTGCTAATACGAAATTTATGCTAAAATTTCAGTTTTTCAATGGAAAAAATATTAAGTTTCAATAATTTCAGCTTATATTTTGTATACATGAGACATTTTCAGGATTTAAGCTTAAATGGTAACTCATGTTTACTATTAAAAAGTTAAACTAAGTTAATACACTATATGTGTATGCATCAATTTATAAACCTCCGAGGAAGGGACACCTCTATTTAAGGGACAAAATTACCAATCCCCTTAGTGTCCCTTATTGAGAGGTTTTACTGTATTTATTTTGATCTCGCTGCACTGAAATTTTAAATAAACAGTCAAACTCTCGAGTTATCGAGAATGGATAATTTACAAGATCTAAGGCGAGATAAAATGCCGAAAAATATCAACTATTCCTTCCGAAAGACTAACTTCTACAATAGATATATCGCCGCAACTTTATTCATTCACTGCGCGCAGTAGGGAGGCACAACTGCACTTTTTATTGACATTACATTCGTCAACTGGAGTACGCAGCACTATTATGTATCGCTCTATCTCGAAGAAACGAATCGCAGAAATTCTTCTTAGTGTACCATGTGTTGATATGAATAAAGAATGCTAGATGTGGAGAAGGGGACACAAATATGGATTTACCTTGAAAATATGTGTTCTCGATGCAGAAAAATTGTGCTCCCAGATTTATTTTTACAAAAAGCCTCGCTTCCGGCCAAGTTTTCGAAAGCTTTGCCCATGAAAGAATTTCAATAAATGGGATTACGGTCTAGGTCTTCTATAATTTCCTGTTTCGCGATAAATTCGAAGCTGGTGGAAATAGGACTTTGTAGGAAGGTAAAGGGCGAGCCTTTCTTTGTGTATTAAATAAATATATACATGTGTGTGTGTGTGGTTAAATTCATGATATTAATTTTCGCGTAAATTTTGAGTTAAACGTTCTGGAAAAAAAATCACTTAATGAGCAAAGGTCCTTTAAAAACGTGTAAATATAATGGCGTAATTATATTGGCGTCTGTTATGCTATGAATCATCGTATTACAATTCATTGCTCATATCAAACTGTAAGATGGGACTAAGGATTTGTAGAGCTTTATTTGCTTAACGTGAAATTGTAGAAAAAATTCAATCAAGAAAAAAAGAAGAAAACACATCACGATATAAACGAAAAAAATTGTTTTTTTTTTATTCAAAAAATGTTCATTCTGTCTTTCAAATTAAGTTTGAGAGATAATTTTAAAGAGCGAAGGGTAATAGTAGTACGAGATTGTAAAATAGTTAATGAATGGGGAAGTAAAAACTGGAATTTCTTTCTACAAATAGAATGGGTATGAAATAGAATCAATTAACATAATGCCTTTAATATTAATAAGTTTCTTTCGGTCTGAAAGCGTACATTTATTTTAGAAATGATATAATTGCTATCTTCACTGTTAGAAATTTCATCATGAAATTACTGTTGAATAACTGGCAGAAGTCTGTCTATCTAATTCAGCGTTAAATTTACCGTTTGGAACATTTTTCTATCTTTACGTTACCTAAACCATTTCCAATCAGCTTGGTTAAAAAGCCGTAAATACAAAAATTTACGGTTTTATAACCATTTAAAAATGGTTTCAAAACAAAAAAAAAAACTTTTTGACCCATTTCGAGGCATCGAAACCGTAAACGAAGCATGCGGGAATCGAACCCGGGTGTATGGTATACTAACCTTGCGCTCTAGTCATTCGGTCATCTACACCACGTAAAGCGGCTGTTTATTTATCAATAAATCTTCTTTCTCAACAGGCAAACTGCCTTAAAATTGAGATTTCAGTTTTTGATGGGATCCAAAGTCATTTTTGGTCTAAATTTACTGTATATTGACGAAAATCCTTTTATTTTCTGCAAACATTAAAATACAAACAAGCTTCAGCAGATCAAATTATGAGTTCGCTCATTCGCAAACAGTTCGGGAATCCGATGTCTCCAATTTTTGATTTCCGTGTGTATGTGTTTCTATTTAGTATCCACTGCTTAAGCCCCCCCCCCCTTTTTTTTTCTTTTTTTATATACACATGCAGATTTGAACAGATAAATAATTATTCATATTTTAACAACAACGTACGACCGGTAAGGTTTCGCAATCAAGATGGACGCCCGATTCTTACTGAGCGCTTGAAAATGACGGTTAGTTAAACCTTCTTTAGGATAAACAGAGAATAAACGATTTTTTTTCGCAATCAGCGGTTTGAGTACCATCTTTTTAATGGTTATTCAACTGCTGTCATTAAATATGGTAAAATAACAATCAAATAAATGGTTATTTTACTATTTTCTTGCGGAAATTTTTAACAGTGTTACAGCCCTAAAACTGTAAGCTAAATATAAAAATATATTTTTTGTCCACCCCCTTTTTAATTTCTTAAATATATATATATATATATATATGATTGGCCTATTCCAAATTAAATGAAGGAATTTTTTTTTTAAAAGATTTAAACCAAGAATATCATAAGGAAATCTGAAAATAAAAAATGGTCAGCAGACATGTTAGTAAAAATGTTCTAATAGGCCTAAAAAATACGCTCAAAAAAATGCCTGTTTGCTATGTACCTCAAAACCATGTAAACTTTTAAAAATTATATTATAAAACTCAGTACGTAGTCTTAAAGTTCAGAAATCGTAAGCTAAATAAATTGGTTCTTTTTCATACCTTAAATATAACGCAACTTTTTCGTCCTATGCTTATGAATAAAAATAATCAAAACCATTTGTAAATATGAAGCAGAAGAAAATAATTAAATAAATAAATATAAATAAGAAACTGGAAAGTTATAAAAAAGGCCATGCATTCAACTGGCTAATTTTTACAAAAAACATTTACGACAAAAAATGCAATTACTTGACATGATGCTAAAATAATTGCCCTAATTACAAAAAAATAGGATTAGAAAACATAAGTCTTCTTAATAAATGAATTAAAAAACGCAGGTTTCTCGTAAACTTCATGGTTTTTGGTTTCTGACACGAAGAGTGATTCTTTTCTCTTTACTCTTACTTTCTAATTAAACGATTATTTTGATTATTTTTTATTCAAGTAAAGCTGGCTGTAAAACCAAGTCGTGAAACGTACTGAATGAATTTTACATTCCCCATCCTGCATACTCCGTTTCGTTGTTAATCCTCTGAGCAGCGTCTCAAAGTAAGATTTTATCAATTTTTTCCAGATAAATGTACCTGTTGTGAAAGAATAAAAAGTAGATTGGGAGGGATTAAAGACACTAAAAGATTTCGCACATGATTGGGCACCGCCGGTATTACTGGATAAAGTTCCTTAGAAGCGCACCGAACCGAAAACATTTAATCACTTTTTTGACTGACGACAAAATTTTAGTGAGATTTTATTCTTTGCTTAGTATATGTTTTAATACTTTTTTTAAAAAACAAGTTGAAGGAAAACATGTGCAGCGTGAAGATAGACCATGCATATTAACGTCTAAACATATTTGTTTTTTGAGTGAGGCGTTTAACGTGAAAGATTATATAAAAGAAATTATGATATTTAAATGTTTTCTTGATATCAGACGATTTTTCGTATCAGATGAAAATTAAGATTTTTTATTTCAAAACTTTAATTACTTTTACATGTTGGAAATGTCAATGAATTTGTTTTAGTTTTGTGATCTTGTCGAATAAGCTAGTAAATTCATTTATAATATTAAGTGTAATATATATTTTTTTTATTTCTACACAACACATTACGTTTTTTGAGCATCACTAGTATGATTGAAGAGTAAATATTTATTTTTGTGTATATTCAAAAGATTTGATCTTATCTGTTAATTTCCCATAAAGACATCATGCAAAAACAGTGGAAAACACACATACATTATTTTTTCGGAAACTTAAATGAAAAAAAAAAAACTTTTATGTCCTTTAATCTACAAGCGAAAGAAATCGTCGCAAAATTTTTCTAAAAAGTTGATAAATCCTTTATATGCTACTAAGTACAAATAATTATACTATCAACCAAAGCAAGCCGGCTGGCAGAGTGCCAAGAGAAAAACATTCATGCTCAAGGGAGGAGCTGCTGGTATAAAGAATGTGCCTCGCTTTATTTCCTTTAGCATACTTTATTTCTTCTGAAATGATGCTATATGCCAGTTTATAAATGTAGTTTGCTTTCAACAAACAGAGAAGCAAACGTTCTGATTCGTGCACTAAATAAACGCACCTGCAAAATGAATTTCCCTAAATCTCGAATGGATTCCTGCTTTTCTGCCATGCGCAGAAGTGCCCAAATGTCAAAATTCCGTGGTCGAACTGTACATTAATAGCAAACATGTAGTACGAGTAACATTTTCGCAAAATAAAAATGTGGAAATAAGAGCAAAATTGTCTGTCATAAACAAGAATGAATGGTTATAAGTTATACCTATGAATATCATCACATTTGAAAATAATTATACATTAAAATACATCAAGTCTTGCATCTTAGCTTTACAAGGAACACTCAAAACACAAGTACACTTTACCAAAGTAATACGTAGTTCGCTAGTGAATCATTGAAAGCTTTATTCCATAGTGTCGATAAAAATGCGAACATTTCGAACTTTAACGCATTGCTATCTGCATAATTTTTGATCGTTAAATTAAAACATGGCTTACGTCCATCCACAAACAATAATATTTTAAATACTATTAAAATGGAATTTTGCCTTTTCCCACATACGTTAATAAAGCAAGACATAGGCACTCAGCTATAAAGTTTTTAAAAAAGCGGAACCATCCGAAAGAACAACTTTCGTAAACTGTCGTAAGACCACATCAACTCGGATTTTAAAACTATTACATACTGAATGAAAGAGAAGCAACATTTTGAAGCTCATAAATATCTAAATAAATCAAATGCATCCGTTTCCCAGTTAAAAAGAGCCATTTTATAATTACAAAAAAGTGAGAGTCTCGGAATCTAAATGAATATTGCGAAGCTGTCAGTTATTTGTATTGATAAACATTTTTTTGTAACCCAAAAAGTATATAATGTATTTTATTATTTTTTTGTGTTTGACAAAGTTATTTTTACCGTACTGAATGTTTGGGTACATTTTATATATCCGTTGAGTACTGCTAAATTGATTGCATCCACTGGTAACTAGAAACCGTAATCCTAATAACAGTGGCAAAAACCGAGATGTATGCTTCTGGATGGAGAGTTGCAGAACAAAATCCTTAAACTTTAAATAAATATCCGTATGCATTTACACTCATGTTACTCTTTCAACTCATTTAATGAAAACCATCTGAATAAAACGTTAGTTTAAAAAGCTAATAACAGTTGCAATTTCATTTCACTTTTCGAAATTAGTTTCTCTTAGGTTTAATAAGTAGCCTGGAAAAGAAATCGCGACGAATGTCTGAAATTGAAAATCGCAATCAAGATGCATAATTTTGCTCTCTCCGAAAACTTCAACATGTTAAATAAATAATTTGGAGAGGGCATTGCACTTCCCTACACCTCATCCATAATTCATAATTCAACGTGATCAGCTCCGCAGATGCAGTTATTAGGATCCTGCTGCAATCCGGATTGGAATTTCAGAGTGAACATAGGGATGCAAATAAAATTTCGCAGTGCTGCTTTTCGGTTTTGGCAAGAAATTTAATAAAGTACACTTACACGATTCCAGAGCTCAAAATTGGGTTGCTCGAAAATGCGCTCCTCCCTTCTAGAAGATGTCCAACTAAAATAAATTGGTGGTCGAAATATTTTCCTAATAACTAAAGGAGGTTCTTAAGTAGCTATAAAAGAGATTTATGCTTAATCTTGGTGCTCAACGAGCATATTGTGTTTTTAACGACTGTTTAGAAAGTGCTCGCTCTGCAACTCTCGTCGAAGAGCACTGCTTTGGTTCGGAAGGTAAATCGAGCATTTCTTATAGGCGCATTACAGGCCCTAATTTCGAACGGCCATTAATTCTTCTTATTTCCATTAAACGGAATAGATTTTGCCTCCGCTAAAGTAAGCATCATCTTGATCGCAGACATTTCTTACATTTTTAATAAATAAAGCTAAAAATTACTTATTGTTATTATGCATCATTTTCTGCATGTCAATTTATGTGATAGCTTGGCACGTAATTCATAATTTCAAATGAAGGTTTTTAAAAATAATAAACGGAAACGTTTCATCGTTTTATATTATTTCTCTTTTTGGAAGATTTAGGCAAAATTTGTATTATCATGACCTCATACACGGTCATATCCGTTAAGAGAATTCGGCGAATTCTTTGTATTAAAGAAAATTCGTATTAACCAAAAAAGTAATACATACTTCTCGAAAGACTATTTTTTAAGCATTACACAGTAATAAGTTCATTCCAAAAACATGTTAGTGCTTCCATTATATAAATTAGCAACGTATTGCTGCTAATAAAGTTTTAATTTAGTTGATAAATTAATGGAGACAGCCATACTGCGTTGAGTTAATTACTAAAAGACATTAAATAGGATGTAGCGTCAAAAGTAAACATTGTAACATTTGAAAATCAAGACTCATTTTTAAGCAGCAGCTGTACTAATGAGAAATAAATGATAATATATCACCGTAAGTAATTTGGCAAAATGTAAAAGAAATAGTCAAAGTAAAACACGAATAATTTAATTATAATGCGCTATTAACCATTGACTGATTGTCAAAAAAAGAAAAAAAAAATATATATATATATAGAAACGCGAAGTTATTTCTAATAAAATGTTAACATGTTTAATGATAATTTACTTGCTTGAGAGGAATAGAAATAATTATTTGTCTAATTCATTCGTATTCTTTGACAGTAGACAAACTTTAAAAATTTTCACAATTTTAAGTGCGATCTAAATAATGTGCTGCTCTTGAAAACGACAAATCGACTTTTTTTTCTGCGACGCATACATTCAGAAAGAAACATTCTGCTTTAAAAAGATCGTGAGTTTAAATTCTTTTCTCCATTTCTAACTCCTGAATTCGAGAACAAATCCACCCATTTTCAGATCACTTCAAATTATTTAAGCTCAATAAGGCTGGCGAACAAAAACTATTACCCAATTTCGATCTAAACTTTCAGCTCCACTTCCCAAACCATTCTCCCCTTCATTTCTGTCTTGTGATTCGCATTTACGCAGACACTCGTATAAAACTAGAAATTTGGAAGGGTCGAAAGTGAAAGAAAATCGTAGCGACTGAAATGTCTAGGAAACGTAGCAGACGTAAGATAATGCGACGTTTTTATTAGACAAGAACTTCGCTGACGTAGCAGGATCCCTTGAAAGCTGTCTCAACTGTCAAAGCTTCGAGAAGGGGAAAATGCTCAATTCAATGCACTTTCAGGAGCTGCTGAAGAAAATGTTTAATAAACCATTTTCCCATTGAAAATTCTGAAAATAAATTGCGTACAAGTTAGAGTTTCGAAGCACTGTCAGACATCAAACAATAATGTTGAATTTAGTATATACCGTTGCAGGGACTACAGTGTAAACATTTTTGCGGTATGTTTCACGATAAAATGTTGCCGATTTGTTTACTACAAGGAATGGTGCTTTATGTTACGATATTTGGTGTTTACTTGCTTATATCGCACCAAAATATAGTAAAAATCTAACACCATCCTATGAAACCAGCAAATTTTTTCGTCCAACATACCCGAATTTCCTAGTTTACACATAAAAGATCTTTGAACTTCTAGTAATACGCACTGAAACTAAGCTATCAATAAAACCTAACTGTCATAAATCATAACGGATAATTACCATGTTTATTCAATGAAGCAAAAAGTAAATATGCTTTTTCATTCACTGAAAAATAATAGTAAATTATTTAGTTAAATATTAGTTTATAATTATAATGGTTGCTTCAGAAATATTGAAGCCAGCCGGCAAATAAAAGTTGAAATTATTTAGGTATTTTTTAGTAGAATGCTCTAAACTAAATTAGTTCTTAAATCTATTGTTTTTACTGTGACTATAATTCTACAGACATCTGGGTAATTAATTCCTCATCCAACTTAACAACGTCGAAAAATTACGTTACATTTGCCAAAGTATTATGACAAATGTTGTATTTGGCTATATGCTGTGAGTTTGCTAAATTCATTTCAATTGCGTTTCAATGTAATCCTGTTTTAGCCTAACTTCCCTCTTAATTAAAAAAAAAATATAAAAAATAAGTAATAAAATAAAGATTGAAAAATGAAAACTTGGAAAGTAGGATTTTTAGATGGGGAAAATGTGCTTATGTCCGTCTGTCGTTTCCCCCTCGCCCCCAATAACTTTTGAGAGAGTTGTCCGATTCAAAACATATATATTTTAGTCGAAAAATCTTGGCGAAGACATCTCATTTCTTAAGTTTCATTAGAAAATTATGTAAACTCTGTGCATAAGATCCAAGTTCCTCTGAAGAAGCTTATTAGAATAAGATCTCGACGGTTTGATTTGCGCAATTTTTGTTAGATTTTAAACAGTTAAAAGAAATCAACATTAGCTCTTACGGCAAAATTTGATTCGCATATAGATCATGATCTAACAGACGCTTTTAACAAACTTTATCAGAAGGAGCACGTGACATAGAACATGTACAGATACAAAGTTCATCCAGAACTAATTGAGCCTATTTTCCAATAGAACATTTTTCTCTGGATTGTTAAATATATTTATGAATAAATGCATGGAATAAATGAATGAGTGAAAGAACGAATGAATGTGCATTAATCATTGAAAATAGTATATTTGAAATGGTGAAGAACTAATGCCACATGAAAAACAGAGAGAGGAAGCTAGATTATGAACTTAGTGTTGGTGTAGAAGGGAAACTTAGCTCGTATAGCTCTAGACTGCTCGTATAGATCATATTTTATTTAGATAATTTTAGCTTGACAATCTTTTTTTTTTTTTTTTTTTTTTTTTACGAACGTTTTAGTTGAAATCGAATGTGCATGAAAAAATACGCATTTTTTAAAAGTAGCACAAAGTAAAATCTCATAATACGAGTAATTATGTGAAATATATTTATATAAAAATAAGACTAATATGTGAAAAAAAAAACTGTATTCTAAATAATTTTATGCTGAAAGAAAAGAAAACTTTTTCACCGAGTTCTTTCTGATAATTCACTTTCAGACGTGTGTTCAAACGTGCAGAGAATGGCCATGAAAACGAAAAATGTTATAGGCTTCATTCACTTCCATTTGATTAAAGTCTGATAAGTACTACTTAGTTAACAATATTTCAGAGACAAATACGTTTTGATGTCTTCCCGTTAAATAAAACCCAGAACATATTTAATGCGTCTCATTAGTAACAGAAAAGTTAATTTAGCTTGTAATTTTAGTACATTAATGCATTAAGCTCTTTTTACCGAGCCAAATGAAGCTAATTTAATTTTGATTAATAATTTGCCTTTTTATTTTTTTCATTAGCAATTATTTTCTTTGAATTCCACGTAGAGTTAGCTGTCTTCAGAATTCATTTAAAATGTCTTCTTTATCAGACTCCAATGACATTTTCGAGGCTTCGTTAACTTATTGAAAAAAAAATGCATTATGCAAAAGTAACATTTTGCACGTACTTGAACATTTTTTTTCTTTGACACATTTCTGGCAACAAAAGTTAAAATAAATAAATAATAAGGAGAGAAAATAAAGAAAAAAAAGCAATTGAATTATAAGTTTATTAACGTATTTTACTTGCTAATTCAATATTAACGTGGTTTCATTTTCAAAAAAAAAAAAAAAAAATGAAACCATTTATATTTCAATTATTGCAAGTCTTACTATTTAAAAATAAAACCGGACTTGGATTAGTTATGATAGCGATATAATACTTTTCATTTGATATACCAATATTAATTTTGATTTTATTTTCACTTTTCTGGATACCCCTATTTTGTTTACTGTATCATTAGAGAAACATATGTGTTTCGTATCTTATAAACTTCCTTTATATTCTACTTCTTTCAAACACATGTTTCTATAGTTTCGGTATACTAGTGGAAATTATACAATAAATATTTATGTATAATTATTATGCATTGATTACATTACCTTAAAGTATTAAAACTTAGAAATCAGCCGTCACCATAATGCATCCTCGCAGAATCGTCACTTTAATGCTCACAAAGTTTCCAGTTTATGTCCGGCATAACTTCCTGATTTAAAAAGTCCTTCTTTTGAAAATGTGAGGGGAAAGATTGAAAGGGAAAAAATAAGTCCAGAATTTCAAGAAGTTTGTCCCCCGCTGAGAAATGTGTTCGCTCGTGTGAAAATGTCTTCTTTTTTGGCAGTGAAGCGTGACGTTGAAAGTTTACCACAGGAGGAAAAAAGCATGAATTTCTTCTAAAAAGAGCGCACAAGAATCCTATTTGCCTTTTCACCTCTCTTTATGAAGAACAATAGATCAAGAGAAGCAAAGCTTGTTCACTTCTCTTTTATTTAGTCTTATCACCTAATTTTACCTCGGGGATGCTTGAATGTTATATTTTTCTCACTTACTAAAAGTTTGTTTTAAAGCAGAACATTTCCTTGTCTCTTATTCAGGATGGGAGAATGCTCCCAAGATGCTTATTCTAGGAAATGAGCTTAATATAGGAAGAGAGAACGAGTTCGCTGATTATATTTCACGAACTTGTTATGCTAAGTGCAGCATTTATTATATATGTGGAGATCCGAAATTAGTCCTGCTGTCAAAAACCTATTTCGAGCAATAATTTGTATTGGAATTTTTTCAGTTAAAGAAATGTATTAAGAGTGCTAAGTAGTGAGGAAAAAGTACGCTGCGTAGTTCGCGTAAGTGTGTTGCCATTATATAACCACATTCTTTTATGAAAGCTGATGCGTGTATCGTCAAAATGGCGAAAACAACAAACATGACGGTTGAAAGCAGAAAACCCTGACGTATCAATTTAAAACATGTATATAAGAATAATTTAAAACACAAATTGCTAGAAATTGGATCGTTATGTAAGCCTTAAAGTTAAACATTGAACTCAATTTCAGTCCGTGAATTGAGCAAGTAGATACAACTCAGTGAATTCACAAATATAGGCAAGGTAATAGTGATTTCTTGGATGGGACCCCAAAAAAATGTTTTATTGGAAACTTAAGTGAATTATGATAAAGTGTACTTAAAAATTAAAATACTTATACTAATTATGACAATAACTCGCGCACACACATATATTTGCAACATTTATCAGAATTATAAGAGTTAAATCAAAATCACTGTTAAATCAGAATTCTTATTGGAAAAAAATGGCTCATTTTTCAAGAACATCACGTTTTCTGAATAGCTCCAAGTCAAAATGAGATAGATTTGAAAAACTGAGTCCTTATTTTTTTTACGAAAACTTTTCTTAAAAATGATCCGGTACTACCTCCTTTTTGAGACACCACTAAAAAAACGAAGAAAAACAGATATTTCATCATAATCTATCAGAAATAACAGATGTGTAAAGCAAGAGTACGCCGTCCTTTACTTTTAAAATTTACAAATTTTGAAAATATATGTGAAGTACAAACTTACTACGTGTTTGCAGGCTGTGGTACGTTCAAAAATGGAGTGTGTGGAATTTACCAATTTCAAACATCGTAGCCGGATTTTCGGAACGTATCCTGCATACAGGTGTCACTGGATATCCGATATGTTACAGAATCAATTCTTATGTATTAACGAACGGTCACGACAAAGTCACGAAATTTTATTTTTAAAATCTGTAGACGCTCTGGCTGTTAGCACCTATAGTGTTTATATAGTCTGTCTAATGACGGCCAAAATTCTCCTTGATATTTTTAGCTCGTGGTGGGCTACACTCTAATGTGGAATTTCGACAATTATGATTTGTTGATAATAAATATTTCTTCAACTTTATTATTTTGTTACTTGTCAATATCTTCGGATTCATATGCAGGCACGCCTCCCTTCATGAAAAAACAAATTTTTTTTTTGAAACTATGTCACGGAGCCTCATGCTGCATAAGAGCCCGGTTGCCATTACGATACCAATCTTTTAATTGAGAATACATTTCCTGTACATTATTGTTTGAGTCCTTTTGTCTATAATTGTGGATCTGTTATGAGTTTCACAACGTAGGTCAGGTCATCACAGTTACTCGACACTACTTACACATCGTGACCTTCTGTGGATATTCAACTTTTTCGAAAAAATTGCTATCTTTGTCGTCTAAGGAAACTTTTACTCTATCCCCACTAATAATTCCCATTACTGATTCATCTAAGAAAAAGCCCGAAATCAAGTATACAATGATGAATATATTTCTTTCTTTTCCTTTCTCATCTATATAAAATTGGACAACAAATAACAAAAGTATGTTACAGTATCCCTGGAAAGAAGAAAAATGTACTCTCTGTAAGTTAACAGCCCGCTTCTTCCCTATAAAATATTCAGTGTGTACGCCCTATTGAATTAGTTTAATACCCCCCGGTCATTATTTAAAAAAATATATATTTATGTTAATAATATACTGTTTGAGTGTTTTCTGTTCTAAAACATAAAAATAATTAAAAAATAAGTTATTTTTAACATTCAGTTCCAGAAAAAACCTATTTCAATTTGCAATTTAAAAATATTATTATTAAAAAACTCACTTTTCTGATACTTGTAGTAAAATATATTTAGAAGTAATAAGTTCATGAAACTAGCAATATCTACCGCGTTACTCGATATTTTTAATACCCCCCCCCCCCGTCTTACTCTATAATATTTATTACATTTCGAATACCTTTTGTGAGTTCTACTACTACCCACTATTGCGTACGCACAGTTAAAAGCGGAAATAAATTTTAAAATGTTTTGCTGAAATACAATGCAGGCACAAACGTTAACTGTTAAATATAATTTACGCTCAACTCAATACGGGTAAGTAATTTTTCATTTCTTTAACATATAAACACTACTTTTTAATTTCTTTTCAAACCTCTTTGTCCGAAAAAAAAGGAGAAGCTTTGACGATTTGGCGCCAATCCAAAGAAAAGTAAGTATAGAAAAACTATACCTTTTAATGGAACTTATGAAACAGAATAGTTTTTTTAGGTTGTGTATATACATATAATATAATAATAGCTGGTCCCGCAGTGGACCAGTCGGTAGAAGCTCGGTTCCCGTTGAACCCCGAAAGTGAAGCAACATCGACTTAGGTCAGTGTTTGGGAGGGTGACAACCTCTCGCGGTTGGTTGCTGTGGTGTCCGTATACGCTAAAGGGAGCTGGTGCACGTTAAATAGGTCGTGGCTCCAATGTCCTCCAAGTGAAACGATACCTCTGGGGGTGCCAATCCCAGGTGCCGGTCTCTCATCTGGGAGCTGGTTCAAAAATTAAGAGACCTTTCACAGGGGCGGAAATCGGACTCCTGCCTATAAGGGCCCCGTTAGACTCAGGAGCAGCGTACCCACTCTTCCTCGCCATGCGCGAGGACACGACAACAACAACAACAACATAATATAATGAAGATTGTTTGTTTATTAAGAAATAAGAACGTGATGCAAATGTAACTTTTTTAAAAAACATAGTTTTCTACACTCATTCCAATGTTATAATTGAGCGTTGACAGATTTTGTTTAAAAAATATGATCAATCCTCATATAATAATAATAATAGTTTTAAAATAAGCTTTAAGTGCTTGAACTGTTAAATTCATAAAAAAATAGTAAAATGTTGCACATATAATACCAAAAATATTCATAAAGAACTTTTACTTTTAGTTGCGAGTATACAAAAATAATGCAATGGATCTTCCAAAATATAAAAGCTCAAAGAAGTTGATGGATTTGATGGATTAGGCGAAATAAAGCATCCCAACTTGACATCATATTCACCAGTATTTGATCTTTCCAAACAGTGTTACTCCTTAATCAGCTCTTCACATTTCTCTCTGTAAATATCGCTCTTCAGTCTAGCATTTATTTCTTTTAAACAATCGTACTCACAGATAGGATTTGCATCGTTCCTACTCGTATTACATTGTTCCGAAGAATCTACGGCAGGAAAAATAATTTGCCATTTAATATGACAATATATTCACTAGGCTATTTTCCTCAAACGTATTTTTTCCTCTTTTTTGCATTGTAATATATATGTCTTTTAAAATCGAGAGAAGCATACCCCTAACGGAAGAATTTGGTTCATAAGCTTTAGCATTTTTCTTCGCATGTTTTAGAACCTTTTTAGAAAACATAAAAAGCAGAGGATTAAATGTTACTGAAGTTACAGCCAC
Source organism: Octonoba sinensis (assembly GCA_038502835.1). Lineage (NCBI taxonomy): Eukaryota > Metazoa > Arthropoda > Arachnida > Araneae > Uloboridae > Octonoba > Octonoba sinensis. Next base: position 201,394,375 of record CM076598.1, on the reverse strand, counting down.
GTATCCTAAGGTTCGATGCACACAGCGATTCGGTTGCGGTCAGGCGCCGGCCACTGGCGTGATTTTGCCCATTTGGCTCAATGTACTACTGGACCGATACTGTCATGCCTGACCGCAACCGGATCGTCCGTGTGCATCGAGACTTAGTCTCAGATGCCCACGTGTTGTTTTAGAACGGAAATGCATGCTTAGGTTGTGACTTTTCAGTAGATTACAACAACCTGTCACTCTTTATCTCTCTCTCATTTTTCGAAACATAAAGGTAAACATTAAACAATAAGTACAGATATTGATTGTTATTTATTTTTTATCTATTTATTTTAAACAATAGCAGGAAACTGCTTTTCCTTGTGTTTAAGAACTTGTTTGTTGATAGTCTGAAAATATCTTTCGCATGTGAATGTTTTTCGAAATCAAAATATAGCATAAAGTATTCGCTTCTGAGAAGTTTAAACGTATCAAATTGTTTTGCTTTCTTTTGAGCGACGGAATTTAGGCATTTTTAATTACTGAAGCAAAATATTAGCAGCGGTTTATGATATGGAAGCATTAAATAAGTATTTTAAATCACTTTTTATGTATGCCTTCCTGCAAGTACAAAAGGGCTGTGTGTTTTTACTTGAAATTGAGTTGACAATACGATATCTACTTTAACAGCAGAACATGATAAATATATTTTTTCTCGTTAAGTACATTCTGTAATTTTTATTGTCACATGATTTTATCGTGGTACTTTCTACTAACGATGCTATGTGCAGATCACTTGTTCCTTTGTTTTTAGGCAGTAACTTAAAAAAAAGTGCAGAATCACATTTTTTCGAACTGATAACATTTCTTTTAAAAACGGAACCGAAACGAAAAACGGGAAAAAAAATATTTTTTTTCTGATTTGTGAAAATTGGTGTACTTGTATTTTCACTTTGTTATGAGTATTTTCATAAAGAATTTTTGCTTATAATTCTGCTTTCGCTTCCTAAATGACTATTAAATTTTTGAAATGAAATTTATGTATTAATTATATTGGTTTTTACCTCACTTGATTTGAGTAAACTGCTGTCTAGGAAAAAAAAAAGTTAAGGTAATGAATGGTTTTTTGTAAGTTGACGTGTTCAGATCAAAATATTTTTTAGTGTTTATGACAAAAATAAAATATCAAGTTTCAATCTGTATTTATGGCGCAAGTTCTTTGAATCGAACTAATTTTTATGGTAATAGTGGCATAAAACGTTAATTTATAATGATCAGGTCTCAAAAAAGACCTTTTTATGAAATTAGTTTGATGATTAATGGTTTAGTTTGATAGATCCAACGTCATGGGAATACATTCCAAATGCATTCAAGGCATTTTAAACAATTACAGCAGTAGAAAAAAGTCTGACAAGATTCAACGAGGGTCTGTTAAAAATACCGTATTTCAAAAGGGACCTAAAACGTTGAGATTATTTATTGTTCTGAAGAAAAATGTGGGATTAAATCGACCGGAAGTTTGAAAAAAAAGGCTGTTTTAATTCTAGATTTAATCTCTATTGCTGTTGGGAGAACTGAAGCAATGGATTAAAAAAGAATTCTCAAACTCATTTATTTTTCTTCATGCTACGAGCGATTACACCATTGCAATTTGGAGCCATCATAGAACTTGAAAATGGAAGAAAAGGACCAAGGAGGGGGAATCCATCCCATTGAAATGGAAACCGACATTTTTGCGTTTCATGTAAACAGCCTTTCGAAAGTTGGCTATAAAGGGGCATACCGCGTTCCATACCCAAGTCGTAAAACCCAGAGGGAAGCCATAAAATTACACTTGAGATAGGGAACATTAAAAGTGCCATAAACTCCTTTCCCAGCTCGTTTGATCGTGTTCCGTTGTTTGGGAAGTCTTAGCACTAATTCCGCTAAGATGAGTGGGAACTCGTTTTTCAACATTGCATTAAAAATTGTCAACTGGGAGATTTGAGGCCTTAGTAACACGTGTTTAAAGCGAAACAAAAAAGGATTAGAATCACATAAATGTCTACTCCTGCCCACCAAAACGTCCGAATGTGTCAAGATAAACGAATCGAGATCTAAGAAAGTATCCGTCACGTTTCTCCGCATCAAAGTACTTTCCTTTCCGTTAATCTAAATTTTATCGAGCAAAGAAGAAGTAAATCATAGCGGGAAGTAACAGTCTTTAAGACCAAATGCATACTCAATGTATCTAGCATAAAGATGATCGTAAAAGGAATTTATTATCGGCATTACTTACATCGTATTAGTCCCATCTCAATAACTGAATGGCTGATTCTTTGTTCTTAAAAAAGAGAGCTTTTCTTTTAATTTGATACAACAGTATACTAGTAATCTTCGATACATTATTACAAGATATTTAAATGCTTGTATCGTATTAATCTATCTCAACAAAGACATTTCCGAGATAAAAAAAAGGGTTCATCTTATACGAGAAATTAATTAGACGAAGTTAAAAGAAAAAAAAGCAATTCAAAAATGCTTTTTCGGGGTTACAAGGAAGCCCTAAAAAGACATAGGACAAAAGTCCGACTTTGCATTAAAAAACGTTTATTATCCTGAAACGCTTGTAGAACTTCTGTGATTCTTTTTTATGTCAATTGTCTATTTTCTCTTTAAAAAATGCATAAAGTTATTTTCATTCAGTGGATTATATAAAAGTGGACTAGCATTTGATGTCTTATTGTGAGACATTTCGTAAGTAAAAAAAAGCACCTTTTTGATTTGTCACATCGCTAGTTGTTAATGACCCTTCAAGATTTCTGGCATATTAAGGATCGCTCTTTTTAAACTGGTTTACTAAGAGACAGTTATAACTTTAAGATTTCTCAAATACGCACGGAAATATTTCATCAACATTTAGACAACTGAAATTGCTTCTCTTTATTTTATTACCTATCTTTAAGTCAATCTTTTTAATATCAAAGATTAAAATCATAAAGAAAAGCAGCGTTACTTAAAACTATAATGCGAAGAAAAACAATTACTGTTTCCAGTTGGCCGATGTTTAAATCATTTATAACATATATATTTCAAAGACCTTATTTTATTTTTTTCCCTTCAGTAAGTACTAAAACTTGTGTTCAATGTTGAAACAATTCAATTAGACGTTGAAAAAACAATGAATACGTATACTTAAAAGTTTTCTACTGAAAAATAGTTAAAACGTAACCTTTCATATTTTGCAACATTATTATTTTTATCCATTGCCGTATTTCTGGAAAACTCATACTGCTTTCCCAAAAGAAACAAACTAGATAGTTGTCGTGGCTTTACACTAACGTAGACAATTTTGCGTCGTAACACAATCAACAAATCATGGTCTACTGGTTGAGAGCTATTTTAAAGGTGAAATAAATGTAAAACAATGACTGAGAGAGTCAAAACATATTGATGTGTTAATTAAGTGAGTACTTGTTAATTAAGTAAGACTGACGAAAGTTTCCAACAAAAATATTTGCGCTGTTGCTGTTGGTGTAAAGCCCGGAGCAACTATGCTCATTACACTTAGCTCTATGAATGCTTCATAAAGAGAAAGCTGTAAGTTTTTTTCATCGGTATTCCTAAACTTGGAATTTATGGAAAGTTATTACGGACCTTTATTTTCAAAGAATTATATTTATTATTGAGTCATTTATTTGAAAAACTTCTTTTAAATTTTTCGCTATCGTCAATGAATATTATTATTTCCTAATTGATTCCGTTGCATAAACTTTAAGACTGCGGTTTAAAAGTTTTCAACGGTCCTTAAAGTTCTTCTCAAATATCAATATCACGAATAAATAATATTATACTTGCAAATCATTTCCTTCTCTGGTGTATATTTAATAACGTCGTCCTTAATTTATTCTTTATATTTAAATTCATTAATCATTTTAAGCCCTAAAACCATTAGAGATAATTACGGCGCTCTTGTCATAACAAAAATTCTAGAATTTACTTCTCAGTATTATATAGCACTTAGAATGCGAGGAATAATTCGATAAGAATCTCAATGGTTTACCAAATATTCATTAAAACTAATATTGAATTTGACGTAGGGTGTTGAAGTGAATTCTTGCGTATGAATTTTAATAAAAATATACTGAAAATTAAACGGAATATATGTGATTATTTTTAATAAACATTCGAATAATTAAAATTAATGTGTGTGCGCAACTGTGGTATATTTATGTTTCGGCAAGAGAAATGCAAAAATAAAAATTTTACATGAAATAATTTTAAAACCTAAAATCCAAACAGCAACTACCATAACTTCTTGTTTACTGTGACGGGGCTCCTTAGTCTTTAACCTGTGTTTCCTTATTTAGGCCCGGAAAAAACAATCTTTTAACCCCTTAAAGCACAAGTTTTTTTTTTTTTAATACGGGTAAAAAATGATCGAGTTTTTTTGACATAAAACGAATATATAAGTACAGAATAAACTGGTTTTTGTTTTTTTGGAATTAGTTGTAGAGGGTGACTAGAGAGCGGGGGGTGGGGTAAAAGTTGTATAAAGAATTATTATACAAAGTGCAAACGGATCTCCAAGATGCATTAGAAAAAAAATAACGCGAGATACACGATCGCCCGTGTGAGACACGGGCATGTGAAAATTTGCCGGTAACTTTCGTCCGTCTCAGACACGGGCAAATGCGTTAAGTGGTTAAAGGTGGTGCAGAAACGAACCGTCAGCAGGGAGTAGATTCAAGTGCAGTTCTATACACTTCTTTTTTCAAACGTTAGAAGGTAGGAAGCTGTTTCCTACCAATCCTTACAGGTTTTTTTTTTCAAAATATCAGTGTATCATTACTTTATTCCAACATAAGTTAATAAGTAGCCTGTTTATGACATGTATTTTTCTATATTCAGCTAAATGGATCGCAGACGCAAACCAAATTTTGTGGAGAAATATTTATGTGTGTTTATGGGAGGGGGGGGGGGATCAATAGTTCCCTTCGTTAAATAAAACAAGTGAAAGAAACAATAGCTGTAGTTTATTTAAAAAATATTTCACGTGATTTTAAAGCATATTTGTTTCTGGATTGAATAATTTACTATATCACATCATATCTATATATGTAGCTAAAAGCAACCTAAGAAAAACTTCTTTAGAAATTCAATGTTTCGCAAAGTTGGCGTGAAATACTGGTTTCTTTCCAGAATAAAATTATTTCATATGTAAAACCATTTTAAGATTTGTTAAATGACTTTATTAAAATAAGAACAAAAAAGGTTTGTGAGGTTCCTTCATTGCAAAAAAGCCAAAATAAGAAAAATAGCATTTTAAAGCTATTTTAGAATGAAATACATTTAGCATTGCGAATTGCATTAAAATACAAATACATTGTACTATTTTCTTTCTCAATCCAAAAACACAATTTTGCTTAGAAACGGGTTTTGAGGTATGAATTAAGTACACATTATTGGACGACATCCAAGTTGCAGAGAGTTTGACCGTACTCGCATTTAAAAATTTCAAGTCTGTTTATTTTTCATTCAGTAGAAGAAAAAGTGAACGAATATTTGTATTGCAGGAACATTTGAATTTATTTTTGAAAACATTTTGAAAAACATTAAATCTTCCGAACTTAAACAGGAAAAAAATCTACGCAGAATCCAAAATATTCATAAATTTGATGGTTTCTTTTATGATATTGCATTTTAAGGAAAAAGTAAAAGGTTTTTCTTCAAAGGAATTCAATTACCATGACAAGAGTTTTTACTTGCACAAGAAACTTTGAAATTGTATAAACAATTATGAAACAGTGTTCTATGATTATATGCATATGTTTTGAAACGTTTCTTGCAAAAAATATGTTTTGTGATTGGAAATACTACTTATTGCTGTAAAAAGACAAGAATAATGATTGACTGTAGCGCACGTTGGTTAAGAATTTCGACAAGTTAAAAACAAAATAAAAATAAACTGTCTGATTTTTTTTTCATGTCTATTTTTTCTTGCAAATATTTAGGGTTTTGTCCTTCGTACCAACGTATTTTATTTTTAATTAGAAAATTTAAAATGTATCATGTAACTAATGAAAATTGTACAATTTTTCAAAATAGCATTTTGATGACTAATAGCTTAGAAATAGTAAATGATAGAGAATTTTTGAAAAAAAAAAATATATATAGTATGGCCAAAGTGCGATGTAATTGAACCAATCAGTGAATATTCTACTTTGGCCGGCCATTTCGCGAAGCGGCCACAATGTTCCGGCCACAACGCGATGTGCTCATTCAAGAATGCCCGGTAGGCGGCGCATCTGCAATTCCGGCGGGAATGTGTCACGTGGCGACATTTGACTGCTGCTTCTCGATTCTTCCACAGCAATTTCACTGTGAGAAATAAAATTTTAAAAATTTAATTTTTTACTTTGTCTCAAATGGTCACATCCCACCGCAGCTAGTAATTTTTAAAGAATGACGTTATGGTTATACCGAGCCAATTATACGTGCCAATGATTTTTTCTTCCAACTTTGGCTGATCCTCCCATGCCACTTCGCGATCTGGCCGGCCAATTAACGAAATCAAGAAAAGATCGGACATTGGCCAGCCAATTTACAGCGTTCTTAGTCATTTCGCGATTTGGCCGGCCAATTCGCGAAGTGGCCGAATTCGGGCTTTGGCCGTAATATATATATATTCATTTGTGGTCTTCCGTTTTGAAAACAGCTCTTGTAGAGTTAAGTGAGTGTGATTTTTCCTTGGCACGTCTTACATCAAAGCTATATGAAACTCAACTCACGTCCTGATCAAATAATTGGTGCGACTGCTGCATTGCTGCCTTTGTGCGGAATATAATAGCGGTTCTGCATTCACACCCATAATCTCGTTCAATAATATATTGTGTGGAAATATTTACAACTAGGGGTAATATCAAATTGGTTTTACAGCATTATATTCGGTGTACCAAATACATATTAGGTGAACATTTTGAACCAACCCATTTGTGTGTTCAGTATTTAAATAATCTAAAGTCAATTTCTATTAAAATTGAACAAAATGCAAGTGATGTGACATGTGAGTGAACGGTAACATTTCTCCGTTCACTCACATGTCACTGCTTTCTTGTGTGGTGAGCACTTTTCGTTCCTGCAATTTCTATTAGAATATTGATCAAAAATGCATGTGATGTGACACGTGACTGAACGGGGAAGTTCCCGCTCACTCACAACTTTCTTGTTGTACGTTGAATGCTTTTCTTTTTTGCACTGATGAACAGGCCCCCTTGTAGCCCTAAAAGAGCTACATGCATTTTTGACTTGACATTTTGTGCTCTATTTACGTTGTTTTTTCCTTGTACTCATTTATCATGGTGATTGTTTTTTTTTTTTTTTGCGAAGTTTATTTTGATACTTTTGTTTTAAATTTGTATTCCAATTAATGGTTGGCACGGTTCGCTGATTTAAATCAGCTTGATTTAAGTCATGATTTAAATCGCGATTTAAATCAAGTTATTTTTTTTCAAAAAAATCATTGATTTTACAATGTTAGAAAGTGTTGTAAAAAGGAAACATGTTGCAATTACAACCACTGTTTCAAACAAAACTACCTATGTCTATCTGTCTATGTGCATAACATATTTCATAAGTTTAGAACTATTTTTTTTTAATTTTACAATATTACTTATTTTTCAAGCCTCTTAACAGCAAAGCATAATTCATTCAAATTAAAATTCATAATAATCATGAAACATTCTGAGTTTTTTATCTTAAAAATAGTAGCTCAATTTAATAAATGCCACACAATAAACAATTCAGAATAATAGTGTTTAAAACAACAATTGTTAGAATTTAGAATATGTGTGCTTAAAGTTTCACCCATGTCCCCAAGTAGCTAAAGGTTTTTTTTTCCTTCTAAAATATTTTTTTATCATAAAAGTTTTCAATAAAGATACTTGATTAAAACAAAAAGTTTCAGCTTTTAGTATTGGTGTGAGCATATGATTTTACTAAATGGGTAAAAATATTTCAGGCCTTTTCATTTTTAACATAGAAAAAGGATTAAAGTACACTCAATTTAAAAATTAAGTACATACTATTGTTACTTTTTTACAACTTTCAACAGCAAAATAATTCAGATTAAATTTGTTCATTTTCTCCGCACTTATGAGTGTACTATTTTTCCTGGTAGGGTTAAGCTTCATTCGAGTCATGCATTCGTATTAAAATTTGTTTATCATTATTATTATTAAAAAATATTTATTGTTGTGAAAATAGGTTAAAGTGTGTTTTTGCATATTGATTAACATGCCATATTGTTTCTATGAATGTAACATAATAACTATTCAAAATATTTAAGGTATTTTTAAAAAACTCAAAAAAATCTGATTTAACTCAAAAAAATCCGATTTAAATTAAAAAAATCCGCTTTTTTTTAAATCACAAAAATCACGAAACCTGATGGATGGTTGGTTTCGTGTCCACGAGGAAGACTCGGCGCGCGGCTCCTGAGTCAAACGGGGCCCTTATAGACAGGAGTCCGACTTCCGCTCCGTTTAATGTGGTCTCTTCATTTTTTTGCACCAGCTCCCAGATGAAAGACCTTCACCTGGAGTGGGCACCCCCAGAGGTATCGTTTCACTTTGAGGATATTGGAGCCACGGCGGATTTAACGTACCCTTTAGCATACACAGTCTACAGCAACCAGCCGCGAGAGGTTGTCACCCTTCCAAACACTGACCTTGGCCGATGTTGATTCACTTTCCCTGTTCAGCGGGAACCGAGCTTCTACCGACTGGTCCACTGCGGGACACTCCAATTAATAACATAATGAATATATATTTAAATAATTATAAATTTAACAGTTAAAAAATATAAGAATCACAAATGATGACTTTTTCAGATTGATTTATGTTGTATTTTATAATTCGTTGCAACGTTTTTAAATGTTTTAGATTAATTCCGATTTTACGTGGAATTCAAATATTTCTGAAAATTTCATATGGTTTTTTGTAGCAAAAGAAAAGGGAAATAATGGGATTTAAGAAGTAACATATTTGAAAGAAACATTTCGAATTTGTCATTCGTTGTGTCTTAAAAGGCAAAGCCATTTCTATGTGATTTTGTAGCAGGAACGTATCCAACCTCATCGTTATTCACAGTGAGATACATTTGCATACATTTTCTTACGCAGCCACCATCACGCAAAACATAAGATAAACAAATCCGCAGAAATGCTCTTCTATAGGGAGGGAAGTCTCTTCATTTTCTCTGCGGAAAGTAATATCAAGTTATTTTTTTTTTTTTGCTGCTTCCCCTATCGTTCCGTTGTCATAAGGCAGTGATTTGAGTTGTTCCGAACTTTCCTTAACCCCAGCCTTATCTTCACTCCTTTATCCTGACACATGAAAAGAAAAGATCACCGAAATGCCTAGTTGGCAGCCTGCCAGGTAATGTTGCATTCCAGAAGACATAAAGCAGCTGGGAAGTTTTTAAAAACTATCATGTCAAGAGGAAAATGAATTCATTCCTTAGTATTTTGTATTTCTTTGAAGGTTGTAGAAGAATACATACTTTGCTATGGTGAGAGTTATGCATCACTCTGTGAAGAGCATTTTTTTCTTTATGCATTGTAGTTGAGCTTTTATAAAATGATTTTTTTTATGTAAAGAAATAACACAGTAATAAAAGTTTTTAACGCATGGGGAACGTCTTATAATTTATGGGTAAATCTACACTTTATTTACCATAGATAAATTAAGCTTTTTTTAAGAAAAAAATGTTAGTCTATTTGCAAGAGCAGCATCTTCTATGTGCGAAACGGAAAATCAACAAAAGAGTCTAGATAATTAATAGCACAAAGCAACAGTCAAAGTTCTTTCCGAATAGCAGATAACTTCAGAACTAGCGAAGCATTACAAAGTCTCATGCCTTAAGGGTAAAATGCACCGACCTTGGCTAGTAAACGAATTAGTGAATTGGGATGGCACAAAATAATTTCTACTAAATCAATTTATTTATTACTATCTTGGCATATGACTCTCCTCTCGTAACAATTAATCGTGACTTGAGGGTATAGTTATGCATTCAAGAGCTTCTTCCCCTATCAGCTAAGAGAAATCATAATTCTTCTTCTAAAGATATTGAATTCTGTTTCAGAAAAATGCCCAGATTCTATAAATGTTATTAGTTTTTATCGTCATCTATTCTCCTTTTGCCATTGTAAAACGAGACAAACCTGTGAAATTATCCATCATCTACCAGCAGGAGGGGGAAAGAGTAAATAGATTACAAGCTAGCTCAATTATTACTTGTTTATGCTACAGTCAAAACTATAATTTTCTGATTTTGGAGATTTAAGAATATTTTACTCGAGTCGGGGTAGGAGTTTATATGCGGAGTCAGTTAAGAAAACGACCGAACCCGACTCCGGAATTTCAAAGACTCCGATATATATATGCGTGTGTGTGTGATTCTCGCGAAATCTGAAAAAGTATTGTCACTCCAATACCTATTCTACAAAATTAAAAAGAAAATGATTTGCTAATATAATTTATTGTTAACGTTTTAAAATTATTTTGCATTAATGTTGACACATTATATTTTAAAAATGAGGTTAAATTTCAAAATCATTTTCATTCCTGGAATTATTCCAACAATGTTCGGAATAATTCTGCTAGTTTCAAAATCCACTATACCATTTTTCTCTGATTACTTTCTTGTACCCTAAACGATGAAAGCATTTCTAAATTATGTGCACAAAAAAAGATAGTAGAGTTTATTTTCGAGTTAAACCTTAAACGTATGACAGATATGCAATATTGTTCTACCTATCTTTAAGCAGGAGCAGAGAAGAGTTTTCAGGAAACATCTAGCTAGAAAATTTAAATAGATTTTTTATGCTATCATTTTGGCTTCTATCAATGAATAAGAAATTAAACCCCTTAGGGGCGCAAAGGCGGCGGGGGGGGGGGGGGCTCTCCCCGAAGTCATCGGATATCTGGTATCCGACCAACTTTTTTTGAATATCCGGCACCCAATCCGGAACATTGCACGAAAGATCGTTTGTTTGAAATTCAGGTCAAAATTCGATAAATTTTTATCTTCTATTTTTCTAAAGATAACATCAGTATATTACACTGCTCTCTGTAAAGTAATAAATTAAAACTGAAGCAAAATAAACAATTATTTTGAAGACTTAATTTTGTTTCATTGTTTTTTCTTAATTGAAAATGTATTTTCAAAAAATGACCTACTTACATTAAAGTGTTTATTATTATTTTTTTTACATACAATATGAAGTACCTAAAAGATGCGACAAAAAAAAAAAAAAAAAAACGAAGTCATTAAGATTTTAATTTATTATATAAAAAAGTAAGTTGAAAAGTTTATTATTTAAGTAATAGTTAAATCAAAGAAAGAAAAAAAGCCAGTTATGAAGAAATAAAATGTAAATAATGATAATAATACAGAATGAGCTTTTGAAATGGTACACAGATATAATGGAATACAAAAAAATGCACCTGGAGTCGAGTCGGAACCTCTCCAAAATCATCCCACCCTCCTACTCCGCAGCCCTGGGGAAGAGACACATAATATGTTACATATTCATTCGGCCGCCTAGCGCCTAAAAGTAGCATCGAATATATTTCACCATTTGTTACGAAATGCAGTAGTGCCACTTTATTTTTGGTTAACACTTAATGATAAATAACAACAAAAGTATTACTTATTTTATTACATTGCATGACTTATACCTTTATTGTGTTTAGTAAAGTTTTACTTGATTATCCGTTTTATTGAGCAATATTTTTACAAAAACGTATCGAGAACTTTTGGTTCTAAAAATGTTGCTTTTAATTTAGTTTCATTATTTTTTATAATTGTTTTTCAAATGTTTTAAAGAGTAACTTAATTAATTATGAATTTATTAATAATATTTTCAATCATCTAGATGTGCTTCTCCATACAGTTATTTATTATTATTTTTCTTTTTATCTGATTCATGCGTGTCCAGATCGTATTCCTCTAGTTATTTAGATCACTAAACTGAACTGAATCACGAAACCTATTCTCAGCATTAATGTTTTTTTTTTGGTAGTATCGGAGCATTTCAAGCACCGACATTAATGGGCTGACTACTTTAAAGCAAGATTTAGGATCAAAAAGCACGTCTTACGCTCACGTGACTGCTTCTAGTCCTAACATTGCTTTTTGATTGCTGCTTTTGCGATAAGATCTGGCGGATAAACTGCAGCTGTTTTAAGAAATCGCATGCTATATATTTTTTGTATCATAGTGGCAAAAAACTCTAGTAAAACACAGATACCATAAATATTACTCAGGATTTGATGCAAGCTCTGAAACGTATTCCTTTATAGGAGAATTGAGGATGTCAGTACATAGGATTGGTTTGTACTAAAGCAAAGCAATAATTGAAAAACAATTATTTACGTAAAGAAAGCACAAACGAGCATTACGATGCAGAAATATGTTTCGGGATTGCTTGGAATCCCTTTTTCAATGCAGTAGTAGAGCTTCTAGATGCAAAAACATCCAAATGAAGCAATAATTACCAGTCTCAGGAATATATCTCCCTTTATATAGTTATACAATATGTCTTTAGTGATTAGCTACGTAATTTAAAACATATACATTTGTCATTTCATTTTTTTTCTCTAACATGCTTGACGTGCAAGTATCCTCTGTGTTTGGAAATGCTATTTTAATAATTCAAAGTACATGAGATTTTATGCAGTATTTATATAAAATATTTGAACATTTGCAGTACATGAGAATTTTAAAGTTCTTTTAAACACACTATTGTTTTAAGTTGGGTTGTTAGGAATTTTCTATTCAGTTCTGCTGAAAAAAAAATTGCATTGAAAGATTGATATATATGGCTTTTATGTTTAAAAAGTCTTATTTATATCGGACTAGCTGCCCTTGCCGTCTTTGAACGAGTTATCGCGAATATTGCGTCATTCGCTGGTGGAGGCTGACTAATGTCACGTGACACACATTCACTCTGTTCTAAAAAAGTGTTACTAAAAGAACCCCATTGGAATAGGGACAACAGTCCCTAAAATCCCCCTTTACATACACGACATTATCCCAAAAAATCCCTTTAGAATGAAAGCAACAGTTCTTAGATAACATTAGTGGTCCCGCTAAAAGTGCTCATCAGAAAAAGGACAAAAGTCCCTAACGTAAAAAGGGTATCAATTCTGAGATACTTTTCTCCACCAGACCCCTACCTGTTAGCCGATACCTTAGGATTGCTTACGCACGGGGAGAGGTAGTGGGGTCTACGGATTTTACATGCACATATCCCCAAGTATACATGGGGGTCTTCAGTGGGTATCGAACGCGCGCCCTTCCAGGTGGAAGTCCGACGTGCTAACCACTAGGCTACCACGGCCCCAATTCTGAGATACTGTCAGCAATCCCTCTAAAAGTCTTTGTTACCGACAACTGTCCGTTGAAATCCTATTTAGAATACGGATATAAGTTATTAAATAACATCGACGATTAGTCGTTCTAAAAATTGCCACCAGTAATATCCTAGTTAGAAAGAAAAAAAACAGAAAAATTCCGATTAGAATCAGGATTTGTCGATTTAAATCAAGTGATTTAAAAAAAATAATCATTACTTTAAATCATTTTTATTGTTATTATTATCTTAATTTATTTTAATGTTAGAAAGCGTTTAAACATAAAATATGTTGCATTTATAACATATATTTCAAGCAGAACTTTACAGTTCCCTCTGCCTGCCGTTGGACAGGAAACGATTGTACAAAAGTTGATTTTTAAAAACAAACCGAATGTTAATAAAAAAACATTACAATTGCGCCTTTATTTCAAATGTCATTGAATCATCCTACGGAGATGAGTCCTCTCGAAGGTAGTGACGAAGATTGCAACACACCAATATTTTCGTCTGAACCAAAAAGGATTTCGGTAGAGAAATCATAGTTAATAAAAAGTAAAGACCAGTTTTACATTTATTTACATCTGAAATGGCTAATTCACAAGGAAAGAGCGTTCCATCAGTAGTGATAAAATGGTCTTGATGGAAATTTTTTAAACAGTGTTGGTAAAAATGAGTCATAAATGTGGCGCTCTTTTTCAAAAATTCAGGAAAGTGCAAATAGTGTCGCTGAATTTTGGAAAAAACGGGAGATTACCCTGCCAGCTACATTTTGCTAAGTACATATTAAATTTTCCTGATACCGTGACACTCAAAACTTGACACTTGCTAAAACGAATCTATCTGTAGCATGGGGCCGTGAAAAAATATTTCAATCTTAAGTTTTGCATTAGAGAGTAGGAGATATTCTGCGTCAAAATTGTGTAAATAAAGTGTTCGGGGTATAATCATAAATATATATCCAGTTCGTCATCAGGTTCGTTCTTATTTCAGCTTCATACCCGATTGATGATAAGCATTGTGTGTTTACAGCATTGATAATCGTCCTTGCTCTTCTATTGTATACTTTCCACTTTAATGGTGTAATATCTTTCAAAAAAATCGGACCAGTGGAGGACTACTAATTTATTTGTTCCGGCTAGGATGCAGTTTCGAGCATAATATCGTCGCTCCGCGCACTTGCTCCACGCGCCCTGCCAGACACCTGCTTTCAACATCTATATACAAATACAAAAGTGACGACGACCAGCAACAGGCACAGGGCTCAGCTAGGCCGGTTCGAGTCAATTTAACAGTCCCCAATGAACATCAAGAGCATTCTTAAAATTTTTTACGCCACTGCACTCGCTTTCGGTAAACTATTCCAACTGCCTACACCCCTATTGAAGTAGTCATTTTTCCTAAGTTCAAGATTAGCATGAGATTTGTAAAGCTTAAAACAGTGACCTCTGGTTCTACTTTCAGCACATAACTATAGTACATGAACATTTCCCATTTTAATGAATTTAAACACTTGAATCATGTCTCCTCTAACTCTTCTTTGCTCAAGACTATAGGGGAGAGTGTTGTACCTTGGGACAATGGCAATTTCTAAAAACCTATTGGGAACATTAACATTTTTTTAATTTCTAATTTTGACCTTAACCAGCAGATAGCATCACAGTTAAAGGCAGCATTAGAAGCACTGAATTGATGACTTGGTGAGAGAAAGAAAATTTCATCACTCAAAACTAAATATTTTTCTCATTCTAATTTCATTTACTGAAATAGCATTTGTAAAACTATTCTACTGAATTTTAATTGGGTATTGAACATAAGATTTTTAAATGTTTTGGTTATGAGAAAGTGATGATAATGCATTTTGATTGACCACCATTTTGATTTTATTTAAACCATGTGATGATTGTACCTTGGGACAGAGTAAACCGTGTTGTACCATGGGACATGTCTCAAGGTACAACATACACATGGTTTTTAATAATTTGGATATATTTTAGTATAAAGAGAGATATTCTAATCAAATGCAGTCTTTCAAATACAAGAATTGTTAGAATATGATGCTCTATTTTAGTTCAATAATGTTACGAATTTGTCAATGTTGTAGTATCCATCAACACTTTCAGACTACATCATTTTACTGTGAAACCAAGCTAGAAGGTTGCTATAATGAAAATCCTGACTTGGCCACATTTGGCACATGATTTTTCGCATAAAATTGGTTATGTATATGACTGTTGCATGAATCACGAAGTATGTCCCAAGGTACAACAGGGTGTTGTACCTTGGGACAGTTTTCAGTTACTACTTAAAATGGCTGGCATTTTTTTTATTTTTAAACTGCTTGAATTTGAAAAAATATATTATAGAGGAGAATGTTGGTGTATTTAAATAATGTCTTCAGACTTTAAATCTAATTTTAATTTTTGAAGTTAAAAATTAAAATGTGAAAAGTGTCCCAAGGTACAACACTCTCCCCTAACTCATATTTGTATTCGCGTATGTTTGAAATAAGTAAACGCGCGAACTATAGAAGATACAGAAAAAATACTGTTGGATTCAGAATTTCAACAGAAGTAACTTTAGCTATTTTTATCAATTTGTTTTAATCTTAAAAAAAACTGTTTAATTAATTTTCCAACTTTACTCGCGTTCCATGCTGAGTACAACTCAACGTCTCTCTAATGTTTGTAAACAGTGATCATGGCTAGCCAACCATTCCTAATTAATTTTTAGCGCGGACGATATTCTTCGAATCGGTTTTACTATTGTCTTTTAACCGATTGTGCTTACAATTTTTTACATGCATTGTTGTGTAACATATATTTGCAAATTGTCTTACTATGGAAAATCATCAATATTTGAAATAGCCCGTGCAATGCCGGGAGACGCGGCTAGTAAATTATATTAAAATTATAAATATATATTACAATAAGGTATTCATCCTGCCTGCAACAGCGGCATATGCACATATTAAATAATTATGGTACGGTTTTTATTTCCCAGCAGTTGAAATCTTTTCATTTCTCCAAAATACATTTAATGTCGTCTTATTTTATCACAGTTGTAAAATATTGAATTCTAGAATGCTACATTTATTCCTTTCATTCGTTTTACAACGCGACAGCCACAAAAAAGCTCTCCATACTTTTCGCGACAGTTTTATTGTGTACTCCGCACAGACCATCTTTTCCAAGTTGGGCATAAATGTGTCACCGACTGGATGTTATCGTTAACACTGACTAAGTCTTTTAATGCTCCTTTTGTTGAAAAGTATCCCCAGGCAGTGTTGGACGGTTGACCACTGTGTTTAGGCAGGAGGGCCGTCTCGTTTCTGAAATCAATACCATTGGGAGAACGAAACGTAATGTGACACTTTTCGACATAAGCTAAAGAAGTTTTTTTTTCTCTTGAAATCTGATGTTTTTTTTTTCTTTTATCGCGTGGGTTAATAATTTTGAGATTGAGTTAAAAGAATTCATCACAATCGCCATTCAATAATCGATGCTTGCAGGGAAAGACAAGTAAATGAAAAAAAAGGACTATCTATAGAACAAACGAGCAAATGCAAATAAAGGTAGTTCATTTTCTTTTGTTTTCTCTTCACAAGTAATGTACTTCGCTGATTTTATTTCTCCTCTCCTTTTTGGTGTCAAAAAGCAATTTGAAGGTTTAGGTAAAAATATCTATTTTTTAAAAAGACTATTTTATTAATTGAAATAGATATTTAATCAATAATTTTCTTTAGCAGTTTGATTGTAGATGTATGGGCTTTCTTTTATACAGCTTTTGTAAAACAAATAAAACTCAGTATGCATAGATTTCTTTTTTTTTTTTTTTTTGTTACTTTAGAATCCAAAATAGTTTTTTGTTGTTGGATGCCTTTTTTTTTTTGTTACCATTAGAATTAGCAGTACAACCGTCTCTTACCATCGCATTTAGCTTGAATTTAAAAAGTAATAGTAAAAATAAAATAGTAATAATTTGCTGCCCGGGTGACTAAAGACTTTTAAATTTTTTTGTTTTGTTTTGTTTTTTTCTTTGTTATTCTCTCAAAATGATATAAAATGCCAAATTGTAGTTCTAAAAGAGTCTTGTTATCCAATGCACTCATTTTCATGGTATAGCGGCTATAAAATCATAAAAAGAAAAAAAATTCTATATATTGAGTAAAAATCTTTAAAATACAACTTTCAAATGCGTCTTCTCAAAATCAAATTTCGTATTGCAAGTTAATCTCTAACCTTTTTAATTTTACAGTATGATGCGAACGGAAATGTTGATAAAATGCTATGATTGGAATAAAAGCACCGGAGGAAAAACACCATTTATACCTACTTTACACCCGCTATTATTAGACGTATAGAGCATTTCGCTGGCTGGATAGCAGAAGGTATATAAATTAAGTTCAATTCGGGGAATAATTGCCCTGAAGGACGAAAATGGCGATGAGTGAAGCTCAGTTTGTAAGTAGCAAAATATTTGGCTTTTCGCACCCCGTACTCACTATAGGGAGGTGATGACCACGTTGAGAACAATGGATGACTCGGGGGTCCTAAATTTTCCGATAAACAGTAATGACTTTTGCTCGTGACTCACGGGTGTGTTTAGTGACTGGTTTCTGATTGGAATCACTGGGGTAGTGGAAGTAAACTGAGTGAGGATGTATTCCCTCATCGATTTTTCTGATTGTGTGGTGACGTCTGGATGCCGATAAGTCTTATGAGTTTACTGACCTTAAACTAAATATCATAAAATACACAGTAAAATATGCCCTGCGTTTCGAGAGTAAGCGAAATCAAAAATTTTAAATAAGCGAATAATGTATTTTCGTTGACCTTACGCAGCCTTTAAGCGCAATTTATTTAATCAATGAATAAATTACGTTTATTTTCGTTATGGATTTCAAGGATTATATATTCTTGTAACATTTATATCGTTATCGGCCATTATGATATAAAATTAAATTGCTACGCTATTTATTTATAAATAGCTTGTAACGAGCTTAACACGTTGAGCGCCATGTTAGCCATCGGTGACTGACACTGAACTTTCCGTTTAGGCCGCGTCAGCCACCGGTGGCTGACGGTGTAAATCTTAAAAAATTACGCCGTTTTAAGCAATTTCCAAAATTCTTTTTAAAATTTACTTAATTTGTATTTGTTACATGATTTTACTGAACACTGAACTTTCCGTTCTTGCCGCATCGGCTACTGGTGACTGACACTAAAAGCGCGGCCTGACTGGAATTTCCTTATAAATTCGCGTGGCACTCAACGTTTTAAACATTTTTCCACAAATTATCAAACATTACACGCAAGACACTTCTTATTCACAGTAATCAGCATGGTGGAATAATATAAATATAAATTACCTGCTTTTCATCTCACACTACGACACATGTGTAAGCATTTCCTGTTTTTTTCCAACTCCGAAACAGTAAACTTTGTTACAATTAAGAATATGAAAAATTAGTGCAGGTTATTAGCTTGTTTGAATATTATATCCTTCCAAATTATTGCATATTAAAATTGAGATCACTAAGAAGCTGTCATTTTCTATTTTTCAAAATCAGTTAGTAACTACAGAAAAATATTTGCATGTTAAGAACATTCGTTGCTACTTTGAGTATCGATTATCGGAGCTCCGAATACACTAACTGTCCAATTATCCAAACCATACTGCGCCCCTTTCTCTAGATTGACCACACGAAATCGAAAATATTTGCCCGATATCGTCGGGAGCAGCAACAAAAGAATGGAGGCTTGAAAACAAAAGGGGGGGGGGGGGTTGTAATTCCCAGTCAAGACCCCAAATTTCCTGTCGATGTTACCCCCCCCCCCCTCCCTCGCCGTGGATTCTTCCAAGCCATGGTGATTTTCTTTCTTATATACCTATTCAAGACTAGATTTGATAAACGCATGCATTTCTTGCATTAAAAAAACCGTTAGGCATGAAATAAGTAATAAATATATTAACCATTTTGGTACATTCGGGAGGATCTCTAAGTTGCCTGTTCATTATTCGAACAACGGCCCATTCTGACACTATACTGTATTTACGTGCTACAAGAGCTACTACTTCTTCCAAGAAAATAATTACCGATATATTTTTAACAAAATCTGCATTTTAAATATTTTATTGTGCATTGGCATTATTCTTTAATGTACCGAAAAATATTAATTAGTTACTAAGGTACTAATTTGGAGTTTTATTAAATACCAGGTTTTTCGTTATCACTTTCAACTAAAAATAATATAGTATCGCAGCTAATAATTGGATAAAGTATCGCATTTATGACTAAATTCAGAAACAAAGCCTTTTCTGCTGTTCATAAACATTGCATCAGAAAGCACTTTGACAAACAAAAAACTGCCTCAATTCTATAACAACACAACCATAATGATTCACTTCTTTTTTAAACAATGAACCAACGTCAATTACGTTTAAAACCTGATTAGACTTTGTTCATTAAATTAATTTTAAAACGTCCCTATTCATTTTAAACAAACTAAAATATCCTCCGACATAATCGCAGGCTGTTCTAAGATGTTTTTAATGTCGGATCTTTAGATGTAAGCACGTAAAATTCGATCAGAGAACTATTTTGATAAAATTGAGAGCTTATCATAGGCATAAAGAATCTTGAATACTCGTCGATGTTTTTAAGCGACTTTCATTTATTTTTGAACGAAAAGCTCTAGCTAGCGATAAAGCTCAACAGAGGTAGAGCTTTAGTTATTCTTCGGATAATAATGTAGTTGAAATTCTATTGTCAGAATGGCTAAAAAAAGGGGAAAAACAGCATTAAAGTAAGAAAAGCCATGACACTAATGAAAACGCACAGAGAGATAAGGCAGTAGTATTATTTTCTATGTTCCAATTTAACGCAGAATTTAATTATCCAAGCAAGAGTTTTGTAATCGGCCGGTTTTAGAAAATAAACAACCCATTTCGGGGAGTTTGCGGTACATGAAATAAAAATTTTGAACATTGAGGAAGTGCGTTTATTTATTTTGTTTCAAAAGAATTGCTTTATGATGTATACTTATAAGCAATGAATAGAAGTGGTTCCAAGAGAAAAAGTTGCTGTCCTAACTTCCCTTATCGTTCATTACTTTCTGAAATGCAAATAAAAAAGAAATATAATTTATTTGGTACCTTGAATGCATTTTAAAGTTTTTTCTTTGTTATGTAAACGATGCATCATCAATCTCAATTTATTTCTTCTCTTGAATGGTTTTAGAACAGCAAAAACTATCACGAGGAGAGTTTCTTTTTAACCCTTAGCTGCTTTGAATTATGAATAAGATATAGCTGACTTTATTTATTCCTTAATGGAATACAGTATTTACTTTTTATGCTATCGACATACTGTTTGGTTTTCCCCCTTACTTATCAAGTCGACTATTACGTATACATGAAAGAAAAACTTTTTTAGCTATTAACGTCGTACATCATTCTGGCATAAATAGACAATACATTTCAAAATTTTATAATTTTGCATTTTCAATAATAGATCGTCTATTAGTATTTATAATTTTACTTTTCTATTTTATCAATGTTTTTTGC
This sequence comes from Octonoba sinensis, assembly GCA_038502835.1. NCBI lineage: Eukaryota > Metazoa > Arthropoda > Arachnida > Araneae > Uloboridae > Octonoba > Octonoba sinensis. The sequence goes on along the minus strand of CM076598.1, from coordinate 201,373,440 downwards.
GCGTAAAGCGTAATACTTCCAGAAACTCTAATTTATTTTTCAAATACGGTGTTTTCTATACATAACCATATATCTTCATAAAAACATATTTCAAGTCTATTTTCTTACATTGTAATTCTTCCAATAAAATATTATCCCTTTCATACCATCATGAAATTCGGTATTTGCGTTAATAATGATAAATAATTAACAACTTTGTAAAAATAGCTGAATTTTGAAATAATTAATGAATACCATCTAATCAACATATCATAAGCATTCTCTACAAAGTGCTTGTAAGTAAGTAATAACGAATCGAATATTTAATTAAAATTATGGAAAATTAATTACAGTATAATTTCGATTGAAAAGATTAATTTGACAACATTTTCGAACAATAAATTATGGAAATGTTCATTACACTCGCTTTATGTTTTTAGTTTGAGAAATGTATTTCACAGATTGGGTTAGTTACATATTTACAAAATGTATTAATCACTTGCGTTGACGCTTAAGTATAAGGCACCAAACGTTGTAAAACTGAAGCGTTTGGACAAAGCTCTGAAGTAATGCAAAGTAATCGTACTTTAACGATATACAAAGGGAATGATTAAATAAAAGGGTTAATATTAAAATTACTTACATTGATTACATCTTATCAGCGAGGCCGCAGTTCTCGTATCAAGACAAATGACATGAGAATATTCATACACATGCCAACCTAACATTTTACTTCCATTTCTTACTTTGAGGCTAACAAAGAACTTTTGTAACCTCAGATATTTACAACAATGAAACCATCCATTATTGCATTATTAACTATTATATAATTAGTCTGTAGCACATGTGTCTACACAGTAAATAATTTAGCGGCATGTTGCACCAAAAAATTGTGTAAATTTGCTTACCACAAAGGATAGTGCTTAATAGCACAACATTTTGCTGTAACATACCCAAGTTAGCACTTAAATATAGTAAAGTTAAGCAGTATCTATTGTATTCACAGGAAATCTGCCACCATTTTTCGGTGCAACGTATCATTCATTTTTTGCTCGACAGGTTTAAGCATATGCCAAAATGAACATATGCCATGGAATGTACGACTGTTATGAACCTATACCAACATTACAAGATATGTGACTTTGACCAACTGTTACTCGGTTGATATAGTTTTAGAATATTATAGTTTTAATATCAATAGGGTGGGAGGGCATTTTAAGTTATCATTATTTTCCGTTTAATATAATCCGGGTGACGTAAGGCTTGCTTTGTAGCATGACTATGGCCCCGGGTCGGTAAAGCAGGTACGCAAAGCTCTGCCAGCCCAGCCCCTATGGCTGGTGCTGGTTGTCAGTTTGTCAGAGAGTTTGTGGGAAGACAAGGAGGACAGCGCCGCAGTCGTGCCCCCTCATACTGGGGGGTAATCCGTGAAGGCCCAGATGCTATAGACGGTACGGCTGTGGTTAGCGTTTCGCACCACTTTGTTAGCTTAAATGGCGAGATAAATTGTATGGTAATACGCATAGTGGGATTGATCTACGCGCAAAAAAACATCCTTTTTGAGTAATGACTTAACAAGTACCAAATTTTAAATTGAAAATAAAGTACTCCTAAAAAAATTTATATATAAATAAAATAAAAACGTTAACTAATTATGCGCTGAAGGGTTCAATTATTTCGAACTATTTCATTTAAAATTCAGCCAAGTAGCAATATTATTTCCTTTAACGTCATTTAATGCATTCTCAAGTTCTTTCTGACACGCATTTCATTAAAGTTTTAATGACTGACACATTTCATTCATAACTTCCAATCCAATCAATTTTAACTGAAATGAAGTCATCATAACCTCGTTATAGACATCGTACGTTTTTTTTTTTTTTCGGTACCATGAATTTCGCATGGAATTTCGCGTATCATTTATCTATTCACTTTCCGGGTGGAGTGAGTTTGCAGCCGAATTCTCCAATTCTGATATATGTATTTGGATCGGAACTGTTCTACCTTTCACATCATTATTCACGTCTCAAGCACAAAGGGACTCTGATATCTTGTTAAATATGCGAACCCATAGAATATGATATTTGGGTCCTATGATGTAACTCCTTTCCGATGGGTGAGATGAATGTGTCAACGGCAAATGCGATTTGTTATAATGCCGTATTTGTAAATAACGGGTTGTTCTTTTTGAAACAAAGTTGAGTTAGAATTCTGACTCGTTGGAATACGAAATGGTACTCTAATGTGGTAAAAATACATATATAGCCAAAGAGCTGAACTTGTTTATAAAGACATTGCTTTTAATAACGCATTGTTTAAAACGTCAATAAATCTCTGGATTTATCAGGTCCATATTGAAAATGATATTCACATACATCTCATATTTAATGGCATAATTTAAATGGCGGTCTGGGATTTAGCATTATTCATTTCGTTTTTTGACATAATTGTGTTGAAAGTCGGCTATGTTTTTGCAATCTCATTTATGTTTTACTGTATTTTTTTTCTTTGAATTTTGTAAAGTTTTCGCTTGTTACTGTCCTTGCATTTCAAACTTTTTGTTTCCGCTGATAGATATGAATTTTGACCGGGTGTGGTTAATTATTGAACTAACTACACCCGTATGTTTAAATATTGCTTCACATAAATTAGCTAAACAGTCGAATAATAATAATATAAATACACACAAAACATCAAAACGCTGATTAAATATGCATATGTGAGTGTGTGAATAATATATTCGTAGTTCAATCTACGTTTTAGTTTAGTTGTGATGATTTTAATAAAATGTGAAATAAAGAGGAAGAAAAAAAAGTATATTTTAATTAGCAATTATATTGCAACTTTATGCTATCTTTTTTTTTTTTTTTTTTAACTTTCACGCTCAAGGAAAAAAAACATAAATGAAAAATTCACGTGCTGATACTGCAGCTCTCTTCTGTAGAGAATAAAAAAAAACAAAATAAAATTACTTTCTTTCGGCTTAATCATTTTTATTAAAGAAGTATAAAGCTGATCCTGAAATAATTAACTGTGGAAACGGAAATATCTTGAGCAAATATCAATTAGTTCATCTTTTGCTCAAAGGAGGTGAATCACTTTTTTGCATTTAATTAAATAATAATCCTTATAAAACATGCTCCTGTTTAATTAGCGATCATACCAAATAGCATCAAATTGTTTTTATTCAGTTACGAGCAGTAGTTGTAAATTAGTAAAAAATTCCTTTTTAATGCGGTTTTTGTAACACTGTATATTCCCAAAGTAACATTAAGTGATTTTTCATCAGATCTTTAATTTTGAAAAACACAGACTCCATTAAGTATTTTTAATTACTAAACTACATTTTGAAATGTTACTTTTTTCAACATAACGTTTTATTAAGTAATATACCTATAAAGTAAAAAATGTAGTTCTGAAGAGAAATATAAGCTAATAAATCTAGGTTAAAAGCGATAAATCAGTTAAAAGAGCAAACACGTTTTTCTGGGTTATAAGGATACCCGTTTTTACAAAACAAAAAAAGACCTCAACTTCTATACACAAACACATCCGGCAAACGCAACATACAACCAAAGTGGTATTTACCGGATGTCTCGTCATCCACAAGCTCACATATATCTGCAGTGAAAAATGGCTTTCTTGTCACCTCGAAACAAGTGTCTAATTTTTATTTAATCAATTCCCAAGTAAAACAGTTGTAATACTATGAGTATGGCTCTAAAATAACAAGCACAAAATTAATATTTCAATAAAACGAAGAAATATATTATAGTTTTATGGACATTATGCAGGGTGCTAAAGACGTGTATTACATATAATTTTATCGGATTCATTTTAGTGTTATTTTGAAACTGAGAAGTATTCGTTGCAAGATTATTTTGCAGCAATTATAAGCACAAATAGTTTATTAACAACGGGTCAGTTTGACAGTGCTCTTCACTCATAGTTGTTCTTTTAAAGAGTGGAGCAGTGAAGTGCATTATTTATGCTAATCAGCCAATGTTCACCGGAATTGGCGATAGAATGAGCTTGACCCGTAACAAGATGGAGTAGATAAGAATTTATTCTACCGTAAATAACGAAACGTCCGCGATTGTTTCTGCCTCCCTGCTCTTTGATCCTGTTTATTTTTCTTAGCTAAAATCAAGAAAATTGAGGTCAAGAAAACGCTGGGCAGAACATTGTAGAAAAAAGGAAGATTTAACTCATGTTTGGAGTAAGATACAAATCATTTTTTTTCTTCTTCTGTTTATTGAAGAAAATGAAATTTTTTTGTAAACAAAACAAAATCCGTATGTTTACTGGTAACTTAGTTATTTGAAATTTCCACTGTTGTTCACGGCTTCTACATGGACATATGATTTCTGTTTCAGTGATTATGCTTTATTCTCTCCTTTGAAGTATATTGATCTACAACATACATTTTGTACTTTATTTCTATTTGTTAAAAAAGTTCAAAATAACTTCGGTATTTCAAAGTATATAGCTATTTATTTATTTAAAACTTCACTTAAGTTCGGTTACTTAAAGTTGAATTAAATTAGTTATTTAACACGCTTTACTTATTTACTTTATTTTATTATTATTAGTATTACTATTCTTTTGCAATGAAGGAAATATAAAAACAGGTAATTTCGATAAACGGGTTTCTTGAAGTATTATGATGTTTTTATGTAATATTTCTTTTTAAATGCTATAAGACACACGAAGGTTATATGCATACAAATTTTCTTGGTGAAAACTTATCATAGGACATACTACTCAATGATATGAAGCGCACGTATTTACATGGGATTACATAACTTAGAAGGCCCAAAAAATGATTATCAATATTCGTACTATACTCTACAATCTATTGCTAAAACAGGTCTAATGTTGAAAAATAATATTCTTGCCTTAATTCTTATGTATGGTTAATTTAGACCGAAAAAAAGATAAATGAGGACTATGTAACATGCTAAATTTACTACCTTACTATTTTTTTTAAAATGACCGATTCTTTTCCTTTTTTAAAAGTACTGAGCACATTCAACTTTATTATTATTTGGAGCGGTTACGTATGTTTTGTGTTTTGTCAGGCGCTCTACAAGTTACTAACCTGTAAAAATAACTTATTGTTATTGAAAAACTGCGTAAATGACTTAGTTATGGAAAACTAGGAAAATAAGTTTACAATTATGGCAAAAATGTGAAGGTATTATTCACAGTTATGTGAATAAGTTCACAGCATGTGTTTTACATATTTTTAATAGGCTGCGTATATATATATATATATATATATATATATATATATATTAGTTCTTAACCATTGCAGACCTCGTTTGTTCTCATAGATTGGTACCAACTTTTTCAGCGGTACCACAATGAGTATAGTACCACCGCCGCATGATAATTTTGACGCCCAGTTTCTTCACCTGAAGGGTGAACAGTCGAACGGTGTTCATGCGAATCACTAGGAATTTAATTTAGCCGAAAGCATCAGGGTGTTTAGTGATACTGGAAATACGAAATGTACGGGATTGCTTTTTACGTACTGGAATTTTAGTGAAATAATGGAAAAATGTGTTTTATGCGTTTGTGTTAAATTTTCGAATTTTTGTGCTCCTAGGATGTGAAAGGCAGGAAAAAATAGGCTATAATCAGTAGACTTTGGTCAGAATTTTTATTTCTCAAATGGAGATTTTTTCCTAACAAATGAGCAACCAAGGTTCTTACAAAGCCAGGGAAAGCCTGAAATCGTCAGGTAAATAGAAAATAAGGCAAAAAAGTTGTGGAAAAGTCAGGAAAATCAGAAAAACGTATTGATTTTATGCTCACTTTAATGAAGAATATAATAAAATTCTATGCAGAATATTATTATGAGTACAAGGAAAAGAAACGACGTAAGTAAAGCACAAATTGTCAAAACTAAAACAAATAGCTATTTCGAGGCTACAATGGAACCTCTTCATCAATGCAAGAAAAGGAAAAAAAATGCTCAACACACAACTAGAAAGTTGTGAGTGAGCGGGCAAAAACCACAGAGACAGTCGGTATTTACACCAATAACCTAACCTTACTTTTGTCTTTACTTGATTTTCTTTTCTTGATTAAAAGGCTCCAATGTAGCCTTGAAATAGCTTTAATTTTTCCTTGTACTCATATTTTAACACAAGGCCATTTTGGTCAATATTAAATCTTATTAATTTCATTAAACCTGCTTAAGTGCTAGTAAAATTTCTTTATTTTTTTATACGAAAATTCAAGAACAGTTAGTTATCAGAGTATAAACTAATTAGTTCAACTCTTCTTAAATACTGTAACCTGGAGTTATTTTGTGCAAAGAAAGAACCTTTTCAACGTTTTCATCTTAGAAATTTGATTAAGACAGGGCTCAACAACTAACTGCATACTACATATTACATGAGCTAAATTTAGCTCCAGACTGCAGGCAAAACTAAGAACTGACACCCCCCCCCCCTCAAGTAGCAAAATTACAGTAACTTCGAACTCGCAACATAATTCTTAGAAAGGAACGTTCTAAGAATAAAAAAAATAAAACTTATGCACAAATATTCTGTTTACTTTTACTGTGGTGTTGGGGGCAAATATGGGTTTAGGGCGCACTATTAAGGGGTTGACATAGAAGCATGAAAAGAAAACTTTTTGTCATGAGATTTTGTAAAAAATGAATCATTTATTGGTAAAGAAAAAGATGTCAACATAGAAAAAAAGATACTGATGTGTTTTGTTTTCAAGGGTAATACCGAAAATAAAAAGAGTGACATTTGCCGTTTTAGGCAGACTACTCTATCAGGAAATTCAGGTCTACATATTGCAAAAAGAAACTAGAAATAATAACAATTATGTAAAGTAATTGAATTTAGTAAATAATATTTAAAAAGTAGAAACTTAGCAATGCAAAAGTTTCTTAAATACGTTTACTACATGATCAACTACTTTAAATCCCTTCACTGTACAAACAAAACAAAAAATAAATAATTCAACAAGATCTTTAAAATTTTGGGCCCTGAGCCGTGACCATGGAGGTCCATACGTTAATTAGGCCCTATATATTGGATCAAGTATGCAGACGCACTTCTATGTTTAGATTTTGTATTCATTAAAAAATATTTTGATTCAAATTGTGAGAAATATGAACTATAATATCATAGTAAAATGTAAATTTCAAGTTCTTCTATAAAACATGTTGCTTTTTTTTTAATTCGTTTATGAGCATTCACTTTTAAGAAAAAAAAAAGAATTTTCTAAGCATTTACTTTCTGAATTTCAAATGAAATAGTTGCTCTGATTAAAATTTACGAAATTCTTTAATTTTTAAAATGGCCTTGAGGAAAAATGGCATTTAAAAATGAATTGCTGAGCAGAACTTAACTCTGATTGAATTTAGTTGGCAAAAGCTGGAGTATTTAGCTCTGTATTACTTCATCTGTCATTTTACTAAGATTTTGTGACCAAAATATTTAGCGAAGTGGTACTGGAAAATTAGTGAATCTTTTACTGGAATTACTCTGGAGTTTTGGATCACCCAGTCACCCTGAGTATCTAAGCCAAATGTCTACTAAAGGGATCTTTTACATGCCGCATAATCATACTTACGACATGGGCACAGACGATTTTCTGCGTCATGAAAATTGTATCATGCTCTAAATTACAATATATCTGATAGCTGTTTCATGTTTAGAGTAGTTTTAACCAAGTCTTCACAAATTATTTCGTTTTAAGCAATCTCTGGGATGCGTGTTTGGGCTACTAGTGCTCTGAAACATTTATTGGAAGCATTAAACTACGAAATTTAAATGTATAGATAATTACTTTGCCTCTTAGTAAAATAGAAATTTTTGTAACATTTGTTTTGTTTCTGATACGTTGCGCAAATGAAACAATTTTTTTTAATGACATTTCTTAAATAGCACGCTCTGTTTTACTAACTTAATAACTGCATTATATCTTTGTCTTTAAATTATTTTGTTGCCAGCAACATTTAGAAATTGTGTGTCTCTAGACTAATGACCTTCATTATACCCTTGCAGAAAATCAGTTGCTTTAAAGTTTATCTTTCGACAAGCATTTTATATTCTTGAAACATCATTAATTCTTACCCTAATCTGGTCCACAGCTCCTACTAAACAAAATTGTCTCAAAAGTGATTTTCTGTGATAAGACCAATTTGAAAAATGCTCCGCTTCGACACTTTAAAAAGATTTTCGTAACGAACCAAATCTTCAGCACTAGAAAATCATTAATTTGCATTTTTGCGCTAAGTACTTCAACGCACCGATTAAATACATGTCGTAGAAAGCTTCAATAATAAAATTGTTTCAAAATATTTCCCAAGCTCGCACCCGACGAAATTTGAATCAGATGAGATTTATTCCCCGAAATGAAAACATCAGCATATAATAGAAAATTGAATGGGAAGCCACTTTCGCTGAATGAAGAGAGGAAATTAAATCAAGTATTTTCTATGAATTCTTCTACGTGCACTTCCTTTCTTTATAAAGTAAATAGAACTCATGATCACGTCTCTGCCGGCTAATTAAGAACAACAATGTACTCGGGAGGGAAAAAAAATCTGGCTCCATCACGATTCCATGTTAGAAAGCTACAATAAGGTACAAATGCTCTTTATTTAACAATTGCGGGTGTTGTTCAATTCTTTACTAGCAGAATACGCATTTGTAAATACAAATTACTTTGTTTAAATAGATTAAGATGCATCCTGATTTTCATAAACAGTTCGGATGAAAATGTTTTACACAAATGTGAAGTTTTGTTGTTGGAAATAATGCATGTTCTTTATAATAACCAATTCCTTAGAATTCAGTGTCACTGCGTTTAGCAAATCTTTTTCAAACAAAAAGTGTGTTCACACTTTGTCTTTGAAACGTATATTATACCAGATATATCTCATAATTCAAAATATATATACGAGGATAGGTACAAAAAAAACACGGGTACTAGAAACTATTTATTAATATAAGATTGAATGTACAAGGCGGTATTCGAAGTTTACTTGCTGATCACGTTAACACATGATCACTAAACTAGTTCAGGCCTTTATATCTAGCCGTAAAAAGCTGATCACAGTTCGCACCTACAAGCGGGGGACCCCTTTTCTGAAACGTCTCGAACGCTGCAGATTGTACCTTTTGTTTTTGGATCTACCCTTGAATATATTAGGTATTTGGGTTCAAAATCCTTATTCCTTCGTTGGATGGCGCTGGAAACAATGGTTGATTCAGTTTTTAGATGACTTACACTGGCGGAAGGTAGATGATTTTTTGACTAAATTATAATTACATTTCAAATACACAACCACGGTATTTAGAATCAATGCATTTCAAATGCTCTCATCAAAAAGTAAGTATTAAAATTCCAATTGGCGAATTCCTATATCAATTCAAGCTTTTTAAAAAACTTTTTCACTGTTCAAGTGTTCAAAAGTAATCAATGAAGTTTAAAAAATAGTGAAATAGGACCTAAATAATTTGGATTAAAGAGGACTGTCCGGGGAATCGGGAAAACTCGGAAAAACAAGAGAAAGGGAAAAATATATTGAAATCTAACATATTGACTAACGTGGTTATAATGTCATAATAAAACTAAGGTATACTACAATGCATGCTTGCTCATAATATTTATGTTATTATTAATGGGGAATGATGAAACTACAATAAATATATTTTAAGTACATTATAATGAGGCATCAGGGGAGTAAAGGCACTTAAGTAGATTTTATTAAGTTTATCCATTGTTTACCCGTACCAGTTTTATATTGTTTTAAGGGCTTTCCATCTGCAACTCCGAAGACATTTTTCTGCCTTTAATATATACGTATTATTTTCCCAGAATTAAATAAATGAAGTTTAAGGGCTTTGCATTAATTAAATGGTACGTGGATTTTTTTTTAATCGCTTGTTATTTCGTTGTTTAAAATTAGATTTCCGACTGAATATTTAAACCTGAATAAGTTTCTTTTCGGAAAGAAGTAGAAGTGAAACTCATACCTCTAACACCCCAACTTCTATCAAACTAGAGTTAACGAAATGGGCTGAAAAACAAATCAGTGATTTTTTTGTTCCTCAATATGTATTGGATATTCTTAAAATTTCTTGGTGCTAAATGTGTTTGCAATATTTAATGACAAATGCCGAAATTGATATGGTAAACGTATTGTGTAAATGTTACATAATTGTGTGTGGTATTTTCAAACTTTTGATTTTTTTTTATTGAAATGTGTGGGTGTTGTAATATTTCAATGTTACATTCTTTTTTTTTCACACTATAAAACACACGAAATCATTACTTATTTAATGAAGAACTTTGTTTTTTCAATTTTGTTTTACATCGTATTAGTACAAAAGTATTGCAACAGAAGGAAATATGTTTAACAGAAGAGTAAAAATTATTCCGTTTTTATACGTTTTAATTAACATGCATGGGCACCGAAATGGAAATTAGATTTTTTCTCGAGTTCTTGCACGCCCGGGAAAACAACAGGAGATTCCGTATTTGAAAATACGAGTGCTCGATAGATAACAGGAGATAAAATTTCCCTGTTTTACAAATCCAATGAGAATATATATAAGTTGAAAAGGCAAAGCTCCTGCTTCTTCACTTCTAAGGTATGTAGATCAGATAGGAGACCGTCTTCATATGGTAATGCAACTTCTTTCGGACGTATTTTTTCGCCCTAGAAAGACGGTATAAATATATGCGATCAGTGCCCCTAGCGCTTCGGAAAGCGTGCAATTCGAGCAAGGCCTTTTGAATAGGGCTGCATTTTCGATATTTCTCGAAAAATGCAATACTTTTACATATCAGTTGATGACAAGGGGGTCTTTGAAAATCTTCCAGTGACATCTGGTGTAGGAATTATAAACGCACCGTTTGATCAGGCCTTAGTAAACTGCATTAGGAAAGTCCTGCATTAGACTTGGTAATAACTTGACGAACAAGCAAAGTCACTGACGATCGAAAGATCCAGAATTTCCAGTTGCGTTGTGAGAAAAGGAACTAACGTGTCCAATGATTCAGGACAAAAGATATTGATCTTCCAAGCTTTCGGTCACCATGCTTTGTGTTTAGGTTTACTTAGGGTGGGTGGAATCTTTTATTTTCCAAGTCAGCCCCTTTCCTTTTCTCGTAGTTTTAGTTTTATTTGACGTGTTCTTCCAATTTAGTCTTTTAGTCGGCTTTAGATTCGGCTTTGGAGAATTCCGTTCCCGGAAAAGTCTTTAAACTTAAATGCTTAGGAAGAAACGTTTTCATTTATTCTTGTACACAATACATAGTATGAATTGATAGTTACATTGACCTTCAGAAGTATGTATGGCAAATGTGTGCATATATATCAAATTTCTGAGGGTTTTTTCCGTTTTGAATGAAAGAAAACTTAAAACTTGTTTTCTGACACTTATCTGTATTTTTAGGTATTATGGTAGTGTTATAGCTATTAACAGTTTAATTCTTTTGTAAATATTTTTAATGCCTCATTAAATGATGTATTGAAGTGAGAAGCATAACCTGTTATAGTGTGCAGGCATTATGTTCGTATTGAAAAGCATAAAAGGGGAAATGTTATTTTTATACATAATGGAAATATACACAAAAAAAAAAAAAAGAAAATCAAATGCACTTGTTTAGAAGTAGATAATAGCAAACAAGGCTTTATAAGTTTCAAATTTGCTTTTTTTTTTTTCGTTAGTAGACAAACGTGTTGTATCTTACAATATAGCGTTCTTCTAATTACAATTCATCATTTAAAGGAAATGTTTAGCTTATCCTCGATATAAGCGGCTTTTTAGGTATGTTGTCTCAGTTGATAAAAATTAAAATTATAAATTTAGTTGATTGGAATTTATTTACTTTTATTTAAGTACACACTAATTTTTAAATCTTATCCAGACAACCAGCACAGTTTGCTGTATATTATTGAGTGTGTAACATTTCAAACATCGGAGAGCGCTTAAAGTAGTGTAATATACTTGAATTTATAGTTAAATTTTTTCCAGTTTCTTTCCCCAATACTTGTTTTAACTACGAATATTTGAATAGTAATAATAGGGAAAAAAATATATGAACTTAAAACATAATGAAGAGCGTTTATTTTCAGTATAACAAGATTTATTTGAATGATCATTTACTAAAAAAAATCCGCTTTCAATCGTAATGCATTTGGTGTTATGCATCATACTCTTTGAGTGACACAATCAATAAAAATCACTTCGTGTGTACAACTCGGCATTTTATGCACCGATATCATTGCGTTCTGAAGTCGTTGACCGTAAGAAACTCAAGTGTAGATTAGCCTCGAGGTCATAAAGAAACGTTTCTGGGCACATTGAATAGTAAAATTGGAGCTAACGCTTTTTTGACTTGATGTAACACAAACCTTAAGGTGCAATATATTGGCTATCTACATCATTTATGGCGCAACAAAGACACTTCACGAGAGCTGAATATCGTAAAATGCCGCCTGGTGGAAGGCATCTTCCAAGACGCGAGTATTTTATTAAAGAGTGATTGTTTGCCGAAAAAAGAAATATTTTCCATCTTGGGCCATAATCCAGGCATTTTATCTTCAGAAAAGCATTCTGGATAATTAAGGTGAGGTCAAATAAACGAAGTATTTGGTGGGTTTTCCTTTACAATTCATTGGAGCAAAATAAAAATGTGTGTCATGTTTATTATTGTCATGATTAACAAAGAAACATAAAGTAAATGTAATAATGTTATGTAGGGGTATACTTTAAGAGAAAGGGCTGGCCTTGAACCAGGTTTTGGTGCTTAAGATTCGAAGGAAGCTATCATTTTTCAAATAAATTGTTCAAATACATGCTTTGAATAATTGCTTGCATTGTTCAAATGCTTTCTTACATTGTTTCTGTCTTGAGACAGGTAAGGTAAACGTGTGCAAGTAAAAATAATCTTAGAGTACACGGAAAATGTCTAATTAATAGAACATAAAAATAAACTCGGCCATAGCCTGCATTTTGGAAGCTTGTAGAGTTGGGAAAATCCTTGGTGTTAGCCAGAAGAGTTAGATAATTTGGGAATGTTTATAGGGCATTTATGAATGTTTAGAAAATTTAGAAACTTGCGGTGGTTTTGTAAGGGAAAATTGAAGACATATTTTGGGACTGCTGCTGTTGTTCTAGCTGTGACATTTTTATGTTTGCTTCTGCTTATATAGTAGGCTATTTAATTAATACTCATATATGGTTATTGTTCATTTTATTCATGGATTTTTAATAGAATAATGAGGGCTTTTGCCGTTACTCTTGAGATGAAATTGTACTTGCACTGCAGATTACGTTCTCATTACCAGTTATCCTCTGCGAATCTTGCTGACTTATTTGTTTTTATTTATCCTTCGTTCCTTGGTTTTTAACTGTTCGCGGGAAGAAAAGAAATTGGAGTGTTAAAGTACATAAAGATTCCTATGGACGCATTTTTCTGCATTGCATAAATAAATATTTAGTCTATATCTAGAATGTTGAGAGAGAAATTATCTAACTCCGAGTGAAAACAAGTATTTTATTCTCATTTTAAGAGTGGGGGAATATTTCTAGAATCAAACTTGCTAAACGTTTAATCAATCAAATTAGCTTGGAAAATGAATGATAAAAGTTAGGTATTAATTTGCTGGTAGAATAGACACAGAAAATGATTTTGGTTTTATATATTTTAAGAAAACAATCAACTCCAATATTTATGGAGAGTTCGCTATTACGTATATACATTTTGTCTATGAAATGAATTGAATTGTTCTCTAACATTATTATTATAGAACGTTATTACTATCTAACATTATTTATATGTAAATACTATTACCCATATCTATTTATTTGAAAATACAATAAAACTTCTCTGTAGCGAACGCCATCAGCACAAAAATACTTGTCCGTGATAGAGAAGTGTCAAGTCCACAAATGGGAGTTTTTTTTTTCTTATATAGTTTTATTGATTGTATATATATACCTTTTCACATTATATATTTTTATATTCCTGTAAATCATCTCAAGCCATATGCATTTCTGATTTATTTTTTCCTTCTTTTATAAAAAAGGAATCTCACTTTCGCAGCTGCAAGAACATGTAGCTAGAAACTAATAATCTTATTTGGGGAAGTAGAACTGCAGAAATTTAATCTTTGCGATGCGAACTTTGAGATGAACCCGCATCAGTTTAAATCCCTCTCCGAACCTCGTCTGACCTCGTCCATGCGCATGCGCAGCCGCATTCATTATCTCCTCTGTCACCCTCTGCAACTCCCAAAGGATTTTTCTCTTCCCGTTTTTTTGTATTCTTCTTTCTACTTTTTGTTGTGAATTCTCTTTGCCTGCATTGTGGTAGGAAAATGGGTCTAAAAAGAGCACCACGGTCCCTAAGGCATCGCTTTCCGCATTTGCCGTAATTAAATGGATTCTCTGGATTTAGGATGTCAAGAAAAGAAATCCTATTACGGTAAACGAGCGCAATCCCTTTATCCTAACTTTACCGATAGGGAAAGTTTTTAAAAGTAAACGTACAGATTTCTTAATGATTCCAATTGTGTTGAAAAGAATCGCAAAAAGATGGTTATCCTTTAATTTATTTCAAGAAGCAGAAACATCGGAAGCAAATGGAAATTTAAGTAATTTGGTTTTTATCCACGTGTGTTTATACTTTTTTCCCCATTCCGATTTTCTGGGATATCACTTTCACTTACCGACACGGGATTTTATTTTTTCCCCTCCGTCATATTTAAATCAAAGGCTTATCCCGAGCATTCAGTGTCGGGAAATTAGAATTCGAGGAAAGATTAAAATATGCTCTTTTCTGTCAATTCAAGTTCATTTGTTCCTTTTTTTTTTTGGGTAGGGGAGGACGTATTTTTTTATCTTTATATTTTCGGATCTGAAAAATAAAATTATGATTATTCTGAGTTAATAGTTCATATTTGAAAAAAATATCTGAATCTCTGAAGAAACTAGAGTTAAATTAATTCAATTTTAGTCCTCTTTGCAGAGTTTAACAGATAAAATAGTAGTCTCAAAAGAGCAACTTTTCTGCTTTATTCTTGAATTCAAATTTCTGAAATATGTAATTTGCTAAAATATGTTCGTCAAAGCAGTACACGGAGAAATATTTTATCACTCTAATTTGAATGCAACAAAATATTCCGACTGCCTGAATTTTCCTTAAGAGACGAAAGTAGTTTCACTTGATTAGTTCTATATTCCAGTGGCGTAGATAAGGGGGGGGGGGGTTTGAGGACAACCCCCCCGGGGATACGGGATGGCTTAGATGGACCCCACCGAAATGTTGGTGTCCGAAAACTTTTTTTGAGACCTTAACTCTCTTTACGCTTTATAGTATTCTAAAAATATTTAATTTTTGAAATAACAATTGATTAGAACACTGCTAAAAAAAAAGACAATTATCGAACCTTTGGGTTGTAGGGTCGTACCTAGGGTTGCAAATTTGTCGCAGAAAAAGCCCAAAATTC
Source organism: Octonoba sinensis (assembly GCA_038502835.1). Lineage (NCBI taxonomy): Eukaryota > Metazoa > Arthropoda > Arachnida > Araneae > Uloboridae > Octonoba > Octonoba sinensis. Next base: position 201,357,962 of record CM076598.1, on the reverse strand, counting down.
GCGGCAAATTTCGTGAAATGCTCGCGAGAACACAAATATAATGTAATAAAATCTAGGATATCTGCAATGAAATTTATTTTTTAAGTAAGGAAGTACATAAGTGAACAATTTTATTTCTTTCAACTTTATGCAATATTTAGGTATTTATTTAAATGTACAGAATTTTGGTGCTCGCTATGACTTAATACGTTTTTATATGTCGAGAAGGACCGTTTAGCATCTGCGCTACTGACGGAACTGGCAAACATCGAATTGCTACTTTGCACAGGTCGGGAAAACTTTTTCTCTTGAATTTCCAAAATTGAATTGCCCTCCTTCAACGTGTGACTCATTTGGGGGGGGGGGGGTCGAATCATAGGGTTATTGTTAAAAATGGAAGAACTATCAACTTCGTTAAAAAGATTTAAATATTTGTATTGATTAGGATCAAAAACTTCTAAACATGAATGTGATTATCTATAACTGCTTTTATAGTTATTTTTCTATTGATGAATTTTTCTAAATTTTAGGGAAATCTGTTATACATTTTAAAACTTCAGAACAGTATAAATTGCCATTAAAATGTAAGTAAAAAACAAAAAAAATGTCTTATATTTTAAACAATTTTCACACAAATCGTGGAATTTTTTAAAAATCACGGATTTTAGGAAACAGCTTCAAAAATCGAGGGAATTCGCGGAGCGACAAACTTGCAGCCGTAGTCGTACCACTTTCCTAGGGGTTTCTCCCCTAAATACCTCCACCACAAACCCCTATTATACACTAGAGATGAGTTTGGGCTCACTTTTGTAAGTCCGAGCCCGAGTGATACTGTTCGGCGTCAAAGGCCGAGCCCTCCCAACCCCGAAATTATTTTATAAAGTGTTAATAGATGTGGTGCGACATCGATTAAATGTAGGTTTTTGTTGCTATCGCAATTGGTTCTAATGATTTTTCTTTTAATTTCAAATAAAGAATACAATATATTTTTTAACTATCATCAAATGTTCCAGTTGAGAATAAATTCTGGTGAGCTAAAATGAATGAAAAATGATATTGGAAAATCTTCGGTTTGGCAGCATTTTCGGGAAGTTTTTGATTCGCAGTCGAACAAAACTGGAATATGTTCAGTGCAATTCTTGCAGTTAAGAGACCTATTAATAAGAAGCCCTATTAAATAAGATGTGTCTCTATAGTCTGGAGCAAAATGAAAGTGGACACAGGACTAGCAAAAAACCATTATTAGAATAAAAAAAGGAGGCTGGAAATAGCTTTCAAATGCAACCAAGCCGTACTTTTAACGATAAATTTATCTAAACTAGAATCTTTCCCATGGCTGCTCCCAATTCGCCTTTCAAAGCTTCTGTTTAACAATTTTATCAGCTGTCGCTCACTACGTTTCATGCCCAGAGCGGAAGAAAGTCCGATTTATGACTTCTTCCTTTTAGAAGGTGCTTTCAAGCACCACGGGGGTTTGCGTTAATTGCTCTCCACTTTCAACTTAACCCCATTCTCTACTGACCATTCAATAATAACGCCTCAACCGAACAGATATCGTTTACTTTACAGATATACAGAAACAGATGCACTGAACACGAAGATAGGAGATAGTGAGAGTAAAGTGATGAATGTCATTCTCAATTTCTCCTCTCCCCTAACAAATAACACTGCAGCCATAAAAAAATTATCACGTTCTTTAAGCATCAACTATTCTTATTTAAATGGGTTTTACCGCCAATGGTTGTTTACTTTGCCTAATAGGTTAATGTATGAATATTTTACCATGAGCAGAGACCTCCCACTTTCCTCTTGTGCGTGCACCCCTTATGCATTGGTGGGTCAGTCTGCACTGATCAGGTTTTGCGCATTTTTTTCAAACCCAATTTATTTAGGGAAGTGCATTGAATGAGAGGCAATAATGAGGTGAGCAAAACCTATCACAAGCTTTTTTAAGCCGAAAGAGAAAATTGATGATAATTGTAATAAAAAGAGAAAGCTGATGCCCTCTGAGGAGTAGGAAGTACAATCTCCAGAATCAGCATTAGTTTCACTAGACACTTCTGAAGGTAATATTTTATTTTTGCCGCTTTTACTACTAATGCATTATCTAACAAGAAGTTCCGTCTAGAACTATACGAGCCTACTTTCTCGTATACACCAACTTCAAACTTATAATCCAGCTATCTCTCTCTCATTTAGCTTTAGTTCTTAATTACTTCAAATACCTTTTTCAGCGGTTAATACGTATTCCTTCACTCACTCATTCATTCTTTCAATTATTCAGTCATTCATTTACTCATTGTATTTATTCACTCATTTAGTTGTTTTTCTATTCATTCCCTTGTTTATTTATTTTATCATTTATCCATTCAAAAATATCCTTAAAAATCCCGACGAATAAATTTCATATGAAAATAGGCTCCCTTAGTTCTGATTGAACTTCGTAACTGTACATATTCTACGTCATAACATCTTTCCGATGAAGCTTGTTCCAAGAAAATTCGTCTGTTATATCATCATTTATATAAGATTGAAAATTCCCCGTAGGCGTTATCTTAATTTTTTTTTTTTTTTTTTTGAGCTGTTAAAAAATGAATAAAAATTGTTCAAATAAAAAAAAATTTCACGCTGAGAGCTTCTTCCAATAAACTTGTTCATCGGAACTTGGATCGGATAGAGTTTACTTAATTTGCCCATAGGTGCTATTGTTAAGATTTTTTGAACTGTTCAAAAGTAAGCGAAAAATTGTTCAAATCAAAAAGTCAAATATAGAAATGAAATGTTCATGCCAAAATTCTTTCGATGCAAAAAAAAAAAAAATTCGGATCGGACAATTCCTTCAAAAGTTAACAGCAGACAGACCGATAGACACAAGTTTTTCCCACCTCAAAAGACTACTTTCAAATTTTTTATTTTTCAATCTTTATTTAAATACTTCACTTATTTTAAACTTTTCTTTATTTTTAACGATATTTTCACGACACATTTAGCCTTCTTTCATGCTTTATTATTATTTTTTTTAAAATTTTGACTGGAAAGTAGGCTAAAAATGATAATAGAAAAAAAGTTATCAGTTGAAAGTTCTATGTTCTCTGTGACAAAAAAATATTCCTGTAAATTCGTCAAGTTAGGTCCGTTTTTTTTGTTTTAATCATTATTTGAATGCAGTTAGGGGAACGGAAATGTACATAGTCTATACAACGCAACATTGTCATATTAAATACTTTCCCTACAATAAGAAACGAGCGCAAACAAAAAACAAAATCACGTAAAAATTAAAACTTTTAAAAGGGAAAAGTGTAGATTTTTCCTTTTAGAAAGCAATTTGTCTTTATTATTAACCGACTTTCCAAAAGGAGGATGATTATTAATTGATATCTATGCATGTTTTTTCTTTGTTTGTAAATCGATAACTTCTCATTTCATAAACCGATTCTAATTATTCTTTTTTTTTAAATCTATCGAGGACGGTCTTCCATAGATCCCTTACTTTCGTTTTGCAAGAAACCGTATACGATAATTAAAAGAAAAAAAGGTTTTGGGAGGAAATTTAATAATTTTTGTGCTTTTTCAACCATAAAGTTGGACTAAATGAACCGATTTTAATAATTTTTTAATTCATAGGGAGGGAGGGGGGGGGGGTGTTCGCTTGACTTAAATCTCGTACATCGGTTTGACTACAATTGTTCTTTAGAGGAACCAAACTTCCTCCAGAAGAAACCCCCCCCCCCCGAAATTGGGGTCTAGCTACGCCACTGCTATATTCTTTCACGCAGATATTGTAAGTTTACTCATTTCGCCATTATATCATTAATTTCGAGTCGAACTCACCAAGTCAAAAAATTTAGTTTTGATTTAATGTTGATTTAAACTTCTAATATCGTAGGTCTGTTTTTTTATAATGGTTATAAGAAACAGACCCATATATTTTACAGACCCATAAGTAAGACAGTAAGTTTACTAATGCAGTTTTTTAATGGCACAATTGGTTTGTATCAATAAAGAAAATCTGATTCTCACGTGTTTATTGGAGTTGTAAAATTGTTTAAAACATTGCATCGATATCATTGGTCTCGGGTGGCTAATGATATAATCGAAAAAGCTATGAGACCTGGTAGAACATACTTTTAACTCCTCCAACCTCCTTTTCTAATTGCACTAGGCCTTAGGGATGCCCTCCCACGGGCACGAGGTAGTGGGGTCCATGGATTTTACATGCACGTGTCCCCAAGTGTACATGGTGGGTATCGAATATGCGACCTTCCGGGTGAAACTCTGGCATCACAACCACTAGGCTACCACCGCCCCTGGTAGAACATACTGTTTTCGATTATGATGCATGCATAATTATTTATTTTCTTACTCAGGGATGCAAACCAGTGGGAGAGGGGGTTATGACGCACACTGCGACATTGAAGTTTTTAAAAGGGGCTTCAGAGGGTTTTGGTTGGTTTTCGGAGAGTGAGTCATTTTTGGGGCTCCATAGCTCTGAGGCGCCCCTGCCTTAATAAATATTGATTTCGTATGTTTCATCCTTTCATTGGATACTTTTGACGTTATTTTTTTCTAATTATCGTCAATGCATTAAACTAATCAATAACACTTTTTAAAATATTTACTGACCAATTTTTACGGCAGATGTAATTAAATCTTTACGATTTTTTGTTAATATAAAAAATTTTTAAAAAAAAATGTTGTAACACTATGTCAGTAATTTGTAGTATTACGAAAAAGTAAGTTAAATTTTAAACTTATGCAACTTTTTTGAGCTATGATAAAAATATTAAATAAATAGAAAAATATAATTGCATCATTTTTTTTTTTCATACATTAAAAAAAAATTCTTTTTTTTAACCCGAGAAGTATATTTGAGAAAATAATAAGCAAAAGATAGAAACTATATACTTAATTCTGTGTGCAATTATTTTAGATGACTATGACTCTAATTGCCAATTAAATAGGATTTCAAGTCTGGTTTCGGTAACGTTTCATCAAGAAGGACATCAAAACTAGTTCATCAAAAATTGTTTTGATAATTGGAACAGATGATGGTTAAATACGATGCAACATTTATCTATTTTCTTCATATTGAACGTTAATTAACTTCTCTCTTGCTCATTAATCATGCTTAAGAATTCTTAAGCTGAAAAATCCAAAATGTAAAACATATCCTTTGTTGCAACTGCCTATAAAGATTTTTGAATCTTATATGATTTGATTTATTTCAATTCATATATTCAGCACGAAAGCAATCTACTGTAATGAAAACTCCAGGCAACTTCATTTTTCTCCTAAACAAAAATAAGGTAATCATGGCGTATCGATCTGTTGATATCAATCACTTTTATGAAATGTATTTCCTTTTATGCATACGCAATTGCTTTTCTCTTAAAAATAGATTCAACCTTGATGATATTGAGATTTTACATAAAATATCAGTTAGATATTTTTGGTTTTGGGAGCTTAATGATTAGTTTTAATTCAGTAGATTGAAAGACATGTTTTTTTTTCTTTATGCTTTGTGTTAAAATATCTTGCGTGAGACATTTTAATTGTTATACCAAAAAAAAAAAAAAAAAAAATTACTAATTCAGAAAGAGCCGTTTGCACACACTGTTAAAAATTTCAGCACGAAAATAGTAAAATAACCATTTATTTGATTGTTATTTTACCATATTTAAATTCAACAGTTGAATAACTATTAAAAAGATGGTACTCAAACCGCTGATTGCAAAAAAAAAAAAAATCGTTTATTCTCTGTTTATCCTAAAGAAGGTTTAACTAACCGTCATTTTCAAGCGCTCAATAAGAATCGGGCGTCCATCGTGGTTGCGAAACCTTACCGGTCGTACGTTGTTTTAAAATATGAGTAAAGATTTATTAGTTCAAATCTGCATGTGTGTATAAAAAAAAAAAGAAAAAAAAAGTGGCTTAAGCAGTGGTTACTATAAATAAAAACACATACACATGTAAATAAAAAATTGGAGACATCGGATTCCCGAACTATTTGCGAATGAGCGAACCCATAATTTGGGCTTCTGAAGTTTGTTTGTATTTTAATTATTGCAGAATATAAAAGGATTTTCGCCAATATACAATAAATTTAGGCCAAAAATGAGTTTAAATCCAATTAAAAAGTAAAATTACAATTCTAATGCACATTACATGTTGGAAAAGAAGATTTATTGATACATAAACGCCAGCTGTACGTGGTGAAGATGGCCGAGTGGATAGAGAGCAAGGCTTGTACACCACACACCCGGGGTTCGAGTTCCAAGCACTTCGTTTACGGTTTCTACGTCTCGATTCTACGCCTCGAAATGGCTCAAAAACGGTCAAGATTTTGTTTTGAAAATATTTTTAAATGGTTATAAAACCGTAAACTTTTGTATTTACGGCTTTTTAACCAAGCTGATTAGAAATGATTTAGGTCCCGTAAAGTTAGAAAAATGTTCCAAACCGTAAATTTAACGGTGAATTAGATGGACAGACTGCTGCCGGTTATTTAACCGTAATTTTATGATGAAATTTTTAACAGTGCAGTAAAATGAATTAATGTTAGGAAAATGTGTTTTTTATGATGCAACTGAAAAACTAGTAAACTTTTTCAATCTCTATTTCCTTTTAGTACGGAAATATTTATTCTGTAAAATTAATATCTCGTTTAAATTCTTTACAAGCTTCATAGCCATACAGTCCCAAACATAAAATTAACATAACATTAAAACTATTTTAATATATGCCAGTTTATGAATTTTGTTGCTTTCAGAAAACAACGAGGCAAACATTCTGATTCACGTACTAAATAAACGCACCTGCAAAACGAACTTCCTTGAAACTCGAATGCATTCGTTCTTTTCTGCCATGCGCAGAAGCGATCAAACGTCAAAATGCCGTGGTCGAAATGTACATTGATTTAGCAATAAATATAGCCGATAATAACACATCACAATTGCTTAATACGTCTCATGAACTATTTGATCTTTTGTTTCTGAAGCAGCGTATTTCCTGACAAAGGAAAATTCAACTTGATATTTTTTGTACTTGCTGCACTTCGTTTTACTTGTGCTACCCATACTAAGGAGCATCCATGAATGCAAACAAAATAAAACCGTCCGCTGTATGCAGAGTCAAGTACGCTGCGTATTATTCAGGAATGCTCCTTTACATTTACAAAACGTGGCACATATTTGTATATGAAATAAAACAGGAAATAACACGAAAACTCTCTTCCATTTTATGTACTGTTTGAGTTTTATACACAGCACAATATTTAAAGATATCCATGAAATATATATATAGTAATTCTTTTTCTCCAAATTTGTATCTTATCTGACGCAGCACAAAATTTAATCGAATCAAGCTGCAAACAACTTTCTTCTAATTACAAATTTAGTCGTTTCCCTCCACAAAACGAAGAAATCTAGGATTTGCATTTGTTTATATGTCATTTAAAACACGATATTTGGTCATCAAGTAATGACTTGGAACCAGTCCAAAACTTTTACAAATGTAGCTGTTTATTGTTATTTAGGAACATGTTGCAGTGGTTTTTGCTTTCTTTTTTCCTTCCTTCCCAACAAAACATGTAACTGCTATTGAATTTCTCTCTTAGCAAGCAAAATTAACGATTGCAATTTTTCTCCAGAAAAGGAAGGAAAAAACCTATTATTTACATGCTTCGTGTTGTTACATATTTCCTTCTTATGCAAATAATTTTCACACCCTCCTAATAAAGAAAAAGCTTTATGAAGTTGTGGAAGTAATTATAAATCCTAAAGTAACTCCAAAACTATCCTAAACATAAATAAAAAACGCTTCAGAATAAGAGGAAAACGCATATTTCCAGAAGTTGAGCATTTTTAGTCAAACAAAAACGTACACACGGTTTTTTTCCTCCCCTCCCCAGCATGCATTTAACTATCTATGTGTTTCTAGCTGCTGTTTCCTACACGTTAATAAATCCATCGCATTGTTCAACTGTAAAAATACATTTAGTTAAAAGTAAAATAATTATTTATAGATGAATGCTGATGATTTTAATGAATTTAAAAGCTAGACTTGTTTTAAAAAAAACAAGACTTCGGCAAAGTGTCACCCGTGGTAATGCGGTCATTTGCAAATGCTTTGGAACAACTTTTCCAAGACAGTTCGCTCAGTTTCAGAAAGAGTGGATTAAATTTGTGGTTTCCTTTTGCACATTGCTCATTTTTAACTTAGGTCGTAGACTTTACAAGATAAAAATCGCATTTCATTAAGTTACAAGATATGGGTTGTTAACTTCAGAATTTAAAAAAAATGTATGCTTAATTAATAATTGTTCTTAATGTAATCTGCACCTTTTCTTTCATTAATGATTTCATTAATTGTTCTCATAGTTTTCATGTGAATATAACTGCAATCAGTAACTCAAGTTCATGAGTGTTTTTTAAATTGTGACACGCAATATATATTTTACATTATATGGCAATAAAACTGCCCTTTCAAAATTTATTTTCATTTCCCTATACGCGGAGAAAGATTTTCATGCAATACTTGCAAGTTCATGAAAAGAAGGCTTGAAATCTAAATTCTGAATAATTTAATATACAGCTTAATATTTTCCCTTTAGCCTGTTATTTTAAGCGGTACCGTTACTTACAGAAAAAGTAAAGGTACATAAATATATAGAACAATATGTATAACTAGCAGTAAGAAGAGCAATCATATTTTTCTTTTCATCTGTTCCTGACGATTTATTGCTAAGTGGATAAAGAATCGCAGATAGCCTGACGTTTCCTTTGCTTGTGTTCATTCTCATGGCATAAAGAAAATCAATTTCTATTTTCTGTTGGAAGGAGAAAGTAAAAATGCGTATATCAGGAAGTCTTTTAACGGAAAAATACTGCATCAACAGTTCGGATCATTACACTAGCTTCTTAAAGTTCGATTTCAGTCGTTAGTGTACATGCTGATAGAAATGCAAGTGCCTGAGTTTTCAAACACGCGAGTTTCAAAATTTGGAAGATTTTGCTTGATAATAATAATGACACAACCTCCAAATAGGCTTCTTTCTCTAGCAGAGTTCAAATCCTCTCAAAAATGTGGCTCTAACATTATTTACAGCTTTATTGTTGTTATACCTTCTCCAGATCGCCGAAAGAGGTTCTTGGTTTATAAAAAGGAAAGGAAAATCGAGTCAAGCAATATTTTAAATTTAAGCTCGTACTTTTTAACATCGAAAATCTAAGCAATAATAATTAAGATTCTGGAAATTATTTGTTTTTGCTGGGAAAAGTGAAAAGATAACACTCATGTTTCTGCGTGAATCATTATAGGAAATATATCAGTAGTTCAGAAGTCAAAGAGTGTTAGTGAGTAATTTGGAATTTTCACTTTTTTTTTAGTTCTAACATTAATCTATGCTCTTGGAAACCCTTTATAATAAGGGTATAAAATACCTATTTCACAAAAGTTGGACTAATATTAATTAATGACTTATTGTAGTCATTGATTCAAAACTGTAAATATCCCAACATCAATGAAATGTGACTTACAGTGACTTCTGAACAGTTAGATTTCTGATACACCAGTGAAAAGCAAAATATTTTATCAGAAGACTGGAAAAGTTTATTAGGTAAATTAAATATATTTGCTTATTTTAATTACTAATTTAAATAAGATATTTTTCAGGAGAAAAAAATTCAAATTAAAAAATGTAATAAGGTTAAAAATTATCAATCTTTATAATTGACTTTAATGTGATCTTAATCTTTTCTAAAATTGAAACCAATTCTAGAATTCCTGGATCGGAAACAAAATAATGGCTGTCAAGCATTTAAAAGGCAGGCAGCACCCAATTTGTTCCATCCGCTCAGGTCACTTTTCAGACGGTGTCAGATGCGGGCCAATTAAATTCCTTCTGGGGAAAGATTGAAGGGTCACTGCAGAGGGGCATTTCCATCGACTTGTCACAGTTTTCTTTACAACGGTCATTGACAGAGACTTCAACTCATTTACAGACTAAATTGGGGCTCATAACTCTTGGCGAATGCTTCACACTTACGATTTGACTCGTATCTTCCGAGTGCTTTCTTGCAGTATGGAGGGGATCAAATTGCGACGATCGATGGACTTTCACATCGGAGTTCTTCCAATTTCAGAACTTTTAGTGTGAGCCGAAAGACTCCGTATTTCTTAGTCTATTCAAGGATCTTAGCTTTGTTTCTACCTAGACAGGCTTTCATTTTAACTTTCAACAAAGCAGCCTTTCCTATTCAATGAATAAAAGTAGTTCCATATGTCTTTTGTGATGTCTGACGCAACTTTTGTATAATTTAGAGTACACATTATTAAAATACATTAATACATTTTGGTATGTTTACGTAAATGCGTTTAAGAAATAAATATTTTGAATTATTACATAAAACATGCAGTGGCAGACATGAAGAAAAATGTACACGTCTGTCACTGCATGTTTTTAACGAATACTTCAGAATTTTATCTCTCAGACTATACTGTCTCCACTATTTTAAAAGTAGACATAACGATAGGTAAACACAAATAAACTTATTCAGTTACAGTAGAGCCTCGGTTATCCGAGCCCCGACTAACCGAGTTCCGGGTTAACCGAGGTACATTTACCCTTGAAAAAAAAAATTTTTTTTTGCGCCCGGTGGCGGCGTCACTGACTCACGTCAGTCATCCAATGGCGTAAATTGCATTGTTGCATTTTCATTTTATTTTCTGCTGATATAAAGACCTAGAAACAGCAAAGACAACTTCAACAGACCTTTTACGGCTATCACTATAGCCGTAAGCAAAGAAGAAGCGAGTTCCGTTGAACAGAAAACAATATATACATACATACATATAGACTTCTTCAAGAAACAACTTTAACTGGAACATGTACTCTACTGATGTGTACATGTAAAATTAGATATTTGTATGTATGTAACGTCATTTTTTCATTTCGTAATATGTACAGTAAATGCCTTTTTTTTACATATTTGACGACATTTTCATTATTTCAACCCATGTTTCCCTCTCGATTTCATCAAAGTCCGTCTTATCCGAGTTTTCGATTATCCGAGGTACTTTCGGTCCACATTACCTCGGATAATTGAGGCGCTACTGTATTTCAATACTTAATACTTGAAATGGAGCAAAGAGTGTGTTTTGCTATGTTTGTCACTCACTTTGTCCTATCACAAAAGAATTTATCTATATATAAATAGGCAAAGACTAAACAGTTCAGTACCATTTTCTCCTTTGTTAGTTGATCTATTTTCTTCCTTCTTTTTGTTGCCTATCGTACCTATTGACGATTTTTATTATTACCAATAAAAAAAATTGGAAACAGTTAATTATGCCCCCCCCCCCCCGCCCTCAGAGTTTCGACGTAGAATCGAACTTTTTCTAGAAGCATTTATTCGTCATACTTTCATAATACGCCTTACAGCTACACTATTTCTAAAATATTCCATACATTTTATACTAATTTATAATTCAAAGAAGAAATGTCAAGACCATAATTAAAACAAAAAATGTACGTAATCCATCAAATCATATTAAAGCAAAAAAATTCTAATCTTAAGTTGCTAGCGATCCCATTTCCAAAAATATATATGTTTGACAATGAAACGTCCAGTACAATGTCAGATAAAATATAATTTGGAGCAAACAATGTTAATTATAATATAAAGTAAGATAATAAGTGCACGTTGTGTGAGTTTGTTGACCTTTTGAAAATTTGTTGATTTGAATTAGCGTTTTGAAATCTCGATTAAATTTAAAGTGAGTGTTGGTATTTTTTATTTATTCAGTATTAATAGGCTGGCTTGAAAATTTTTATTTATATTTTCATAATGGAAAAAGAGCGCAGAAAGATAAACTTTATGTATAATATGTATAACAAATGCATTAAGTTTACTATCTCAATGGTCAATCAGTCGCACTGAGTAGATATTATTGCTAATTAAAATATTTCAGCAGAAATTATTTAAACAAAACAAACCGTTGTCAAACAGAGAAACCAAAATGTCCAAAATTTGTTTAAACGTTTGAGGCTGTACTCGAAAAATTAATTGAATTATGGTCGAATTTCGACCACTAGTTCTTTTAATAAACTCAAAATTAGATGGAAAAATGAATATTACTAAAGAAAAATTAAAAATCAAAATTATCAAAATTAAATGAGAGCTATTGTTAAATTAACTATCAAGAGAGACAAAATGCATGGTTTGTGCATTTGTGGTGCACCAATAATAAACTAAATTTAATAAGTTCAATCCAAAATTCCACACTCAATTTTCCAGATATTTTCTGTAAAATAAATAAATAACTGAATAAAATTATGTTTCAAAAGAGTAATCATTTTCAACATCTATCTAGATTTGAAAGGACACGCTCTTTTCTATTTGTCTCGTGAATAAACTTATTCAGTTATTTCAATACTTAATACTTGAAATGGAGCAAAGAGTGTGTTTTGCCATGTTTGTCACTCACTTTGTCCAATCACGCTTTATTTAAGTATATACACAAATAGTGTTTAATATTGCTTGAAATATTTAAAGACATGAATGAGCGGCAAACTTTAAACTCACAGAACGTTTGGTCCTCAAAAGCCAACTCGTTGAGTATAACAAGCTAATTAAAGTAAACGATGACATTTTGTATGGTTTAATTTCAATCAAATACTTATTTCGTTTCTCTGTTTTCCTACATTTCCTCAATCAAATTGAATGTAATTTATGCTCAATTTAATTTTTCTGAAAATACTTAGTTTGCCACCACCAAGTGCTTTCAACTTCCAAGAATTTTCTCTCTTCATTTTCTGTAACGTTACAAATAAGAAATAATGTAATATTTTATAATTTAAGTTTAAATGTATGTCCTCGGAGTTGAATTACCAATTGTTTAAACTTCTTTTCAATGTCCAGTTGCCAAAATACTTTGTGTTGCACATACACAGCTCATTGGTACAAATCTGCTTCTTTACTTTCAATTGTACAAGGTATATTACCTTATTATATAAAATGTTCATTTTATTAGTTACGTTATGAGCCTCCAAAAATTTAGGAAATTGCACGATAACGTTTGAACAATACGTTATGGACATAAAATGTGCCACATTGTCGGACTGGGGTGAGATTTTACATAACTCAAAAAATGGTGGTGGAGGGCATTTACTTATTCTTCAATCCGGCCGATTTTTAACACCGATTGATAGATGTAGCAGTTCAAGCGTTCATGCAGCACATGTTGTTAGAGCAACACGTTTGATGTCTCTTATAAAATGTACAATTGCTGAAATAAACAAAGCAATAAAGTAATTTGTTAATAATCACCAAATTTCTAAAAATTTACATACGATGTTAATTATACATGTGTTGTTGCGTCCATACTCATAAATAAGTAATTTTTTTGTGCTCTATCTGTGCTTTGACTTTTATGCAATTTCTGACTTGTAGGGATCTTTTACATCTATAGAGATGGATTGGATATCTATGTTTATGTATATATACACTTAAAATGGTGCATTAATTGCTTCAAAGACTTCACAATATTCAATGAATGCTTTTCATCAATTGAAATCAAGCTCTTAATTTTAAAAAAAGATAAAAAAATCCCATCTACTAACATGAGTACCTTAAAAGGATTGTAGAGAAATCGAGTTTTAAAACACTCGCTGTCGAAATTCGAGGTAGCGTCAAAATGTGCAAAGATGTAAATTATATTTGTTTTAGTGCAATTTTTTGAGAGAGGGAGATGAACTTTTAGTCTGCTAGTTTTTCACTTCAAAGATTCGTGATTTTATTTGCTTCATGTCATTATGTATATGGAGATTTATAACACAGAAAAATAATTATTCTTTCGATAGTTCCATGAAGAAAACGTATTATTGACGATTTTACTTTTGTACGCTTGAATAATGAAAGATTATCACGCTTTAAGGAGTTGTGTAAGAACCTTATGAATTATTTAACTAGAAGTCAGACGTTTGATATAAGAAAATCTTTACTCGGGGAATAAATCTCTGCTCAGTTCTTAATCCTCCTAAAACTGGCTCTCTGAATTTGCAATACTTTGATTATTTGGAAACTCCTTAAAAGAATACGTAATATGCAGCAACTCAGTTATAGTCAAAATTCGAAAATGCATATTGTAACGATCAGGAACGCTAGAAAATACCTTTGTGCAACAATGAATTACTAATAGTCGATAGGATATGTATAAGAGTAATATATATATATATATATAATATATTTTTTTTATTTAAAAAAATTCAAATACTAAATGAATTTGATTGAATGCACTTACAGATGTAGTCAGTAAAATTATTTATTAAAGTGTTTAAAACCATTTTCTTTTTGACACGATAATATCATTTTATTTTTGTTTGAAATAATTTTCAAAATCTCTATTTAGGTACAAGAAAAAAAATAGCCTTGGTGTGATGAAAAAAAAAACATTTTCTTCTTCATTGTAAGACTTTATTGTACGCCTTTTCTACATTTTAAAATTAAATACATATATTGTTGTTCTAAATTAAAGGAAAATTTAAAATCTCATAAAAATGACGTGGGTGATCATACGGTGCATGTCGGGCCAGCGTGCTCCAAGCAAAATGGGCCAAATAACTCCGTATCGATGCTTGATTTTCATGAGCGTAAACATTGTTCTAGAAGCATTTAAATAAATAAACATATATTACATTAATTGCGAGGAATTTATCTTCTATCTTTTTTTCGAAATGGAAAGAGATTAATTAATAAATAAAATACGATTATTTGTAATTAATGAAATTTACACACTTAGCGAAATTTAAAAAATATCGCTAGTTCTCTATTCAAAATTTAAAGTACTTGAAAATTGAGGAGGAGCTAAGAACTTCCACACATGGGAGTTTCTTGATTAAAAAACACAATTATTTAATACATTCTTCTACAATACTTGCAAGATTTATTTACCAAAGAAAGAAACAAGGAGTAATTTTATGTATCCAAAATTGAAAATTTAAAATATTATCATTTGGATTTACAAGAAAATATAGCCTAACATCATAAGTTTTCAAAACTATCTTGATTATTTCAGATTGGAATAAATTCCTCGTTGGACATAGTATTTATTTTAATAAGGGGGGGGGGGGTAAATGATTTAGTCATCTAAGATTTATTTTCTGTGAAATAGTATTTTCCTTTGCGACTCGGTGACGTTTCTCAAAAATTCATTTGGTTGTGCAAAATATGATTTTTTAATATGGTTTACGATATGATATGCTTGACGGCTTTAAATGGGATGTTAAAATCCTGTATAGGATATTTCATGATTTCGTCTCATTCTCCGAATGCGTTTGTCAAAAAGTCAAAACTATAGTTTGCATTTTGAATTTAGGAGAAAAAAAATCAATCTACTTTTTTTGTTTGCGGCAAAGAATTTAGAAATGTAGAAGTGTTTTTCTTTCTATTCAAATCTGAGTTAAAATGCTGATAGCCACCTCTTATCCAAACCTGCTCTACCTCCAATAAAAAGAAAAGAAAACGAAACGAATGAAAGACCTTTTCTTCCGAGCAAGGGTTTTCTTTATGTTTCAGTTGAATTTACTTTGCTTTTAGTATTACTCAAGCATAACAAAGACACCGTAGGCTTTCTTTTCGATTCAGCAGTTCCATTTTTACTAACAGTCCTGACATAAACAAGTTATTCCATATAGGACAAAAGATGAAGAGTGCAAGTGTCTATATATATCTATATATTCGCATATGTAGCAAAAAACATCAGACTGGCTTATACGTCTTCTGAGCAAATTTTATTACGAATGAGTAACACAAATACAAAAATCATCTACGCAGTACGTTATAGGTTAACTGTATAACAACGCTTTCCCAAATATAAATATCACGTGAGCCACTTTCAATCTACCCTGCACGTAGATAACAGATTAACTGAACTCGGACTGACAGTAGGGAAAATGAGTTGGGGGGGGGGGGGCGATACAGTTAGAATTTCATATTTTGTCTACAACTGCTCGTTACAAAATAACTGATCTCAAAAAAGTAGCTCCAGTAGCGAAACGCTTATTTTTCATATTTCGATTCAGCGCCTCAAGTATAGATAAAACCAGTTCTAAAATTCTAAGGATCACATTTTTTTGCATACGTGTGTAATCAATAGAATTAGATAAATCTGAAGTGTGTAGTTTTTTTTTCATGTGTGGTGTGTGTTAGTTAGGGCATTTTCTTTTACTATATTAATCGTTAAATTATCTCTTTAGATGTCTCGTACATTAAATGTTCTTAAATTATCTTTTCCTAGTTTCTTTTATATTAAATGTGCTTAAATCCTCTCCTCTGTCTTTAAACTTCTTAAACGCAAACATATATTAGTGAAAAATATATTTTTACCCTTCTATAGAGCAAGGTAGCTCTATAAAAAATTCATTCTTTAAAATCCAGATTTAGGAAATAATTATGGAAAGTGGAGGAGAAGGTTTTCGAAAGATTAAAATATTGTGCTCTAGGCGAGCACAGCATTTTAATATTTTCTACGGCTTCAATTTATACTTTAACCATTCGTTACCTTTTCAGAATTTATCTCAAATTGCAATTACATGTTGCTTTTCATGCTGCAAACGGAATGGGTTAAGAAGTGTCTTCAATTAAAGCAATGCATTATCAATAGAAATAAGTGCATTGCTTATTCGATGAGTTATCCTTTTAAATTTACGGAGAAACTAAATTGAAAAGGATGTTACTTTAATTTGAAGAGACACAGGATAGATCTAATTAAGAGCACTTATTTTAATAAATAAATTTCATATTATAAGTATTGAAACATTCAATACTTATAACATTAGAAAAACAGGAACATACACTGAGATGTATTTCAGAATAAAACAATGAATTATTTTTGTTTAATTTTCTATATTAAACTGCAATAAAGCTGGAAAGGAATATTTTTATTATCATGCCTATTAAATTCTGTATTTTAATGCTTATAAATTTCCTTACTTGAGCGATTTTAAAGCTGCATATTGACGTAGTGCAGCTGATTATATGACGTAGATATGTTTTCACGCCTTTTATAAGTTTTGAAATGAAAATCAATTTATTGTATATTTTTTTCCGCAATGATAAAACTTTCATTGCTCTTTTCTTTTTCGTGTTTTAATGGATTGAAGCGAGGTTTGACTATCTTTTGTCACGGCTACCAGCTTGCTACTTCGATAGAGGACATTCAAAGAAGAGGGAGCCCTGGAGTTTTAAGTGGTTTACAAGCATTGTATTTTCAAACACATAGCACCATTGTTCCGCCCACCCTAATTCACGCTATTCAAATTCCATTCAATGATATGGGTGGGAATTTTTTTTCAGCTGTTCGTCATTGCCTATAGTCCGCTGAATAGTTCAAGTTAAATAAATAAGGATTGAACAAACACATTTACTTAATTTTATGGTCTATAACTTCAAAATTTTGTTTGGAAAACATCACGGTTTTTCTTTTCTTTTTCACGCAAACACAACATTTCTTGTTTCATTCATAATCAACATTTATGTTTCTTTTTTTTTTTTCGAATTTGAAAATGTCATTTAATGACTCCGATACATATAAAACAAAAGAAATAAACTAAAAAAAAAGCTAAAAGTGTTCCACTCATAGGATAAATATTTTTTCGTTTTTTACTTGTGTATTCTGTATCCGTCAATAATTTAGGAATTAAATGAAAAAAGGGTTATTGTTTCTTTAAACGCAGTGTAAAAATTTTCAGTCATTGCAAGACATTATTGATTCAGTAACTGTAGAAATACATTAGTTATTAAATTACCCTGATACAACAGATATTTTTGAGATTGATAAATTTACCATTATTTATCAAATAATATTTATAATATTCGAGTAAAAATATTGTTGCGGACGTAAACATATTGCTACACTTTACTAGTAAAATGTGAAAATAATAGTGACAGATGCTTTTTCAGTGTTTCTTCTATAAACATTTTTTTCTTTTAATTTTAATGCCTCTTCAGTGAATCGGTGAAAGAATTGAAGAATGAAAGATCGCGAAAGTACAATCAATGTTCCCAGTCATTTTCAATGTTCGTCTGCATGAACTCTATAATCAAATCATGGAGGAAAAAAAACTATTAGACTTGTTCTGGACAAAGTTTGTAGGGCGGGGAGTGCGAATGTTGCGTGAGTAGGAAATTAAGACGTGAGTTTGAAACAGTTACGCCCACTTCATTCACACTAGGCGTGGCTCGGGTCTGTTCATGCTGGAGAAGAGACCCATTTTAAAGCTCGCGTGCCAGTGTTTTGTCGATGGGGAAAAAATCGGAAAGCGATAGAATTAAAAATTCATCTCATAAAAGTCCGATTAATATAGTTCTTGCTTTGAATTTTAAAAACTGAACAAATCTAATCCATTTTTCAGGAAATAAAAATAAAGAAAAAGAAATATCTAACTAAATAAAATACATTAGTTCTATTTGCATACTTTTCCCCTGTTGCACTCTAACATATATTATTTATTCCTTTTGCATTGCAATTCGTTTATAGTGTGCTAAAAATTAGAGAAAAAACATTTAGAGCACAAAAATATATAGTATAAATCTTTATTCACAGTTTAAAGTGATCTAACGAAGTACTGCTTTCCGTAAGGTTATTGTAAGAAAGAGGATATGACTATATTTGCTACATAAAACTATACAAATGTGTAACATCTATGAATTTTAATAGCATTTTATAATGTGAGCATAGTTATTTCGATTCAGAGAAAAGGTTATAATTATAAATTGAATTTATATAATGCTCATTCCAAATATGTGCACAAAAATCACTGATATGTTTTTTTGTTGATGAGGGCGTGGGTGGAGGTTTACAGTTTCCTTGATATTTAAAAGTCATA
The DNA here is from genome assembly GCA_038502835.1 of Octonoba sinensis. Classification (NCBI taxonomy): domain Eukaryota; kingdom Metazoa; phylum Arthropoda; class Arachnida; order Araneae; family Uloboridae; genus Octonoba; species Octonoba sinensis. The sequence goes on along the minus strand of CM076598.1, from coordinate 201,339,097 downwards.
ATGATTCAACATTTTAACTATAAAGTTTTACATAAATTGTTTCGCATAAAGGTAATGAATTTAAAAGACTTTTTTTTTTGTCATTTAAACACAATGATTTCAATTTACAGTTCGGCGATTTCGTAGAAATTCGTTTCTTTTATTCGGTATGAGAAAACAGTTACTTTTCTGTAGGTAATTGATTACACGATATAAGGATATATATACATACACTTGTGATTAGTTATATTTGACTTTACTGTGCATAAATTTGTGAAACTTAAAACTGCTATGTTGTAAATCCTTTAAAACATTTCTATGAATCAAAGATTACACAAAACTAATCCATAACTACGTTTTTATCCAGTCAGTGCTTCACAATTTCTTCGTGAGAATGTTTCATTCACATGGCATTAAATACTAATTATATAACAATGCTCCTCGTTCTCTAAACCATCAAAATTACGAAACGTGTTGCAGAGTGGTGCCGTGTTTGTATTCCATGCCGAGTAAATATATGTATTCAAACAGAGAATCGGAGCTTCTGATCTCTTCTAAAGCAGTAGTAGCTTAGAAAAGCAGTATTTCTGAGGACTCAAAACTCTATTAGTCCATTGAGCTTAATGGAGGGGAGCATTGCCCAGTGTAGCGGTGCTTTAAACTAAGTCGCAAAGAGATTATGCGGAAGAGGACTAAGCGCTTTCTCTAATAAGAGTAGACTTGCTGCATGCACGCTAATCACGTAGGCACTACACTATCATACAGTAATTTCGTCAGAGTGCTGGATTAGCACTTTAGCAGCACAGATAAAGCCCATTTAATAGAGGTTACCCGCAAAAGGATAACAAATACATTTAGAAACTCAAATGAATGATTCACGTGGTTACCTATGTTACTCTTGGGCACAAAGTATTTAAAAGGAGATTAGCTATTTTGTAACTTAATTTCAGAACATTAAAATATTTCATAACTGAATCTTAGAACACTGAATAGGGGGTTTCTCAGCCCGAAGTCTCACTAGAAAGGTTGTATTTATCGATGTGGCTTAATGTTTATAGTTCACACAAATCGAGATTTTAAATCAAGTTTGAAAGAATAATACAGTTGTGTTATAAGCAATACTTTGACGATATTTTCTAGAATTCCATATTTTTACCAACGAAACTTATAAAACTGTTAGGTTCTAGCGCTTAGTCAATGTGTGAAGATCTGCACAATTTTCCCCGTAAGTTAAGCAGTTATTTCTGCTGTGTTTGGCTAATAAGTTGAAGTAGAATATGGTCAGTACTTAAACACCAACCTATTTTTGTTCTTTGATTGGAGGTGGAACCTAAAAGTATATTTTTATTCAACACAAAACCTTTTAATCAACTTGAAGTTTTTTTTTTTCTTTTCTTCGAAATAAAAAGCGGTGTTTCATCCACAAAACCAAAATAAGAATTCCATCCACATTCAACCCACTTTTCAGGCCCATTAGGTCGTTAAAATTTCTATGCAAATATTGCGAAATTAAATTTCCAAGCATGCTAAGCCACTAAAATTCTTTTAAATGGCATGAATTAATGAACTATATTTCGTTAAAATTCCGGATAAAAGTAGGTCTTTTTTCTTTAAGACATTTTAGTTATATGTGCTTAGCGATTACGTTCTGCTATTCGTAAAAGAGGTTTAATTTGTACATAAAAATTTACATTTGTGAAGATTTTTTTATTAAATTTTCACAAATCTGAAGCACAATGTGAGAAAATTCTGACTAGGAGATAATATATATTTAATTAAATATTTAGATTTGGGTAAGAAATGCAACGTTACAAATCCATTGTTCTAAAAGCAACATTTCAAACTCTGTAAGCTTCAATCTATCTTCAGAGGAGATAATGGACATATGTTAGTATTTTGAAACCGTGATACCACAAAAATATCCTTTTAAGTTCTTTACTTTTGGCTTACACATGCTTTCTTTTACAGTAAGTACAGCTGCGAATTTTGTGCTCTAGAAATACCTAAATCCTACACAGGATAACATTTCTTTATCGCTAAACAATGTAACTCCAACGAGGTATTTCAAGTATCCCTCTATTGGCCAGAAATCAATAAAATGCCATAGCAAATCGTTGGTTAAGGACATAAAATGAAACTCCTACAATAAATAGCGGTATAAGCAACCAAGAAAGTGAACCACGAACACAAAAAAACCTTGACTTATAGCCTTCTAAAAATGATAAAGTGCCAGCAATAAAAAAACGATTTAAGCTTAAGTAAAAGGTTCTTGCTTTTACTTTTTAAGAAAAAAAGAATCATTTTAAATCTCTTCTCAGACCGAACGCGCTGTTTGAGAAACAAGAAGGTTTGAAAAAAAAATATCCTCATACTTTCACAAAAATGAGCCACGGAAAATATATTTTGTTTTCTCTCGAAACTAAGGTAAAGTAAACGGAAATGTGCGCCTTATCCATGTATCAAAAATATGTTCTATTTAGAAAAGTTTTATCCTTGAGTGTGTGGGTTTTAACTAGTAGCAATGGAAGTAATGTGAATGAAAGAGTATTAACATCTATTACGAAGAAATGTTGCGTTGCTGCTCGTTAATCGAGCAAATGATTCTATGTACCGTACATCACTGATGAATCATAAAATAAATATAATTTTTATTAGTTACAAATATAAATGTTAAGGAGTTTAAGTCAAGTCAAAGGTACGTTATCAACGATCCATTCCTAAACTTTACTCAAGATTTGTAAAATAAAACTGTTGAGTATTTAAATTAGACGCCGATTACCTCTGAATAACTTACATATTTCACATTAAGATGCAGTGTATTTTACTTACGAATCAGTGGATAAAAATGCTGAAATATTAAATCTTTCAAAAGCATATTTGTACTAAATAGATAAATTATAATAGTTAACATTGGATGTATTCTAATTATCAAATAATTTGTAAAATTATATATTCAGAAGCTTTGTAGAAATATAATAAGTAGTTATTAAACGTCCAGTTACTTCAAGTAAATTTCTCGACACCATCTGCCATTAAACTCAATAAAAGGAATAATAATAAGATGAAGTATGATGCATTAGCAGCATAACCTAAAAGACTGTTCCCTCCCTAAAACCTAACTTACCAAAAGAAAACTTTAGAACCGCTGGTTAAGTGTAATTTCATTACTATCCTCACCATAGATTTTAAAATATAGACGGAGTTACAGCGCTTCCCTCTTTGCTTTGCGAGTGACTTATGAATAAGATCACATGAAGCCGACGTCCCAGTTTAGTCTTCTTTCTACTACGGGAAATGCACGCTGATCAGCTCTTCTTAATACCCCGTTACCTATTCTTAACAAAGATTGGCTTTTCAAGTCCGGCACGTGAACCAGACCTAGTCCTTATCTGTGTGCCAGGGATTCCGCCCAATTGCAGTGTCAATGAACCCTATTATGTTTTCCATGTATCCATGCGATACTTAGGTTCCATGCAGTACCATATTTCTGAAGTGTTTCTTTTTTTCGTTTTTTAATCATCCGCCGGTGAAAGAATGTTAGATCACGCTCCCAAAAAATCTTTTAAACAGACTTGAATGGGAAATTGTGGTCGGTATGTAGAGTCACATTTTTCAATGCATAGTTTTAAAAATGTTACATGTCTACAATAGTTGCATTTGTGCACTTTTGTATAATTATTTGGAAAAACAAACTTTGTTTTCATTATTGTTGTCAGTTATAAATTACAACACTTTAGTACTGTTGAGTGTATGTAACGTTCTCAATCTTTTTTTTGGCAAGACCTTTTCAAAATGGTATGTTTTGAAAAATTAAAGCGATTTATCCGCTATCGTTAAAGATCCCGAGGCGAGTATATTGGATTCACCTTAATTATTTTCTGAACTCTATGGTTAGTTTACATGAAGAGAAGCACTAGAACTGTAAAGGAGTTTTAGAGAAAACTTATGGAAATATTTACTTTCGAGGATATCGGAAATCTTCTCGACGTTAACCGAACTTTGACGTAGAGCACACAGGTGGATGGCATGAATATTCGTCAACCTGAAGCATCTAAAGTGCCCTTTACATTGATGTACCTAAGTATTTTGATGAATAATTCATGAAATATATAACTATGCAATAGTGTTAAACTTATTTAACATTTGAATAATTACAGAGGAATGTCAGTATTAGAATAACATATCAAATTCTCAGTTACAGGCAGCCTTTAATTTCCTTAATTAAGGCAAGGATTTTAAAATAATAAGAAATAAATTTAAAAGTTATATTAATAAGATAAAACACGTTTATGGAATTCAACGTCCACTATAGAAAATATTGCCAAGTTCATTGCTTTGCAAAATGCTGCACTCATGGATGATTCCAAATTTTCATTAAAAAATGGTATATTTTATGCATCCTTACATGTGCAGGAACGAATTATTCCTTAAACGTACATTTTTTCTAACATATTGGCAGATGAGTAACAGAAAAGTTATCGCTTGTTTATATAAAAAACTTCCCGAACGATTTGTTAAATAGTATAAGCTTTATGCACACCATGATACAAGGGTGAATCAAATATAAACACAAGACTTCAGTTATTTATTTTTTTATTTGGACTTGAAGAAACAAAAATTAACTATTTTTCTATATAACTTCCTGATTTAGAAGCACATTAGGTAATTTTGCTATGTCCTCCTCGAAGAAAGTAGCCGGTCGTCTCTTCAACTAGTTGCGCACGCTTCAACTGGTGGAAACAACCTAGGGGTTCCTTTAGAGGACCACACAGGGGAAAGTTCTAAGGCGACTGCTCCGGACCGTATGGAGGATGTTCAAGTGTCTCTCAACCAAATTGCTCCAATTTTCCTCTGGTCAGAGGGAAGAGCATTTTCATGAAGAAGTTCCACTTCTCTCATCGGTAGGTCACGTCGTTTTCCGCGATATGCTAGTCTTACATTGTCGCAGTAATAGGTCACATTAATTAGCTGGCGACCATGCAAAAAGTGGAGGTGCAACAAGCCACCCTGGTAATGCTCGTGCCGGGTCGACCATCATGGCTATCGTTTCAAACCTCCTCACGAACCTCGATAAATTGTTTACGCCATGCAAACATTCCAGCTCGTGAAAGCCTGTCATTCTTGACCTGTGCAATGAATCTCCTCAGGATATCTGCTGGTTTTACACCTTCCCTGGCCAGAAACTTAATAATGCGATTGCAATGAAGAAGGAACTTCCTGCTCAGACATCGGGGGTCAAGAAGAACGAGCAAGTTTGCTCACCTGCTACTCTTACTCCCCGCAACACCTCATAAAGCAAGAAACCTTACTCGTTTAACACTAAAGGTCAAAAAGTTTTGTTTATATTCGATTTACCTATGTATATTCCTAAGACTCCGCCTTCTCTCAAAAATTATTTTCTATATATACTCTGTTCATTGCTAAGAAGGTATATAGTGTGAATAAAATCTAAATGCACAACAGTTTATGTGAGTGTAGTCATGAATATCATTGACGCATTCAACATATTGGGATTTTTTTTTTTTTTTTTTTTTTTTTTTTTTTTTTTTTTTTTTTTTTTTTTTTTTTTTTTTTTTTTTTTTTTTTTTTTTTTTTTTTTTTTTTTTTTTTTTTTTTTTTTTTTTTTTTTTTTTTTTTTTTTTTTTTTTTTTTTTTTTTTTTTTTTTTTTTTTTTTTTTTTTTTTTTTTTTTTTTTTTTTTTTTTTTTTTTTTTTTTTTTTTTTTTTTTTTTTTTTTTTTTTTTTTTTTTTTTTTTTTTTTTTTTTTTTTTTTTTTTTTTTTTTTTTTTTTTTTTTTTTTTTTTTTTTTTTTTTTTTTTTTTTTTTTTTTTTTTTTTTTTTTTTTTTTTTTTTTTTTTTTTTTTTTTTTTTTTTTTTTTTTTTTTTTTTTTTTTTTTTTTTTTTTTTTTTTTTTTTTTTTTTTTTTTTTTTTTTTTTTTTTTTTTTTTTTTTTTTTTTTTTTTTGTCACAAAATAAACGCATTATATTTAAATCTTTAAAGACAAATGCATGCATACACTATTATGATTTAACAATTTAAGCATTCACTATTTAAAATCAGTTTTAAAATGTAACTTTCATGACTAAGTGCATAATTGTGTCCTCAGAAGCTGTAAAATGTATTCTATGTTCAACTTAAAGATAAAAAGCTGTAAAAGAATTGTAGTATGCCTGTAGAATAAAAACGTGCATCGCAATGTCTCTACAGAATGTTAATAAGAGTTATGGTTTGAAGAAGGAAAGCGAAAGTTACTCATCAAATAAATAAAAAGGAATAAATCTATTATGTATTTCAAAGATATAAACATGAATTTTCTTCCAAAAATAACTTGGAATTTTACTACTAAAACATAGCATTCAATATTATTTTTCAATAGTGTACGCAACATTTAGTTTCACAAATAAGTTACGACACATCATAATGTTTAAAAGAGGCTATTAAGAAACATTGTCAATACGACGGCCTTTTCAACGCCATGCTACTGGACATGTTGATACTACGAAGTTATCATCCATTAATTACAGTAGCATACGTAATGGGTATAAATGTGCAATAACTACTCAATTCAAATTATCTTTATTCTAAAATTAAACAAAAAAAAATAAGGAAGTCCTATTTCACAAACTATATCTGGCACATTGTTTGCAAATAATGTTCTAGACATGTACTGTAAGAATGTCACCGGCAATTATTTCAAAATATATGTAATGATGAACAAGTTTGAATGATCATTCTACTATTCCTCTGATAATTGAAATAAAAATAATGTAATAATCATTTAAAAAGTCAAACTAAATATATTATTTTTAATTTAAACAAATTCCCTGAAATTAACACACGCAAACCGGTGTCGTGTCATCACTGATTAAAATAGCTGCAAAAAGTTTACTTAAGCACAGATGAAATTGCTTGCACTAAAACAAACGTCTTTCTATGCACTTAAATGGAAAATGTAAGTCTACGTAAACTGTCACTATAATCATTCCAGCACAATAGTCGTTTTCTAGCATGAAATAATAAGGCGTTCACTTAATATCTTTATCGGAAGTGTTCATTCATATATAAAACAAATGTTGTTCGTAATTGTTTTATGTTAATACGAAAAATCATGGAAAGATGCCAAAATACTACAATTTTAGAATAATTATGTCGCAAGAAAAAGAGCTTTCGGTCATTAGGAATGTACAGTATGTAACTTTTGTTCCTGATAATCGAGCTTCGCTTTTGATGCCCTCTGAAGATAATTGAGCCGGAAAATTCCGACAACATTTTTGAAATATGCTGAAAAAAGCTACTCAACATGTGATAAATGATAGTTAGACTAAACGCGTTAATTGCGTTCAAGTTAAAGGAGATGGTTCATTTTCTGTGCACAACTCGCAATTATTGAATTGCAAGTAGCTTTGGGAAACGAATATATCAAGTGTTCCAAGTTATGAGTTATTTAAGCTTATTGAAATGAAATTTCCTCATACAACTTTATAAATAAAAGCAAATGTTCGTTAAACGTAAAGGAAAACTTCCACTTTTACCAAACTTGAGCAGCTAATGATTAAAATGATTATTGCTAGGAAAAAACGGTTTTTTTTTTTTTTTTCAAAATACCATTGAAAGCCTTGCTGCATGAAGGATGCAGCTCTATTTCGGGAAATATTTAGTTATATTACGGACTGTCTTGCATTAAAAATAATTTTGTTTCATACAGAAAGGGTTTCTGTTTTCTCAGGAATTAGGAATTTATGAAAATAAAAGCAGCAATTTAGAGTTTTATCAATTGAAATGCGCTAGCTCTGCAAAGACACAATCTCAAATATATACATCACAATAATAACATCGACATTATAAATTAAACTTATCAACTTTGACATTCTTAACAGTTGATATACGCAACCCAGCACTTAAATATTTACTAATTGCCAAATTACACAAATAAATTATGCTCCAAAATAGTTATCGTTAGTTATAGTTTTAAAGTTTCCGTTTTTAAGATAAAATAACAAACCAGTCTTTTCTGTATAATGAAATAGTCACTTCATACTGTTTTTATCATTATTACTAAAAACATATTTTGTTTTAAATATGTCATTGTTAAATTCGGGAAAAACAACATAGGGTAAGACGGAGACAAGATGGCGTAGCGGGGTAAAACGGGGAAGGGGTAGGAGTTAATCATAGTTAAAGTTATGATATCAGGCGGAAACTATGTCAACTTCATCAGCAGGTAGCAACCATAGTATTTACTTCTCCTGACTCCATTCAGACTCCGTATTTTGTGAGGCCTGTTTGATTTTTGCACTTATTTACAACATTCTTTCAAAGGCTTTAATACATGCTGTACACACAGCTGTTCAAATGTTATGCATGCCATTTAATAGTACGTCTCTTTAACACAATGGTGTATAGTTTCGATTTTCACTGAAAAATGTTCCTCTCAGGCCTAAAGTAAATTGAAAGCACACTTGGGGCATGACGGGGAGAAAACGGTTGCCTCTCCCCGTCAAGGTGTAAAACACCAGAAAAATTGTGTCAAGGTGTAAAGTACCAGAAAATCCACCAGATGAAGAAAGAACAAGTGGTCGATTCTTCTAACTTTCAAGTTATCACCCTGAATTTATTTTAGCTATTCCAAAAGTGGAAAAGGAAAGCAAAAGAACCCTGCAATAGACGTGGACAAAGTGTTGCTTTACCTGAATCACCTTATAAGAATGAATTGGTTAAAAACATGAAAAGAAAAATATTGCCTAAAACTTTTAAATAAAAACGAAAAAGGCTCAAAGATTTCTAATGAAACAATAAAAAACATATTGCGAAGATAAAAGAAAGATTTCTGATTTTTTAAACATTTCCTCATGTTAAAAATCCCGTAAATTCCAGTGACACAAAAGAAGAGCACAGGCAATGATTGTACTGCTACCACTTCTCCGAAGAAGGAGGGTACGGTGCATTTGAAGTGAGCGTTGGGCCCACAAATCCTGTGCATTTTTAGATGGAAACTTTGAAGATGAGGAAGTTCACAACCGTGTGCTATGCCAAAGCCATAAATAAAATTAAATAAGAAAGTGATAAGTGGCTTTAAAGTTGTATGAATGAAATGTTCCCCATCTTACCCCGCGCATTGGACAAGATGGGGAAAATGTACTTTTTTGTCAATTTGTTATATGTGGGATTTAATGCAGAAAATGTTCAAATTTATCTGTGTATTATTGTAGTTTAATAGTTGAAAAATCAAAATGCAATGGAGAAAGTTTTTTTTTTTAATTTTTACTTATGTTGTAAGCAGTTAAAGTTAGCTTTCCCATCTTGCCCCGCCTCCCCCTATTCACTCGTAAATAGCAAGATAGTCTATGTTTCATATTATGCGTATGTATATATATCAAGATTACAGTTATTTCATTCAATATATAAATGAGTGATTTTCTCAGTTTATTTTCATATTTCACTAGAAACATTGCTTTCTACCTTTAAATAATGTATTCAAGCATCCAAATTAATCATCAGAAGTTTGAAAAAGTTCAAGAGAAAAACTAACACTAATCTTATGTTCAAACTTCATGTCAAAATGATTTTCATCTCCCCTTACTTAACAAATAATTTTAAATGTCATCAAATAATTAAAGTACTGTTTGTTAGTACTAGTACCAATAATTGGGGACTAAACACAAGGTTTCCTTTAAAACCGCATTGAACATAACAGTAAAACAAAAATTTTAGAAAAATAGGATACATTTAGGATACGCTTAACTTAGGACTACGTTTAACGAAAAAATACAAGTAAAAGTAATTAAAGAGAACACAATTACAAAACAAAAGTTTAGGTCTAAGTCATGAAAAACTACTTCATTTCCTTGAGTTTCATAACTCATTTCTTTTGTAAGAAATATTCAGTTTGTAAGAAATAAAGTTTTCATGCGAGCTAAAAGTAATAACAAAGTCGTATACTATTAAAGAATCAGCTGTACGTTTCAAAAGTGGTGTTTTGGGGGGAGGTATTCATTTTTTACATTACATTTAAAAACTAAAGTTGTTTAACGTTGCAATAAATGTTTATATTTGTTAATGAAAAGCAACATATTTGATGTAAGTTCAAAGAGCATTCATAAAAAGGATTCGACAAGAATACTTACACTTAATTTATTTATTAATCTGGCATTTATATTTACTTTCAAAGAAACTGTTGAGAAGGTATATTTTATACCGTTTCTGAAGTCATATTTCGAAAAATATAACAAGCGTAGATGTTAAAATAAAAGGTTCCCTAAACCTTGAAGTATATTTAATTGGGTTCAACAAACCTTATAACAAGAATTTGTCCCTTTCCAGAACTTCTAATGTAAAGTAAATATTTTAATGCATCATATTTGGAAGAAGAGACAAGGAACATAAAGTAAAAGACCATTATTTTATCGAAATCTTACCTGGTAAATAAAGCAGCGCTTCTTTCGAGAAAGCCGCTGAAATGAAAAGAAACTTTTAGAATGAGGATTTCTAAAATTCCCCATCATTTTTTCCTTTAAGACGTATTGAATTGCTTCCACAGAAAATATGCATTTTATTTTTGCCTTCAAATACTATACATTATTAAAAAGAATATTGTAATTTTAAACGTTATTATGCTGAAGCAAATGATGGAATGGATAAATTAGAAGTAAAAAAACAAACAAGTTCTTAACGGTTAAAAAAGAAGAAAAGCAAAAGCTTGTAAATGGGCATACGTATCTGATAATCAAAAACATATCCATGTATATGTACTTTTTTAACAATTAAAGAATATGCGCGAAATAGATACAGCTAAAATAAACTAATTTAAATATTAAATTAAAATTATCTGAGAAATAAATCTACATGAATAAAAAATAATCATTAATACAAAAATGTATGATAGCGTGAAAAGCGTAATTTATTGCGTACACATGTTTCGAGGTTATAAACACCCCTTTTTCAAAGCGAAAAGGTTTGATCGGAAATCAGTATATGTTACCACTGCGCACGATGAAGAACATTGATTGTAATGCATTTAATAAATTAAAACAATTCCTTTGCACTATGTATATACGTTTTTACGTGCAATTTTTACTAAAGAAACTACTTAACAGCGTACGTAAATTTATACGCAATTTTGTAAACATCATAATTTCACACTTTAAATACTTTTTTTCATTAATTGAATAATTTAATTATTTTAGGTTAAAAAAGAGCTTATAAAAGTATAACATAAAAATATAACTAAATAGAGAGAATAACATTTTTTGAAGCAAACGAAAATGAAATTAGGTCAACAACGAATAAACTTGAAGAATAAGTACCGTAAAACGGGGTGAATAGGTAACTTTGGTTTTAAATTTTTCATATTTGTCTTTCTCTAAAAAATACAAGTTATTACCCAAACTCAGGTCTCTATAGGGCCTATCTGTTCATGGTATTATTATTTTAATATTTTATTTCCATGAAATAAAAAAAACATGGTGTTTCTAATCACCCCGCAGGTAGGGGTGAATAGAAACAGCTTTTTAACAGCATGTTTGTTTCTTTTTAAATTAAATAAGGGTGAATAGAAACAGTAAAATATATGTTTTGCTAATAGGAAATGAATAAATATTAAATTACTTCCCAAGACAGTTGTTTAATAGTTGTTTTATTAACGCAAAAAAGTCAGTAAAATAATCAAGAATATCGATGTCACAGGGTTATTGCAATATAACTAAACATGAAATATTGTGACACAACTCTTTACCGTGTTCCTGGTATCATCAATAAACTGTTAAATCAGAAAGATCATCGTTGAAACGTGCACTTGAACAGAGAACTGGTGATGAGAGTTTCTGGACGTCTTTCCTGGAGACAAAAGTCTGCAGGAATAAATCTGTTGTAGCGAACTTGTTGGTTCCAGGTTGACTTTAGGTTCTCTTTTTAAAAATTTCACAGAAAAACCATCATCTTCAAGGTAAGCAACTTTGCAAACATAGAATCTAAAACACGTTTTTGTTTTGCCATATACTTTGACTACCATGTGGACATCTTTATTGACGGAGATACTTTTGTTTTCGTTAACCTTACCAGTAACTTCGTCTAGTTCAGAAGATTCTGAAGTGGACAGAATCAGTTCTTCGTCGCTGTCCTGCAATGAATAGGCACTATCATCCTCTGATGTTGATTCGATAAGTTATCAATTTTCCTTGGCTTCCTTTTCCCTTGGTTTCACCTGTTTGGAGCAACATGGGTTTTGGTCTTCAATAAGTGAAGTTGGGGGTCTAAATCACCATCAACGTTTTTAAAATCCTCAACGTTTTTAAAATCCTGCACTTTTACCAGGTGTGACATTTATTTTGGTCCCCCTTTTTCCTGGCTTCAGGAGCCTGATCTTGTCTCATACTTTGGAGAAGATGTGTAAAGCTAATGTCAATAGCATTAGCGGATTCATTCAAGTTGGTGGTATCCTGGTCTTTGTCTACACCAGTATTGATACCTGGAAGCAATGAAAAAACCTTTTTGAGATCTAGAGGTGCAATACCACATTTTTAAAACCGGAAACGTGCTGTTTCTATTCACCCCGCAAAATTTCAATAACTGACCTATGAAATGTAAAATTTTTTAGAAAACATTTGGTTAACAGAAGAACCAAGAACAACTATTACAATTTTATATTGATGTTCAACTTAGTATTTACACTTATATAGGCATATATTTAAAGCATGTGTTTTTACTTATCAGGAAAGTTCAAAGTAGACAAAAAGTCTTCAGAAAAGTACTTCTTCAAAAACGTGCTATCAAAATCAACAAACAGTGCGGCCAACCAAACACAACATAATTTCCCTGTTGCCTTTGAGTGTTGCCAACTCAAAACCAATATCAGTTATAAATAATTTGCAGTCATTATACGTATATTTAGAGTAATATATATGCAAGAAGTTCTGTTTCTATTCACCCCACTGTTTCTATTCACCCCATTTTAGGGTAATGAATATATTTCACATTTCCACACCAACAGTATTATGTACCCTTAGGGAAGCCAGAATTTAAATATCCGTTTGAAAGAAGCAGAATATGTCTGCTTTTTTTTCAAATCAAGGAAAAATCAGATTTCTTTGGCGCGAGAAAAGTTCAAAGGAATTGAAAAGAAAAATATAAATTTAATACTAAAAATCACTATTATTGTACCTAAACCGGATAGGAATACCTTAGGCAGGAGAGGAAAATAAAATCCTTTTATTACCCAACGACATCTGAAAGTAAACCAAAAGCTCAGAGCCTGCTCAGTAAAAATCTATTTATACTTCATAACAAAATCTATCTAAACATTTCTTCAATGCATAATAAGATGCTTCTTTTAGGAGAAGATGAGCCACAAAATCTGCTTAAGAAGCAGAGGAAGAGGAGTGATTTTGACATTTGAAAAGCTTTCTTCTAGAATAGAATGTTTGTCTTGCAGCAGATCAGTTACGAACCGCCAACCTTCATCACCAAAGCTTCCTTTTTAACAGTCTCTCGTTTAACGCTCTTCGCGCTTAATTGATTGTGACTTTCCTGCCTCAGAATGTAAATGTTTGCCTTCGCGTTTCTTTTTCGTCGACTAAAAGTCATTTTTTAAGCAGATTTGAATTTTTTAAAGCTTCTTCTTAAGGCCCTTTTAACGCCTTGGCTTTTACCTCATCGTCGGAGGAAAAATTATTTTAAATAGACTTAAAACTGTAGCAGTCGTCTTCTCACTGGAAAATGAAAAATAAAATATCGATATGCATTATGTTTGCTTTTGATTTCCTGTTTTTCAAATGAATCATTAATGTAATTTCTTTATGACTTTAGGTTTTAAATAATTATAATTATGTATTACAATATATTTTATGACAAATACCTGTTAAAAAGGTTTTAATTTTAAGCTGGAGTTAGTGGAAAAAACTAAATAAAAAGATAGTCTTATAAGTAGCTTCACAAACCATTTGTTTCCCTTTAATTTTATTGTTTTTGTAATTTCTTAACTCTAAGAGCACGTTTTATTCATCAAGTACGATGTTAAACAGCCGAACCTTCATTTTTTTATTCGCCGTAATTGCACTTGTAACACCTTACATAAAAATTTGAAGTATATTACGGGAGCATAAGTTGTTCGTCATCAAATAACTGTATACATTTTTACGCCCCATTTTGATGAATATGTACACCGGTTTCTTAGTGTTAAAACATTTATGTGCGAGTTTTAAACTTAAATGTGGTGGGCATTACGTGTGCAAACGATGGACTTTTATAACACTTCATTAAAATCGCACTGACACATGAATATCTATTTATTCTTCATAGCAGAGGTTTAGCTCAAAGTTAAAAAAATTTAAATAGAATCCCTGAAGAGTTTGCAATTTTCATCCAGGGTATAAAATTCGCTCTATGGACAACAATTGTCGCTGAATAGTTTCCTTTTTTACAGTACCCAAGTATTACTAAGAAATAAAAGCTAAAGTTAAAGATTTAGTATTCAAAGCAAGATTTCGTAATGAGTCTATGCTTTATATATTTATTCAACAGTACTTGTATACCGTACTTATATATTTATTCAACGTTCTTTTCCAGTGATATGTGAATTAAGTAGGAATTTTATACAATATTCTACAAAGTGCAAAAGCATATTATGTTGTCTAAATATTCAAATCAACTTAACGCACCAGTCTAGCATTCAGTAGACACTGCCGGTGATTTCTTGATTCCATGCGACTCATCAATAATTAAATAATGTTGCGCATAGACATTATTTTTCTCGCATATTTTTGACATTCAAAATTGGAATTAAAGAAGATTTTCCCAATTGCTTCCGTAGTTAACATTACTGATGCATTGATCTACCCTTTTGAATTTCACAGTATAATCTGCACTACTATGAAGCCGGGTTTGCATTTTTTTTAAAATGCAAGTCGGTTTTTTTCAATTTAAATCGTTTTTTTTTTATTTTTTAAAACAAACTTAAATATTTTAAATATTCATTATGTTACATTTATAAAGATAATATGACATTCTAAACAATATGAAAAAACAGATTTTAAACTATTATTACGCAGAAGATATTTTTAATAGTAATATAGAATTTTTAAAAAAAAATGTGCAAATACATGATTCAAATTAAATTTACCCTTTCTAGGAATAACAGTACACTCTAAGTAGATAAAAAATGAAAAAATGTAATCGATACTCTGTTGCCGTTGAAAGCTGAAATAAATCAAATAATTCTGTTTACTTAATTTTACATTCAGTGCACTGTAATATATTTTTTTTATATTTTATAAATGGAGTAATATAAAACATTTTTTAGTTTACCGTGCTTATTAACTAGATGCTATGTTTCATTACTAGAAACTGAACCTTTTTCTTACAATCAAATATTTTTATTATGAATATATATTTCACTAGATAAAAGAAAAACTTTAAGCTATTATGAAACATGGATGAAATGTTTCTTCGAGGATATGAATTCTAAATTCTTAATGATGCTTTAAACACTATTCTGGGTCATTTATTGGATTGTAATTAATTAATGTACTATTTTTTTAAAATTAAATTAAAAACACATAAAGTGGATCATGATTATTATGAATTGCAACAATAGCTAAATAAATATATGATTTGCTGTTAATAAGTCTGGATAATGAAAGTGATATGATAAAATTGAACTTATAATAATTAGTTATGAAATATGTTATGCACACAGAAGAGAGAGGGACTTATGAAGTTTTGCTTGCAGCAGAGGTTGCAGCTGCAATATATTTTGAGTACAGAACTACCTTTTCTGACACTAAAATCCATTAAGAAAAATTTCAAAAATGATTTAAATTAATGATTAAAAAATCACTATTTAAATCATGACCCTGCTATAAAGCCTTTTTTTAATAAGTAAAGATACGGTAGGTAGGATAGTAGCGACAGCCTTTTGAAACACGAATTACAGTGCTTTGACTACTTAAATTGATTACAAATAATTTAAAATGTGTTCTTCATTCGTTTTAACTTTTAAGATCAAATACAGGAAATAGCATAGCGCAAATATGTTAATATTCATATTTAAAAAATAAAGATTTATCTTTTTCAACGATAAGGATTTAATCTAGTGCATCAATATTACACAGTAAAGGCATTGCTTTGCAGTTTACTTTTAAAGAATAGAAAAAGGGTTTTTAAACTTAAAATGCAAAATATTTTTTTATCTCAGAAACTGAACTCTAGAAATTTCTTTCTTCATTTAAACACAAACGCATGTTTATTTAGGATAATTTTCTCATTCAGCTCAAATGCTTGTTATTAAATATGTAGCGTACATTTAATCTTCAAAAGAAAACATCAGCCTTTTCTATTTTAGCAAATAAACAGACAACATCGATTAACTCGAATACGGAAATGTATTTATACTGCTCCAAAATTTGAAGCTTCTTAAAGTGTACTTGTTTGAGAATCATACCAAAATAACCTATTTGTAAAGTTTAAAAGGAACGGTCAGCAAATAAAAATCACTTCTTAGCATTAAACGAAGGTGTTGAGAAATATCAAGTAATTTATTTAGAAAATAGCGGAATGTTTTAATTAGTTACATAATCAAACTAAAATTACGATCTTTGTGTATTTTTTAAAACACAACGTCTTAAAAATCCAATTCATAATTTCAATCCGCTAACTCGTTTCTTTCACGTGAATAGGCATAACACATAATTCAAATCGTCAGTAAACTGAGTTTATTACTAAACTCTCATCCTTTCGACTACGTGTAATTGCAGGTTCCGTGCATTATATATGTTCCAAAGTTTTCAAAGTAATAGAGCACCATTCTAGTGATTTATTTATTCATTTCCTCACTCGGAGGAACAAATGATACTAATCTGCGCCCAACAGCAGAGTTGAATATAAAGATAAATATCCCACTAAACCCTATTTCCGACTTCCCTGCATTAGTGTATCCGGAAAATCTAATGCCGTAAGCCATCCAGCTTTTTGAATGACGACCCAGAAAGCGAAATATTTTTGACACAAATGATTATGAAAACAGGTATTGTTATAGTTCTTATCAAGTGAGCGAAAAAACAGAAAAAATCCTATCGGAGAAGTACGTTAAGTTTACGCGAGGGCACATTTGTTTAAATGAATAAGTGCTTACATTACCTAACATAATGACCCTGCTGCTCTTGTAAGTAAAAATTGGATGCTTTATCAATGGTTCTTGCCTTTTGATTTATGGAAGACTGACAAAGGTTGTTTTTAATACCATTGTGAAACTTAATTCTTCATTGATCTTAAATTTCACTTTCATTTTCTTTTTTAAAACGTCAGACTTATTTACAGAAAGAAAATGTACACAGCCAAATGTTAGATAGATTCAAAACTTCTGGGATTAACAAGATTTTAAACGCAAAAATTAATGAAAATATACTTTATTAAAAAATGGTGCAAAACTTTATTTTTTGTTATTAATTTTTATGAAGGATTAATAAAGCGTTATAAATTAAGGGATTACTCACGAATTCACTACTGTCATTAACGCAATATTTACTTTTCATCGATTATTTTAAATGGGAAAACCCAGTTGCTACGATTAGCCGACTAAAACTGTTGTAAAATACTATTCATCTTCACAGTAGAAATGTTGCTGGAATACAAAAACTATTATAATATCTGTACCTAAGAAGCATAGTATCTTAAACCCATTTTTCGAGTTTTGGCGATGAAGTTAAAATAAAAAAAGCATTTTTAGTTCTATAAAATTAGACTTTTCCGTGCGAACCTTAGAATAAAGATGCCCGATGGGAGCTTTAAAAGTTCGGGTAACCTTTATGTATATAGCGGCTTTGTTTTCGGTTCTTCTGTATGTCCCTTGGTGTAAACTCGCAAAAACTCAAAAATAGGACTCAAGATACTATGCCTCTCAGGTGTATATATGTATATATATATACGTTTTATGTATATATATATATATATATATATATATATATGCATAAATATATATTATTTACCACGAGAAAATGTGAGATTTCCAGACACTTTACTAGTCACGAAAAAGTATTTTTGTGCTCAAATGAATACATTTGACAATATAAAAAAAATTAGTAAATTGATTAAAAAATACATTAATATTTTTAATAATCAATGAATGAATATAAAAATTTTTTGGTTTATGGTAAACTTATTTTTTGTTTTGCCATTAACGTTGAAGCTAATTTTACAGAACAGCAAAATCAATTAGAAAATATCTCGCTGAAAGAATTGAATTCATGGCTATTTGCTTCAAGTCTCTCACGTTACTGCAATCAGTTATTTAAGATAAACAATTGTAAAACACGATTTTAAAAAAAGTGCAACAAAATATCTTTACAAAAACGTCCTAAATATATTGATCAAAAATTTCAATACAACTAAAGAACACTTTGGGAGTTTTGACGCATGATGTATCAAATAAAAAATAAGAAAATGTCTGAACACAGTTATCGCACGAAATAAAAGTCATTTTTAAAATTGTTATCATCAAGACATTTTTTGTATACTTAGAACTACAAAGATAAAAAAACATACATAAACAGAAATTCAAAGAAAAAATCATAATTATCTATACTTTCCCTCTTCTCGTTAACTTTTCTACACACTCTAATAAATGCAGTTCGCGTATCTTAAATGCTGTTTACATTTCTTTCGTTTAAAGTTCCTTCGCACAAACCTCAGTCAATCGAGCTTTATCCGCATAATGCTATTAAACTTAAAGTAATTACCTTTATTCTTCGTCCCAAAATCTCAACAATTCCATTAAAACTTTATATTGCAAGGAGAGAATTCAACGTTGTAATTTGTTGCATCAAGAGTTATAGTAGATTAAAGCTTCGGTTCACTTTCATTCTTATCGAGATCATATCATTCTCTTATTTCTCAGGAGAATTTTTCCTCGAACGCTATTTCAGTTAAACTTGTTTATCCAATATATCTTTGTATTTGTCCAAACGAATCGTAGCTTTCATTTATCAAAGTCTTTGAAACGCCACTGGAAGATTGATCCTGATTAATTTCTTTCTCCGTTATATTACTTTTCAACGGCAAAGAATATGGATGTGTTTTATAACTGGAATACCCAAGTAAAAATTGCTGTTAGAACAAGTTATAGCGCAGTATATACATCAGTTACATGTAGTAAACTACGTAGTCTTTTTTCTGAGATGTCATTTTGTTGTCATCTGCTTGTAATTTTATTTAAATCTTCCTTAATTCAGTAAAAATATACAAACTATTTAATTCAGATTTATAAGTGATATATTTTAATACATAACATGCATAAAAAATAAAGGCAGTAAATAAAGATAGAACACGGAATTTTCTAGAAAAATAAATCTGCTTGACCTCGAAATATTGTTAAGAAAAGTCTTTGGTGCTGCTGGGGAATAGGGGTTATAATTCCTCATAAAATCAATAAAATCATTTAAAATTATTCATACATAAATATATATATATATATATATACCAGGGATCTGGAGCAGAACGCAAAACCGGAGCAGTGCAGAAACGGGATTTTGTTCGAACCTGGAGCGAAGCCCTATCAAAAAAAAAATGCCGTTATCTAATCCTATTTTTTTTTTTGCTTTTTTTTTGTTGCGATTGTTTAGTTTTATTAAAAACTTAAAGTATTTTTCCCCTCTCTTTAAATCTTTTTGGGGTGCAATTTTTTTCGAAATACAGTCTATATAAAACATAATATATTTAGTAATAACTAAAATCTACAAAATACTTTTTAAATACAAGGTTTAGATTTAGTAAGTTTTAAGGAAATGTATTTTTCATTTATTTATTTATTAATTTTATTTGTTTTAATCTCTGAAAATGATTCATTATTCTAATTACAGAATTGTCGCAATTGGAATTATACATCTCCGACCATCGGTGGAACAATAAAATTCATGTAAGGACTTATATTTATACACTATTGAGAAAAGAAATATTCATTTAGCTCGATTTTATCTTTAGATGATATTTCTTCCCATACGAACAACCTGGAAATATTTTCACTATATTAAAGAATATTAGAACTTTCTTTATATTACGAAGATTAATTGGGATTTTTAAATTTTCTTTTATTTTACTGAATTTTGCAGGAAATGTTCTTTTTTAGTCAAATCGAAGTGCAGTTTTTGTGAGAAGACGAAAAAAGTGTTCTTTATGGTTTAATCTGCAGAAGAATAAGTCAAAATTACAACTTGTCAAGTTTATGACTACTATTACTGGGTGACAAAAAAAGGTCTGCGGGTCACGTGTGACCTATTGACCGTAGATTAAGCAACGCTGCTGTAGAAAAATTACGTTTATGTATTTAGAAGATCCACATAAACGCTTAACAGTTTATTGTGCTGTTGAGGTTCTTAATTTTAATGCTATGAACGTAAGAGAGCAATGAAATGTACTGGGAGACAAAACATCAATCTTAAATTAAATATGGCTTCAACCTGAACTTAGATCTTTAATCTCGATTCAGTTGTAATAATACCTCTTCACGAATCATTTTTTTTCTGCAATTGTTTTTTGCAAATCCTGATTTGTGTGTTAAGCAGTGGTGCAGCGCGGAGAAGGGAGGCAGGGTTCGTTATTATTTTGATTTAAATCGGAATTAAAATCCAATATTTTTAAACACACCTTAAAAATTTGGGATTTTTATTACGTTACACATATAAAAATAAGGTCACATGTTAAATATTATGCACAAACACGTTTTAATATATTTTCACAGGAGAAAATATTTAATAGTAATATTGAAACATATTTTAGTACAGATGCATGATTCAAATGAAATTTATCAGAAATAATAATAGTACACATTAAATGCAGGAAAAAATGAACACAGTTAATCTGAATTCTTTTGTTGTTGAAAGTTAACGGAAAGTCAAAAAATTGTGTGCACTTAATTTTACGTTGAGTGCAGTTTTTTTTTTCTATTTTATAAATGACATATTTTTAACTTATCGATTTAGTAAAATCAGGAGCTCACTCCATTACTAAAATCTGAATTTTTTAGTTTTAATCGAATAACTTTATTACAACTTTCTAAGATGAAAGTATATTTTACAGGGGGGGGGGGGGAACTTAAGCTATTATAGAACATGGATGAAATAGCTTTAAGGATATGTATTCTAAATTTTAAAAGATGTCGTTTTAAACACTATTATGGATTATTCATTGAGTGGTATTGATTACATAGATCTAAAATACTACTTAATGAAATGAAAAACACAAAGTGGATCATGATTACTATGAATTGCACTACGTGCGGTTGAATGTATTATACTCTTAAGATATCTTAAGAATAACACTGAAATATTGTAAAAATAAAAAACATAATAATTAGGCCTAAAGTTGTGAAATATTTTATTCAGATACATACAGAGGATCCTATTAGGTTTGTTTGAAATAGAAGGTGTACATGCAACATATTTACGATTTACAACCCCGCCACTTTCCATCACTAAAATCAATTTTTAAGAATTTTTTTTCAAAATGAGTTAAATCTATTTTCTTTTTAAGTAACTTGATTTAAGTCATGATTTAAATTAAGCTGACTGAAATCAACGAACCATGGAAGGAGGGGGTAAGATATAAGTACACTTGGTGTTTGCCTTATTCCTAATCTTAGTACGGTAATACATACATAATCAAGGACTTGTCAGAATCAACTCCCCTCTCCTCCATACACAGAGATAATTCTGGTTCCGTCAATGGCATTAAGGACTGATATGAATAAACTTAGTGCAATTTAAAAAATAACAGAAGTAAACGAACAAAAAAACACTTAACTGCAACACAAATTATTTCGGGTCTTTTATTACATTAAGAAGATTCTATAGATATTTTTTTTTCTGGTGAAGATAAAAGCACTCTTGGAGCTCATATGTAGCTAATCGCTAACTTAAACAATTTTATATCATTAAAATACTGTCTTTGTGTTCGAAGTTCATTCGAATAAAATTCAAAAAAATTGCAGGTAATTGTACCGAAAACAAATTTACTTCCTGAAAATTATTTCATATACCCCGCAGCACAGCTCAACCTATCCAAATATCCAACCAGAATCCAGTATCTCAAACTAAACAAATTACCTTTGTTGTAAAATTCCGAATTTTAGTGTCAAAGGGTAGAAAGGTACGTGTAGTTGGATTAAATGCAAATAAGCAGCAGAATGTGACATTGCATACTGACAGACAGCATGGATGCGACTGGACTTTAGTGCCTCCATTTAATTATATTACCAAAAATTACGGAATGACCTTCCGACAAAACTTTCCGCGTTTCAGTTCCAAACAGTAACGTAATTGTCGAAAAGTCAGACTAAATTAAATGTTCATCTAAGATTCAGCTTTTATCTGAAAAGTCCGATTCAGAACTATTTCCTGAATTAGTTCAATTTTTGTTACAAATGGTAATTTAGTTTGATATGAAACGTTTCATAAGTGTTAAAGTTTTTACTTATTATGGTTAAAAGTTATGTTTGTAATAAAACCTCGGTCTGGAAATAAAGATCATGTGAAATAAATATATAAAACAATCAGACATTTACGGCAAAAGATTTGTTGTTTTGAATGAATCTTAAATATATTAAAACTGTGCTATCGAATTTTAAAGTTCATTTTTTTAAAAATAGTGATGTATTACGCGCTTCAAGAAGCAAAATGAATATATTTTTGGTAATACGCACTAAATAATTACTTTTTTACCCTTACAATTTACAAAATTTATGTTTAATTTCCCAGTACTAATATGATTTTAATGATTTGAAATAATTTCATCAGTTTCTCACTAATAAATAATCCTAATAATCACACTCCATTTATTTTCTAATTAATTCATTAGCAACCACACAATATTTAAGAAAATCATTACCAGCAAATTTTCCAATATTAACTGTTTGCTGTTACAGTGTACTGGGGACAACACTCTACAACAGATGACATTAATAAAAGTCAATAGTAATTGATATCAAAAACAAGAAATAATCTGTTAAGTTGAACATGATCAATAATGTTAATAAACATACGAAATGAAACTACTTGCGAAATGAAACTGAGTAGCCCGATATTCACTTTTAACGATGGAATTCCACACGAGTTTGTGACAACAAATACAGAAAACTAAAACCACAGCAATATTGGAGCCTTTTTTCCCCATTTACTCCTAACACATTTGACGCAATATATTTGTAACAATCTTGGTGAGGAAAAAGAGCCGAAAAATGGTTCTTACGCTCACTTAATCCAAAGTTGTTTCCCAATTGGACACCCATTGTCCATAGGGTATACTGCCCGATGGTCATACATTTATATTCAACTATCTCTAGAGGAAAGAAGCACTCTGCAGCCACGGCGAAAACATTTCAGGGATCAAATTGGTTCCCTAGAGCCTTTTGGCCAGAAACAAATCCTGACGAAACATTCGATAATGTTTAAGTTTACTTAGAAACACATTCAATTAGCTTATATTGGCGATGAAACGCCTTTTTTCTCGCCAATACATGATGGCTTGTCAGGCGTTTAAGTATTCAACTGATTTCATTTGCGATAAAGTAAATAAAAGGATTATCTCAGCAAGCAAATATGGATTTTTTTTTATATTCTAACTAAAGTGCATGGTATATATTTATTTAGATTTTCTACGCGCGTAAGATGGGTTATAAGAGGTAATACTTTATGGTATGGAAAAGTCATCGGAGAAACTCTAAAATTTGTTATATGTTCTATATCATCAATGTAATCACCTGGTTTGACAATTATTTTCTCAGCGCGTCTTTAGTGTTAAAACAGACAGTAAATTGATTCTTGACAGAGAATTAAAGAACAATTGATTGATGGAAGTCTTTTTTGACAAATACTTATTATGACCAACTTGAAAGACAAATATTATTTTTTTCTGATCTTCCTTTAAATATAGAAATATATATCTGCAACAGATACCGATTATTTTCCCTCACTTAGCCCTTTATGAGGCCATTTTAGCAAGTTACTGCTATATAAAAACAATTTGTATTTTTGGACTGGCTTAAAGAAAAATGATTCATTTAGGCTATTAAAAACTCATTTAGTAATTATTCCTCCTCCTTAACCCCTTTTCCGCAGAGTATACTTCCCACATTCAAAAAATGATATTTTATGATAAATTTTTACGGTAGACACACTTAAATGTGTTGAATTTAGTAGGAAGGTACTCCATGCTGCAGTACATAAGTTAAACATCTAAATATACTGGAAAAGTACCTAAGTATTAAATACATTTAAAACATTAACCATAATTTGCCTGTGACGCAAATAGAACTACGCGGATACACATCAGCTGTGATATAAACATTAGCTTTTTGAAACAACTTTCATCACTATATTTGAACTTTAAAAATGAAAACATTTGTATATTTAATCTACCAAATAGAAAATCCAAGCTAATCGAGAACCCAGAAAAGATGCGAATTAATTAAATTCTTACTCCACTCCAAATGTACCAATTACGGTTGGAGAAATAATTTTGCATTAACGATTATCTTAAGTGAAGATAATCTTTCCGTGTCTCACCAAAATGAACCACTTTCAGTCTAAAAGCCGTACATTAAAATGGAGACATCAAGAATAAACGTATTCAACAAAGAATGCACCTCGGCTAATCAGATTCCACGGAAATATGCGAATTAATTGTCCTTAACATGCCAATGCTTATATCCTACATCTGGCACTTTCCCCGTTGTATGGATAAATTAGATAAAGCTTCATTAGAGCCCGCATGTCTAATTTAAGTCCTAGAGGAATTCCTGAGTAGAAGTCTTCCCTTTCAATAGTTGTCTGATTTGCTCAATATCCAAAGAAATAAGTGACGTGACAAGCTGTCTCGTTTCTGGGGTAACTAACATCAAAGGAACCCCAATATAAAAGAAAAGTCACTCCAATATCAGAAAAGCAATCGTGTTTCCAAAAGGAAACGAACAGCATTCATAAATGCTTTCCTGATGAGAAAGCAACCGTGTGCAAGGATATGGTGTTTATTGAATTGCCGAGTCTATATTAAGGCAGAATATTACAAATTTTCTGTCAATATCTGTCTACAGAATGGCAAAGCTTCAACAAATCTTATTCCTTTTGTATTCTCCCGGAGACTTGATTCTTGCGATGTTTTGTCATTTTACCCAGATGTTACTTTCGTACATCGTGTTATGATGGGGTCGGAGACATTTTGTTTCCACAAATAAGAAATGACGAAACTCTTCATCATCAAATTCCGGTTAGGATTGCGATGCTAAGTTTACTATATCATATTTTCAAATATATGAACGAAAATACACTAGTTTCACAATTGAAATATAACTATATGTTATTATCTGTATAAGATTTCTGGTATCATTTTTCTTCATAAATGTACAGTTTGTGTCATTATCGCTAGGACATTTTGGTCACACATTTACATTTTATTGCGGATTATTACTGTACAACATTCCAAGATTCCTTTTTTCATAACGACAGTTTCAACCAGACATTTCTCCCCCTAATACGTTTTACTGCCATTTCATAAACTGAAATTTATTGTCATTAATCATTCTTCATGCACTTTACAGCTAAATACTTTATTTGCTTTAAACTGTTTAGAAACTAGAAATAATATTTGGCATCGAATAATAAAATTATTTATCACATTATTTGAAATAGTTTGTAATGGAAACGTTATTGCTCCTCTTTTACAAAGTTAGAATTATCTATGTGAACAGTTCACTGCAAAATCTTAAATTTAAGTATCAAAGCAATTGGTATAGTTATAACTTTTTATATTTAAAATAACTCTCTTAATAATAAGAGTAGTAAAATGAACACCCTTACGTTATTTTTTTTCTGTCCACTAAATATTTTTCTTCAGAAGCCATTTTGATTAAGTGCATAATCTACTGTTAATCTTTGCAAAAATGCAACTCAATTGTAGTAAGCGCTGATACAGAGTCAATAGCGTTCTTAGAAGGCAAACCTGCTTTTATCACCCCTATTTTAGAAAATGGGATGGTTTAATCTTTTTCCAAAAATCTTATCTTCTCTTGGCCAAATAGTAGGTACGCATTCTTTCAATAAAATCGTTCGTTATTATTTAAATTGTATTCTTCGTTATAATTAAGAAGAGTGAGACTAATATCAATGTGGATATGATAAACATTGAATCACCTGATGATTATTAATGAAAATTCAAACATTAATGCCGTTAATGTAGGAAATATGTAGCAAATAGACCACAAAGTTTGAAAAATGTTAGATCAACCTTCATTATATTCTAAAAGAAAAACTGACAAGAGCAAAAGGGGAGACATGATGAACTCGCTAAAATTCATTTCTCCTGTCTAACATGATTACTATAAAAACTTGACAATGAATAGAAGTGAAGATTCCTAACATACGGATGATAAAGACTATATCATTTATATTTCTAATAAATTAGTCACAAATATATTATAACAGAACTGTTAAAATTCGTTTCTATGAAAAATATGTACTAATACAAATAATGTAACAATCAACTTTTCCTGCAATAAAAAACTTTAAAATGTAAACACTGAATTTAACTTAATTATTTTTTTCTCTTCTCAAATGGATTAACTCCGCCAGTCGCATGAAAATTGTGACTTTACTGATGATTTTTGCTTTTGGCTCTGATTTCTTGAAAAATTTTATACCGAAAGCTGCATATGTATTTATGCATTATATGACGTTTATTTGAATTTACACCATAAAGGAAATTTTAAAAATCAATACACATTATTTTATTACACTCGAAAACATTTTCCCATGGGTCTATGCTTACATAGAAACAAAGCTTTCAAGTGCACATTTACTACAAGTGTGATTCTAAACCTAAAACCAACGAATCACGTAACATTACAGATCACGGTTTCATTTTTATATCTATTTTTGTGAAGATTATTGAATTTTAAAACTGCACTTATTGATTACATAGTGGTTGACTTATATAAAAAGATACTTGGACATACGGAACCCTTGGAAATGGTTAACGAACCGAAGGGTTCCGCGGTACACAGATTGAATACCGCTGATCTAATTCACAGATATAAAAAAATATAGCATAAGCGAACAATTCAACAATATGTAATTAACTATTCTTAAAAGTTGGATAGCATTTATGAGCTTACATTTTTACCGTAGATAACATTTTCTCAATTGTCTCACATTCTTAAAAGCTCAAGTTTCATAACACTGCTCCACAGTGGTTCGCCAACAACAACCAAATTATTATTTTTATTATAGATTCATATTGTTATTCAAATACCTGCAAGTAAAAAAGTTCCACCTCGTCACATTTTTGTGTAACAAAAATTGAAGCTTTCTGCTATTTTTCATGATTTTTTTGTCGCATGTGGCAACCCAATGCTTCTGGTACCCTACAATCTCGCCATATCTAGTTATTTTTGGCATCCCATTATGTAAACCTCCCTTGTTGAATATAGTTGTGGGTTTTTGTATTATAGTCCATGTTGAAAATGGCAAATTTTGAACGCAGACATTGCAAAACTATGCCAGATAAGTTTTGTTACATTTGTGGGCGGTTTATTTTTAAATCTCAAGGTAAAAAATGTGAATAAGACTTGTTTCTTATAATTCGGGTGACCAAGATGAAACTTGGGCTCCTCACGTGTGTTGCGTGAGTGCAATGTGGTTCTTGGTCAGTGGATGAAAGGCAAAAAAAGCTCTTTACCACTTGCTGTCCCGATGGTGTGGCGAGGACCTTCAAATGCTTTTACTTTTGTTAACTTTTTTTCTTACAAACATAGAAGGATATTCCAAAAAGCAAATACATAAAATTCAGTATCCGAATATCCCATCTGCACAAACAGTTCCTCACGGCAAGCACTTAATAGTACCAACTGTTCCATTGAATTGAAAAGATATTGACATTCAAGAGAGGTGAGTGACATTGAAGACACAACTGAAACATATGTTGTTGAAGATATGTTGTAACCCAAACAGCGAACTCCATTTTATACGCCAAAATGAACTGAATGATCTGCTTCGCAAACCAATAGCCCACTTAGCTTCCATGAAAAAAAAAAAAAAAAAAAAAAACGTACGCTAACGTGGAGACTATTCTAATTACATTTAAGTAAAAACAGTTCAATTGGCGAATTTGTGGAGACTTACAGGTCGTAGCTATAGTAATGGGTCTTCAGGAGAGATTTAACGAGTATTGTTGCTTTTTATATTTGTGGGATAGTCGAGCAACAGCACATCATTTCGTAAAATAAGGAATGACCACCCAGAACATTACTTCACCTTGGAGCTGGTAATGTTAAATAAAACTCTCTTATTGAAAAGGGAAAAATTCTGCTCCCTCCACTTCACATTAAATTAGGACTGATGAGAAACCTTGTGAAGGCCATGGACAAAGAAGAAGGATAAGGATTAAAAATTTTAAAAGAACGTTTTCTACAATTGAGTGAAGCAAAACTTAAAGAATCTTTTTTTATTGGAGCTCAAATTAGACAAGTGATTTGCGACCTTGATTTCGAAGGGAAGCTTAATCAAACAGAGTTAGCAGCTTGTAAATCGTTTGTGAAGGTGGTGAAAGGATTTTTAGCAAAAAAGAAAGATAAAAATTATAAAATCCCAATTTAAGATCTTCTTAAGTCCTTCCAAGCCATGGGGTGTGGGATGTCGCTTAAAATTCAGTTTCTACATTCACATTTGAATTTTTTACCAAAAAGATCTTGGTGAACGTAGCGATGAACAAGGGGAAAGATTTTACAAGGACATTAAGATTATGGGTACCCGATAGCAATATCACTGGTAACCAGCAGTGATGGGTGACTACTGCAGGTTTATAAAGAGAAAAGAGTTAACGTCACATAAGAAAAAAAATGACAACATTTCATCGCATTTAATAAAGTTTGATAGTTTTATGTTTTATGTTTTATTTAGTCTAAAATATGTATCTTTTCTCAATCGAAATAGAATTCTATGATGAATTAAGGATATTAATCATGATAAAAATTGTGATTTAAATGCATTTTTGAGTTTCTATTCGTACTATACGATAGTCATAACAAAACAACTGTATATGTTACAGCTTTTTTTACAATTATATTCGAATTCTACGCTACAAAATGAGTTGAAAATAGCTAATTGTATTTGTGTTACGGAAGAAATTTTTTTTTTGTCGACTAGTGTAATTATAATCAGTTATTCTTTAAATATTTTATGCGTAGATGTATTATTTGAGTCTGGAAAAATGAAGTACTTTATTTGTAGTTAACGCGTGGAAAATCGTTCCAGATGTCCACAGGGAAAGATTCACGGTAAAATATTAATTTAACATCAATAATATACTCCCTATGGAAGGCGTAGAACTGTTATCTCGAGCTTCAGGCCAGTTTGAGGAAATTTATCTTAAAAGTATCGAGAAAAAAATAGTACATATACGAACAGCTTGAACAAAGGTAATGTCTGCAGCGAAAGCATTTTCTCCTCTGAAACCTATCAATTTCTCGGACCTCCTTCCCCGATCATTCTTTAGCCCTGTCAACCAATCAAATAGATGAATAACCATAGAGAAAAACGCTCGAGGATAGCAAACAATATGTGGAAAAAACTGTCATCGTATTTGGTAATATTCATTCTTCCTTATTTTTAATGATAAGATTTTTAAACCATATTTATAAAAAGTAAGTTTACAGTTTTTTCAAAAGTCATATGAAATCTTTTCTTTTGGCTTTAACAAGTCAAAATAAAGTAAAAGCAATGAAAAGCAATATCACAAAATATACCAACTTCTCAAACAAAACATAAACAAAAAAGTTCGATGTGAGAAAATACAAAAGAAAATTCATTTTACGACCCGTATTCTGACCATTCAGAAATTTTTCCAAAAAAGAATGCTAATGTGAAAACTAATGCAAAAAATAACAAATAAATAAAGAAATATATACATAAAAAATAAAGAAAGAAATATATATATAACCGCCCGTTTCAATGCTATTATAATCGGAATAATTTAAGGATGTGTACTTGGTAGATCATTTGCCTGAAACAAACACACACATGTATACACATAAGAAATTTGAATTCCCAATTTGTTATAGCATTAAATGCATTATTTATTTCTTTCACGACGAGGATAACACATGTGAAGCAAAATAAGGAATTGATCTAATTGTTAAACTGTATAATTTTATCCCTAACAATGATTGAGATATTCAAGGTACAAATATGTCGACAATCATTCTCGTCAGCTGAAGCATGTTTTCTAGCCGATAGATAGCCATGAGAAAACTAATAAAACCGTTACAATCCAGGCCCGACCTATTTGAACTTTCTATAGACCGTTAGACTGTTATTGTAAGGAAAGTAAGTGTTCCCCTGCTTATGAAGATGAATGGAATACGGTCTCGTCCTCTTCCCAACCTCAATAATCATCTTTTTGTAAGGGGTGGAGAAGTCAAAGCTTATTTTGCCTCTCATAAAAAAAGAAAGCTTATCCGGGTAATCCTGCCTCGCTACAATTGCCGCTTCCCAGGAAATAAACCTCCATTGTTGTTGGCAAACGGATTTGGCGAAAGTGTTGATCGACGCTGGAGAACTCGGACGACAAATTTAGATTGGATTGGTCTCCTTAACTGATCTCGTGGGAGATGCGATTCCAAGGACTGTAATAAAAATTCATGTGTGTGCAGGTAAGTGACCTCAAAGGGAAAACGCTTTGGATTGATTTAAACATTTCTGATGAAGATGTTAATACGTTAAGAGTTCTTCGATTGCATTTTTCTTAACATTGAGGCGTTTTTAATTTAAGAACATTATTAGTTTGAATATCCTGAATAGCAAATAATCGAACGATTCATTTAAAATAATAATCGTTTAAATAGATATAAGTTGAAACGAGTGGTCCAACAGTTTCACTGGGCGTTAGTTACAGGATTCCTTGAATGCTACACCAACTACATGATTTAGATTTTAGCTCGAACAGTAACTTCTCAGCCATTTGGACTTAAAACGTAATAAATGAAATTTCCTGTTACGTAAAAGGTATTTCTCAGTTTTCGCGAAAATAATACCTTTGTCATACATTTTAAGACACGTGTCGAGTAAAAAAATTTGCTTTTTAAATGCCGTTCGTAGAACAAAAGATTTATTAAAAAGCTAAATCGTGACCTTAATTTACAAGTATAAGAGGAACTTCGAAGAACAGTATTTTAATTAATTTAAAGTGTAAATGGTAATGATAATTTATTGAAGAATTACTTCCCATCACACAACGTTCAATTTGTAATTTACGGAAATACTCTTTTAAACAGAAATTGTGCCAAAAAAATTAAAAAAGCAAATAAATGAAAGGAAGGTTCAAATTCACATGCCTGTTCAAAACAGATATTATAGTTATTGAAATTTTCAATGAAAATTGCAGTTCAAAGACAAAAAAAAGGGGGGGGGGGATTAAATCTTCACAAAAAATTAGCTATTTAAAATTCCAAGAGTCAATTGCATGTTTATCTTTAATAAAACATAAAATGCCTATATATTTTATGCTGGGGCAGTCGAAATGTACCTGTTACGTCAAAATTGTACTACTTTAAATGGATATATTAATATGGGCGGACACTGGTAAAGAATTAGTATTTTTTTTAAGCGGAAATTTAAAATTAGCATTGATTGACTCAGGGTATGACAACTCACATATCGTTAAGACACATGGACTCTTGACATCCTGCCATGTCCTACTATCAAGTGTCAGAAATGGAGGTGATAAGAATTCGCTTGTAGAAGTTTTCTCGCAAGCAAAAATAAAAAGACCGATATGATACTTTAATAAGACGCAAATACTTCAATTATCATTGGAGAACAATACGGTCTTGAATCATAATTTCCGATAAAACATTCACAATCAATCAATATGATTCAATGATTTAGAAAAGTTCATAGGAATATGTTCAAGCATTCTTTCAGTCAATATTATACACGAATAAAAATTACCAGTAAATGGTGACAATCATCATTAATGCCTCGTAAATATTATAATTTTAAAAAAATGTTAATCTCTTGATCAAGAAACCTGGAATTTTAAGTAATTAGTCTTAGGTAAGATTGTTAAGTCAACTGTAACTAGTAACTTAAGCTGACTTTTATTACTATCCCTTATCTCCCTCCGCAATAATGGGTTTTTTTTGGTCAGCCGCAGCAAAACACAAGTTTTAAAAAAATAAAAAATACATTTCTATTTTGTGTCTTTATTAAACACTTATTTCTCTCTAAAGACTGAAAAAATATTTTTTTCAGAAATATTCACCACTCTTTATTTACTTAGTAATGTATTATTAATAACGGCCGATATAGCTCACCCATACACCCACACATAGAAAAAAAAAATCAACGAAATAGAATTATTTTAACTTTAAAGAATAATAGAAAAATTAACGAATGTTTATCGTGCCGTTCCAAACAAATTCTTACATTTAAAAATAGACATTTAAATACAAGTTGATAAATAAACAGGTTTCAACTGACAGTAAAATATTTTTAACTGTTTTAATTACTTTTATGCGAATACCTTTAAGGAAATTTAATCCTCTTATACTTTTGAATTCCATTTCCTTTATTAATACTTAGCGTCTAAAATATGTGCTGTAACATTAAATAAGAAACAATTGTTTTTAATGGCCACACATTACATTAATTTTGTTCTTCTGTATTAAAGTTTTAAATACAAATGATTTTTCATATTAGATAATCTGATCTTTTTTTTTTTTTCGTTTCATTTAAAGTGTTTTACTTGATTTAATGTTTAAATAATACTTACAAGTGATACTAATTTGATACTTTCAGGGTTGATTTTTATTTATGCATATAAAAAAAAACATTTATTTACAACATATCTTGAGTTACATTTTATTAAAATAATTATTCATGTTTATGCGCAAGGATCATTTGAAATAAAGTCAAATTTGACTCAAAATTAAATTAATTAGCATTTATATGCACATTAAAATCTTACAACTTATTTGGAAACTTTGGAATGTTTAAAAATATGCACACTATTTTATAGGTTTCAAACATCAGAGCCGTATATCCGGTACATATCCTACAGGCAGGGGACACCGGGGAGTCCGAGTCTTTAAAATCTAGGAGTCTTATCCGAATCCGGCTATCATGCCCCCGACTTCACAGCCCTGGTCTTCACTATGATGCACAGGGTTAAATATA
The DNA here is from genome assembly GCA_038502835.1 of Octonoba sinensis. Classification (NCBI taxonomy): domain Eukaryota; kingdom Metazoa; phylum Arthropoda; class Arachnida; order Araneae; family Uloboridae; genus Octonoba; species Octonoba sinensis. The sequence continues at coordinate 201,305,915 of CM076598.1, read as the reverse complement.
GTCTTATAACATAACTTAAAAGTTTCTCTGTCCGTCAAAGTTATTCATATCAAAACCAGGTAATAGGAAGGAAACGTCATGGAAGGTCATTCCAATTTTTTTTTAATTTGGATAATTATACGATAATTTTATGATAAAAAATACCTAGAGCTACAAAAAATCAAGATCATCTGCCATATATTCCAAGAGAACAAATATTCTTGAGTCGTGTGGTTTTTGTTCCATCCGCAACACAGCAGTTAAGAGACGTCCATTACGTTATTATTGATGACAATTTAGGAAGTCATACCTGCGCAACTGTCAATTAGCAAATGATCGAAAATGGATCGACAAATAAGAAGCATCAGAAAGCATGCACATTTCACAGCCGAAAAAGAAGTAATTATTTAGCTCTATCCATCATTTTGGTTCGGAGAAGTCTCTTCCCTATCGGCACCATTATTGCGTAAGGGGGAAAATCTGTCTTATAAATGAGCATAAATGAGTATTTCAAAAACATATCGTATCGAATATCGTTGAATAGTTGACAGCTTAGAGCAATCTGTACTCGGCGCTTAGAATACAGTACTGTTAAATAGGCATTACTGTTGATGAATGATTACAAGAATTTTTAACAAAATATATTGTATGATCTTGAAGTATTTTTCTCGGATAATATGTAAAAAAGTGAAAAGCTTCTATAACTAAAAAATAATGGATTAAGCAAAAGATAACTTTTCATACGAGTGATACCAGACATATAGATCTTTCTCGCTGAATACAATACATTTATAAGGTAGAAAGCATAAGAAATAGTAGACCCAAACGTACACACGTTTTGAAAGAGTATATGTAGGGTTCAAATTAAATTTAAGACTTAAATTTAGTTTGAATCCTAGTTATATTTTAAAATGCATTTCGCAAAAAGTCTAGATGGAGCATCTGACAGTTATCAAAGACGTTTTAGGAACAATGTGCCTTTTTCTACTACGAAAACGACAATAAATGGAATAAGTATTTTCTTTAAAAATTAAAGCTAGAAAGCAGAAGCAAATGCGAGTTACCGGTAACAAACCCATTTGCATTTAAAATTATTAACGCATTTAATTTTTTTCCTACACTTTGAATCAACTTATAAATGAGTATGCCTACGCAACAACAGTACCTTGTGGCAAAAGCATTGTTATTTCATAACGCGTTGCATAATGTATCGTAGCTTATATTTATATATACAGAACAGCAATAAAAACAATATTTCACAATAATAAATATTTTAAAAGAGATGATTCTTGACATTGTTTTCCCAATAAACTTTGAAACCGTTCCTTTGACGAAATATCATTGACAACACGTATGGTTGATCTGAGCATGCACATATAAATCTACATTTCATGGAATTGGATTAAGCGGCGAAAAAAGTTGGAATTAGTCTGTTCTGAGGGGTCGTTCTCGAACTTCACCCATTTTCACCCCAGCACAACCTCATCTTGTATGTTGAACTACGAACGTGACTAGCAGCCAAAGCACATCAATTCATGAATAGGAAGACGAAATCCGTTTTTTCCTCTCTGGTTTGAGTAATGTTTCTTTACTGACCGATGTAGGAAATAGAAATACTTCACCCTTTAAAGAAAAGTATTTTATCCGCCTTATGTTTTATCCGTCTATGCAAAGTTCTTTTTTTTCCCTCCAACTTTTAAATTGTGGTAGATTGTTCTAGTTTAACTTTAATGTTCCCCTTAGGAACTCAATACCAGAGATCTGGAACAGCTACTTTTTTTGAGTTGCACCGCTCCATCTCCACCCTGTGCTCTGATTAATTTTAATCAATATTATGTATCTCTCTTTTTTTTTTCGTTGTATATTTTTTATACGATCAAAAAAATTGAAAATTAAAAAAAAAAAAAAGTAAGCATTGGAGGAGAATTCTTTGCCCCGACTCAGCTTCGTTTTGATCAAAATATCGTTGCTCCACTGCTCTGTGCGCTGTTCCAGAGCCTTGTTGAACACTAAAAAAGTAGTTTTCCGTTTGTAATATTTCCCTCGTGAAACACAGTTATGTAATATTTTCTTGCACAACTATCTTGGACAACCATTAATAATTCTAATAATTACAAAGAATTTGATAAAATAATTCTTGGGAGAAAAAGAACAAATTAATTCTTTAAGCAACATCGATACGACTTTTAAACAATTTTTTAAGTCGGTGCAAATTATGATGGATTTTGATTCATGATTACTTTTGTAACCATGAATCAATTATGAATATAAAGTATGTAACAATTTTAAGGTAAAATAACGCATGGTGTAATGACAATTAGACTCATAATTTTGCACCGTCTTCAAAAATTATGTTTAAAAGTTGTATCGATGTTGATTAAAGATTTAATTTGTTTTTCACTGTTTAGAGCAATTTAGAATTTGAAGTATATTCTATTTTTTTCCAAAAATTATTTTATTTTATTATTTTTAGTGTAAATACATTTTTATATAAATACTCTATTTAAAAAAATATCCGTATCAAAGGGGAAACCTTCTTTGAGGGAATGGCATTGAAAACTAACCGTGTGTATGATAAATTCCGTTTTAAAATCGAATTTAAAAGGTCACTAGAACAAACAAACTGATTGGATTTAATTTTTTTTCAGAGAAGCCATCACTGAAACTTTTGTTATAATTATTTTAACCCTACGCTGCGCAATTTTTTTTTTCTTTGTAAAATATTTTTTGTCTGTTTGTTTGTGCTAGTTATAAGTGGAAAAAATACTGAAAAAAATTCTTATTTAATTCGGAAAAATAGAATTCGAGAAAATTTGACATGTTGTTTAAAAACACTGCGCATTTAGGGGTAGTAATAATTTCTTTTTATATATAATGAATTTAATAAATGAAACAAAATCAATAACAAATAGGTATCCATTTTAATCATAAAATAGCAATAAAATAGTAAAATTTATTAAAATTATTATTATTATTAATTAATTTTATTATTATTTATAAATTTAAAAAAAATAAGTAAAAATGTGCACATGTAACTAATAATTATTAGTTACATCATGTGCAAATTTTTATTTTAATTACCAATGAAGTTTAATAATTTAAATAAAAGATTTTAAACAAGAAACCTAACATCTGTAGGGGGTCTATGCGATAATGTTCGTTTATTCTTTAGTTGAGCGCGAATTGATTTTAAACAAAATTCCTAAATAATTTAATCGACCACTTTACGCTAATTTGTAGTATATTTATAACAGTAATCTTCTAAAAAATACTAAATAAAATGACATAGAACAACCAGTGACACCTGTTCTTGTTCATACTGCGAATAATGCAGGAGAATAAAAGTTACTCCCGAATGCCCATTGTTGTTTTAAAACAACAAATAAAGAAGGCGTAACAAGTAAAAAACAAAAAACCTTTCTGCCCATAACGTTTTCTAATTATCGAATATGGTCAAAAAAAGGTATGGTAAATATGGGAAACCACCTACGATCGATTTAAAAAATCATGAAAATCGTTTCATCTGGTGAGATGTTATGAAAACAAAACAAAAAAAAACGGCATACATACATATATTGAATTTATAACCTTCCTTTGTGAAGTCTGTTAAAAAAAAATGTGTGCTGCAAACTTGAGCTACCTACAAAGAAAATAAAGAGCTTTAAGCGAGTTCACAAACGCTTTGAGTCGCTTTGTAGGAGTTAAAAGACGCTTATGCAATCCAGTAATGTTGTATGAGTATTCTAATAATGTGGTGCTCTACTTAAAAAACATACGAAAAATACAATTATATTATAAAATTTGCACTTTTCATTGCAAAATTTTGCCTTTCACACAATGAACCTATTCAACTGCACATAAATGCAAAATTAATAACTTGCAATTCATATATCAAGATTACAGAAGCTTCCAACCTTCTTGCGTCATTTACAGATACTATTCCCATGGCTAAGTGTTACAGGAATATTTACATATTTTCCAAAGTCTCACGATTAAGTATCTTGTAATTGCTGATCTTTAGTAAAGCATACGATTTAATAAGAAGGATTTGCCTTCTCGGACGATTTCCAATAACAGCTGCTTCGCTTTTGTGTGATAAGTAGACGAAAATCGTCAATAATATTAGGATTACATTTCGCGTTCCTCGTATTTCTGCGGTGTCGGTAAAAGCCACCATCTGCAAAGGGTAATAGTTATTACAAATAACACGTTGCAGGTGACAGTGATTATTATCAACATTTTCGTACCGTTAAACATCCAATTCGGAAAAAGTGTCTGCATAAACATACAATCCTCATTAACATTAAGTGGGCACTATACCATGGTCTGAGATGGTAGTATAAGTAGAATGCAATGTGTGTTACTATTAACGTGAAATATCGGTATAGTAACACGTCATACCACAAAGTTTGAAGATTAAATTATGTTATGTGGCGTTGGCATACAAACTAACCTTCAATATCACGGCGGATAATTCAAAGTAACTTTCTAAGGTGACAGTACGCGAACGTTAAGGAACGTTAAAAACAGGAAACACGTTATTTTTGTCAATGTTTTCGTATCGTTAACACGTTTCAAAAATATCTAACTCGGAGCTAGGCTATCTTAAGTCACACTATCACTACTTTCAGGACTGAAAAATAATTAGTTGCCAAATATCAAAGCTTTTATATGAATTAGGATTCAAAATATGATTCTTAACATTAAAAAAAATATTTACGCTTTATCTGTTGGTTGTTGATTTTCGCACAAATACACAATATCTGTAAATCCTCATCTTCGGACTTACGTTAGGTCCTGAGGTACATACATTCAAAACGTGCCCGGACAAGTACTCATGTTGTATGTCATAAGAAAATTAAGATAATACATGTACAGTTCACGAAAATGTACACTTGAGAAGTAAAAAATAACGTAACATGAACAAAGATTTTTCAGCTCACTTGCTCGGGAACAAAACCATATCCCCAGACATAACTCCTATCAAGACATAAATGTATCACCGCCCGAACTCCAGTTCCTAAAATACTAATCCTCAAAAGACGGTATCAATCGGAATATTTTATTCATTTTAAATGTAGCTTTATAACGCATAATCGCCGGAAATGTAACTTGGAAGAATTACCGCTTTGGTCTTTATTCAAAAGAATTGAATTCTTTCGCATGCAAGTTATTTTCTTTAGCATGACAACCCGCAAAAAATGTTCATGAATAAGAGACAACTTAGATTTAGTGATAGCAAGAAAGAGTGACGTTTTCTATCTACGTTTTCAATAAGCGATAAGCCCTCTTTCATCCGTCAAAGTCAACTGGGATTCGTACTCACCAATGTTATTCACTTGAATATTCCTTCTTTTCTTTTACTTGTTTCTACACAAATCAGGAAGTGACAAGTTCTTTATTATAAAAATCAATTTTAGAGAGTTCATTTTAACTTCAGTTCTGTATTATAAGAATCAAATCAAATTGAGCGTCAGCATATATTAGACTGTACTTATTTTCTTTTTTGTCTTTTGAATTAATTGTGATTTTTGCTACCACCCGCAAAGTTACGGCTATTGAAAATTCTCATTTCAATAGATACTTTCACTCTCACCTAAGCTTATATTGTGATATTAATTTATGACTACTAGAGACAAAACGATCAACATATACTTTTAGCTTTTTAATAAGACTATGACTTTATTACGGCGTATTCTTAAGAAAACTTAGTTATGTGCAGGCAATTTTAAATTCAATTTGTGTCCATCCTGCAGATGAAAAGAGTGTCGTAATTTCGGAGTACAATGAAAAGTTGTTTCTATACAATTTTCTACTTATCAGACAATTTTGTTATTCATTATTATGTTTAATTAAATGTTAGAAATTTAAATCGTAAACAATAATAGTACAACATAATACTTTTCGATCGTAATTTAAATTAAATGAATGCATTATTTTTTATCTGATTGTCAAACGAAAAAAAAAATATTGCGAGCAAATCTTCTGTTTTTAAAGTTCCTCGTCCTGAAAAAAAAAGTTAAAATTAGCGGCTTAACATTTTCTGAAAAAGCAATTCGGAAGATTAGAGAATCTCTAAAAGTATTTTGTAAATTTAATTAGCCGATGCGTGAAAAGTTTTACTAACCGGATTAATAGCAAAGTTAAAAAATTGTGGTTTAATCTTTGTTCAATACAAATCTTCCCGCATTAAAAAAGCATATGGTTTGACTTCTAATGGCTCATATTCATAAATTAATAAATTATAACGATATAAGTAATTAAGATGTCATACTTCTGCAACTACATTAGCTTAAATTATTCTAATGATTGTCAAACCTTCAGTCTTTCCTTTCGTTACTTATTATGCTAAATTTCTAAACCAGTGTTCCATTTAGGTTATTTGTTTCAAATATTGGTACTGCTTTTGCTATTCCAGACGACTATTTTTATTTCCTGTGTTTTCTACCATTGAGGAATCCGAATTTGTTACGTTTTGAAAACTCTATTACTATGTCTTTCTTTTCGTAAAATTCATTGTTTGAGAGTGCTCCTGTCTTGGGCTCTACAGTGGCGTAGTTAGAAATTTCCGGATGTGTAACAGTGGCTTGACTTGTTTGTCTCCCTTCCCTTCAGTTGTTCCTCGCTGCACGAAAGTGCCCCTACAGTCATAAATTATACCCACGCTCCTATAGAATAATATAGCATACTTGAAATTTGACCGTGCACCATTTAACCCTATGCTAAAATAGGTTGAGGGGTCGTGAACCGAGGATTTCCCAATTCTTACTCCACTGGGGCTCTATGATTGGCTTTATGACAAATACATTCAAGTTTCAATTCACTTACATAGGAACTGAAAAATTATTCCATTTGACAGGAGTTTCTTAACAGTAAAGCACCTTCGTTTTTAACAGCAAATTGTATTTGTTAGATGTGGCCTTGAGAGGGGAAATTCTAGTTATTTGTTAAGGGATTTTCGCAAGCAAATCTTTTAGGAGAAAATGTTTTAAAAACTACAATGTAAATTTATTTATTAAATAATTAAGCTGAACACATAAGCAGTACAATATAGCCTAAAGGACTATAGTGTTTTCGTTGTTGTAATAATTACTGAAAACTTTAATTAGAATCGACAGTAGATCTCTTAAAAGGCCGAACACTGGAGATGTTACCTTATTCGCGCGTAAAAAATTACGCAAAAATAAACGGTAATCAACAAACAACAAATTATAATATTATTTCAAAAATAATGCCCATAGTTGATATACAAAATATGTTTTAAATCCATTTTATATGTTTCAAAATTGAAATTGGAGCAATTGCGTCAGTATAAATTGAAGAAATTTAAACTGCTTATGTATAAAATTATTTCCAATAAGAAATGTGTTTGCACTTTGAAATGAACTCGAATGCGTGAAGGAAACAGTCCGTTAACACACAAAACCACAAATTTCCGACGCAAAAATAAACGTTTAATACGTAATAATGCATGTGAATTGTCTATCCCTGAAATCTCATTCAACCACGTCGACATTTTGTCTGAAGCAATTTCTATTTTTTTTTTTTTTTTTGAGATTTTACATTCATACTAACGAAAGTTTAAAACGAAAACGAAGCTACATAAATGGATAATGTGTCAGTAAATGTTACCTGAGTAAGTTATATCACAGTCATATGGTGGTATATCACATCAAATGTGTATTTCGTTTCAGAATAATAGCCTTCATTGAAAATAGTATTGGAATAATCTACAACTATTTTTTTCCTTTACTAATTAATATTACGAGAACAAAATATTTCCCTTTCCATGGATCATTTAGTTGAAAAAGCAGTAAATCTAATAACATTTTATGAATGAAACGCATTGTACTTCATGACAATGAACCAGATACATTTCATCCATGTGCACTTGAAGGAACACACAGTAATATATAGTTATAAAGCGATGTAAAACGTGCTTGAAAAAAAAGTAGAGAAATTAAAAAGAAAGACCAAGTTACGAACCTTTTTGAGATGATAGCTTCTTTAACTTTGCGGATGAACGTTACTTCAAAAGTACGTGAGTCTGATTGATTGAAGTACATTTATTTTCCAGTTCGTGTGCTTAGTCTCGGGACTCGCTTATGAACTGTCGTCCAATATGACAGATAGCACAAGACAATACATGAAAGATTTTATTACATCACAAAGAGAGGAAATAACAGAAATACACCCAGGGCAAGGTGGGAATCGAACCTCGTTACTGCGCGCAAGCAGCGGGCGGAAACTGGTACTTAAGACCGCTCGGCCACCGAGGCCCCTTTCCAGTCGAAAACGCTGCCATGTTGACTACCTCAACCGAACATTAATTCTTGCTGGACCTCAACATGCGCAGAACAAAATATTGTTGTGCAAACTAATTTGGAATCGTATTACTGTGCTGAATTTCGCTAAGAAGAAATTGTGTGCGCCTAAGGCGCCACTAGCCGCGGACTTGCATTTTGTAAAATTTCTACTTTTCTTTCAAGTAGAGGTTATTAAACATATATTTATCTAATACTAAACTTTTTATTTTGAAGCTTATGTAAAAAATATTAATTAAAACAAATTGACAAAAACTATTTTATGCCTAAAAATTACAGAAAATAACTTGATTATCACGGATATGTTAATGCCCTTTAAATATTTAAAATCAATAATTAAAACAAAACGTTGAAAAGTTCTAAAAATAAACATAATTTTCCGTTAAAATATTATATTTCACATTTTGAAAAATCTACTTAGCCAAAATTTATCCTCATATTGATGATTTTTTTTGTGGCTGGTTTATATATTTTTCTAGGTTACAAGAGTTCAAATGCAAAGTACTTAAGCACTCATTTGCGATAAAAATTGCACGAGTTTCTTCGTTACGAATAAGCGTTTTCGCGAAAGGAACTTTTTTATAAAATTTGATTTTGAATATAAGTAATGAAAAGTATTGTATTTACGAAGATGACGCATATGCAAAAGGTCTAAGATAAGATTTTGCCCTGTAAAATGGATTTAGCGCTTCTTTATGTTTCAATGTCCTTTTTTTCACGAGTTTTTATTTATTTGTTTTATTATTTTCATATTATTTAGTTTTTTTATTGTTTTAAGTGTGAACTATAGGGCCTCCTATGTTTTGTAAGTGCTACATAAAGGTCGCATAACGCGTAAATTGTAGTGTGGATAAAAGTAGAACTGAAAGAAAAAGAAGTGGAGTTACGTTCATAACAGATCTTACTTAATAAGTTTCCTTTCAGTCCACTCCAAACTAGCGCGACCTACCTCTCGAGAAACGTGAAATGAACCACTATCAAGGCAACTGGAAGAATCCTACTGCCAATGACAATGATTAATAAAAGGTGATCGTGATTGCTGTGGAGCATGTGCTAACGTCTTTCTTATCTGAAGGCTCCAGACCTCTCCATTTGTCCATCCGGACCGGATGATCCCATTGTCTGAACATGGACGCTTTCTACGTGAGCTGGTTCCTCACTAAGTCCCGTTAGGAACAAGACTCCAAGAAGGAAATAAGAGATCCATGGAGACACTATGCCTGATGAAGTAGCAGCTTCTCATTAAACATTATTGCCGGATTGTGTCCGGAACTTTTTCATGCCACTACCTCGAGGGACCGCTTAATAATTAGATGTACCCGAATGCTATTTATGTGCAGGATTTACAAGTAGAGATAGATTCCTTTGTCTTGTATCTATTATAAGTGATTGGCAAAACGCTGCCTTCTAGTTTTGGGAGTTATTCACGTTTTTCATAATGTTCATAATTCATTTTAATAATTCCCATCATTACTAATGCACAGAAAAGTAAAAGCTTTAAAATGAAGGAAGGGAAAAAATTTCTATATCTTTCTCTCTTTAAAAGATGTGTTAATGAAATGAGAAAAACTTATATGAACGATTTCTCCTTTGCACTGAAGCAATTTGAATGAAAATGATAGCTAGAAGCTTAGCTTTAACACGTTCATTGCCAAGTTATTTCGTGTGGGGCCTTTTCTGTATGCTTTTATTAATATGTAAATATGATGGTTTTTTTCTTTCTAATGGGGCTGCGTATGGTCACTAATCTTTGTAGACCTAGTGCGTACCCCGGTAATGGGCATCCATTTTTTCAAGTAGCACCACTGTCGGTGAATGACATTGCCACTTACAACTTGGACGCTTAGTTTTTCCTAGATGGTGGCACCTGAGCTCTCATTTGATACGAATTGCACTAGGTATTTAATTTAGCCGAGAGTATCCAAGCCAAATGGATACTCAAGGGATCTTTAACATGACGCACAATCATGCGACATGGACGTAGCCGATTTTCTGCATCTGGAAAATCCACCGATTTGGGCCAGGTTCGAACCTGCGATCTTGGGCGTACGAGACCTGCGTCTTACCACTACGCCACCCTGTTGACATGTAAATAGGATGTATGTTCTCTAAATATCTGTAACGCAATATCACGAACTACACAGCGGTATTACTATTTATCTAGTTTCATATCGCAGTAATGGTTGTACTTCGGAAATAACTTGAATATTTAAAATAAATGAATGACGGTCAAATATTATACACATTGCTGTTTTGCAATAGATTGTAGGTTGGAGCACCAAATCCATTCCTGCTCTCAAATGATTAACATTTAACATTGGACTCGAACAAACATTACAATTTGCAGCACAAATGACACCATTGTTTGAAAGAAAAGAAAACCGAATGTTTTTGACAAACTGCCCGGAATGCGGATTAATTCTAGTACCGCATTAAATAATAAAGAAACTTCAGTTAACAAAGAATGCAATCATTGAAAAGCTGCATTAATTTCTTCTTCCGCGTTTCCATTTCGCTTTGAAATTAAATAAATGTGTTATGGTGAAAATGTTCCGGCTTTGAAACACGTGGCGTTGAATCTGAAATCACTTATTCATTGTTATCTTAATCGACTAAGTCGAACTTGGTTCTTTAGCCCAACCTTTTCCTTGTTCTGCATCAATTACTGCGCAACGACGCATGCGAGTTGATTTCTAATTTTCCTCGGTGAGAGAAATGAAATTGAATAAAAATGACAATTTTTGAACTACGCCTTTCGCTTCAATTTCTTGCGAAGAAATATTAGTTTACCAAAATGACACTTTCGTGTTGATTAGAAATGCTCTGTCTGAATCGAGTTAATTCAGCAGATTACAATGAATTAAGGGAGCAATACACTTTTAAAAAGTATGTGCTATCGCTAAAGAATACTTCTTAGCCTTAGTTGAATGATTATTTTCTTGGAACGTACATGGATTCAATTTCTAGCAGTGCTTGAGATTACTATTTGTTGAGCTTGTTGAATGTAGTATGCATATTAAACTATGCAATAGAAACTCAAAGTTACAAGAATTGTTAGGTTTTCATTTTCCATTTCAGCAAGGGTCTTCATGTTTTTATGTGCTCAGTTATTTTTTTACATAATGCCGTCTCAAAGCGATGTATCTCAAATATGTTGCATACATCCTTTCTGTAACAGCATTACAATGCATTAAACTTGAATTTACAATACATATGTATGTTTAAATGTGTGTGTATTTAAATAATAAAGAATTGTACATATAAAATCCTCCGTATACGCTAATAATGACTGGATGAAAGTCCTCCATATTCTTCTTACAAATCAATATTTCTAGGGTTACTGGAACAGGGGTTGCTCGGCCTCTGTTCTGGATCAAAAATAGATACATTGGCAGATAGTGCATCCATCAAGCGTGTAATATATGACTCTCGCATTTACGGTATTTCTCAAAAGCATCTCTCTTCTGCCTTAATTTCTTATCGCTCTGCGAGGGGAGCACACGAAATGGAAAACTCCTATTTAATCGTGGTCACCACACTGTGTTCACGTGAGCACTGAGAACTGTCTAATAAGAGAGGACCAACGACAGCCCCTAAGAGGGGGAGAACCCCTTAGAAACAGTCTCCACACAACCTTACTATCACAAAGTTGCATGTCTTTTCGCCTCCTGATTCTTTTTAAATATATCCTTCAATGTATATGTGTATTTGTCTCGTGAAATAAATTTTGTATACTGGGAAATATATGAGCATGGGCAGTAACTTTAAGTAGGGGTCGCAATAGTATGAACGAAACAAGCTTTAAGCTTTTGTTCACATAAGAAAATATTACGCCATTTTGATTCTAGTTCGTAAAAATAAGTATTAAAACATTACATCATTAAATCATTCATATTAAATATAAAATCAGTTGCAGTATTTTTTTATTTTTTTGGTGACAAGAAAAAAAAAAAACGCTTGTCTTACCTTCGTCAATGTTCACATGTATGTGCTTCGACATACATACATTTATATATTTATCTGTTTCTTGAAACAAAAAATCTAAAAGTTATGTTCATGACCTTTGCAATGCTTTGAATATTATTATTATTTTCTTTTTTTTAATGAAAGGTCTGAATTTCTCCCGTACAACCCAATGTTGAATTTTTTTTTCGAATGTTAAAATAACTTAAAATAATCAAATAAAAAAGGATTTTATGTTCGAGTTCTGCCGGCATAAGCTCTTTACGACAAGGCTTTTCAAAGTAAATCCACATGTTAGTTCAGGGGATGTATAGGATAAAAAGTTCCCCGTAAAATCTTAAGTTTTTTTATTTATTTTTATTTTTTCATTTCAAAGAAATGATTTTTTTTTAAATCATAAAAAAGAAGCATTTGACTTAATTTGACAACTTACCTGGTTGAAGTTTTCAAAAAAAAAAAAAAACAGAAACAGCGAATAATACAACCTCACAATTGATTAGGAGGCTTGGACGGCAAATTAACACACCGATAAATATGCATTTCCTCATCTCTTATCCTTGCTTTTAAATTTTTACTTTTCAACGTGATTTGATATTTTAATTATTTCTGTAATTATTTAGTTTTTCGTTTGTTTCTAGCCCTATTTTTTACAGTTGCTTCTCGCATGCTTTATCTAATAACCTTCACGGAAAATGAGCGAGTCTAGAACGCGACGTATTGTTAAACCAGCGATTCTCAACCTGTGGGGCACGGCCCCTAGTGGGCGCGAGCACACGAGAAGTGGGGCTCGAGAACATCCAAAAAAAAAAAAAATTGATTAAATGACTGAAAGGAAAGCACCCATACGTAGAAAACAAAATACATTTCTGACATATTTAAAAACTTATTAAAGTAAAACAAATTACACTGTGCAACATGAAAAATGTCCTTTGGATGAAAATGTCTGTTTCTTATGTATTTTTTGCTGAAGATTACGAATCTGCAATTATATTTTGCCTATCACGTACCATTTTCCCAAAATTCCACATTTTAGCTTTTTACGTATTTTCTGGATAAATGTGCATATTTTTGTAATTTATCGACTTAATTATATCTTTCTCATTGATAGTGAGATTGTTGTCATTCCAGAGACCTTTTTTTTAATGAAGTTGGGTTACTTTAGCGACATTTTTGGCAACAAAAATTTTATCTACTTTTTGAAGTTTTGAGTCTTTTACAAGACAACAAAGGCATTTTGTAGACTATTTTACGGAGCAAGAAAAAACAGTATGCTACTGTTATGTGAATGTACTATTTCAAGTATTAAGACATGAGCACAATTCAGCAGAGTGGCGCTTGTTTATCAGTGCTCATCCATCTAAGTATTTTTTTCCCCTATTCATTCCTGTAGCATATTCTGCAAACACAAAGGAAATTACAAAATTACAAGTGGAAAAATCATATCAAATGATCCTATGATGATCTACAATGTGCCTTTTTCCACAATTGCACACTAAACTTGGTTTATCGAAATATTTGTAAAAGCTCTGGACAGAGAAAGAGTGGCTTTCTTGCATTTCAGGAACAAATTCAAAAATTTAAGTGAGGCAAAAGTAAAAGAAAGGATTTTTATTGGCCCACAACCTAAGGAACTCCTTTCATGATGAAGAGTATGAAAAGAAACAGTCAGAAGCCGAAAAATCAGCCTGGCTGTCTTTTAAATCAGTGCGCTCACGTTTCCTTGGAAATGGAGAAAGCTGAAAACTACAAAAATCTTGCTGGTGACATGATAAAATGCTTTTGTATTATTAGGTTGCTATCTTTCATTAAAACTACACTTTTCGGGCTCCTATATGGACTTTATTTCTCAAAACCTTGGTGCAATTAATGATGAGCATATGGAAAGGTTTCATCAGGACATCTATGTTTGAAAAGCATTTCAGCGCTCGATAGAATAGAAGTATACGAATTGAATATTGCTAAACTGTTATCAGGGCAGACCAATAGATGCCCACAAGAGGAATTGGCCAAAAAAATCATTTTAGCATTTGTGTTTTCAATAAGTAAGCCTGACTTACATTCTTCTATAACCAAATTGTATAAATATGAGAAGTGGGTCTCCACCAAAAACGATACGTGATGGACCATTTTGGTTTAGATAATTGAATTAAGCACCTTTTGTTTATATAGAATCATATAATTTCATCTAAAGTACAAAAAAAAAATTCAAATTTGTTGCACAGTGTTATTAAATTAAAACTTCCTCCATCAAAACGAACTAAATTAAAAATAAATTTTATAATTATTAGTGACTTCCTTGGGCCTGTCTTTCAAAGCAAAATTTTTCGAAGGAAGGCTTAATACTAGAAATAGCCACTCTCAGTTGTTTCTATATTTGGTCGAGATCTATAATTTGTCTTCAAAGAAGCCACAGCGGAAAATCCAGTTTCACAAAAGTAGGATGTTGAAAATGGTAATAGAATTCGGATTGTCCTTGTTTTTAGTGCAGAAGAATCATTCTACTCCTGCCCAAAATTCAAATAGTGATTTATTACTACATTACTCGTTTTTACTCTTGTTTTGGCAGTTAGCTAAAGATAATACAAAAACAGAATCTGTACGCAATATACATTATTGTTGTATACATTTTATGTAAGTGGCGGGGGGGGGGGGCGATGAAAATTATGATAGAAAATTGAGCCGCGAATACTGAAAGGTTGAGAAACGCTATGTTAAACATATATAAAAAGTGTTTTGTAGAAAATATATAAACACAAGATTTTATATCAATAGTCTACATCGATATAAAGTCTTCAATTTATATATTTTTAGTAGCTTTCATTGTTTTGTGTTCCTCTTTTGTTTCTCTTCTCTTCTGAATCCGTTGTTTTTAGTTACGCATATTTAAAATTAACAATAATAATTAAATTTTAAAAATCAAATTTTCGTTTATGAAGGAGCCACTTGTCTGGGTCTTGTCTCCAGATATCATGCCGGATATCGACCTTGATGTGGCGGAGAACCGGATTTTCACTGAAGTGGCTGTATCGGATTCCAGAAATTCAAAAATTAACCGGATTACGGATAATTATAGAGTGTTCGAAGCTTTTTTTCTGGGGTCCCGGAACCCTTCGTCCCTCTCCGTTGGTGCGCCTCTGCACATAATATATATCATCTTCATTATTTTTCGAAAGGACAAGTTTACAATTTTATAGCTTTTGGCCTTTCATAGTCGACATTTCAGTTGCGCTCTTGTTCCTTTATTTGGTCATTCTGTTGGTGAAATATTGCTTTTATTGCTTGGAGGCTTTCTTTATTTCTTCCCAACTGTTAAATTCGCAGTTATTTGTTTCTTCTACAGGCGACAGTACCTCTTCTTTCTGAAGTATTTTCATTTTTGTTAAAATGTAATATTAAAGTTTTTTTCCAGACTTCAATAAAAAGAAAAAAAACTCATAGCATTACATTTTAGTTATCCATTGTAATCAGGAGAAAAGATATTTTCGATTAATCTACGGTTGTCTCGATTTTCCATCTTCAAACTCTTGGCAGCACGTAGACACCATGTGATTTCTGGCAGTTTAGAAATAACTGGGTAAATAAGAAACGTTATTTTTAAAGGCTTTTCAAGAGCTGCTTATACATTTATATGTATTTCTTAAGTTTTCAAATACACTTGTCGACACTATTGGTTTTTTAGATATTTATTTTCTGTAAAGATGTAATAAGCACTTGTAAGGTTCATTATGGGTTATTTTGTCTGGTCCTTACACACTGCGCGATAGTGAAAAACTACAATCTTAGCAACACGTCGAATACCAGAACTTGATGGGCAAGAGCTCAAAGCTGCGGCTATATATTCTTTTTTCAACTGTTGTTTTTCTTTTTTTTCGCAAATTTTAGTGTCTGCACTGTTTTAATATTTATGTTTAGAAGTATCTGTATACCGATTATTAGTGGTTATTTTATTTATCCTTTAATTAAAAGCTTTATGGAAGACATTTTGAGATGACTTGAAAAATTTTATTAAAAAACTCAACTCTTAAACTGATGAAGAAAAGACCAAAAACAATAAAGAAAGCATATTGGTCAATTTATCTGTGAAAGAACAACTCATTGGTGAAGCAGATATGATATAAGGAAGGATTTAGAACTCTTAAAGAAGTTGAAAAATTAAAAGTGAAGCACTTTTTCGTCGCTTTTCAAGAAATACGTCCAAATTAAATTTTCCAAGACAAAAAAAATCTAGTTAAACTGCAGCAAGAACTTGAGGGATTCAAAGAGTTTCTTGAAAAGTTATTTGAAATTATGGTAGCATTTAGGTTTGGGATTTTTACCGAAATATTATTCCCTTATGGAAAAATTGGATATTATTTTTGAGTTTCCCAATACAAGTATATGAATGTTCTTTTTCGTTCTAATACTCTAAATCTTTAATTAATTACATTAATATTTGTATGAAAATATTTTAATTTGCTGCTAACGGTGGGTTGAACGACACTTAATATTTATCAGATATTTATTTTTCTACGAGATTGCTTTTCCTTTTTCCTTTGACCGTTATCCTTTTTACAGTTATCTTATAAAGATAAATATTCATGCTTATATTTGAAATATATATATATTACATATCCTCACAATTATTTAGTGAGTGATATTTTCGAATTCAAACACTTTTTTTCTTTTTAATCGGTAAAGTTTATGATTGATGTGAACATGTTTGGGTTACACACTCTTTCCAGGGGAGGGGGGCAGGAAATAGGAGATACCGCTATTTACGCACCTTATATACTCACTCTATTAAGTATTCTTAAGAAATTAAATGCGATTTAAATTTGTTGTTTAGTTAGAAAAACAACCAAGAGATTTTATAGCATAAAAAAAATCTATAAATGAGAAAAAAAAGCACGAAATAAATTTACTTCTACGGGTTTCGGTGTCAGGTGAAGCCCGTTCTTCAGTTCTGTAAGATAATAATAAAGATCACAAATATACAAAAATCCTCCCAACAGACACCCCTCTTAGTTTTTAATTAAACACCAGCAAAGCATTGAACTTGAAATAAACCTCTTCTGCGAGCACGCCTCTATTATGGAAATATCTTTTGTAAATTATAAATATCCCGCTGGTGTATATTGTTATAAGCAAACGGCCATAAACGGAATATTCGTAATGTATTAGATATATTTCTTCAGCCCTCAAAATGAGAAAATCTAAAATTTGAGCTTAATAGAAACAAAAACAGAACAGAAATTACGTGAAAGCAGTTCTCTAAAAATATTTACCTTTCGCAAATTTAAAGGACATGATTATAGGGCACTTTATGTCTTCGTAATTTTCAAAGCAAGTAGTAATTAGTTTATTGAAGTTATCTCGTGCTCAAATCTCAAAACTTTTAAACTCAACATCTTTTCAAATATTTCATTTACGAACGTCTGCTGGAACCAGATAATGCTTAATGATGAGAAATCTGGCAAAATTCCACGCGATCTTAAGAAAGGTTTGTTTTGCTTGCAGGGAAATTGTAATTTAATTGCTTATAATGCTTTTTGGGATGCTGCAATGGACGTTGTTTTCAATTAAACTCGCTTACTTATTTTATGTACACAAACTAGGTATTATATAAATATATGGGAACTTGGTTTGTGTGTGTTTAACATACGTGTCTCCATAGTTTGGTTTGGTCACTGGTCACACTGTTTGGACACAATATATTCTATCCTATGCGAGTTTGCCCCTACTTGTCAGAAGTCACATGATGTGCAACGAAGAGAATATAAGTAAAATTTAATAAACTAAATATTTTCACTGTGTTACATTGTCTTTAAGTTGGAGATTTAAATAAGAGAGAGCTACAGAAAGAAATTTGGTTCTTAAAGAACCTATGAAACAAAGAAAATACTTGCGAGAGGGTAAACACTGAGAATTGACTAATAATTACACGGCTCATTGACATCATATATACACATAATTGCATCAAAAAATAGCTTCATTAAACATAGCCGTGTAATGAAATTATTTTGTTTTAAGAAAATAAATGAAATAAATAACTACATATTCATACAAAGCATCATTAGTAATATCTCTAAATTTCCAAGGAAGGAGGATGTTCGTATACATTTCTTTCTTACGAAACCAGGAAACTAAGAACAGTCTAATTATTCTTTAAACCCGCTGAGAAAAAAAACCTTTTGTTATGTCTCGCTTGCTGAACTGAAGTTTAAAGCAGGTAGTTTGCCTTGACGAAGGGATAAAGGTGGAAAAATCTGCTATTTCTACAGTAAAGGTTAACAGAGTCGTTAACTTAAGTTATTTATCGCCGCATGCTTCTGTTATTTGAAGAGGCCGGCTCAACAGGACCGCACTTAGTAGGTCCAAAAGAGTTTTATTTCCTTTTGTATCCCGCAAGGAGCAAAAGGAAGTTGAAAAAAGTCTGCAAATACCATACAAACACGTAGGAAGGAAAAGATTCAACTTAGATAAAGCAAACTGTAGAAAAAGAAGAAAACTCAATAGGCACTTCAGTGTAAAGACAAGATTTTGTAAAAAGAACGCAAACAACTTCAGATGACTCTGTATTGTACTATACCTCTGAGAATAGCTAGCCAAAATTATTCACGCGTGAAATAGTAATATTCCGCTCCCTTACGAAGAAATTTGAATTTCTGCGTCGAAATATTTTTAATAGTTTATAAGTAAATTTTAACGGTCAAAGTTCTAGATTAAAATGTTCTCGCGTACTTTCTTGTAAGGATATAATGCGGTATGAGTAAAACCATTAGCCGATCTTGTTTTTAATGAATAAAAATATTTAACTGCTTAAAATGCAAAACGCCGGCACTTTTTATAACGTCCCCAGTCATAAAAACAAACTCACTCGTGATAACATAAACGGACAAGATACTGTATATTCTTCCTTTCTAGGATGCTAATTCTTCCTTTAATGCTACATACACATCATTAAATTTAACAGAATCATCACTTTTGTTCCGATTCTAAATCTGCATTTGGAAAAAAATATCATCATTTGAAGTAATAGAAATATTATAAGAATGTTTATTTATTCAATATTATTCAAAATAATATTAAATATATATTTTGTCGTTACTTTGCGAAAACTATTCATACATCAATAAAACTAAAAGGAAATGCATTCTAGCCAGACAAAATTTTTAAAAATATGTTTGCTTCTGGCAACTCCTTGCAATAGGTTAAATGCACTGTGAGTCTGTTTTTAAAAAAATACCACTTATTTTTAATATACAATATATTATTTTACTATATACATAAATAAAGATGCATAATATTTTATCATTGAAGGATGTAAAAAAATAAGAGAAGTGATAAAAATTTGACTTTGACGTGACTTTAAAATTTTCGTGATGTCGCTAAATGCAAAATGAAACACATAAATGAAAATGGAAGAATAGAAAATATCCACCAGGCTATTGCATGGCTTAAACAAGGAGGTAAGACATAGAGTATAAGGGGACCCTGCGACCACCTTCGCAAAAGCAGTATACATATATCCCATGCTATTGTCTCCTATTAGAAAGACAGTATTATTTAATAAAATGTCACTAAAACTCCCATACAGGCGATAATTATAAGAAAAAATAAATTTGTAAACCTCTGTAGTTCTTTATTGTTTCCTTTCGGCTTGATAATTCTGCATTTCTGTCACGCAATTTTCAAATTCCTTAAATATCTTGAGACCGACTAATATCGCTATAAAACAAAAGAAAAATGCATGGGCGATAAATATAGCTTTTGTTTGATAATAAGCACACGATTTCAGTAAATAAGCAAAATAAGTTACTTGTTTCAAAATTAACGGTGACTCACTTTAAAGGGATAGAATGTTCTAAATTTGCATATATCCAGCTAGTAATATATTTGCGAGGCAAAGTCATCAGTTTACAGAGAGCCGTTTACTCAGGGGGAATAATCACTCTCAGTGAATCCCAAATAAATTGACTTCGGAATGGAGTTTGAGTGCATGAATATTCTAAGGGAGTTGACAAAATTTTACCAGAAGGTCAATTAATTGCAATCTCTCAGAGTAATGCTAAATAATTGCATCTAAACTATTATATTTTGCGCGAACAAAGATAAATCAAGTTATGCGTAGATTTTTAGACCTTTCGAGGGAGATAATTAATTATACTGAATAAATGTTCACGCTTTAATTATTTACTGAGGATTCAAATAAATTGAAAAGCTGATTTTCTAACAAATGGGATATTTCTTATATTAAGAATGTATGACAATATATGTAACGAAATAGTATTATTGAAGTCGGTTTTTGCCTGTCTTGAAATAATTTTCCCATCTCCTTCAAAATTACAGCATGGCGTGTCATTTTAATTGATAAAATATTTAATTTATTTACTTTTGTTGATGTTAGGATTCTCATTTTATGTATTTATCTCGCAGTATGTCGATTACGTTTGCATTTTATTTTTGTGAGGATTGAGCAGCGATGTTGGCAGAGGGATGCAGAATTGACACACATCATTTCAGTCAGAAAGCAAGCTGTTTGACTGTTTAGTAGCAACATTGATTATTATTATAATATCTTTCGTGTACTTGAAAAATGTATTTTATCCTTTCTGTACAAAAACATCATCGGTTTTGACTACTTTATCACAATACGGCTTTTAAAGATTTTTTTTCTGACTGAGTCTACCAAAGAAATAACAGCTTGATTAAGCAAAAAAATTCCTTTTGCGCGATAATTGAATCAAGCAAAAACGCAACGTGAATAAGCACAAAATTACAAAATGCTGAGACATGTTTCGGAATTACATGGAATTCCTTTATCAATGCAAGAAAGAAGAGCAAGTGAAGCCAACGAAAGTCTCACCAAATAGAATATTCCCGCCTTTTGGCGGAACTTTCCTGGGAGAATTAACCCGAAAAAGACAAAAAGTCACACAAACGGATTACATTGATGCAAGTAAGCAAAGAAAAATAGAAATTAAAAAATAAAAGAAAGCCAAGCTTGCGAAAAGTAAGGAATAACCGGGAGGTTGGAGCTATTGCTTAGAATATGAAAAGCATTAAAAAGTCAAGGTCAGATGGGGAACTTTTTGAATGATGTTACAGGACAAAAAATTCATAGTGTGATTGCAATTTCCACTGTGTTGAGCAAAATACGAGTATAAATATAAAAACAACTTAAAAACGCACAATTTGTCAGAACAAATAACGGAAACAGCCGTTTCGAGGCTACAATGGAGCCTCTACATTAGTACAGAAAAGGAGTGCTCAACAGACAACTAGAAAATTGTGACACAACTCACAACTTTATGTATATACACTGTTAAAAATTTCCGTAAGAAGATTGTTAAGTAACCATTTATTTGATTGTTATTTTACCATATTTAATTACAACAGTTGAATAATCATTATAAAGATGGTACTCAAACCGCTGATTGCGAAAAAAATCGTTTATTCTCTGTTTATACTAAAGAACGTTTAACTAACCGTCATTTTCTAGCTCTCAATAAGAATCGGGCGTCCATCTTGGTTGCGAAACCTTACCGGTCGTACGTTATTTTAAAATAGGAATACGGATTTATGAGTTAAAATCTGCATGTGTACATAAAAAAAGAAGAAAAAAAGTGGCTTTAGAAGTGGTTACTAAACAGAAACACATACACATGTAAATCAAAAATTGGAGACATCGGATTCCCTAACTGTTTGCGAATGAGCGAATCCATAATTTGAGCTGCTGAAGCTTGTTTGTATTTTAATTTTTACAGCAAATAAAATGATTTTCGTTAATATACAGTAAATTTAGACTAAAAATGACTTTGGATCCAATCAAAAACTGAAATCTCAATTTTAAGGCAGTTTGCCTGTTGGAAAAGAAGATTTATTGATAAATAAACGGCTGCTTCACGTGGTGTGGATATCCGAATGGCTAGAGAGCAATGTTGTTATATCATACATCGCGGGTTCGATTCCGGCACGCTTCGTTTGCTGTTTCTATGCCTCGAAATGGTTCAAAAACGGTAAAAATTTTGTTTTGAAACTATTTTTTAAATGGTTATAAAACCGTAAACTTTTGTATTAACGGCTTTTTAACCAAGTATATTGGAAATGGTTAGGTCCCGTTAAGATAGGAAAATGTTCCAAACCGTAAATTTAACGGTGAATTTGATGGACAGACTGCTGCCGTAATTTCATGATCAAATTTCTAACAGTGTATACAAATACTGGGCGATGTCTAATTTTTGATACCGCGATACATCGTCAAAATAATATCACGATATTTCGATATATCGCGATGTTTGAGTACAGTGTGGGACCCCAAATTCAGAATCCCGAAATCCGGAAAGTTTTCAAAAAAAAATCGGTAACTGAAAAAATCCCCAGCTTTTGTTTTTAAAAGAAAAATAGGGAAATATTTCGCACCGTTTTTTTTTTTTTTTGGAAATAGACATTTTAAAAAGAAGGAAAAGAAAATGTAATGAACATGTTTAAGATCGGAAATGTGCAGTTTTCAAAAAAAAAAAGTTCTTTCACGATTAGAGTTTATATTCATTGTTGCTTTAATGCTGAGTTAATATCATCAAATTTTGTTTTTCAAATTTCTTGTAGTCATATTATATCTATTTTTTTAAAAAGAACTAATTTTCGCGCGATACAGAACATTCGCGAAATTGAAATGCGGCGTTTCTCGCATTTTCCCGGTAGTCTCATGTTTTACTGTAATTCTCATGTATAAGCCGATTCCAACTTCGTTTCTTGTGTTAAATTCCGCGACTTATAGGCAAGTATATACGATAATAAAAAATGCTATAAATGAGCAAAATGCTAATAAAAACTTTCAGAGCAAATTATATGGGCTCTTATGCTACTTACAAAAATTTTTGAATGAGGACCCAAAGTTCGGAAATCCGGAAAGATCTTCGCCACGAGCGTTCCGGATTTGTGGTTCTATACTATATGTCAAATTCGCTGTATAGCTAAGCAAATACATAAAAGAAATTCGTTTGTCAAAAATCAAATATAAAACACTAATAACAATGATATTATGAAATGATGTTTTAATTTATTTCATATGAATTTTGAAAAAAATAACTGCTTCTCTCAAATGACCCTTTTCTTCCCGCGGATTTCCCTTAGGTGAAAATACCGATTAACCGCCAACTCTCCTCTTTGATTAATATTGTAATTATAAAGCAAAATAAAGAACGAACCTTTTACAGAAATCGCTATTGCAAAAAAACTGACAATGAGTAAAAAAATTGCTTAGTTTACGATCTTAAATATATTCCCCAAATTTTATTTTCACTATTTTAAAAATATTAATTTCAACTTTCATGTTGTGTTTGAAGCAACGGAGTTTCAAAATGACACGAAACGTCGTCGTTGGGGTATGTATAGTACCCAAGCAACGTAATACAATATAGTATTAAAAATATATATACAATATAGTATATAAAAAATACAGACGAATTGGAACAAGTGCCTTTACACAGATTTACCTAACACAAATTTATAAATTTGTTATTAGTAAACTGTTTGTGAAAATGTACTATACAAGTGCTTCCTATTTTGTAGGAGGAAATAACTTGTTTTCGGTTGAACTCTTCCAGAAACTGAACAACGTTTTTATTGTAAAAGAGAATGAATGAATTATTTTAAGATTAATTCAAAAACATACATTTAGTTTTTCGAACTTGTTAAATATATTTTTCATGCATTAAGAAAACCTTATAAAATATTTACAAACTTTAAAAAATAATAATAAATACATAAATAAATAAATCACTTAAGGCATATTACAGATTTTATCCTACTTTAGTAAAAAGAAAAAAAAACATTTCATTTTAGCGAGCTTTTACCACTTGTCAAACAATGAAAAGCAAAGGAAACGAAATATTTTCCCACTCATAAAGAACCCCATCATTTACTCACTTCCCATTATTGCCGCTAGCAGACCCTAGTCAGAAGTTAGGAATGCACACGCCACGCTAACGTTCCGAAAAAAAGAACCAACACACGAAGGAGCGCCGACAGCGATTTCCCCGACAAAAGACGCCTTCACGATGATTTCATCGGCAAACGGCGATAGCACATGTTTTCCCCCACGTCAGGAAGAGCAAAGAAAAAGCGCTTACGAAGAATCGGGTATCATCGTCAGTCACGATATATCGGAAACCGTGATAGTATCGTCAATCACGATGTATCGAAAACCGTGATATCATCGCCAATCACGATATATCGAAAACCGTGATATATCGCATATCATGATATATCGAAAACCGTGATATATCGCCAATACGATCTATCGAAAGATACAGAAACGTTAAATCGAACGTCGCGATGAATGTATATTACCAGTATTTTATGAAATATCGATATATCGCCCAGTCCTAATATATACTTTATATAGAGAGAGATATCAAAAGATAAACAGAATAAATTAATGAAATATATAGGGTGTTATTTTTTATTAATTAATTAATGTATTTTCTGAGAATATGTATTGTGTTCTAGCTTTAAGGGGGGAAATACGTGTAAAGGTCTCAAAAAATTAAAAAAATGTTTTTCTTCATAAATCGATTCTACAACTATTCAATAATATACCCTGAAATTTTCAAAGCAAAACTCCAAGTCGTTTAAAAGTTATAAGCATTTGCGCGAGCTCCCCTTTTGGAGCAATTGAGCAGGTAGTCCCTCATGAATGACCTGAAGGGTATTAGAGAACGGTAACAGATGTCCTTTTATTTCTTTTAACAGTTGAGACATCGGATAGAAATTTGTATAAGTATTAGTATCTATAAGTACAAAAAAATTGATTTACAACTGCCTTAAATTCACCTTAAATACCACAGTTTTTTTCCAAACGCGTTTTTCTCGAAACTACTTTTCCGAATTTGCGTACACTCTAGCTCGCAGAGTTTCTGATCAATCCTTATAAAATTTAGCACACATTTTTTTATATATACACGTTTTAGTTGAAATAGAATCATAAACATATCTTTATTTTTACTTTTTTTATTGTAAAAAAAGAACGAAAAAAAACGGCTAAATCGTACTTAATTTTTCCATTAAAAAAAATAGAAATTTTAAATTTTTTGTGATGATTTTAGTTCAACTAGAAGAGACACTTAGAAAAAAAGTAGATTTAAAAAAAAATTGATTTCAGATAAAAATTGGGACCTCCAGGATGTACGCAAAATGCGGACCCGGGTGGCGACTTACAGTGTGCAGCAGCCGATATCTCCGGGAATTTTCAAGAAGAATGTTTCAAAATTTCAGTAAATGTTCTTCAATATATTTACAAAGTAGCCACAAAATCTCAATAAAATATATTTATTCTTTATACGTTAAAAAAAATCATGAAAATGGCTCTCAATACGCCGTTTCATACGTATTTCCCCCCTTAAGCACTAATGTGCTTGAAGCACTAATGTGCTTGAAGCACTAATTCAAAATTTTATGTTGAACATACTGAGCTACAACATTTCCCATAAATTGAAATTTTCTTAAAAATTACAGCAAATGGATGCATTGGAAAAAAATACACAAAACCACCCTTAAATTTAAATTTTACAACAGTTTCTGTTACGGAAGAAGAAACTTAAATAAGAGCTCAATTTAGGAACAAGCGAGGCTTTTCTTGAAATCCGACCGCTTAGGAAACACAAGACGATAGTTGAGAGTTTCACCAATTAGTGTTTCTGGCAGAAGTTAAGTTCACATTAAGTATGGTAATTTCAAAACGTAATTTAAATCCTCTAATTAAACATCTGTAGCGCGGAATTGAAAACAAGTTCACTCTCGAATCATTTGTTTCAGGAAGTAATCTTGGACAAGCTAGAAATTTAATTGAATTCTTAAACTTATTTTATTTTGATTATAAAGAATACAATTTATTTACTTTATAATACGTTAATTAATGCATGTAACGTATTCGCTTAATTGTGACAAAGTTTTGTTCATCAGAGGACCGTACCCGACAAATAATAATATTTGAATTTTTAATAGAAAAATCAAGCTTTCAAGCAATCGTTAGTATCTAAGACACAGATACCATAGTCCCTGTGATATAATCGGTATTGTTTTAGTTTTACCGTTTCAAACTAAGAATTGCATACAAAAAGATTTTATTTAATATGCAGAATATTTCAAAACATAATCAAATTTCGTACTTGCTTTTAGCAGCATTATAACGCAATAGAATTAATTAAATGCAATACTTATTCGTTTGCATTTAATTAAGTACACTTTCATGGAAAGTATATGGGAGTCCAAATAGTGTAGTTTTAATGACACATGGCAACCTATAATACAAAAGCATTTTATCATGTCACCAACAAGATCTTCGTAGTTTTCAGATTTCTCATTCCCAAGGAAACATAAGCTAAGCACACCGATCTAAAGGCCAGCCAGACTGATTTTTCAGCTTCTGACTGTTAGTTTTCATACTCTTCATCATGAAAGGACTTCCTTAAGTTGTGGGTCAACTAAAATCCTTTCTTTTTCTTTTTCATTTCAAAGGAAACATAAGAACACCAATCTAAAGGCCAACCAGACTGATTTTTCTGCTTCTGACTTCATTTTCATACTCTTTATCATGAAAGGGCTTCCTTAACTTGTGGGCCAATAAAAATCCTTTCTTTTTCTTTTTCATTCCCAAGGATACACAAGCACACCAAACTAAAGGCCAGCCAGACTGGTTTTTCGGCTTCTGACTGTTAGTTTTCATACTCTTCATCATGAAAGGACTTCCTTAAGTTGTGGGCCAATAAAAATTATTATTTTTTTTTTTTTTGCCTCACTTAATTTTTTGAATTTGTTCCCGAGATGCAAGAAAGCCACTCCTTCTCAGTCCGGAGCTTTTACAAATATTTCAATAAACCAAGTTTAATGTGCAATTGTGGAAAAGAGGCACATTGTAGATTTACAAGTGGCCCAATTGATATGTTTTTGCCACTTATAATTCTAAAATTTCCTTTGTGTTTGCAGAATATGCTGCAGAAACAAATACGAAAAAATACTTTGATGGAGGAGCACTGATAAACAAGCGCCACTCTGCTGAATTGTGGTCACACACTAATGCTTTAAATAGTATATTCACATCACCAGAAGCATTTCTTCTTTCTCCGTAAAATAGTCTACAAAACTCCTTTGACGTCTTGTAAATGACTCGAAACTTCGAGAAAGTAGATAAAGCTTGTTGCCAAAAATGTCGCTAAAGTAACCAAGTTCGTCAAAAAGGTCTCTAGAATGGCAACGATCTCAATGTCGATGAGAAAGATATAATTTATAATAAATTAACCCCGATAAATTACAAAAATATGCACATTTATCCCGAAAATACGTAAAAGGCTAAAATGTGGAATTTTGGGAAAACGGTAGTGTTCGGCAGTAGTTAACTACTGATGGCAACTACTAGTTAACTTGTAGTTAACTACTAGTTGTAACTACTTTTGTTTTGAACTAGTTAACTACTAGTTAAACTACTTTTCTCCCAACTACTAGTTACAACTACTTTCAAAATTCCAACTACTTCCCCAAAAAAAATATTCAATTTTTTTTGAAAAAAATAAATAATTTAATGTTTAAATAATAGTTAAGTTTTTAGCTCATGAATATTACTCACACAAATGTATTCTTTAATATTATGTTATATACTGTAAAAGTACTCATAAAAAAACATAATATTTATAGCAGTATTTACGCAACTTAGGAAAAACTTTCTAATCTAATAAATAAATGGCGCCTGCAACCAGCTCATGCACGATGAAGTTTCATTTAAAGACCAAATCTTCACTATGAGGCAGCTTTATCTCTACTCTAATTCCATAGATACATTTGGGATACCATAAAACACAAGCCTTTAACACGAGTTGAAAGAATATAATCTAAAGTATGCGCGTTACAAAGATATGTTGTTAATGAATGGGGGTTGGGCAGAGGGAGAATTTAATTTTAAATTAATATTAAGGGTAAACCCCTTTATTTTACAACAAACAAATCAGAAAAAATTGAAACGTAACAAATATCTTTATGCCTCAAAGAATATTGAGTTGAATTATTAGGATTAAATATTTAAGAACAAGTTCAAAAATGGAAATACAAATGAATTATGCTTAAAAGTAGTTAACTACTTTTGGAGAACAGTTAACTACTAGCTACAACTACTCTCAGAAAAAAGTAGTTAACTATTAGTTGCAACTAGTTTTGTTTAGTAGTTAACTGTTTTTTGACGAGTAGTTGCCGAACACTAGAAAATGGTATGTGGTAGGCAAAAAATAATTGCAGATTCGTAATTTTCAGCCAAAAATACATAAGAAACAGACATTTTCATCTAAAGGACATTTTTCGTGTCGCACAGTGATATTAAAGCAGATATTTTCTAATATGGGAATAACGTCATTTCAATTCTGGACCACAAGTCTTAGTGCGTCCGTGGCTACTCCAGTGGTTTGAGAACCGGGCCGAAAGATTCAGTGTTCGATCCCAGTCGTCACAAAATATATTATCTGAATGCAACAACAGTTTGCGATGATTTTATAAACGCATGCTCAAATACTATTCCTAAGTTAAAGCACTTTTTGTCCGTTGAGAAATACTTAGTACTTGAAAATACTCCTTATAAAGGGATTTTGCAAAGTAAATGAGTTTTTTTTTGAAAGCATCGTTTCTTATGTTAAAAGTAGTGATTACTGACAAATGCCTTGAGAATATGCTATTTGTGTTCATTATTGCAATAATTTCTCGGTTTTAGAAGTGCCATTTATATAAAAAGAAACTTAAAATATATTTTTATACGACATGAAAATGAATAGGTACATTTTGTTTTGTCAGTCGTAAATGTACTGTTTAAATATTAATTGGGAACTTTATAAAAAATTAAACTGCCATAATGAGTTCTTTACTAATGACTACTTCAAAAATGATTGATTTTTTTGTGTGCAGTAAAAATAGTGCTTACGTAAGATTTTTTTTTTAATTGATAAAACTTATTGTTATGTCCAGACATTTAACTTAATTAGCTCAATCAGCGGTAAAATGTATCTAAAATTTTCAGCTTTTCTTGTTTACGCTAATTTAATAATAGCACATAAAATAGAGAAAATAAGAGCCAAAAAATAAATTATTATTAAGTCATTCAATTTTTTTCTATAATATTTGAAAGTTAGTGATGACAACGTTTTAATAAAAATAAGGTTGAATAGACACTTATCTTTTTTTTTTTTTTTTTTTACTATTAAACCTTCCCTTAAAGTTGAACTAAATTTTTTTTCTGGTTTTAAAATTTATCTCACTTATCATATCTAAAATTTTGAAAGATTATTTGCATAAACTCTTTCGAGCTCTCTGGACGACTTCAGTTATCATTACAGAGATTGTGTTTTGAATAGTTTTTCTGAGTACCATGATATACTTATGTTATTGCTCAGACAATAATTCAGCCAGTAGTCTCTAGTGTAAACTTTTAATAAAATTAAGCAGGAGTTTGTGTGTGCTCAAAACAATTAGGACATCGTTACTACTTGTTCTATTTAGGAACTATCTATGACTAATTATTGTTAAATTATAGTATTATAATGGTTATTATAATATTAGTTACGATATTATTAATAACAGTGGTCAACAAGTGTTTTGCCCCAGGAATAAATTTCACTTTTCCTGAAGTAGTTTTGCACGAGGGATCCATATCTGGCATCAAAATTTTTTTACAATGTATAGTTTTTTAGTTATGAGGAAGGAAATGTTCGATTTTGACGTTTTTTCAGTGTTTTTCCGATCATGCAGCATCGTTTTTATTGAGATAAAGTACACAAAAGAGCTTGAATATCAACCGTTATATCAGTGGTCACTTTATTTTGCTAGAAAAAAATTAGTGGAGTGTCGCAAACAGCCCCCCGCAAACCCCCGAACGGAAGTGCGTATCAAATTACTGCACTGGGTGCGGGTCTCGGTAGAATTTTCGCGAGAATTGGGATACAAAGGCAAATAGGCAAAAGATTGATACTGTACGACACGTTTAATGAGCATGAGCAACTATTTTTTTATCACAGAAGTTTCTTGTTGCGTGTAAAAATACCCCCTGAAAACATGGGAGCTGTATAACCGATGAACATGGAGAGCGGTTCCATCAGGACATTTTAGTTATCGAAAAGAGATATCAAGGGAACTGGAGTACAACTATGTTAGCAAATTACTGCTGGACATTAGAAACGGACATTCCTGAGGCAAATTATGCCAGAACATGTCAAAATCACCCCTGTTAAGGTAAATAGAAAATTATTTGGTTTTTTGGAGGAAATGCTTCTAATGTATAAATTACAATGTCCTTAAAAAAGGGGGGGGGGGAATTCTAAGGACTTTATTGACTGATTTTAGAAGTATTTTCCAAGCTGAATTCGAAAATGAAAACCATTTTCCTTATCCCTTAAGGGTTTTTCTTGTAAGGTACTGCAATAATTTAAGGTAAATGGTATTAATGTCAACTATTAAAGCACCTTGCACGGAAAATCCTTACGTGATAGAGAAAAATGGTTTTCATTTTCGAGTTCAGCATGAAAAATACTTTTAAGATCAGTTAATACTCAAGTCTTTGAGTCAAGTCTCGAGTCAATCAATAATACTCAAAGTCTTTCTGGCAGAAAAAAAAGTTCTTTTTTGTAGACCAGTGTAATTGTAATATTACGTATAATATTTAAGGATTATTATAACATTGTAATACACTTCTCAAAACAATTAAAGGATCACTACTTTGGAATGATCGTATACAAGAATAAGTTTTATAATAAATATGAGAATTTGACCTTTGGTACTGGACATCTTTAATGAGAAACAACAGAGGTTGTTTTTGTTTCTTGGCTTTGGATTAGTATAGATAATTCTGAGGTTTTTGTAAACACACCGAAACAGGAATGAAAAAGAGCAAGATTCCAAATACTAACCAGCTGTCAATCGAACTTACAAGGTGCAATTCACTCATTTTCGGTTAGCTTCGTCCCGTTTACGTACCATGGCAGGTGTTAGAAGATTTCTTTCCGAAAAGGATGTGACTAGGGCTGTCACATGGATTGAAGGTGGTGTTTCTCAACGTCAGGTGGGTCAAAGGTTAGGTGTAATTCAATCAGTGGTTTCAAGACTTTGGAACCGCTACCAACAACAAGAGACTGTCCAAAGAAGGCCAGGTCAAGGGCGGAGGAGGTCCACTTCAGCCCAAGAGGACAGGTATTTACGTCTAAGTGCCCTCAGACGCAGATTTTCAACAGCCAGGGAGCTGCAAAATGAGCTAAGCCGAGCAACGGGGACCCAAATTTCCAACCAGACTGTACGAGATCGACTTCGGGAAAGTGGATTAAGATCTAGACGACGAGTCCAAGTACCTCGGCTTACAGCACGTCACAAAAGAGAAAGAATGCAGTTTGCTTGGAGACACAGACGTTGGCAGCTAACCGCCATATTCACCGTCAACCTAACTCCACGCGTGAAACCACGAGATCCGTTAACTCGGAGTTGGGGCTGAGCGCTGCGAAGTTAAAAATCGGTATTCACGGAGGAAAATCAACCTGGGGTTTTCCAACCACGAAGTTAGTCAACTCGACGCCGTGTGGGAACGTACGCAGGCCCGTTATTGGTCAAAACTATCACAGGATTTTCTTCATGCTTTTTCGCCGCGCAGTGTACATTTCGTTTCCCGTTTTTTAAAATTCCCGTTCTCTGCGATATAGCGATGAATAAAGCACGAGTGGTTTTTAACCCGTTTGAGAAGGTATTACTTCTAGCACTCGTGGAAAAAATTTAAAAATATTGAAAAGTAAAGAACCCAATAAAATTTTTCTCGGAAAATGAAAATATATATATATATAACGAATAGGAAATTATAACCAATTTTATCATTGTAATATATCTCTTTCTGACATTAGAAATGTACCATTCACAAACGATATATATATAATATAGAAATGTACCATTATGAACCAAGCAGTAGCGTATTATTGTATCTTTTAAATTTTTATTTGAATATTCTTTCATTAAATCAAGGCTGTAACTAGGGATGCCCACGAACCCCCCCCCCCCCGAAAATTTTCGCAATGTAGCATATATTCCTAACTGAAACTTTCCTCAACATAACTGTTTCAAAACCTCCCCCCTCCCCCCAAAAAAAAAATCTGCTTATGGCCTTGCATTAAATTCATGAGAGTATTTAAAAAATGCATTTGATTTCAATTATAACTATTGTAAATACCTTATTCTTACAATCACTTCGCATTGGCAAAGTACAGTAAAAATTTGGTTTAAGTCTTACAACTGCATGAAACGGCAATTCAAAATTATGTGATTTGGGGTTAACAAGAACCCTTTTTCTAATGAAAATATGAATTCATTAATACAAATACATATGGCGAATATTTTGACTTTTTCAAAAACCTTGCAGTTTACCTTTAAACACAAAACTGCCATTAGCATTATGGATTCATTTCATATGTCTTTTTTTTTTTTTTAAAGAAGCGTTTCACATATTCAAAACCTTTGTTAAATTTAAAAAAAAGAAAAGAGTATACAAGCAAATGTAAATTGGTCAATGACATAAAACACATGGTAAAGGTCAACAAGTTTATTTTATTCGACATACATAAATCAAAATATTCCACATGAACTTCGCAGGCCCAGAAGTAACCTTGGCAAAAAAAATCAGGACGCATGTTAAATGTTCAGTATATACATGTACACTTTAAAGTAGAATAAAATTATATCAAAAAGCAACAAGGAGAGAGAAAAATAAATAATTAAATAAAAATACTAAAGATATATTACCCCCCATTTTTTGGTATTTCTGTTCAATTAGGAATCATGATAAAGTTTCAAAATCTTTAATGAAGTAATAGCTCCCGAGAGAAAAACATTATCGGAAACACACAAAAGCGACAAAGAAAACATTGAACAATACTAGTTAATAAAATTAAAACAACTCTAAAGTTGTATTTTTTGTAAGGCCTCTTCAGAAATTCAAGATCGTGTAAAGCGAAGAAAGCTCTAAAATCTCAACATATTCCAATTTTCGCAACATCCAGTCCGCCATTGCTAATGTTTACATGTACTGAGCATGCGCTCAAACCTTAACTTTGCTCTGGAGCTTGGTTGAGTTACTCGACCTGGCATGGTTTCGGGAACCTCTTTGCGCGTAGTCAAAGTTGATGGTGAATAGGAAATCCGCGGTAACTTCAGGTTGGAGACCGGTTTCTCGTCAAACCATGAGGTTAGAGTTGACGGTGAATGCGGCGGTAAGGCATTGGCGTAAAGTACTCTTTTCTGATGAGTATAAATTTACTCTTTTTGGTAGTGATGGTCGGGCTAGAGTATACAGAAGAAGGAATGAACGTTTTATTCCCTGCTGCTTATCTTCAAGGGTCCCATTTGGAGGTAGATCAATAATGGTGTGGGGTGGAATAACACTCAATGATCGTACAGACCTTGTAGTCATCCGCAAAGGAATCCCTGACCGCCCAGAGGTATTTTAACGAGGTGTTGGATGTCCAGATACGTCACAGAGCAGAAGCAGGAGGACATAATTTCATTTTTATAAACGATGGGGCGTCAGTACCTACAAGCCCACAATATCACCACTTTGAGGTGGCCCGCTTACAGCCCGGACCTGAATCCCATCGAACATGTCTGGGATCAACTGGGAAGACGTATCCGGAGCCGTTAGAAAACCAACCCACCACTTTGGATGAGATGGAAATCGCTCTTCGAGAAGAGTGGGAGCGTTTGCCTCAAGAAAGCCTCAGGAGGCTTATAAGAACCATGCCCCGGCGAATCCGAGCTGTGATTTCTGTCCGAGGAGGAAACACAAGATACTGAGCCATTAGTTGTAGCAAAGAAACAACTTTTTGTTTACTTTTGATTTTAATAGTTAAAGGGTTTTCATTTTGGTTTTGGTAGTTTTTTAATTCTCTCACCTATTACCAATACACAACAAAAATTTACTCAATAATTTAGCAAGGATTTGGTAGCCATTTGCATTGCCTTTCAAAATAATATAACATATAATCAGTTTTTTAACTGTTAAAAAAATGACAAGCTTATAAAGAAGTGATCCTTTAATTGTTTTGAGGAGTGTATTTTCCTGAGAGTATGCATTCTAAAAGGCAATACTCTACTTAACTGTATTAAGCTTAAAATGAATGTTGTGAATTTTAATTTTTTCAAGATATTAGATATACAAAGCAAAAATATCATACTAAATTTCGTGTTCGACATCGACAGTTAAACCTGCAATCAAATTTCTGATATCACGGCTGGAATAAATTTCGCGTGACTTCCTTCATCTGGAATCAAAGCGTTATATGTCGCGTGAGATATTTCATTAAGTTATTTACTTCAATAATTAGGTTTAGTGTACGTTCCTCGTTAATTCGCTTCAGAAAATAAGTTAAAGCTTTGTCCTCGACCATCCAAATGGATGCTTTAAGATCAAACCACAACTGGTATCGCGTCTCTTTTAATGCGTCATCACAATTCATTTTACTCGCGTATAATGGATTCCGCTCCCTACAAATCATTTTGCATGAATTTGATGAGACGCATTGCAGAGAGATGGAGAGTACCGCTTTAAATACCATATATTATCGACTGTTAAGACCAGGACAGGTATTTAACCTCCTTTCTCAATCCAATTCGCAAGCATGAAGCCCAAAAAGCGTCTCTAGTAGCTATAATCAGCAATTCATTTTAATAGGTAGGCGACATATTTCGTAGTAACTGCAGTAATAAAACATAAACCAGTTCATGCACTGTATATTTTAAAGTTATGCAGAAAATTTAACTTGTTTTCTATTTATTTGAGAAAATATGAACTTTTGAATTATTAAAGTAATAACGTTTTAACACACTTACATACGAATTAAATTAATATCAATTCAAATTTTTACTATACATGTGTCCGCTACGGAAAAAAAGCAATGCTTTTCAAAGGAAAAGCTAATTCCATTAGTTAAATTTTACCAAAATCAAAATACAATTTCTCAATATTTTTCTACAGTTAAAAGAAATGCCATCTAGTTTATTTTAGAGAAAGTATGTGAAAAAAATCCATTTTGTGCTATTTGTAAAATGTATTTTAGAAAATTAATTTATTTCGGAAAACACAAAAACTCTATAATGCTCGAAAGAGAGTTTTTACTAAATGAATACAATCGAAAAAAATATTTCAAAATTACTGTAATTTTAAAAGCTTGGACCACAAATATGGACATTAAATCAGAAGCAGTTTTCATTGAACGTTAATCACACGATGTTTTTTCTTTCACTCAATAAAAGGATTTTTTAAGTTACATTTTTACTTGTGGCTTGCAGAAGCACTTAGACAATAGCCAAAATGGCCTAATCATCATGAATAATTTTTGTTTTTCTTTCTTTTGGTATTGTAGGCACTTACCGATTGCAGAAAAATTTATGTTTCACAGAACATCTCTTTGTCCCGCCAAGCTTTTCCAGTTCATAATTCAAAGCTTTTATTGAATGAAAAATTAAATAAAGAATTAAAAAATATTCTCTATAAAATTATATATTTAAGTGCAAGGTATTTTTTGGCATTTAAACTATTTAAAGGAAGTTTTTAAAAATAGTAATCAGGGCATTGAGCAGTTATCAAAACTTAATGATGTAAAAATGCTACTTAAGGAAACATCTTTTTCATTATAAATTTTTGTAAACACATTTATTCGTTAAATATGTGTTTTTTGGGTACCAATAACTTTCTTTATTCATCTTTTTTTTTTCTCTCTCTCTCTTAACATATTTCAACTTAATTTGAACTTTACTTTTCAAAAATGCTTGTACTTAACAACAAATAAATGTGTTCTTGCAGGTGTTTAGCTTTCCAGAATCTTTTGTCGACGAAGGTAGTTTGGTAAGTTTTCTTTATTGTACATTAACTGTAATTTATACTATCTTGTTGTAATTATGAATTTTACCGAGTAATAAATATCTTAATAATAAAATTACACGTTAATTTAAAGCACAAATGAGCAATAAAATGCAGACATATGTTTCGGGATTGCTTGGAATCCCTTTTTCAATGCGACAGGGAGCTTCTAGATGCAAAACATCCTTCATTTGGATGTTTTGCATCTAGAAGCTCCCTGTCGCATTGAAAAAGGGATTCCAAGCAATCCCGAAACATATGTCTGCATTTTATTGCTCATTTGTGCTTTAAATTAACGTGTAATTATATTATTATTGTTTACTTGCACAAAGTTAAATTATTTTTATAATAAATATCTTATTTGAAAATCCTTCAAGCTGATGTGATTCAAGCCGATTATGGAGCATATAACTAAGAACAATTTAAGGGAAAAAAAAAGAGAAATAAAATTATTTTTAGAAGTTATTTAACTCTTTTCTGAAGGGCAACGGAAATATCCGTGTTTAAATATGCAGCACTTTTGAATTAAGAGAAAATGACAAATTAAACCCCTGCGTAAAGCCGGAAATATTCATATCCCGTCACCCAAGAGCTATATATTTTAAACCTAAGATTTCCATAACCTGTCACCCCTGCGTAAAATAAACATTAATATTATGACTATATTGTATTCACTATGTTGCAACATTTCGACGATTGCTGATGTCGAGATGCTTCACTTAAATATTATTCAAATATCATACATTTTTTGCATCAGTATAAGATAAACACATTTGCGCTAAAATGTGATACGGAAGATAAACAAAGCAACAACATAAACTGGTTTAAAAAATACTGAAAACAGGCTCAGGCTTCAAAGCTAAGATGGATTTTCATTAGTGTAATACAATGAACGCATTAAGGAAAAGCTGTGAGGGAATATGAAAACAAAGCAATATGGTATTTAAACTCCACATGCGCGAACAAATAAAATATTATTTCTACACCTAGGATCTTTTATAAATAGAATTAGATTGACCTTGATTTTTGAGAAACTAGTTGCACATATTTGACGCAATTATAATTTTTTTCGGACTGTATCTCACAGAGGTCTGGAAACCTTTCTTGTTCTTTTCGTTTTATCTACACAATTTTTCTGTCTTTTCTTTTTCTATTCTATGTGCTCTCTACGTATTCTTTTTTCTATGTCCTTTAATCCTGAATATTTAATAACTGGTAATTAAAACATCGTGATATATCCTGTTATCATTTTCACACACAGATTTGATTCACTCATTACAAGATCCTGAAATGTATACCAAACCTTATTGTACTACAAAAGTACAATAAACTTGGGTCGTTTTTTTGAAAAACATTACAAGCAAAACATGTTCATTTCCGTTTTATACTCTATCCAACAAAACTTCAGTGCATCAATCTAACAGTGATTTCTATATGTTTCTGAAAAAATAACTTAAATAGCATTGAAATTCAAAGCGTTATCTCTAACTCTCACTCTATTATATAAAGTTAAAGCTATCAAAATATATCAGGCCCGAATGAAAACAAATTTTTTACTAACACTAGATGGACTTAAATAAACCTGTAGAGGATTTACTTTCTACAAAGAAATAATAGCTTCACTTTTTCTCTTTTCCAAGCTTACGTGATTGATTAAACAATAATAAAATCAGATAAAAAATAAGAGCATATCTTTCTAAGATACTTTTCAAAATAACTCCCACGCAGTGCGGGGAAATAATTAAAACAAAAAGAGGTATGTTTTTCACCATTAATATATACTTTTTTTCTTAGCAGTAATTAATTATTTTTTTTAATTCTGTGGTCATAATTGTTTGCTTTTTTGTGTCACTCTTGCTCCCAAAACCTTTTTCCCCCTAAACTGCTTATCGTATAAATTGTTTTTTTTCCCTCGCGGTTTTTTCTAAGCTTCTTAGCAGGAGGGTGCTCATGTAACATTAGTCATCACACCAAATCTAATTACACTTTTTGTATGCATAAAACAAATTTTCTTCGTATAGTTATTTCCAGCAACGGAGCTTAATTTATATTCATATTCTGTTCGATCATATATTATGCCAATGCCATTCGCGCTTTTTCTTTATAGGTAGTGAGATCATTTTAAATAAAAAAATATTGTGTTTGAAAGCATTTAATGAAGTTTGTTTTTTACAAAACAACTTCAAATGCTATATTTCTCTATGCATTATCAATCGTACTGACGTTAGAAGACATTTCCTGAAACTCTTGCTTATTTTGTTTTCATTTTATTTATTTTTTCATTTAAAATTTTTTAGGAATCGCGCTTTTTAAAAGAACAAAAAAATATATATATATGCAAAAACAATGCAAGGGACGTTATATTTTCCGAAAGCCAGATCTCAAATGCTCATCTAAGTCATAACACAAGTTTTCAAATCGATACTAATAAGTTATGATAGCTGTCAAAGTCGAAAGTTTCTAAATATTTTCTTTTTGCAAAAAGACGGTTTAAGATGTTACAGTTTTATTATTGTATCTTGATTCTTTCCGCCGAATCTCTCGCAACATTTTTTTTTTCTTTCATTAGCGTATGCACAAAATGATAATTATTGCCTTTACTAAATATTTCAAAGAAAAAAATGAATTAAATATGTTACACATTTCTATAATTATACCAGGGCCGCGCTTTCAGAGGGCCAAATGGTCGACTCCAACGCCCCTTGTGTGACGGATTTGTACCGGATACCCCGCTCTGATGTTTAAAGCCACGAAATCATATCCATATTCTTAAACATTCCAAATTTTCTAAATACGTTAACGAGCTTTTAATTTACACATAATTTCAAAACATGCTAATTAAAATAAGAGCCGAATTTGACACGTCGGATTACCAGATCTTTAGTGCAGTGATCAGACACCTGGTGTTTAAATATGGGTTATCCAATGCCCTTTTTCGAGGGGGGGGGATAACAGAACGGGGGCCGGTCAAGAAGGCATAAGACACCCGGTATTCAACACGTTAAATTAGGTTTTTAAAATTCTATTAGCATGCTTTGAAAATTACATGCAAATTAAAGACTTACTACGAACGGAACCTTTGAAAATATAAGTAAATAGAAACTCACGACGAACGGCATCGATCCCCCTAGAAAAAAAGCACCGAAGAATGGCTGCCCGACTGAATTTTAAGTGTCTGGAACCAGATCGGGACACTATCTGAAAGATCCGGATGTTGAATTTCACCCTTTGCCCTAGAGGCTTTTTCGCTTGGACGAACCAGCAACTCGAGATTTAGGCTTTCGGCAGAGAGTTGGAGCAGCCATGTTTTTGAGCTGCTCCGTTCTTCAATAATTTAAAATTGATTATTGAGTAATATGCGTGAATTTACTAACTTACTACATATTTAGGAGCTGTAAATATGCATATATTTTCTAAGTTTCATACATAAAAACCCGATATGTGATACCGGTCCGTCAAACAAGGGACACCGTATATCCGGCACACGGCAAAATCCGTCTCAAAACAAAATCCAGGGTGTGCTACTGTACATGGGTGACTCTCACTAAATATAAAAAAAGTATTGTAAACTCTAAAACTGTACGTTAACATAATTCAATAAAAATAATTTTGCTAATAGCATTATTATTAACATAATGCTTTTTCAGTGGTGCTGACAAACTATGTTTTGTTTTACATTTCAAAATGTCATTTTCCTTCCAGGCATATCATCAACAATGTTTAGAATTAATTGCTAACTTCAGAACACACTTATTTCTTCACACACGCATTTTCTTGAATCTTAAACGATGAACACACTTCGAAAATGTATACATAATGTATGATTTCAAAAGTTTATATACAGTGAGAGACGATAGTGTTTAATATTTCAGGTTAAGCTTCAAAAGTATGACTGGAATGCAGTCTTAATTTGAAAAAAATAGCAATAAATAAAACCCGGAGTCGGAGTCTAGACTTTTTAACTCACTCCAACTCCTCCACTCCAAAATCATCCCGACGGCGACTCCACAGTCCTAAATTACACAGAAAAAAATTCTATTTTTTTTCTTCAATTTATGAAAATATTGTCATAATGTCATATCACATAGTCAAAATAAATGAATAAATGAAGACAAATGCTGAAACTTTGAATGAAAACGCTGGTGTAATTAATAATTTATGTTCAGAAGAGCTTTTGTAAAACATTTTTTGTTACATAACTTCAGAATTAATTATTTTTTAATATCTACCACATCATTATTCACCAATTTAAGGATACATTCACAATGATAATCTAATGCCTATTTCAAAAGCTAATTTACGAAAAATTTTGGAAACCTTTTTTAAAACACTGATATGTTTTCATGAAATATTTAATATTATTTTTCCTGCTGACATAAAAAAGTAAGTTTATGTCTACAGTTATTCCCAGGTTCAGAAAAAATAGTTGAGTATGTTTTTTTACAGGTATAAAAACAAGCTATATTACCAGCAATTGTAGGGAAATGCAAAATTACCAGATTTATACAAATATAATTTCAAAAAGAAAAATACCTCCTTAAGCAATATTTAAAAAAAAAAAAGTTTAAATGATTACAATAAACAAACATTTACAGAAAAAAATGTATTCCCAATCATAAAACGGGGAAAATGTGCTTTACACATATACATTATTATTTATTTATTTTTTTAAGTTAAATCAAATATTTATTTATGTATTTAGAACAGGAGAAAAAGTTTTTTTTCCAACTCAAATTTGGGTTAAATGAATGTTTCCTACAGTCTGCCAACAACAATACTATTTCCTTAGTATTTTAATGAACTAAAAATTGTGCTACTCAGCTATGCAATAGTTTTCTTGCTCGTTTGTTTGCTTATATTTTCAATTAGAAAATTTGGATTTTTTGTACCGTGTTTTATTTGCTACAGTCAATACTTGCCTTATACGTTAAAATGCACAATTCAGAGTTGCTTTAACAAGTAATAATGCTAAAACTACACTAATTATTCGAAACGAGTTCTCTTTGACTTTTTAACATAAAATTACGTATCCTTTTAAAGTTCCAGATATTTAACGGCAATCCTAAATGAAAACTTTTTAAACTTTATAATTACTCCACTTTCGAACACACTATCCTTTTGAGTCGAAGAATTGACGGAATAAACTTTCACTTTATTTTAATCAGTTATGCCACCAACGAGTTTTCTTTTCAGAAATTTTAAAGCAGACTAGACAGACAACAATCCGAAGAACATTTCTATTTGACTTTAATTTTCACAATAAAAATGTCTTACTTTCTACCAACTAACTTTCCCAAATGGGTTTTTGGAAGACAAATTAGATAGAAAGGAAGTGACAAATTTTGAATTCGAAGTCCTTTGGATATAATGACTATCGAAGAATACTCTTTGTTTAATCATCATCTTGCAATTTATTAAATCTGAAGAAAGAAGAATAAACGAATTTGTGTCAAAAATCACTTCTTCCTTTCTGGAATACTTCCAATATGAGTATTTTCTTGTGATTTTAACCTCAATAAAGAGTAGTTCTTATGTTTTAAAATGTGAAAATAATATAATCTTGAATTATATGCAATACCTCTACTATCATTATGTATTCTTTGATACAAATTTGTGTACGAGAGAATATTTTCTATTAAAAAACTTATAAAGCAATATTTCCAAAAAAATCATATTAGTAATATGAATTATAAATAATGATTATACTTTATTGATGACATTGCTCTTAACTTTGATTTAATAATTCATATATCACTCTATTATACTATGTCTATATATATATATATATATATATGTAGATATATACGTATCGAATTTACCGTTTTACATATTTCTTGCGCATATCATTATTAAATCAGTCCTCGTAGTACTGTAGGTTAACTGGTGTCTTGTGACAAACAAAAATGATACTTTTTTTGGCAAGGCTTATTTATTTATTCATCTTTATATCATGAAGGTCTTCGGGGAGAGGCCTCTCATAGAGGCACTGGGCAGAGCATAACGTTGAGAAAAATCAAAACTCTTAATCTTCCTACTTTAGCCGTTTGGATAATTATTGTTGAATTTAGCTAGTGATAGGCTCTGAGCTTCGTAAGTGTTTTCCAAGGTATTTACTCCATCCTTTCTAACACGGATCTTTTTATGCAGGCTCAGAGTTCAACACTAACCACACGGCGAAGCGGTACAAGTCTGTAATATCTTACATCAAGAGCTTGATGAGGGACATTCCGAGCCACGTTTAGAAATATATTGTCACACAACACACACACATTTATATATATATATATATGTATATATATATGTAGGATGCGAGTGCGAAGAGACATTGACAGCAGCGCCATCTGGCGGTAGGGAGCGTAAGCAGTTAGTTTTAAGTAAGACTCCGTTCTGTGTGGACGTAAGCGCTGCGGTGCTCGGATGATGTTGTTGTTCGTAATTGAAGCTGTTCTGTATATAGTTTTGTAAATAGGAAAGTGTAAATATAGTCAGTTTTTTATATCGTTATGGTGAGTAATGATTTTAGAAACCCCTAGACACCCAAGCCAAGAGCCTATATATATATATATATATATATATAGCAAGAGAGAGAGAGAGAGCAGAGAGTCGCAGTGCTTGAACAAACGTATAGCCACACCCGCGCTAGTACTTAACGTTGTAATAGTACTTGGACGTTTTGCAAATATAATGTGAAATTCGGAGATAATAAGCATGCACTGCCTTTTAGATCTAAATTGGGCACTGTATCAATTCGGTCAAATGTCTGTAATAGTCACTGCCTTGGATACATAGCACCACCATGTGGCCCCTAAAAATAAGAAATTCTATTACCTCAGACAGTTTGCATAAATTGCACACAAACAAAATAAAGAAAGAAAGCAACAATAACATAAAATAAAAGAAAACGTGCCTATGTTTAAATTCTACGAAATATATTTTATAATTATATGCAGTAATCAGAAGACGAAGAGCCACCTACATTTTTTAATATGTAGAAATCCTATAACTAAGAGAAATATTTTGCAATGCGATTTTATATATTTAAATTGTTCTGCCCCATGCATGTTATGCTATTGAATGTGGTTAGATAATAGAATAGGTAATAAAAACAAACAAAAAAAAAAAAAACCCCGTTGCATACTGACATAAAAAACTTCTTGAACTATGCATTTCGAAATAATTCCCATTTCTCAAGATTACTGTCATACTATTTCTGAAGTAACTAAAGTTGTTCTGTCTCGTTTTTTGCTTCATAATTTTTACTTTCAGAATAGCGAAAATCATTTTAAGTCGGGTAAATAAAATTAAGTATTTCGAGAGAATATCATTTCCCAAGTTTAATTAAATCAAACATGAGTAAAGATTTCAACATTGCTTTGAAACCACACTGTTAAAACTGGATACTTAAAAATAAGAAAAATGTACTCATTTTTGGGTACTTCACGTTCTTATAATAGCTCCGAGTACTTAACTCTTAAATTTGAGAAATCCACGTTCTCATTTTTTTGAGTACGCTCAGGGGCTCGAATATGAGTATGTATCAAAACACTCATATTTTTGAGTGCATACCTGACTCGAATATGAGTATGTATCAAAACACACTTACTCATATTTTTGAATACATACCGGCTTTACACCGCAATGCAAAACTATACTTACGTTCCTGTCTTATTTTTTTAGGAATCCCTAACATTACATCAACATTAACGGTGCCGCAAATTAAATTTACGGTCACTCGCTAACTGCTGACCATTGGGATTACTCTCTTTATTTTCATCATGGTAATAACATAGCACTTTGTATAACATATTGAATAACATAGGAATAATAACATAATTCAGTAACATATAGTATCATCATAATAATAACAATATACAAAAATCTGTACAAAAATATTGAACATCAAGATTTATATCAATTAAGCTATAAATCTCATGTTCAATTCTAGATTGGCTTTGCATACACATGTGAAACAATATGTCATTTAAGATATACTGCTCAGATGCATATGCAAAGTTACAAAAAAATACGCATTGAAGCATAATAATAAATATAACGTTTCAATGCATATTAAAAACACCCCGTCAGATAGGATTATCCCCGAAATCTCTATTACCCTAACAAATAATTACCCTAACATGGAAAAACCTAACATAAAAAACCTACCTAGTAAAATATCCTAACATGTAAAAACCTTAATTGTAAAATACCCTAACAATATAAAAAAAAGTGAAAAAGTGGGCGAAAATGCAAAAAACGTAAAAGTTCAGGTAATTAGCTCCGTGTCTTCTTCTTGATCATCATTGAGTTTCTAACAAAAAGTACAAATAAACAATATCGAAATAATAGGCTGCTTAAAGGCAGTTCTTAGGGTTAAGATAAAATTAATACTCAATAATAGTCAATACTTCGCATTTTTAATGCAATACTTTATAAAAAAAATAGTAATAACTGAATAAATCATTTAATAGATTCAAAATTAAATTTAGAATGCCTGAAATATAAGCTCACAAATTTAGCATTCAAATATCTGAATAATGTTGAAATACAAAAATTTTAATAACAGATTTTGGGGCAAGTTATATCAGTCAGTAAGCATACATATTACTTATACATGAGCACTTAGAGAAATACTCGTATGTTTGCATTTAAAGGAAATTAACACAATAAAACAGAAACACAAGTGCAAATAGTTCAGTTTTTTATTTTAAAACTTACTTCTTTAATGTAAAAATTATTTTCTGGATATGCAAGGGAAGAAAAAAAAGGAATGGTTGTCACTTATGTTATATGCTGCTTGCTCAGCAAATGCAAAG
Source organism: Octonoba sinensis (assembly GCA_038502835.1). Taxonomy (NCBI): domain Eukaryota; kingdom Metazoa; phylum Arthropoda; class Arachnida; order Araneae; family Uloboridae; genus Octonoba; species Octonoba sinensis. The sequence goes on along the minus strand of CM076598.1, from coordinate 201,260,940 downwards.
TTTTTAAAATATGGAAGTATCAATTACAATCTTGCATGTTCCGTTAAGTAAAAAGATATTGCAAATATGCAAATTATGATAATTTTAGATTATAATAACTTTTCACAAAATTTTAAAAAAAATTATTGAAATATTATTTCTGTTTTGAACAACTGATTTATTAAATTATTATTTAATAGAGTAAAATGCTTTATACCATAAAATTCATCTAGTTATGCCCGAAAAGATTGAAATTTTATAGCTACCTTAATTTAAGTAAACTTATATTTTTATATTTAACGACGGAATTCAATATTCAATTTCATATTGCATATTGCATGTTCGGTTTATTTGAAAAAAAATAATAAATAAAAGATTATTTGAATGTATTCTTAATTATTAATGAAAACAAATATTACTACATATTGCTTAGTCCACAGACAAGAAAAGTTTGTTAATTTATTATTGTTAATGGATTCAAGTTTTTCCAGTCAACTACTTACATGAAACACAAAAAAAAAATTATAAATATAGAAGAAATGATGAGAAACTGTTTCTGAAATTCACAAGCAAAACACGTGCAAAAGATATTAGCTAAGAATTAGGCAATGGAATTTGATTAAATAACGATTATTTGCATAATAAAAAGTAAAATGATATTTCTTACTTTCAAAGTTACTGTAGAATTCCATCATTTTCAATTCTTCCAGCTTTTTCTTGACCGAACTCCATTATTTTCAACCAAAACAAAACTTCCACCAGCCGCGGAACAAGAATGAGACGTTTAGGTTAGTTAGTACGCATTTCTTCAAAATCACCGGCGTATTCTTGCGCGCGACTTAACACATTTGCTCAAGATATAGTTCGTAATTTTGAAGAGTGAAAACTTGTATATTCTGCACGTTAAAAGGTTCATAATAGTATACTCATTCACTAAATAATTTCTTTTGCTATTCTTAATATGCGATTAGAATAACAAGTGATTATATTTATATCTACCCACAAGCTCATTCTTAAATCAGAATCATCACTTGTATTTGAACGCTTAATGTTCTCGTTTTTGAGTTTATTTTACTTAGAAAAAAACAAGTACATGGAAATACTTATTTTTAAGTAGATTTTTTTTAACAGTGCAAAGAGAATTCTGAATGTTGCCATTGTGCACAGCATTAAAGAGAGAAAAAAAAAACAAGCTTTAGGTAACAACAAAATTAAAGATGTGCTTACAAATATTAATAGCGTATTTATTTTTAATTAAAGTGAATAAGAAAACTGAACAGTCATTTTCTGAAACAAGATCACTGAAAGTCTGATAAGAAAGTTTTTTTTTTTTCCTCTTTCATTTAAGTTTACATTAATAAAATATTCCATTTCTAAAGATAACTTTGTTGATGTATCTAAAGTAAGTAACCTGTTATCATTTACTCTGACTCGCAATGATGTAAAATTTTGTATCACTTTTATTATTCACCAACAAATTATGTGATACGGATATCAGAATTTACTTTCATTACTTTTCGCCAATTAAATCATTTCCCAGCAAAATGTAGAGCAGTTAATAATTTGTTATTTCATAGAAATATATTAAACTCATTTCATTTTATGGCTAGAAAAATAACCGCTTTTTTTTTTCTTTTTTGCTACGCTACTATGTTTTGAATTAATAAGATTGAAGCGTGGAAGTGACGTTTTAATTAACTTTCGTCTCCTTCTTTGCTTAATCAAATAAACTAGTTTTTGAAAGTGAAATAAAAAAGTGTCGTTATTTTGCATTTAAAATTTATTGCTTTCTTTAGAGCTATATGAGGTTTTTTGAATATGATAAAATGCAGTATTACTTAGTTTCCCTATGTAATAAATGTAACATAAGGTAAATGCGCTACTATTTACTTTAATTTTAATAATAAAAACCATTTTAAAACATACTAAACACTTTATTTATGCAATGAAATTAAAGTTAAACTACAGTAAAATCTGTAAAGTTGACCAGCTGTCTAAGTTGACCATTTTTGTCAGGAGCCTTTCACCCTCTATGAGTTGACCACCTATCGAAGTTGACCACTACTAAAGTGCTGCACCGCACGTGGTCAACTTACACAGATTTCACTGTACTTGCTTTGTTTTGCTATTTTACCATTTTTGCGATAAATTCAGCAACATAATATTAAAAATACAATACATTATTTCATATTGATTTAATGATTTGATATAAAATTCTATAATTTTCAGTTTAGAAATGTTAGCTATTTTCCTATATGAATGTATGAGGTTTTCTTTTTTGCTTCACACACCCTGATTTCATTTTTTGGTTTTTCTTTATTTTATAAATTATATAAAATTACATCATAAATTAAAAATATTCCTACTTTGTGCTAGCATGTTGAAATGAGAAATTGTTAGTTTTAGAACATTAAGTAATAATGCAGTTGTGCGTATATAAGTCTTATACAAAATATGGTATTTTAAATATTACGCTGTATTTTTCTTTTAGGAAAAGAACTGATTAAAATATATGCAATAAATGATCCGAATAAAATATTAAAAAAAAATAATTTTAAATGTCTTGCACGGTAAAGAAATGACTTTTATGCACTTAATGCAATTCAACTGCATGTAATGATGACTGTTGAGATATTGAATTTTGTCAATGTTTTTCTTTCTTTCCTGGAGCAATTATTAAGAAAGTTTGACTTGGAAAATTTCTTTTTTTATGGTGATTCTCTAATTTTGCTTGGTTGAGCATTAACACATGAGACAAAAATTGCTTAATTGACCAATGAAAAAATAACCAATTAAATCTGAATTTTATGCAATTTAAAATATTGAACACCATTAGTTTTTCTCAAAGAAGTATAGTATATGTATTCTCAAAATATTAAACTAGTTACAAAACACTCTGCTGCAAATCAGCCTTGAGAGGCAAAACGTGCTAAAATTCATCGAGTGAAAGTAAATATTTAAACACAATAAGGCTCTGAAAAATGTTACAACGCTTAATGATTAGAATAAGAGAAAAAAACACATTTCCCATGTTTTACGAATTTCTTTTTTAGAATGTGTGAGCATTTTATTTCATTATTTTCAAGCAAGAGTGAAAACCCCTTGGGATCCAACGCAAGACAGTAAGCTCTAATAGGAGGATCTGAAAGAAGTTTTCCATATTCATGAGGCATTATATTAATTAAAAGGCTCATCGCTTTTGTTTAAATTATAAGAGTAAGTGCACTTAAATGTCGCTACTTGGCATTAATAAAATAAACGAGTGCTAAAAAGATTTAGGGAAATGTAATAAATGTTCCTAAGGAGCTTTCCAGAGAAACTATCAATCAGTAATACACTGTGATTAAAGTAATGAAATTACTTAAAAAAGCCAAGTTAAAGAGTATTTGTTCAGTTGTAAATGAATTGAATCTTTGAAATTATTTAAGAGCACTCATTTTCCGGATGGAATTAAGAATATGTAATGGACAGGTGCATATGTTAAACTTTATGAAAAATATATTTAAAGGAATTACTGAAATATGTGTACGAGAACAAACGTTATAAAAAATAATAAAGAAGAGAAAATGTTAAATTCGTAAAATACATTTGTAAGGTTTCTTATAGAAAGTCTTTGGTGCATTGAACAGAGACATAACCCAAATATTCTATTTTTTTAATTTACAGCATTTTATAAGTTTCCTGTTTTTTTTCTTGCAAACGTGTTTCTGGTGAATAAACATCTATACAAGCGATGTCATAGTTTTAATCAATATAACTTTGAATGTTGTTTTACTTTTGTAACAGTTAAAAGATACTGATATAGGCGTTTCAAATAAAAACATTTTGATGAAATGTTGTATTTACATAATTAATACTGTGGAATAATACACTATTTCCATCACGTGTTATTAAAATAAATATGTTTAAGATATACTGCACATAATATAGTGTATAAATATTTGTAACGACAAAAATGATTCTGTACTTATTAGTATCCGACTACATTGTACTACACAGTTAAAAATTTCCGTAACGAAATAGTAAAATAACCATTTATTTGATTGTTATTTTACCATATTTAACTACAACAGCTGAATAACCATTAAAAAGATGGTACTCAAACCGCTGATTGCGAAAAAAATCGTTTATTCTCTGTTTATCCTAAAGAACGTTTAACTAACCGTAATTTTCAAGCGCTCAATAAGAATCGGGCATCCATCTTGATTGCGAAACCTTACCGGGATCGTACGTTGTTGTTAAAATATGAATAAAGATTTATCAGTTAAAATCTGCATGTGTATATAAAAAAAGAAGATAAAAAAAGTGGCTTAAGCAGTGGATACTAAATAGAAACACATAAACACGTAAATCAAAAATTGGAGCCATCGGATTTCCGAACTGTTTGCGAATGAGCGAGCCCATAATTTGAGCTGCTGAAGCTTGTTTGTATTTTAATTTTTGCAGCAAATAAAATGATTTTCGTCAATATACAGTAAATTTAGACTAAAAATGACTTTGGATCCAATCAAAAACTGAAATCTCAATTTTAATGAAGTTTTCCTGTTGAAAAGGAAGATTTATTGATAAATTAACGACTGCTTTGTGTGGTTCCGATGGCCGAGTGATTAGCGAGCAACGCTGGTGTGGCAAACAACCGGGTTCGATTCCCGCAAGCTGCGTACCGTTTCTACGCCTCGAAGATTCCGCGCCTCTAAATGGTTCAAAAACGCTGAAACTTTTGTTTTGAAACCATTTTTAAATGGTTATAAAACCGTAAACTTTTGTATTTACGGCTTTTTAACCAAGCTGATTGGAAATGGTTAGGTCCCGTAAAGATAGAAAAATGTTCCAAACCGTAAATTTAACGGTGAATTAGATGGACAGACTGCTGCCGGTCATTTAACCGTAATTTCATGTTGAAATTTCTAACAGTGTAAACCATCTTGTTTGAAATAATTTAATTTCTCATTTGGGCGTACAGAGTTGATTTTCTACAAATAATTAATGGACAAACCATCAGGTAGAAAATAAATCCTAGCAAGGAAAAAAGCTTTTTAGGGGAACCAGGAACAAACTTAACTTCTAGACTAATTTAGATCAATTATAAGTTGACTTAACCCTCTCATGCATGAAAGCCTCATATGAGATAAACATACATTTTTGCTGCAAATTTTCATGCAGATTCGTTTTTGTGCTGCAATTTGCATGTCGTCCTCATCTAGACACTCGAAACAGTTCTTGGAAACCACAAAATGTTTCATAGGGTATTCAAGATTGCTAAAATATTAAGGTATCTTTGGGAGTACATGGAGGATTCAAGAAAGAAGAGAAAAATCTTAGTTTCAAATCAAATTCTGTTTAGTTATTTTGAAGCGTGTTTTAGACTACTGGGAAGTCACATTATTTTACAGCTTCTTATTCCTTACAAATGAAGTTTGCATACACTGTTAAAACTGGATACTTAAAAATAAGAAAAATGTACTCATTTTTGAGTACTTCACGTTCTTATGATAGCTCCGAGTACTTAACTCTTATATTTGAGAAATCCACGTTCTCATTTTTTTGAGTACGCTCAGGGGCTCGAATATGAGTATGTATCAAAACACACTCATATTTTTGAGTGCATACCTGACTCGAATATGAGTATGTATCAAAACACACTTACTCATTTTTTGAGTACATACCGGCTTTACACCGCAATGCAAAACTATACTTACGTTCCTGTCTTATTTTTTTAGGAATCCCTAAAAGTCAACATTAACGGTGCCGCAAATTAAATTTACGGTCACTCGCTAACTGCTGACCATTGGGATTACTCTCTTTATTTTCATCATGGTAATAACATAGCACTTTGTATAACATATTGAATAACATAGGAATAATAACATAATTCAGTAACATATAGTATCATCATAATAATAACAATATACAAAAATCTGTACAAAAATATTGAACATCAAGATTTATATCAATTAAGCTATAAATCTCATGTTCAATTATAGATTGGCTTTGCATACACATGTGAAACAATATGTCATTTAAGATATACTGCTCAAATGCATATGCAAAGTTACAAAAAAAATACGCATTGAAGCATAATAATAAATATAACGTTTCAATGCATATTAAAAACACCCCGTCGGATAGGATTATCCCCGAAATCTCTATTACCCTAACAAATAATTACCCTAACATGGAAAAACCTAACATAAAAAACCTACCTAGTAAAATATCCTAACATGTAAAAACCTAAATTGTAAAATACCCTAACAATATAAAAAAAAGTGAAAAATTGGGCGAAAATGCAAAAAACGTAAAAGTTCAGGTAATTAGCTCCGTGTCTTCTTCTTGATCATCATTGAGTTTCTAACAAAAAGTACAAATAAACAATATCGAAATAATAGGCTGCTTAAAGGAAGTTCTTAGGGTTAAGATAAAATTAATACTCAATAATAGTCAATACTTCGCATTTTTAATACAATACTTTATAAAAAAATTAGTAATAACTGAATAAATCATTTAATAGATTAAAAATTAAATTTAGAATGCCTGAAATATAAGCTCACAAATTTAGCATTCAAATATCTGAATAATGTTGAAATACAAAAATTTTAATAACAGATTTTGGGGCAAGTTATATCAGTCAGTAAGCATACATATTACTTATACATGAGCACTTAGAGAAATACTCGTATGTTTGCATCCAAAGGAAATTAACACAATAAAACAGATTACACTAGTGCAAATAGTTCAGTTTTTATTTTAAAACTTCTTTAATGCAAAAATTATTTTCCGGATATGCAAGGGAAGAAAAAAAATGAATGGTTGGCACTTACGTTATATGCTGCTCAGCAAATGCAAAGTTTTTAAAATATGGAAGTATCAATTACAACCTTGCATGTTCCGTAAAGTACAAAAGATGTTGCAAATATGCAAATTATGCTAATTTTAGATTATAATAATTTTTCACATAATTTAAAAAATTATTGGAATATTATTTCTGTTTTGAACAACTGATTTAATAAATTATTATTTAATAGAGTAAAATGCTTTATACCACAAAATTCATCTAGTTATGCCCGAGAAGATTGAAATTTTATAGCTACTTTAATTTAAGTAAACTTATCTTTTTATATTTAACGACGGAATTCAATATTTAATTTCATATTGCATATTGCATGTTCGGTTTTTTTGAAAAAAAAAATAAATAAAAGATTATTTGAATGTATTCTTAATTATTAATGAAAACAAATATTACTACATATTGCTTAGTCCACAGACAAGAAAAGTTTGTTAATGGATTCAAGTTTTTCCAGTCAATTCTACTTACATGAAACACAAAAAAAATTATAAATATAGAAGAAATGATGAGAAACTGTTTCTGAAATTCACAAGCAAAACACGGGCAAAAGATATTAGCTAAGAATTAGGCAATGAAATTTGATTAAATAACGATTATTTGCATAAAAAGTAAAATTATATTTCTTACTTTCAAAGTTACTGTAGAATTCCTTCATTTTCAATTCTTCCAGCTTTTTCTTGACCGAACTCCATTATTTTCAACCAAAACAAAGTTTCCACCAGCCGCGGAATAAGAATGAGACGTTTAGGTTAGTTAGTACGCATTTCTTCAAAATCACCGGCGTATTCTTGCGCGCGACTTAACACATTTGCTCAAGATATAGTTCGTAATTTCGAAGAGTGAAAATTTGTATGTTCTGCTCGTTAAAAGGTTCATAATAGTATACTCATTCACTAAATAATTTCTTTTGCTATTTTTAATATGCGATTAGAATAACAAGTGATTATATTTATATCTACCCACAAGCTCATTCTTAAATCAGAATCATCACTTGTATTTGAACGCTTAATGTTCTCGTTTTTGAGTTTATTTTACTTAGAAAAAAACAAGTACATGGAAGTACTTATTTTTAAGTAGATTTTTTTTAACAGTGTATTCAATTTTGCCATGTTTATTATTGTATTGAATAAATTTGACAAAAAAACATAAAACGTCTTCATAAAATAACACGAACTTTTGACGATACAGAACAAAATTTCTAAAAATAAATTATTACACAACAATCATGAGAGATTAGTTTGCGGTATATGAAGTTTTGTTTATAACACAAATAAATAAATGCATGCACGCGAGGGTTAAGTTATACTGTAATAACAAATATGATTAATCTAGAATTTTAAAATCTCGTGCCACAGGGATGGAAATGGGATTTCTTTTACCTACATTTTATTGGAATAATACATGCCAATAATACCATTACCAAAAAAGCTCTGCTTTGAAATCAAAATAAGAAAGTGTTTGTATAAGTTTAACACATTTTGTACAGAAAATGGCTATCGTTTTACATTTTAACTAATATATGTGCTATCACGTATAATGGCCTTTTGTAATTACAAATCTTTAGTGCTCAACGAATAATACTTACATTTAACTTGTATTATTTTACATTCGATAATTTTAATTGTCTCATATGATCCTTCATATCCCGTATTTGAAGGCTCAACTGTTGACTTTTGCTCTTTAGCATTATTTACAAATGTCATTCATTTTCTGCAATACCTGCTGCGCATGCATATTTGTAAAAAGTAAGGGCGACTAAACAAAATGTTCATCCGAATTAAAAGCCTGAAAGGGGATGTATAATTTCTGCAAAATTTCAAAGCAACTATAAACATCAAACTTGCAACCATTATCTGAGTAAGTTGGAGCTTTCACATGCAACCGCCTCATCAGCATTTATGGCGGTGCTAGATGTAGCAGAAAGAGAATGAGTGCAATTAAATCATAATTACATTCATAAAACTCAGCCCATCAATTCAATTGAAAGACTTCCTAAATTAGGAGCGAATTGTTCATAATGCGTTTACGTTTCGCGGTTGCTTGGGTTTGTGTCTTGTAAGAGAAGATAAATAGAAATTTTGTGGAGAAGGAAGGATGATATTTAGTCTTATTTGTCAAGCATAATCAGCTGTAAAAATAAATCAAACATAAATAAGACGACACATAACGTATTTTTACATTTAATGTACACAGTTGGGATATATGACTTTGACCAACCATATTATTTATACAGTGGGCTACGATATTTACTAACCACATATTCACTTCACACTCTAATTGCTTTATGTTTAACCCACTGCCTACCTCACATACTTCAATTACAAATATACACATTTTAACGATATATATTTTTTTCCGACATCACATGCGTCCTAAATTACATGTACAGTGAAAGCAGTGTAAGTTGACCACTTGCGGTGCTGCACTTTAGCGGTCAACTTACAGATTGCGAGGTAGAGGGTGAAGGGCTAATTCCGTTCCTGACAAAAGTGGTCAACTTTACAGGTTTTACTGTTTACGACAGGAAAAATAATTGTCATTTTTGAGGAATTTATAAAATGGTTCAATCTTCATGTTTTTCAATTTCATATTTTTATCATTTCCAGATATAACAAAACGATTTTCATCAGGCAAATAAATTGTATAAGCCTTTGATGTATCCGACCATCAAAATCCTCTGATGTGTCCAAATAACCAACAAAAATACCTTTTTTTTAGACCTAGGAGAAAATTTATTAATAGGTTTGTTATCAAGAACACAGGATACACAACCAAATATTTTAAAATAACTTACATTAGGTACAACCTTGAACCAAAGTTCATATGGTGTTTTACCATTCAGAGCTTTTGTGGAGAGTCTATTACGAATATAATTTGCAGTATTTACAGCTTCAGCCCACATATTTAATGTCAATTTTGATTGACTTAATAAACAACGTGACATTTCTACCAACGTGGGATTCTTGCGTTCTGCAACTCCGTTTTGCTGCGGACTGTAAGGAGCAGTAACTCTACGTTGTATGTCATTCTCTCTTAGAAAATCATCAAAGGCTTCATTAATAGACTAACCCCCTCCGTCACTCATTAAACATTTTATCTTAGCACCAGTTTGATTTTCCAATAATGTTTTAACCTCTTTAAACGCATCAAGTGCTTCACTTTTACACTTTAAAAATCTTACCACAGTATCAATAAATGTAATGACATATTTTGAGTTACCATATGAGGGACATTTCATCGGGCCCCACAAATCAGAATGAATTATTTGCAAAACATTTGATTTAAGTTCAGAATGTTTTGGAAATGGAGCATGAGTAAGTTTATTTCCAACACACACTTTACAGTTAAACTTAGAATTATACTTCACCTTTGTAACATTAATACCTTTTACATAACCATTTTTGGAGGAACTTAAGATATCATCAATATTTACATGACAAAAACGAGCATGCGTTTTTTCCAAAGTAACATTTGTCGTATTTATATTACATGATTCACTAGCGGTAAATACCTCATTATCATTATTCGATGAAAATTCATCAAAGATGAAATAAATTCCCATTTCGCTGTGCTTTCAATACCATCTTAGTTTTACCATTAATAATACTTGCATGATCAGAAAAGAAACTTACTCTATAACCCTTATCAATAATTTTAGTTACACTCAAAAGATTAGTACGTAAATCAGGAACATATAAACAAGCATAAACATTAATATTTTGCATATTTCCATTTACAATAGCAGAAATTGAAACCGCTCCAGTACCAAGCACCTTAGCAGATGTACTGTTCGCTAAATTAATTTCACGAACAGCAGTTTCTGATAAATCCAAAAATTGTGATGCATCATTGCAAAGATGTATTTTTTTTTTTTTTTAGTGCACCCACACACACACACACACACTATCCAAAGCCCACTTCCTTTAAATTCCTCACTGGCCAAAAACGCTGAAGAATAAATGTCGGTAAATACTCCAGAATTAACTTTATTGCCATCAGAATTACAATTTTTAGGGTATTTAGCATACTGTGAAATTTTATGTCCTAACTGATGACAAAAATGGCAGCGAATCTTATTTCTGTCAAAGTTTTTATTCTTATTAAAATACTTCGTATTCATATTGTTCATAGCTGGAAATCGGTTGTTTATTCTAGTTGTATAATCCCGCAATCTTTGTGCAGTATTATAGTCCGTATTTTTTATGTAAATTAGAAGCAACAAATGCTTTGCTTTCTTTTTCACGCCTAGATTGTCTGGGACTTTTGATGGCGCCACGGGAAAAAGTTGCTTTTCGCGCTTCCCATTCTTCACGAATTTTCACTTTCAGTTGTGCAATATCAGGCAGATCATTTTTTGTTTCGATAGCAATTCGAAAGCTCTCAAAAGAAAACGGAAGGCTATATAGCAGAATAATGGATAACAGGTCGTCATCAATGCAAATATGCAATTCTGCTAACTTGTCTACAATGTCGGTAAATTTTCGTAAGTGCTGATAACAGTCATTTGATGAGTCATTCATTTTCAACTGCATCAGTGATTTTAATAAGGTTGCCTTCCTTGCAGGGCCTCTTGAAGCGTAGACATTCTGAAGTTTCTTCCATACGTCAGATGACGTCGCGCATCTTTTTATCTGTTTTAACTCAGAAGGCGCAATGCATAAAATTATATCTGACTTGGCCTTTTCATCAAAGATTTTCCATTCTCGATACTTCTCCAACGATGCAGCTTCTGTGCTGTTAGCTTCCGGCGGCTTAATATTTTAACTGACGTAATTCCAAGCATCATTTTTGACAAGTAAAGCTTTAACTTGAATTTTCCAAGTCTCAAAATTGTTTCCGTTCAAAAATTTGATTCGCATATTCGACGCCGCCATTTTCTTTGTTTCGTCATTTCCTCGTTAATCATTTAACTTAATTTCTGGAATCAGTGACCTAATAGCATAATCATGTTGTTTTCCATAGGTAGCAGAGTAGAGCATGCTGCAGTTTCAAGATTAAGATTTTATTAAAACGATTAACAAGACGAAACGCACACATACAAAATAGATAAAAAGAATATTATATTAATTTTCCATCTCACTTCCATCAAGTCCACGCGCCTTCTGCGCAGTTTCTACAATGTTCCAATAGGCGGCGCTGATTACGTCACAAATTGCGTAATGGGTTGCGAGTGACATTGAATTATTCTCTAACAAAAACAGTGGAATTAAAAAGAAGTTCTCTGATTGAGGGTATGTAAAAAAATGTTTTCAAAATGGTGTGAAAACTGACCATCAGCAGGAAATGGGTAAACGGAAAAAAAGTATTTTTCATTCATGTTTAACTTTAACTGCACTACTGTTTCTGAAAAAGCATTATTTTGATGGAGAAATTCAATTTAGGCGAAACTTGCTAAAAATGCATAAGATGTGAGCACATGTTAATGAATAGAATTACAAAGTAGTCACGGATAAGTGGACATAGAATCAACCTTTAAACTCCCAACTGATCCGCGTATAACAAGAAGTTCCGTCTAGAACTATACGAACCTAATTTTCCGTGCATAGCAACATCAAATTTTTAATACAGCTATCTATACCTGTGTCTCATTTAGCATTAGTTCTTTATTACTTCAAATATACACATTTCAACTGTTAATACTTATTCATGAACACATTCCCTTCCTTCGTTCTTTCACTCATTCGTTTATTTGTGAATTCATTCGGAACTATGCATAAATCTAGATCAAAACATTTCATGCGAAAACAGGCTCATTTAGTTCTGGATGAACTTCGTATCTGTACAAATTCCAAGACATATGCACCTTCCAATAAAGTATTTTCCAAGTTAATCCGTCTGTTTTGATCAGTGTTAAAAAAATATTCAAATTTCCTCGAATTCGCTATTGCTATTCTTCAACTTGTCGAGAACTTCTTCCAATAAGCTTGTTCAAAGGAACTCAAAGTATATTATGCCAAGGGTTCACATAAATTGCTTCATCCCCCCCCCCTAAGTGATTATGTTAATAATTTTTGAACTGTTCAAAATTGAACAAAATCAAAAATAAAATAAAGAAATCATATGTCGTCCCCGAGATCTTTCTAATGCACAAAAAAATCTTTTAAATCGGGCAATTCCATCAAAAATGGTTAAAAGGGGACAGACACTTTCCTATCCCAAAACCCTACTTTATTTTCTTTTTCTTTTTTTTTTCAAACCTTTATTTAATTACGTAGCATATTTTTGACTTTTTAGTTTACTATATTTTCACGATACAATAAGCCTTCTTTCATACTTTTTCCTTTTTTTTTTACCTTTACTGGAAAGTAGGCTAACAAGCGCTGTAAAGATTCGACGAAATGTTTGTATCGCCGTTTGACTGTTGTGATAAATTACTAGTGAGCAATTACATTTTAAACGAACAAAATCAAAATGTAGTAAACACTATAAACGAATATGAAATTACATCCAGTAAAGAAAAACATTTTTTGTTTTAGAAACTTGAACTTATTTTTTTAATAATAGTCCAACCATACTAATACATATTTTTCATTTAATTTACTTCATCTTCTCTTAGATGATAATTTGAAGCAAAAAATAATGCATCGTTATTCTTTAATTAAAAGTGCAGTAATTAATAGGTCTCGAAACTCATATTAACGAGTGTTAAATAAGTAGCGAAAAACCCTATTAAAGCTTCCAAACATGATATGAAGTAGAAAAAAATTCAAAAAATACAAATTAATTTAATGATAGCTCTTTTCAGGTGTTTAGTGTGACAGCTATCAGCAATGAAAGTGCAAGCTTTTACTCTCTCCATACTTGCTAAAATTTAACTTTAACTCGGGAAAATAAAACATAAATATCCAAGCATCGTAAAACTCGCTTCTGCAAGACGCTGTCATTAATGAAAATTTATAAGCGTCTTAAAAGTGGGAGAATATATTTTTCAAAGAAACTCAAATTAAAAAATAATAAAAAGGAAACATCTTAAAGCGCTGGTTTACCATTGAAATCATTTTAATAGTTTTTTTTTATATGAAGTATTTTTATTAAGATCATCCGCATCTTTTGTTTAAATTTATTCATTCCTCAAATTCATACGGTGTTTTTAGCTACGCCTGTTGACATAAAATTATATTTTAAGTATAATTTTATTCTGAAGTATCAAGTTTTAATTCAATTATTTTATTATCTCTTAACTGCATTTTTTTTTTTGAAAACTAACGTTTAGAGTATGTGGTAAAGATACATGGAAGATCATAAATGATACATTATGTTCTTCAATAATAATATTTAAAAATAGATAAAGAAATAAGCTATTTTTTCCAGACATTGAGTGTTTAACAATCAAGGAATATTTACAATAATGTCTAATCGTATTGTTTAAAATGTACGTAAAATGTATTTTTAGTGTTTAGTACATACTATACCGCAGCACAGATTTATATTTTTGAAATTAACGATGGTGTCTACGGTAGGTAGTCTCCGAATGCTTTATCGAGACAAAAAACATAAAATTAATTATATTTTATTGCATCTCAGTCGGTACATTTTGCACGCAGAACAAGCGTACACAAAAACTACCCTGTACTTAACATTCAATTAACTAAGATCACTCATACTTTAACATTTTTAACATCTCACAGACAGCTATTATTCTCAGTGATCTTGCTACAGCAATAGTTCAATCCTAATGCATTAAGAAAACCCTTCACATAATCCGGTATACGGGAAAAAATGAGAAAATGAGTATTTTTAATTCACCCAAATTAAAAAATTTAGGCTTATTAAGTTTACAGACAGCTATTATTATTATCCGTGATCTTGCTATAGCAATAGTTCAATCCTAATGCATCAGGAAAACCCTTCAGATAAAAATTAAAAAATTAGTATTTTTAATTTACCCAAATTTAAACATTTTATGCATTAATTACTCAGAAAACGTACTTGTAAAATACTTATTCTATTAAATTTACAAAAATCACAAAATATCAAAAAACGAATTTAATCGCATTGGCTTTTAAGCGCCTAATTAAAGCCTTAAGCAATTTGTTAATGGCTTTAATTCCATATGTCTGGTATGTCAACCATTTTCTAATGAATTCGCATATTTTAATGGCAATTACGTATTGAGCGTAAAGTTATATAAACCTTGTGATTGAATTTATTCTGCTGCATTGGAAATACTCGACGTAAGGGAAGTCGAGACTAGTTAAGATTTAACTTTGGAAAGTTTTAATCGAGATAAATGTTAAAAAGCATTCAGGTATAGGGTCAGTGGGGTAAAATGGTTAAAAAATCCACGTTTTTCAACTTTCTTGACCAATAAATATAACAATTTGTCAAAACCTTCAGAATTTTTGCTTGTTACTTTACATTACATTATTAAAGAACAGATTGCAATAAATTTTGAGCAGAAAAAAGTTAATTAAAACAATTTTATGACGCCTTCTTTTTGGGATGTAGGTATGACCACTTTACCCCATGAGGTGGGGTAAAGTGAGTAGTGCATAGGGTAAAGTGGTGGATAATTGAAAAAAAAAAAAAAACGATATAACAGTATTAATAACCATAATAATTCAAAATACTCAACAAAGGTTCATTTTAGAACGAAACCAACTTATTTTCCTCAACTGAATTTATTTAGGTCCTATATTATAGTCAAAAGTTAGCCTCATCTTCGTTACGTCTCGTAAGGTACTTCAGTCTCTTCAGATGCTTCATATATGGTCTTAAAACGAAGTTATGTACCAAAACATGTTAGGATACATAATAGTAAGTATTCTTGGGTTTTAATCCCTAAATATTAGATTTTATGAATGTCCTTTAACTCAATACATATAATAAAGCATAAAGATAAAATTCAAAATTTTCCGTAAAAACTTAAAATAGCTTTTAATTGACGACTAAATTAGTTAAATAACATATTAAGAACAAATTGCTAATAAGAGAGTTCAGGATAATTATAGCTTATTAAAAATCAATGGGTGAAAAATGCATATTTTAACCTAACTATTTTTAATTATCTCTCTCTTTTATGTATTGTCACTGCTAGTTCTGAACATTTACAGCTTAATAATACTTATAATAAGTTTGTTTATAAATGAATCATTGATACCTGAAAATTCTTTTATTAAAAGTGCTTCTAAAAAGCATTTCAATACTAAACACACTATTGTAAGAAGACTGTATTATAATAATTTCAATCTCTATTGCATTTGATCTGTGTTGTGTTAGTTCCGGTTTACTAAAAAGTAAATTAAAAAATAATAATACAGTATTAGTGAAATTAAAGTGTAACTAACATCTGCCTCGTGGCTTAATTTCTAACAAAAGAAGTGCGAATACTGTAGTCTTCAAAATTTATTTTCTTGCGTAAATAGCCTGAATTCCCTCAAATAGGTAAAAATTGAAAATAAATATGGAAACTGAGCTACTGTGCATTCCTATGCAAGTTAATCCCTGGTCTACCGCATAAATTAACCTAAAGTAATTTTAGAGCGTCGGTGCATGTTAAACCTAATACTATGACCACTTTACCCCATCTTACTTAAACTACGGTAAAATAATATATAAACTAAATACAGCTTCACGGTTAGTGAGGAAGTACTTTTGAGATCAGTGCAAAACTACCTGCACAGTCTATTTGCTGCAAATTCTTTAAAACAAAATATTAGAGAGAAGTTAAAAGAGCCGTTTCAATTACTAAGTGCTGTATAAGCAAACAAATCGAGTGTTTTCTCCACCTAAAGAGTTGCTATTAATATAATTTTGTATGAAAATTTAATTTTTAATTATTAAAAGCTAGAATAAAAAAAATAAAACATT
The DNA here is from genome assembly GCA_038502835.1 of Octonoba sinensis. Classification (NCBI taxonomy): domain Eukaryota; kingdom Metazoa; phylum Arthropoda; class Arachnida; order Araneae; family Uloboridae; genus Octonoba; species Octonoba sinensis. The sequence continues at coordinate 201,244,307 of CM076598.1, read as the reverse complement.
TCCTTTATTTATTTCAAAGCTATTTTTTTTATTTGCTGCATGTCCACTTTACCCCATTGACCACTTTACCCCACCTGACCCTACAGTTTTGAAACTTGTGTAAATCTGACAAGAGTTATCCAATTCAGGTGAAGCAATGTTATTTTTTGACTCGATTTTCTTATTATTTTGCGTTTACGCATTATAAATGCGTCCATCGGCATAATTTGCTATAAATGGATTTAATCCTGATGTATGATCAACTTCGAGCTCACTTTACAAATGATTACCTTAACGAGAAATCCTAACGACTTCCACTGATTTCGTACTCGCAAGATTATTTGACTTCGTCGCTCCAGTTCATTTCTAGCGATGAGATGTGTATCCAAATATTTTTTAAAAAGGTTAACAGGTAAAAACAATGATTATAACTAACTACAAAAAGTTTTAACTTAAACATTCAAACAGCAAACATAACGTTCTTTTAGATACAATCTTTCTCAACAGCTTGAAATATAATCTATGGCACGTAACTCTTAAAACCCCTTAAGTCATACCTACTTTGTAAGAAGTTAACCTCTTTCACAAATACTGCCGACCTAAGTTGCGTAAACAGTTAAAGGAATGATCCAAAGTTAATACAAATTAAAACTCTAAATCGCGGTGACATTTGATAACTATACTATTGTTAGTCGAAATAATAAATTCATTTTACTAATTTGTTTCGACGACATTTCAGTTTGCGAAGTTAATATTAATATAAAGTTATCTGTAGTCCCTTCATAATTTCTCGACCTTACATGTTTCAATTAAAGAATATCAGAGAAACTTGGCTTTTTATTTAACTTAAAATCATACTGAGTAATCTGAAATTACACATACATTTCGTCAGAGATGAAAAAGAATATTTCATGTACTAAGTTTAAAATAAAGAAAAAAGAATAACAAACCACCTATATTTTTCGAAATTTGCTTCAACATTGCAAACAAAAAGGTTGTAGAAATCCTGCGTATGCTAAATTTACTTCATGACTTATTTTGCTGCGAGTAGAATTGAAAATCTCAAAGCCCGCTAGTTTCTGCAAAGAATTTCAGATGTAGTACTAACATCGTCCCACCACTATGCCTTTTCTCTTCTGATACGCAAATCTCTTGAAAGTAGCATGAAAAAGAACAAAATAAATAAAATGGAAGAATACTCTAAGTTGCATCCAATAGTACTTTTCTATTGATTTTGCAAATAAAAACAGAATCCCAAGTAGCGTAGTTTTGAATTTGAGGAGTGGGGTACATCAACAAAGTCGGAAGTGGAATTTTAAAAAGTATAATTCTGTGTATTTCATTCCTTGTTTCGTCGGAATACGGATATATCTTTATAAATGCGTCGTGAATTTTTTCAAACCTTTGTATATCCCGAAATTGTATGTCTAAAATTTTAGGGTAAATATCGGTGCTCTAAACACATCTACTCTCTTTACACACCAACACAAACACATATAATTATATGCATATATATATATGTGTGTGTGTGTGTGTCAGTTTTAGGTCTATACCTTGGGCTCGACCACACAATCAGAGGGATAAACTTTTTTTCTTTACCAATTATATAAAACACACATATTTAATGACAGACGATTACGGGACTATTATACAAACACATTTATAAAATTGACCATATAGTAATTAACCAATATCAGTTCCTGTCTGCAACATCAAGAGTTAAACCCGTTAATTCACCTCCATGTCTTTACCTTGTCTCCCGGTTTGTGACTTCTCCCCCAAGGGTACGCTTAATACTATTTGCTGTTTATAAAGCAGTTAGTTCTTGAAAAAGTTAATTGAAAATCCAGTCATCCAACGCTTAAAATATGAATGTTATCTCTACTAATAATCAATCAAGCAGCAAGTATGCCTGTCTGTTTGTCTGTCCGTTCGGCGATTTGTCCTGAAAGTTGGCACGAAATTAGTTTGGAACAAGGGGGTATGCTATAAGGTTTTCCTGAAATTCGTTTTTCTTTTTTTATTCCAATATATAGCCGAAAGTTGTATTAAATGGTCCTTTTCTAAAGAAAGAAATTATCACATCGTTTCGAGCTTGATACCATTGAAAAACATGTAAAAACCTGCCCCAGAAGGAGTTTTTCTTTTCGTGCTAAAATTCGAAGCCTCTAAATTAACTAGGGAAAAAGTTAATTTAGGTGAAAGTTTTTTTTTTTTTTTCCCTTTTTCAAGGTTTCGCATGCTGCTGTTAGTTTCTGCAAGCAACAAAATTTCGTCTTTCTGTCTTGCTGTGAATGAATAAGAGACAAAAATTTATTATAATAAAAATTCATGTATTTAAACTATTCTAATGACATATAATCGTCCTTTTTGTGTGGGTAAAGCAAAAAAAAAAGTGTATTTTAAAGAGTTTTAAATAGTTTCTTTCTATTTTTTAATAAATGTTTTGAAAAAAAAAATGCTTAAATGTGTAGGATTTCCGGTTTATTGCCGTGGCGGCTAATTTTTAATTTTCTGAAATGCTATACATTAATAAAATAACATAAATAACAATTTACACATAAAAAAGTTACTACTGTCTATATGATGGCGGGCGAACCAACTGGTCTTTTCACTTTTTAACACGGGCATGGTCGTCACTAGTATTATATATATATATATGTGTGTGTGTGTATGTGTGTGTGTGTGTGTGTGTGTGTGTATGTAAAGGATAAAAACTATAACTCGTTTCACATGTATAGGCTGCTTCAGAAGCGTACTTCGAAAACAGCGCCAATTATCTAATCTTTTATTAGTCGCAACTTTTACGAAACATATTTTCATAGAAAATATAGATGTAAGTATTATCACCTAATGCTTGGTTATTATACCTTCCCCAGATTTTTTTTTTCACATGTTAATAAATGCTGCAAGCAGAAAACTCGATGAAAATTGAAAGTAATAAAGAACGCGTCGTAAAACACCTTTAGTTTATTACGATTTTTGTTTTAATATTATAGAGTACATGTATTAAGTTTATTTATAACAATCGAACTAAAAGTACTTACTAAATAACTGCAAGCACCATTAAGTTTTTACGCTTTAAACTTTCGTCGGTATGGTTTATTGACAATTAACAGCGTATGTCGCTTTTTTTTTAAAGTTTGAATGCTGAAAACCTATTAACAGCGAAGGAAATTAATTCGACTTTTGCTTTATTGCCGAGGTCAACCAAAATAGCGACAAATGAAACATGATCTAAGAAATATCCCTAACATGAAAACAAATTTTAAATTGAAAAACATAAAACTTAGAAATTCCATTCTTCTGCTGGGATATATATCAAGTATTATGTCCCTCTTTTCACATTATTATTTCATTCGATATTTAGTAGAGGCGAAAAACTGCTTCTAAATACAAACAATGCATTCGTCTTTAAAGCTATAAAAATGTAATGCGATTATTGTCGGAGGAAAATGGAAAATGTTTAAGGCAGAATGACTGTCCGTGTTTTCGTTTTTTATACGCGCCGCTTTTACTGCCTTGGGGGCGAGGGAAGGTTTATTCCCCCCCCCCCCCGGGGGATTTCAGGCCCTTTCCCAACAGAATGCTTTATTTCCCATGTAAAGATGAAACCAAATTTAAAGAACGAAATATTCTATTGCAACTGGTCTGTTTTTGCACTTAAATCATTTCGTTCCTTATCTCCAGGCAAACTATGGCTGAGATGGTGCACTTCTTTCTGAAGAATGTGTATTAAAATTTTAAATAACATAGCCAAATAATTCCTAGTATAGGTAACAATCTATTTCTGAGCCAGACTGTCTTTTTGATTATACGTTCTACGCTTTTGAGCGATGTATGGCAAGCACGATTTATATACAATTAAAAAAGTTTTGGTATAAAAATAAAAGATAACTTCAAAAAAAGTTCCGCCTAGAACTATACGAGCCTAAATTCGCCCACACACTAACATCAATTTTACAATCCAGTTATATCTCTATCTCATTTAGCTTCATTTATTTATTCATGCAGAAGTACCCTTAGAAATCCAGAGCAAAAAAAAATCCATGGGGCTCGTTTAGTTCTGGATGAATTCGTACCTGTACATATTCTGCGTCAGAAGATCTTTTCGTTAAAGTTTGTTCCAAGCAAATCCGTATGTGAAATCAGGATTTAAATAGAATTAAAATTTCCCTGCAGGCGATAATGTTAAAACTTTTTTAACTGTATAAAATTGAACAACAATTGTTCAGATCAAAATAATTTTGACGTCGAGAGTTTCCAATAAGTTATTTTGTTGGGCTAAAAGCATGTTTTTCTTGGAGAAATCAAATGCTTACGACTCTATCCCGTTCATTGCCAGCTGGTTTCTCCTTTCCTCCATCTGGATTGATTGATTGATTGGTGCAGTCTTGGGACTCGCTTATGAACTGTCGTCCAATATGACAGATAGCACAAGACAATACATGAAAGATTTTATTACATCACAAAGAGAGGAAATAACAGGAATACACCCAGGGCAGGGTGGGAATCGAACCCACGACCTCGCTACTGCGCGCAAGCAGCGGGCGGAAACTGGTACTAAGACCGCTCGGCCACCGAGGCCCCCAACCCATCTGGATATCTCTGCCGTGTCGCTCACGTAAACAAGTGACGACACGTTCAAAATGTAAAAGTTAAGATGTCTTGCTTTGCCTGTTTCCTGCAGAAGCCAAAGCTGAAGAAGAGGCATTAACCTTTTGCGGCCGGTGTTGAGTTGTGTACCCATGCAAATTACGAAATTACGGATGACGTAGGTGTCTGCGTCGGGAGATCGCAACTCGTATATGAGGCAGGCGGCAACATGCATCGATGCTTGTCTTCGGTTTACAGATGTGATAGTACATAGTTTCATTTTGCTTCTGCAGAAGCTGTTTTGAGGTGGATTCCTCCACGTCATCTGGGGCTCCTGCAGTACATTCTTTGAAATGTAGTGTTTCTTGTCACACCATTTTGTCCGGCATGGTTGAGTACCTATTTCCCCGAGTCTAAAATTAGTCATTGAGGTTGAAACCTTCCGACATGTAATGCTGGTGTTTTGAAGATCCCCTCCTTGTCGACCATATGGTGTGAGGTTTCCTGCTTGCCTTACTTAAGTGATTGACGGCGTGTGGTCATCTGAATCAACATCCGATACCAGCGGATTTTTATTCTGTCGGGTGATGGTGAATGTTTATACCTGGACTCTGGGTGATCCGATAGACATATTGTGCTCATAAGTTGGGGATTTTTGGTAACTATATAGTTATTTTTAATGTAAATATTTTACTTCGGGGTTGTGTTAAATTTGTTTGAAATATTTAAGGTTTATTTGAATGTTACATTTTAACTTGTGTTCTTAATAAATGCTCATTTATTTACAAATACTTGTAATGTCTTTCTCTCACAAAATTCCACGCTCTAATTTTCAGTTGGCTATTTTTAGAAATATTTTAGTTCATTTTTTCAACTAATTTAAAATGTAACTTGTAAAAACGAAAATATATCAGTTTTGACGTGTTTGAAACTTTTTTTTTTACAAAATGTTTACTAATTGTGTTATCTAATCACGTTAAAGGGTGTGTAAAATATATATAATGTACTTAAGAGTAACATATTTTCAGAGCTGGTGTTTTCTTTTCATATATTTTTTGAAATGCTTTTCTTTTCTCCGTTAATATATTTCTTACTTCATGTATTTTGCATCACAATTTCTTCCTCTTTTCTTTTGATAATTAAAATGCATGTACCGCCATCATCAATTTTGCTAATTACTTCTTTAGCAGCTCCTACAACGGCAACTTTCAAAAATGTTTTCCATTCTCATTCATTCAAACATGGAACTAATTTGATTAATTAATCAAACATATGACATACAGTTTGCAATTAATAGTTTTTACGGAAGCTCCTGGAAATAAAAACGCATTTAATTAACCTGCCTGTTTTTTTTTCTCCATTTTCCTCGTATCTTTACATTACCGATTTGAAACAAAGTAGTCATAGCAATTCTGAGTTAAAACAGCGTTTTAAAACCCTTTTCCATCGCTCCAAATCAATATTTCCTTCCAGCGATTGGAATTAGAAGATTCCAATTGATTACTTAACCTTTCACAACAAAAAACGGAGTTTATACAGTTTTGACACTTCAGGCAACACGTTGATGTTTTTATACCCTCTTTCGAAAAAAGTAATAAGAGTGCATTGAAAATCTAATATTTCTACGAGGTATATTAATTTTCGTTAATTAAAAACGAATCTATCTCCGTAAGGATTCACCAGAGCAAAATCTGAGCTTACGTTAATTACAGAAAATAATTAATTAAAGAGCAAATTTTGGCAGGGAAGAATAATACTCTCATTTTAGCATATAATGATTACGTCCGCACTCCATGTCGAAAGTTTATAAAATTAAAATTCAAGCCCGTTTTAATGAGTAGGATTTACTTATTTTAAAATGTGTATGAACGTGTGTAATCTACTATAACTTAGAATTATCAGAAGAACTTAAACATGCTTCGAATTATTAAAATTCTTAGTCATTTTGAAAGTATTAAGAGAGATAATTATATAGCATTTAGTATTTGGATTCCCCTTGCATACAAACGATGGATTGCATATCTCCCCCTCTCCTTGTTATAGTTCAAATAATTTAAACATATAAAAGAAAGTATAATACATACAAATATTTAACCTAAATGGTTTGCTTCTAAGTGATAAAATGCACAAGATGAATATGGTTATCGACATAGAAATGTGTCTATAGATATTGCTTGGCAAAATTATAAATTCGTTCACTTTCATTCTGCGATTTATTGTCGTTGTTACACTGTTAAAAATTTCCGTAAGAAAATAGTAAAACAGCCATTTATTTTATTGTTATTTTACCATAATTAATGACAACAGTTGAATAACCATTAAAAAGATGGTAATCAAACTGCTGATTGTGAAAAAAATCGTTTATTTTCTGTTTATAATAAAGAACGTTTAACTAACCGTAATTTTCAAGCGCTCAAAAATTCGAGACATCGGATTCCCGAACTGTTTGCAAATGAGCGAACTCATAATTTGATCTGCTGAAGCTTGTTTGTATTTTAATTTTTGCAGAAAATAAAAGGATTTTCGTCAATATACAGTAAATTTATACCAAAAATGACTTTGGATGCAATCAAAAACTGAAATCTCAATTTTAAGGCAGTTTGCCTGTTGGAAAAGAAGGTTTATTGATAAATAAATGGCCGCTTTACATGGTGTAGATGGCCGAATGACTAGAGCGCAAGGTTAGTATCCCGCAAGCTTCGTTTACGGTTTCTATGCCTCGAAATGGGTCAAAAACGGTATTTCTTGTTTTGAAACCATTTTTAAATGGTTATAAAACCGTAAAATTTTGTATTTACGACTTTTTAACCGAGCTGATTGGAAATGGTTTAGGTAACGTTAAGATAGAAAAAATGTTCCAAACGTTAAATTTAGCGGTGAATTAGATAGAGAGACTGCTGCCGGTTATTTAACCTTAATTTCATGATGAAATTTCTAACAGTGTATATGCGATTTATTTTCATCGCATTGAAAATAAATCATTACAAAAACGAAGGGGGGGGGGGGATTTAGGGAATCAATTCAGGTACTCATTATTCCTTTATAAATATAATTTACTAGTATGCTTTGTTTCACCCATTTCCTTTTTAAATAACTTTACACATTTTATTATTCCTTAAATAGTAACATATTACTTACGGTAAGCTCCCCAGCTTATTTCGCTAGTCTCACAAGGAAATAAAACTGGTCGCCACGAGCCTGCTCCTCTTGTTTGCCGGGCTCACCAACAGAGCTTGCATTCGGAGAACGAATTTAGCGATCCTTTATCAATTTTAGGAAAGCTCCCCGAATTTGGCACCAAGCAGATTTTCTTTGGTGACATTCTGAAAAGACAGCCCATACAACTCCTCGATGTCAAGACTCAAACAAAGAAAAAGCGCTGTACCAATACTCAAAGTAAGTATTAATGGAGATACAGACATATTAAAATGTGACTCTTACTTACTCCTTGAAGAGTGACAATTGCCAATGAAAATCAAAAGTTATAGAGATGCAATTGCGCATGGTACAAAAATGGCACTGAAAATACAGATGTATTAGTTATGAAAGTCCTCTTGAAATGGTTTGTACTGAAACGAATGTGATTTTTATGTAAAAAAAAAATGATCTCCGTATAGATTCCATTGGTGTAGTTGTAAGAACAAAAATACTAATTTTCACATCTTTAAAGTAAGAAAAATGTAGAAATCTGGATGATATTTCTCACAAGCATTATTTGTTGTACAAGATATAAATAGAAATGTTGAAACAATTTTAATTTTGTGAATAAACATATTTTAAAGGTAGATCTTTCTTTTGATGTAGCAAATTTAAACAGTTTAGATACATCCATGTACTTATATTCCTCACTGAAACGAATATATAATAGTTAGCAACCTAACTGGTACACAAACTTATTTGTATATGCTCCTATAAATATTTAATTAGTCACCTTCGACGTACTAAATTCATATTGTAAGGTTTATTAGCAAATCATTTCCTGTTTGGCACTTATCAGAGAACTGATAGATGTATGTCGTGTGTTTGAATTTTTTTTTTTTTTACAAAAATATGTTGTAGTTCAGATTAACTTAGCACATATTTCTAATATTGACAACAAATAAAGTCAGTGTACAAAACCATCAACATGATTAGGAACTTTCGTTATTATGTGTAATAAATTTTATTCGGAACTGTAAAAGCCAAGTCAAACGAAAAAGGAATTCATTACACAGTATACAAAGCCTTCTCTTTCACTACTAATTTTTCCGCTGCCCTTCATGTTTAAGAAATCGAAAAAACAAGGTTAACTGGAAATGATAAACTAAAATAAAACCCCGAGTAAAGGATGTCTGTTTTCTATGCTCTAATGAAATTGCTTTCCACACTCAAGAGAATTGTGCAATGTCAGCAAAATCGATCCTGAGAAGAGATTCACGAATATTTGAATACTGAAGCCTGTCCCAGCTGAAGGAAAAAATGCACAGAGAGCCAAAAGATAAAAGGCAAAATTTTATCTAGAAGAATAAAAATTGAAAATCAACAAATTTAATATTCGAGCCTACCATCTTTGAAATAATTCGCGATGCAAAATGTGTTTCCAATTTTTATGTTTTATGCAGACGTCTGAGATGGATAATAAAGGAAGCAATTAGAATTGCATTGTGACTTTTCGTTGAAATAGCATACTGTTTACAACTGAAGGATTCGGCTGCCATTTGGTTTGCAGCCAGAAAAAAAAAGGGGCAAAAAATATCATATTTCAAAGCTGGTGCACAATTATTGGCTGGTGCTACACTACGTTCTTTCTGTTATATCAGCTGAGCCTTGCGCATATTAAATTTTTGTTTGATATTAGTTTTGTAACTATCATTCAAAACGATATGCACGTTTTAAATTTATATTTATTGGTACAATTTAGTAATATAACACAGGATATTAAGGATTGTTTTACATAATTTATTCTTTTTGGAGATACAACTCAACACAGCAAATTTTACTCTAATATAAAAATGTTACATGCTAGCGAAATAAGTTATAGTAATATGCAGGAACTAGGGAGGTTTGGACGGCTTCTTACTGATGTATTTTTCTCCTATTCATTGTACGTAATAAAATTCCTCAGCTGACTTTATTTATTAGCTTATAATCCTAGGTTAACAGTTTGCACTATTTTGTTTTCGTATATAAGTCATAAGGTATCCTATCCAAGAAGTTTTTTAAAAGTAGGTCAAACCACCCCACTTGATGCACCATGCGAGTGGTTTGACCCGTCAATAGTTAATTTAGTTATTATTTATTAGAGTTACACAGCTCTATCAGTAAAATATGATATTACAAGACACAGAAATTGAAACTTTTAAATGAAATTAGTTAAAAAAAATAAAATCTCTGATAGTTTATGTAATAAATTTTATTTTAGCCTCCCCTATGATACAACATCCTTAGTTTTTCCTACTGTTACATGTTAAGGGTAGTATAAAGAGAAAATTCTCCAAGCCTTGCCTCAGGCTATCTAGTCTACATATAGTTTATAACGTTTCCTCGTGTGGTTTGAAGTTAGTCTTAGTGCTATATACAAGTTTTACTTATGGATTACAATGTTTTATGCATTTTTCGATAGCAGGTTTTCTGGATCGTAGTCTTTTGTAAAGCATAATTATTTTATGAGTCACAGATTTTCTATGAAACAAAGCGGTATGCAAAAGCTTCTCTGTGTGCTTAAGTTCTTTTAACACTATCCCATAGAAACGAAAGCTTAACCCGTTTGTGCACGCTTTTTATGCTTTCTGATAAATAAAGAATTTTCTTGTGAATATCAGGAGGAATCTGCTATATTTTCAACAAAAATTTCCCTGTGTCGAGATCGCCAGTAATTTTTGTTCTCTTTTTGATAAAGCGAAAAGGAAGGGTGTTATATGTATATACATATGGGTGTGGTATATATATATATGTGTGTGTGAATGGTATTGAAGCAAACGTTATACATTTCTATGTCAAAAGCAAGATTCTCCAATATATATCTGTTTGTGCTAACCGTTTGCGAGTATCTTCAGTAAGGATAAAACAAAAATGACTACGAAGCAATAATCTAATTCCAACTTTTTCAATCAGAAATCTTAATGAAAGAAGGAATTAAATTCATGTTTATCTTAAGTTTCAAAAAATTCAATCGAGAAACTATCTCTATTGCCCTATCGGCGATGGAAAAAGAGAGAAATTCGTGAATTTCTCAGTTCATTTCCGTGCTTAGCTCGTTGCTATGCGGACTCAGTAAGAACTCTGAACGGAAAGGGGGAGAGTACAAGTTTCCCTTTCTATTTTCTTGTACCCGCTTTTTCTACTTCTATTTCCTCTTCTTTTATACTTCACATAGAATTTAATCTTTCTGAGTTATTGTTCTTTGAGAAATCGTATTATACACAAAGCGTAGAAATGATAGGTTAGAAAAGGCGCTTAAAATCGTTTTTCCCCACGTCCTTCTTCATTTCGTTTCTCTCTTTTCTATTTTGATTTCGGAATGAATGACCCCCAAAACAGCCAGAAATCGTTTTATCCACAAAATAAATTTCGAATTTTGACTTTAAATGTGTCCGTATCTTTTACCTTACTCCTACCTCTATGGACCTTTTTTTCTTAAGAGGAAAAAATGGTCAAATTAAACTCAAGAACTACTGTTTATTGAGAAGGTCATGTCATATGTATTTTTAATTTAATAATTAATAATATGTGAGATAAAATAAGAAGTAATGCTTTTCCAAAAAAAGAAACTAAATTAGAAGTGCACATCATTACAAATTCCCAGTGGTGTACACACCTTGGATGTATTACAAAGCTATTCGGAGTACATTCAAATTTATTCACGGCCTTATAGCAGTGTCTAAGCAAATATTTTTTTAATAATGAAACGAAAGCGGGGCAGCAAAACAAGGTGTTAACTTATTCATGCATTCCCTATATACATACAAATAAAAACACATCAGAATATACAAACGATAGATAAATATTTGCATCTGTTTTTCTGACCGTAATAAGGTTCAAACAAATATTTTGTTAGAAGTGAAATGCCACTTAGTTTTTAACTATTATATTAACAACTGCATAATATCATTATTTATTATTATTTTTATTTATTTATTTTTAAATTGTAATTGATTTTAATATTGTTGCTAGTAAACGAAAAAAATATTAAATTTAAAGTGGGAATTATTGCAGTTTGTCAGTGGTAATTGCTTTTCAGACACGTTACTAATGATAATAAATAAAGTTAAGGTTTTTTTAAATTAATATAGAACTCCGTCTTTAATTTCCATAATTTTAAGAAGTACATAATTTAATTTTAAAGTTAATGTATTATCACATATGACCTGCGAAAAAAATCTTTAAACCATTAATATATGACTATGCAAGATAAATTATTACTAAAAAATATACTATTAAAATATGTTGAAGTATAGTTTAAGAGCACGTACCTCATTTTGTTTCAGTGCATTGAAAATAATGATAATGACTTGACAAAAATTTTTATTAAGATTCTTCATTACTCAACAAATTTAAAAATAAAAACATTTTTCCATTTTTCCTCTTATAATAATGAGTATGCCTTACTCTAATGCACGTAGTGTCTTTGTTAAACTAAGCACAATTATCCAAAATTCCAGAACAAAAGTGGCATAATAATCAATCACCACCTTTTTTTAATTTTCATGAACGTAACAGAATGAAACTAAATATTTGTGTATAAATACAACCATTGTTTTGGGCGGATTTCCTTTTTTTAATGCGTCCCATTTTATAATTAAATTCAATTTGGAGTGGAAAGTTTTAAAGTCGACAGAGAAAAACTTTCCAGCCTCCTTTCTCAAAAACCCATTTTTCCCCTACACTGCATCCAAGCTAAAATGTCATTTCCACCTCAGTCTGTTTATTTATTTTGACAATTACAACTTCATAAAACGGTTCATTTACTTGTTTGCTTAAATTAAGGCGAGGAATGAAATTGGAACTAAGCGCATAAATAATGTGAGTGCTTTCGAACTATTTACTCTCATAAAATAACTACGTGCATATAGCTCAACAGCAAACTTGATGTTTAAAGTTATCTTGCTTATTGTGCGGAAATAGCATTTAACGATTCTCCTTAAGGAACTTTTAGTTAAATATATTCACAAAATAAAAACTTACTGAGACGAGTGAAGAAGAAAACTTTAAATCAACTCAAAAACAAAATGTTTCATTCAATCGTTAAAAATAAATTCGTACTAAACAAACAAAAATATAATTCTATATTTGGCATAAAACACTTGTCATGCCGTTAGTGTTAAATATAAATTCCCAAACAGTTTCGCAAATCATTTAATTAAGCTTTGTTTAATTTTATTTATTTGAAGAGTAAATGGTATAAATATGTTGTGCAGTTATATGTTTAGAAAGAGGGTTTGAACACTACAGTTAATGAGATTAAATCTTTCCAGTGCGAAAACAGCTTAAGTTTTTCATTTGATTTGTAGGCGTTATTTTTTAAAAATAAGAAAATGACGATTGCATGGGTATTTTTTGGAGTCTTATTAGCTTAATAATGCACTTTACATGATATCTTTAGGTTTTAGGTTTTCATTTTTGGGCTGTCAAGAAGTAAACTGCGACTATGATAGATTACTGTCCATAAGCCCGGAAAACATTTCTATTGATGACACCTCAGAAGAAAATCTAGTTGTAGTATTTTATCACTATGTTTGACATGTGCCATGTTTCGTCTATTCATTGTTATAAAACATTTACATATAAGCATGCAGTGCTTTTTGTAAAGGCAGTAAAATATTCAGATGAATAGTATTCGGCTAGTTTATTAATTTACGCCATTAAAGACAACTGCGTTCTTGGTGCATTACAACAGGAAATACACATCAAATCTGAAAATTGCATTTTGTCCCGACCCATTATTTTAAAAGCGGTTGCGATTTATTACGTTGTTAAACAGGACTAGTAATTTACAATGTTTGGGGTCATTCTGATGTAAAAATAATAGTCATGTTAAACGTAGCACATATGTGATTATATATATTAGCGTCAGGTCGGAGCCTCGGGGGAACACCCTCTTATTGAGGAGGGTGAGACAAAAAAGACTTTTTGAAAAATACATGTATTGAACTATACTATTGTACTGAAAATATTTCAACATACAAGTACTATTTTAGTTGTAAAGCTGGCATTTTCTTTAACTGACGTACAAGTTACACCGAATAAATAAAATAGAATATCTTAATCTAATTTCTTAACGAATAACTTATCCATACTAGCACACAATATTAACAAAAAAAGTCTGATGAACTGAAAGTAATACGAATGAAACACGATAATGCTATATATCAGACACTCCAGACATCACTGACTATTTTTGAAAATTGAAAATGGTTAGAAGAAATTGGCGACGCCAAATAATGCTCATTGAAAAAGGGTGTTAGCAGCATAAGACCATACAATATTTCCAAAACGGAGATTCAAGAGGATTTCGAAATCATTTTGGCGATATTACAGGAGAAACCATTAGGAAAGAATGCATGACAGGATATTGGAAGCAAAATAGTTCATTATTATTAAAGAGACACGTAATAATGGAGAAAGCTAACGGACTTCGCGAAACATGCAAATGAATTGAATGCGGTTAGAAAGAAGTGAATGAAATTAGCGTGGGATACATATGTTACAAATGCACAACAAGAATAGGAAACAAAAGAAATTACAATGTGATAAATGTTTCAACTTATATAAAAAACACGATTTTATCAAACTGCCCATGTGCATTGCATTTCTTTATTTTGTAATAATTACACATAAAAATGTAGCAGCATTCAATGAAAATATCTTTTAAAGGGAGTAAATTTATAAATAGTCGATCTGACGTAATCGTTTCAGCTGATAAAAAATTAAAATTTAAAGCAATGTTTCCGTTTCAATTAATACTTGTATTTTCTGGTAAAATAGTTTTACGGAAACAAACTAATTAGAACTCAACGATTTAATTAATAAAACAAGTTCTTTTGTTTTCACAACATTAAAAATGTATCAGAGGAAAGAAAGTACTAGCTTTGCAACTAAAAAAAGAAGAAGAAAATAAATCTAAACCCAGTTTTCTTTTCTTGGTACTTCCATGTAAGATTTAGAAAAAAAATCGAAAACTTCATTAATGCCACTTTGGCCTGCAACTGCATTGAAGAAGTGCATTACAACCGTCAATACTCGAACTCTGATAAGAAAAGTTAAGAAGAAACTTTAAGATCAAGTATAGTGAAAGCAATTTCTTCTTCGAAAAGGAATCGCTGCTTTCCCACAGAAGAATATCCTACTAATGTAATTGGCATCCAATTAGGTTGAGCTTTCATTCAATTATAGAGTTTCTTTCCGATTTCATATGAGGTTGATCCTTAGCTTTTCATCAATATATGAAATTTTAATGTTCCCAACAACCAATGAATACCTCTTACTTGTAGTTCAAAATAATTTCGAGTTGTTCTTAAAACACTTTATAAATTGATATGTTGGCATTGTTGAGTTCAGGTTCTCTGTACAATGTTCAAAAATGACGGCAAGGGTTCAAAATCAGACTTCGTTGAGTAATTTTGTTAAATTTTGAGTTTATTTTCAAGTCACGTATGTTACAAATTATTATAGATAAGAATAAAGTAGTATTTACTGATGATGTGATACGGTTGTGAATGAAGATGAACTGCGCATAAAAACTATTTGTTAGTGTACCTGAAAAGTGGTAAATGTAATACTGATGATAATTTACTTCACTTAAAGATTGCATTGCGTAACGTACGACTTATAGGAAACGCGAGTTTAAGGCAATACAGCGGAGAACTTAACTGTATGAAAAAAAGTGAAAGAAAATCTGCTGTATGAAAAATAACCTAACAGTAATATCGAAGGTAAAAAAAGTTCAAACATTCAACAGATTCGAATTAAATCAGAAACTAATTTGATAAAATAAATTTTTATTATGATACTGTTCGAACATTCATCAGCTTTTATAACAGAAAAAAAGTAACAACTTCATAATTTACAGTTCAAGTTATCACTCACAAAATGTGGTTTATCGATCAACTTGAAAATTTACTTGTCTTTTTATATTTTTGATGCTGCTTTCAGATATTAATGAAAATTTTCACGTGAAACTTCTGATAGGAAAAAATAAATAAGTGTTATGAAAAGCGAGCGCTACCTTTTATAAAAAATAACTGTTGCATTTCCACAAATCGAGATTATCGTAATAAAATTCCATCCAATTAAGTTCAGTGTCTCTTCAATTACAGTATTTATTATCTTTGTTTTATTAAAGATCATTTTTATTTACTCTCAACAACTAGCTGACAACCAAAGGACTAGCAAATATATTTTCAAGCCGACGTATCTTTTAGATTTGATTTATGAATATTGTGAAAAGTCGGTAATGTTTTTATTAAAAGAAATATTATACTAAGTGATAAAAAACGAAGCAAGTTTCATTATAAATGAACTAAGAGATAACATGAAATACATAAATGTGTTGCAATAAAGTCATTTATTACAACACTACCGTTTAAAATTTGGTTTGGTTTTCTTTAACGTATAGTCTATTAATTTCACACAAAGGATTTACTTTTTCAATTTTCTTTGTCAGTTTTGTTTCGCTCTTACTTGTAACTCAGAAAAAGTTTTCATACTATCTTATTATCTTTTCTTTAAAGATAAAAATGTGTATACTTCTGTTTTTCCATTACTAATAACTGTTTCCAATATACTTTTTTTTTATTCTTAAGTTTCGGAAAGCTATTGGCCTATACGGAAAGTAACTTTTTTCATCCTTAATGGAGGGCTTATTATTTTTTTCAAAGTCAATTAACTCTGAAGCCGCATAGTCATCATATATTTTCACATATCAGGGCTTGTTTGTGAAAAGATGGGCAAGATGTAGTGACTCTCATAAACAACAGTTTATTCATTTGCTTTCCCCTAAGGTAGGTCTTCAACATATCAAGATCAGCGGGCCACAATCTGCCGAGTCAGTAACGTAAGTAGAAAATTTAAAAGTAGAGAAAAAGATGTAACGCCTAACACTAAATATTGAAAAAATTTATTTAATTTTAAATATTAAAAAAATAATTGAATTTTAAATATTAAAAAGATAATGGAATTTTAAATATTAAAAAAATGAATTTTAAATATATGAAAAAAGTCATTTGCTAACACCACCCATACCAGGTGAAGTTAGCAATTAAAATGTGTCAATATTTTATCATTTTGTTCAAAAAAATACGCTTCAATGGAAGCAGAATCAATAATACTTTGTACTTTTTTTAATTATAAAGTGACATAGTACCGAACGGTACTAAAAATTCAAAGCAAAAAAAATAATAAACTCACATTTCTAGCATGATTAAGTTGCTAAACGGGATACAGTTTTTGGGATACTAGGCATTCCTTTACTTTGCTTTATTAAAGTTTCGAGATCCGGAACTTGACTGTGTTGTTGCGATTAGTAAAGTATTCTGTAAATGTTGATCCATCAGACGTATTCTTGGTTTTAATTTTGTGTTCTTTATTGCATGAAATAATTGCACACATACGCAGGGACAACGGCGCATGTCTACGGATTCTTGAATACGTGTCTTCAACCACGTACTCGAATAAAATTCAACTAATGAAGCTACTTCAAAAAACTTCTAATTTGTTGCAGAGTCGCACTAACAATTATAAATTTATAGTGAAGTTCACACGGAACATTGTTTGTATCCACTGCGAATGGCCAGCAGAATATTTCTACGAAAATGTTTACGATCTTATGCAGCGTCCTATTTTCATTGTAAGGGAATTTCTCGAATAGGTTTTTCCTTTTTCTTTTCTCCCCCTCCCCGCACCCTTCTTTTTGGGCAGTTTCTTTTTTTATTTCAGCCAAAACGTCTAGTACTTTAGTGTGATTTAGTCCACTTTTGAAGCATACATGCTAGATCGTACGACTTTTCAAAGTGAACCGCATTTTTTAAAAACTTAACTAAATAAAATATCATTTTTAACAGGAATGTTTTACAAAAATGTGTGACTTATGCATATTGAAATAAATGTGGTTAACTTTCAGCAAGAGTTATCCGATATATATTACAATATTTTGAGCACGTAGTTCTCTATAACCTAAATTAATCGTTAATTAGCTACGCACAAAAAGGTCTAGCCGACATCACTCTGCATATATTTTACATTTAAAGAAAAGGAAACCAATGTAAGAAATAAAATTAAATAATATTTATAAAAGGAAAACTTCTCCTGAAATCTGTCACTTTCGATCGAAATGGTGAGAATGTTTTTCTTTTCAATTGTTTTTTGGGGAGAGGGGGGAAGGGCAAGATAAGCATTCCCATATAACGTTTCTAGAAAACTTGTTGTGTACCATAAAGCAATTGACCAGGATATGTATACCTGAAATACAATTATCATACTATCTACAAAAACCATTTATCATTGTATTTTGTGACTGTACATATACGAAAATGACTGTTTTAACGCCAAATTTTAAAACTTTGTCTTAAAAGCTCAATATCTACATACTGGAAGAATAAAACGTAGATCTTCTATATTTGTAATATTTTTATTTTAATTTTACATTTATCATTAAGCCATTTATGCATGCTGCCATGTCAGGCAGTTATAATACATAACGGAAAGTAACGGAAGTAAGTAATTAACGGAATAAGACATTCTAATATATTATCATTAAGTTACCGGTGTAAACTAAGCTATTAATCATTCAAAACGTATTTTTTTCATAACCGCACTCTAAGAAATGCACTCAATGAATTTTCATTCATTCTTACATTCAATGAATTTTCATTCATTCTAACATTCAATGCTTTTTCATTCATTCTTACATTCAATGAATTTTCATTCATTCTAACATTCAATGAATTTTCATTTATTCTAGCATTCAATGCATTTTTAATTCGGTTTCACCAGCATGTCACCTAAATTTACAGCATTAAAAAAAATACACAAGATATTTAGGCTAAAATAGGCAAATTTTTGAGAAACTTTGGAATTTCTCCCTATTACTGCATTTAACAAATTACACTTTCATAACAAACTTGGGCAACTGGGTATTAAATTTCAAAAATAGAAAGAAGGAGAGAAACGTATGTTTTTTTGTGATAAACATTTTTGTCATTTCATTGCATATATTGTCAATCTATTGTCATACATTTAAGTTTTACACCATCTATCATTCAAAGTTTGGAACATGAAGAAACTAAGCTTCCCGTCTTTCAGGCTACCACGTTTATTATCAGTTTTTCCAAGACAAAAATTGTGGTCTTAAACTTCATATTTTTAGTTTAATCTGCCTTTCAGTAATACACTTATTCTAAATATCGTTCGATTTTTGTAGTCTATGGACCTATCCGGACTAAAACGAAGATTAAATGAGTATGCAGAATTTTATGAATGTTGTCTCTGCAATTTTACTGTTCTCCATATCATAACTCATGAAATATTCATGAAGTTTTATGAAAGAAGATTCCTGAAAGAAAACCACATTTGTAATTCAGTCCAACTCATGATTTTTCTACCCATTTATTAACTTTCGAACTTACGAAAGAGTGACGAAAAAACTAACTTTTTAACACTACTTGTTAAAAAATATTAAAACAAACTAAAATTTTATTTATTGTAATGTGTTTGTTTTTCAACCGTCAAATGAAATAAAGAAAGCTGATGCAAAAACTTATTTTTCACTCTTTGTTCGTATTTTATTTAATTTCACTTGAAATCATTTTTCCGCTGTCTTTTCGAGTTTAATATGGGTTTTCTATTGGGCGGTATTTCAGTAACAACATTTAAAACAAACCTTTCTTTGTATTTTTTAACACTCTTGTTAATGCATCACACATTGTACGGTATACTGTTAGAAATTTCATCATGAAATTACGGTTAAATGACCGGCAGCAGTCTGTCCATCTAATTCACGGTTAAATTTACAGTTTGGAACATTTTTCTATCTTTACGGGATCTAACCATCTCCAATCAGCTTGGTTAAAAAGCCGTAAATACAAAAGTTTACGGTTTTATATCCATTTAAAAATGATTTCAAAACAAAATTTTTAACGTTTTTGAACCATTTCGAGGCGTAGAATCTTCGAGGCGTAGAAACCGCAAACGAAGCTTGCGGAAATCGAACCCGGATGTATAGCAAACTTTGCTCTCTAACCATTTGGTCATCTGCACCACACAAAGCGGTTGTTTATTTATAGATAAATTTTCCTCTTCAACAGGAAAACTGAATTAAAATTGATATTTTAGTTTTTGATTGGATCTAAAGCCATCTTTGGTCTAAATTTACTGTATATTGACGAAATTCATTTTATTTGCTGCAAAAATTAAAATACAAACAAGCTTCAGTAGCTCAAATTATGGGTTCGCTCATTCCCAAACAGTTCGGGAATCCGATGTCTCCAATTTTTGATTTACGTGTGCATGTTTTTCTATTTAGTAACCAATACTTAAACCACTTTTTTTTTCTTCTTTTTTCATAGACATATGCAGATTTGAACTGATAAATCTTTATTCATATTTTAACAACAACGTACGACTGGTAAGGTTTCGCAACCAAGATGGACGCCCGATTCTTATTGAGCGCTTGAAAATTACGGTTAGTTAAACGTTTTTTAGGATAAACAGAGAATAAACGATTTACTGTTGTAATTAAGTATGGTAAAGTAACAATCAAATAAATGGTTATTTTACTATTTTCTTACGGCAATTTTTGTTGATGGGCGCTTTTCGAAATTATATTTTACGCTCTCATTTTTTGTTTTTACCCGATGACGATATATTCTATTTCCAATTTGAATCCTTAACACAAAAGATAAAAGAAAAAACGTAGAGAGTTTATTATTCTTCTTAAAAACATTTCCTAATCTTTATTCAACCTCTCATCCCTATTTCGATGAAATAGAAGCACTTTGACGTATGCGCAAATTCTAGGAAAGTCTTGGCTAAGAAAATCAGACAATACGCAGGATGTGTGTCACATTGGTTGTGGTAATTTATTCACCATCAAACATTTAGATGCATGCAGGGTTTAGTTTTTATTTTTAAATAATGTTATCTATTGACCTGCTAAGCATACCAGTAACTTAAGCTTACTAAACGCAAAAACTATGAAGAAAAATCCATTTCTAAACACCCAAAAGAAAATTTTCTATTTATTTGGGAATAAAAGGGATATGTTTTATCTAAAATTCAAGCTGTGTACAGAAATGTGGCTCCTTATCCATTAAGAGTGGAAAATGCGATCTTTCGATTTATACCATCTGTTGTAAACAGTAGTGTGTTCAATTATATAATCCATGTGGTTTAATGTTTTATCGATTATCAATTGGAATTCCTTTTCAGATACGGAGATCGCAGATAGATATCGAATTTGAAAGATAGCCAGAATCAGTAATAAGGATATTTTCCTCATTTCTGCTGGTGTTTTTCAATATTTGTGCAAAATTATTTTCCTCTGTTTTTCAAATTCTAAATTTAGCGTGACGAACTAATTGAATTCCTTTACGAAAGGAAGATATTGCAAGAATTTAATTCAAATTTCTTGAAATGTATGCATTTATTGTTTTTAATAAGCATAACGAATACCTTGCTATTCGAAAAATCTGAATCACATTTTATTTCAATTTATAGTTTAATAAACCATCAATGTTTAAGACGATGCGATGGTTTTACGGCAAATGGAGATTTGGGGGGCGGGCTTCGATTCCGGGGCTTTTGGGCGGAGCTGTGTCCACTGTTTCGCTGATTTAGGAGCTCGTCGTTTTTGAGGGTTTCGTAGTTTTTTAGGGGGTGCAGCATCACTCTGAGGGGGTATGGGCACCCTTGAATTATTTAGAATACGTTTGACGGGGTTTAGTCATTTTTCCTTGCCATTCAAACTTAGAGGATACATGACACCAGGGATCTGGAGCGGGCACTTTTTTGAGTTGCTCCACTCTGTCTACTAAATACTTGCTTCGGCTCAGCTCCGTGCTCCAAATAAGTTTATTGATATTTTATTATTTTTTTAGTAAATTATTTTTACGTGATAAATAATAAAAACGTTCAAAAAGAGAGAAGAAAGAAAGAGCAGAGCACAGCACACTTCTTTGCTCTGTCTCTGGTACAGTTTCACAAAATTTCCTGCTCCACACTAGCTCCAGTTCTTTGCATAATACGGGGAAGAGTCTTTTTTACGGGGAATGGACGTGGTTGGACTTTTTGAAAATACCGTTTTAGTTCAAGGGCACCCATTAGATAACAAATGTTTAATATTAACAACCGATTTGTAAATTTGAGAATAGCGGGACAGATGGGCAAAAGGGCAAAAATGATAATTTGCCATACAGTGTGAAAAAAAAAAAATGTAACATGGAGTTGCTTATTCAAACCGTAAATGGGAGTGGTTCTGCAAAATGGTTTAAGAAAAACAGTAAACTTCTGTAAACCAGCCAGGCTTAATCGTTAACAACTTTAAATGCAGGAAGTGATATATGTTCTGCAGTGATGTGCGCAGTCAAACGTCAGCTTGACGCGAAGTTTTTTCACTGCTACGTCAATTATATATTTAGTATGCGTTTTTTAGTATGCATGAATGCAGGATTCCAACCTTCAGAATCTTTTCGTTTATATTTATTTATTTATTTATTTTTTTGTGTAAATTCTGTGTTTGTTAGAAGCGGACGTTATCGGAGGGCAAGTTATCAAATCATGATTTTTTTTAATGCTGCGAAAATAACCTTCAAATGTAATTAAAGAAAAACATGCCTCAGAAAATGTCAAAGCCATACACAAAGGACATATTATAAATATGTAGAACTTAACTAACTAGGTATATATGTTTTGAAATTTTTGAATTACTTCAACTAGAGTAATGAGAATGGCCCTACAAAAAGCAGCAAGTATAACTTAACAAGAAGTTCCGTCTAAAACTATACGAGCCTACTTTCCCATATACACCCAAATTCAAATTTATAACCTAGCTCTTTCTTTCTCATTTAGTTTTAGTTCTTAATTTCTTCAAATATACCTTTTTCAACGGATAATACATATTCATTCACTCACTTATTCATTCTTTCATTTATTCAGCCATTCATTTACTCATTCATGTATTTATTCAGCCATTCATTTACTCATTCATGTATTTATTCACTCCTTTATTTATTGTACTATTTATTCACTCATTCATTCTTTCATTCATTTATTCAGTGAGAAATATCCTTAAAATCCCATTAAAAAATTGCATAGGAAAATAGGCTCGTTCAGTTTTTGTTGAACTTGATGTTTGAACATCATGCACAAATACAAACAAAAACTATTCAAATCAAAATTTCACGCGGAGAGCTTCTTCCAATAAGCTTGCTCATAGGATATGGGATCTTGTGAACAGAGTTTACATAATTTGCTTCATTTTTGCCCATAGGGGCTTACATTTTTTTGAACTGTTCGAAATTAAAGGAAAAATTGTTCAATTCCAAAAAGTTAAATATGGAAATGAGATGTCCTCGCCGAAATCTTTCGAATGCAAAATTTGTTCTTTCGAACCGGACAATTCCCTCAAAAGTTATTAGGGGGGGACAGACCGACAGACACATTTCCCCCATCTCAAAATCCTACTTTGATTTTTTTTATTTTTCAATCTTTATTTAATTACTTTACTTTATTAAAACTTTTCTTTACTTTTAACGATATTTTAGCGATACAATAGGCCTTCTTTCATGCTTTATATATTTTTTTCACTTTTACGGGAATGTTGGCCAAAAAAGGACATGTTCTATGTTGAGTAAAATAAAATTTAAAAAAATACATATGACTCTTAAAACGTTTAAGTATGAAAATTTCAATAAAAACTTATTTTTAGAAATGACTAAACATTTCAATATGTTCCAGGGACGCAACCAGAATTTTACTGGGGGAGGGGGTCCTTACATGTGGATGTATATCCATACTTGGTTCGCAAATTATAACCAAGGAAAATCAAGGGTAATGAGGAGGGCGACTTGACTTGACATTGAAACTTGACATTGAAACTTCCAGTGGCTGTGTCGCTATTCCACATAGCTTTGACTGAATATTGGGTGATAAATACGAATACTACTTTTATCCAAAAAAAGTACTTGACCTTGACGTAAAATGTTTTGGGACAAATCCCCTAAAAAGCTGAATATAAGGAATTGAATAAATTATTCATCCTTTTGAAAGAAATTGGCATTATAATTAGGGAAGAATTCCTAATCCCGTCAAGTTGAAAGAAAAAAATAAGAAATCTTCAACGGGGATGTCTTAATTATCTATGTAACCCAAGGGATGCTGAGAATCAGCTCAATTCTACAATTATTGGTTTCTATTTACATATTTCTCTGAATAATCGAATATTGATTCCGAATAGGAAGAGAACATCTCTTTAGTTAAGCTCTAATTAACTATACCGAAAATTAGTTATGGATTCACTATGCATCAATCGGACATTTCTGTTGAACACAGAAATTTTTTTTTTCCGAAATCAGTAATTTTTTTTATATATGGGGGACCGATAAGAGCTATAATGTATTATCATATTAGTATAGTTTTAGCAGTTTTTTAATAAACATTTATTTCGGAATCGGACATTCTGTAGTAACGTTGAAAATTTTGATGAAATGTGTGTGCATTTAAAAATAAAACTTATTATGTTAATGGTATTCGGAAATATTTGTGTCTAAATAATACGTAAATGACATTTTTAATAGGAAACGTAAGGGTGGAAAAACACTATAAAGATATTTTAAAACAGGTTCTGAATTTCGCAACGTCCAAAATGATATTTCTTTTATTTAGTAATAATTTTGAATGAAAAAGAAAATTGAAAAGCATCCATGATTTAATACTTTTTAGATACGTATTTAGGTTGTGGGCCACAATTATGATTCCTATGTTGTTCGTTAAAATGCGATTATTACTGTCAGTGAATCACATCAGAAAATAAACTAAGTAACTAATAACTGACTGTACACATATGTGCATCGCAGAAATTACACTGACGAAATTACAATTTTAGAACTACCAAACGAAACAGAAATATGATTTAATATTAGACAAGCGTTTTTGAAAGCTTTTAGTTTAGTAGAAGAAACCTATTCTGAAAGCAATTTCTATTTTGCATAAAAACAGTAGAAACTAAAATTATGGCTTCAATATAGTGTAATAAAATGACTGGAAAAAAGCAGGTTCTTTCAGTAAATAGATAAAATGACTCAAATGTAGGCTTTAACAACACATTATGTATTTTGCATATAAAAATAGGTCTACAATGAATATAATATAGCCATTTTTAGCATATTTTAGTATGCTAAAGGAGCAGCAAGATCCCCTCCACTGCAACTATAACCACTCAAGATAGTAAATGCATTGCATTAACTATCAATGAAGATTAAATCAGGAAAAGTTCAGGGAAAATCAAAATCGAATATACTTCAGTAATGTGCAAGTTTATAAAAATTACCATACTGTGGTGTTGATAGAATTTTTGGCTATTAATTTTAAGAAGCTAACATTTCAAGAGCAATAGCTGAGAAAATTTAACTAAGTACTTGAGTGAAATTGATAAAATGTATGTATTATTTTTATAAAAATAAACATTGTAAGTTTTCATTTAAAAATATTAAACTATTAGCAAGCGATAATGTTGTATGCCTAGCGTAAGAGAAATACCCTCTTCTTTTTTACTATTACATCAGCATAACACACAATTTAATTTGCGCTGGCTTTTGCTGCTGATCAAAAAGCTTAGTCGACTACAATTAGCAAGCCAACTTTAAAGAACTTGGACCATGTTTTTAATTAAAGGCGAAGCAATTTTCAAAACCTTACCTCTACTGATTCGAAAGGAAAGGGTAAATTGTCAGGCACAAAAGAAAATCAGTTTTTTGTTTTTCTTGCGATTAAAGACTTTAGCAAACATTGCGAAGGAAGCAAAGTCACTCTGAGTTTTGATTTAAGTCTGATTAGCAAGTCGTCTGTTTCAATTAAGTAAATAACTTGACATGTTTACTGAAACGTACAGATGCCAGAGTTTATTACCAAATTAAATCAGCTCGGTATAAGGAAGAAAAAGTGGGGAAAACTCGCACTTTTAATTAAATTTCGTAATAAATAACAAAACTGGAGACTTTCTTTGTTTTTATTTGGATTCTTTCTTCGCGATCTTTTCAATAGCTTTTCGAGCTATACTAAGGTGCTGTTGGTTTTGCTTGTTAAATTTGTGCTGGTTCGAAGGAAAGATTCACTGGATAATTAAATGTAAAATGAGAAAGCAACAACTAGAAAAATTTGCCGAATCAGTTATGCGTGCTAATTTTCGTATGCGATATTTTTCTTGCTGACTAAGGCATTCAAAATCTTGAAAATAAACACCTTGTTTAATATTATTGATAGTGTATTTATGTAGAAAAGATGGCAATTTTGCTAAGTCAGAAAATTTCGAATAAGTTTTGTCACATCATTTACATAAATATGAACGACCATTAGAGTGACTAACGAGGAAAATTTCATTGATACATCAATTTTTCTGCTTCTTACTTTTTTCTTCAAGAGCTACGTGATTTAATAATTAAAGTACGGAATAAATGAACCTTACTTTGAAGCTGATTACTTTAATATACCTACGTGAGAAACGAGTCATACTTTTAAGCTTGATGTGTGTAATATAAGGTGATTTGAATCACTGTAATAAGCTGTACTTAGAGCAAGTGCTTATTAAATTTTAAACTTGGCTAATCTAACCATAGCTGGATAGACTACAGGATTTTCTCTCTGAAATTGAAGTCTATCACGCAAAGTAACATTTCAAAGAAATATATGAAACATTCTATTAACTACTAATAGTTTAAAATATCCGTATAAAATTTTTCAAATTGCTTAGCTCAAAATTATTCATTCATAGGCGAAGAGTGAAATGTAGACCAGTAGAAGACAAAATAGGCTTCAGATGCAACATTTTTATGAAAAGACCATTTGTTCAACACAAATAATTACAAACTGATCATTAAATATTATTAAAGGTATTTTCCGGAACACGTACCACTTAAATCTGTTATTCTAAATTAGAAGCAAATTTAAACGAGCTATACAAGTTAAAAAAGCAGCAGTGTGTTAAGATGTCAATTTAGAAATTGGCACAGTATCCTAGGGTAACTAAGATAAGCAAGTATTAAAAGATAAAAAACTAAGATAAACAAGTACTAAGATAAATAAGTACTAAATTTAGATTACAAATTAAGGACATTTTTTTTATCTACTAATATTCTCTAGATCAAGGCCATATGGACCACTGTACGTGCTATCGAAAGTCTTGTGTTGCAGGTTTTTTTTTAAGGATTTTTCACTCGTGGCCCCTGTCATACAAACCCATGAATTTCTCATTAATGCTCCAGCGACGCGGACCTTTCAGATTAACCTGAGGGAGGGTAATGGGCCATATGCAGGGGACCTCCTTAACTGGAAGTATGAAATGCTCTCAGTTATAGGAGGTCCAAAAATATTTGAAAACTAACTGCCATTTAGAAGATTTTGAAAACTTAGTTGGCGCAATTGGGATTGCAACTATATTAGGAAAAAATTTGCTAACAAAAACTTTTTATATTTTAAACGCTTTTACACACTTTTTTGCAAATTAAAATCAACCAAAATAAAATATGCTTTTGGTTTGACTAAACTGCAAAACTGACTGTAACTGAACTACAAAAAAAAAGGTATTTGGAGAAAAAAAATACACTGGTGTGGTCCAGGATTTATTTCTTTTATATTTTGGATACTGAAAATTATCTCGCCCGTTTCGTATATGTATAGCACTGAAAACTATGTGAAAATTTGAAAAAATACCAATGATGAGGAATTCAGAACCAGTAAAGAGTAATTCAAAGATTTCAGATTTCAAGTGCACCTGAATGCATTTTTTTAAAAATATCAACTGTTTCTTATGCTTTCTACAGTAACGTATTATGGGTTATAATTTATCATGTGCACAGGTAATGATTTTTTTAAATTGTGATACTTTTAATGAAATAAAAAACAGTTTAAAAATTATTACCGGTAATTAAAACATATCATAACGTTAGGCAATCTTCCTCCGATTTCTTCGTTCTTCTTTGCCCCTCTGAAGCTTTCCTTATCTCGGCACATAAGTTAGGTTATTGAGTTCGGTTTAAAATAAAGAGATCCCAGGGGCATAGGTGTAAGGAATTAAAATTGTGCAAGACTTATATATTTGTATGTTGGCAAAAATAAGTTTGAGGGGGGCGTGGCATAAAATAACTGCAGCATGGAAAAAAAGCCATATATTAGGAACATCCTTATATATGCATAATATATTTCTAATCAATGAAGAAATTAACTGAAAATGAGACAGATCTCGCACCTATTTAAAACTGTGTTTTCTACAAAAATAAATTAACAGATTCAAAAAATCACAAAACGACTGCTTTCATTTCTTTCTCCAAAGCTAAACACAATTATTTAGAATTTCACATAAATAGACAGGCAGTGTTTTAAAAAATAATCATTACGACTTCTTGCACTATTAAAAACATCGATTATTTTACCGTCATCCCCCCCCCCCCCCATTTCGTAAAAAACTCGTTAGGTTTCAACTTCATTTTATTTCGCAACCAATTAAAGACACTATGTTTTATTTTTTAAGCATGATATACATAATGCTACCCAAATCATATATTTAACTAATTAT
This sequence comes from Octonoba sinensis, assembly GCA_038502835.1. Lineage (NCBI taxonomy): Eukaryota > Metazoa > Arthropoda > Arachnida > Araneae > Uloboridae > Octonoba > Octonoba sinensis. Next base: position 201,215,974 of record CM076598.1, on the reverse strand, counting down.
TTTTAACAAAATAGGTTTTCGTTTAAGGCCTCGGCTAAATGTAGTTTTAAAATTTATTTTTAATTTATAACGATTTATTAAAACGTTACCAAACCAGACTGAAAGCAAATAAAATAATTGTCTGCACATTTTTTTCCACAAGGCAAATATTTACTTTTACTTTGTCATTACCTTCCTGTTATTTTTCTTTTCGTTTTAATATGTAAGCATTTTCTAGAAGAAATATTCTTATGCAACTATTTTATGTATGTAGCATCTATTCCAATTTATTTTTCAGCTAGGTATTGACATATTAATCAATGAACCACAGCGAAATTATGAAAATATATACTTTATAAAGAATTGTTATTGATCCTGAGAATTATGTAGTTTATTTATTTTTAGATATGAGTATTTTCAAATATAGTTGATTCATTTATACATGTACTCCTTCATATTATTTTTTTTTTGTCATTAAGTTTTACCAAAGCTTAAGTATTATATATTTATGTTTATGATTCTTACGAAATAAGATACATTAGTCACAGAAACACTAATCTCACACTAAAAATGATTTTTATTTATAGCTATTTATTTTTTATTTTCATTAATATAAATTCATTTTCGTTATTATTTTAGAATGACTTTACACAGGTGTTAACTTTGCACTATATTTTTAAAAAGTTAAATTTCAAAACATCATTTTCCTAGCATGTTACCCACAATGATTGCAATAATTAGGGTCAGTTGGGGTAATTGTAAACGCTTTTTCAATGTTTTAACTTTTGATCCTTCCCTACCTCTTGAATGAATTCAGAGATAAAATTGTGAGCGTTGTAGCCAATACTGTACTTCTTGTGAGTAAATGTGTACAAAAATTTTTGACTTATGACTATTTGTTAGCGAATGAGCTCGTGTTTACAATTATCCCAGTGTGTTTACAATTACCCCAGAGATCTGGGGTAATTGTAAACAGTGATTTATTTTCGAATAAGGTTGATGCAAATAGAAAATTGTTTTATGCATAATCTGCTTGAAGGCTTAAGAAGTTCAGGAGCAATGGTTCTCAATCTGCGGCCAACAGGCCGCATGTGGTCCGCTGAGTTATGTTATGAGTCGGCTGAGATTATTTAACGAGAAATATCTTGCAAAAAATCAAGTAATGTGACAAATTTATGTAAAATTTGTCCGCAGAGGATCAGTGGGTTAAGCTTGGATCCCACACAACACCGAAAGTGAAGCACAAATGGCCGTGGTCAACGCTTGGGAGGGTGACAACCTCCCGCAACTGATTACGCTGAGACCGAGAGCGCTAAAGGGAGCTGTGCACGTAAAATACATTCTCGCTTCAAATGTCTACCAAGTTAAAAATAATTTCCGCTGAGGGACCAACCTAGGTGACGATCTCTTATCTGGGAGCTGGTTCAAAATAATTAAGCCCCTCTAAGTCAAGTGTACTTCATTCTAGCGGAGCTCATTAATAATCAGTAGGAGTTTCCTTAATTCATGGTCGCCCTGCAATGGGGGCTTGCATTTCCAAGTGGCATTAGCAACCACAACAACAGTTATGTGAAATAGACACAAAAACGTAATTTACATCAAAATATAATACTTATTGTCTCCCCAAATTATTGGAAATAGGATAAATTTAAGTGTTTACAATTACCCCAGTGTACGAAATATATGGGGTAATTGTAAACACCTAACTTGCACAAGAAAAATAACAGGGAAGATTAAATTCATAACTAAATGTTTTTAGCAACATTCCATACGACAAATAAAAATGGTTGAAACTTCTTACATCGCTTTCGCAGATGAGCTGGAGATTAAAATGAAAGATCACTAAATTTTGTTAAACAACTTTTTTCACTGTGCCATTTTCAAACCATAGTGACTCCTCTACAGTTGTTTCGAAACTTACGAAACTGTTTCAATGTCTTCCCTATGCTGCCAGTTTATCACTCACAAGCAGTTAAGTTTTCAAAACCACCACAAGTGTAGTTATGAAGCCTGTTTACAATTACCCCATGTTTACAATTACCCTAACTGACCCTACTTGCTTTAAAACCCGCCATACATTTTTCTCTGCTTAATTTCTTGTATCTTAAACGATAAACGTTTTTCTAGAGCATGTGTGAAAAGTATGAATTCCAAAATATTTTTTGGAAAAATAAGTCTTTATGTCAATAACTTTGTATGCCGCTCAAAATATTGTCACGTTCTTGGCGATTTGATTTTGTTTTTTCCTCCTATATCGAATGTTTAATTGTCTACATTAAAAGTATGCCATCTTGCTTTCTTATGTGTTTTACCAGTAACAGAAAACACAGTTTGTAGGATAAGTCTGTTTAAACAAAATTTTATTAGGACGTATGTTTTTATGCTGTATTTTCCTGGCTTCTATGAATCAGTAGGAAACTAAGACATGTGACTCAGACTGATATATTCTAAGAAACCGTTGTTGCTTGCCGCTTTTTTCTTATAAACCCAGCCAAAAAATCTACATTACAAAAATAATAATAATAATAATAATAAATAACTAACGCGTAATATATGTAAAATAATGCATCACTAAAATCCTCAAAAATTTATAATTCCATGAACTGCAATAAAAAAAAATTTAGTATGTAAAGTGAGCCAAATGTTTAAAAGTATATTTAAGCTCTAAAGCGTATAATGAATCCATTGATATGCATAACACTGTCTCACCTTTACTGTTATTATGTGTCAATTCCTATCACACAACATAATGAGGCTGACGGAAATGTTGTTATTCTACTCACGCTATTCAAATTTCTGTACATCTAATTCTACAGGATTAACCTGTAGTTTCTCTCCGGAGTCAACATAGATTTATTAATATAAACAGTAGTCGTCAATCATTAGATGGGCAAAGTTTACCATAAAAAGGATTAGAATCCACTTTTTTCATAAATGGATGACTGGGAATTGAAGAACAAACGAGGTGAACTCCATGTAAAAGTGGACATCTTTAGGAAACATTAAACGGAAAATTTTAACAAGTATTACTTTCTTATGTTTTTTGGGGATACAGACGTTATTTACAAGCACTCTTCCTGCCCCTTTGTGAGAGAAACTTCACAATAAACAATTTGGCTGTCACTAGCTGAATATAAGAAGCCTGTTTTTCTTTTGTATTGCGTCATGCATACATAATTACCCAAACACCAGAGAATAACACAAGTATACATCTTTTTAAGCATACATTACTTTTTCATTTAAATAAAATTTCCTTGTCACAAGTTCATAAATCACAGATTTTTGAATTTGCTTTGTATTTTAATAGATTTTAAACCTTATATGTTTTAATTAATCCAAAGGTAATTTTCAAAATGATCATAAGTTTACCAAAGGTGCAAAAAAGAAAAAAAAATAATGCATGAAAAATAAAGTACTAAATTAGTAAAGATTTTACTTACTTACGTACTTTCCTTAAGCACATAGTAAGAAACTGAAAATAAAAATAATCATTTCCTTGTAAAATGTTAAATTTCAAGTTCCCGTGAAAAATGCTTCAAGATGGCCGTACTAAAAACGAAAAATGTATTTTTTCCAATCACGCAGAAATCGGACATCGCTTTTCCGTCTAGCAAGATTATTTGAAGGAACTCCATTTTCAAGAATTGTCTCAAATTGTTTCGAGTCCCAAAAGGTACAAAATATATGTTATTACCCTTCCTTTCTATTTCTGACTCTGAGGAAACGAATGGCGGGGTGCTCGCTAGTGAGATTTAATCTGACATTTTGGTACGTTATTTCTGGAATTGCGTGTTTTCATAAAATATTAACTTCTTTATGGTATTTTATCAGATTGTTATTTATTATAACAAAGTCATGAATTTCTTACTCTAATTTCATTTTATCCATAAGTTAATAGAAAAATGATGGCTTCGATTTAGCTTCTTCCAGGACTTCAAGAAGGTAAAATACATTTTTTTGAAAGAATTAATGTAATTTTTTATTGAATTGTTGCTATTTATAAGTTTTTATTTGCGTTTACATCGTACAATTTTGGCCTTCTTAACGAGTGGCCGCAAAAATGTCAAAATTATGCTTTTTTAAGTAGTGCATTGTTAGTTACTCAAATAATAATTTACAATTAATTGAGCAGCAAGTTAAATTAGCTGTTCTTCCGTGAAAAAAATCATGTTGCGTAAATATGAGCCGTAGGAAATTAATTCATAATATAGAAAAAAGTACAGTCATTTACGATAACTTTGAACCACGTGATATTATTTTGTATATTTCACTTAATTTAAACATTAGGAGTAAAAACTGATTTTATAACATATTTAGTTGAGTGCAGCAGTGAACCTTCTAGTTTCTTTTTTTTGTCAAATATACAAAAATATGACATGGTTCAAAGTTATCCTGAATGACTGTGCATTATTTTTATTGCCTTTTTGGGCACGTTTAAAAATAATGTAACTTAATCACAACTAGCATAGAGACCAGTGTTTTTGTGTTCTAGTGTTCTAAACTAAGTTATTGAAAGTATATTTTTTAAAAATATTTACGGTCTACTTCGCAGTTGGTATAATACATTGATTTCTTATTCGAACAGTCTCAATTCAATAACCGCCACTTATTCCAATCATAGTGTCACATATTAAGATCTGATATATTTGCTGAAATTAGTTTAAAAGAATAGCTGGCACAATATAGGATTTGCTTTACTTTCGTTTTTAGTACAATCGCAAAGGCTCTTTATCATAATGAACAGGGCTCGCTCCCAATCACTTATTCATACTAACTTGTGACTAAATCATTCCTTTGGGAAGGCACCGCCCATTGACCCCACAACCAGCGAGTTATTAAAAGTAGCATTTGATACATTTTTGACACATGGAAGATATTAAGATTAAATAAATAATCGCTAAACTTGATAAAACAAAATATCCAGGTACTTTATATTAACTAAAACGTAAACCAAATAGCTGAATGATGAAATATATCTTCATTTCCTTTAACTCAAGTCCTATATTCCTTACGAAAAATTAATTTTATTACTATAACAATGAAACCTGATAATACTTAATGAAATGTTGAAGCTTACAACGAAAGATATGAGAAAGAATTACAGGAATTTGAATGGATTATTTCTAAACGATGTCAAAAACACTTTATATTTTATAAAATTTCATTTTTAAAATATTGGAATTTTTGATATTTTCATTTATGCGCAGTGTTTAAAAACAGCATTGTGCATGACATTTCTTGTCAAAAAAATAAAGCTTTAAATTTCCAATAATTATTGAAAATAAAACTATAATTTGTAAATAAAATGCTAAAAGGAGCTAAAAAAATTTCTTCAGATCTGAAAATGTTTTTTTCAAAGACTTATTAAAATCGCGATACTTAATCCTAAGTTTTACTTTTTAATATACGAGTTTATAAAACTAATAATTATTGGGGATTATTGTACGTTAGCATTCATCATTTCATGACAGTACAAACGGGTAGAAATTTTAGGTGATTTTCTCACAAGGTTCCATTGTCTCACAATGGAAAATGGATTAATTGCAACTGAAACACGTATATGCAATTCGCATTGCAATTTCGGACATATAACATTTAAATGGCACGTTTTCGCCCAGTCAAAAAGTAGCCATTTCAATTTGGAAAAAAAAAAACCCATATTTTTTTTTTGTTTCAGTTACAGAAATAGTGTTTCTGTAAATACGAGTAAATATGTGTTTATGTTCAAAACACAAGTCATTGCGACAAAATCTTCAAAGGAAGGTATTCGCCCACACTGGGATGTCTACCTAATTATAATAATACAAAACAAGGGAATTTGTTCTGCTTTGTAGAGTTTCAAATTTAACAATGTACATCAGCAAATATTTAAACAGCGTTAGTATATTTCTGTTTCTAATTGGTCGTATGTTTTATATTATTATTGTAACAGAACCTTTTTAAATTCATAACTTCAGCAGCACTAGAGAAACGTATTCCAATAACCTAATTCTGTCGAAATTAATTATAAAACCTGTATTAACTGTAATGATACAAATTAAAATTCAAAATATTAAGAACTTCTTCTAAGAGATACATGTATATTCGAATAATTTCTCTATGATTTGAAAAAAAAAAAAAGGTTCTTCACATCTTAATACCTAAGGTACGAAGAAATACCACATTCGTAGATAAAAGAATATCAGAATTGAACAAAACATCTTCCATTACAGGAAAAGGGTGGACGTGTGTTCTCAAACAGATTTATCTTGTATTATTTCCCCCTTTTCTTACATTCTAACCTTTAGCAAAAAGGCCGAATATGCTTTCTATACTCAGAGAGAATCCCATTCCCATTATTCTGGAAGGACACTGCTGGAATTTAAGCTGAAATAAGGAATACATACGGAATTGAATACATAGAATATAAATGGTAATTTCAGGCTTCAAAAATTAATAGAATGTTCAGAGCCATCTACTTTAAGCCATGCATCTAACTTTGAAAAACACAAAATCGTATCGATTCAAAACGATTAATCAATGATAATGTGTGAATTCTTTTGTGGATGATTCAATTTTTAGAACATTTGTACTGACAAAGTTTTGACTCTTATATGCCAATGCTACTTCTTGTTATTTCCATGCTGGTGTATACATTTTCCGAACATGTTTTTACTCTTTTGATTACAATTATGGGAAAATTATTCAAAAATGTTCTTCTCTTTTAGAGCTTGACTTTTGGGATGCTTATCATATTAACAGGAATAGTTCTAATTTGGTTACCGATTCTTCCTCAACTCCGTATTTTTCCCATGTCTGGCAGACGTTCCTTTAATTTGTTGTTCTTTCTTGGTTTCTTGTTGGATTTGCTTTAATTTTGTGCCTATTTCTCTTTTTGGTTTCCCTCCCCCTCCTTCACATGTGTACTTTGTTTTCGCATTTTGTTTTGGTTCTTTCTGCACTTATTTCTACTTTTTTTAATTATTTTTATTTTACTTTATTGTTTTTGTTATTTTTCACTGTTATTTTTATACAGCAAAAATAACAGTGTTTGAATTTCAGTCAAAATTAACCAACGTTACCCAGAATTGAACTAATTCTTAATATTTTAAACATTAAAACATGGGTCTATCGTAGTATATCAAATATTACTCCGCATTAAGTATTGCATGTAAATAATGTGTTATATGATACTTCTAATAGAATCAAATGCATTGTCATAGTCATAATTAAAATAATTCTAGCTCATATAGCATTAACTTATGCTATGACAAATATTTAAAACAGTTCTTCTGAACTTTATGATTAATTAAAAACGTGTAGTCAGCGTTTCACCATAGTGTTTTATTAGATTTAAACTTTCCATTTATTAACTATGTGAAAATAAAAATAACTACAGCTCTATGATTATTTTTAATCAATTTTTATGTTTTTTTCGTCAAGTGTGCATACAGCCCTGTATGAAAAAAAGTAAGATAACGAGAAAAGTTTAAAGATGAACCCGAATTATTTATTTTACAAGAAGCAGAAAGCAAAATCAAAACTGAATGTACGAAACAGTTCATCAGTCTTATCATTCTATTGCAATACGTTCAAATATAGAGAGCATCCTAAATTGGACGCCAAGAATTTCAAAAGAGAAATAAATCAATCTTCAACTTAATGACAGTATTATAAACGACTACAGTTTTAAGAAAAACTCCACCCTTTTCTGATTTCAATTCTCGTCTGCAGATTAATTGAATCCTGGTAAAAAAATGCAAAAAATAAAATAATATTTTAACCATTGGTTTGTTACGTTGAACAGTTGAAAATCGATAACCATTTTCCTACTTTAGAAACAGATAACCTGGAAGAAATTTAGTGTAATGAAGAAATATAGGGACATATTTGCTACTGAGCACAGCCCAGACTTCATTATCTATGCTTGGAAAGTGTTCCGAAAGAATTAGAAACTTATTTTCGGTGATATGATTCATCCCGTGAGCATCCGATTTCTAGGAAATATGACAACCATACATGACTCATATTGAATTTCCGTTAGTTGAATCAGAGATTATCCTTAGGGGTGGAGATGGGAAAAGGAGTTCAAAGTGTTAATTGAAAATGGTGAGAAACGTGTTGAACAATACTTGAAATTGAAAGAGTGAAACAAATCACGTACTCAGATGGAAGAGAAAAAAAAAAAACATGCCTTTTAACGTAATAGTTTTTGAATTAAGGATTCGCGTAGTTAAAACTAAGAAAAGAATGCTGTTCAGAAAAGTACTTCTACGGCACGTTTACCTAATACATTTCTGGTGAGAATCTAAAAAAAAAATTGTTTCCAAACTTTTACCGAGGACGCACATACATGGGTGCATTTTACAGCTAGTTTGAAAATGTAAATAATAAGCTTTAATTTTGTTGTTGTCGTGTCCTCGCGCGTGGCGAGGAAGAATGGGTACGCTGCTCCTGAGTCTAACGGGGCCCTTATAGGCAGGAGTTTGGTATCCGCCCCTTTGAAAGGTCTCTTAATTTTTTGAACCAGCTCCCACATGAGAGACCGTCGCTTGGGATTGGCACCCAGCGGTATCGTTTCACTTGGAGGACATTGGTGCCATAACCTATTTAACGTGCAACAGCTCCCTTTAGCGTACACGGACCACAGTAACCAGCCGCGAGAAGTTGTCACCCTCCCAAACACTGACACTAGTCGATGTTGCTTCACTTTCGGTGTTCTACGGAAATTTAGTTTCTACCGACTGGTCCACTGCGGGGCTAATAAGCTTTAATATAAATACCAATGATGCGAATCATTATAAATAGCAGAAATCTCTTTAACCCTTTGAATCACGAGTTATTTTCAGAAAATGATCGAGTATTTTTTGACAGAAAATGAATATATAGGTATAGTATAAATTGTTTTTAGCAATTTCAGTTGTAGGCGGTGACTAGAGGGGTGATGTAAAAAAATATTTTACAAACGGATCTCAGAGGGACATTAGAAATAAAATAACGCGAGATACAAGATCCCCGTGTGAGACACGGGGATGTGCAAATTTGCCGGTAACCTTCGCCAGTGTCAGACAGGGGCAAATGCGTTAACCCCAAAATTTTAATAAGTTAACTTACGTAAGATTCAAGATAAAAATTGTTTAGCATCATGAAAGAAATAATTCGACATCATAATTCGTCATTTCCTCCTGCTAAATCTTGTAATTAGTTTTTTTCTTATTCGAAACTCTTAGTAAGGCTGTTTGTTCTCAACCAACACAAGTTATGATGTGTTTATATTTTACTTAGACATTTGCAGGTACCCACTTTCTTTAAAGTACTGAAGAAAACTAGAATTCATTTGCACTATTGAAAAATATTTAATTTTCATCATGAAGCAGTAAATTATTGAGTAAACATTAAGAAACAGTAAATAATTCAAGAACAATTAATGCATTTTGAAATGAAAATAACCATTTTTAAAAAAATTCTTTTCATGTAAATCTGAAAACTAAAGTAAGCTTGAAATATTTCTAATGATAAACAGCTAATCGGGTTAATCATGTTGACAGAATAAAAATGAACAATGATGGTGACAAAATATTGTGTTATGGACAATAAGTAAACTGCCTAATAACTCCTCATATTTTAATTTCCTTATAAACCGCATTTAAGGTCCACATTAACTCTTGTGTTTCCACAATTATCATGCAGAACAATTTCCGAACACTGAGAGAAGCTCAAAACTGCCGTCGAGCAAACGTCAAAGCAGGCTCTCAAAGAAATGGTAGCTTAATTTCATTCAAAATTATTTTCAAACAAATCACAAAATAATTTTATTCCATACCTGTTTTAATGCATTTATTCTATACAGCTGAGGGCCACTATCCAATAACTCCGAAGCACAGAAAGAAAGTTAATCCCATCGAATCTTTTAGAGCACTTTAACCAGCTTCAGCTTATAGTTTTATTTCAGTAACAGACGATCGTTTCTAAATAATGTTTATTTTTACTAAGGGATTGCGTTTGGGTTCTATATAATATCTGGAGTGGCATCTGAGTGGTTCGTTTTCTTTTAAATGTCGTCTGCTGGGACCGGATAACGCTTCAGCGGTGACAAGAAAAAAGTAACTGCTCTAACAGTAAGACTTCAGAATTACTTAACCTCTGTTATGCCTAATTTTAAGTAGTAAAACACTCTTGCCGTGCATTAAATAAAAGCAGCATACAAAATAGATTGAAAAAAGACGATTTCGTTTTATATTTGAAGTGTGTTATTACGGGAAAAACATTATTTCATATATGACAACACACGTGGTGCTGCAGTAAGAAAAACATTCTAAAATAAATAAAGTAAAACGTCTTACCAGTTAAATTTAAACTTTGATGTTGTGTCTTAACGGTTAAAGCAATTGGGTGCAGAACAGAATTTCATCATATTTAACTTAGACAAAAAAAAAAAAAATTGAAATTTACTTTCTTACTAAAATTATTTCCAACAGAGGTTTTAGGCGTATCTTTCATTCCGTCTGGATTTAGTATTGGATTGAGAAGGTATTTTTTTTTCCGCTCGGACCACCCTCCCTTTACGTTAACTCTACTGCCAGATCAGATTATATGAACTCAGTGGGTTTTATCCGCTACTATAACAAATTGCTTCATTTTATGAGCAGCTTACACTGTCATTTGTAATAGCAATTATATTTCTTGCATGCTCTTTTATAGATACGTTCCTTAAAAAGGCAACTACGCTGTGTGACTTCCAATTTCGAAATGAAAAAAAAAATCCCTCATCACAATTTAGTTTTAAAACATAAAAGTCAAATATCGAACGAACTTTAAATTACAATTGAAACTTACTAAACAATACATTTTAATGGTGTTTTACGTCAATTACTGCAAATTTAAGCTTTGTTACTTGAAATTTTCCCTTTGATTATCAAATAGCTATCCTAACAATTAAATTTTAGCATCCTTATTTTGTTGAAGTTGTTTAATTGAGACAGATTCAACTGCACTGCATGGATTTGGTAAACCGAAAATCAAAAGCAAAAAATTCAACATTCAGTGCATTCAGCAACACAAGAACAAGAGTTCTAGTTTTACGGTTTCCCAAATGCTGCTTAGTATCAACTTTAAGGCTTATAATTCATTTTGAGACGCCTTATTAAATACCAACACCAGCCGACTATCAGTAATAAGTTTGACTGCATCGTCTGAAAATAGATAAACACGCATTCGCAGGGAAAGGAAACTCTTTTATCGGTCACTATTTGTGTCAATCTTATCATTTCATAGCCCCTTAATTGTCCTTTCGCATACAACTTGTGTTTCTAATCGAAACTCCGTGCACATCTAAGCCTCTGAGGGAATTGGAGTAAATGGATTCATCTACGTGAAAGGCTCTATATCAGCACGGCAGAGATCTAATTCGCGAAGAGATCTAGTGATAAAAATTGTAATTGCAAATCAAACTTGGGAAAGAATATTAAATGAGAAGGTATTATCCGTCAAAGTTTGCTTCTTTAATCGGATTAACTTAAACTTGTTTAATACAGTCGTTTTCAGTTGGGATGTGTGAAATTTTGCTCCGGCTTAAGCTTCATACGAGTATTCTACTTTAACAATCGAAAATACTGAACAAATCCGTGTACCACGTGCCATATGTCATTGAATATTGTTACATAATAATAAACATTGTTGTGACTTACGTATTTTGAACTTGTTTATTTTGAAATTACATTTTTTCAATATTGAGAACGTATTAGTTATGTTTACTTTTAGTTGTAAATGTTTTTATAATAAAAAGTGACAAAGTAATTAATAATTTTGAGCGTTATAAATCATTGAATGCACAACGCAAGTAAAAATAATAGTATAATGATTACATATAATCATACAAATGGTTCAAATGTGGCCTTACAAAATAACAAGGAGTGATTGTATCGGCCACAAACAGGTAAACTGACCGATAGACCAACCAACACTCAGATTACACACTAGCAACCTACATTAAATGTTTCACATTGCATTAGATATAACATTCAATTATGTTCTCAAGTTTCCGACTAAATTAAATCAAGTATCAATAAATTATGTTTGATAAATTCTTGTATTTAGATGTTTTTATCTTGCATGAGTTCAACAACACCAGTTAGTTTTATGAATAAATAAATTTTAAAATGTTTAAATTACTGAAACCTGTCCTAAAATGTAAAAGTTAAAGACCAAATTATGGCACATTTCTGCTGAACAATTAAAAGGTAAAACATTATTTTGAAAATTCGTGCAAAGCATAATTTTCAGTACAAAACATTTATCTCAACATCGATAATATCTTACAGATTCTTTTAATTAGAAGGTACTTTCGAGGAATGCATTTTTTTTTTTGAAATATGAGGTAACAACCTAAACTCGTGACTCACATTTTCTTTTCAAAAGTAATAATTCACGTACGCATGAAAACTGTCTTGGAAAAAAAAAAATAAGTGCAGTATCATGGCCATGATTTAATTCTGACGCACAACGCCGAAGTGGAAAAAAACTTAATTTAAAAAATGCCTTTCAAAAAATATTTTAAACTAACATTTATGTATGTTTCTATTTACTTCAGATGATAAAAATATATTGAAATGAAGAATAATCTTTTTAGTAAATAGGCACGGGGTATTATGATATTATACAAAATATATGGTATTTCTAAAGTATTTTTCTGGAAAGTTTATAAAAACTGTACTCGCATATTCATAAGCCATAAGATTGATAGAAGTTATCGAAATGCCATAGGCCATCTGAACTTTCTTGATTAAAAATTCCTTGAAATGAAGTAGAGCAAGTGGAGTACTTCTGGAAACTGCGCGCGAATGGAATGAATCAGAACTTCTTATATCGGCCTTTAAAAGCAAATTTTAAAAAAGTATTTATTATTCTTTATATATTCCTTAGATTTTGAGTATTATTCATTATTTCAATGTCGTAAGAGAATGTATATAAGTGCTAAAAATTCGTTTAAACAATATTCGATACAACGATAAATCCCTGTAAACCGATAACATGTTGTGGTCCCCATGAATTCACATAGCAAATCGTCCTTCGACATAACTATATTCAACAAAAATGTCTCATAAAATAATTTTATTTCTTAAGCCTTCGTTGTGATTGTACAAATAAAAATCCTGGTAAAAAAAAAAAAAAATTCTCCCTTCTTGACAAATTTCTCAATAATGGCAAACAAAATGTCTATTTACAATGTTGAACCCTATAATCATTTCGGAAACAAATGAAAAATTTATTACTAGCTATTATACATTCCATTTTTCAGGGTTTTATCCGCTTTCTCTGTCATAAAAGTATCAACGGGCAATGAGATTGGTTTTCGCCACAGTGCATCACTTTTCGATATAACGACATATTCCTCTATGGTGATAAATGTATAGAGTCCCATAAATTATGGGCCATAGTATTGTTGGGCAATAAGTTATTAAACAATAGACCATAGTATTGTTGCATCTGGGTTATATATAGGGGGAAATATAGGTATAGTGTACGTTCTACAGTTATATTTCATGCAACATAAACGCAATATGCAATATAAGCATTTGAAATACAAACAAATAGTACCGCAAAATGGGAGGGGGTTGTGCCACTAGGGGTGAGAATTCCGTCACCATGATGTAACAATGCTTGTTGATTCGTACTAACATAGCAGCACGTATAACGAATGGAAAAAATCTAAGTTACTTTAATGACAAATCTCTAGAGTGCACTTCCTCTCGCGTTAATTCCATGATGACATAATCTCGCCTTATTTTACAGTATGCAAAGATACATAAAGGTACTGTGCATACACAGCGCTAATAAAAAAGGCCTATCTCTCTCTCTCTAACTCTACATTCAAAGTATTTACCCGTAAGTTATTAGTCAAAAAATGCATTTTTTGGCTTTATTTGGATGTTTTTGCCTCTAGAAGCTTCACTATCGCATTGAAAAAAGGATTCCAACCAATCCCGAAGCATGTCTGCATTTTAAAGCTTATTTGTGCTATAAATGTGCAAATTTTAACGATATAAGGGAACTGTATTTCTCTGATGTAGTTTTGCTAGAAAAAGAAGAAAGCCATGCTCATAGTAGGCAACTAATTTTAAATTATGCTGGGGTGATATAAAATTTTATATTTCTACACTGTTAGAAATTTCATCATGAAATTACGGTTAATGACCGGCAGCAGTCTGTCCATCTAATTCACCGTTAAATTTACGGTTTGGAAAATTTTTCTATCTGCACGGGACTTAACCATTTCCAATCAACTTGGTTAAAAAGCCGTAAATACAAAAGTTTACGGTTTTATAACCAGTTAAAAATGGTTTCAAAACAAAATTTTTACCGTATTTGAACCATTTCGAGGCTTCAAAACCGTAAACGAAATGCTTGGGACTCGAACCCTGGGTGTGTGGTATACAAGCTATTCGGCCATCTACACCACGTGAAGCGGCCGTTTATTTATTAATAAACCTTCTTTTCCAACAGGCAAACTGCCTTAAATTTGAGATTTCAGTTTTTGATTGGATCCAAAGTCATTTTTAGTCTACATTTACTGTATATTGACGTAAATCATTTTATTTGCTGCAAAAATTAAAATACAAACAAGCTTCAGCAGCTCAAATTATGGGTTCGCTCATTCGCAAACAGTTCGGGAATCCGATGTCTCCATTTTTTTATTTACATGTGTATGTGTTTCTATTTAGTATCCCCTGCTTAATCCTCTTTTTTTATATACACATGCAGATTTTAACTAATAAATTCGTATTCCTATTTTAAAACAACGTACGACCGGTATGGTTTCGCAACCAAGATGGACGCCCGATTTTTATTGAGCGCTCGAAAATGACGGTTAGTTAAACGTTCTTTAGAATAAACAGAGAGTATACGATTTTTTTCGCTATCAGCGGTTTGAGTACCATCTTTTTAATGGTTATTCAACTGTTGTAATTAAATATGGTAAAATAACAATCAAATAAATGGTTATTATAGTATTTTCTTACGGGAAATTTTTAACAGTGTTAATTAAGAAAACAATGATAACGGTTTGTATAAAGATGAACCCACTGGTTAAATTTTTGCCGCGGGCAACGTCCTTTCGGGACCCACATGTACTATATATATATGTGACATTTGGCGTCAAAATGAACCTTTAGGGGGAACAAATTTAATTTAATTTGTATATTTCAGTAATTTTATTTAAAACTAGCGCCTTTATGGGTTGCAATTCTAGGACGTATTGCAAATTATATACATACCATTTAAATCGTTCAAAACTGTATAATACAATATATTTTTATGTACAAAAAGTACTAAGTTCTCTATATAAAAGCCATTGTTTTATTTAAATTTCCCATGTGCACACTAAGAATTGTAATTGCTTCAAGCATCTTAAATGTAGAGTAGTTTAATATGAATATTAAAAAAAATGAAGGAAAGAAAATTGCACAGCGACACTCTTTCATTTAAGGCACAAAACTTTCACATTGGAATCTTATGTAAGAGCTCGAAGAGTTGTTGACCGAAGAGATTAAATTCTTTGGGTATTTTTTTCGTCTTTTTTTTTAATCTAACTTAAGTCAATATTTGGTTTCACACGCTGCTAAAAGACAAAGCTACGAAAGAACAAAAGGGGAAAAAAGCAACTTCTCGCTTTAAAAAAAAACATAGTATCCTTGCCCAATTTTGAAAGTGTTCTGTTCTGAATCATTTTTTTATTTCTTATTTTGACAACAATTGTTTTATCAAAGTGGCTTACCACAATGAGCAGCTGTGTACTAACGACAGTTATAGTCTAATGTACTTCATTATACTCTCTCGCTCTTGACAACAAAGATACATTTTTTGCTGATGCTAGTTGAAATAATATATTTTGATTATGTGTCTTCATCTCTTTCCATTAACAACACATGTTGATTAACTTTTTTAAAGAAGTGACTTACATTGTACATTTAAAACTAGTGATTTGCATTGCGTTAGAAGAAAATATTTTCACGGTTTTACTTTATCGGAAGGAAAATATTAAAATAAATATTACTTATTGCAAGAAAAACATTAAAACAATTCATCAAATTGTTTGGAACTAATTGATCGTTCAAATTTGGAAAAGCAAAGAATTTTTGGGTAAATACAATTATAATGCTTGATAGTAATAATACTGTTTTCAACTATTTAACTCTAATTCTCTAAAAAACATATTCTCGCAGTTATTTGTCTACTAGCTTAACAAGTTCTAAACGAGAACTTGACAGCAAAACGACAATATTTCTCTTTGTTAATTTTTATAATTAAGGTAAATATTTACTAATTTGCATGTGAAAGAAATATCGCTAGCGAAAAGTTTATTAACCGTTTATTTTCTGTTTGAAAAAATTATGGATATTTTTTCCTACCACAAAGTATGAATGTAGATTAGCAATGAAACGTTTCATAGGAGGAAAAGTTTTGAGATATAATATTTACTTGTCAATAAATTTGTTTTACGGGAGTAGTCGTCGTCTTATCTTGGAGAATATTTACTATTTGTTTAATATGCAAATTACCCGGCTCGAAAAAAAGAAGATTTTATGAATATAGCATGTTTAAAAGGAACATCTGGAAATTTGGGGTGGAAAACTAGGTAGTTGTAAAATCATTTTAAGGGTAGGTGCTGTGAATTTCCTTCATATATATTATATATATTTTTTAATAGAAGCATATCCTGAGAAAAATTACTCTTGTTTGTGGAGGGAAGGGGGAGGGGTGTTATCAATTGTTTATTGCAGGGGTACACCATCGAAGCTGGGCGCACCTGCATAGTTACCGCCGGAAAAAAGACCTGCTAATGGCTTCAGTCTTTCACATTATTTCACAAATTCGGCCTGGGCTAACAGGAGTTTATGTAATAATAATTTAGCTTTGTGCAAGTAAACAGTAATAGAAATAAAATTTCAAGTTAATTTAAAGCACAAATAAGCATAAAAACGCAGACATATGTTTCGGGATTGTTTGGAATCCCTTTTTCAATGCGACAGGGGGCTTCTAGATGCAAAACATCCAAATGAAGCAGACAAAACAACAAAAACAAAGCTTATATATCCAAGGAATTAAGTGTAAACCAATGTTCACACTGCCTTTATTCTCATTGGTTTACAGTTAATTCCTTGGCTATATAAGCTTTATTTTTGTTGTTTTTTCTGCTTCATTTGGATGTTTTGCATCTAGAAGCTCCCTGTCGCATTGAAAAAGGGATTCCAAGCAATCCCGAAACATATGTCTGCGTTTTAATGCTCATTTGTGCTTTAAATTAACGTGAAATTTTATTTCTATTAGGAGTTTATGTATTAAAAAATAATTATTAGCTAATATTTAAGTAAATGATACCAAACTGAGGGTCGGAAAATTTAAAACTTCGGAAATTACACCCCTAATTTATGCGTAGAGAGATATCTTTTCCACGTTTGTGCTAACGCATCAATCAGGGTTGCGTTTACACCAAAGGCTACAGCGACGAAGCCTTTCATAGCATTTCATTAGCTCTACATAAGTTAATACCCTACACCTTCATATTGACTGGCTGGACTTTCTTTCATTGCGTCATAAAAAGTGGCTTTCATTGAGACGACCGTGATTTGTTGATTGCGCTATCTTCTATATACGTAATCGGTTGATTCTCATAGCAACACTGTTAGAAATTTCATCATTATATTACGGTTAAATGACCGGCAGCAGTCGGCCCATCTAATTCACCATTAAATTGACGGTTTCTATCTTTACGGGACCTAACCATTTCCAATTAACTTGGTTAAAAGGCCGTAAATACAAAAGTTTTTGTATTTATAACCATTTAAAAATGGTTTCAAAACAAAATGTTCACCGTTTTTGAACCATTTCGAGGCGTAGAAACCACAAATGAAATTTGGAGGACTCCCGAACCCCCAATGCATTGTGTACTAGTCTTGCTCTCTATCCACTCGGCCACCGTCATCACGTAAAGCGGACGTTTATTTATCAATAAATCTTCTTTTCCAACAGGCAAATAGCCTTAAAATTGAGATTTCAGTTTTTGATTGGATGCACATTTATTTTTAGTCTAAATTTACTGTATATTGACGAAAATCATTTTATTCGCTGCAAAAATTAAAATACAAACAAGCTTCAGCAGCTCAAATGATGGGTTCGCTCATTCGCAAACAGTTCGGGAATCCGATGTCTCCAATTTTTGATTTACGTGTGTATGTGTTTCTATTTAGTATCCACTGATTAAGCCACTTTTTTTTTCTTCTTTTTTTATATACACATGCAGATTCTAACTGATAAATCTGTATTCCTATTTTAAAACAATGTACGACCGGTAAGGTTTCGCAACCAAGATGGACGCCCGATTCTTATTGAGCACTTGAAAATGACGGTTAGTTAAACGTTCTTTAGGATAAACAGAGAATAAACGATTTTTTTCGCAATCAGCGGTTTGAGTACCATCTTTTTAATGGTTATTCAACTGTTGTAATTAAATATGGTAAAACAACAATCAAATAAATGGTTATTTTACTATTTTCCTACGGAATTTTTTAACAATGAATAGTTACTACGACGGAGGCAAAATGTATCTCAGAAGCAATATCGCAAATAAACGGAAATAAAAAACAGTATTATTACAGTTATTAATGTTAGGTTTGATATTTTTTTTTGTTTGGCAACCAGCAGTATGCAAATAATTTACAGTGTTATACCATTTTGATTTTCAGTATTGGCAACAGTTTTTGTTAAAAATGTTCATGTGCTCTGGTTTCCTTTCAACATGTTGTGCTAACCTTTCGCCAGATGTGTAGTTTAAACGTTTTTTCCATTTATGTGTTTGTGCCTTAAATTTACGTTAGTTAATTCTGTTACTTTTATTTTGCCATGTTCAATTCCAAGTCAGAATAAATATTATTTTAGAGAAAACTGCCTATCTCTTTCTAAATACAACTAACAGGTTTCGTGCCCAGGAGTTATTTCTCGACAGTTTACTAGTAAATTTTGGCTGAATTGTTAGAAAGAATAAAATGGCAGAAGAAAAAGTAACTTTTGTGAAACTTAACGACACAAATTATGAGGTTTGGAAGTTTAAAATGGAAATGTACTTGACAGATAAAGATTTGTGGAATGCAACTTTACATGATAAACCTGAAAAAGCTGGTGATGAACAGAATGCTTGGACTAAAGCTAATAAATCTGCACGAGCTAAAATTGCGTTGTGTGTAGAAGATAACCAGTTAATTCACATCAAGCATGAAGAAACTGCAAAAGGTATGTGGAATTCTTTGCGTAAAGTTTATGAACAGAAGCATTTGAATACAAAGTTATTCTTGCAAAGAAAATTATACAGTTTAAAATATGAAGAATCTGTTAGTATGAAAGATTATATTCATAATATTTTGGAAATTGTTGATCAACTTAGAGGCATAGGAAAAATTATTCCTGAAGATGATGTTGTAGCACTATTGTTATGCGGAATGCCCGAAAGTTATGATGCCTTAATTACAAGTTTAGAAGCACGACCTTCTGAAGAGTTATCGTTAGAATATGTAAAAGGAAAATTAATTGCTATATATGAACGCAGGGAAGAAACTATAAAATTAAACATTGAGCAAAATGCTTTGAAAATAGCTGTTAAAAATCAAGTTAAAAATGAACATTCTAAAATAGTCACTGAGAATAAATTTAAAAGAGTTTGTCACTATTGTAAGAAACCTAATCATATTAAGAAATTTTGCTATTTGTGGAAAGCTAAGCAGCGTAAATTACAAAATCATAAAGTAAATAAAATTTTAGAAGAAAATCTTAGTATAGAAGACAAACACAGAGAAGATAAAGATTTTCAATGTTTTAAAATAAATTCTAAAATTTCTTATACAAATTGGTATATTGATTCAGCTGCGTCAGCACACATGACGAATGATAAAAATTTTTATTCCGGAAATATGAGACCAAAAGAAGGAAAAGTAAAGGTTGCTAGTGGACAATTACTGGACATTAAAGGAATTGGTGATGGTTTCATTGAATATAAAGGAAAAGATAATGAAAAAAATACATAAAAATTTGCGATGTATTGTATATTCCTGACTTAGATAGTAATTTGTTGTCCGTGAAGTGTCTCGATCAGAAGAACTATTTTATAACTTTTGGATCCGGTATGTGTGAAATTAAGAAAGATAATGAAATTGTAATTGAAGGGAGTTTAGTAAATGATTTATATAAATTGAATACGAATGAAGTTGCAAGTAAAGTTACAGAAGAGTCGCACATAAACTGCATACACATGTGGCATAGAATATTTGGCCATCGTGAGCCTCGCGCGATTCAGCAACTACAAGATGAAAATTTGGTTACTGGTCTTAGAATGAGAGACTGTAAATGTAAAATGAAGTGTGTATGTTGCGTAAAAACGAAGATTGTTCAGAATCCTTATCCCGTAAAAAGTGAAAATAGAGCAGCGAAAGTTGGGGACCTGTTTCATGCAGATATTTGCGGGCCATTTACTCAACAGACATTTTCTGGAATGCGTTACATATTAACTTTAATAGATGATAAGTCAAGATTCCTTACTGTTTATCTGATGAAAAGGAAAGATGAAGCAGCAAATAAGATTGAAGAATTTTTAAATTTTGTGAAAACTAAGTTTGGAAGAACACCAAAAGTACTGCGTACTGATCGAGGTGGGGAATTCGTAAATGAGAAGCTAAAGAATTATTTAAATAAGAATGGTATAGAACACCAGTTGACAGTACCATATTCTCCTCCACAAAATGGTGTTGCAGAAAGAAGAAATAGATACTTAGTTGAAATGGTTAAGTGTATGTTGGAAGATTCCAAGTTAGATCAAAAGTTTTGGGGAGCTGCAGTAATCACAGCATGTTATTTGCAAAATCGTTTACCGACGAAAGCTTGTATATTGACTCCATATGAAATTTGGAATAGAAGAAAACCAACAGTTCAACATTTAAAGATTTTTGGTAGCGATGTTGTATATTATATACCATCTGTACAGAGAACAAAATTGAAAAATAGAGGAAAAGAAGGTATATTTCTTGGATATGCAGATAAATCAAAAGGATATCTCGTAATGGATAAAGAAACTAACAAAGTAATTGTAACGAGAAATGTAATTTGTATTGACAGCGGAAGAAATGAAATTTTAACAAGCGTTGAGGAAGATAGAAGACAAAATAATGAAGTAGCTTGTGATCTATATGAAGAAAAGGAAGTTAAACATAAAGTTGAAGAGCCAAAGGAAAAGTATAGACGTTCGGAGCGATCGAATAAGGGTGTACCTCCAGATAGATACGTATGCGCTTATAAAACGGTTCAATTAGTTCAAGAACCTTCTTCTTGGAAAGAAATGAAAACGTTACCACAAGAAGAACAAGAAAAATGGATAGAAGCTGCAAATGAAGAAATGAATTCCATGAAAAAGAGAGATGTGTGGGAATTAACAGATTTACCAAAAGGAAGAGCAGCAATTGATACGAAGTGGGTATTTAAACTCAAACAAGACGAAACAGGACAAATAAACCGTTATAAAACAAGACTTTGTGCGAGAGGATTTACTCAAAGGCCTGGTGAGGATTTTAAGGAAACATTTGCCCCAGTTGCAAATAATGCAACATTTAGAATATTGCTCACAGTTGCAGCAGCAAGAAGTATGAAAATTAAACATCTAGATGTCAAAAATGCTTTTCTGAATGCTGAAATTACAGAAGAATTATACGTAAAACAACCAGAAGGCTATACAAAAGGAACTGAAAAAGACAAAGTATACAAGTTAAAGAAAGGTCTTTATGGTTTAAAGCAGTCTGCAAGAGTTTGGAACGAAAAGATCAACAAAGTTTTAGCTTCAAATGGATATTTTTGTAGTAAAATAGATCCATGTTTCTTTAGAAGAAAAGAATCAAATGGTTGGAGCTATATTTTACTTTACGTTGATGACATTCTGATATATACTTTAGATGAAGAAACAGAATTGAAAATGATAAACATGTTTCAAGATCATTTTGAAATTACAGATTTAGGGAAGATAACGTATTACTTGGGAGTTCAAGTAGAACGATTTGAAGATGGAAGCTTTGCAATTAATCAAGAAACTAAAATTAAGCAACTTGTCACGAAATACGGCTTAAATGAAGCGAAAGAAGCAAACATTCCAATGAATCCTGAATTCGTAAAAAGTGAAGAAAAATCAAATGAATTAGATAATAATATCGCGTACAGAGAAGTAATTGGATCGCTTTTGTATATTTCAACAACATCGCGACCTGATATATCCACAGCCGTAGGAATTTTGTCACGGCAAGTAAGCAAGCCGACTGAAAGGGATTGGAAGGCAGTGAAACAAGTTCTGAGATATTTGAAGAAGACCTCACATTTTAAACTGAAGTTTGGAAAAGATACATCTAGCTTAGAAGTATACGTTGATGCAGATTGGGCAGGAAGTCTTAAAGATCGAAAATCAACTTCAGGTTACATCATCATGCTCGGAAATGCACCAATCGTCTGGTCTAGCAGAAAACAAAATTCAGTGTCCTTGTCTTCGACTGAAGCGGAATTCATTGCGGTATCGGAAGCATGTAAGGAAGGCAAGTGGATATCGCAATTAATGAGTGAAATAGAAGGTGATAATAGGATATTTACAATACATGAGGACAATCAAAGTTGCATTGCAATGATAAAGAGCGAAAAGGTGAGTCAAAGATCAAAGCATATTGATGTTCGGTATTGTTTCATTCGAGAACTTTATAAAGAACAAGTTATAGACATTAACTATTGTGAATCTAACGACATGATTGCCGATATATTGACTAAGCCATTAAGTAAAATTAAATTTGAAAAATTTTGTAAGAAAATTATGTTTGACATAGCTGGTTGAGGTGGGGTGTTAGGTTTGATATTTTTTTTTGTTTGGCAACCAGCAGTATGCAAATAATTTACAGTGTTATACCATTTTGATTTTCAGTATTGGCAACAGTTTTTGTTAAAAATGTTCATGTGCTCTGGTTTCCTTTCAACATGTTGTGCTAACCTTTCGCCAGATGTGTAGTTTAAACGTTTTTTCCATTTATGTGTTTGTGCCTTAAATTTACGTTAGTTAATTCTGTTACTTTTATTTTGCCATGTTCAATTCCAAGTCAGAATAAATATTATTTTAGAGAAAACTGCCTATCTCTGCTAAATACAACTAACAATTAATACTCATCGTTTGAAGCTTTATCAATCTGTAAAACTCTTCTTTTCTTATACGTCCTTTTATTTCTTTATTTTATGCACGAAACACAGACTTTTTATTAATAGATAAGAATTTTCTTCGATAAAGCATTATGTAAAATATTGCATATCTCAATACCGATTCGCAACAATATTAAAACAGGAACTGTTGATTTCGTTCCACAAATCGAAGTGTTTTAAATGTTATTTCATCGTTGGTAATAATAAAGACGACTCATTTAGTTACCTGCTTTTAGAATCTCATTACACAATTTCCGCAGCATTGATTAAAGGAAAGATAAAATAAACAATGTAATGCAATTAATAATAAAAAGCTCTACAAACAGCTAACACTTAAGAGCTTTTCTTTTTGCTTCTGCTTAATTTATATCTTAATTATCTTTCGCAACAACTCTAAAAAGCCAGCGAACGGATGCTGCATCGCTATCTTTCATTTCTAAGCGACAACAAATATTTGCGATATTTTGAGTTACTGTTTTCGATTTTTTTAACTGCAAAATTTAATGAAAGCATCGACTGAACAAACAGTTAAGAAATTTATTGTTTTATCAGGCTTGTTTATCTTTGTAACCATCGTTAAAATTTTTAAAATGCAAATTAACCGATTTCAAAATTAATTTAAAAGCTAATTTACAAATTATATATATATATATATATGTGTGAGGTTTCCAATAAATTAAATACATTATTCTTATTTCTTTCTTTTTCTTTGTAAAAGCAAACTACCGTTGGGACCTTTTAACGTAACGTTTTGTAAACCTGAACTAAAACCAATTGGGTCCTTTTTACGGGTCCACTCTAAAACGTGAACCAAAACTATAACCCTGAGTTCTGATTGGCTAAAAGACCCCAAGAAGGGTCTGGAAAACAAAGGATAGCGTCACTTGGTGAGCTGATGCTTAAAGCATAACACAGAGTAAATTGTGCTCCTGCGAGATGTTCCCTATGGGGACCGCTTTTGTAAATATTATCGTCACTTGTAAATATTCATGTCATTCATCATTGTAAATAGTATTCTTGTAAATACCTGATGAGTAGAAAATAAAGGAAAGAAAAAAAATGAATGCTGTTATGTCCAGTCACGAAACTTAGCCCGGCTGCTGATATGGGACATGACATATAATTTTAACGCTCATCATTAACTGTATACGGATGTGCATTAACATGATTTATAGCTTGGTAATTGTTTAAATCTCATGACTGAAATTTGACTGAAGAATATCTTTTGTTTGTTTTTTTTTTTCTGATTTTTAAAAATTATTAACCATTGAAGTATCACTTATGCAATCACTGCTCAGTTCATTGTTATTTTAGTCATTAAAATTTTCAATATGATTTCGTAGGAAGTTTAATATATGCGAATGTTATTGGAGTTTTGCACTCAAGCATTGAATGGTAAAATATTTTATACATAGCAGCTCTGATCCTCCGTTGAATTTTTAATTCACTGGACGTTGCCTTGGCGATATAAAGTAACACAAAATATTAAAATAATCCCTCAAAACTTCCTTATACAAGTAATTCTGAAGTTTCAAACAACAGTAATTATTAACGACGATCTGATGTGTTAAACGACAATGTTAAATTTTTGTTAGTTGATATTTTACGTATTAAATTATGTATGAAGCTTAATTGTCTGATTAAATTTGCTGTTAAAAATAAAACATATGAAAGTATTACATAGAAAATCTGATTTTCAAAAGTTTTTCAAACATTCAGAAAAAAGGGGTAATATACCAATGTCGAATATATGAAAGTTGTGTATGGGATCCATTCTGTTCGTCACGACTCATTGCTTAATTTATCACTTTCTTTAAAATTGCGAGAGAATTATTTTACTTTTTCTTTTAAGGGGCAATTCCATGAGAAAGTGGACATGAGGGCTGAAATTTTAAAATTGCTGTATTGCTTCAAACAATATGTCAAATTAAAGGTAATGATATGAGGTTTATGAAAATGTAAAGAAATATTTCCCAAAAATGATCCTTTTATTATTTTTTTTTGGGGGGGGGGGGGCTTAAAGTTTGTGCATTGTAGCACACGTTCGATTAGGAAAAATTGGGTGTTTTCATTCACTCTGAAATAATATTTAATACAACACCAATTTCATTGTATGTGCATATATTACAATTTATGACTCTTGTCTTCCTTTTAGAGCATTTAATCTTCCATAAATATACATTAAATCTTATTTTAAATGCAAATTTATTTATAAAGTCTATCTGTCACACCCGTCACAGAAAAGATGCTTAACATACCTTAGCAAATGCATTAATTCATGGAAAAACCCGAAAGTTTCTGAAAGTCTAATTATTGCAAGCGTGAATAAGTATAAAATATTCAAATTTCATTAAATTTTTATTTTCTGTGAAAATTTTGGTGTGACGGGTGTGACAAAAACTTGTGGCTGGTGTGACACCATTTAAGATAGTTTTAAAATATTTCATAAATGGAACAGAAAGTTAAAGCACTTGTTTCTAAAAAATTAGGGCAGTATGTTAAAATAATAATTATTATTATAATTCCTATAATTTGATATAATTGATTAACTTTGATGTTTTTCAGATCTTTTATTGATTCATAATACATTTTCAAAGAAAAAAAATAGATTTTTTCATTAGATTGTGCTCATTGGACTCATCCACAAATAACGTTATTCACATGTTGTGCATGGGTAACAAATAATGTTCGCACGTTTGTGATTGTCAGCAATGAATTGCAGCATGACAAATATGCTGTATGGTCATTTTTAAATACCATCTTAGCTAATTTGAAAGAAGAGTTTCCTCAAATACAAAAAGTGAAATTGTTTTCCGATGGCTGTGCAGCCTAATTTAAAAAAAAATATAATATATCAAACCTGTGTTTTTTTCAAAATGATTTTAAACCCTTTCTAAGGTGGTGGGAAGTATGCTTCTCACCAAATTCATCAAATTATAGATGTTTATACTAAGCAATTTTACCCTTTCTGATTGGCATAATTTTGCAAAGACTCTGGGAAATATATTTACCACCACATGCATCAATACTCAAATATTATAACTATCACTCCCTCAAAGGGGGGGGGGGGATCATGCTAATCTTATTTACTGTCCTACATGAATTTCTTTTTGAAACAAAACAAAATTTGAAAAGTATTTTAACATACCGATACTACAAAAAAACAAAAAGGCCCTTTAAAGGGTTAACTTAACTTGCGAGTGGAACGTTTTCGCCACTTCCAACGGAAAGGGAGCAGTAAATGGTATTAGGGGGCTTGTAAAGTCAAAGGTATGGTTAAATCAAGGAAGGCAGTAGTAAATTCTGCTTTTGGTTTTTTCAATTGTTCAATGAAGTTAAAAGGTATTAAATATATGTATGTGACATCTGAGCAAATATTGCAGTTCAAGTGTATGTTGTTTGCAAGATGGGAGAATGCTGCATCAATCGAAGGAGTTAAGTCCTATCACCACTTTCAGGTAAGTGACTCAGGTTAAAACATTTTCATTGGAAAGACTGCCAAGTAAACATTGAAACAAGTAAGAGTCACTGAAATTCATACAAGAAATTTTACCCATAGCCAGAAAGCACAATCTGACATTGTAGTTGGAGACTTTGTTCTAGTTTCCCTTAACGCTGCAGGCAGCAGTTACAAGTACTGCTTTAGTAGATCGCATTACGCTACAGTTAGAAATTTAATCATGAAATTACAGTTAAATGACCGGCAGCAGTCTGTCCATCTAATTACAAAAGTTTACGATTTTATAACCATTTAAAAATGGTTTCAAAACAAAATTTTCACCGTTTTTGAACCATTTCGAGGCGTAGAAACCACAAACGAAGCTTGCAGGACTCGAAAACCATCAATGCGTGGTGTACTAGTCTTGCTCTCTATCCACTCGGCCACCGTCATCTCGTAAAGCGGACGTTTATTTCTCAATAAATCTTCTTTTCCAACAGGCAAACAGCCTTAAAATTGAGATTTGAGTTTTTGATTGGATTCAAATTTATTTTTGGTCTAAATTTACTGTATATTGACGAACATCATTTTATTTTCTGCAAAAATTAAAATACAAACAAGCTTCAAACAAGCTTCACCAGCTCAAGAGATGGGTTCGCTCATTCGCAAACAGTTTGGGAATCCGATGTCTCCAATTTTTGATTTACGTGTGTATGTGTTTCTATTTAGTATCCACTGCTTAAGCCACTTTCTTTTTCTTCTTTTTTTATATACACATGCAGATTTTAACTGATAAATCCGTATTCCTATTTTAAAACAACGTACGACCCGTAAAGTTTCGCCACCAAGATGGACGTCCGGTTCTTATTGAGCTCTTGAAAATGACGGTTAGTAAAACGTTCTTTAGGATAAACAGAGAATAAACGATTTTTTTCGCAATCAGCGGTTTGAGTACCATCTTTTTAATGGTTATTCAACTGTTGTAATTAAATATGGTAAAATAACAATCAAATAAATGCTTATTTTACTATTTTCCTACGGAAATTTTTAACAGTGTACTGTATTGGGCATCAACTTGGAAAAAGAAGAAGTAAATTTAAAATATATGCAGGCTAGTGGACCCTATTAGATTCGGCCAGAAAATGACGATATTTCCACTGAAAAAAAATCCCTCATCATTGAGAAAGTTGCTCCACTAGCTCTTATGACCCGAGTGGAGGTCACTATAAATTCTAAATGAGATGTATATATATTTATATGTCTTATTTATAATAAAATTTAAGTATATATTGACTAATGTCATGTTTATTATGTGTACTAATTACTGCTTTTTAAAAAATTGCTCCTCAAAAATTTGAAATTGGCAGTGTCACACCCGTCACATTACAAAAAAAATTCCCAATCGTTCAAAAATTTAAAACTGAATATAAAAAACATGTATTAAGTTTCAACTGAATCTCCTTCAATGGGAAAAAATGCTACAATGATGAAACATTTAAAAACTCACAGGAATTTTAGCAAATATGAAAGCAGATGAAAAGTCATGTCCCAAAAAAGTCTCACCCGTCACAAGATTTTAAATTTTTTTTATAAAAAATAAAAAATCTTGCAGTCTTATTTTTGCACAGTCATTAAAGCAAATGCAAAGGTAAACACCGTTTAAAAAAATTGCTATTTATAAGCAATTTATTGCCAAAAATATAAATTAAGCTTTAAAACACATGTCTGGGAGTCACACCCGTCACAATGGAATAGCCCTATGGCGCTTTTTCTTGCGTCATTTTCAATTTTGATTTTTTTTTCTAACGAATGCTTAGTAACTAATACAAAGTAACTATACACCAAACTTCGAAATGTTTTCTAAATTGCAATTATCTTGTGCAAAAAAGAGAAATATTTGCGATACATTCTAAAACTAGTGTTGATACGTATGTGTATGACACATTTTAGCGCAATGCAGAAGTAAATGCTTTTTTATATAGTTTTCCATTTTTTTATTTTTAAGGAACTTTTAAATTACGTTATTCATTGTTATTCTTTTGTGTAACTTAAACTGAAACCGAGCTAACATGAGACCTCAAAAAAGCAGTTTTATGAAGCAAATTATGTATTTATTTTTCCTTTCGTATTAAATATCGATAAAATAACAGCTTTAAGTGCTTTAATTAGTTTGCAGGAAAAACTACAATCAAAATGAATTGATCATGTCAGATTCTTTGAATTCCTATTGCCTTCTAAAACCGTCCTCGAAAAAGAAGTAGAATCTACTCTGAGTATGCTCCAACTCCTTTTTTTTTTGAAAATAAAGTCTTCTGAAAAGAAAATGAAGAAAGTTTGAAATCCAAATGCAACGTACTTAATCCGTCTGATCAAAAACGGAAGTCAGAAAGCCTCTCCAGTGGAAAAATTTTCGATGCAGGAAAACGGATGGGAATATTAGTGTTCGAAAGCGCTCCTTCTCCAAGCAAAGATCAAAGCAGCGACCATACGCCCTACACTTAAAGCCATTTCTTCCCTCTCCGATTCCAGATGTGATGAACGGACCTTTTTAAGTTCTGGAAAGTCACTCAGGAAAAACATCCTGAACCTAATAAAATAAGAAGGGCAAGAAAATATTTCGAGTGATGGAGTGTGCAATCACACATCTGCCTTCCCGAGTGCCATTGGAATATAAAAAATAAATAATAAAAAGCTTTAAAAAATCGTCTATATGCGTTTTCCATTTTTCATTCCCTTCTCTCTTTTATGGACTGTCTTCTTCTAGAGTAAGCAGCATGGTGGTTCTTATGATACGGTCGACCACCATTATCAAGATTGATTGCCCTAATCCACTTTTGACTCGTCGTGCTGTTGACCTTCAGCAGCACTGGCGCGGAAAAATTTCATTCACGGACTTTTCTTTATACTGAACATATTTTCAATTATTGGGAAAAAGGCCATTGAAATCAAAACCCCTGAATAGTTGATATGCATGGCGAAATTATTTTTATTCACTTTAAGTCGAGGAATAAGAAAGAAATGATTATGCATATTTTGTTCAAATGACAAATTATTTTTGTATCGTCGAAATAAAATGTGTGTAAATAAGGCTCCTTTTTAATTAATAATGAAACTGAATTTAGATTTAATTAAGAGTAGGAGGGGGAGGAGTATATCATCAAAAGTTATTGTTTGATCATTTTACTAAATCTCTATGCATATATATATATTCATTAAAAAGTGTGAACACGGATTTTAAACTTTAAAATATCGTCATTTTTCCGTGATTAAAAATGAGAATGTGTGAAAGGAATGTTTCTTTCGACAGCGTGTTAAAAATGGTTTTGTTTTCTTTATTTCAATAATTTACCTAAATATTTTAATGCTTTAAAAGTATGACTGTGCTTTTCGTTACAAAAAGATGCGAAACATTTATCTTCCTTGATGCAGTTATCGTCAAAAATGTAATACGTGATTCTAATTAAAAGTACACTTTAGATTTATTAATTATTTGGAAAAATAATGTTCATTTCAAACTAATTTTGCGCGTTACTTTTTAAATTGCTGCGATATTCTGTTAAATGTGAGGGCGTTGCTTATATTTTAATGAATACTTATTTTTATCGAGTGGAAGTCGACAGTTTTTATTCCTATTAAAAGAACATTTTAATTTTAATAATGATTTTTAAGAAAGTAAACGGGTATTTAAGTTAACAAAGAGTAATTTCATTTTAAATTTGATTTTTTCATACTTTAAAAATGTATTTATTTAGGCAAATACACGTGAGACAAGAATCATTGAAAAAAGTACCAACAGTTTCTAAAAATAACCACACCATTTGATGCAAAAGTTTGCTGGATTGTAAACGCTATACTTCGTTTTCTATATAACTCAGCAACGCGGAATGTACTTCATTTTGTGCAAAAATAAGCTTGTTTGAATAATAAAAAACGTTAAGACATGAGAGAGTGCTTAGCCTTCTTATCAGGCAATTTATTTGAAAAATTAGTTTAAAAATTTAGCTACAAAAGAACTAATTGGAAAATTGAAAACATCGTTTTGCAGTGCACACTCCTCGGGTCCAAAGTAGTTTTGTGCCAAAACGACTCCGTGCTATATGGTGTTCTACACATCACAAACAGAAAAAGAAACAAACAAGTACACAAACATCGTATGCCTAATGTATAATAAAGATAAAATATTGGATCAAAATATGTAAATAAATTAATCATATGAGTATAAAAAAATTATACTCAAACGCGATAGAAGTAATCGATGTCAAATTTTAAAATTCATTGCAATTTCTGATTGAGTAATTAAAAAACGTTTTAATAAAGTCATGGGAAACACTCATACTAATAACGATTGTATAAAACTGACATATTTTGTGTAATTGAAAATATATTAATCATTTGTGGAACTGAAACACTTCTAAGTAAACATATAATAAAGTAATAGAAATTGTATATGTACATTTCGCTTAGTTATATTTATTTTTAATTTGGTTACTCTTCTCCCTGACACTTTTCTTTTGATTTTTTCTTAATACGAACATTTTACATAAAAATAAATATATTTTTTAAACATACAGCAGCGTGCAAAAGTTTCGGGCCATCCTATTTTTCATACATATTGCAGACAAATACAATGCTGAAAGAAAAATAAACGATCGATTATAGTAGATATTCACTTATATTTGAAGAAAATGAGTTATATACATTGACATTACTTTCGAATAATTATTTGTTCAACATTTCTTTATTAATGACTGTGCAAAATTATCAGGACACATACTAGATTTAAAAAAATCAAAAAGGATAAAGGAGAATTGGGGTTAAATGTCTTGTACTCCTTCACTCAACTAATAATACTTAGTTGCCACGCCCTTAGCAGTAACGACTGCAGCACACCGACGAGGCATTAAGTGATTAGCCACGAGATTCGTTCTTTTGGCAATATCTCCCACTCTTGTCGCAAATTGTTCCACAATTCCGGCTTGTTGGAGTGATTTTCGTTCCAACACGAACCTTCATGTCTTTCCACAAGTGTTCAATTTGGGATGAAACCGGTGACTGCGATGGCCAGGTTAGCAAGCGGACTTTTCGGCTCTGAAGAAAATTTTTCACGAGACGCGAAGTTTGTTTTGAATGGTTATCTTGTTGAAAAATCCGACCACGAGGCAAATTTTTCGTTGCAAATGGAAGCATATGGCCTAGCAGAATGTTCTTGGGCATTGCAGCGTCCATATTGCCGTGAATTTCCACCAGCGGACCAACGCCATCAGCAAAAAAAGCTCCCCAAACTTTGATGTTCAAAACCACCATGTTTAACAGAAGAGTTTGATACCTTACATTATATCTGGTACTTGTTGGTGGTCTTACGTATTTCAGACCATCACTTCCAAACAATTTAAATTTCAATTCATCAGAAAATAGCACTTTCCGCCAATCCGATGCCCTCCAGTGCTCATACTTTTTCGCAAAGTCCAACCTAGCCTTCTTATTCTTTTTGCTAATTAATGGTTCCTTGACGCCAATCCGTCCAATCAGTCCTACAGCCTTCAAGCGTCGAGACACTGTACTCTGAATAACATCGGGTAGATTTTCATTTCGTAATTATCGTGAAATATCGGCTGTGCTTTTTCGAGAATCGACAACACACTTTCTTATTATAATTTTGTTGACACTACTCAGTTTTTCGCGGCCTACCGCTACGTTTTTTATTACACGGTTAGTTTGTTGTTTTATACTTAGAAATAACACGATTAACAGTACCTTTACCAACAGATAAAGCCCTTGCAATGAAACGTGATCTTTTTCCTTCTGAAGAAAGTTTCTTCACGATTTCACGAACCTGACTATTCGTGTGTTTTGGCATCGTCGCCACAAGAAGACTAATTTTCCTTTGTGTAGCATGATTTGAAACCAGAGAGCCTAAAATGTGAACAAACCGGAGGTACAGAGCTGTGGCGAGTAGTTGCCCAATATTTTTGCACACCGACGAAAGTCATTTTACGCAGTACACGTAGAATATGCTATGAACCAATGTAATATTTGATGCTTTTTTGTGTATTCTAACTTTCTCGTATATTTCGGACAATGAACGAGTGGAGGAATAGAAAAATTTATCAACTCAATGGAGAAATCAAAGTGGCCCGAAACTTTTGCACGTTACTGTATACTGAAACTTCATTGGCATTCGGACATTTTACTGAACGAAAATAAATTTTACCAGTTACAGTCTCATAATGTTTTAAGAATTTTTAAAACGTTGCGATCAATTTCCTTCGTTCCTTCCCACTCTTTCCTTCTAACGACGGACATCGCCATTTCCGCAACATAACAAGACACAACTCAAAAATCATTGTATAACAAATCGATAAATAAAAATCTCATTAAATTGTATCACATACTATAACCGATTAATACTGCTCCTAACATTTTAGCTTTGTTTGATCCGTTAGTGTTTTCAAAACGATATTATATTGTTTTGTAAGATAGACACTCGCAAACTCACATTTTTGCTGTTGTGTTCAACAATTTATTGTCTGGACTGCTTGTATGTGCGAAGATATTTTAAAATCTCCTCTTTCACTGAGGCCCGTTTCGGAAATCAGTTTTAGCTCTAAACTACCTATCTCAGTAATGAAGTGTAGCTTTTTTAGCTTTATGATGATCGTTGCAAAGAGATGCTATCATGGTTCACCTATACCATCTTCTTTTGCGTTGTTGTTTGACCAACACAAGCATATTTGAATTCTTGCCCTCCATAAAATAAAGAAATATTTTCAAACAATGCAAAATAAACTAAGGGTCTTTACACCACACCGTAGTTAATTTTGATGCAGAAGTTCGTGTAGATTAAATTGCTTGGTGATCCAGATTTATAACAGCCAGGTTTAACAATTGTCCTCTGGTTTCGCAGACCGAAGAATAATTGTTAAAGAGGTCACTAAGGCTCCAATGTGTGTTCCAAAAAGTACTAGTATTTACAAAATAAAAACATAGTTGCATTAAAAATTCTCATTTTTGAATACTACGCGGGTGACATGAGAGCAAAAACTTTTTTGGCATTAATTCCCTACATCTTTGCTTATTTTTTTTTACTTACATTTTATTCTCAAAATTATCCCTAATTTAATTTCAAAATTTGGGAAAAATCAGTGCTTCGAAGATAATCATAAATTTTAGGCGATATTCGGGAGACCTAAATATTTCCTAATCTGTGTTTTGCTGGTGGTATGCGTGGGTATATAGGGACAACATTTAATCAACTGTAAATTTTGAATTTCACAAAAAAAGTTTTTTTCGATACACCCTATTACACAATGAACATTCTGTTGTGTCATTTTCAAATTTTACCACACGATAAAATTACGCCTTCATGAAACATAATTACGCCTAATTCAAAGGGATGTTTTACACTAATTGTTCCCCCCCCCCCCCCCTTTGTCTTTCCCAGAACTGACAAGAAATTTAGTTTTGGTGTCAAAAGCATTGGTTATATCATTTGAATTCCTTTTTCATTCCCTACCGATGGAAGTGACATAAAAACATATTACTAAAAATATTTCGACATTTTATTTTAGGATTAAACACTGGTAACAATGCCAGTTTCAATAGAAAGTTTACCTTTATTTTTGATAGAATGCATAAAAAATGATTAAAAATCAAATCTTTACAAAATTCCGAACTTAAAAAAAACATAAATAAGTAAAATAAGACAAATTTATTATTATCATAGAGAAAATTTATACATACACCCATGACAAAGCATTTTAAAATCCGAAAATATTAAATGTAGAATCCACAAAAAAAACTGGAATAAAGTGCAATTTAATATATGTCGCTTTAAGGAAAATAAAACTGTTTTGATGCAAGAAAGATTGTTCAGGAAATAGGACTCAGATTAAGGTTATTGTAAATTTTTCCCTCACGGCGACATTTTCATTTTGCTGCGAGTAAAAAAAATCTTCCAAACTATTTCGTAAAAAAAATCTCATTCGCTGGGAGCACCAGAAGCTTATGAATTTATTTTTAATATCATTAAATACAAGTTTCGAGTTTATCTTATACGTAAAATGCTGTTACAAAAAAAAGAGCTTTAAAACAAATGGTCGTCTTTAAAACATTAACGTGCTAGTGTTTAGGCAAGTTATAACTGTTGTATTAAAGAAAATGATTTTATATAATATAGTGAGGACTGAAAAAGAAAAATTGTGTGCTGATTGCAGGTTAAGGTAAACTAAGGCGGAGAAATTTGCAATGGAACTTGCATACACCCCTATACAAAGTTATAATTATTATTCACTGAAGAAAGACCTTATCGTAAGTGCAAAACACGTGTTAACAATATTGTTCTTGCAATTTGCGCCTTATAATTTTTGTTTTCATGGATCAAAGTTATGTCTTAACAATCGACAGTGATGTACTGAAATATAGTAAAAGTATTACTATAAAACGGTTTTTTTTTTCGATCAAAAGCACAAAGAAAATTAGAATTGCAATTATTTCTAAAAAAAATAAAATGCTTTTTGATGTTAACTATTTGTTAAAATAATAGTTTCATTAAAATCATAAATGAGAGAAATATCTAATTTAAACCTGTTTTTCAAAATGTATAATCTCTAAATCCTTATTTCTAATATAATTTTACCGTTTGCACATACGTTGTTTACAAAGAAAATATCATTTTTAATAGAATTATTGTTTAACCCATTTCCTGCAGCACATTCTTACGATTTCATTTTTAGCAAAATACTATTTTTCAGCGTCACATATAAGCTAAATAACATGTAAACTCAAAGAAAAAAATCTGGTATGATTTTCCTGTTTTATTTGATAAATATTACATACTGGTTAACTACTTTAAACAACTAACCAAATCTTCTATTGTAAAAACAAATAAATGCCATTGCGTCACAGAAAAAAAACTTTCATCTTTTGTTTATAATCCAGTGGAGAAATATATATCTATATATGTATATTTACAGTGCTGATAAAATTATTTAATTATTTTATGCTCATTCTTTAATCGTTATGTATAATTTTACGTACAGATTTCAATCTTATTAAATGAAAGTTGCTCGAAAAATCACAGATTGAAAATGCAAACATTATTTAAGGCTCAAATTAGAGGTGCACCGCTTAATCGGAAACAATCGGTAATCGGCCATTTTTTGCCGATTAATAGGCAAAAACTATTTTCTTATTAAATTACTTACCGCAAACTACGACTAACTACTAATAGTTTTTAATTGTAGCTCTTCTTACCTACACTCCATTCAATATATTATCCACTCTCGATATGCACAAGTACTCCCAATATTTAAAATTTATAATGTTATTTCAAAAAAGTGCACTGTTAAAACTGAATACTTAAAAATAAGAAAAATGTACTCATTTTTGAGTACTTCACGTTCTTATAATAGCTCCGAGTACTTAACTCTTAAATTTAAGAAATGCACGTTCTCATTTTTTGAGTACGTTCAGGGGCTCGAATATGAGTATGTATCAAAACACATACTCATATTTTTCAGTGCATACCTGACTCGAATATGAGTATGTATCAAAACACACATACTCATATTTTTGAGTACATACCGGCTTTACACCGCAATGCAAGACTATACTTACGTTTCTGTCTTATTTTTTTAGGAATTCCTAAAAGTCAACATTAACGGTGCCGCAAATTAAATTTACGGTCACTCGCTAACTGCTGACCATTGGGATTGCTCCCTTTATTTTTATCATGATAATAACATAGTACTTTGTAAAACATATTGAATAACATAATTGAGTAATATATAGTATAATAATAATAATAACAATATACAAAAATCTGTACAAAAAAATTGAACATGAAGATTTATATCAATTGAGATATAAATCTCATGTTCAATTATAGATGGGCTTTGCATACACATGTGAAACAATGTCATTTAAGATATACTGCTCAAATGCATATGCAACGTTACAAAAATAAATACGCATTGAAGCATAATAACAAATATAACGTTTCAATGCATATTAAAAACACCCCGTCGGATAGGATTATCTCCGAAATTTCTACTACCCTAACATGGAAAAACCTAACATAAAAAAACCTAACTTGTAAAATACCCTAACAATATAAAAAAAGTGAAGAAATGGGCGAAAATGCAAAAAACGTAAAAGTTCAGGTAAATAGCTCAGTGTCTTCTTCTTGATCATCATTGAGTTTCTAACAAAAAGTACAAATAATTAATATCGAAATAATAGGCTGTATAAAGGCAGTTCTTAGGGTTAAGATAAAATTAATACTCAATAATAGTCAATACTTCACATTTTTAATACAATACTTTATAAAAAAATAGTAATAACTTAATAAATCATTTAATATATTAAAAATTAAATTTAGAATGCCTGAAATATAAGCTCACAAATTTAGCATTCAAATATCTGAATAATGTTGAAATACAAAAATTTTAATAACAGATTTTGGGGCAAGTTATATCAGTCAGTAAGCATACATATTACTTATACATGAGCAGTTAAAGAAATACTCGTATGTTTGCATTCAAAGGAAATTAACACAATAAAACAGATACACAAGTGCAAATAGTTCAGTTTTTTATTTTAAAAACTTCTTTAATGTAAAAATTATTTTCTGGATATGCAAGGGAAGAAAAAAAAGGAATGGTTGGCACTTTTGTTATAATATATTCTTAATTATTAATGAAAACAAATATTACTACATATTGTCTTAGTCCACAGACAAGAAAAGTTTGTTAATTTATTATTGTTAATGGATTCAAGTTTTTCCAGTCAATCCTACTTACATGAAACACAAAAAAAAAAAAAAAAGTTATAAAATATAGAAGAAATGATGAGAAACTGTTTGTGAAATTCACAAGCAAAACACGTGCAAAAGACATTAGCTAAGAAATAGGCAATGGAATTTGATTAAATAACGATTATTTGCATAAAAAGTAAAATTATATTTCTTACTTTCAAAGTTAGTGTAGAATTCCTTCATTTTCAATTCTTCCAGCTTTTCCTTGACCGAACTCCATTGTTTTCAACCAAAACAAAACTTCCACCAGCCGTGGAACAAGAATGAGACGTTTACGTTAGTTGAGTACGCATTTCTTCAAAACCACCGGCGTATTCTTGCGCGTGACTTAACACATTTGCTCAAGATATAGTTCGTAATTTCGAAGAGTGAAAACTTGTATGTTCTGCACGTTAAAAGGTTCATAATAATATGCTCATTCACTAAATAATTTCTTTTGCTATTTTTAATATGCGATTAGAATAACAAGTGATTATATTTAGATCTACCCACAAGCTCATTTTTAAACCAGAATCATCACTTCTATTTGAACGCTTAATGTTCTCGTTTTTGAGTTTATTTTACTTAGAAAAAAACAAGTATATGGAAGTACTTATTTTTAAGTTGATTTTTTTTAACAGTGTGAGAACACATTTTTTTTTTAGAAAAAAAAATTCTTAAAATCAGAATTCGCGCCCATTTAAATTTGCCTACTTTTCTTAATAAGAGGAAAAAACCGCAAAAATGTCTAAAAACAAAAGTAAATCCATATTTTTGAAAGTCAATTATTATTAAATATCTTTTGATTTGTTAAGATTTATATATAGGCGCCTTTAATTTCTTTCACAAGAATTATTGTTCGATGCATTTGTTTACTTAATTTTTCTAATTTTATATAAAAATGAATACTATATTCATGCATTTCTCATGTATCATCCTCCATCATGTTTTCCTCCATAAACTAACTTTAGCATAGGGCTTAAGATTACTTTACAAATATTATAAAGATTAAAAATTCCGAGTAAAGTGGCTTCTAAAAATAAAAATGTCTTCTACATTAAAAGTCTACTGGACATTGGCTACTATCTAAATCCTCGAACCTTTAGGTCAATTTACAGATGTAACAATCAATTTTAAAAAATTGGTTCACTGAGTTTGAATAAAATCTGAAAATATTAAGTTTTCAAATATAAAAACGGGGGAAATTAAACCATTACTCATGGAAATTAGCTGTTAGTTAATTCTGCAAAGTTGAAAATTGTAAACAAAAAGAATAGTGATGGAGAAATAGTAGTATTAAAAATAGGAGTATCATTACGATTAACAGGCAGCCGATTAATCGGTATGGCCCGATTATCTTCTGATGATTAATCGGGAATTGGCCAGTTAACTTAACCTTGCATCCCTAGAGCAAGTAGTAGTTTGAAATACATTTTTTTTTCTATAGCCTTTCCAAACAATCTTCCGTTCATTCACTTTAGGTTTCTTTCTACATTATATATATAGAACTATTGACTCCTGTTTTTCCTGCCAAAACAAGCAATCAATAGTTCAGAATGCCCTTCTTTTCACTAGTACATTATCTTTTTCTACTTCAGGAAAAGTAAAACGATGAGAGTCGAAAATTAATGTAGTGGAAATGAGATATACTTTTACCTTCAACTAAATGTTTCGAGGGCAAATTCTGTAGCACGGACTTTTTCTGCAATTCCCTTTTTATTACTAGAAATTTCTTCGAGAAAAACTACGCTGAATTTTACGGAAGGAATTTGTTCTTGATACTATCTTTAGATTTTAACGTTTCACAAAAACTAGTAAACTCATGCTTTATACTATTATTAAATAAGCTTGGAAATTTTTAGCTTGTTTTGCTTTTACATTATTTCTTAAAATTATGCACGAAAGCATTCTTTGCCAATTATGTACAATTTACCTTAGTGATTACTGCATCCGTAACATAATTTTCAACAATTAAAATAATAATAAGTCGAATCACCCAGTTGTGAAACCTTGTTTAAATGGCACTCAACAGTCAATACATATTAAATATAAACCAGTGGATCCCAACCTCCTTAAGACGATATGCTAGATCACATTTCGCTTATAAATCCAACATCGCTGTAAATATGTTTATCTTATAATATCCAAAGATACTAAAATAAACAAATTTACAGTAGGGTTGGAATGAAAAATTGCATTTTTACTTTAACACTTTTTTGTTTCCACCTGAAATAGGAACTAAATATGGTACTAACATTGACCATGATGGGAAGTAGTGCTGATCAGTTTTTGGCAGTAATCCCGACACGAATAGCTCAGTTGAATCACGCGTAACTGCGCTCAAGAAGTAGTGGAAGGATTCAAACAAAAATTGGTTGTTGTCATATGATAAATCAGACACTGCTTTTATTTGAATATTTCTGTAATTCTTTCAAAGTATGTACATTTATATATTGTTCGTACATTTACCTCTTTTAAAAGTGTTTGATAGTAATTTGCTCTATTCGGAAGAAACGAAAATGCTCATGTCGATAGACAATTTCTTCTCAATTTATGCACAATATAATTCAAAATGAAATTTATTAGCATTTGAAATATTTTAATATGATTCATTCCAGAGCGTCTATGGCGTGAAAATATGCTTTCTTTTCCTGCAACTAACTTTTTCGGATATTTCTATCACTCTTTAGAAGAGCATACCATGCGTGGTACTTAGAAGTTTACAGGGATTCGGTAAACGATAACCGCACTCTACATCCATCAAGAGTTGAAAACATTACCAATACAGCTCAGTAAAATTTTGGCTCTAAAATTAGCTCCAAATTTGATTGGTTAAATGATTTGTTGTTCCATGGTTTCCAAAGTGGGGTTGTCTTTTGCCACATGCGTGTAAACTCATTGTGCAGATCAATGGATACATGGTTTCTTTAAAAGTTTTGCATCTAATAAAATAGTGAAAGAAATCTTATGAAAAAAAATCCTCCTGCAATGATATAAATAAAGTTGGTTCGCCTCTGCTTATTTTAATTGATAAAAGACGCATTTTAAAATTATTTCATTATGATGTTTCATTTTCTCAAAAAATATATACTGTAAGTCGGGATTTATTTGTTACCCATTTACTAAATATTCTCATTCATGCCATTAAATATTTGCAATGTTTAATTTTGAAGATCTTCCTTACTTTTTAAAATAAACTTATGTAGTTTTAAACAATTTTGCGCAATTATAGTCTCTCATTTACTAAAAAATTGTAAATATGGCAAGGCTTAAAATATAAGTGTTCTTAGCGTGTTTATCCTTTAAATCCTAGAAGTCGAACGCACAGTATGATTTATGCTATTGCCATTTTTTCATGAATTATTTCTCTTCAGTTCTGACTAAACAAAATAGCATCGTTTGCGTGCTTTATGGATGTAGAAACGTGCTTCCGTATTCTATCCTAGAAGTCAAAAATACGTTATAATGTTCCTTACAGAAAATGGGCCATTTTTGCATGCAATGTGATGCATTTGTTCTTGGTTTAGAAAAATCTGCAATGTTTTCACATAACTTATTTTCAAAGGAAGTTTGATTTATGTCCCGCGTTAAATCAAAGACAATTCAAATTGCAAGTATGATTTCCTAAGGTATAACAATGCATTTGTAGTAAAACAAAGTAAAATCTGACAAAGAACTAAATTATCAAAAATCTAAACTTTAGTTTAATTTCTGAAAACTAACCTAAGTTAAAACTTCGTATTATACAAACTTTTTTATTAAAAAATCGACATTTTTTTAAAGCTCAGGTCTTTCAGAAATGACGTTTTGATTGTTATTGTTTTGTATAACAATATATATTTTGTGGTGTTCAATAGCAAGTGAATCGCTCTGCGTACCATACTTTATAATATATTTATTTTGTTTATTTATTTGTTTGTTTATTTTTATGTTTCAACTGAATAAACTAGCGCTGAAAATCGATCGACAATCATTTTAAAAAGTAAACTCTAAAAATAATACGCTTCAAAGCAAGATTTAACTTCATATACAGATTGCATTGCCGAAGGTGAAAGACAAATATTTGATTATTGTAAACGTAAAATAATCCTTACTAAAACATACCTTTGAAAAATCCTATTAATCTTTGACAACAGAAATGTTTTCTCTTTGGTGATATCAGAAAATTGCTTCAGGCTAATTTCATTCGAGCATGCATACAATTATTTTAACAGATGACAGAACAAGAACAATATCCCCACAAAGGAGGATTCCAAAATTTTGAAATCTCTATACTCATTATTTAAAAAAACAAGCAACATTAAAAAGAAAGTTGTCCCCCTTAAAGCACGATATTTTTTAGGAAAAAATGGTAAAAGTGATAGTTTTTTTGACAGAGAGACTTAAGAGTGGGTATGGGGAAAGATATATATATATATATATTTATTTATATTATACGAACAAAGTGTAACTTTTCGGTAACTTACGGCCGTGTCAGATAGGGGCAAACGCGTTAAGGTGAGCTGACGCTTCTGAAAATTAGATGTGAAAAATATAGAGCAGAATAGTCGAAGTAAATTGTGACCGTTGACTGTTTAAAAGACTTTTCTGTACTTAGTTTAAAAAAAGAATAATAAAGTCCAACACCCCCCCCCCCCCAAAAAAAAAAAAAAAAAAACTTCTATTGCAATCTTTCATTTGTAAATATCAATAAGTGCAAATTATTTTTAAATAATTGTTATTAATATTGTCATTTTGTTTATTTCATTTATTTGTTTTATTTATTTTCATTTTTTTTAATTAATTCATTTAGGAAATTTATATTTGATAAAAATAGTATATTTGATTTTAGTGGGATTTTAATTTCATTCTATCAGCTGAATTTTGCGTTGGTTTAAGTAACTTATTTGTTTTTTTTTTATATTTGTATAAAATTTTGTATTTCAAAACAAAGTATAAAGTTCTAACACCTTTACTTTCGTGTTTTTAAATGATCATGTATCGAACTGTAACCTTAACATTGATTAGAGCAGTTTTAATGCTTAAAGAAAAAAAATACGCACGTGCTGTATTACTCGTTTAGTTTTATCATACGCAAGTGATTGCCTTTAATTGCGTTCACTTCTTAATTTTTCGTCATTCCTTTTAAAACTTGTGTCTTGAAGTTCGAAATTATGAAGATTTTAATTTTAAGTATTTTATTTATAAAGGATTATCCTAATAGAGTAAGTATTATTATTTATAAAAGAGTACTAGCCCCGTGTATCAAAATTTCTGAAACAAATCCAATTTATCATATTTCATATAAACACTACACTAGAGAACATAGTATTAGTCCAGCTATAAAAGTACGGAAAGCGATATCTTTTCCGATTAAATATTCATCAGAACCTGGGATTGGAGTCCTTTTAGGATCCCATTTGGTCATTAAAGATTCAAAGCCTCCAGATGACTTATTGAAGGTTAAAAACCTTCCAATAATCAGTTTTTATTATCACAATCGTCGACAAAACTGATACGCCGTTTTATTCAGTTCCTTGAAAGACGTATAAACAGTGCTTAGCCGTATTTTGATAAGCAAACATACAAAAAAAAAAAAAAAAAAACAGATGCTTGTATCGATTGCTCGCCATAAAATTTAATGAAAGAAAGAGATACATAACGATATTAAAATATTAGAAAAAAAAACATACGAACACGGAATAAAATGTAATATTAAGTGCATTAGCTTAGAAATGTAACGTTGTGATTTTTTTTCTTTTTCAGGGTATTATATCAGGGTATACTCAAAATATTTAAATTTACGAGGCCTACTCGTCAGAAGTTCAAACTTATTTTCAATAATAATATTAATAATATTAATTAATAAATAAATAAAGCAGTAAATTGAATAATTTGAATATTTTACACAGAAAAGAAACATTTTTCTATTTTTCACATATGGATAAAATATTTTCAAAGCTTCTCAACAAATACCAACCTTACTTCATTTTGACAAAATATATATTTCAATCAATTTGCTTGTTTTAAAATTTTTACTTGTCTCCATTATTTATGGTTTTTATGATTTTACAATAAGCCATGTTAGTAGACATAAATAATCTATTGTATTTTTGACGAGGCGAAACTTTGTCTCCCAATCAATAAAATATTATTTCCAATATTACTAAAATTTTCTAAATTTCCGTTTTATAGAAAAGCTAAAACATAAATTTTGGAGAGAGCTGTTAAATTGGCAAACCATTTTCTATATTATTACTTTAAGGGCCTTCAGCAACTTTATTTAATTCAAATTATCTCTTTTTTGATGTGATGCTATTATTGCCTTATGTTTTGGTGCTTAGCTTAGTTGGTGTTTCATTAACTTATACAGAACAGAGAGACGAGCATAGCAGCGCCATCTCGTACGATGAAAGGTAACTACTTCTTCAACTTCCTAAAATTTACTATAAACAACATTTGAAAAGTATTTTGGAACTGTTTCATTTGGCATTTATAATCATGATTTAGATTATAAAAGACTAATAGTTTTTAACCATATTTCA
The DNA here is from genome assembly GCA_038502835.1 of Octonoba sinensis. Lineage (NCBI taxonomy): Eukaryota > Metazoa > Arthropoda > Arachnida > Araneae > Uloboridae > Octonoba > Octonoba sinensis. Next base: position 201,172,005 of record CM076598.1, on the reverse strand, counting down.
ACTGCTTACGGATGAGAAAATATTTGAAGTAATCTGCATTTCAAGCTGAAATATGCGGTATTGATAAGACAAAAGCAAATTTGGGTACTATAAAATGTACTATTTGATGATAAAGTAATACACTAGAAGTCATTTCAAAAGTCAATAATATACATTTATAATACTTTTTTACCTGCATCGGTTTCAAATGTTATTGAAGTGAATTCATTTTTATTAACTCACCTTAATTTTATGCATTTTGCACTCCCACATTGAATTGTAATTTTTCACGCCCAAAATTAAAGAATTATTCAATTTATGTATAGAATGCAATAGCTTATCCTTAAGTATTTTCCTTTATATATAAGTCGCAAATCACTTGAAAACTGCTATAAAAGCAACGCGTTTTTAAGCGAAAACTACATAAATCTCAGTTTTTCAACAAGCAAGAGTTTTATAATAACTGAGGCGCTATTTTTTGTAAGAATTTCCCACCAATATATTTTTTAAAGACCCGCTTATCTTTCATTATTTATGTTTTTATCTATTTTTCATATACTACACATTCCAGTAAACAGTCATTTACTCTGTCCCTTGTTCTATAAAATGTCATTTTAAAGTTCTAAATATTTCGATTAACTACAATTCAATGAAAGAGTTACTTAAGCTTTCTCAATAGTGTTTTACTCCTATTTGTTCGAGAAGAGGATAAAAAGTAGTTCGCGATCAGTGGTGTTCTTAAGCACGGGTGTTACCTGGTGCGTAATCTGTAGTGTCACACCAACCCCTCAACAACAACAACAACAAAAAATTAAATTATGTATGTCTCTATCGGAAAGGATGATTTATTCTGAAACGTAACCAAAAAATAAAAATAATAATAAATAAATGAAACAAAAACATATTTTTACGCAGGAGTACGATGTGCGCACTAATAGGTTAAATATATTTAAACTAATACACATATAATTTTCTTAAAGTTTTAAATCCATCTTGAGTGTTAGCTCTAAAAGGCGGATTGCACCCTCCGCCCCCAGTAGTGACGCTAGTGTTGTAATGCGTTTTTGTTGGTTCAATGTCTAGCCTACATTTACACCCTAAATTAAATAAATAAGCGTTATTCTGTTGAAAAAACGCTATAATATCATGCACGGTATAGCTTATTTTTTCTAATGGCAGGCATAGATATCATTCTCGAGCATTTTAAGAGCAAAATGAATACTAAATAATATAGATAAAATATACATTATTACGTAAAATATTTTCTCAAAGCAATCAAAAGTTCTGCGACAATTATACGTTTTCGTATCTACCGGTCTATACGGTTTCGTACCTGAAAAAACATTTAAGGAATATTCATTAATAAAGCATTAAAGAATGAACTGAAAGCGTGAACTAGTTTCCGAACATACACCAACCCTTTTACTTGAAGAAACACATAATTCAGTACCCAGCCAATTTATTTACCAATTCTTTTATTTAAAAATGAAGTACTTTAGCAGTTAGTTTGCTCGCTGGATAGGAAATTGTAAACATGTTTCGGTATATTTCCTCCCAAAACGAACTGCTTTGTTTTAGAATCGGAATTCAGACGCATGTATTTCACAAACATTAACTTGTTAGTTCTTTCACTTTCAGACGTTGCTTTATGTTCTTTATGCTGGAAACGCTCTCAAAAGTGTTTTTAACGCTATTGAGAATTCCGTTGAATTTTTGCATGGTTTTTATCGTTTGCCTGAGAAACGTTTTCGTAAACTGAAAGCATTGTCTTTAATAAAATTACTTCTTTTAAATTCAAATGTTTTGTGTTTTTTAACTCCAAGTTTCAGCAGTTTCTTTCTAATTTCTTTTTAATACTTTTATCTGATTTAGTTGCCTTTGTTGAAAGTGTTTTTCAAACATGACACTAATGTACAAGAAACAAGTTTTTTTATAAACTGCATTGCAAAATTAGGTTATGTTTTGCTTTTCATGCAATGAATAAATAACACCCGAAAGCTTGTCTTTCATTATTAAAACGCGTTTAATACAGCAAATTTGCATGTATAATGAGTCCATGCTGGGAAGCCTTTTTTCTCATGTATCTTGCACTACATGTTTAGTAACTATGTTCATTAAAGCAAAAATATGTGCTTTTAAAGAAGAGCAGTATTATTGTTAAAAATTAAGCTGAAGCACTCGCTTTGTAAAAGGGTATGTTACGCATAGGTAAAAATTATACAACATATAGTGAGCAGCTGTTAGGGATCAATACCGATAAAATGACATGAAAATGTTTTTTTTTAATTGAGATCTCGAACGTTTTCGACAATTATTTACACTTTATATTAATCTGCTGGATAAGATATTTTAAAAAAATCAGCATAGTTTCATAGTAGAACTTTGATAAAACAAGCAATTGCAATACATGTTGTTGAAGAATATCGTGATAAACAATTAACCGAATAAGACAATTTTTAACACTTAAGAAGACATAGTTTATAAAAAAATGTATCAATGTTTTGGAAAGCAATGGAAATGTTATTAGGCATTTTTAAATATTATTCAATAGTGATCACTATAATGTATTTGTGTATAAGAATGCGCAACTTGTTGATCAGGCTATCCTACATGCATAAAACATGGTTTCTTTCTTTTTTTGGGCCGACTTTTTCCATATTGGACAAGTGGTTAAATTTAAGAATATGAAAGGATTTTTTCGTTATTAATTTATTTCTTTGACCTAAAATTAGTTTTTTTTTTTTTTTTTTGTGTTTATTCAAACATATTTAGGATTTAGAAAAAAAATGTTGTAATTTTTCGCTTGTTTGAGCAGGGAATAGTGGTTTTACTGGTAGTTACAAACAGCAATGACGAGTAATTTTGATGCCTTATAAAGAAAATATACTATACTTTCTTTTTAGGTTGAAAACCGTTTATAGTAACATGTAGAATCCTTTTTTGGCTAAACGTTTAATAATGCTATGTTTCGTCAAATAAAAATTAAACTTTAAAATTTAAAAAAAATACACACAAAGCTGCAATCAGTACATTGCAGGATTATAGTTTCATTTAGATTCAGTTATACTCCAAAAGCACCTTAAGAATAAATCACTTATCTTAAAATCATTGGACCAATGTTTCACATTTAAAAATTTTAACCCAGTCCCTTTCTGTATTTATAATAAAAGTAAATTCATTTCATCTGCAGATATATTTCATGCATAGGCTGTTTCGTATTTAGAAATATGCATTAAATCAGTACATTTGCGATTGTTCAACGAAGCTCATCCGCTTGAGCTAAAAAATCAACAATGAGTAAAACGTACCATCGACTAATGCCAGAAATTGAAAGTTTACTCCCCCGGAAGGTTCAGTAATAAATAATCTCATTATTATTAACCGATCAATGCAAGCATCCGTTTTCTCCTCTTTATCGGTTTATTGGCGCTCGTTCGCAACCATCCAAGTGAATGGATAGGCTCAGGTAAGGCAAACGTTAAAGAATCTTTTAGTCAGTATCGAATCTTGAGCAATGGCTCAGACATTGCGTCGAGTGCCGTTATGCGACGAATTGGAAAGCGTTCTTCATCACCAAAATTTCCGAATGTTTACAAAAGTAGGAATGATGGTTCTGAAGAAAACGCTTCAATTAATAATTCAAAGCCTTGGGGCTTTGTGAAGGAAACGCTTGAACTATTGTGTTTTCTGGTTATCTCTTAAACATTTTCAAATTCTTCTGGTGCGATTAGCTTATCACTAGTTTTAAAGCGGGTGCATTTGAAAGACGAAAGAAACAGATACACATTTTTGAGATGCCACTCTGAAATTCTTTTTCTATGTTATTACTTTATTATTTATGCTTTGCTGACAATTCTCTGTTAGATTCTGCGATATAAGTGAACATAAATTAAATGAAATTGTGATATTTAATTTATGTTCCTATACATACAAAATGTATTTTATCTTAGATTGAAAATGAAAAGTTAATCAAAAATCAAAGAAAAGGAAAACAAAATTTATATATATATATATATATATATATATAACAAATTCCATAATTTAATAACCAGCTTGTGATTTTGCTGAGCTAGATATATTATATTTCTATTTTCAGAATTCGTGTGCAAAGGTTTATAAATATGAAGAAAAATAGTGAAAGACTTAATGCAATGAGTACTTTAAACAAGTTATTTAAATTTAAAAATCAGTTTTAATTAAATCGTATTGTTTGTACCTTTTTAACCCATAGGCATGTGTTTGAGCAATACTTTTGAATACTCCAACCTAGTCTTAAATTTATAAATCTTTAAAATTACTTTTAATAAATGTATTGTGTCTGCCATAACAGTTTTATGGCATGGCTAAATTTCGCAGCTTTTTATTGCATACTTAGTGGCTCTAAATTAACTTATAAGGAATAACGTCTATTATATTTCAATGAAAGGAATTCGAAGAATCTGTTTAAATGTCCGTTCATAAGTACATTTTTCGTAAGCAAAGAACACGAAAATTAATATACCCAATTGCCTTTTCGCCGAATAAAATGCAATTGGGTATATTAATTTTCGTGTCATAGTAAAAATAGAAGAAAAGAACGGCATCATCAGTATTATTACCGGAAGAGCTACAATTTCCGAAATTTATATTAATTTATCAGCATATATATTTACTTCCTAAAGACATAAACTGAGATCAACCACCGAGCAAAATTGCACCACAAACCATCATACTTATTCCACCACATTTTCCTGTTTACTTCAAACGTTTTTCGTCCATTTGCCTAGAAGAATGGTCCACACCAACGCATGGCCAATATCATTAAATTATCAATATCCATTTATATCGTTGAATATTATAGTGCGCTGAAAGATTTTCTATATATAATGCTTCGACCCTATTTTAAAATTTTGTGAGAAGAATTTTAAATTCTTATCGATGATTTTCTCGTAAGTAAATGATAATAATTTCAGATATTTATTTTGATTAGGTTTCATAGTTTAAAAGTTTTGATTACCATACAATGATTTATTTTTTTACTTTTTCTCACGGGCTAAGTCATTCCGTCCTCCCCTAAAATTAGTCCCTTTAGGTTTTAAAGTATTGCATCATATTTATCATAAGATGTACAGAAAAATAGTTATTTTTCTTCGACCTTTGTCAGATTCTTAGTTACCGATAATTACACAATTCAATTTCTAACAAGAACTAATGGGGTAGCAAATATTAAATGCAATTGGGGAATAGATTATCAAAAGTACGTTTGCCAAATTTTTCAGTTTTTTTTTTTTTTTTAAATTTTACAAGACATAAGTTTTGAAGCATCAGCTCCTATCGTTCCATCTTGGTCCACTATGTTCTGAATGATTCATATTTAATGCAACATAAGACATTTACCACGGTCCCCGCAACAAAAAATTCTGAACTAAGTCATTACTATAGTAAAACAATAGTAGGAACAGTTATTTGAAAATTTGAATCTCATTAGGGTAGATTGGAGCTAGTTGGGCATAGAGGTATGTTGTGGTTTTTCCACAAAAAACGATCTCCAATCAAGTGAGAAATGGAAAGAATACGACTGGGACTCCCCGGTTTATTGTAGAGCCTATTTTGAAAGTTTACCAGAGGAGAAGTGGATCTAATTATAGGTTGCAAGAAATGGGTACATACAAAACAATACGTGGTAGCAGTAATTAGCTGAAGCTATTATTTTTCATGTTTTTTGCGATTGTTCTGATCGTTAAGAAAAACCTATGATGATTTAACTACAAAAAAGTAATATGCAAAAAATAAAGTCAATTCCTACTTAGGTCAACAAAGAAATCGTTTTTAGCTACTCTTTATTGACGTTCTTAACGGTTAAAATTATATAATGAATTAATATTCGAAAAAACTATTAACATCAAGTGCGATCCACTGCAAGTAAAAAAAACTGTATTTTGTTAACAATTGAAAATTTGAACAAGATATAGGGAGATTATGAACTAATAGTAGGAATAGAAAAAATATTATGAATGTACGAAGACGATCCTTGTCGTGACTTTTGATATACTGCACACATTTTAGGTTGTTGAATGCTTGTATTCTTCTTAAAGTTTTTGTTTAAACCAGCCGATAACACTGTGCAACAAATTTGAACTTTTTTTTTTTTTTTGTTCTTTATAATATGAAACTATGTGATTCTATATAAACAAAAGGTGCTTGATTCAAATATCCAAACCAAAATGGTCCATCACGTACCATTTTTGCTGGAGACCCACTTCTCTTATTTATACAATTTGGCTATAGAAGAATGTAACTCAGACTTACTTATTGAAAACACAAATGCTAAAATAATTTTTTTGGCCAATTTTTCTTGTAGGCATCTATTGGTCTGCCCTGATAACAGTTTAGCAATACTCAATTCGTATACTTCGATTCTATCGAGCGCTGAAATGCTTTTCAAACAGAGATGTCCTGATGAAACCTTTCCCCCTGCTCATCATTAATTACACCAAGGTTTTGAGAAATAAAGTCCATATGGGAGCCCAAAAAGTATAGTTTTAATGAAATATAGCAACCTAATAATACAAAAGCGTTTCATCATGTCACCAGCAAGATTTTTGTAGTTTTCAGCATTCTCCATTTCAAAGGAAAGGTGAGCGCACTAATTTCAAGGCCAACCGGGCTCAATTTTTGACTTCTGACTTTCTTTTCATACTCTTCATCATGAAAGGACTTCCTTAAATTGTGGGCCAAAAAAAATCCTTTCTTTTACTTTTGCCTCACTTAAATTTTTGAATTTGTTCCTGAAATTCAAGAAAGCCACTCCTTCTCTGTCCAGAGCTTTTACAAATATTTCGATAAACCAAGCTTAATGTGCACTTGTGGAAAAAAGGCACATTGTAGATCATCATAGGCTCATTTGATCTGCTTTTGCCACTTGTAGTTTTGTAATTTTGAAATTTCCCTTGTGTTTGCAGAATATGCTACAGGAATGAATAAGGAAAAAAATTCTTAGATGGAAGGAGCAGTGATAAACAAGCGCAACTCTGCTGAATTGTGCTCATGGACTAATGCATGAAATAGTACATTCACATCACAGCAGCATACCATTTTTTCTTGCTCCGTAAAATTGTCTACAAAATGCCTTTGCCGTCTTGTAAAAGACTCAAAACTTCGAGAAGTAGATAAAGCTTCTGTTGCCAAAAATGCCGCTAAAGTGACGTAACTTCATTAAAAAGGTATCTAGAATGGCAACGATCTCACTATCAATGAGAAAGATATAATTTATAATAACAAGTCGATAAATTACAAAAATATGCAAATTTATCCAGAAAATACGTGGAAAGCTAAAATGTGGAATTTTGGGAAACTGGTACGTGATAGGCAAAATATAATTGCAGATTCGTAATTTTCAGCCAAAAATACATCAGAAACAGACATTTTCATCCATAGGACATTTTTCGTGTTGCACAGTGTAATTTGTATAAAAGGTCCAGTGTGTGTGTGTGTGTGAAGGAGAGGAATATATACTTTTTTGGAAAATGTAAAAAATGAGCTTTCTCGATGCACGATTTGAAGCACGCACTATTTCATTATAACAGCAGAAATTAAATCAACCATGTCCTCAATACGTTCCATACTTTGCTGCTGTGGAACTTTTAAATGCTTCGATAACTCTACCTGTTTTTGCAACTTCTTTATCAGGAGCTCTTTTTTCAGTTACACGGTTTAATTTGAGAAAAGACATGGCCACTATTCAATAAATCTTTCACACGCATACGAGCATCAAATCATTTTTATTTGTTTTTCTCTTTTTAGTGTTAATCCAGTTGGGGACCAGTTCATCACTCATCGTCTCATGTTCCCTTCTTTATTCTTCTCATCTTCCCGAATTTCTTTCCATATTCGAAGCTCTTCTAATCAATCTTCTCCCTCCGATATTTTGCCTCATTTCGTTTACACTCGAGTGGATCCGCAGAGCGCCATCTAGCGTGCCACACTCATCTCATCTTTAAAAAGAATACTTTTCGAAAGGATTGAGCTTCGAACATTTTAGAATTTTCAACAAATACATTGAGGAAACTATAAAAATGAACTCAAAATTCATCATGTTGCACGTTCAAAATCAACTGAATTTTAATCTGTTTTTAGAGTATATTTCTGATTCCATTTTGTCTCTCATTGCTTAATGCATTTGCCCGTGTCTCACACGGGCGAAAGTAACCAACAAATTCGCACATGCCCGTGTCTCACACGAGCGATCTTGTATATCGCGTTATTTAATTTCTAATGCCCATCTGAGATTCGTTAGCACTTTGTTTGTGTAATAATTTTTTATATAACTTTTACCCCGCCCCCACCCCGCTCTCTACTCACCCACTACTACTGAAATTCCAAAAAAACAATTTATAATATATTTATATATTTATTTTCTGTCCAAAAAAATACTGTAACATTTTTTACCAGTTTTTCCGAAACAATATCGTGATCCAAGGGGTTAATTCTCTTTAACACGTCCACACAAACACCGCCAAATTATTCATTAAAGTGTTCATTGAAACATTTTCTTTTTTACTACTTGAAAATTGTAATTAATTTTTAAAATTCAACCATAAACACATCTTACTGAGAAATAAAGCGATACTCAATGACGAAAAGATTTAACATCTCGTATCATAAACGACATTTTAAAATAGGGAAAATTGCGATAAAGAAGATAATGATGTACAACACACCTCTTTAAAAAATCGTACTTGTCAACTTCCTAAAAAAGGATATTGAGTAGTGAAAATCCATTTCACCTTGAAATTAGGAAAAAAAAAGGGAAAGAAAGAGAAAACAAAAAAAAAGGCATGCATGTTGGAAAAGGCTGATGTTTGCTTTGGATAACCTTTAAATGTTTTGCATGTATCTTATTTTTAGATGTTTTAGTAATTGAATTTGTTTCAAATATTTCCCTTTATTTCTGTAAGACATGTTTGTTACTCTCCACCTCAGAATTTGATCAATTCCATTTTAACCCTTAACTTACTTATTACACACACATTCAACATTCACATATCATTTCCAAGTTGCAAGTTATGAATGTATTATTATTACAATTACAGAATTTTTGCTTTGCCTAATTCAGCTTCTTCTGACTGACATGTTCAATCGCTGAGACAATATTGATACATTTGCTTTTATGTTTCCTTAAATCAGGTATATTTTGTAATATGAGTATCAGAAAATAATTCCTTGCATGTAATTCGATCGTGTTAATGAACCAAAGTAGAATTATTTTTCAGTTTAGTTGTGATTCATATGTGCTTTTTTTTTTTACTGATTTTCACGTTTCTACGAGAAGCAGCATACATTCCATTGTGTATCTGAATAAATTAATTAATTGTATTTTGTATTTCTACTCTTATTTAAAATCAAAAATAATTACTCAGGGATTACCATTTGTAATATGTATTAATTCAAGTTTTTGTTACAGACATAACTCATCGATAAATGAATAATGGACGTTATTGACAGCTAAAGTTTCTGAAGTAAGTAACTTATTTTAGTCTTTATGTAAAATAAATAGTCGCATGTTTTATATGCAAAGAAATCTAAGTTAAAAAAACCCCTAAATTTTTAGTCCCATTTTTCTGTACCGTATTTTATTCGAAATCAATAAATTAAAAGCATTCTTAAAAACTGTTTTGAACTTGTTCAAAACGTGATGTAACCGGCAAATTTGATTGTGTCTCACGTTATTTTATGTCTAATGCCCGCCTGAGATCCGTTTGCACTTCGTGTAATAATTTTTCTATATAACTTTTACCACACCCCTCGCTGTCTAGTCATACCCTACTACTGAAATTGCCAAAAACAATTTATACTATACCTATATATTCATTTTTTATCAACAAAAAAACTCGTGCTTGAAGGGGTTAATAAAACAAAAATTAACAAATAATAAATTTTATTTATAAAACCCATAATTACATTAGATAGATACACATTCATGCTTGTATTACAGAACTTTGCCAATACAGAATCCTCTAAGATCTTTACAAACTTAAAATAAAGAAAAAAATGAAATTCGACGCATAACATGTATAATAACATGTAAAATAAAAACTGCGCAACAAAGTGGTGAGCAGAATAAATTCTACCTCTTCGGACTACATATTGTTTTATGACATTCAAAACCCGCTTTTAAGCATTTTTTGTTAATAGTCACCCAGTGAAAAACCACAAAAGTCGATAGAAAATGTTTTCATAGGACAAAAGATAACTAAACAGAAACAGGTACTAAACAGATATTTAGAAAACGGTTGAAATAATCAAAAAGTGCAGTAAAGTTTATCATTTGCATAATTTTTAGAAGTGATAAAATGCTTAAAAATTGTGCACAATACAGAATTCTCAACTTGTGAAGGAAAGGATGTACTCGTGAAATGCAAAAAAATGCTTTGCTTTTTTTTTCTCTCTTTTCGTAGAAAATGACAATAAAGAATCAAAATCCCCGTGAGGTTTAGTTCATTTTTTATTCCATATAGATTACTAGTAGTACCAGAAGAGCGCTGCCCGTGCGAAAGGTTAAAGATGTCGCTTGCAGCAATCGTGACCAACCCTTCCCCTCCCTAAATGAACAAATTGGCAGTTTTATTGATTTAATTAAAATGAACTAATTACCGCCACTACGTTTCCCCAGGTAACTGCACCGACTTTGCAGCAACATTTTAAATAATCCGCTTACAGAAACCTGTATTCTCGCCACGGTGTTGCCCGAGATAAAAATTTAAATTCAGGCGAACAGGTAGGTGGCTTACTTATACACGCAGTAAACGTATTCTCACAACGGAGTTTTCCGTGTTTAAGGAAGTCTCTAGCGGCGAGCTTCCAGAAATTTTTATGAACAGTCTTAATTATTTTAAATGCGCATAAGAATGCTCACAATAATGACATTTTTTTTAGATCATCGGTAACAATAAATGCACAAGTTTCTAATTAGCGTCACTATTCCTTCTTCGCCCCGATTACAGTGGGGAAAATTTTACATTTTAAGATAAATGGAACTATTATTTACTTTAATAATATTGTTCGCACGAAAGTTAAAAGATAAACTTTTATTTTCGCATGAATGTAAAATCCTGGTCATAATTTAAACCCATGATCGTAGTTTATCTCTGATTTGATTATTTCGCTTTAAAACGCTACCCATGGCTTATGATTAAACGATGCTTTGTTACCTACGCGACTGCGTTTGACGACAAAATTATCTTCTCTGAACCATTATGAAAAAAAATAGTGACATAAAACAGTCTTAGTTCCTGCAGACAATTTACTGATTTAAATTTTATTTTTTTAATTTGCTTATATCATGAAAACACTAATTGTATATGTTAAGATACTACAGTAGAATGTCAAATGAGTGTCATGGAAGTTGGTGAATTTCGCTTGAACGCTGACGGTATGTCCACTTAGTGCTTGAAATTTATGAATTACATTTTACAGAATGTGCTTGCATTTATAAATGTCATCTTTTTTACAAGCTAGAGGGTTAACTTTGCATTATGTTGCATTTTAATATTTTAAAACAAATTAGAAGTTTGTTTTACATTTTCTTAAGTATTTGGACGTTTACTTAAATGGTGTAACACTTTTTTTCCCACAAGTATTTATACATATACATATATGTACTAGAATAAGGTACTGAGAATAATTGCGATCCACTATTAAATTATTTTTCCTGGGAAATTCAACTCAAATTTAATTTATTTTCTATTATCTTTTATTTTATTATTTTTTCATACTTTTTATTTATGTACTTATTAATTACTAGATGTTGCCCGTTACTTCGTTCGCGTGGAAATTTTGATGTGTATGCATGAGAACTGACGGCATGATGAATGTCGGCGAATATTATAAAAGGCGCTGCATTTATGGGTCCATACAAAATTAAACGGCGTTGAGGCAACGATGACTTAAAGACCGTAACATTATGGCGCTATACAGCTTTTTTTTTTCAAAGTGAGCGAGCAAACGCCCCTTGTCGGTGTTGATTTTATTTTGTTTAAAACAAAACAGCAAACGAATAAATCAAAATCAAATCCATATTTATCGATAGAAATTGATATTTTTAAAGACAAAGGAGTAAATGAAGAAATAGGTCATAAAAATTTGCTTGGAAGGTCATTCTGGTTAAGAAAATCTTAATAGCGTTATTTAGAAAACTTAATGCTCTCCGTAAAGCACCATCTAGTGGCAGAGCGTGAGAACCAAGTTTTTACTGCTGAACCGTATATTTTTCCGGGATAAAAAGTAGCCTGTGTGTTATTCCAGACTATAACTTCTGTGCTAAATTTCATTCGTTTAACCGTTCTGGTGTGATTGAGTAACAAACATACAATATTATTATTTGACGCATTTTAAATAAACCTGCATTCAAAGGATTAGAGTTCTAATAAATAGTTTACTAGGGGGAAGTGGGGCACCTTGGGACACTTTTTAGAAAATCAATTCTAGAAATTTTATTTTTTAATGAATTTTCACCAAACTTAGCTAAATATGTAGTTTAGACATTTTTGCTTCAATTAAAATTTATTTTAATCCATTATTTCACAAAATTAAATTTCCATAAAAAAATTAAAAAGTCATTACAATGTCCCAACCTGCCCTACGAGTTGTGGCAGGTTGGGACGTTTGCAATAAAACTTTAATGAATAAAAAATACTAATCCCAATGGTTTGAAAAATCTTTATTTTTAAACTTAGAGCCTAAAAAATGACAATTTATATTATGCATTAAATTAACAAATATTGTATTTTACATTGGTAAATTGTTCGTGTTTAAATTCTAAGAGAGGAAGACATCTGTGTATCATCTAGCATTTTAACTTTATTTACTGTTAAGCCATAATGATGTTTGGATGCTTGTAAAAGGTATTCTACCAACATTAATTCTTCTGAATCTGTAAATACCAAACGACTTTTTATTTTTGTTTCATAACTGAACTTTTTATTAGGTTCCATATTCATTTTAAATTTACTTATGTGCCGGCTAAGAGTACTTTTACTCAAGCCATATGTTTTGCAGCCTCTCTAATAGACAACTTATTATTTGGAACATTTTCTGCTGCTGTTTCAAGAGCAGAAGCATCAACAACAGGGAACTTCCTAATTTATTTTCTAGATCTCACCATTTATGTTACTTTAATATTTTACCTAGAAAAGAACAACTTTCTAAATAACAATAGCCATTTTCTTAATTTTAGCACATTTAAACTCTCAATAAATTTATTTAGTACAATAAAATACGCTTCTTTTGTATTGTATACTGACGGGGCAGCTTAGGACAGTGTAACAACCTGCCCCACTTGGATTGTTATTTTATATCAGCTTTCAAAAGGTTAGGCTTAGCAGTACAATGTATTTTTTAACACTTAAATTATTATAAAAGTACATGTTTTAATTCCCACAAGCTTTGATTTAAATTATTTCATTTTCTATTTATAAAAAATATTTATGAAATTACCCATTAATGTAACTCTGAACCTTTCAAAACGAAAGAAAATTAAATCAATGCTTACCTGCTTATGTGAGAAATTCCAAAGTACACTGAAGAATAGACTGTGTTGCCATTTATGATGTTATAAAAAAACTAATTTCTATTCACAAAATTAAAGCTGCAATTTATGGTGTCCCAAGGTGAGCCATGTCCCAAGGTGCCTCACTCTCCCCTACTGTGTTTTTAATAAAAATTACAAAATAAAATCATACAATCTACAGTATGTAAATACTATATTATTAATATACCTACTTTAAAAGAACACTTGAAGGGAAATCTGTATTATTAAGCATTACTGCGTCATATCTCTCTTTATAAAAAATCACAAACAAAAATCGAAGAAACTATTCCCATAATACGTACCACTTAGTTTTTCTGTCACGCACATTATTGATAAACCGGCTTTGAACAGAATGGAGTAATAAGCATGCACGCCACCCCGCTGCGAGAGTAATAACAACAGCGCATCATGATGCGGAATCAGCATCTAAGCCTTTGATCTCAAAGAATGCGTTTCTCACGTTCAGCCATTGACTTAGGCAGCTTCTTTTATTATTAAGCATAGTTTCCACTCTCGCATTGCCTCTTCTCTTTTCCACTTGAATAGTAGCTCCGGATATCTATGCGAGCAGCTGGCCGCTATACTGACAACGTCTTTCATATAAAGATATTAAAAGAGCTGCTTCTTTTTTCGTCGTTTTGTTGGATATCGGGACGTTTCTTTCTCACCTCGCTTTACCTTACTCAAAGTGGAGCTTCTAGACAGTCTAGCCCAGAGCAACTACCCTGAGTGCAATGTAGCGAATTGGGCTTTATGGGAAGATTTAATATATGCATAGGATTAAACGCTTAAAAGAGACTTGGACGAAGGGCTGTTACGTTTGGATGGACGAGTGCTTAAAATTTTACTTCGCAAGAGACAGAGTTGTCTGAAAATCTGTTTAATTTCTCCGCGTAACAAGAGTGGAAAAATATTTCTTTCGAAATTTGCGCGTAACATGATACTAGCTGTACTTTAGCATTATTGTCGCAGAAATTGTGTTTAAACCACAGATCTGTCGCTTTGTTGATTTGCTCCTCATCGACCTCTAAATACTTGCTCTAGATCGTTCCGTATCTCCGTACTTCAGTGCTCCGTATAATTTTAATAGATTATATAATTTATCTTTTATTAATTGATTTTTTTGGATCATAAAAAATATTGTAAAAAGTGAAAACAAAATTGGAGAAGTAGAGCACAACTTTTTTTGCTGCCGCTCCGCTCTATTTTGGAGCAAAATCCCGTTGCTTCAGTGCTCCGCGCTCCTGCTTCCCCTTCCGCTCCATATACCTGTCTCCGATTTAAAACCAATTAATACATGTCTATTATGACGCAAACTAAAAGCGAGCGTTTAGAAAAATGTATACACAAGTTTCTGAATCAGAAGGACAAGTGCATAATAGAGCTTTAGATTTATTTTCGCGCACTGAATGGAGTTCCGTATAGACACAAAAAAGTCTTGTAACACGATTGCCTTAGCTGCCTTGAAGACGGCCGCTGCCAAAAGTAATGATTTTTCAGTTATAGTAGCTTAGAAGGGATGTACAGAGTAAGCAAAATGTTTGATACATTAATTAAAGTAAAGCTTTCTAACCTACATTTAGCATGTCACAATAAAACCGTGAATATTTATAACTGATACATAGGTAGCACTACTGATCCATAAGATAGTACGATAGCTGAATTCAAATTATTCGCATATTATGTTTTATTACTTCTTGCTTCCCGAAAATAAATCTAAATGAAAAACATTTACAAAGATCGGCCTTTCTTTGTTTAATTTAGTTAAGTATATAATTTACTTAGTATGAACTATTAATGGTTTTTTCTCAATCAGTACTAAAAAAATATGTGACAACATGGAGTAAAAAATTATGATACAAAAAAAAAATGCTAAAACGTAGTCTGCTAAACAAAGAAACCTTGAAGCTTAACTTTTCAATTTCAATGTCTACCGTCGTAAAACAAAGAGCCAAAACGCTAAGGAAAACCATTTATTTATAGATTTTCCATTATATTTTATTCAGTGTTCCAATTTCTTTTAAGAAACGGTGTGAATCGAAAGCTTCAGGAGCAAGTTTTACCTTACTAAGTACACATACTTTCGAAAAACCAATCAAGAAATTTAAACCAAAAAGAAGCGGCAGCTCAACTGCCTCGTTTTGATCACTTCCGATAATATTTATACGAGTCCCAAATCCAATAAAAACTCCCATTTCAGAATCCGTGTCCAAGCTGATTACCTAATCCAATCTTCGTCGCATCAGCACTCTAGAGGGGTATTAAGAAAATGCGTTTTTGACTCCAGCAATCTACTCATAGGTATTGGTTTTGCTTAACTGCTTCCAACCATCGCACGTAGTGGAGATTTTGGTTTTGTTTTCTGCCCTAGGGTTCTTCCCAAGAGCCTGCTTAAGGCGTCTGTTGCGGCTGGGAATGGATTTGTGGAAAGCTATTTCCTTGCCAGTTAATCTTGTAATTTGTTGCTGCAGAACATGCCCCAGCCGCACAGTTTCCTTTTCTCTTCTTTTTCCGCACTTAGTTCCGGATTGCTTCGAAGACACATTGGACACATGCTTATTTCTCTAAATGATCACTCCTGAAGAAGAGGAGAAAGCACACTGTGATAAGTCGACGTTAAGTAATTGTGACCACCTACTCGTTTCATCTAGACTAATGGAGGAAAAACAGAGACAAAGCAGATAGGTCGGAATCGTGGCGAGAAGATTCAATTATTTACCGCTGCATTTTGTTTTCATCTTCATACTTCGCAACTGTACCGCATAAATGAAAATATTTAGTTGCAAACGATACACAAGACTTTTTCAGTCCCTGCATAAGACATTCGTTTTTTTTTCCTTTGTAAGAATGACAGGGTACTAAAATAAAACGTTACTTAATGCTTTAAAATATCAGCTCACAAAATTTAAAAAACACATTACTATCTATTACCTACTGCCCATTTATCCGTACACAGGTTTAAAATAATAAGCTCGAAATATATAAAATCTAAAGCAGTTTTCCATTTTATGTTTACTTTCAACAAGTCTAGAAAATACTTAGTATCGTTCTATAAAAATGTTTTAAAAAACGTACTGCAAACTAGATAAGTTTTGTATTTCTATTCTAGCACGCAGACCCAATTTTGTTGGGTTAATACTAAAAATCAAGCATATACACAATATATGTTTCCCTCACATTCTTGAATAATAAAATGATATTTTGTGGAAGAAATTGTTCTTTCTACGTCATTTCTGCTTTGATGTATGTGTTAGCAAGTATCTTACAGCTTTTAAAGCGTTTAAGATTTTATTAATTAGCGGAACTTTTTTTTCGTTTTAAGCATATAACTTTGTTTTACTTTTGGATAGACAGATTCCGTACTAAATCTTCTATAGGCAATAATGTTCGGGCGCGCTAAAAGAGCGAGTTGCCTAAAACTTTAACTCGCAATTTAGTACTTGAGAAACACATCCTAAACAGAACTGAAAGTCAAAGAGAACACAAATGGGAATACAAATGCATCCTCTTTAAGCTACTAATTAACCTTTTGATGGTGAGCACTTAAAGCACGAATTGCAGCTCTACTTTGATTAGATGCTTGGCCAGCACTACATTTAAATTTCAGTGCATCGGAGACGTCTGGCGATAAAACTATTGTCATTCTTTTGTGAAAAATACTTTAATCTTTTAGAGATTTTGCTCTACATTAGACAAATGCAGAAAAAAATGAATAAATGATTAGGGAACTTAAATTCAGGCATAACTATTTTACTAGATTTTAGGGAAAGGGCTTCTATTATTTTTATACTTAGCAAAACATCATCGACAACTGTGACAACAATTGATGTTTCGAGAAAATCTGCCAAATTTCTTGCTGGTATCCTCAAAAAAACAAAAAGACAAAAGTAAAAAAAGAGAAAACTGTACAAAAAATTAATCCATGATTGATACTATCTCTAAAACTAGGTACGTAGATATGCTATTAAAATAAACAAAATGTACCAATTTACTGAGGACGTAGACTATAATTTCACTTGCATTATTTTCTGGATTAATCGTTTGACACAATTGAAGAAAACCAAGGTAGTACAAAGCAAATGTGGGCCTTACTAGTTGGTATTTCTTCAATTTCAGTTTCGAAAAGGTAGTCGTTTTCTACTTGATGTATTTGTGTTAAACACAGCGGACATAAACAAGAGTGTTAGCTTTTAACACTGTTGGTTATGACTTCCCAAGGTCATAAACAAGAGTGTTATATTTTAACACTTTTGTTTAGGACCTCCCAAGGTTATGTGTGTGTTTTTTATACCCCCTAACTTAGACAAATGTCGTCCTCTAAAGGATGTACTAATTGATTTCACGAATGCAACAAAAACTAACCTATTTTAGAAATGAGTCCTTGATAGAATCAGTAGGAAACTGAAAATTAAATAAATGACCTTATGAATAATTAAAAATTTGTAAGGAAGTGTAAAAATTCTTGTCGAAAATTGCACATGAAGAGGAAAAAAATCCTCTCTTTTTCCCTTACACTTACTATTTTGTTAGACTGATATTTCAAAAGAAAGCTCATCAATCATTTTGTTCATGCTAGATTATGAATAATAGTTTTGATACATTAAAATTCTGACGTCGCCAAACTCAACGCTTGTAGTTGTATTCTTTTATAATCTAAAGTATTTTTAATAATATAGTACATTGAACATAGATACATCCATCACAATATTTAAAGCTTATCCAAAGGGCTTTTATCTTGAGTGTATTCTGCAATATGGTAGAAACTAATAACCTGCATCAATGTTTCCAACTAATTTTAAGGGGCTTAAGTGCAACCTCTGAGCATCTGGTCTGATGTAAATTATTTGCGTTTACATGCATATTATTTTAATTCTACTGATAGTTTTTATCAATTCGCTAAACCTATGTTTTATTAATTATCAGAAAAAATATTTATCATTTCCTCTTCGTTAAAACTTGTTGAACAAATATTCGATTAGGTTATTTAGTTCTCTATCTGCCTTAAAACTATAACTGACGTATAGTGATGGTAATGAAAATTGGTTAAATTGAAAAAGATATAGTATTTCCTTGGTCTTACTTTTAAAAGAAAAAAAAATATGTATTTACTTATTTTTCCAGTGCTCTAAAACCAATTTTTTACTTCATATGAAAAAAGCTCTACCACAAGATCTGAATTGCAATTCAATTTCCAATTTAAAATTTGGCAACGCATCTGAATGCCGCAAAAAGATGATTAAAAATAGTAATTAATGATAAGATCTCCACACTCGTCAGGTTTTTTTCTTCACTTCCCAATCTCAAATCAATGATTAGCACCCTAAAAAATGAAGTTAAAATGTTTTTTCGAGTTGTTTCGCAATACATTTCTCATTAATTATTTAACTTTTTGTGCTTTCTTCCATTTATATTTAACTAACGTATCGCTTTAAGGATTTATCTCTTTCTACACAATCTCTGCATCGAGCTTGGAAATTAATTTTACTATACCACTCGAAGGCAGAAATGAAATTAAATGTGATAATTGAAAGAATCCTTTTGAAAAATTACTTGATTGTTACAATTCCGATCAAAATAACAATGTTATCACAACCAACGGAATTGTTTTGAAAGTTAAATGAAGCTGCAATACTCCTAAGAGAAAAGCTTAATCTGCTGTTGCGCAGCTTGTTCAGGTGCATTGTTATTTCTTATCTGTTTTAAAATTGCTTCCAAGTTGCAGTGAGCCGTCATTAAAATGCTTCTAATAGTCAACATTATTTCCGTCAGCCAGACTGCTTATACATTAACTTGTAATAAATGGCTTTTCTTCAAGCATAATTCACTGCACAAACTAGGCTCAGCAGAATAAATTGCAAAATAATTGATGCTTACAAACGTAATTGTTTACATAATTTGTGACAAGCTTCATCCGAAAGATTATTAAATCATAAAATCGTTCACAGAAAAATGTTTCGTTTTAATCTTAGATGAGAAATGATCTTTTGTTTGGTTAAAAAATTTTGAGTTCAAAATCTTATGATCTATTTGGAAATTATTGTTGATAAATCGTTGTAACGTTTTGTAGATAAATATTTTGATTTTCTTATACCGATATAATTGAGATTACAGTACTTTACGCGCGGTTCCATTAAACATGTATCAACGGAAAACATCACTTTTTTTTAGTCTTGAAAATGAGTAGGGTCAAAAATTTTAGAATAAGAAAAAAAAAATTAGCTATTTAAGCGAAGTAAATCAATTTAAATAATATTATCACTTTTTAAAAAACTCTTATGAACACTGATTTCACTTTCTTTCCCGAACATTTAAAGTGTTACTGATAATTAGAGATGTACCGAGTACTCGGTATATACTCGGTACTCGTCTAGAATTTTACTACTCGGCAAAATTCTAGCCGAGTACTCCCCCATTACCGAGTAGTTGTAAAAATTTCGTAATTTTTCTAAAAGATTACTAATAGTAGATAAATTTATAACTGAATAAGTACAATATTATGCAAATATAAATAAATGGTGTAAAACACAAGTTTTTATACATTTTCTGGATACAGGCGTTTTGTTTTTCATTATAAATGTCTTTTAATATCTTTTTTTTATTCACAATTACTCGGTATTTGATATTCGGTACTCGGCCGAGTAGTAAATTGCTGAGTACTCGGCCAAAGTGCTACTCGGTACATCCCTACTGATAATATATAACTTTTTACTTATAAAGAAGCACAGTTGTTTACCATATCAACATTGGAACTAAATTAAAGAAACTATTTCTTACATATGTGCAACGTTGATTAATATTTAAAAGCGAAAAAATAATGTTTTATTTTATCTACGTATTTATTTACAAACTCATAGTAGTTCAATAACGTGCATTTAAATTCAAAGCAATAACTAACTGTTTTCGTTAGTTGTCAAACTATTCCCTTAGGAGATTATTTCTAATGATAAATTACATGTAATCAAGTGCCAGTTTAACAAAAGAAGTTGATAAAACAGTAACGAGGCAAGTTGGCTGTACTTTCTAATTATTCCTATCTGAAAGGCCTAATTTGTTATTTTTCAAAGTACGCTGGAAAACGCGTCCGTTGCTTAATCGAAATGTTAATAACAATATTGATATACAAAAAAGGCATAATAGAACATTTTATAGCGTTTTTGTATTTATCACATTATTGTCAAAAGATGAAAAAATATGGCATTTAGAAGAAAAAACAGATTAAAGCTATATTCATGCTTAACAATGCAATCATACTTTAAGATATAACTGTTGATGTGCACGATTACTTCTCGAGAAGCACGATGCTTCTGAAATTAAATAATTCAAAACTAAGTGCACGATATCATTTTCCATTCATGAGCATGTAAATATTATTTGAAAAATAATGGTTTTTAGAAAAACTAATAAATAAATAATTAGAAAGAAACTTTGTTATTTACTTGGTCTGAAAAACCTTTTTCTTTTTTTGGTAAATTAATTTTTACTTTTAGTCAGAAGCGTTAATACTTTTGGGGTGCCAAAACTATGTTTTGCATTTTCAAATAGTGTAGCTACCAGTGTAATTAAAAATACATGCGTTCTATTTATCAAAAATTATACATGAAAATTAATACTTTGTGTTTTATTTTTTTCCCGATGAGGAGATCCTGCTGAAAAGGTTTAGATAACTTCTAAGCAAATAATAATATTTTTTCTTGTTTGATTTAATAAAGCAGAATATCGCAATTGTAAAATTAAAAAAAAAAACAACTCACATATAAAACAATCATGCTGTTCGAAAAAGAAATGTGATACAAATTTGAGTAAAATAACATATATATACATTGAACCGTGTGTAAGTTGACCACTTGCGGTGCAGCACTGTAGTGGTCAACTTTTATAGAGGGTGGAGATTTGTTTTTGTTTTGTTATTTCTTACACTATGCATTTATTCATTTATAATTAACTAAAATATAGCTTCATGTAATGACATTACTTTAAAATAGTGATTATCTTTTTTCACAATTATCTAAAACATCATTAAAGAAATTTAGCCCGAATGAATTACAATGTATGCTATACAACTTCAAAAGTAAAGCACTTAGTTAAAATTAAGATACATAGCATATGAATAATGTC
Organism: Octonoba sinensis; assembly: GCA_038502835.1. Taxonomy (NCBI): domain Eukaryota; kingdom Metazoa; phylum Arthropoda; class Arachnida; order Araneae; family Uloboridae; genus Octonoba; species Octonoba sinensis. The sequence goes on along the minus strand of CM076598.1, from coordinate 201,150,344 downwards.
AGTTACTTATGTGATGCTAAAGATTTCCTAAAAATATATATTTTTCAAATTTGTTATATCCGATCAAAGAAAAAAGAAGAAACTTATTTAAAGAATAAAAGAGTGCTCATAGTAGTTTTCCCATTTGGGTTAATTTACAACTGACAATTTTTATATTGATGTTTCATCCATCCAGACAAATACTGGTAAAGCATTACAGCATAAAATATATCTTGGAGAAGCTAGTTTTTAGCTTTAGTTTTTTATCTTTCCAAAAATAGATAAATAAATATAGTAATACTTAGGCGGTCAACTTACAAAGGATTTTTTATGTTGAATTTGGCATATATAAGTGGTCCGTCCCAAATTTGGCGTATATAAGTGGTCAAGTTACAAAGGTTTCTCTACATTAGATAATATAGGGCTAATTCCGTTCCTGGCAAAAGTGGTCATCTTAGACAGGTGGTCAGCTTAGAAAGGTGGTCAACTTTACAGGTTTTACTGTGTATATATATATTTTACCAAGAACGTTAACATAAATATCTGCAATTTAAGAACATAAACAATGCAAATCATAATTGTGTCTGGTTCCGGTAGATTGTAACTTTATTACTTCTCATGGAGACAAACAAAATAGATCAGACCAACTTTTATTCCATTAAATAATGACGAGCTGCTAAATTTCAACTTTCCGAGTCATTTCTGACTAAACCTTTTCATTACACTACGCAGTTAAACAACCCTCCCACTCTTCAAACTAAACGACTTTGTTGTTTCCCGTAAAATATCGCACATGCTCCAATTTTAAGACAAAGACTGACTTATTTAAGCACAATGCCCCTAGCGATGACATTTTTAAGGTCTCGAACAATTCTAGCAATCGAGAAAGGAAGAAGGGATATAAGGCACCTGTGCTACTTGCCATTCAAGCCTCAATTCCCGTTTAAACGTAAGCAACAATGATATGATTAAATAGAGTGGAGGAGAAAGAGAGAGAGAGAGAGGAGGAGAGAGGAGAGCATTAGCTTTTAATCTAGGTGAAAACTTCGCAACTAATTGACGCCAAATCCCATTATATCTTTTAGCTGGTTTACTTTCCTTTGAAAAGAGGGACGGTTCCTGTTCTAGCTATTATGGTGGAATTTCAAATCATGTCTTCATAGTCAAATGAGACATGAAGCTGCAAATTTCTATACTTTGAGCAATAAAGCCCACTCATTCTTGTACATTGTTTTACTACAGATATCTTGAGTTACAATCGAATGTTAGAACTTGAACATAGTTTAGTTTGTATTTATATATTTAAAGAACGCAAACCTACATACTTCTTTAGTCCAAGAGTTATGAACATATTTTTTCTTTCTTTCTAATGGGGCTGCGTATGTCACTAACATTTTTGCATTTCCCGGAAAACGGCAGCCATTCTTTCAAGAAGCACCACTATTGGCGGATGCCATTACTATTTGAGAATTTTGACCATCAGTTCCCCCTAGATGGCAGCACTTAAGCCCTAGACGATGCGAAAATGCACTAGGAATGTAATTTAGCCGAGACTATCTAAGCCAAACAGATACTCAAGGGATCTTTAATATGCCGCATAAGCATACGACATGGGCGATGACGATTTTCTGGTATCTTGAAAAGATGCCGATTTGGGCCAGGTTTGATCCGGCGAACTTGGGATAGTGCCTTACCACTACGCCGCCCTTCCGGCTGGACATAAATGTTGCAACTGCTATATTACATATGTACACTAAATATATAAAAGATGCAAACGCTTTTAATATAAGTAGGTAGGTAAAACGATTTCAGGAACAAAAGCAATGTGTTAATTACAGCATGCAACTCGAAAATATTTTTTCAATCAATTGGGAACAAGGATCCGTCCCACGTTTCATAACGTGTCGGTATACGTGTCATCACCTTTTTACGGTGTGTGAACGCAAACGATGCAGATTCCCAGTAATCTGTATGCTAGACATTCTAAATATTATGCAAATTATGTTTAATGTTTCGTACGGAAAACAAGAAGTAAGAAAGTTATACTGATGTGTTCTTCAAAACAACACAGTCATTAGCATCGGCGTTTAAAAACCATTCAGTTTCGCGACCGAATATTTAATCACACATTTCGTCGCGTTCCCGTCCCCTTAGTTGTGCATTATTTCCCAATAATAATGCGGGCAATAATAATGTTTTTCGCTGATTTTTAGAATCACTACGATCAACGAACCTGTGTGAGAAGTTAAAAAGGAATAAGTACATTTCGATAAAAAACCCACTAGAATAAGGTAATTCCTATAAGACTAAAAGCTAATAATTATTATTATTTTGACTTACTTGCAAGGCCCCCTCCCTCCCTTCTAAATTTGTTACACCCCACAAGTTGGAATTTACCGATTTACATAATAAGTGCATTTTCAATAAAACTCCTTTTTAAAATGACTTAATCTTATTTCGTACAATTTATATTCTACACAACCTCTATATATTAGAAACCGCCTAAATTTTAGATATTTAAAATATACAAGATATGTTTGAGATTATTCCTTTCCCTGTTATCGCCTTAAGGCCAGACTTATCTTCTCAAATCCAAATATATAGTTAATTGAAGTTAACTAAGCCCTAATTGCATATTTCATGAAATATTTTCCCAAGACAAAGAAAACGCTTCTTAAATTCGATTTAATACTCTATTGCCATCACTGTCAACTTATATTCATTAAAACAAACATTTTCTTCCGCCTTAAGGGTTAGGATATCTGCAAACAAAAGTAAAATTAGATCTTATTTTTATCACTTTATTCTTAACTGAGCTGCTGTAAACTTCAAGATATGTCAAAGTATCACGTGTCACATTAGGATGGAAGCTACTAGAAAATTCTCTTCGCAGTTAAATCTGGATTTGAGAGAGTGGAAGAGAAGTTTTCCCTCATACTCTACTTCCTTAATGTTAAATTATTTTTCTCCAATGCAAATATATCTTAGCGATTTAAAGCATTTAATAAATGTTTTCTATACTCCATACTTTTAATATATGTTTGTTTTGATATTTAAAGTACTTGTGATGCTTTATTTTAAATTTGTAACATTTAAAAACGAAAATAGTAAATATAAATAACTTGAAATTTTTGGCACGCAAGAAAGCAAATTAGCTTCCCAAAAGGCATGTTTTCCATTGGTTTTCCTTGTGTTTTTAGGTACTATAGGCTTAATTCATTTTATTAATATGAAATAGATATGAGTTGTGTTTTTCATTTGAGGTTTGATAAGAAAATTTGCATAAATAACTTTTCAACGAAGGAGCTTAATTACAAGAATTAAACGTATAATGCTTTAAAATTTACGCTTTATTTTAGTATATTTGAGTATTTTATATTGATGAGGATGATTTTTAACGCATGATTTTTCATTTCTTGGGCCGAGTACTACAACTAGATAAACACAATTCAGCTCATTAGAGGAAAACTCAAAGTAATGTGTTATCACGAGTTTTGGTTAATGTGAAGACTCGATTAAATGTTATTATAGTACTAAAATAAGATTAAATCTTTACATTCTGCACAAATCATCAAAAACATAATTTGAGTTTTTCTCAAAGCAGCTGAATTGTAGTTACCTAGTTTTAGTTCTTACTCGACGATATAATGAAGTATAAACTTATGTTAAGAAATAATCTCTGCAAAATTCACCTATTGGTGTAAATTGTGAATGGGTTAATGTTAAAAAAAGCAACTTATAGCTTTTATTTCTCCTTTTTGCAAATCAAAAAAAAAACTTGGATTACTTTTTTCACGTAAAAAAAATATGTTTTTTTTTTCCTTTTCTTTAATGACAATAGTACGAGACAAACATTTTATGATCAATATTATTCGTATTTTTGAAGGAAACATTGAAAACATATCATTAGTAAAGGACAAGATGAAAATTCCACTTATCTTAAAAGATTGAGAATATTTATTAATAATAAATGTAATTCGAAAAACGTATTTAAAGCACTGAAACATTCACATGCAAAGGTCAATGCAACGTGCTTAGAAAGCATTAAAATGTCCCGTATTATAAATGATAATTATGTTGATCCAAGTCAAAATTAAAAAGAATTAATATTTATTTCTAATGCCAACTAGTACTTACAAGTTCTATAGCATATAGTTACGATTTAACGAAATCTCCCCACTTCACCCCTTTTTATATTGCTGTTAGAAGTAGTATTTTAAATTTTGATAATAAACTGTTAAGAGTTTGAACAAAAATGATGTGTATTTTGGGATTGATTTTCTTCCTTGCGTTTGAATTAAGTGACCAAATTTTGTGGAAACGCATAGCTCTAACTGTAACACATTGTTTAAAGTGCAAATAAAAACAAAAAAAAACGGGAAATGGATTTAAAACATCGTATTATTTTAAGAGTAAAATACCGAGATACTTTGGTGAAAATGCATTCTGGAAAATACGTTTTATTCTGGATTTGCGTTTACACTTCTTACTTCAGGATGATAGAAAACCAATTTTTATCGAAGAAGCTAGTATGTCGAGCTTGGCATTTAAAAATGTACGCTTACATTTCCAAACAAGGAGCTCGTTTGTAAGAAATACCCAACGAAACACTTAGAACACTGCAGACAATCGAAAAGAAAAATTAAAAATATATTGCAGACAGCATAATCAAAATCTTTTTCAGCTAATAATAAAGAAAAGCAAGACGTGAATAAAACTGATGTACACCGTAAGGTTTTTTTCTTTTAAAAAATCCTCTGGTTCAATTTCAGAAAACATTGAAAGCTTGAAGACCATCCCTTACAGAAACGGCATCTAACATAGAGCCCCGTATTAAAGCAGTCACGCCGTTTGCTAGATTTTTATCCACTCAGAAAACGAGCCATAGTGACTATTGCGACCGAATCAAATGGTTCGGTCCCATGTAAATTCGGAACCCATAGAGCAGACTGTTTATGCCAGCTGTTGAGAAATGGGCGATGTTATTTATTCGCACAACGCTGGCGTGATTCTGTTAAGATAAACGATATTTAATATGAATCAAGAGTAATAGAAATAAGGTGTCGAAGTGAGGGGAGTGATAAAATCGACTTTTTGACAGCAATAGCAAGATCACGACTGAGCAGTCAGTGGACCGTGTCGTTGCTGTAGACCAACTCACATCAGCCACTCCATAAATTCTCGATATTGCTTCCCCTCTTCTCTTGCCCTAAGGGAAGAAATATCTACTAAATAAGTTAAGAAAAGGAATAAGAAAGAAGTGGCTACGGTACTTTTTATTTACGCTTTTATTGGTAAAGCAGTCGAAAGTGTTTCACGCCATCTGGCTTGGCTTTCGGATTGGGAGTTTAAGTAGAGGTGTAAATATTGTTTATCTCCTGGTATTTGAAAGAAAAAGGGCAGACACGAAGGCTATATATTCAAGCAAAAAGCAAATTTATTTTCAGATGTCGCGATGCCGAATCACTTTAGAGCTCTCATGACAGAATTTTACACTTTCGTCTCACGCTTCGGATTGTCGTTATCTGGACGAGAAAACTGGCGATTTAAAGAAAGAATAACGATTTATTTCTTCATTTGCAGAAATTTCTTTCTGCCGCTAACTACAGCTTGCAATTCCTGATTTCTTATTTATTTAGAAATGAATTTATATATGTGGCATTTTAATCGATATGTCCAAGATTTAAAATATTTTCTTCGCTAAGATTTCTCTAAGATTATAAAGCATTTCTAAAATGTGTGTTTTTTTGTTTTCCTTATTTGTTTGTTACTTTGTTTTCTTTCTCTTTATTCTTATTATTTATAGACATCATCTATCTTGATTGGTACAACTAAACGTAGATACATGATTCCACACTATTATATTTAAACCTTTTTAGTGAATGACAATCTTGAAATTTGATACTTTTCATGAAGAGTTCAACGGAAAAATATGTAAACAAACTTTATTTAAAGTGTATAACAGTTTATAATTCATTTGTTTATTTATTTTCAAAGTTTTTGGATAATTGTATGTGTTTTATTTTTCTGCAATGTTTTAAGTGTCATTTTTTAAGCGATTTGCTACTGGATAAATATTAATATCCAAATTTTAGCGTGTTTATTGATTTCACTGCACCGAGAAACATTGATGTGGTAATAACTGAATGTCTTTTCATTAACTTTGATATTAACTCCCATTTAGAGTAAGAATTGAGAGTTAATAACTGCAACGGGAAGTTTTTTGTGCTAAGTTTCACACCATCATAAACTTAATTTTAGATGGAATCTCCTAAAAATATAACAATGTAAACGAAGCGATAGCCAGTCTATATATGCTACTAAGCCATAAATGTATAATACTTGTTTTATAAAAAATATAACTTATTTTTATTCACAATGGAGAAATGACAAGGGCCTAACTCATGGGTAGTAAGTAATCGGTGAGTTACGTTTGAGTCGATGAATAAAACGAGGAACCGAACAATACGACTGCGAGAAACTTGTGAAATAGTTTTGTACTAGCTTATTAAGATATATGAAATCCAATTATTTAATCATTAAAGAAAATAATGCAATAACAATGCATTATTTTTACAAGCAGGGTTTTAATGAAAATTTTGTTTTATCCAATAGGACAGTTAACTAAAAAAAAAAACTTTATTTCCCAAAAGAATTAAATCCCTTCCACAATTATTAGTTTAATTTTAAAACAAATAAATCAAGCACACAAAATCAAAGAAATCTATTGCTGTCACAAAATGGAGATATATTGGAAAATAACTATACAGCGTATTTTTTCTAAATAGAAAATTTAATGTGTTGCACCAAATTATGATGCGAAATTGATGGACACACAGAACATTTGTATATGGCATCAAAATATAGCACAATTCGCACCATCATTTGCAGAGAGCAAATTTGCACTACTTTTGGTTACAACATACTACCATGTTTTTACAGCGAATGAGAATATAATAGCCATAGAGCAGACAAAAGTAAGAAACATACATTGTTCTAATGAGATAGAACGCCTCATATGAAAACCTTTTTTCAAAACTGACATGAATACCCTAATGAGTCTTTTTCGCAGAATTAAAAAAAAATGTCTAAACTGCTTTTATCGGTGTATTAAAAGCAGCTCCCTATCCTCCTTGATTAGTCACTTTTCGTAATGAGAAGAGAAAGGAAAAAGTAAGTGAAAATATTTCCACAATAGGGATTTCTAAAAGATGAAAGGAATACCTTCTAATACGAGGAGGAGTTAACGTTTCTCAAAAGAATCGATTTTCCTTCTTGTTGAGAGACATCTTGCGGCGCCGAAGGAAGCTAACTTTTGAAGCGAACTTCCGTAAGCTTTTTCCACTTTTTCCTGAGAAATCTTGGTTTAACCGAGTGACAGATGTTGGCACCGATCCAATGGGACAAACACCATTATTACAAAAAATATTAAAACTGCAATAAGAGAAATTGAGCAAATACGTCAGATGGGGTAAATATTGTCAACAATTTATGTTCCTTAAACGAGTAGTATATTTTAAAGAGCATAAAAAAAATAGTTGGCATTACTTATTTTTGTTTTTCTAAATATCATTGTGCGCTGAAGAACATTTTAATGAATAAGTATGTTACGACTGATGCTCAATAATGCATACTAAAACTGCTTAAAAGGGGTTTGTCTTCTAGCGCCATACACATGATTAAGGATTTTTAAGCAACTTTGAAGTATTGAATAAAAAACACCTGAAGAAAAATCCTTTCACATTAACCATTTTCTAGCAAGCAAACATTTGTGGGCTTTGCTTACAAGGAAAAAAATTACCGCGTTTTTTTCGTATTCAGAAAAGCAGAAACTGTCACTTTCTTAAACTAAAAATAAAACAGGAGATAAATGATTCTCGAGACACACAGAGAGATAATAAAAGTACAATTTATTTGAATTAATACTTGTTGAATTTTTTGTTTAGTTTGTCTCTTAAGATATCAAAATAAATTAATGGATGACTAAAAATTAGGACATTACATTAATAAATTTGTCCCATTAAGGAAGCACTAGTAGAGATCGTTATAACTGATTTTTAATTTGAATGGCATAAACATTTTGTGAAGGCAATTGATCTTCAGCTGCGTTACATTAACAGGTGAGAGATATAAGACTTTTAGCTTATATTTATTTTAGTTGCCCAATTTTAGTAAAAGGAAAATTGATTTAATTATTTGTACCTAATATGTTTCCTTAAAAATTAGTCAGAAAAAAAACCGACAGTCATGAATGTAGCCCAACTGGCTACTTTTCGCTTATTTTGCAAACTCTAGCTAGTTACAAATTAAAAATTACTAATGAAATGGTTTTTTTTTCTCTAGACTTAACCTAAATATTTTCATAAGTATCCGGACCCATCTAAAATTACTTGCCGACCAATGCTATAAGGGATGGAGAGTATCAAAAGAAACAAAAATGGTCAAGCAGCACATTTCTGAAAAATCCCAAAAAATTGTATGGACTGCCCTTAGATGGAGAGAGTGCGCAACGCTAGAGCCAGTCTTTCAGATTAATGTACCAATTTTGAATTTTTTCTCTGATTCATTGCTTTCTAATTTAAGGGACCATCATTTATGAATGGCCCCTTATGTCAAACTTTTTCGAATATACTTGACCCCTTTCCCTTTTGTCACATTTCAACATACCCCCTAACCCTCCCTTGTCGCACTTCCCGTTATATTACATAAGCATATGTATTTAAAGATCAGCAACAAAGCACTACGTTATGGGTCGCATTTCCAATTTCGTTTTTGAACTTTTATTAGCATTTGTGAGCCTAACATTAATACTGATTACGTGTGTACTTAATTTGTATAAAAAGTGATTAAGGTTTACAACAAAAAACGTAATTAGTATGTAATAGTAACAAATATTAATTTATTGAATTCTTTCAAACTGAACCGCGCTAATTGAAAGTATAAAAGATCAATATTTCCTTTTAAATTTCAACTTTTAATTAGAAGCTAATTTATGTCTTGTGCACAACTCTTATTGTTTGACCGTTTAATTTATTTGATTTTATTAGACATCAAAAATTATTTTTAAACCAAAATGATCTTTATAAATCGCTAAAAAATTGTTTTTTTATTAACTTATTTTTATTCACAGTTTAGCAAATCTTCTAGCTGTTGAGGTTACAAGTGGAATTTCTAAAACTTTTAAAATATATAAAATGAACTTTAATTCAGTAAATTTTAAGTAAGTTCTCTCTCCAAGCAACAAAAATTATATTTGTTTAAAAAACTATTTAGACAATACTAAATATACAGCAACATTGTATTACAAAGAAAGCGCTCATATGTGAAACAATTGTATAATAAAAAGAAAATATTAGAGCAAACAAAAGCATAACAAAAGTATAGAAAAGTTGAAAGGAATAATAAAATTTTAATTAAAAGAGGAAACTCTGTTTTCTTCATGATCCAAATTTAATTCAAATATGCAGTTGCAAAGTATGAAACAATAACAATAAACCTAACACGATATTTTAATTAAAACGTAATATTTTTCAGACATATTAGCTTAAGAACCAACACTAAGATTAGAGTGAGAAGCGGGGCGCTGCACAGTTTTTATCACAGTGAATAATTAAATTTTACACATTCTCTAAATTTTCTAAAGTTTCTTTGGATTCTAGACTATAAAATAACAAAAGTTAATAGTTTTAATAATGGAGTTAGTTTCAATTTGCAGCAGGATTTATGAATTCTCAGTAACTGAAAGTAAAACATAGAAAGCTGATGAAATAGTTTCACATTTTATATTTAAATTTTCCATAACACATATTTCATAATTTGGAAGGCGTAAGAATTTATTTACTGCATTCTAATTTTCTGCACTTCATTATTATTATTATTAATGCTTACTTATGCAAACTAAAGGGAAATGTTTTATCAATAATGTGAAAATGCACATGTATCAAACTACTACTGCAAAACATATTGTATTTATCTTAGAGACATATGATAGTGCATTTTTTCACAGAAGGAAAAAGCCAAATACAGCTTGAATGCCTAAAACATTGCATCTCCCCCACCGCTCCCCTTGATCAAAAACAGTCAAATAATCGCTTACATAATATTCAAGCATTTATTTGGACGTTTATTTTCATTTGGTAGCATAATACCCCGAGCTCAACCACATATTTTTCCAATCAATTAGCTAATTTCAGCTGCATAAATCCTGCACTGTTAGAAATTTCATCATGAAATTACGGTTAAATGACCGGCAGCAGTCTGTTCCTCTCATTCACCGTTAAATTTACGGTTTGGAACATTTTTCTATCTTTACGGGACCTAACCATTTCCAATTAACTTGGTTAAAAAGCCGTAAATACAAAAGTTTACGGTTTTATAACCATTTAAAAATGGTTTCAAATCAAAATTTTCACCGTTTATGAACCATTTCGAGGCGCAGAATCTTTGAGACGTATAAACCAACATTGCAGGACTCGAACCCCCAATGCATGGGGTACTAGTTTCGCTCTCTATCCACTCGGCCACCGTCATCGCGTAAAGCGGATGTTTATTTATCAATAAATCTTCTTTTCCAACAGGCAAACAGCCTTAAAATTGAGATTTCAGTTTTTGATTGGATCCAAATTTATTTTTCGTGTAAATTTATTGTATATTGACCAAAATCATTTTATTTGCAGCAAAAATTAAAATAAAAACAAGATTGAAACAAGCTTCACCAGCTCAAATGATGGGTTCGCTCATTCGCAAACAGTTTGGGAATCCGATGTCTCCAATTTTTGATTTACGTGTGTATGTGTTTCTATTTAGTATGCACTGCTTAAGTCACTTTTTTTTTCTTCTTTTTTTATATACACATGCAGATTTTGACTAATAAATCCGTATTCCTATTTTAAAACAACGTACGACCGGTAAGGTTTCGCAAACCAAGATGGATGCCCGATTCTTATTGAGAGCTTGAAAATTACGGTTAGTTAAACGTTCTTTCGGATATACAGAGAATAAACGATTTTTTTCGCAATCAGCGGTTTGAGTACCATCTTTTTAATGGCTATTCAACTGTTGTAATTAAATATGGTAAAATAATAAAATAAATGGTTATTTTACTACGGAAATTATTAACAGTGTGATGCAGCTGAATATTTTTATGCAGGATAATTAGTTTTAAAATATGTATCAAATAATTAGACCAATTCTGCTTTCGTAAAACTAGTTGAAAATATACATTTTTAATGATTAATATAGTTTAAAACAGCTTCTATGTTTGGAGCATTACCCAAGTTAAATGGTAGTAATTATTGCTCTGTAGTACATATACACATAGAAAGGAATACGTGTAAAAAGTACGGGATTATTTGAAACGACAGAGTGTGCAGTAAAATTAACCGCTGGTCAAGATTATTGCAATAAAATAATTGAAATGAATTGAAAAATATGTACAATGCGCAACACAAAAGCACCATTTTATCTGAATTTCAAGAGCAAGTCCACATACGCCGTGTTAATTTCTGAGGTTATGTCTTGGCTTGACAACTAAAATAACGGGTTAAGAAGTATTTTATATCAATGATTTAACTACTCTGGTTAGAATATGATTATTAGGAATATTGAAACAAGAAATCTCAGGGAGAAAAGTCAAAGTCAACACGAATAAATTTATCTTTACTCTTATTTCATGGGAAACCGCAGAAAAGGATATGGGCGATAAAGGTGCATCCCAAAACCTTGTTTTCCTACCGAGTTGCAACATAACATAGAACAGAGAGTGACGCATTTGCCTCATTCAGCTGCAGTTCTGATGACAGGGTTACCCCGATTCACGTCATTTTGACACCCCGGATGACGTTCTACTCAAATGATGTCCATTGAGATATGATTTGTTTGATCTAAAATAAAATCCCGCTCAGCACATTTACGCATTTTATAATGTACTATCTCTCTGAAGTTTATACATGAGAACACAGTAGACCATATTTATCGTGGCATTACTTGATGTATATAACCTCCTGGGAAACGGCACTAAATTTAAACTCTCAATGCAGCAAATGCTCTAAAAATCGAATCTCGTTTTTACGATGTACATGTTAGTAAAGTATGTTTAAAAACTCAAAGTTTTTATATTTTTAGTTTATAAGTTTAAACCTCGCTACATTAAAAAATCATTGCAAATCTGTTCCCGTGTACTGATACCTTTCTTACACTCAGTAAATTAAATCTTGAAAATGAATGCCAAATCCACTATGATAAGATGTTTTCCTATGTCTCAAATTATTCCAAAGTTAGTGTTTGACAGTTTAATATAGCACACTTAAATATGGCATCGTCCTTGAAGCAAAATATAGCTTGTAAATACTGAAAATATTTACAATAATAATTACAAACCGAAAGTATAAAAATAGATCTCCCCTCTTTGAAAATGATTTTCAACATTAACTAGTGGATGATATTTTTAATTTAAATGCATTTTAAAAGTAATAAATTTAAATGCTATACAAAGTAAAAATATAAAGTATTACGCTAAGTCAATGTCATAATAAAACGTACAACGCTACAGTTTCCTGAAAACAAAATAATTAAAACAATATATTTCTACATAATAAAGCACTGTTAAGATCCAAGTCGGAGCTCCGTAATTTTAGCACCACAATTAGGAAGTAACATTTATATTGGTTGCTACTATATAGACCTGTTGCATAAATTCCCATTCATTTAATACATTTTAACTTAGTAATTAATTTTCCGATATATCTAATACAAAACTAAATGTTGCGCTTTTATAGGAGAGATACATACACACAACTCACAAAGTTGTAGCACTTAACAAGAAGAGTTTAAGTAGGAATAAAACCAAACTTTTCCTACTCATAATTCAATATTTTTCTATTTTAGAGTTGCTGGCCCGTTTTGATTGATGTTTTAAAACATTTCTAATATTTCTTTAACATGAATTGTAATTGGCACTTTTTTAGGTGCAATATTCATTAATACACGACGTTTAAACATGCGAGTTTGAAAAAACGTCGCATGAGTTACCATGGTGTCAGTCCCTAAGGTAATTTCTTGTTCACTTTCGAAACTAGTCGAGGAAACGCGTTTCGTGTTCGTTCTTTATATAGTTAATTCTGCGTTTCATTGGTCATCTTCAACCGACTTAATAGGGCTTTCTGCTCACTTAGAATAAAAGTGTTGTCACTTATTTTCATTTCTAGAATTTTCATTATCATTAGAAACTAGTGTTCGGCAACTACTCGTCAAAAAGTAGTTAACTACCAACTACTAACTACTCTAAACGAAAGTAGTTGCAACTAGTAGTTAACTACTTTTTTCTGAGACTAGTTGTAACTAGTAGTTAACTGTTTTCCAAAAGTAGTTAACTACTAGTTAACTGTTTTTCAAAAGTAGTTAACTACTAGTTAACTACTTTTAAGTAGAATTCATTTGAATTTCGATTTTTAGGCTTTGTCTTAAATATTTAATCCTATCAATTCAACTCAATATTATTTTTAATTATTAAAACAATTTTAAAGAAAGTCCTGCAAAACATTCAAATATTGAATATTTCCAAATAATTCCACTGAACATAAATCGTTCCACTGAACAATTAATATATAAAGAGAATATGAATAAAGACAAAACCTTTTTCTCTAAATTTAAACTTTTTTTAAATATGTATTCGTTTAATAAAGTTAATAATTTATGTTTTTTAGAAGAAACAATTTATAGTAGTTGTAAAATGAAGGGGTTTACCCTTAATATCAATTTAAAATTTTCCCTTTGCCCAACCCCCATTCATTTACAAAATACCTTTGTAACTCGCGTGCTTTGGAATTTAGATTATATTCTTTTAAATTGTGCTCAAGGCAGGGTTGGTTTATTTTATTTTATTTTATTTTATTTTTAAATAGTACTTTTTTATTTAAGTCAAACTTTTTGGATTTTTTTAAGCAAAATATGTTTGCGCACACATATACAGTAACAAATTCAGTTGATTATTTATGTCTTCAAAGAATTTTAAGATATTTCAGTTGAAATATTTATTTATTACTAGTTCAAAATTAATTAATAATTTATTATATTTATAAAACAATTATGCTTAATAAACAGAAAACAACAAGAAACAGAAGAGAAAGCTTATATTTCTAGACTAAATGTATTATAATTTCTTGAATATATACAAATAAGTTGACTGGACTATTATAATTTTTTGAGTGAAATTTCTTGAATATATAAACAGAGATGGCAAATATCACATAAAATGTTTACTAGAGTTTAATCAATTTTACTATTTAGATGTTTCATCAAGAATACCAGTTTTGATGCCTTATCAACCCCCAATAAGTTTCTTAATTTTGAGTGCACTATTCCAAATGTAGAAAAAGTCCTTTCCAAAGGTGCGGTTGATGCTCTTGCTGTAGTCAGCATTTCAAAAAACTTTATGTTCTCTGACAAAATGTCATTCTTTGACACCTTAACGAAGCTATTCCATCTTTCCCTAGAGGACCAGATGCATTAAGGCGACCATATAGTGAATTAAAATTCTAATGTATTACTTGAACCCAGAATATATTAAAATTTATAATAAAAATATCTATATTTTAATAATTTGGAAGAAGCTCATATAATTTTTTTTAATCATAAAAATCAATATTTTGTCTAAAAAAGAATCATAAAAATCAGTTTTTTCTATAAAAAAAACCCCATAAAAATCAGTATTTTCTTCTAAAAGAAATCCTAAATATCAGCATTTTTCTTTCTTTTTGTGTTTTATGGTATCCCAAACGCATGCATGGTACTGGAGTAGAAGTAAAGCTTCCCCAAAATGAAGATTTGGTCTTTAAATGAAACTTCATTGTGCATGCGCTGGTGCGGGCGCTATTTATTGACTATATATTAGAAAGCTTTTTCTAATTTGCGTAAATGCTGCAATGAACATTATGATTTTTTATGAGTACTTTTTCATTATATAGCATAATATAAAAAATACCTACATTTGTGTGAGTAATATTCATAAGCTAAAAATTTAAATAATTTAATGTTTAAAAAATAGATTTGAATTTTTTTTTTCCGAAAGTAGTAATTTTGAAAGTAGTTGTAATTAGCAGTTGGGAAAAAAGTAGTTTAACTGGTAGTTAACTACTTCAAAACAAAAGTAGTTACAACTAGTATTTTGCCACTAGTAGTTAACTACTTCAAAACAAAAGTAGTTACAACTAGTAGTTAACTACTAGTTAACTAGTAGTTGCCACTAGTAGTTAACTACTTCTAGTTAACTACTGCCGAACACTACTAGAAACTTGCATCCGTCGCATTTCAAACATTTCTGCGTCAGTAATAGGGTGGATCGAAAAACGCTTTTTTTCTGCAAAACAATTCTAAAAGCGCGGAAAACTTGCGCATAGGCGTCATTATAAATAAAAATATATTTAAAAAATTATTTTTCAAAATTTGAAATCGCGCATAAGGCTTAAAGTTACGAAAAAAAGTCAAAATACCGGTAAATTTTTAAAAAATGCAAAAATTACAAAAAAAAAAAAAAATATATCATTTTTTGTTCTAATTGTGAAAAAAGTGTTTTTAAGAGTCCTTAATGCATACAAAAAACAATTATAACCATTCTTGTTTAACTGAATTCGCGCAAAAGAGTTAAAATTGCTGGTTGTATCGTTAAAAAACGAAATTTCATGATTTTCGACGATTTTTAAACACGTGCCAATAGCCATAAACGTTTTATTTTTATTTTGTAATAGCGTAAAAACCATTCAAAATAGTTTTCCCAATCCAGAAATAATTCTTTCATACCTGTTGTTCCTTAACTGTATTCGCACAAAAGGTCTTAATTATAGTATAAGTTAAGTTATAGAGTCTCGTAAAAACTCCGTTTTCCATATACGATAATGTTTATTTAACACATTAAAGTTTGTAATAAGACTAACAAGTGATTTACAATAAATGTATTTGCCAAACATATCATATTGCAGCTCTCAGCGCATTTCAACATTTAATCTGTGCTGAAAAGACCCAGGACTCACTGTGAGGACGTGGCTGCAAGGCGTCCACCTTGCGACGTTCGAAAGTTTTGAAGTGTGATTAGAAATGATAACTTGGGAGTGTTAAAATGTTTTTGGTTCAACAAAATTGCGATTTGGAAGAAAACCAAAAAGGACATTAATTCGAAATTTTGCTGTTCAGTGTCGCAAGCACATAGCGGATGTTGGTATATCCTTCAGTCAATTTTTTAAGTCCTAAAAATCTCCCCCATTGCGTCTATTTTTTTTAAAAAATGATTGTATGGTTTTTAATATTTAATTTAAATTGCTGCTTTACTTCTTAGTTCAAAAGCTTTTTCTTTTGTTTGATGTTGCATAAGAAGCTGTTGGATTACCATCTTACGATTTGAATATATATTGAGGGGGTTCAGTTAAATATTGAACTTTTTCTGTCATATTTTAAAAATAATAATAATAGATGCACATAACGTTAATAAACAACGCAAGTTCATATTCATTAAAATCAATTACTTGAAACTTTAAGAACTTAATTACTTTTTCCTTATCAACAGCCGCCTTCATCATCAGTGAAGAAATGCTTAACAGTTAACAGCAAAGTTATAAGTTAACTTAGCAACAGCAAAAGAATTTGACGCTTATAAAAATTTAAAAAAAAAAAGTTTCGGATTAGAGTTAACAAATGAGAACATGAAACATGGCGCGATAACAATAGTGAAGATTCGCAGAACCAGAAAAAGAAACAAAAATAGCGTGGAACTATATTATATCTTCAGCATTTTCTAAAAAAAAAGTTGCAGGGAATTTGAACGTGCAATTTGTGATTTCACAACATAAACCAAATTTACAATTTAAAAGTTACATCAGTAAACCAGCTGCATGCGTTAAGTGTCTTTAAAATGTTCAACGACTTCAATTATTTCTTATTAATTTATTTCTTCATGTGTAAAGATGTATCCGAAATAATAGTAAAATGCATTAATAAAATAAATAAATGAATTGCAAAAAATGTGCAGATTCATAGACACATATTCGCTCAAAATATTGCTCATATACTCCTAAATGGTGTTGCATTAATTAAATAAATCACAATTTTCTAAAATTTTATTGATACAAAATATATTGATAAAAATGTCATGTATTTATTTTCTGCATTTGTCTGTTACAGTGCAATAATCAATTAAAGTATAGGAAACATCGATCGGAGTTATCTTTGAAGGTTTCCTCGGATCTGATCTTTGTCGACACACACTAATTTATAATGTTTTATGTGACGAGAGCTCCTCCCGAGTTACGAAACAAATTTGGGATTCTAGGTTACCAAATATGGGATGTGACATTCGCTTAAATTTTCTGCATGTGTTACCAAACAGCAGGCCATCAAGGAAATGCTAAAATGTGTCTCGTCAGATTTCTCCTCACCCGACAAAGTTGAAGAGGATAATTAACGTAATGACTGTTTACGGAAACGTATTCGACAAACACTTCCTGTTCTACCATCCTATAATTAAAGAGAAATAATGCTTTTCGCACACTTTCTACCTAGAGCGCGCTCCAATGTTTTCTCACTTTACGGGAAAGAAAAAAAAATGATTTATTATTGTAAGATAGTATTAGAATAATCAACTTATATTTATTTATCTTGGCAAAATACAATTTTAAGAACCTAAATACGCAAGATATTCTTGAGTTTATTTAAAGTGAATTGCTGCTCCTCCGCATTTTTTGCTTTTAAGTATGATGTGGTTGTTTCCCTACTTCAAAGAACGTTAATCGTACAAATATGAGGCCTACTTCGATGAACACGTTTCTAAGTTAATGTAGAATGACTTTTAACCCCTTAACGGTAGGATAATTTTCAACAGAAAGAAAAACAGAAGCGCCTATTCTTTTCAAAAAAAAAAAAAACATTTAAAAAAATGTTTAATCTCTAATTATACTATAAATAGTTTGATACTATCTAGTATGCAAGAAAAGAAAA
This sequence comes from Octonoba sinensis, assembly GCA_038502835.1. Classification (NCBI taxonomy): domain Eukaryota; kingdom Metazoa; phylum Arthropoda; class Arachnida; order Araneae; family Uloboridae; genus Octonoba; species Octonoba sinensis. The sequence continues at coordinate 201,132,383 of CM076598.1, read as the reverse complement.
AAAAATCGGGATTGAGGAGTGATTTTTTTTTAATGGTTCGGTGAGCTAGTTTTGAACACCGTGATTTTGACGGGAGCGAGAGGGAAGGGGTTAACGCCGATAATCTTTCCTGGGAAGCGCTGTCGACATCTTCAACTTGTGTATCAGAGAAATGCGAAAATCGTATCGGACAAAGATTACTCGTGCACTGCAATAGGACTTTCATTTCTTTTTCTCAGCAAGATAGGGAATCGTGCTCAGAGTTGAACGCACGCAATTTGTCATCTACTAAGGATCATAGAAACATTTTTTATTCATTGCCAAATGCATTTTTCTTTATCTTTGGCATCAATGTTTAACATATTTCTGGACATTATTGTCAATAATGATACATCTACGTTTAATGTTTAGTAGGAATAAAATGGCCTTAAAATCAAGGCTGTGGAGTCAGAGTCGGACTGATTTGGGGTAGAGGAGTCGCATAAAATCTGCGAATGTTCATTACACTAAGATATATTTGTAAAAGAGTAGGAGTAGGTAGCAGTTGTTTAAAAATCCCAGGAGTCGGGAGTCTGAGTTTAAAGATTCCAGAAGCCCGAGTCGCTTCTTTCCCAACCAACTCCGCAGCCTTGCTGAAAATATTCTTAAAAACAACCTTCGATAATATGTTTGCTTAAAATATTCATTTCTTTTTTTTTGGGGGGGGGGCGCATGAATTGCAAGAAAAATTCTTTCCTGTAATGATTCGTAGTTTTAAGATGCAGTATAAACGGAGAACAAATTTAAATTTCGTGGAAAATAAAATATAACAGAACAATCACTCAAAAGAAAAAAAAAAAACCTTAAGTGACGCAATGACTTTTTAATGTTGATACTCTAAATTTTAGTTTTTCTTGGAAAGTAGAAAACAGCATTAGCTAACACACTTTGAGTAAACATTCTGATAATCTGCGAGGTTGACTCAACAAAAAACTCAACGAAACTAGGACAAAACATTTAAATTTAAAAAAAAAATCCACTCTCCACAAATGGAGGGGGGTCCAAAATTCCTATTGTCTTGAGACCTTTCTGCAAGGTGCCATTCACTAATGAAGTCTTCGTAGGGATCTTCTTTTTCTAATCCGAGCCTTTACCTTTTCCCTTGAGAGCACAGAAGAGGCTGTTTTAGTTTTGCCAGCGAATTAATTAACAAGGAGGTTGATTGTAACTGGATGGAGGCCACGGCAACCGTGACCTAATCCTTTATTATGATTATGCTCCGATTCGTTTGAAAAGGTTAGCAGAGACGAACTATTAGTGATATCTTCTTCATTAAAAATTCTTTATAAACATTTTTATTCGTTTTGAAAGAAGTTGTATTGTCTCACATGAAGAAGAAAAAAATAATGCACATGCCTGATACTCAAGCGAAAACAACGAATGGCTTTACAAAAATAAAAAATCATTGTTTTACATTTTTAATGATGGGAATGAACGATTTGTTGCTTTTTTTAATTATTATAAAAAATATCACAATTAAATTCAATTAATTACTTTTATTCTAATGTTTTTAAAATCCGCTAGCGAACAAAAGAACGTTTAAAAGTTTTTATTGTTCTAAAATTGTTTGCTTGCATGGTATTTGGAGCTTCAATTTAAGCTTGATGTAAATACAAAGTTAGTAAAATATTTGCACAGTGAATTTAAGCTTTTTATATCGGCAAAATATCAAACATGTCCGATATCAGAATGCTGCAAAATTATTCGACTAATTATTTTAAAACTTTAACGAGTTTAATTCATGAATTTATAAGCATTAAAAACCATTTGCGACAGATATACGTCGATAAAATTACGAATTATGATTTTTTTTCTACAAATGCAATACATTTAGGGTCACAGATGAAAACATTTCCAAAAAAAATCATCTTCATATTAGGGCCAAACTGCGATAAGATATTTCGTTGCGAAAAGGACTGTTTATTTCACTTCAGTGCTTCAAATTAATAATTTTTTCCAACTTTCTATTTTTTTAATGAATGCATAATCAATTCTAAAAACATAAAAGTTCAATCAAGGATTAAATGAAAGAGGGCAAAACAATATTGAAAATGAGTTGCTACTGGAAACTATTCCAATATTGAAATTTTCACTTTGTATCTATATTTCTCCTCTTTATGATTAAGTAATCAAATGATTTTTTTTATCCATAAAATGTCACTATTCTCCTTCACTGTTGCAAAAAATTCCACCCGAATAAACAAAAATTTCATTGCGAAAAAGAAGCATTGCGTTGTGAAAGGGACGCTGGATTTTTCAGTTAAAATTAGGTATTCATTCATTACGAATATTTTTTAGCAGCTGGATACACTTTTAGTTATCATGCTGAACACTTAGCATGTTTCACGATTTTTCAGTAAGTAAAAATGTAAGTAATTTTCACCAACTCATTTATGTGATCACTAAATAGAGTTTTTAGTTCTTACACACTATGCAATATACATTACGGATTCTGTCGTTATTCCTCTTTATGGTGAATGTTTTGCCTAATGATGTTGTTTAATCATCTCTGTTGAAATGATGGTTGGGTTAACAAGGATTTGATATGAAAAAGCTTACCCAATTGTTATCTTCTTTTTCAAGAAATAGAAAACATTTATTTTTTAAAAGATGGTGAAAAAACAAACTTCAACATTTACTTTATTAATTAGGTAAATTTGAGCAACTAACTTAGACGATGTCCCGCAGTGGACCAGTCGGTAGAAGCTCGGTTCCCGCAGAGCACCGAAAGTGAAGCAACATTGACTGAGGTCAGTGTTTGGGAGAATGACAACCTCTCGCGCCTGGTTGCTGCGGTCCGTGTACGCTAAAGGGAGCTGATTCACGTTAAATAGGTCGGGGCTCCTACGTCCTCCAAGTGAAACGGCACCCCTGGGGGTGCCAATCCCAGGTGACGGTCTCTCGTCTGGTAGCTGGTTCAAAAAATTAAAAGACCTTTCAAAGGAACGGAAATCGGGCTCCTGCCTACAAGGGCCCCGTTAGACTCAGGACCATTCTTCCTCGCCACTCACGAGGACACGGCAACAAAAAAACAAAGAATGTTTAATACCCTAGGATTTGTTGCATTTACTTCAACAATTGAACTGTTGTTCTATTCCATCTGATTTTGGATTTGTTTTATTTGGGATGAAGGTGCTTTTCATTCATACCTTTTTTTGACAACAACTCTTACAGAGCATTACAAATTTAAACCAGAAATAATTTATTAGTGTCACATAGATCTAAATAAGTAAGTTTATCTTTTTTTTTCTTTACGTGTTACCTGTCGAGTTGAATCTAACATACCCTTCTTCCTGCATGCTTTTGATCTTCGTGTGACTGTTTTTGGCACATAACCAGGATTGCCAGATTTAAGGGGACTTGGCTCCTTTTGACATTTTTTTTTTTAATTTAAGAACTTTTACCTATTTCATTTGTATGTTACGATGTGCTATTGTTCAACAAAATGATTTTCACATGAAAAATCAAAATTCAACTAACAGAAAATTTTAAAATTTAATTTTTTAAAAATTATTTAACAATTTAAAATTTCCTTCTTCTTTTTCATTTCTTGACATTTTTGTACCAAATTTTTTAAAAGTACTTATTATAGTATGGTTTACAGTTTTAGGGATGGGTTTTGCTATTAATTAATTAGTTTTTGAGAAAAAGTTACATTCATGGTAGAACACAGAAAACAAAGCGACTTTTGTTACAGTTTAATTTAAAAAAAATTTTTTTGAAAATATATAGCAAATTCCACCCCTAATTTTACTAAGCACATCATATGGAACACACAAAAAAAATTTCAAGTTGCTACATGAATATATGTAGCAGTTTTAGCATTTTAAGTACTACAATATGGCGAAAACACACAAACCGAGAAAACGCAGTTTAAAGAATACAAAATCCTACTAAAACATCAGAAATATTTGAGTTCTCTTACTTCTTAACTACATTTATATTGGTAGTATCGCTTCAAAACTTCGCTCAGATATGCTAGGAGAGTCAAACCACATTTTAAGCAAAAAATTTAAAAATCGTTATTTTCAGCCATTTTCAACATTTGAAAGGTGCCAAGTCCCCTTAATAACTTCAAATATGGGGCAGCTGGGATGCCTTAACTGGAGGAAGGGAATCTCCCTCCAGGAGGCATCGGGTATCCAATCAACCAATTTTTAAGTACCCGGCCACTCAACGCTTCGGTTATTCGGCATGTCAACTTTGATTTTAAGTAGCATATTTTTATAATACAGTGAAACCTGCGCAAGTTGACCACAACACTTTCGTGGTCAACTCATAGAGGGTGGATATTTTTTTTTCTCATTTCTTACACTATGCGTTTATTCATTTGAAACAAATTCAAATATAACTTCACGTATTAACGTTACTTTAAAATGAATAATTAGCTACTTTTTTCACAATTATTTAAAATATCATTAGACAAATTTAATCTGAATGACTTACAATGTATCCTATACAACTGTAAAATTAAAGCACTTAGTTAAATATCTTATTAATTATGTAAGTTACTTATTTGATGGTAAAGATTTCCTAAAAATACACATTTCTTCAAAATGGCTAGATCAGATAGGAGAACAAAGAAGAAACTTATTTAAAGAAGAAAATAGTGCTCATTTTAGTTTTCCCATATGGTTAACTTAACAGAGCTTTAGGCAATTTTGATATTGATGATCATCCATCCAGACAAATAATGGTTTAACATTATAACATAACAAATATCTTGGATACGTTATTTAAGTTTTTTTTTGTCTTTGCAAAAATAGATAAACAAATAAATATAATAAAATTTAAGCATTCAAGTTACAAGGTTTTTTTTATAATACTTCCACCCAAATTTAGCGAGCTCCCCCATAAGTGGTCAGTATAGACATGTGGTGAACTTAGGTGGTCAAGTTAGAAAGGTTTCCCTACATTCAATAATATAGGGCTAACTCCGTTCGTGACAAAAGTGGTCAACTTTGACAGGTGGTCAACATAAAAAGGTGGTCATCTTTACAGGTGTTACTGTATATGTAAATTAAAAGCTTATTACGTACTTGGAACTATGGGATGCTTGAAAAATGTATAGAATTTGCAGGTCTCTGAAGTCAGAACCGGATGTTCGGCATCTACCTTTCACACAATGGTGATCCGATATCCGGCAAAATCAGTGTCCTGGCAAGAATATGGGGCTTTTGCCGTCCTGTATTGAAGGTCTCCGGGATGCGAGACAATTTCACAAAATACGGGACGGTCCCGTAAAATCGGAGATGTTTGTCCTCCCTGCACATAACACAAAACATTCGTCAAAAATATTTAATATTTTCCAAAAATAAAAGCAAATACATGAACTTAAGAATCAAATCAAAAATTACGCAGATATAGTAGATAGAAAACGATAAAACTGCGAAAGAGTCAAAACATCGCCATTGGCGTAGTTGTAGGGGCATCATCCAGTTTCATCCAATTGCAACATGTAAGGGCAAATGCTGGCCTGCTATCAGGTGACTCTTCACAAGTGGCAGAAATGGTGACAAACAGGGATAGAAACTCTTCACAATTCCTGTGACTTACGAAAGAACGAATGCCGACAAGGCAAGTGCCTGCGCGTAGTGGAAAATAAAATACATGCACGAAGAAAAATCTATGTTCTGGATGGTAATTTCTCTAAACGGAGTCGAACCTACTCTTTAAATTATAAATAAGTTATTTTCAATACACTTTTCCAGTTATAAAATATTACATTAGAAAAGCGGTTTTGTAATACTTATCATTGTACTTTTGCATGATATTGTGATGACTTTTTCTTAACCGATGGAGGGGTAAGAATTAGTTGTTGTTTGCGAGAAAGTGAGAAAGATGCAGCTGGTATAAAAAAGGAACCGGAACCGTACCCACGCCAGAAAGAAAAAATATATAATTCAAGAGACAAAAGAAACAATATAATATCTTTATTATTTAATATTTTGCTTTCTATAAAAAACATAAACATGCAAATTTAAAAGGAAATAACACCAGCAGAAAAAATCGATGGAAACTTTGATCTTTCGGTGCAGAGACTCAGATTATCTACTGCTACATTCGTCAACGAGAATTTGCGCTCGAAACTAAGTTTCCCATTCGCGTTCAACTTTCTTCTTTTACACTTTGGAGCAGCAACTTCAATTTGCATTCATGACCTTTCAAGCGAAAGTTTAGAACCCATCAATCATTCTCGATCATTCTTTCAGCAGGCACCTAATTCAATTCCTACCTTTGTAACAAAACTGCTTAAAAATGCCGACTTTCTTTCTAGCGTAATAATGCTGCAATGAGGCGTAGATATTGCTGCTATTGTTAAAGAAAAGAAACTGATTTAGTTCAATCCTTTTTTGTGTTATTTGCCTCTAGCGCTTTTTTTTTTTTTTTTACCGAGCGAAGAATTTCAGTTCGTATTTCCTTTTCCTCACTCAAGTGCGTTTTTTCCCTGTAGTCAATGGAATAAATCCGTCAAGTTCAACTGCACAATTACTCAGTCATGTTGTTCTCTCGTTTTATTCGCTGTTTGATTTTAACAGTCTATTCAATCTCTATCGCTTTTGGAGCTTGTTAAGCAAAGGGATTTGTATAGAAAGAAAATTTAGATCGAAAATTTTAACTCTTAAACCTTATATTTGGGTTAGAAAAGCAATTTGCGTTAGAAATCAGTGGTATTAAACCAATTTCATGTAAAAGAACTAAAACGTGGTGAAATTTTTTTAGGCTATGACAGAGGTACACGAATTGAAATAAATGCATAATTCGCGGGTACTTTTTCTCATGATACTATTCGCAGTTTTCTCATTCTGTTAAAGCTCTCGAGACGCAGTTTTCTCGTAAATTTAATGCTCTTGGGAAAATAAGTCATCATGTTATCGACATAATGACGGGTCCCACGTAAATTCTACTAAAATCCATGACATTTTTAGCATTACGTGCAGCGAATGTTAATACCGTTTTTTTAAATTTATTTTAAGAAACTAAGATTGTCTACTAGTGTAACATTTATGTTTTAAAATAAAGCTCTTGTCATATTTAAAAAGAAAATCGTTTTTTATGAATTTAGATTTACGTTTTTAAGATTTAGTTCTGCTAGATTTGTTGGTGTAATAATTACTTAAAAACACTACGAAAATAGTAACATCAAAAAGCCGACTATTTCAGAGTGACATTGTAACATATGTGCTTATCCGCAAACACTTAGTGTACCAATAATAATAATAATGCAATATACTAATCACAAACATAACTTCATGAGCATGCATTATGCTGCAATAATTCGTACATAGTGTAAGATTAACAATCCTGCCCATTACATGCTGTAGTTTTGCGGGGTATTTTTAAATTTTTACTATTGAATTCTAATTTTTCAATTTTTGTTTGTAGTATTTATGTCAGAGATAATGTTGCTAGCACAGTTTTCCATAAATATTTTTTCAAGAGCAATACAAATACAAATACAAAAGTGGCGACCAGCAACAGGCTCAGGGCCCAGCTAGGCTGGTCCTAGCTGGGCATTGTCCTTGCTGATTTACAATCCTTGCTGATTTACTCAGCTTACATTGAGTGATATGCTAAAAATTCGATATATAGCGTAATATAAAGCTTGAAGCACGAGTTTTTTCCGTAAAAACTGGTAAACAGTGATGGATGGTTTTTTTTTTTTTGACAGAAAATGAATATATAAGCATAGTATACATTGTTTTTGGTGAATTCAGATGTAGGGGTGACTAGAGAGCGGGGGGGTGGGGTAAAAGTTATTTAAAAAAGGATATTGTACAAACAAAGGGCACACGGATCTCAGACGGGCATTAGAAATAAAACAGCGCGAGATGCAAGATTGCCCGTGTGAGACACGGGAAAATGCGTTAGGTGGTTAACAAACATTCTACATTTTCATATTTTGCAGTTCAAACAAAAAGTGCGGACAAAACAATGCTTTATTTTAGCGAATAACGAATCCTCAAATATGCTGAGTATGCCATAGATGCATATTGAGGAATCGTTAACGTCGTAGTCAGTCGTCGGGTATGCTATTTTCATATGCGAGGTATTTTAATATCTTCAAACTCATCGATTTCTCTTTGAAATTACGTTGCATTGTTCTCTATTTTAAGTAAATAAAAAAATATTTTGGTCACTACAGTGTAGTCAATAATGTTATTTTATTATTCGTTTCCAGCTCTTTTTTATACATTGTTCAATTCGTTTCATATTTGTAACTTCATTTCAGTGACTTCAGTAAAAATAAGTCCTTCGTACTTTTTTATGGGTACCTTTAATTGTTTACTTTGGTTACTTGACTTAATATTTATTTTGTCTGAAAAACTCCATTGCGTTATATGCTGCATTTCTTCATGTTACCTACTTAAGTTACGCACTTGTGAATAATGTACGTTAATGACTCGAATCTTTCGAAACATCTGAAAGACTTAGTAATCAACAATTGTGGAAATTTTAAAATGCATATTAAAATACTTTTGTTACTCTTTCAGATTGTTTAATTCCATGTATTCAAACAAAAACAAGCATAATTAAGTAAAAAATTCAGTTTTCAAAATGATTCTCTTCTTTTGTAAAACTTTTTAATTACACAAATCTGCTGCCAACAAAAAGTAGTACTATGTAAAAATGATTTTCCATGCAATTACAATATGCATTAAGACTAACGTAATTTAGAAAAAAATGTAATATCAGAAGGAAAAACGTTACCAGAGAAAGTTTCTAAATTTAATGTATTCTTTTAGAAATAACGTCTAATTGCATACTGAACTCTGCCCTTTTCGGTAATATTAAGACTATTTAGTTAAATCATTATACTTTCAAAAACTAAAATTTCTGGAGTACTTTCCTAAACATTAATTTATTTGCGCTTTAAAATCTCATCTAGAAAATAAAAAGGAGTTGCGTACCTTTTGATGCATATGAAAAATAAATGTGTTTGATTATTTTAGTATTTTGAAGTTATCCCTTTTAGAATTCCTTTGCTATGGCAGCTGTAGGTAATGATCGCCTAAATGAGAAATTTTCTCTTTTTGTTTCTTCTGCGCGTAGAATATCTTTTTTGGCGAATTTTTGATGCATTCTAATTTAAGAAAAAAATTGCCTTATTTCTCCTTTTGATTATACGGATCCTCCCCTCTTTATGTTTATTATTATTAAATGTAATGCAATACAAGTTTTATAAATTCAACATTTCCCTTTTATGTGAAAATCACTTAATGTTCGAAAATAATATTTAACATTTGTAATACATAATTATATATGTATGTGCTGAATACGGTGGTATTGCAGATTTAGTTGATGCGGAATTTTTAAATTAATGCAACATGCAGAGATACTCATCCTAAAAGTTGAAGTATTTTTCGCTGTTCTCTGAATATGTATGTTTTTTTTCTTTCCATATATATGCAACTGAACGAATAGTTTTGGTTAACAACCGGTATTTATTTCTGTGGAGGATAATATGGATAACTCCAGTTGCCAAATCGATTTACTCCACGATAGAACTTGAGAAAACTGGCGAAGAAGATGTTTTTTATAGAGGTAATCGGGCACTCACGTTATATTTTTCTTTATCACATTATTAGAAATGCGAATATCCAAAATTTCGTTATGAATTATCTTACTACTTGTCAATAGATATCTTTTATAGCTGAATTAAGGACGTTTTTAAAAGTGGAGTTAATCAATTTGGTAACTGAGCCCTTTATAGCTAGGGCTGCATGGGCCTGTTTATTTTATAAGAGCCGTTTGTTTTGTGATTTATAATTCTTTTATATTTTTTGCAGTGTTTCCTTGCTTGTCGGAATGTAAGAAAAATTATAACAATGCTAACCTCGTACACCATTACACCAGAATACGTTAGCCTTGAAAAACGTCATAGGTTCTAATATATTAAAGGGAGCTGTCGAAAGGGGCTCATGTCAGAGATGTGAGATTGTTGCTTAAAAGTGTCGTGTGCAATCCAGATTTGTAAATCTACTTTGAAACGGAATTACGAATTCAGCAAATCTACTTTTGATTGATTCAAAATTCGGAAATGTCTAACGCCGAAAAATCGCAAAACACTTTCGTAAGGTAGCTCTTTTCTAGGCTTAAGTAAGCATTGGAAATAACACTTTTCACAGCATGCTGATGAAAATCAACAAATTAAACAATACTTTTTTAATAAACAAATATTACTCTCTAATTTGTGAAATTAAAATTACAAGTAATGACGCACATGCCCATGAAATAAAGCATAATTATAAAAACTACAAACATAACAGTAGAATGTCCTTTGTGCAAGAACCAAGTGCATTGGATTTAGTTCGATTATTTGAGAACCATTTAACATGCATTTCGAATTTTTCTCAGCTTGAAGTTGTTGCCATTTGGATACCTTCTTTCAATTCAATTAAAATTAATACTAATAAAAATTTCTGAAGCAATTAACCTTGGAAAAAGAATAAAATATTTTGTAAACTTGGATATCTTGAAGTTTTGAAGCAAGTAATGAGAAATGATCGGACGTCTTTTCATATATGAAACAAAATAAATACATCACCCAAGAACAAATTCGTATTTTTTTGCAATTTTTACTTAAATATACCTACACTGCTTAATAATTGCACATTTTTATTCTCAGTTAAAATAATTTTAAAGTAGAAAATACAGTTTAATTACTCAAAAACACTTCTATATAAAATAAATGAACTTTGAGCACTAGTAAATCTGAAAAATAATTAAACACGTAAAAAAGCACAAATGAGCATTGAAATGCAGACATATGTTTCGGGATTGCTTGGAATCCCTTTTTAAATGCAGTAGTGGAGCTTCTAGATGCAAAAGCTTCCAAATGAAGCAACAAAAACACGGCTTATATAGCCTAATATTTACCAATAAATCAATAAGAATAAAGACAGCGTGGAGATAGAAGTTGTTATAAGAAATGATCTCAACCTCGATGTGTGAATTAGTGGTATCAGAATAAAGTTCAAGGACATGAACAATAATAAACTGAAGCTTGATACCAGATGTGTCAAATATAAAACTGTAAATAGAGACATAAAGATGGCAAAGGCCCTGGACAGTTCAAAAAGAAACCAAGAAAGAAAGAACAACAAATTAAAGGAACTTCTGCCAGACATGTGAAAAATATGGAGTTGAGGAAGAATCAATTACTAAATTAGAACTATTCCTGTTAATATGATAAGCCTCCCAAAAATCAAGCTCCAAAGGCGAAGAACATTTTAGAATAATTTTCCCAGAATTGAAATCAAACGAGTGGTTGGAATTCCAACAATGTTGAGCAATACTAGACTTATTTAACTCTTGATTTCGCACATAACCTTTGTGCTCATTTAACGGAATTTTCAGAGCACGCTTAATCTATCCAATGTAAGCCAGGCCGCAACGGCAACTAATTTTATAAATACCCCAATTGTTTAGTTGATCAACAGGGTCTTTAAGAGAAGAGAAGGAAAATTTGTTACTAGGAGCGAAAACGACTTGAAATTGAAACCGTTTTAGGATTTTAGCAATACGAAAACTGAAAGAATGAAAGAATGGTAACACAACCAAATTCTTTATAGAAGCCAAATTATTGGAAACAGAAGTTTTCTTAGAAAGTTTGTTATAAATAGAATCAATTTAAGAGTGAGAAAACCCTCTATCAATAGCTACAGCTTTCAGATAGTTATGTTCAATCTTGAGAAGCTCAGGAGAATAGCAAATATTAAGAGCACGATGGACAAGAGTATTAAAAGCAGAATATTTTTGGTTGGGAGGATGAGACGATAGTCTACGAGGAGGTAAAGAAACAGCGAAAGGTTTTCGATAGACAGAAGTAGTGAAACCAGCTTCATTCCGAGAAATCAAAACATCAAGACACGCGAGGTTACTATTAAGTTCTTTCTCACAAGAAAACTGGATATTAGGATCAATGGAATTCATAGAAAGAGCATCATCAATACCTAACAAGTTACTGTCCATTAGGACAAAACAATCATGTTTTGTTTGCTTCATTTAGATGTTTTTGCATCTAGAAGCTCTACTACTGCATTGAAAAAGGGATTCCAAGCAATCCCGAAACATATGTCTGCATCTTAATGCTTATTTGTGCTTTCTTTACGTGTATAACCGTTTTTCAGTAACACTTCTATAGTCATTGAGTCAATGTCTTATGATAAAAGCATTTATTCAATTCTTGTATTTAATTTCAAATCATTGCTAAGTATAAATCGCGGTTAAACTCTCTATGATCATATAGCGTAAATAAATTCCAGTCGGAAAATTTCTAGTTCTGGTACGAAAACAGTGCACCTCGAATCTACTGGAGCAGAAAATATCATTCTCTACCTCGCTACTATTATAGATGATGTAGATGCAATTGATTCAAATTTAATGAGCAAGCACGTCTTTGTGAATTGCTTCCGTCTGAAATTCCAAGAAGACAATAAGAATGGTCATGCGATTAGAGTAACACGAGTGAATATTGTAAAGCAAATGTAAATTCGGCTGATTAAATATAACACACAATGTTTCGAATTTTATCAGGTTTTAGCTCAGTTAATGCAATAAACCTCTCGAGCGTGCGGAAAATCTTTTAATGGTAAGGTTTTAACTTTTGGTGCAATAAACATTTATCCACTTTTGTTTTAATGAAATAACACTTTTTTCTTTGATGTGTGAGTAGAGTTGAGACCATTCACCCAATTTTCATGGATTTGTTGCAAACTTACTTGGAAACATGGTGAAAATTATTTTTAAGCGATTGTTCAAAAATTAGGCCCAAAATTGTTAGTTTAAATTGGTAAATAAAAACACTTAGCAATTACACATTTATACCGAGTTAAAATGCGCAAAAAAAAGCTGAATAAATTTGAAGTTCATATGACGATTTGATCATGTGTAGTTACTGGTGTTAGCGATTCCAAACCCATAGCTAAAGTTAATCTGTATATTCGTCAGAGAAGAAATGATATAGAGTACGAATTTCATTGCACGCAATGTAACGATCGGCTGTTACGATAAAAGCAGAGAGTGTGTTGCAGAAATGAGTAGCGTTCTGACACATTTATTTCCATCACAGAGAAATATTACATGTTTAACTAAAATTGCGAGAATGCTTTTATCCTTGAAGAAGTTACCCTTTTCCCAACTAATAATGTAAAAATGATTACATTTATCCACCGCGAATATGACAAACAATTGGTGTTAAAGTAATAAATATGAAAACACATTTATAAACATGCAATTTATACATGCCACCGTGAATAACTTTCCTGGTAATCACGATAACGTGAGCGAGGAATTATATATACATTGTTCTTTAGGGTGTATCATAACCTAAACTCCAATCTGTTGCATTCCCACATCCTTTTTCTTACCGACAATTCTTTCACATTACATTTATGTACTAACAGTCCCTATATTTTTCCGGATATAGGTTAAAATGAAAAGAATTATTCTTGAACATTGAAATTATGTCATAATCTTCATGAAATTCATTAATCTCATTTTTGCAGTTCCTAATGAAAGTGTCATCAATAAATTAAAGCTGAAATATTATACCATGCATCATTCTGAGTCAGACACTACTTTTATAACCATATGTTGAAATGAATTGGATTTAAATCACTATCCTTTTAACAATTGTCTTCCATAGCTAGCATTATACAAATGGGCTACTTTGAACACGCAATTTTCTGAATAGCCCTCGTGTAACATAGCTGAGCAAAAGCACGCGGGATGATTTAAGCGGGTATGGGCTGGAACACAAAGTTTCGGAAGAAATCTTTTAATTTATGGCCTTGCATTACTCTTCATAAAAAACGAAATCTCAGCTTTCAACTTCTCTTGAATAGAAAAAAGAAACTTTTCCTATCTTCCTCCCATTCAGTTTCCAATCCTTCACGAGAGAGACGGCTTTTTTTCAACGTGCATTAAACTTTCCTTAAATGAGGTGATAAAAGTCATTACTCGTTGCCAAACTTACGTCAATGTGTGAAGATTTACAGCAAGCGATTTAAATTTTCACTTGATGAGCTTATTTTTTCTTAGATCGAACGTTTAGAATACTATAGTATTTATACTGTTTGAAGACATTTTTTTCGACCTGAAAGGAAGTCTGTTTAAATCTGTGTTTTCTGAAATAAAATGGGAAATTTTATCATAAATTCACGTTTTTTTTTTGTTTTTTTTTTTTTTTTGCGTGTCGAACTAGTTACCGAATTCCACGTAAGGTTAAGAAAAAAAGATTATGACGTTTTACCCTAAAATGGAAGATCATGTAAAAGAGTTTTCACAGGAATATTTACAGAAATTTCCGTCAAATAAGTAAGCAATGTAATAATAAAACACATTTTCTGAAATGTGTATTACTTTGATGATAACGCCAAATTTTGCTATTACTGCATATTTTACCACATAATGCGTCGACCTTGCAACTTTTAATTTTTAAAAATGAATATTATTTTTTTTGAAAATCATATTGAGTTGAACTAATGCAAATATCTGACCTATAATCGAAAGCAAAATGCCTATAGGCAAATGATGCGCTTCCTTTATACATATATTCAGCAATACCACGTAGCCTGCCCTAAACATGCAAATGACATACACGCGTTTCGGCGTTACAAGATCTTTTTCAGTGTGCGAAGATTAATTTATTTGCACTGAACAGGGGAACTAGTTCTTATTCCAGATTTTGAGATGAAGAACTCTCGATTTTTCAATGTATAATCTATACTTTTCAGTTTTTTTTTTTGAAAATATCGTCAAGTTAAAGGAGACAAAAAACAACCTTCATGGAAACTTTCGTTCAAATTAGTTACTAAAAAATCTGAATTCTTGAAACTCTTTACTAAACTGAAACGAAGATACATAATTGGTTTAGAAAGTTAATAAATGTCAGCTATTCTTAAAAATGCTACTAATAATACACTAATTCCTTGTTAAAATTTAGTAAATAGTTAATTAAAGAATCGATTGGTTTAAATCGATAAAATAGGGGATGTTTTTATATTCAGTATGATGTAAGAACATTTTTCACAACATGACATGTAAACCAAAAAAATATGCGAAATTGCGAAAAATTCCCAAAGATAAGGAAAACAAATGTGTGATTTCTTTCCCAGAAGTTTAATTCTATTGCTTCTTAACATTCTACAAAAATTGTCCCTTTCGCTCTATTTACTTTCCTAAAATCAATACTTTGATAATGAATCAAGCTTTCCCTCTTCGTGGCGGCAAAGAAAAATCAATTCTGAAGAACATTTCGAATGTGGGTGCATTTAACTACTTTATGTCCTTTCCTTGGACACTTTCCTTAGAGAAATCGTAACTCTTATTTCACACAAAAAAAAACAGAAAAAAAAAATCCCAAAAGCTTGCACCTAGAACTGAAATTAAAATATAGATGTTCTGAAAAGTTTAAAATATACATAGCGTTGAAAGTACATCCTCCAAAGTAGCAATCTTCATTTTTTGTGGCAATCCTGAAATGTTTCTATATTTAATTTCTTTATTAACCGCTTCCCTTACAATTTTTTTTGAAAAAAATTGCAAAACATCAACATTTTTAAAATTTTATTTCTAAATACGAAGAAACAAAACGAAATGTGTAGGTTTTAAGTTGAGTTTTTATTTTTTACAGGTGTAAAAGCTTAATTTAAGCTTAAGTTAAATTTTGGTCTTTGTATGATAGTTTTTTAAACAAATGACAACACAGCAAACCAACAAAACTTAGAAAACTGCTAATCAAAGCTGAATATTTCCTTTCATTTCCTCCAGGCAAAGTAAAACCGTGATAAAACAAATCATACTGATAAATTCTGCCTCGCCCGAGTTTTCTCGGGATAATAATTAACTGTAATATATACGAACTCAAAATAACGCGGGATAATCAGGCAAGCGGTTAATAATTAAAAAGGGTTTTATTTTCGGTTTATAATCTCATAGAAATGATGCAAAAACTGAAAATAATTATAACTTTTTTCGAAATTGGTAATGCGTAAAATATTGCAACATTTTTTTTCTTTTCTTAGAAATAAATGAAATGCCGACTACATTTCTTGATACCGACTACATTTCTGAACAAAAAATGTAACACTCAAAGAATTCATTTGTTCTTAGATAAGATATGCGAGGTTTTGTAACTTGATCTTTGTATTTCACGGAAATGTAAGTGTACGACTTGTAACGTTCCCTCTAACCCCTTAACGCATTTGTCCGTGTCTGACGCCGTACCAAAACTTTTTACCGATCTTGTACCTCGCGTTATTTTATTTCTCACATCCCTTTACACTTTGTTTGTATAATTATTTTTTTTTATATAACTCTCTGATCACCCCCTACAACTGAAATTGCCAAAAACAATTTATATTATACCAATATATTCATTTTTCCATTTAAAAAAAACCTCCATTTTTCAAAGGGTTAAGTCAATGTTAGCATACTATTACTGATTAGTAAGCATTGATATGAAATATAAAACGCTTAGTTCTTTTAATCTGTTATTCGTGACTTTAAGTAGCTCGGTTCTGAACAGTCTGCAATTGTATAAAGCTATATTCTAATAAACATGGATGCTCTAGGCAAAATTACATTCCTTGTGCAAATTTGCATCGCTTATAGCTCTTGGGTGAAACTGAGCGTCAAAATTCTCAAGTAGTAATAACATCCGCCGATAGTGGTGCTACTTGAAATAATGGTTGGCGAATGCACTGAGTTTGCAAAGGTTGGTGACTATACGCAGCCCCATTAGAGAGAAGAAATATATTCTAATAAATTGCGCTCAAAACGAAAGAGGGAATGAAACTGAAATTCTCGTTTTCATTCTGAAAAGTTTTAGGGTATATACTCATCTTATATATATGCTTTTAATTTCACGTAAATCTTTTTAAAGGCATCAATCTTTTAACGAGATAATAAAAATAACTCATAAAAACAAAATTATTTTTAATAATAAGAGTATTTATGAAGAGTTGGGATTAAAAATGATCTGTACAAATTCAAGCTGATTTTTTGTGCTGTTGGAATGCACTGAAAAAAACCTAATAAGTAGATATTACATGACCGTTTTAACGGAAGCATATATCTTAAAATAGAACTTTATATCGTATTATTATATCAAATAACACACAAAATTAAGAAACACCAATTGAATTTTTCTAACAATGTTCCAATCCATACCGACTATCACCAACACTAATAAAATTCAAATAACAGAATTGTTGGCAGAAAGATTTTCGTCATGTAGCTATTACGTCAATAAATGACCTCCACTTGACCAGTTTGGGCTATTATTTCCCTAAGATGTGACGTTGGCCTCTAACTGCACCCGATCGCCCTCCAACGCTGTAATATTACCGCTTTCGGGCAAGTGCAAGTAGAGACCCATTAATCTCTTAATGTCATAGAATTCGGCTCAAGATTCAGTATTATGGTCTTCCAGCTGGTATCAATTCTTAGTTCCATTCGAAAAGCCTTATTTATAGTGCTGCTGATACTGCCCTATGATATTGGCTGCTATGACTCAAAGAAAGTTGGGAAGCAGTTACGTGAAGCCTGCGTGGAAAAATACGATTTTTATGCCATCTCATTTGTCTTGCTGTAATCTTAGAAGTAACAATTTTGAGTAAATCTCATCTAACAAATTAATAATCTTCGTGGTGTTTTGTTACTGAAAATGGAATCTGACTTTAGAAAAAAAAGTCTTTTAACGTAAATTGATGTTTTGATATAATAATTTTGATAAAACGTGAGTAGCCGCATTTCATTTTAAAAGACCACATTTCTAATTCGACTCAAGTTATCGTGATTAGACGTTAGAAAACCATGTTTACTTTGGAAAGGGCTTCTCACATAAATATTTTTGTGTTTGGTGTAAGTTTTCAAAAATATGATTTTTGTCATATTTTAAATAAACGATTCAGTTCAACACGCGAACGATGTAATTACAAAGGGTCGATTCCGAAAGACCCACAAATAAGAAATTCATCTGGGGGAACTACATATATAATATTGCCTTGAGAAAAGTATAAAACAAACATGCTTTATATACTGACTAGCTGACATGCCCGGCTTTGCGCGGGATAATATTGCATCATTCTCGGGATAAGTGACGCATGTCCAAAATTCTGTTGTAAATATGTAAGGACAAATTTTCTTAAAAAATCCAAGAGTAGGAGATGAGCAACAGGCTTTAAAAACCCTATTTAAACAGTGAAAATCATTTAACAATACGATTGCATAAAAACTTACAGCCTAGAAAAATTTATTTTAGACCAAGAATAATAATCCATAAAAATCCACATTAAAATGCCATTAGAGTAATTGCAACAGTAACTAAAATGAGCACATGCAGCGAGATAATTGTGCCAAAATGATATCAAGAGTCCATAAAAATCGTAATTACAATATCTAGAACAATACATCTAAAATTTCCCATCATAATAAGAGCTGTATTCTGTTTTAACATGTCCATCTAAAGAAAAAAATCCTTAAATCCCCCTATTTCAATAAAGACAACTATTCCTAAACATTCCTAATAGAATAAGGACATTAGTCTCAAAAAATTTCCATTTGAATAAAGACGTCAGTGGCTAAAAATACCCATTATAATACTGACCTTCAAGAGCTACTGTTCCTAAAATTACCAACAGTCCATCATAAATTCCCCATCAAAATAAGGACAGTTCCTATAAATCCCGCTTGCAAAATTGTCAAAGGATTTCCTGAAAATTCAATTAAATAGCACTTTCATAAAATTCGGATAAAAACGAAAGAAAGGAAAGCATTATATTTCCAAAGGCAAATGCACATTTAAGTTAGAAAATGTTTAGTACTGAACCAATCCTGAAGTGTGAAATTTAAGTTGATATAATAATACTAAATCGCCAAAAAAGAAAGAAGAATCAACCTCAAGAAGTAATTAAAAATCGTCTGCAGTATGCTAAAAAATGAAATGAATTTTTAGAAATTGTTTCGCTCATAATACGGCCTGAATAAAGATAAAATAGCATTTTTTCAGTCTTATGTTAGCAGAAATCATCTAGTTGGCGACTAAAGTACTATTTATTTTGGCGAAAACACGGAAATTGAGAAGATAAATTCAGAGGTAAGCCTCGTTTTAAAATTCGAAAACTACTTTAAATAAATATTGCGCATGTTCTATTTGTACTACGAACTGCAAAAAAAAAATCACCTTGTGCAGTTTTTTACGGGCATTTATATGCTGCAAAAAGCAAAAACGTGGGATGTTTTTTCGAAGAGATAAACCGAAAATCAACAGTTTTGCTTAAAATTGAAATGAAAAAAGAACAAATTCGAATTTTAGGAAAAACGCTTCGAGGTGCACGAGGACCTGACCCAAGGTACCTGTAAACAAAATTTCGTACTTCTGGCCCGTTCCATCTCGCCAGGACGCGATCGACAGACAGACAGACACACACACACAAACTTTCGGTTTTATTTATATAGATTAAGTTTCCACTGACGAGTTCTGTTAGATTTTTAAAATCTGCACAGTGGCAGACATCAATTTCTTTTTAAATTACCCCATTTCTCAAGCCAATATTTTAGGAGTTTTTACTTATCTTTCCTTGAAATTGAGCAATATTATACATATAGTATATGTATGAAGAAAGTAAGCTTCAAACTCTAAGATACACATTTTACAATTGAATTCCAAGAGTAGCAATAACATTTCCATTTTGTTTATTTTTGACTAGAAATGTTTCATTAGAAATTTTATGTAGCTTGAATGTACGTTCCTAAATTTTATAGTTTTATATACATGAATTCCGTTACACAGGGACACAAAATATTAAAGCATATGATACACAAAACCCTCTTGTTTAAAATATACTCGTGTCTAAAACTTTCAATGCTCAAATATTTAATGTAACTTTTATGTTTGCTTACCAGGACTTAATTTTTCTTCTCTACTCCCTACGTTTTTGAATGGAACTTTAGAATTCAATGAATTTTGAGATTCAAATTATCTGGAATATCCTGTATCTATATTTAAATTCAGGGAAACTGTTTATAAAGACCCACACTGTTAAAACTGGATACTTAAAAATAAGAAAAATGTACTCATTTTTGAGTACTTCACGTTCTTATAATAGCTCCGAGTACTTAACTCTTAAATTTGAGAAATGCACGTTCTCATATTTTTGAGTACGTTCAAGGGCTCGAATATGAGTATGTATCAAAACACATACTCATATTTTTGAGTGCATACCTGACTCGAATATGAGTATGTATCAAAACACACATACTCATATTTTTGAGTACATACCTGCTTTACACCGCAATGCAAAACTATACTTACATTTCTGTCTTATTTTTTCAGGGATTCCTAAAAGTTAACATTAACGGTGCCGCAAATTAAATTTACGGTCACTCGCTAACTGCTGACCATTGGGATTTCTCCCTTTATTTTTATCATGATAATAACAGAGTACTTTGTATAACATATTGAATAACATAGGATTAATAACATAATTGAGTAATATATAGTATAATTATAATAATAATATACAAAAATCTGTACAAAAAAATTGAACATGAAGATTTATATCAATTGAGATATAAATCTCATGTTCAATTATAGATGGGCTTTGCATACACATGTGAAACAATATGTCATTTAAGATATACTGCTCAAATGCATATGTAACGTTACAAAAATAAATACGCATTGAAGCATAATAACAAATATAACGTTTCAATGCATATTAAAAACACCCCGTCGGATAGGATTATCTCCGAAATCTCTACTACCCTAACATGGAAAAACCTAACATAAAAAAACCTAACTTGTAAAATACCCTAACAATATAAGAAAAGTGAAGAAATGGGCGAAAATGCAAAAAACGTAAAAGTTCAGGTAAATAGCTCAGTATCTTCTTCTTGATCATCATTGAGTTTCTAACAAAAAGTACAAATAATTAATATCGAAATAATAGGCTGTATAAAGACAGTTCTTAGGGTTAAGATAAAATTAATACTCAATAATAGTCAATACTTCGAATTTTTAATACAATACTTTATAAAAAAATAGTAATAACTGAATAAATCATTTAATATATTAAAAATTAAATTTAGAATGCCTGAAATATAAGCTCACAAATTTAGCATTCAAATATCTGAATAATGTTGAAATACAAAAATTTTAATAACAGATTTTGGGGCAAGTTATATCAGTCAGTAAGCATACATATTACTTATACATGAGAACTTAGAGAAATACTCGTATGTTTGCATTCAAAGGAAATTAACACAATAAAACAGAAACACAAGTGCAAATAGTTCAGTTTTTTATTTTAAAACTTACTTCTTTAATGTAAAAATTATTTTCTGGATATGCAAGGGAAGAAAAAAAAGAATGGTTGTCACTTGTGTTATATGCTGCTTGCTCAGCAAATGCAAAGTTTTTAAAATATGGAAGTATCAATTACAATCTTGCATGTTCCGTTAAGTAAAAAGATATTGCAAATATGCAAATTATGCTAATTTTCAATTATAATAATTTTTCACATCATTTTAAAAATTATTGGAATATTAATTCTGTTTTAAACAACTGATTTAATAAATTATTATTTAATAGATTAAAATGCTTTATACCATAAAATTCATCTACTTCTGCCCGAAAAGATTGAAATTTTATAGCTACTTTAATTTAAGTAAACTTGCGTTTTTATATTTAACAATTCAATATTCATTTTCATATTGCATGTTCGATTTTTTTGAAAAAATAAATAAATAAAAGATTATTTGAATATATTCTTAATTATTAATGAAAACAAATATTACTACATATTGTCTTAGTCCACAGACAAGAAAAGTTTGTTAATTTATTATTGTTAATGGATTCAAGTTTTTCCAGTCAATCCTACTTACATGAAACACACAAAAAAAAATTATAAAATATAGAAGAAATGATGAGAAACTGTTTCTGAAATTCACAAGCAAAACACGTGCAAAAGACATTAGCTAAGAATTAGGCAATGGAATTTGATTAAATAACGATTATTTGCATAATAAAAAGTAAAATGATATTTCTTACTTTCAAAGTTAGTGTAGAATTCCTTCATTTTCAAGTCTTCCAGCTTTTCCTTGACCGAACTCCATTGTTTTCAACCAAAACAAAACTTCCACCAGCCGTGGAACAAGAATGAGACGTTTACGTTAATTGAGTACGCATTTCTTCAAAACCACCGTTCGTATTCTTGCGCGCGACTTAACACATTTGCTCAAGATATAGTTCGTAATTTCGAAGAGTGAAAACTTGTATGTTCTGCACGTTAAAAGGTTCATAATAGTATACTCATTCACTAAATAATTTATTTTGCTATTTTTAATATGTGATTAGAATAACAAGTGATTATATTTAGATCTACCCACAAGCTCATTTTTAAATCAGAATCATCACTTCTATTTGAACGCTTAATGTTCTCGTTTTTGAGTTTATTTTACTTAGAAAAAAACAAGTACATGGAAGTACTTATTTTTAAGTTGATTTTTTTTAACAGTGCAAAAGTGTTTCGAATGAGATTTGATTTTTTTATAAAACCAATTATGTTAATATTAGATAAAAGCACTGAATGTAAAGCTGTAGCCCAGCAAAGAAAGCAAGTATGAGAAATATATTAAATCTCCAAAAAGTTACACGGTTTTATTTAAAAACTCAAATGCAGTAATAGGGGTCGGAAACCGCCTAAGGAGCTTGGAGTTGAATGGATGAGCCCTGAAACTGGTTTTGAACTGACGACAATCCAACGCTGTGCCACAGACTCAGCTACAAAGCAAGTTTAATAACATCGTTGCATTACCCAAACAAAGCTATCAATGCCATTCAATAAATAATAATTCTGATAATTTCCTCAGAGCCAAAATTATTATTTTTTTTTCCTAATTAACGTTATAATAAATTATAAAATGGATGGAACATTGTATTGTCATCGGAAGATAAGCTTGTGTGAAAAGTTTGAAAATAACTTATGCAATAACAGTGGTCAAAAACCGCTTAACAAACTTCCGTGACAATCAAGATTGTCGCAAAAAAAGAAGATTGAGAAGATATTTAACCCCTTAACGCATTTGCCCGTGTCTGACAAGGGGAAAGTGACCGGAACATTTTCCCATGCGCGTGCGATGATTTATTTCTAATTTCCCGTTCGTTAATGCCCGAGATCCGTTCACACTTTGTATAATATTGTTCTCTCTATTTAACTTGTACCCTACTCCTCCCAACCTTATGTTGCCTGAAGCTGTTCAGGTTGCAACTTGAAGTTGAAAGAAAATAATTTTACACTATACTAGTTTTTCAGAAATAAACTCGTGCTTTCAGAGGTTAACGAAGTGAATAAATCTTGCGAACAATCATTCTAAAACTTACAAGTAAGGTCTATATCATTTATGCTAGAAGATAAATTTCAGTAGCTTAAATGCTAAATGACATTTCTAGGAAAGTCTGAAACATGGGTCAATGGTAAAGTGGTTAAGCGCCATTATTTGAAAATTAATATTAAAGTAATTCCTACGCTGAAGGAATTGTTTAAGATTATTGAATAAAGATTTAAAGTAACTTTAAAAGGAAAAAGTTATGAAATATTGAAAACTTTGATTTCCTCCGGGCAGAGCAGCTTTCCAATACAAAAAAAAAAATTGTTAGGCTGATGTCAGTAAAAAGGCCTTTAAAGATATTTTGAAAGGAATATTAGTTTAGACACTGCTTCATTTAATGAAGTCAAGATCTGAACCTCATTTAATCATTTGGGGTACTTAGTTTTAACATAGTAACCCAAAGTAAAAATAATCAGTGGAAAGCAATAAAACTATAATAATATTTACGCAAAATAAAATGCACTTTGGCTGGAGACAAACAGTAAAATCTTGAGGAAAATTTCCTTTAAAAAACTCTCTTCACTGATTAAACGGAACAATAGAGAAAGAAAAATGAAATTTCCAAGGGGTAAATTTAATTATTCCGCAAAGAATTCAATTTACTCGTATTTACTTGAACATCTTAGTTTTTTTTATTATTAATACTAATTCTATTTCGCTGAAGAAATCTTATAATTGATAATAATCTTATAAAATCTATGTGAAATGCCAGGCCTTGTTTTAATCACTTCGTTCTTAAGAAGAAATACATTTTCAGCACATGTCTGCATTCAGTTTTTATGTGAAAAACGAAAGGGATTTTATTTTGATGGGGAAAAATATGGAATAAAGGATTCTTAAGTTATACAAAACTAAGTTATAGAATTTAAGAAATGTAAAAATAACTCGATTATTCATCTTCGTTTTGTATTTATTTTTAATGGAGCGAAAAATGAATGAAACTTTTCCAGTATTGATTTAGTTACGTATCTATCTCAAAATCAGTTACGATTTTTATTAACATTAACGAACGCGTTTCTAATACTGTTAAACTAGGATGAGATTAAAATAATGTGGAGAAAATGTTGACTTTAAAAAGAGTGAAACCTTTATGGAGTTATGGTGGAGGAGTGTTCGATATTTCGTTCCATATGTTTACTGTATAGGTCAATAACTGTTTAATCTTAAGACTTTTCAGATTTTTATAAGTAATTATGAAAAGCTAGATATAGAGTAAGGTGGGGTAAAGTGGTCACAAAATCCACGTGTTTCAACTCTCGTCGCCAATAAATATAAGAGTTTGTTCAAAACTTTCAGACTTTTTGCTTGATATTTTACATTACATTATTGAAGAACAGATTGTATTAAATTTTGAGCAGAAAAAAAATGAAGTAAAATAATTTTATAACGCCTTCTTTCTGGAATGTAT
The DNA here is from genome assembly GCA_038502835.1 of Octonoba sinensis. Lineage (NCBI taxonomy): Eukaryota > Metazoa > Arthropoda > Arachnida > Araneae > Uloboridae > Octonoba > Octonoba sinensis. The sequence goes on along the minus strand of CM076598.1, from coordinate 201,107,557 downwards.
TTATGACCACTTTACCCCATGGGGTGGGGACCTAGCAAGTCATAATTTTCTTCTAACTATGAAAAAATTGTTAGGAGGAAATATAAAACTTTAACATTTTTGGTAGGCCTACTTTCCTCTTAAGTTACAATAGATGTAGGTATGTTGCCATAGCAAACCCATTTGGGGCTTTGTCGTACAGTTAGGGACTAAACCGTACACTTCTGTATGATTTAGCCCCAATATGTATCTCATGGCAATATATTAAAATAACCTTAAATTCTATCACTTAACCAAGCATCGCTAACAACCAAAATAGAGCTTAAGAGAAGTAGTTTATTATGATCTTACAGTTACTAGCATACAAGAAAAGATTCTTCACTTACCTTTTATTTAGTACTGGACAAAAATTAGAAGAAAAAGTAAAAACAGGTTTTTTTACTAAGACACTGATACTCATACGCATATCGAAACGATATCTATACTGTAAACTTGTGCTATCTGCCGCTAGACTGCAGCAATTGACGGGATAGTCTAGCTTGAAATCTAGGTCAAAAAAAAATGGGTGTACGGTTTAGCCTCGCTGTATGGTTTAGCCCCGCTCTGCCCTATTAAATAAAAAGATAGGACTAAAATACGTTTTTTTGTCCTAACTATTTTTAATTATCTCTCCCTTTACTGCATTATTCTTGTTCGATGTACAACTAGTTCTAAACATTTGCAGCTTAATAATATTTATAATAAGTTCGTTTAGAAATGAATTATTCTATAGTTATAACTTGCAAATTGTTTTATTAAAGGAGCTTCTAAAAATTTGTCAATACTAGACATACATCATTACATATCATTGTAAGAAGACTATCGTATAGCAATTTCAATCTCTATGGGACCGTTCAGAAATGATCTCACGCTTTTTCACCACATATTTGACCCCATTCCTCTTCGTCGCAAAATGTCACATTTCAACGGGCCCCCTCCCCCTTTTGTCACATGTCACGCTATGTTGCATAAGCAGGATGTCACACTTCTTGTTACCCCCCTCCCCTCCGCCGTGCGGTGGCCGGCGTAGAATAGCCCCGACGTAGTTATGCGTGTCGTTAGAGGCGACTAAAATAGCATTATCCGATCCGGGTGACGTAAGGCTTGCTTTGTAGCATGACTATGGCCCCGGGCCGGTAAAGCAGGTCGGCACCGCTCTGCCAGCCCAGCCCCTTATGGCCGGTGCTGGTTGTCAAGTGTCTCAGAGTTTGTGGGAAGTTCGAGGAGGACAGCGCTGCAGTCGCACCCGCTCATACTGGGGGGTAGTCTGTGAAGGCCATCGATGCTATAGACAGTATGGCTGCAGTTAGCATTGAGTACCCCCTCCCCTCGTCAGAGTTTGTCACAGTCTCACGTACCCCCTCCCCTCTTGAAGCGTGACATCATTTATGAATGATCACTTGCATTTAAGCTCAGTTGTGTCTAATCCTTTTTGTTAAAAGTAAATTTAAAAGTTACTTTTTAAGAAATAATACAGTATTAGTAACATTAATATTTAACTAACATCTGCCTCACGGCTAAATTTCAAACAAAATAAGTGCGTAACCCTGTAGTCTTCAAAATTTTCCTTCATGCGTATTAAGCCTGAATTCCCTCTAATAGTTCGCATAAAATTGAAAATAAAAATGGAAGCTGAGCTCCCCTGAGTTTTATGTAAGTTAAGTCCTAGTCTACCTCACAAATTAACCCTAAGTAATATTAAAGATGCAAGTTAAGCCTAATACTATGACCACTTTACCCCACTTTAGATGCAAATTCTTTAAAACAAAATGTCAGAGAGAAGTTAAAAGAGCTGTTTCAATTGCAAAGTACTGTAAAAACAAACAAATTGACTAATTTCTTCACCTAAAAAGTTGCTATCAAAACAATTTTGAATGTAAAATTTAATTCCTAATTAATAAAATCTAAAATAAAAATTTTACACCAATTCCTTTATTTATTTCAAAGTTATAGCCTTTTCTTTGCCGTATGACCATTTTACCCCCATTGACCACTTTTCCCCACCTGACCCTACGAATGGTAATGTAAATTAGTCAAAACGAGTAGGTGTCATTACCATTCGTAATCTAATTGAATAAGGATTGTTATAATTTGTTCTTTTGTAAAAACAGAAAAGTGATGGAATTTTTAATTTTCTTTATGCTTGCTTTAGAGAAAAAAACAATTGACACCTGATTTTTTCATTTTTAATGGTTAAAAACATCGTTAAAAAGGATTTATAACCGAAATTATTTTATCTTAGAACAATAGTACATTAGAAACGAAACAGTTTTATAGTTACTTACAATTCGTACGATTTTAACAAACAAGCCAGAAAATCGGGAAAAAGTGGGTTTTTTTATGAACTGAAAAATCAAGTGAACTGATTCCTATTTTGTACTGTAGCGAATAAATAATGTAACATGTTCCGCCATAAGATGCAGTTTAAAAAATTCTAGCAACAGAAAAATTAAAACAAATGTTGAATGTTAGCATTTTTTACTTAATTTGAACCATTATAATGGTTCAAATTCATGGTGAAACTACACCATTAGAATGGTTCCACTTAGTACCAAATGTTGGTTGCAGCTAAATTTTTGGTGAAAGGTTGAACTAGAATTTTTTACAGTGATACACAACAACAATCTAACAAAAAATTACACAGTATACTGGATTATGTTTTTATGCTGTAACTCTAAAAGCACACCAACCTTAACTTTAAAAGAGACTAAACTTACATTTTGCATTAAAGTAACTTTTTTTTAAAATTATGTTAAAAAAATCAACTTTTTGGAATTTTAATAACGGTTGTCACCTTTAAAAATACTCGTATTAAAAATTGCTAATTCTCGGTAGTTTTTCAGTCCTTGACATTCAGGAGAAGGGTATCATTAATTTTAATGTACTAAGTGGAGCTAAAAAAAGGATAATCTGGTGAACTATACCTGATGAATTGCAGTAGTCTTCAAATAAAATGTTATCGAAGCAAATACAAAATTCATAAATACATTAATAGAAATAATTACGGAAAGCTTTGATTTTCAAAATACCTTTCAAATATCTAAATAAATGTTTGCATCATACACAGCATTAGTATAACCGCCCGTAGCTTGCAAAAACATGCAAGAATAAACATCGTATTTTCAAAAACTATCCCTTTAAACCATAATGTTCATTTTCAAATTTGATTCAAAGTGTCGTACGCATTAGAAATAATTTATATTGCACATTATTCGCATTTACTCATTTCTTTTATGTCTAAACCATCCTTCAAAAGTTTAGCAATTCTGTGTTTTTCACATCAACTTTCACATCGAAGTGTGCAGAAAATTTTCAACTCACGAGTGTTTGCATCGATTGAAAGAACTCCTGCTGCGTGTTTCCGTCTTTATGCTTATTACTTTACGTGATTTCTTCGTTCTTCAGTTAACGAGCGTCTGTTTGCGGAAAGCGTTGTAAACACAATAAATGGCAATTGTTTCAACCGAAGGAAGCCGTCAGCATGCACTTTGCCAGCTTTATCGAAAAACAGAAACCCCAAAATACTGACGAGGTTGAGGTAATTTCCGCTAGGGACACTATTCAAACATTCTCGGGCGTTAATTAATGACAAGTTTCGCTTTAATAGAGGAATGAGTCCTTAGTCTACTTTTCCATAAATAAACAGTTGGACCTTTAAAAAAAGATAACATTCAAAAAAGAAAACACAAGAGACTAAATGTAACAAAAAAAAAAAAAAGTCGTTAAGAAATAGAAGCCCCAAAATGCATACTGTCGAGCTTGAGGTAATTTCCGCTAGGGGCAGTGCTCAAAGATTCTCATGCGTTTATTAACGGCAACTTTCGCTTTAATAGAGGAATGGGGAATTAGTCCTTAGTATATTTTTCCACAAAATAACAGTTGAACCTTAAAAAAAAAACATAAAATTTAAAAAAGAAAAAGTCAAAAAACTAAATGTAACAAAAACAAGTTAACATAGATGACGAATGTTGACCGTTGTTAATCGGTCGATTCTGTTATTCAACAACCGATTCTGTTGTTGAATAACAGAATTGAAAACCGAAAAAAATACACAAAGCAGGTTGATGAGTTAAAAATTGCCTGTCTTTCCGCTTTCATACAATAACATTTGTGGGAATTATCAAACATTTTTTTTTTTTTTTACTTCGAAATATCTTCATCCGAACATCCCTCCTGCGATTTAATTTTAACGAAAAAATGCATTTCTATTTTGAACATTTCAAAGAAGTAACCTTATTCTGGGAAAGGTTGTAATCATAATTATTCCCGCAATAAGATTAACTCCTGAGAAAGTAGTCAGGTTTCGTTCGCACTAGCCATTAGCAATTGAAAACAACAACTCAAAAATATTTACTATAGTCGGTAAAAAAATTGAAAGCTCTTGTTTGTAAGGTGTTGAATTACCAAAAATATTTTACGAATATTAAAAGATTCAGTTTTGACATTGCGCTGTGTAACTACAAAAAAAGATGAAATGTTTCCTGCTAAAAGTTTAGCGGAACACGAGCACGGTACGAAAACTAACAGGGGGGGGGGGGGGTAAGAAAAATAATAATTAACAATCTTTAAAACAGCCAAATGACTAGACAGCGATCAGAGAGACAAATCCTAGGAAATTTCGAAAAAACAAATTACGGCATCAAAGTGCCTAAAGGAAAACTTAAAGGGAAACTAGGCGTTCCGCCCGGCGTTGCTCGGGCTAAAATAATAGATTGGGGGCGCCGGGCTAGGCCCGGCGCTGCGCGAGCTTAAATACAACACGGCATTGAAATTCTTTGATTATCTACTATCCATACACAGACATACAGACCCGGACCGATATTAATGAGCAATGGTATTCTCGGGAGCCTAAATAAGAGCAACAGTCCCTAAAAACCATAGATTAATTAAGTACAATGCTCGTAAAAAGTTTTTTTTTTCTTTCTGGCGTTCGATTTTTGTTAAGAAACCGTTGTACGCCCGGCGCTGCGCGAGCTTAAATACAACAAGCCCCCCCCCCCCCCATTGAAAAACTTTATTATCTATCCATACACGGACATACAGACCTGGACCGATATTAATAATAGAGAAATTTAAAAAATTCGCATAAGAATAAGCACAATTAATCGTCCCTTTCAATCCTTTTTCGATTTTACGTCGTTTTCCTCTCCTGCATTCAGAATAATTGACACAATCTTTAAAAGTCCCCGTTAAATTACGAAAAATAGTTTTTATTAGATGGCAGACGATAAATAAATTAAAAAGAAAGCAGGATTAAATTTATTATTGCAAATACAGCGAAGCCTCACTCAAAATGCTAGAGAAACATTGATTATTAGTATTGTTGATTTGTTACAAAAATGGCAACAACTGCATTGATTTTAATTCACACGGCAACTGTATTATATATTGTTGGAACGATGCAACAATGAAAAAGTAAACTAAAACTTGCAAAAAATAACGTTTTTAATTGATATATCCGCTAATTAAAGCCGGACACGGATGAGACCGGGCGATATGGCTTCCCCGGAAAATTCCGAATCCGACGGTACTCGCCGCGACGTCGCACCTCCGCCCGTTCTCGAGGAGATGAGGCATTATGCAAACAAGTTAAATATATATAAAGGCTACTTCAGTAACATAAGCCAAGTTCACAACAATAGCTAAGAAGAAAAAAAGACAAACACTAAATCTGACCCCCCCCCCCTTCCCCAGTTAATTTTACAAAAATACAACACTCACAAAAATATCACCAAATTCATCTTAAAAAATGACACATTTGTAAGTCAAGAAAAAATATTAATTGTTTTACAAAAATTGATCTTACCAAAATAAACTAACAAATACAAAACATTTGAATAAAACTGGAGCTGGGAATAAAAATGAGGAATAATAAACTAATTTAAAACTCAAAAATAAATTAAAGAAAACGCGCCAACAAATTATGTACGAAAATTGTGTTGTGACCAGGTCTTATGTAAAAAAATAATTATTCTGAAAGTATAATTATAACAAAAGCTCGAAATATTAGAGATATGCTGAATAATGTACCATTTTTTGCTGGATGAAAAAGTAAAAGTTGTATAAAAAAGTTATCCGAGAGTCACGGTAGAGATTTATTTTAACGAACAATTTCTACTCTTACATTCACTTAAATATTACGTTTGATGGGATTGCAATAAAAAAGTCTTTTTTTTCAATTTCAATTAATGTAAATTTTAATTAAAGCTTTAAAATTAAAGTTTCTGTCAAGGGCGAAAAGTTTACTTTAGTACTAGTTTTTTTTTTTTTTTTGTAGATATAATAATGTTTTTAATCTTTAAATAACAGTCCAAAAACTTAAAATTGTTGAAATATGACACTTCACTACTCTACTTAATACTTTTTTCTTAAAGTAAAAACGACATAAAATACGAGATAATGAATTTTATGTCGTTTTTACTTTAAGAAAAAAGTATCACTTTTGTCTTTAGAGCTGTTTTATTTTGCAATAATTATTTTCATCAAGGAATAGTAATATATGTAATATAAGACTGCAGGAAGTGTGATGCAAATACTGATAAAAGCTGACTTGTTATACGTAAAAGTAATGTTTAGATGTGAATTAACACATTAGGAACGGGAGCGGGTATTTATACCTGTTTCGCAGATTGCTACCTATAAGCGGGGGGGGGGGGGGGCAGGTACTAGTACCCGTTTCGTGCATTGTCGTTTAAAAGAGGGCTGGTATTTTTACCCGTTTAAAATCACCACTTTTAAGTCACACAATTGAAAAAATAATGTCTCATATAATGTATGAATTGGTGTATTTTTTAAGACCATTTTTCAACTTAGTCAACTTAGCCCGCTACGCAACACAGCTGCGCGTGCTACGTCACCCGCTCATAATGTGTTAATATAATCTTCTGCTTACGATAAAGCTCATTAAATTATTTACAATCTTTTAAAAGTTAATTTTTAGTTACTCTTGAATTATTGCTTTAAATTTATTATTAGTTACTCATTCTTAATGTTTTCTTTTACAGATAAGAAAAAGATATTTCTCTTCTGAAAGCTCCCCAAAGATGAATGAAATACTAAAATAACTCATCCTGAAGAAGAAAGTACCTCATGATGAAAAGAATGATTTATAGTGTTTTATTTCTGCTGAGTATATTAACTCGCAGCTTTTCAATATCTTGCCATCCGAAATGCCAATGCATCTGGAGAAAAGGAAAACAAACAGCAGAATGCTCGATGGCTGGCTTCGAAAAAATTCCTCCCGGTTTAGAACCAACCATTCAAGTCTTAGATTTAACACGAAACAATTTCACACTCTTACCTCCAAATGCGTTTCTGAATGCTGGTTTAGTAAACCTACAAAAGCTTTATCTAGCTCGCTGTGGAATAGAGCACATTGATGATTTCGCATTGAATCGAATTTCAAATCTGGTGGAGCTTCACCTCAGCGATAATCTCATTTCTTACATTCCTACAGCTGCATTTCGGCATTTGCCTTTATTACGGCATCTGATTCTTAGTGGAAACCCACTTGTCATCATCCCAACTCAAGCTTTTGTGGAATTAAAGACCCTGATCATCTTAGAAGTAAGCGGCTGCAAAATTGATACTATTGCCACCAGAGCTTTTGAAGGTTTAGAAAAATTGGAAGTTTTAAAATTAGACAGTAATGATCTTCAAACTCTTCATGCAAAAACTATGATGCCATTTAAATTTCTTCATGGAATAACCTTAGATGGTAATCCTTGGACTTGTGATTGTGAACTTCGTGGCTTACGTCAGTGGTTACACGAAAACAACGTTCCTTACATTCCTCCTACTTGCTACAGGCCAGTGAGACTGCGTGATAAAATATGGACAGAGGTCAATATTGAGGACTATGCTTGTGCTCCTACCTTTTTAAATACATCCAGTGCCATGAATGTATTTGAAGGGTCAAACGTAACATTGGACTGCAAAGTCTCCGGGGATCCTATTCCGTCTATACAGTGGCTGTGGAGAGAAAGGGTGATCGCTAACTTGTCTGAAGGTATATCATCCATGCAGACCTTTATAATGTCAGAATATGCCGAAAAAGAGAAGTATTCAAGGTTACGAATATCATCCGTTCAAGAGCCTAATGCAGGGGTGTATACTTGCGTTGCTTCAAATACAGCTGGAAAGGTTGCTAAGAATTTTACGCTAATGGTATCCAGAATACCCGTCACTGGTGTTAAAATTATAGAAGAAGAAAAAACACAAGAAGTGAAAGAAGAAGAAGAGGATAGAAGTAATTCTATGGCTGGAATGGCCATTGGTATGGTCACTGGAGCTGTCATTGTCCTAGTTATCCTTTCGGCTGTTCTTTACATCTGTCACCGCAGGCGACAAAGAAATGCTCAGCGTAAGAGAATAGAGGCTAACCACAAAATCTGCAACTCTGTTAATCCAACTACTCCGAAAGCTCCGCAAGACGATTCTGATTTGAAGTTACTCGGTGTTAATCCCATGGGAAAGGCAAATCGCATTGGAGGCTATGAAAATTTGCCAACTAACGAAATTGACCATTATGATCCCGTTATGGATGCTGCTAGACATGGCGGCGACCCCTATGTCGATGCTTCTAAGGAACCTCCAGTTTGGATGGTGAGAGATATACATATACCAACAGCTGATTTGCAATGGGATGGTCATAATCCTCCACCAATGATGATGATACAGCCACCAGCTCTTGATGACAAACGAAACACTGTTCCCATGGTTATGCCTGGATCAACGGATGATATTCATGTACGTTTACACCATGAGCTTTCTGATACCTTGCGCAAGAAAGGTGGTGACAGAAAAGGAGGTTCAGAACGTGAACGTGGAGATGGCAGCTCAGAAATGGAAGCGATCGATCCCGAAGGTATTAAAATGAACTATGACACTCCTACTATACGTGAAGAGGAAAGAAGCCGTGTCTCATCATTTCTATCGGATAAATGCTCTGAAGAGAAAGGTCCTGATTTGATAGATCATGCTCGTGGTATTCCCGGAGATAACGAGGATTGGAAAAATAGCCCACCGCAGCAATGGATGTACCAACCTAACATGGATCCTGGCGCAGAGTTTTATAGGAGACCGGCCCAAGCTAAAAGCATCACAGCTGCTTCACGGATGAGTAGTGATGGGGAATCGACAGCTACTGAAGTGTAATGGATTAACTCTACCTCTCTCATGTCACATGGAGAAATAATTTGGCGTGCCGCAACGATGTGGTTTTAAAAGAATGAAAAAAAAAAAACATATAGCCCAAACTATAAACAATAACCATTGCATGTTGGTAAGAGAAACATTCTGCGATAGATTTTTTATCGAAGTGGTGCTCATAACATTACACTGATGCCCCTTTCAGATAGCGATGGATATGTTGTATATTTTTTGCGAAGTCTGCTGTATGAACTACTTCATTTATAAAAACAAAATAACTTATGATATTGAGATGTTGTTGAATATGCATGTAAGCGTTATATATTATACATATATACATTATATACAGAATATATATATATACATATATATACACACACGCAAGCGATTGCATGGAAGTGTACCGTCTATACGACCTAGTGGTGTTGCTCAAATATGAAGCGGACATTCCTAATGTGATATGAAGATTCCATGTGGTAAAAAAGTTTTATCAAGAATATACAAGTGATCGAAAGATTGTTTAAAACACGTGGATGTTTGCCGAGAGTGTATTCATTTTTTAATGATGCGTCCCTTTCCTATATTGTGTAAAATAATGAATTACTTACATAGAGCATTGTTACTCGCCTGAAAGCCATTTTATCGGTGCTACGTTTGCAGCACCATGAAATCTCAAGCGGGTAGAGGAAGGATTTTTATACCAGCTGTGGTTCACGTGTGACCGAGACACGAAATTAAGCTTCAAAGACTATTTAATGTTGTATTTTTATGAAACATTGTAGCTTAAATTTCTAGAAAAAAATGCTGCATAAGCAGCAACTGTATGATTCTACTTATGTATTTGCGTTATCTTGTATATTATTCGAGATCACACGCACAGTCGCATAATTGGAAAGCTAAGAAAAAACGATAAACAAGTCCCAATTCCGAAAAAAAAATGATATTTTGCAATTCAAAGTATATAGAAAGATACGTAGAGTGAAATTGAAAATGATATTTTCTTACGGAAAGAATAAAGGAACGAGGTAATTAAAATCTAATGTATTTTAAATTATTACCCAACAGGTGCACCACAGCTGAGCAAACTAATTTTATATTGCTATCTATCAATGATTGATCAAAATAATTTACACTATTCAAACATTTGAAGAAACATTCTTGGTATATAATAAAAAAACATATGTGTCTCGTCTGAAGAATGTGTTAAGATAATTAGATTATAGTCAGTGTATCCCCAATCCATGATTCAGATTAATATTGTTTCCTCTGTGCCTTAGTGCAATCCTTCTGTAGTTGCAATCTTATTTACTCAAAGTTTATGCTCGAGCTCACCTTCCGATACCGCATGACAGGAGATTTTATCAATCAGGGATGTTCAATTGCAATAATTACTAAAAGCAGAGTTTTATTGATATTTATATGAATAATCCTGCATTGTTTCAAATATATATATCCATATATATATATTTCGTACATCCGAAAACTATTTATTATTCAGTTATAAATGTCGGAGTTGATGAATATTTTAGCTAAAGAAAATCTATGAAGCTAATTTAAAATAATTAATCATGAGTGAGCTATATATATATATATATAAATATAATATATATATATATATATATATATATGTATTTGTGATTGCAGTTAGTTTAAGTGGTGAATATTGCATACATTTTCAACTTCACAGATATTTACTGATGTTTGTCCTCAATAAAAGCATAACGTGCAGTACATTGATGTCATCGATACATTGCAGATGGTAGTTGTATCTGACTTTATTTATAAGGTAAAAAGGTTTCAATATTTTATTAAAATTGCTCATGTACCCCAAATGTACGATTTGTTGTTAAATCAAATTATGTGAACATGTTTAACAAACTTTTGCTTACCAATGATATTTAGGTTACTTTAGTATACTTTGTTATAAATATTAAAAATATATAAAATATGAAATTATCTCGTATTCACGCGAAAATGCATTTTGTAATAAAATCATTTGTGTTTCATAATTCGTAACAGCTATATTCGCTTTTTGAAAACAAAGAATTATATAAGAATTCAATGTAGTGTAAAAACAGGCAACCAGTAATTTTACAAAAATACATTAAAAACGAATAATGCAAAAAATATACGGAATCATAGGAATAATACCTTAAACGTACTATTTGATGAACATTATTTAAATTGTCTAAATTATCATTTTCACTAGAAAAAAGGCAGTCTCCCATTCCCCAAAACTGATATATTTACTATTGGGTTTGAAGCCCTGTATAATAAGAATTTAAGATAGCTTTCAAAGTACCCTTGCTAAATATCGCATTGAAACATTATATATAAATAACAATAGACAAACATTATATATAAATAACAATCGATAAAAATATACGTATGCCTTTGGAACTGACATCTTAAATGTTTCACTTGCGTTCAAAACTTCAAATTATCTTAATTGTGTCCATTTCTGCTAGAAAATAAGACAGTCCATTACTTCCATGAAATCTACTTTGTATATCGTAAGTGTTGCCCACAGAGCCCCAAGAGGAACCAAAAATAATCGACGCCTACACAAAATATTTTTTTTGAAACATTTGTATTAAAGAAATATCCGTAACTGAGAGTGATCGTTAAACAATATTTCTTTATTTATACTTCTGGATCGATCACCAATATTGTTTATGTTCCAAATTGAACTTTCAAACTCCGTTTGTGTTTGTTTACTTTTTGTAACCATTAATCTGTTATTTCAGATAAGTGTTTTGGAATGTCATTGCAATTAAAATTATTTTAATACAGTTATTGTATTTTTAGTTAGTTGAATGCAATAAACACAATTATAAACTTTTTTTTTTATTCGTAAATTTAAAGAAAATAAAATTAAAAAAGAATTATAAAATGTACGTTCCTATATATCTGGTTTTTCCAGTACTTAGTTTTCCCCTACAAAAAATAAAAAGAAATCTTATGTCTCACCAACATCTAAGGTCATTACGCAATAAAGATAAAATGACAACTAATAGTTCTTCATGAAGAACTTGAGGGGAAAAAATTAACTTTAAAAAAAATCAAGATTCACAATTTAATAAAAAGCTTGTATCTTAAATTTGTCTTCATTCGTCTAATGTGAATTGAAGGGGGTTTTGGATTTAAATGGATCTTTTGATTGTAGTATACATCCTCAGATCAAAGTTTTGCAATTTAGCATAAATAATGCGGGAAAAAAATTGTTACCGCACTTATTGCACTTACTAACCTGAAATTACAAATGATTTATTTTTCAATAAGTGCATAGGTAAATTTTAAAAGTGAAATTACTTTAAGTGATTAAGAAACACTTATAATGCAGAAAAATGCGGTTGCACTAGTAAGGCTTAATATATAATTCGATTATTTGCTAATTTTCTTTATAATTGTAATGAGAAATTAATTAACGAAAGTATATCTCGAATCGTTACGCATTTATCTCAATTATTATTCTCAACAAATAATCTAGTTTCTTTAAAATTATTTCCTTAGGACTCAAAATTTTAAAAACAGATAAATTTCATTAAGCAAATGCTATGAGACTGCGCCTATACATTAAATAATTAGTAAATATAAATACTATCAAATGTCGAATTGTTTCCAACACGAGTACTCGAAAATAAACGTAAATAAGAGTATTGAGAAAAATTAAACAACATAATAGTTAAACATTTTTACGATTCATTTTTAGTCGATTTTCACGATTCATAACAAAAACATGGACCAGAAACAAAACAAGTTTACTTTTATACAGTAAATTAGATTAAGTGCATTTTAATTTTCTTAAGCCTGTTTTATTGATCGTTGCTGGGAGATCAATGTGCTTGCTGTGACATATGACTAGACTACTTCATATATAAAAAAGATTACAATGAAAACAATAAATTAATTTTACTTTACTTTTCGAAATGTATAAAAAGCTGTCCAAAGTGAGTGCTACTAAAGATTTGAGAAGTAAATATTCTTCAACGTTAAAAGATTATTCATTCGCATTGAATGTTGATAACATTTAAATACTTAATTTTCCTACGAACAAATTTATTGCAGAAAATGTGAATTTGTACATGATTAAATTATGATGTTTATATTTATTTCATAACTTGAATGGACTTTTAAAAACAAGTTAATGAATCAAATATTGAAGTATTGCGTATATATATGTATATATTCCTCAGAGCCCATGATGACAAAACAATATGTATTTATTATTCGCTGCATAACACAGCAAACAAGTGCTCTCTGATAGAGTATCTACCCTGTTGATTTATGAAATTCTTAATTTAAAAAAATTATATGTAAATTGAATGAACTATGATTCAAAACTGTGTAGCATTGTTTGTGTCCTAATAATTCATTTTTAACTGACCTATGCTACTTATGAAACTCAAACAAATGTTAGTGTTTATTTAACCCTACACTGCGCCGTGTTGTTTTTAAACAACACCTCCATTTTTCGTTCACTAAGCTTTTATTTCGTAATATTTTTAACATGCGGCGCATTCTTTCGTTTCATTTTGAATGTGTGATCACATTAGTTAATATAGTTTTCCCTAGATATTGTAAACTGAACTCAAGGTTCATCTTTTTTCACAAAATCGTAAGACATGTTGATTTCGTAAAAAACAGTAACGTCTTTTTTCTTCCTACAAATTTTAAGCAACAATTTTATTTTAAAAATAGTCTCTAATTGCTTACATAGTTTTAAATTAAAATAAATATAAGTTGTCCGAAAAATTTCGAGAAAAATATATATTAACGCGCATTTTTTACCTGTTGTTTTAGAACAACACTGCGCATTCGGGGGCAATTTTTATGCTCCTGCATTATTCGCAGTATAAACAAGAACAGGTGTCACAGGTGTCTATTTCACTTTATTTAGTATCTTTTAGAAGATTATTGTTAAATATTTCACAAATTAGCTTAAAGGGGTCGATTAAAATATTTATTTAGGCATTTTGTTTAAAATCAATTTACGCTCAACCAAAGAAGAAACGAACATTATCGCATAGACCCCCTACAGATGTTAGGTTTCTTGTTTAAAATCTTTTAGTGAAATTATTATTAAACTGTATTGGTAATCAAAGTAAAAATTTGCTCATGTAACTAATAATTATTAGTTACATCTGCAAATTTTTACTTTAATAAATTTTATAAATTTATAAATAATAATAAAATAAATTATTTTAGTAAGTTTTCATATTTTAGTGCTATTTTATGATTATAATGCATTCCTATTTATTATTGATTTGGTTTCATTTGTTAAAATGATTATGTAAAAAAATTATTATTGTTACCCATAAATGCGCAGTGTTGTTTTTAATCAACATGTCAGTTTTTCTCGAATTCTACTTTTCCGAATTAAATGAGAATTTTTTAAGCGTTTTTTCCACTTATAACTAGCACAAACAAACACGAAAAAAAATATTTTACAAAGAAAAACAAAATTGCGCAGTGTAGGGTTATCTATGATTTTGACATCGCTCAGACTTTAATATTTGAGCGTTTTTTGAGGATTGCAGGGAAAGAACCTTGAAATATTCCAGAGTTCTCGTTCTTCAAACAACCAAACTGAAGAAATCATGCTCCTAAAAATTACCGAATGAAGTTCCGTTGCACAACGTGCATGAAATGTTGTACTCTGTTAAGCCGAACTGCTTCGTGCAAGGCGGACTAGGATCAACACGTTTCCATATAAAAGTACAGTAATAAAGGCTGATGATTGAAGTTTTGTAACTAAACACGTGGAGTAACGTTATTATAGTTTTTAATCAAAACGAAGGAAAAGAAATAAAATAATGTTAAAATGATGATTTGACTGTATTTTGATACTAATGTTGCGAATGACCGCTTTGCGTGCACTTGTTAACGCCACACTGTCTGCGAACTTTTTGTTGAAATCCCGCAGAGTGTGAGCTCATTTGTAAATCTTTGAGTATTTGCTAGTCTGTAAACCAAAGAACCGTGTCTTTGATACAGTTTTCTGTGCGCGATTATGTTACATTTTCTGTCCCCCTGCTTATGTCACATGTTTGAAAGAAATTGTAAGTAAAACGATCGTCTGTTTGTAAGGTGCATTCGTCTCTTTATTCCACCTGTCTCCTGTTTTCTTTCTTTTTTACACTTAAGATTCCAACAACTATGATTCAGTAGTACGATATCTCTCAAGAGAAGATACAATTCAAAAACAAAACACCGTTGCAGAACGGGATTAATATCTATCCCGATTCCATGTTCTTCATTCGAAAGTGACAGTTCGAGCACGAACTTTTGCATTTGAACGCTTCTGCGCATGGCATAAGTAACAAATCCATTCGAGTTTTAGGGACGTTCGTTTTCAGGTGCGTTTATTTAATGCGCGGATCAGAATGTTTGCCTCGCTGTTTGTTGAAAGCAACAAAATTCATAAACTGGCATATAGCATCAGCTCGGCATGAACCAAGTTTGCTAAACGAACTAGAACGAGAACACGGCACATTAATTACACCAGCAGTTCCTCCCTTGCACATGAATGGATTCTTCTTGGCACTCTTCCAGGCAGATTGCTTTGGTTGATGGTAGAACTGTACATCCCTTTTGTCCTAACTGCGATGGTTAAAACAAACTTTTAGTTGCTAAAAACTTCTTGCCTTATGTGAACTCTTATTTTTGATTATGCACTAACTTGAATGGTCTAGTTACCTTGATGAGCTACTTAACACAATAATGCAATTAATTATAAAAATTTGTGATAAAAATTATGAACTGTAAGTCTGTATAATGCACAGAGCTATGTGTTACTTGTATATGGAGGAATATGAGTAAGGAAAAACGATAAATCCTGTCTTACGGGTGAGAGATAGTAATCCAGTAATTTGGTTACAATTTAACGATCAACATACAATTCTGGATGCATTATAAATGTTAACATTAAAGGAGATAGAACAACATTATGAAGCACATACTTGCAAATTATATTTCAGACGCATGTTTGGGATCGGAAAGATCCTGTTTTGCAATGTGAAAAATGGTTTAAGCTTCAGGACGCGAGAAACAATCACAGCGTAGAACATTGACACATAACATGTGATATAATTGATTAACTCTCCTATCGATTAACTCTCCTATTAAAAAAAGTGGCTTATTTGAGCTTTAAAGGTGTTCAATTGACGTGTCGAGAGAGAAAATGTGAATTTAAAATAAATTTTGGTTAAATTTCCGACCATGTGATGGTAGAAAATAATGCAAATGTCTAATTATTCTCATTGACAACACAGTCTTATTTATTCCTTTTCTCTGCTTTATGGAGTTAATCGAATCGACATTTGCGGCATAAATTTCTGCTAAAGTTTGTTTACATTGAAAAAAAAATTTCTTGCAATCTTGAAACACGAGTCTGCAAGATGATATAATTTTGTGCGTCAGAAAGATATGACGCACAAACAGACAAGATAAAAAATTGGTACTTAGAGTACAACGCGCTTTTAAAATCAAAGCAAATTAACTTACAATCATATATTATGGGGGAGGGGATTACAACATAAAAATTACATTCCTTACAGACTCTTCAAATCAATTTTCAAAAGAAAATTATTTCAACCGCTTAGTAGAAGCTTAATCAATACCAGTGTCATTAAGAAATAGCTTTCCAGTACCACAATTGCTTCATGATCCATTTTTTCTACTTTATATTGACTAACCATTTAGAATTTACAGCAAAAAAAACTATTCATTAATAATGAATAGTAGAAAATGTGATTGCCAAACCGACCAAGGGTGACAGAACTAACGACATCGGCCAAAATATCCGACCGACTGGAAATGAACGATAGCTTTCATTAGCCATCCAGTTCACTTCATATATCTTAAAACTCGTTTCTGAGGTCTAATCCACATTTGATCGGTTAAATGTCAACGCTTGAAGGTCATCTTTCGATTACACAGTTTAATCGAAATTTCCAGTAATACCATCAGCAGCAAACTGTTCTGATGATTATGGAATATTTCCTTCACATTCCCCCTCCCCGGCAATAATTTCTTTCGGATTTGTAACAGGTTCGGCGCAATCATGATGCAAAAAAATAAAGATGTTATTTCCCACTGATGTAAAACTTTAAATGTAAATATATAATTCACATTCGATTATTTAACGAAGACAAGGTTCAAGAAATATTAATAACCAAAAAAACTAAAGTAAGTTCACTATTATTTTCACAAAAAAGAAAAGTAATTGAAGTGCATTGTAAAATACCAAGTGATGGTAATATTTTATAATTATGCTATGGGGATTTCTCAATTTCAATGATCCAAAGGAATAGTATTGAAGTTAATAGAATTGTCATATCAATCACAGCAGTCGAAGAAGGTCTTATTTTTCCAATCAACCACGTGCACGAAAGGTAAATGATTTTACAATGCAATAGCGATACGTTCTGATTAAAAACGAAAGAAATTCAAGCTTTTAGGGGGGGGGGGGATTTAGGAAGCTGGGTCACTTTTGACTCACTTACGTTACATACTCGTAATGTGTTGTACGTTTCATTGCAGAAAGTTTTCATCTACTTCATGAAATATTGCAATTGAGCATGTGTAAATTGAACAAATTAATATATTAGAGAGGCGTTACATTAAAAAGTAACGAATATTTTTCTCTGTATATTTCCGAGTCAAACCATATTAAAACTATATTTACTAACATAACAAGTAACACATTCGTCATATCTGACTTTCGCAGACGATTTATATGCACGTAAAAATGTTTTTGATAAAATACTTCCACTACTTCTAACCCGAATATTAAAGCGCCGCTTTCGTACAATTTATACTTTTCACTACTACCTATTTTTTAAAAAGTCATTTTCAAACTATGAGACGAAATTATTAGCCAACATATAAGTGTTAAAATTTCAATTAAAACTGTCTTCCTTAAAAGAAATTGTTTTATTTTTACAGAGTTTTAAATATAAAATTACTAGCAGTCGAGTGAAAGTAGAGTTCATTTGCATAATATTGATTCTGCGTGCGTCCAAAACTAGGTACTTAAAAGTTTCAAGCTGTTTAAAGAACAGAATACATTTCACTAGTTTAGACGGACAGCATTCGCGTTTAATGTCGCAAGTAATTCCAGCATAAAACTTGTTAAAATATCATTAAAGGAAAGACAGTTTTTAAAGCCTTTCAGCGGTAGCATATTAAGAATAATCCAATGAATGGCATATAGAATGTTGGAAATAAGATGTCCTCGTAAAGGTTTCTGCAAGCTATAAAACTTGAAATCCCATATATATTTTTTTTTTGTCTTTTTCAATAATTATAAATTATATATGTGATATAATAACGTAGGAGAAAGAGTTTAATTTGGAAACAATACTTACTTATATTTTTTGTCACAAGTCTTCGACGAATTAGTGTAATTAGACACTGTGTCTTTATATATTAAAAAATTAACAACACACTAAACTTCACACTGCAAGCTGTCTTATAGTTTTGCTTTTTAAAAGGTTACATTGTCTGGAATTAACCAAAGGATCGGGTATTCCGAACATCGAAACGCAGAAAATAGGAAGAAGACAGCTTTTTTATCAGCATTTTAAAATAGGTCACACACTGTTAACTAGTGTTCAGCAACTACTCGTCAAAAAGTAGTTAACTACCAACTACTAACTACTCTAAACAAAACTAGTTGCAACTAGTAGTTAACTACTTTTTTCTGAGACTAGTTGTAACTAGTAGTTAACTACTTTTTTCTGAGACTAGTTGTAACTAGTAGTTAACTGTTCTCCAAAAGTAGTTAACTACTTTTAAGTATAATTCATTTGAATTCCCATTTTTAGCCTACTTTCCCGTAAAAGTAAAAAAATAATAATAATAAAGCATGAAAGAAGGCTTAATTTATCATGAAAATATCGTTAGAAATCAAGAAAAGTCAAAAATAAGTTAAGTAATAAAATAAAGATTGAAAAATAAAAAATTTGAAAGTGTGTCTGTCGGTCTGTCTGTCTGTCTGTCGGTCTGTCCCCCCCTAATAACTTTTGAACAAACTTGTCCGCGATTCGAAAAATTCTTTTTGCATTCGAAAGATCTCTGCGAGGACATCTGATTTCCATATTTTATTTTTTGATTTGAACAATTTTTTGTTCAATTTTAAAGCAGTTCAAAAATTTTTGACATTAGCGCCTATGGGTGAAAATGAAGCAAATTATGTAAACTCTGGGTACAAGATCTAAGTTCCCATGAACAAGCTCACTGGAAGAAGTTCTTGGCGTGAAATATTGATTTGAACAATTTTTGTTCATTTTTGAACAGTTCAAAAGAAATTAACATACCGCCTACGGGGAAATTTCAATCCTATATAATTCCTGATCAAACGCACCGATTTGCTTGGAACAAACTTTATCGGAAAGCTCTTATGACGTAGAACATGTACAAATAGAAAGTTCATCCAGAACTAACAAACCTATTTTCCTATGAAATTTTTTGATCGGGATTTTCAAGAATATTTTTGAATTAATGTATGATTAAATGAATAAGCAAAAGAATGAATGAATAAATGCGTGAATAAATACATGAATGACTTAATAAATGAATGATTGAATGAATATGTATTAACCGTTGAAAACGGTATATTTGAAGCAATTAAGAACTAAAGCTAAACGAGAAAGACAGAGAGAGAGATAGCTAGATTATAAATTTGAATTCGCTGTATACGGGAAAGTAGGCTCGTATAGTTCTAAACGGAACTTCTTGTTAAGCTTGTTCTTAAGTATTTAATCCTAATAATTCAATTCAATATTATTTTTAATCGTTAAAAGAAATTTAAAGAAATTCCTATAAAACATTCAAAGATTGAATATTTCCAAATAACACTGAAAAATTAATATATAAAGAGAATATGAATAAAGTCAAAACCTTTTTCTATAAATTTAAACTTTTATTTTAATATGTATTTGTTTAATAAAGTTAGTAATTTATGTTGTTAGGAATTACAATTTTTCAGCTGTTGTTGTAAAATGAAGGGATTTACCCTTAATATCAACTTAAAATTCTCTCTCTGCCCAACCCCCATTCATTAACAAAATGTCTTTGTAACTCGCATGCTTTAGAATTTAGATTATATTATTCCAAATTGTGTTGAAGGCAGGGTTGGTAATTTTTTTTATTTAATTTTTTTTAAATAGTATTTTTTAAATTTAAATCATTTTTTTTGGATTTTTTTAAGGAATATATGTATGCCCACACAAATACAGTAACAAATTCAGTTAATTAGTTGTCTTCAAAGAATTTTAAGATATTTCAGTTGAAATAATTATTTATTTCTATTATTTATTAATTAATTAATTATATTATATAAAAAAATTATGCTTAGTAAACAGAGAACAACAAGAAACAGAAGAGAAAGCTTATATTTCTGGACTAAATGTATTATAATTTCTTGAATATATACAAATAAGCTGACAGGACTATTATACTTTTTTGAGTATATACAAATTTCTTGAATATATGAACAGAGATGGCAAATATCACATAAAATGTTTACTACAGCTTAATCATTTTTATTATTTGTTTCATTAAGAACACCAGTTTTAATGCCTTAACAACCCCCAATCTGTTTCTTAATTTTGAGTGCACTATTCCAAATGTAGAAAAAGTCCTTTCCAAAGGTGCTGTTGATGCTTTTGCTGTAGTCAGCATGTCCAAAAACTTAATGTTATCTGATAAAATGTCATCCTTTTACATCTTAACGAAGCTATTCCACATTTCCCTAGTGGACCAGATGCATTAAGGCTATCATATAGTGAGTTTAATTTCTAATGAATTACTTGAAAGCAGAATATATTAAAATTTGTAATAAAAAATATTTATATATTTTAATAATTTAGAAGAAGCTGAATGAAGATTCAGCTTCTTCTTCCAAATCTTCCCCATAATGAAGATTCGGTCTTTAAATAAAACTTCATTGTGCATGTGCTGATGTGGGCGGTATTTATTGATTATTATTAGAAAACCTTTTTGTAATTGGCGTAACTACTGCAATAAATATTATGATTTTTTATGAGTACTTTTTCATTATATAACATAATATAAAAAATACATTTGTGTGAGCTAATTCATAAGCTAAAACTTTAAATAATTTAATGCTTAAAAAAGTTTTTTTTCTTCAAAAGATAGATTTAACTTTTTTTTCGAAAGTAGTTGGAATTTTGAAAGTAGTTGTAACTAGTAGTTGGGAAAAAATTAGTTTAACTAGTAGTTAACTAGTTCAAAACAATAGCAGTTACAACTAGTAGTTGCCACTAGTAGTTAACTACTTGTAGTTAACTATTGCCGAACACTATTGTTAACTAATTTGCAAGTTTTTCGTTCTTTTTTTCTTACCTTTGAAACAGGCAAATGGCCTATAGAAGGTGCAGTAACACCGACAGTATATAAACCGACAGAAGTTTTGTTGAGACAGAGATTTTTCCTGGATTCTCAATTTTCTTGAATACTTGAACTTGAATTTTGTTCCGACTACTTCTGGATAGTAGCTTATTTTGTTACGTTAATTTTGAAATCTAAGTTTGTAAATATTGTAAAATAAACCTTTTATTTTAATTTAACATTGAATTTACGTTTCATTAGAATAATTAGTCATGAAGGACATTTCTTAAATAGTAAAATATTTTTCATACACCTCTAGTGCAAAAATCCAAGTATTTGAACTACAAATACTGGCAATGTGAGTGCAGGTCACTAATAAATTTCGGCATAGCTGATATATTTTACTAAAAGGCTGCTGAAGCCGAAATGTTGCTCAAAAATAAACACAATATGCAAGAGTCGATATGTATGAGTATTATTTACTGTCAGTTAAAAAACAAAAACAAAACCAATATGATAACATTCAGAAAACGACGCTTTTTTGTTTCCTAGCAAAAATATTTTATTGACAAAAAATAAATAAAACTAATATCCTTAAACTACGACCAAGAACAAAAACTATCATCAAGTAGAAGGTGATAGACGCTGCAACTGTGTTAAAAATAACGCCATTTAAATTAAAACCCATTAAAAACTGGCCATACTGTATACAATATTTCATTCAAGGTCTACAAACCAAATTGATTGTAAAATTCTCTTGGGTATCGAAAGCAAGAGCCGTCAGAAGATTTCAATCAGACTCATTTGCAAGTTCTCCCACAAGAAGTCTTTACTTTTCAGAGAGTATTTCTATTCTATGCTTTGCGATTCTAAAGCTTTACCTTTGATCGTAAAAGAAAATTTGATGCGAGATAAAATTCCAAATCCCACTAGACAGTTTACGTGTGGGATGTAAAAGGAAATAGAAAGGGAAAACTCAAGACTTCTTTCATAAACTGTATTTGCAATTTGGTGAAAAAAAGCCTAAATATTTATACCCTTCGTCTCTTCCATTGGTATGGATAACGGGAACATTTTAAAGAACCGGATTTCAGTTCAAGCAGTTGTTACCAAAAATTGTTTAATGGGTTTTCGTTTTAGTTACTAATACGTTAATCAATACATTTAACCTAAAATTGTGAATAAATAAAATTTATAGTTAAAACGATCCTCAAAATTCAATTTTTTACCACCATGGCTATGTTACTAGAATTTTAAAAAGCGAGCGGTTTTAGAGAGCTAGACAAAACACACAGGATATTAACGGGAAAAACTATTCATTTATAATAATGTACCTTGCTTCCATTGGAAACAAACAATTTATTTTATATAAAACTCTTCCGACTCATGCCAGAATGTTTCTACATAAAAGTCATCAATAGAAGGTTTCATTTGGTTTATTATTACGGGACATATTCATCATTAACCCCTTGCCATACTTTAACGAGTCTGACTCGTGATGAAGATTTTAACACAAACATGAATATCAGGAGTCAGACTCGTGAAGGGATAATCGGGCGACTACCGATTACGCCCGAGTTTGGTCGAGCTAAATGGTACGGCAAGGGGTTAAGGAAAAAGTTTCATTTAAGTTCATTTATTGAGCAGAGAACTAGAACTACGCAAGCAGTTATAATCTACGCAAGCAGTACAATCAAATATTTCAAATGTTTCTTATTTTAGTATAAACTAACTTTCACCATTACTCAGTGAATTTTCAGGCGATTATGAACATTTCGTTAACAAGTTACCTTCACTTAAATGCCACAGCAAAAAGCCTAAACAGGTACATAAGATACAAGCCAAAATACATACGGGAAAATGGTTTTCAAATTGTCTACTCACTCAAGGCAATCAAGGACAGCGCATTCTTCAGTGAAGTGACTTGGTTTCACCGTACAGGTTAAATCGTAAATCATAATTTTCATCATTGGTTGAAAAGAACCAACACCCATTCAAGGCTTTCAGCCCCATCAAACTGAACTATGCTCCGCAATGCCAAGGAAAATAATACGGGGTACACATTTGAACACAAATACGCAGAAAGCAGAGACATAGCACCATATCATTATGTAGTCTAGCTTATTGTTGGAACTCGCCTCGACAGACTACTGAAGAGACTGCAAGATGGCACTAAGACGCGATCTGCTTCTTCAAGTTTTAGCTGCATACAGACTAAAAACGTGACGTCTCTTACCGACGCCCCCCCCCCCCCCAAAAGAAGTTGAAATCTTGCCAACTCTCTTCGCGAGTTCGTTAGCGTCCTTATGTTTTATGCGCAGAAACAGACCGTTCATGGACCGAAATCAGCTCGTGTAAACTTACGGTTTAGTACAGTTCGACCACGAACTTTCGATAGTAGGACGCTTCTGCGCATGTCAGAAAAGAACGAATCCATTCGAGTTTTAGGGAAATTTGTTTTGCTGCGCTCATTTAGTACGCGAATCAGAATGTTTGCTTCACTGTTTGTTAAAAGTAACTTAATTTTTAAGCTGGCACAAAGCATCATTTCAGAAGAAAAAGTATGCTAAAGGAACTAGAACGAAAAGATAGAGGCACATTCTTTATAGCAGCAGCTCATCCCTTGAACGTGAATAGATTCTTCTTGGCAATCTGCCAGGCAGCTTGCTCTGGATGACGGTAGAACTGTATGTATGCATATTTATAACTTTTACGAAGAAAGGATCAGTTTTGAAAGATTACGGTGGAATTCAAATTCGTCAATCCCACCATTTTTTTCCCCAAAGGATTTTTTAAGTTTTCCAGTTTTTGAAAGGAATTTTAAAGATCAAGGTTTTTCCAGCTAATTAACTAACTATATAACGCACAAAATCAATGCAAACCACATGTGCAGTCTTTCCATCTTCTGAAGTACCTTCAGGAGCAGAGAGGCATTTTCAACACCCTACCCTTCTTTTTCTTTTGTTTTCCCCAAGTTCCATTAAGTTATAAGCTTTTAAAGTAATTTTTCTCCCCAGTGGCACAGTCGACTCGGGTTAGAGTACTGGCTGAAACATGGATGTTACTGATCGGTATAGCCCTTCCTGAAGATTTAGGCCCCCCTGAGATTGATAGCGACACCGTGTGCTCATCCTGTTGAGCTAAGCATAAGTGTACTAGGCGGTTGGTCGTTTGGTTTAGTACCAAAGTATCAAATTAATTGCTTTGTTGTTGCAAAATACATGAGATACTCTGTAAATAGATATGGCACCTCCCCTTCTCATCCACTCCTCGAAATTCCAAAAAAAGAAATCATTGCGCTCCTTCATAAACTTTGCGTTTCTGTATCTGAAATTGATATTGGAAATACAAGTCCTCTATTTTGAGAAAGCTCTAAATTTTCGAGGAATAAAATATAGTTATTTCAAGTAATAAAGAAAAAACGGTACCAGCTAGATCATGCACTCATTATACCACAAGTAAAAAAACACTATAAAAATTGCTAATTATTTACTTCCCTGCAAAATATGATACTTTCGTTACTTAAATATAAAAGTATGATAGTGCATATTCTTGTTAGTTTAATTTTTATGAAGCGTTGAAAGTGCAAAACTATCATTCACTTAATTAGTACATTTTAGAGTAAAACAACATACATTTGTTTGAACCATTTTTATTTTAAAATATATTTACGTAAATATTTTGGCAATGTAAATAACGATTTTACCCAGCAAGTTGTTTTTAACTCTTGAGCTGTCACCTATCAAGACATCACACAAGTCGTCACGTCGGGTCAAATAGAACCGAATTAAAAATGTAGTAAATTGGGTATAAAAAAATCTAAAGCATTGTGTTTTAATTTCAATATAATGTAAAAATATGTAACATACGAACGAAAAGCATAGAAAAGAAAAGAAATTACATGAAATTAAAAGAAGTAAAATTATCTAAACATAGGCCTTTTAAAAACAACTACCTGGGTCAATATGACCCGGGTCACAGCTGAAGGGTTAATGTTGTACATTAATTTCATAAACGGGTTTTCCAAAATATAAACCATTTGATCATTTGAAAAATGAAACGCATACATCTACAGAGTGAGCATTCTAATACTGTTATTCAGAAGCAAAAGACATTCCTCCTTCAATGTAATGGAATCCCGAATCCCTCCATGGAAAAGATTTTGGTTGCCGAAATGATTTTGCTTACATGATCTTAAGGGAAAGTTGAAGAAATTTGAAATTCTTTTGTTTTATGCATGACAGAAAAATGTACTCCAGGGAATATAAGCTATTGTGTTTGAAAGCTATATGTTTAGTTTATTCCAGAAAGAGAGGTAAAAGCCTTTTGTGGTATCATTAACAAATCTTCCCATCGTAAAGCGCTATGGTTGATACTTTTAAATCTGTGCCTATTTTTTGTAAATAACTCATTTCTACATTACGATAAATTTTCACTTTCATAAAATAAAGTACTTTTGCAGCAAAAACTATTTCACATTATATATATATATGTATATTTACACAAATTGCAAAACAAGGGGAGTGAAAAAAAACTCCATCACATCAAAAAGTGTTATATCGCACCTCCAGTCCTCAAATCAAGACTGACTAGTTTCTCAACAGATGAAGAATTTAACCAATCTTAATCTTGTTTTTTTAATTAAAATTAAAATTAAATAATTTTTTTTATTTTAGGTAAAATAACGTTTTAAACTGCTATAAATTTATATGGGCATTACTGACTTTAAACATTTATTTCAAAATTTACATTCAAAAATATTTATGAAAGAATAAACTGATTTACTATGTTGCTCTGACAAGAAGAATTTCGAAAGAAAGATTAAACGATGAAATTTGCTAAAATAGAGGTGAGGAAAATAGGTTTGCCTCGACAATAACGCGCAAGTAAGTTATTGGTTCTGTGCAAAAATAATAAATCTCCCCAACAGTAAATGAACTTTCTCCAAGTCAAACACCTTCCTGTCATGTCAGAGCTACAATCTACCTCCATATTGGTTTAAGAGTACAGTGAAACTTGTGTAAGCTGACCACTTGCGTTAGTGGTAGGTGATCAGTTTATAGTTCACGGTGAATGGCTATTTCCGTTCCTGACAAAAGTAATCAACTTTACAGGTTTTACTGTACACAAAAAGAAAATTGACATAAGTAACTTAGAACACTCTTTTTACATTTTTCTCTTTGTTTCCAATTTTGATTTTCGCTTATATGGCTGGTATTTTTGCTTTATTTCAGTAATTAAAATCATTTCAATTTTTATTAAGCTATCGCATACTGTAAAAAATATAAATAAAAAAAAAAAAAAAAAAAAGTTTAATCGATTCTTAAAATATAAATGGAGGTGTAACATAAGCGGTGAATAAAAAAAAAGCCTTATCTCCAGCAAAACAAGAAAAGAAAAAGTTAAGTTGCAGGGATAATGCTTTGCAAAATCAACACATTCATCTTTTTCAAAGTGAAAGTAATGTATTAAACATTTCCTTATATTTCGAACATATTGATCCACACCATGGACATGTTCAGCTGGAACATGACAAAGAGTACTTGTTTATTCAGAGGACTTTCATACAAAACATCAATATAATTTCAAAAAGTATTTCCATAAAATGTATTATACATTGAACATAACTTCTGATTTGTCTGAAAGAGTTGCAAATTCATAAAATCATTCTCAAGTTACTCAATGCTTATTTTTTTTTTTATTTTTTGCAATTTTCTTTTATTCTTACTGCATCAAACATTTATTTCTTCTTATCATTAAACAACTAAGCGATTTTATAGAAATACAAAACTTTTATTTTATATTTACTCATCTAAACTACCCCATCGGCTAAAACGCTTCTTTAACTTTGAGTGTTCTGAACATATAATTGCCGCTTTCTTGTCAGTTGAAGAAAATAAATTTAAAACACTGCATTCTCGTCACGAAAGCCAAGATACAGACAATCCCAGCAATCAGTTCAAATCTACAGTTTCCTCTACATTCCTCCTACTAATCTGAAGGCCGCATTGGGACATTCTAAGCCCAGAAGCTCCTTTTATTTGACTTAGACATTTAAGTTAAGTAAAAGCTTGAAAAGTGAAAATTTCGTTCCATGATTACTAAGCTGTATAAAGAAGATTTTTTTTTTTAGAAATCTCCGAGTTGACGATTTGAGGCAGTGGTCAAATTACACTGCGCTGCAAGTATTCTGATTTTGTTTAAGACGGAAGACTTAAATTAGCTTCCGGGCATGATGACATTTCTTATTAAGAACACTTTTTATTTGCTGTTCAACATTAAGTGCTCTTTTTTTTTTTTTGCAAAAAAAGTAATTTTCTTTTCTTGTTTCACACACTGCCTGCTCCATGAAGGTGAATGGGTATGTGCTTCTAAGAATATTATGTGACTCTAAGAATATATACTCTGCAGTTCAGAATCCTCTTTACAGAAATGTGAATGATTTTGCTTAAATAAATGCATTGTTTTATCTTATGATGGAACCAAATAATTTCTAGTTATGAATGGTGGTGTGTAAACTGCATCGTGTTAGTTTTTGTTAAAGTGAACTATTCCATAGATGAAATATTTTTTCCCAGTTAAGACAGAAGCGGGAACTAGAGAATGTGTAAAATAAGCATTAAAATGAATTAAAATAAAATATATCTTGGAAAAAAATAGGCATTACACATTCCTTTAAATGCATTAAAACGATAATCATTTAGCACTTTTTAGACAATAAGCCTTCGTAAGAATTTAAAGTATGGATGTTACTTTAAAAATAGAGTTGTTAATCAAATAATGAAAAGGGCATTTTTAATGACCTATTAACACATTATGAGCGGGCGGCTGGTACTAGTACCCGTTTCGTGCATTGCCTTTTAAAAGCGGGGCTGGTATTTGTACCTGTTTAAAATCACCACTTTTAAGTCACACAAGGGAAAACAATTTTTTTTTATAATGTATGAATTGGTGTATTTTTCTAGAACATATTTTGACTTAGTCAATAGGGTGGGCCGAAAAAACCTTTTTTATTATTTCGAAGTTGTAATAGCGCGGAACACTTGCGAATTATATAGAAAAGAAAAAATAAAAAAAAAATATCAAAATCGGTTGACATATTCCGGTCGCGCATAGGCTCTAAAGTTTAACATAAAATGAAAAAAATCTCATTTTTACTATATATTTTTTAAATTTTTGAATTAGATGTTTTCGTAATGTAATAGTTTGTAACGTCTTCAAATAGAGCTTAAAAACATTATGTTTTCATTTGGTTCAGACAAGTTAATATCTTCCGGTCGCGCAGTCCAAAATTAGCCAAAATATTGAAAATTTCACATTTATACTATTTTTTTTTTTTACTATCATTAATATACTTAATTTTTACGTACTACCCAGCCAAAAAAAAACTGCAGTTTAACTTTAAAAAAAAAGTAAAGGTATTTGGAACACGAAAACTGTACAAATATAAACTTCAGTTTTTCTTCTACAGTCTTTAGTGTTCCAAATACCTTTACTTTTTTTTTTCTTTGTTCTGCAGTTTTTCTGTACATTCCGTACTAAAAATTAGTACAGTACTTCTTCTGCAGTTTTTAGTGTTCCAAATACCTTTACTTTTTTTTTTCCTTTCTTCTGCAGTTTTTCTGTACATTACATACTAAAAATTAGTACAGTATTTCTTGCACAGTTTTTAGTGTTCCAAATACCGTTACTTTTTTCTTTTTCTGAAGTTTTAATGTACATTCGATGCTCAAAATTAGAGCAACATTTCTTCTAGTTTTAGCGTTCCAAATACCTTTATTATTAATTTTGGCTTTACTAAAATTATTTTGCAGTTTAACTTTATACCACAGCTACAACAATTAATACCGGATGGCATCTAACTGTTAATAAAATCATTTTCAAAAGAAATTATGCTTAGTTCACAATACTATAAAATTAGAAAAAAAAATGCTTTAGGAATGCAATCATTATTTATATTTCCATCATTATAGATCGGCAGGGATTTAGCATGCAACAGTTTTTGACAGCTCTTTGAAACCTATGTTTGTAAGAAATATGATTAATAAGTGTAGTTGATTAATGAATGATAATGTTCGTAAATATGTAGACAAAATTAATTAATTTCAATAGAATTCATACAATTAGTACATATAATTCATAAAAAAATAGAATGAAGAAAAATGAACAAAATTACTTAACGATTTCTTATAAGATAAGAAAATATATTAATTAAAAAGCCAGAGCTTTGTGGCAGCTTTTTAATTTCTGACGAAAAGCTGCTAACAGTGTACTTCAGTGTATAATCAGGCAGAGGTGGTTTTGTAACTATTTTTAGCGTTTATTAGTTTGATACAGCTTTGGGAGAGAACTGCTTTCCCGAAGACAACGTCCAATAAATCTCCAACGAATTTACTAGGTAAATATCTTATGAATCCAAACATTAAATGCGAGAGATAATAATAACCAAGAAAGCATTTAATTTGGTCGATAAGAAATGGTCTGTATTGGATATTAGAATGTATGAACGTTTGATTATTTTTTTAAGTCAAACTTTAGCGAATAGAAATGTTAAAAACAGTGTCAGGGTAATTTCTTTTTAATTAACACTTTTTTTAATTTTAATTTTCTAAGCAATTCAGTTATTAATCATGCTTCTAATTTATTAGTGTACCAAGTATCATATTCCGCAGTACTGCTTTCAAAAGTCAATAAGTAAAAATTCTTAATTTTCGTTAAAATGTTGACATTTTCCATATTCTATAGAAAACTGAAAATTTTCGCTATTTTCCGTAGTGACAACTATCCATACTGATTGGCATCTCTGAAACAGTAACTAAAATATTTTAAGAGAAAAGTATGCTTACATACTAAAGAGCGATATTTAAAATGCAATTATAATTATAAAAAAAGATAGGCAGAGATATCTGGTTTTCAACATGCGACGCTTTTTGTGACAATTCCCTATCAGAAATCTATAATTGCAAGAAATATAATTCGTAAGTCATTCATAAGAAATTATTTAAAACAAATGCCCTTTTAATTTACTAAGGATTCAACACACACCAATCATATACATATATACATATTACTTATATTCTTAATATTACAGATACAATCTTTAAAAAATTAAAGATAAAACGTTGCTTTTATTAAATAATTTCTAATGAACATAATAAATAATGTAAATTATATTTATCTCCACGGATCTAGTTATTTATAACAAATTGGCTAGTTAATATATAGTGAAACAATAGGGGGTGCGAGTCCGGGGAATCATACTTACATTAAGCTTCACACTCTGAAAAATTCCGTATTTCTTAACTTGTATACATCTCATGCATATGAAACTCGTGAAACCATAATTTTGTGTATCATTAACCATATACCATGTGCATAGATGTAAATCTCTGAGCTTTAAAAACTCAGTTTACCTTAATTTTTATTAGTTAAAAATTTCCTTGATATATAAATATTATTAGAATCCAATTTTATTCTACCCAAATTAGAATTAAAATTTTATCAAAACGTTTGGCAGTGGTTGCTATTTTAAAAATTTGCGTTTCCTTTATATGTTGATAAATAGTAATTCCCGCTGCTGAAGTATTCGCTTGAAAGTCGACGCATGCCCCCCCCCCCCCCTTCCTCCATCTTTTAAACGACCAGAGCTTTTAAAAACCAATACAATTTTGTGAATGCTTAGAGATACTCCTATACATATCCATAGCCCTTTTTCGAAACAGAAGTTTTTAAAATTAAAAAGTAATTTTAAATTTTTAAAAGAGCGACTTTAAAGAATACGTATTTTTTCCAACCCATTAAGTTCCAAATAAAAAACTAAACGATATATTTACAGTAATTGTCCTTATAGCGGAATTCAGCGTGAAAAAAATATAAAAACAACTTACATCTATTGCTGCTTTTTCCAAGTGGTTTGAAAATAACTTGTCTTATGCATGGCTCTGAAAGACTAGTAAGGCACAGGAAATCACGGGATTTTTTAAGCTGCTATACGTTCTTTGTATTTTCCCCCTTCTGTTCCCGGAATTAGACAAAAGGGGAACCGGTTTAGCCGGCCGGTCCCTCTTTTTTGCACATGTTGGTTCTGTGCTTCTGTGGCAGTTATGCTATTTATTCTGAGAAATTTGGAAAAGCGTTTGAAACATTATAGAATGGTTAGGACTACTGATGATTTTCTTTTCATTTCTTTTTTTTTTAAATAATTATTTTTCATTATTTCTGTCATTACTTCAGGTTTCTAAATTTTTTTTTTCTTGTTATATCCCCAGAAAAAAACAATTATCCTGTTAAAGAGTACACTCGAACGCTTTTAAACCATTTATACCAACCAAAAAAACTGCATTTCCTATATTAAATTAGGAATCTCGTTAAACGCAGGCTCGTTACTGTGTCCTGCTGCATTATTTTAGAGGAAGGAATATCCATTCAGTCATAAAAATTAATAAATAATTTTTTAAATGCATAAATAAAGCGAATCATTTAAGTGTCCCAGAAAGGTATACAATGAAATTAGCTACTATTTTCATACTCTGATTCAATCTAAAAATACCAGCTTTTAATTTGAATAATTCGAATTCGTTTATTTTTAATTGTTTTATTTATGCGGAAATAATGCCCCCCCCCCCCCTTTAAAATCTCCAAAAATTAATTTCCCGAGATACTGTTTTTTGTTATTTTTCAACTCTGTTATTTTTGCCACTGAGAATTCTTACTCCTAAGCTGTTTTATGAACCAAATAGCACATATTCTAAGTTCCGATTTGAGTTCTTTGAGTTGTGAGGTATATATGTAATATATATATTATTCTTGTTTTATATACAGAGCATGCTTTCATAGCGCAATTCAAATGCTTCACTTTTCGGTGCTGGAATTAACTAAAAAAACATTTTTAAAAACATAAAGACAGGTCCGTCATGGGGACACCCTTTACGGGGGGGGGGGGAGTTGGATAGGGTGATACCCAAAATGAGATAAATAGTTTTTGAAATATTTTTTGGAAAATAATAGAGCCGATTTCAAATTATAAAATGCACTAAAAAGTGATAAATAAACTAATTCTTTAAACAATATCGATACGACTTTTAAACATAATTTTTGAAGTCGGTGCAAAATTATGATGGATTTTGCTTTATGATTACTTTTGTAACTATGAATCAATTACAAACATAAATGGCCTAGAGTTTGCAACAGGTTCAATGCAAAATAACATCATAGTGTAATGATAATTAGACTGTCATAATTTTGTACAGACTTCAAAAATTACGTTTAAAAGTCGTATCGATGTTGTTTAAAGAATTAATTATTTTTTCACTTTTTAGCGCAATTTAGAATTTGAAGTCAGTTCTATTTTTTTCCAAAAAAACTAACCGCTTGTATGATAAATTCCGTTTTGAAATCCACTTTTAAAGGTCACTAAAGCAAACAAACTGATTGGACTTAATTTTTTCTTCAGAGAAGCTTTCAGTCAAACTTTTGTTATAATTGCCTTTAATATTACAGCTTAATGTCAACAAACGTTTTTAATCAAAGTTTTTGAAAACGTGTCATTCAAACAATCTTTGTTAGTAAAATTGCCAACAAAGAAGAATCAACCCAACCCTTTCCAATTAAAATAAAAAAATACTTTTTTTCACCTATAACTTCTCATAGGTGAAAAATAACTAAACTCAGAATTTTAACTCAAAAACAAATGTAGTAAAATTGATGAGCGATATTTGAGTTAGACGACCCTCTATCGATTAAAGAAAAAATCATCAAAATCGGTTCATTTTGTAAAAGTTATGGATCATCATCAAAATGTTTTGAAAGCAGTCATTTTTGTTTTCAAATTTTACGTTTACAATTTCAAATCAATGTAAAGTGAAACTGTCGTATTTGGATTTTAGTTTTTTTTTTTAATTTCTTTATATTTTTTATCTCTTTAAAAAAACGTGCATTTTGAACATGAAAAGTAAGCAACTCTTTTTAGTAATACTCATGTGAAAGAGAAAATTATTAATCAATTATCATCGGAAAATTTAAGTTTAATGTCCAAAAATAATTCTATTTATTGACTAGCATTATGAAAGTCCAATGGGATAAGGCTTGTATGTAAATCGGTAAAAAAAGCAGGAAAGTTATGCAAATTGCATTTGTACAAACATGGCAAATCTAGTTAAGAATGCAAAAATTAAAAAAATACGTAATCGTATTATATTCTTTAAATTTTGATCATGAAGGGCATGAAAGAAAATTTATAAAAATAATAAATAATTGGATAATATTTCTTGAAGTTAGCAAAATAAAAATACAATTAAGAAAATGTACTTACAGTGAAATGAAATCTTCAAAATCAAATCAACTTTCTCAAATAATTAGGAATGCTAATAAAATAGTCAATAGGATTGAACAAAGCAAATTCCGAACAAATTCTGGTAGGAATGCGGCCACGGTGATGGGTAGAAGGGGATGCCGGAAAGAAGTGTTAAAAATGTTTCCATAGTACGGGATCTCGTCCAATCACGCTATAATGTCCCTGGCACACACATGAGATAGTTTTACACCAATTATAAATCATGCATGTTCTGTACCATTACACAAATTTGATTTCCCTTTTTTTTCTGTATGCTGTAATTTGTGTACTATAATAAAAATTGTTTAAATACATTTTTGATCCTCCTCAAAATTCCTTCAATTATCAGTCCTTTCTTTGTTTCGAAAATTTTGTTTTTCTCTTACCAACAATATATTCTATTAAACAATATGATTTTTATTTTTTTTTCGTGCATTTTTTACTTAAGAATAATAAAGAAACCATTTCAAAAAAAAAAAAGACTTCAGTAATTAATTCATATCAACGTTTTTTTTTCTTTTCATTAAACGCTTTGTTTAATTTTACATTTTTGAAATTTCAACAAATTAAGATATTATTATTCTTCCAATCAGAGCTTCTATCCAATAATTTTTTCGCAAACTTTAGTGTTATTAAAGAAATATTTAAAATTTAATTAGTATTGCAACAGTGTCACACATTACCATCTTTTGATAAAATAATCTAAAAATTACACCATATGCAATACATTGTTTTGAACATTTTTTCTCTTGACGATCAGGTGCTTTAGTCATTATACTTTCAGCTTACAAAATGTGAGCACTAATGAATCAGGTATTGTACTTCCTTTTAAAAATGCACCTTTGTTGAAGTTACAATCAAAGTTTAGAAAAAAATTACTATTGCTGGTTATGTGATGAAATAAAAAAAATAAAGTGTAAGTGCACAATAAAAAAAATGACAAAATACAGTTGTTTTGTAGTATTTAAAAAACGGTAGAAACTTTAAAACGTCTGTACTTTTTTTTTCTTTCAAAGTACAGGCAGTTTGCAACATTCAACAGAACTACAGGAATTTTAAAATCTCTGCACTTTTTATTTTTTCCAAAGTTCAGGAATTTTAAAATGTTTAAGAAAACTACAGAAGTTTTAAAACGTCTGCACTTTTTATTTTTACCAAAGTACAGGAACTTTAAAATGTTTAAGAAAACTGCAGAAGTTTTAAAACGTCTGTAATTTTTTACGCATTTCTAC
Source organism: Octonoba sinensis (assembly GCA_038502835.1). Lineage (NCBI taxonomy): Eukaryota > Metazoa > Arthropoda > Arachnida > Araneae > Uloboridae > Octonoba > Octonoba sinensis. The sequence goes on along the minus strand of CM076598.1, from coordinate 201,072,469 downwards.
AGTTGTTCTGCAGTCGTTTTTTAGCTGGGTAGTTACAGCATTTTTATTTTTGAACATAAGAAGATAGTATTTCATTATGGGGTGAATAAATTAAGAGCTTCCGGTCGCGCAATGACCTCAATACTATAAAAGAACAGTACATAAAGAATGATAGAGTGATAGGATGGTGATAACTAAAAACGGGCATGGTTCTTTTCAACCTGCTCTATATTTAAAAAGCTTAAATATTTTACAATTACACAACCCCTCCCTCTTGGGCATGAAATATTGCAACCCCTCAGTAGTAAATAATGTACTTGAAACTTTAGAAAGTTTCTCTTAAATTTCTGCTCCCTCTCCCCCAGTTACTGGATCTGCAAGTCCTTAGTTAAACGACTGAGATGCAGAATCAATCATTACATAAAGCATCACAGTAATGTCAAAAATAGCTGTTAAATTTCAAACAAGAATTATTAATTAATGATTATTGTTAGAAATGAAGGCTGTTCAACATCACAGTACAAAGAAAATCAAATTTAGTCAAAAAAGCAATTCAGTGTAAGAAAGAATTTGTTTTTAAATGAAAAATTTGAGTAACTTGAATAACATTTAACAAAAATCTGACATTCAGATTCAGTTTGCAACCTTGAGCTACAAGTTTTTAATTGATACCTGCCACTATGAGTTTATAGCGTTGAGGAGATCAACCATTAAATCCAGTTTTATATTTTTCTTTTAGTTTATAATTCAAGATTTTTTAAAAAATACTTTAACTAATATACTACACATTTACCCCTGTCTCAACTTTCTCAATGGGGTATAGAAATTTTTAGGGAATTGTTTTCAGGTGTTCTCTTAGCTTTTAAGCGGTCATTGTTCTTGGGTCTCCATAGCTTTCTTTGTGTATGCGGGTGGGGAAGAGTATGCAATCGCTTTTAGGAGGAGTACCCTGTTGATACCAAAATCAAGTCAAATTATAAAAATGATATATCTATTTCAACATTCATCAATTAAATGTTTAAAATAATAAAGGAACTTCGTGCACAATGAAACAGTAAAAAGTAATTGCAAGTAATTAATGCATTTTAACGCCCATTTGTGATTTATTTAAGTGCAATTACTTTTTACAGTTTAATTAAGTGCTTATTATGCATTTGAATTTTTGTATGGTAAATATCAGTGTTAAACTTCAAGTGAAAAATACTCAAAAAAAATAAGAGTATTGGAAATACAGGACATTTAATGTGTACAAAAGAAGTCAAAGAAATCTTAAATTTAGTGAAAAAATAAAAGCAACAAGAATTTGTTTTCAAAGTTAAAAATTTTAGTACATTTGAAGAACAGTAAACAAACATCTGGCAGTTTCTTTTCTACCTCATTATTAGTTCGTGTGAAAAAATGCTACGGCTATTGCATTTAAATACTTATTATTTATCAAGTAACAAAAATGCGTAAAAATGCAAAATTTTCAATATTTTGCCAAATTTTGGGGCTTATTCGCGACCGAAAGATATCAACTTATCCAAACCAAATTAAAGCACAACGATTTTAAGCTCTATTTAAAAATGTTACAAACTATTACATTACGAAAAGATATAATTCAAAAATTAAAAAAAAAATATCGCAAAAATTAGTTTTTTTTTTTATATTTTGTTAAATTTTAGGGTATACGCGCGACCGGAAGATGTCAATCGATTTTGATAATTTTTTTTATTTCCTCTTTTCTATATAATTCGCAAGTTTTCCGCGCTATTACAACTTCGAAATAAAAAAAAAAGTTTTTTATTTTATTATTACCCTATTAGTCAACTTAGTCAACGTAGCCCGCTACGCAACATAGTTGCGCGTGCTACGTCGCCGGCTCATAATGTGTTAAAACATTGCATGTTAGTCTATTAATGTTGCCATTATGATTTAACGGAATGTTATATTTTAGATGTTCATGCTGTAAAAAAATAAAGATATTTCATTTGGAACGTTTCTTTTTTTTTATATTCTAGTGAATTTTTCAATTCTAACAAATATACGCTCTCCCCCAGCAATCGGAGATCCAAACGGTGGTATATATATGTGAAACTAGGCCACCTGAATAGTATAAAAGTGGAATTCTAGCGGCAGACCTTAAACGGTATAGAAATTATGTATGAGGGTTTTAAGACTGAAATGTAGTCCATATTGGAGGAAAATGCATTTTCCAGTTCATATTAATTCAATAATTTTCAAACAACCATACTTAAGTTATTAGGTATCGAAAGACGTTGTCACGTATGGATTAAAGGGTTTGACGCTAAAAACATTGAAAGTTCGACAAGATAATTTTGATTTCGACTTGGAATTGGATATCTTAGTCGAATTTAGCTCACACTTTGAAGAGGAAGCAAAGTTGCCAAATCCATCTTCCAGAGGCCCAGTTATTATTCAACTTAATAAAATGCAAATCTGATCATGTTCATGAACTGTGGGGCCGAATATTGGATTATGATGAATGATTGAACCTTCAAACTCTTGCCATGCCAGATTTGCTCCGTCCTCTGAAATCAGTCAGTAATGTACCTTATATCTGCTTAATTTTTCGCGAAGGAAGTGACCATCGTTATTCAGTACGTTTTCGGCCAGTTGCTCCTTCAAAACAAGCTCCCATATCGAACAGCAATAAAACTCTCTTTTTTAAATATTTTAAACGCTCTTAGGGTTCCTCTCCTTCAATAATGCCTTTTGGTGTCTAGTAACTTTAGTAAGCTAGCTTAAAAAGATTAAATGGAATTGAAATTGTTTATTGAGGGAAGTGTATCTTTTTACAATATATACTGCATCTTAACCTAAAAACCCTCGTAACTTCTATACCGTGTAGCTTCTCTAGAATTCCATTTATACTATTCATGTGGTGTAGTTTCACACCATATGTACCATGTTCAGATCCCCGATTGTTTGGAAAGAACAGTTACTTGTAAGAAGTTTATTTTTGAATCTTAACCTTTAAACGCATGATTTTTTGTTTAAAATTTAAAAAATTATAAACTTAAAGATTTTACAAAACTGATGCAGGGAAAAATAGAAAAGAAATATATTTCAATTTGAACCTTTTTATTTTTCTTTGAAAAACGGGCATGTAGGCAAATGGCAAAATCATGCATTGATTAAATACACTGATGGAAAAAATAATCCCGACACCAAGAAATAATTATTGTAGAGTAATGAAATTTCAGCAATATATTTATACAGGTAACGTACGTAGTTGATTACAATTTCAAGATCACAGGTTAATTTAAGCCCGAGAAGAGCCATTGCAGAATGAAATACAGGTACATTAATAACCGGTGTAACCGCCAGAACTTTGAATGCAAGCATACAAAAGTGCATGCATTGAATCATACAGGTGTTGGATGTCCGTTTGTGGGATGGAGTTAAATGAATGTTGCACTTGGTCGATCAATACAGGGACGGTTAATGCTGGTTGTGGATGACGCTGGAGTTGTCGTCCAATGATGTCCCATACGTGCTCGACTGGAGACAGATCTGGTTATCTGGCAGGCCAAGGCAACATGTCGACACCCTGTAGAGCACGTTGGGTTACAACAGCAGTATGAGGTCGAGCGTTATCCTGTTTTAAAACGCCTCCTGGAATGCTACTCATGAAAGGCAGAACAACAGGTTGAATCGCCAGACTGACGTACACATTTGCTGTCAGGGTGCGTGGGATAACCACGAGAGTGCTTCTGCTGCCATAAGAAATTGCTCCCCAGACCATAACTCCCCAGGTGTAGGTCCAGTGTGTCTTGTCCGCAGACAGGATATCTGCAGCCGCTCACCTGGCCTCCTCCTAACTAACACACGGCCATCACTGGCACCAAGGCAGAACCGGCTTTCATCAGAAAACACAACAGATCTCCACTCCGTCCTCCAATGAGCTCTAGCCTGACACCACTGACGTCGCAAACGGCAGTGGTTTGGCGTTAGTGGAATGCACGCTACATGACGTCTGGCTCGGAGTTGTCATTGAAGTAACCGATTGGTAACAGTTCGTTGTGTCACTGTGGTGCCAACTGCTGCTCGAATTTCTGCAGCAGACGCAGTACGACTCGCTACGGCCATACGCCGAACACGGCGGTCTTCCCTCTCAGTAGTGCCACGTGGAAGCCCAGAACCCGGTCTTCTTGAGACAGTGCCTTCCCTTGACCACTGCTGCCAACATTCATGCACAGTGGATGCATTCCTGCCAAGCCTTTCTGCAATCTCGCGGAAAGAAAACCCACCTTCTCGCCTATTACACGACCTCGTTCAAAATCAGTGAGCTGCTGATAATGGCTTCGTCGTCTTCCTAAAGGCATTGTGGACTAACATCAACTCACTACATCAAATCACGACGCTAAACAATGCTCAGGAACGTTACAGCACGCGCTAAAGCAAACCTTATTTGCATCTTCCGTGTGTCGCTAATAGCGTCACACTGATGCGCCGAGCGCAAAATTTTAATCGACGTCATCTTTCGGATGTATAAACACGCCTGCAAAATTTCGTTTTGCTAGCACAACTCTTTCTTGGTGTTGGGATTTTTTTTTCCATCAGTGTAGTAGGACATTGCATTAAAGAACCACTTTCAAAATCACATTAGGTTCAAAATCACTTTTACGTGAGTACTGGAAATATCATCGCATTTTCTGAAAAATTGAAGTTTTATGATGTTATAAAATGACAAAATTGAAATCATTCCTTTGCAGATTTTCAAATTACTGCAAAAAATTCCCGAATATATGACAAGAACTAAGGAGCGAAAAATGATTCATTACCAAGACATTTTTATATCAGAATAAACTATCCGGAAAACTACGACACTAAATTATTCCATTTTATTTATCAGGTTACGCGGTATAAAACTGTCTGACGAAATGGAAGGCTTTTGATTATGGGGACTAGCAATTCATTAAAAATTCTTCTGCATATTGATTTAAGCAAATTTAATATCGCCAAAGCCAATCTATTATGCTAACCTAACTCAACGAAGCCAATTAGCTTAAGTGAAATCCGAGTAAATAACTTTTAATTACTCCCAGAGTTTCCAGGCATGTTTTGATATATTTATGAATAAGCACTCCATACGTTGAAGGACATACGTCAGTTTCAGTGATCACTTAGGTTGCAAAGTACTATCGACTGCATTAGAGCTGTGCTCATATTGAAAAGAGACGGAGATTTCTCTATGATCGTGAAACACCAACGGCTGATAGATCATATGTTCAGTTTGGATGTAGAAATACGAAAAATACTTTTGATTTTAAACTACCAGCTAGTGTCTGAAAAGGAAAAACCAGGTGTGATGTGGGCTGAGTTTTGGTATAAGAGGTGTGCTAAAACTTCTGTTGCGACATTCTTCATTCAAATAACATTGCTAATTATGCGGTCAATGATACATCCTTAAGAGAGATAATACTAGAAGACTTAATATATCAATACTTAATCTAGGCATATGTTATATATTTCATCACGCAAAAAACAGTCTATTTTTTTCTCATAACAATCAAGGCAATTTAAAGCTTTATGAATCAATAGGCAGTGAAAAAAAATAAGAGCGTTTCCTAAAAGTAAAACTGTAGAAAAGTGCATATTTCACTCTTTTTTTATTATTCCCAATTGGTGCTTCAGTTAAACTGGTGCTTCCGTTGCCTATAAAACGTATATTTATACTCTACCTATTATTATACTAAGTTGGTCAACCTTTCGGTTTATTTACTCTTAACTTCGGTTATTAAGTAAGGCAGTATGTACAGTAGGGTGGAGTGAAAAAGGCAAAAAAAAATTTGTTTTTAATTTTAATATTTCCTGACGCAACAAATGGTGCTGTTTGGCAAAAAAGACACTGGAGAAAAACCCCAGCGCAATCACTCATCGTCTTCAGGTTCCACACAGGGGGTCAAAGAAAGGAAAATTAACGTCAAAAAGCTGAAAAAAATCAAAAAAGAAAAAACATTTTTTTAAATTTTAATATTTCCTGACTCAACAAATAGTGATGTATGGCAAAAGAGACACTGCAAAAAAAATCCCAGTGCAGTCACTTATTGTCTTCAGGTTCCACACAGGGGGTTTAAAGAAAGGAATCTTAAAGTCACAAAGTAAAAAAAAAAAAAAATCTTTTATTCAAATTTAATGTTTACAATAGCTTTATTTTCAGATTTAAACACAGTTCTAATTATAAAAAAGAAACATGAAAACATTGTCGTTTCAAAAACATATCACTAACCTGCAACCGGGTGTCGTAAGTCCCGTGTATATTGAATACATAGCTATTAATATTCAATTCATATAGACATAATTTTTAAATACTATTAATATTTAGAAAACATACAGATACAGAAAGGGAAATGAGAATAAATTTAATAATGTACCAATTTAACAATGTACTGTTCGAGTCATATTGATTAATAAAACATTTTACTTAAATCAGTATTCAATATTGGATTCCACATGAAGGCCAAAATAATTAACTTTAGTGTCAAACTTTGGAAATTCCTTTCGTGACTCAATTCAACTGCGAATATATCCATCCCTGGCTTCCGCTCCACATGTTACCAATGATGCTTGCGTTACCAGTCGTACATGTCTCTCTACTGCTTGAGAATGGCAAGGGAGCTTCTATATTTCAAATTCTGAACCGTTTTTGATCATACTTGCTATGTCTTCGTCACTGAGGTTCATGGTAGCTGACGGTTCCAAAGGATTGTCCCAGTGAATCTTAAAATGTTCCTCTGCTTCGAAATTTAAATTTGGAAGATTAAATTGGCGTATTTCACCTTTACAGTCAGATTTTTCTTGTTTTCAGTATTCTTCTGAGACCAAGTTCTCGAATATGTGATCGTTCATTTAATACCATTGCCAACAGAATGTTTTCAGAGTGAGCAAAGTAAGAGCTCCTCTGAATAACTTCGTGAACGATTGGCTTAAAATCTTCTGGCAAGAATGCGCTTTTTTTTTATCATTCCGTGCAGAAAAAGGCAATACAAATATTCACTGGAGGTGTGGAACCTCAAGGTGGCAACATTTTGATCTGAAACTTGGAGAAAATTTGTTTCAAGAAGTTTCACACAATATAATAACTCAGCAATGTGAATTTCGGGAAAAAGTTTTTTTGCTCCACCCTAGTGTACAGTGGCGTGCAAATGTTTTGGGCCATCCTGTTTTCATACACGTTGCACAGAAATACGATGATGAAAGAAATATGAGCAATCAATTATAATAGATATTCACTTATATTTGAAAATAATAAGTTATATACATTGATATTACTTTCAAATAATTATTTGTTTAACTTTTCAACATTATTCAATATTGTGAAAAACTATCGGGACACATACTACCTTAAAAAAATATCAAAAAGAATAAAGGATAATTGGGGTTAAATGTCTTGTACTCCTTCACTCGACTCAATACTTTGTTGCCATGCCCTTAGCAGCAATGACTGCAGCTCCCTGACCAGTCATTGAGTTGATTAACCGTGAGATTCGTTATTTTGGTAATTTTTCCCACTCTTATCGCAAATGGTTCTTCAATTACATCTTGTTGGAGTGATTTTGCGTTCTAACACGGACCTACAGGTCTTGTCAAAAGTGTTCAATGGGATTTAAGTCCGGTGACTGCGATGGGTAGGCTGGGAGGTGGAATATTTGGCTCTGAAGAAAAATTTTCACAAGACACGAAGTGTGTTTTAGATCGTTATCTCGTTGAAAAATCCAAAGACGTGGCAAATTTTTCGTTGCAAATGAAAGCATATGGTCTAGCTGAATGTTCTTGTACATTGCAGCGACCATATTGCTGTGAATTTCCACCAGTGGACCACGCCATCAGCAAAAAAAGCTCCCCAAATTTTGATGTTTCCACCACCGTGTTTAACAGTAAGAGTTTGATACCTTACATTATATCTGGTACCTTTAGGACGTCTTACATACTTCTGCCCAAACAATCGAGATTTCCATTCATCAGCTGCCCAGTGCTGATATTTTTTCGCGAAGTCCAACGTAGCCCTCTTATTCTTTTTGCTGATTAATGGTTTCTTGACGCCAATCCGTGCAATCAGCCCTGCAGCCTTCAGACATCGAGACACCGTATTCTGACTAACATCGGCTAAATTTTCACTTCGTAATTCCCGTGAAACGTCGGCTGCGCTTTTTCGCGAACCGACAACACCCTTCTTCTTATAATTTTGTCGACACGACGCAAAGTTTTTCGCTGCCTTCCGCTCCGTTTTTTATCACACAGTAAGTTTGTTGTTTTATACTTAGAAATAATACACGATTAACAGTACTTTTACCGAAAGATAAAGCCCTTGCAATGAAACATGAAATCGTTCCTTCTGAAAAAAGCTTCACCACGATTTTCCGAACCTGTCTTTCGGATCGTTGCTACAAAAGACTAATTTTCCTTCGGGTACCATGTTTTGAAACCAACGAGAGTAAAAAAGCAGGGGAACCTGTTGTACCTTGGATACATTTTTTATTTTTAATTATTTATTCAAAAACTACTATAGTGAGATGCATTTTACGTATTACGTAATGTTTTGCGGTCATTTATAAACAGAAGTGCTATTTTTAAAGTAAGGTTCACCTTCATATATGAAAATAACGAAATCCCCCGGGTCACAAGAAAAAGTTAAATGTTCGGGTTCTCCCATATCGTAAGATTTGTCTTCTTTGAAACATTCCTTTTTAAGAACATCACAACCTGCAGCCTCATCTTCAGAAACTGCTACTGCTTCTACAACTGCTTTTTAGGTCCAAGGTACAACACCCTACACAATTTTAAGATAACTGTTTATTTTGAGTAATAGGTTAGGAATTGAAAATGATTTAACGCTCAATTACACGGCCAAATAAGTTGTAAAACAGAAACAAAAAAAGATTACTAAACTTTTTAACAAAGGAAACAAGTTATTTACAAAAGGAAGAAACTAAAAATAGTTACTTTTAGGGTAACAAATTCTTTTTGGTCTCCTACTGCCAGATCTCGTTCGACTCCAACTATAAAAATTAGTTATAAATGACAGCTAACAGATAGCACACGAACCAGTGTTACCATATTGCAAAATGAATCAGTGAAATATTTTTTTATTATTAGGACCACAGAACCACAGGGTCCATAGTACAACAGGTTCCCCTAAATAAATCGGAGCCGCGGCAAGTAGTGGCCCGATACTTTTGCACACCGACGGAAGTCATTTTACGTAGTACACATAGAATATGCAATGAACCAATGTAATATTTGATGTTTCTGTGTATATTTCAACTCTCTCATAGATTTTGAAAAATGAACGAGTGGATGAATAGACTTTTTTTATCAATCCAATGGAAAAATCAGGGTGGCCCGAAACTTTTGCACGCTGTTGTATGACAAAGAAAATCATGTACAACTTATTGTATTACCTTGATTGGAAAATGTAACGTAAAGTGGGGTTACCCTGGGTAATTACTAGAGCCCAACACAGATAATGCTTAAAATCTATTCTGGTTCTATTGTTTTAAAGTTGAATATGTAGTTCGCTATATCTCTGCTAGGTAATCTTTACTGCTACATTAGTTTCTTTACAGAGCTCATGTATCCACTTTTTAAAAAATGTCTTAGTCAGATCTTTTCCATTTTACGCTTTTCCCAGTCAGGTTATATGAAATGTGTAATATTTCATACAATTATGCAAATCATTTTAGAACTAATACCCTACTAAATACATAGAAATAGATAACAACTAGAAAGTGAGAACCTTATGAAAAAATACTTCTCTTTATTGTGGATTATGATTTATTTCATTTCATAATGCACATTTTGAATAATGAATACATTTTTTAATACTAATTTGCACACATTTCCTTAAAGTCAAAAACAAAGATCCCCTTACATTAAATGTTTGAAGCAAGCAACTAAACAAAACCGACTGAGCATCAAGGGTGGATTTATAAGTTAGTTCATAATGTTATAGAAAAACAGCCGCGATTATCGGAAGACAAATCTTGGTATTCCACATTACCGGCTATTCCATAAACCACCACAGTACCTCTTATTACAAGTATTACGTTTTAGAAGAGCTAATAAGAAAACATCAACTCTGAGTATTCCTTGGAGAAAATTTGTTTATAAACAGCACAAAGTTTTATGTTACCTTGTTAAGCTGATTTACTCAAATTCATATCTAAGATCAGTCATTTTGATATAAAACAGATTGTAGTGGGAAAACTTCTTCATGTATGTTTTTTAGTTTTTATTTATTTATTACATTACAATAACATTACCGGCTGGTTTTAAATTTTCATTTTTCTTTATGTTACTTTTATTTTTTGATTGTTAAAAAAAATTCCAGCTCCTTTTTTATGTATTTATTTATTTTTTATGTTTGTGAAAATAGTTTAGTCACTGAATTGATTTTGCGGAAAGTGTTTTCAACTTATTTTTCAGATTTAATCTCCGGGTTTATTTTTCTTGGTATTTTAAAGATAGTAGTGTGTTGAATGCAAATGAATTTTCAAATTGATGTGAGGCGGTGAGAAGCAAAGGGAGGTCAGTGACAAAAGTATCATTTTGAGTAAAACTCGTTCAAAGTTTAGTTCCTATATTAAATTCTAGGGGTTCTTCATATAAATAGTTTTTTTATATTTTTGAGTCCTATATGTATGTGGTTAGTTTAAATATGAAGCGTAAAGTGTTTCTGATAATTAGATTTGACGTAGGATTTTTTTAAAAAATAGCTTATTTTTACTTACACTCCTTTGCTTCCAACTAGTTAACTTACACCCCTTTGCCACTAAATGAAAAACGTGTCTTGTTCATTTTGCTAATTTACACAGTAATAAAGATAATATGTTAGTGATATAAACTTTATTAAAACGTGCATAATATAAATTTCGAATTATTATATTTATCAACAAACTAAAAATCATTGCCATTAGACAAATTGCCAATTGCTGAAAACAAAACATGACAAAAATAACGTGTAGACGATTTAACCCTTGTTTTTATAATTATTATTCAACAATTCGGAATTCTTTTCCTATTTTGTTTCCTTCTTCTTCGCCTTAACTTTCTTAAATAGATCGTCTGCATCGCGTATTTGAACAAACTGAAAAATCAAATAATTTCATTTAGAGGCAAACGGATGTAAGTGCACTTGCACCAAACGGAAGGCAGCTTTTATTTAGTCTTTTTTTTAAACCGCAGTTTTTTGCAGTATCTGTCAGAGCTACTACTAAAATCCCTTTCCCACAAAACAGAGGGGTGTTTAATTTATCATTTGCACTAGCTATCTCAAAATTTTCATTTTGGTCGCTTACACACACCCTTTTGCTTCTAAGTGCCTGATGTGAACTTTATTTTCTTAACTTTTACTAACGAGGTCAAATGAAATCGATACTACAAGACAGCTCACTAACGGTTCGATAATTGAAAATCACTACTAATGTGACACAGTGACAGAACTTGACAATTCCTATGTGATGATGTTTGTCTATTCGCTTGACCACAAGGTATTTATTTCCCCGTTTCAATTCATTTTAATGATTTGATTACAGGAATAGTGTTTCATTGTTCGTGACACCTTTATTTTCGCCGGAGTTCATAAATATCGTACTTCGGCATTCACCTCATAAGAAAGTTAGAAAATAAACTTTCTTAGTACTTCTTTAAGTACTGAAGTATTTTTACATTTTAAAGCTTACAAATAAATGAATCTCTTATTTTAGAAAGGACTTACGTGGCATTTTTCAAATTTTGTTACAACTAATAAAGCAGCCCTTTTGTTCAAAAATATGTGCTTTTTAGGCTTCCACAAGATATAATAGTATCTAGTTATAAATGAACCTTTTAAAACATAATGCTGTTACCCAAATAAAATGTATTTTTTCAACACATCGACTTCTGAAAAAAAAAGACTTGTGGCCTTTTTAAAGTAATGGTTTTTATTATTGCCAGAATAAAATATAAAAACTCAACACCAAAATATATGTTGTTGTTGTTTGCATGAATTACATATTTATGTTAGATTCATTACTAGTTTTTCCAATATCTCTAAAGGAACGCGTAAATGTTGTAGGCATCTTTTTTCAGAATGAAACAAATGTTTTTATATCATTGTCCACAAGCTATGAAAACTGAACTACTTTGAGTAATAGAAAATTACCTTAAAGAAAAATATTTATTCAATGAAAAATATGAAATAAATCAAAATAGTTTTTGAATTTTATCGAAAATTACAGAAATTACTTTCTTCCAAATAAACGAAAATTACTTTTCCTTATTTAAAGTGCATATAAATTCATAGTAATAGTTTTAAAACGGCTTTTTGTTTTAAATTTTGGAAGGCGTTTGATATCTAGAAGCTACGACTGGTTAAAGCCTTCCCTTTCTTGGAACGGCAGACATCGCCCTCCCGCTACATAAGTGACACAACTTTGAAACCATTAAAACAGTCTGATGTACCCCAAATCGACAAATAAAAAATCTCATGAATTCATATTGTAAGTGATTAATATTCTGTCACTAGTATTTTTGCTCCGTTTCATCCATTAATGCTTTTAGAATGATATTATATTGCTTTGTAAATTGTGTTGTAAGATGCAAACTCAAATATTTGAGTAATGTCAGTTTTCTTGCCGGGGTGCGACATGATTTGGAACTCTTCAATAATTATTGCTTGTATGTGCTAAAGAATTACCAACTCTTTCCTTTCACTAAGGACAGTTTCTGCAATCAATATCATCTCCGTAACGAGGGGTAGCTCTGCTGTTACTGTAGTATTCGTTCAACACTGCAAAGAAAGGCTTTCTTGGCTCATTCAGAGCATCTTCTTTTGCGAATGTTGTTTGACAACGCAAACATATTACAGTTCTTACACTCTCGAAAATTAAGAAATCTTGTCAAACAAAGCAAAATGAATCACTGTTCTTTAAACCACCCTGACGCTCATTTTGATGCACAAAAGTTTATGTGAGTTAATTGATTGGTAATCCAGATCTATAACAGCAACACCTCCTGCAGACCAGGGAGTAATTGTTCAAGAAGTCATGAAGTCATTATTGCTTGTATGTGCTAAAGAATTACCAATTCTTTCCTTTCACTAAGGACAGTTTCTGCAATCAATATCATCTCCGGAATACTTATCTCCGTACAATACAATATCTCCGGAATACTTATCTCCGTACTGATACAATATAATTTTTACCAACATTTACAACATAACAATATATTCATAAGGCAAAAATTAAACTTTAAGTTTAAAAATCTTTATTTTTGAGTATCATGCAAAACTTTAATATTTCATGAGAGCAACACCTTTTTTTAACATTAATTCCCTACTTCGTTGTTTATATTTTTCAACTTGTTTTTTCTTTAATGTATCCTTAAAGAAAATCATAAATATTAGACCTTGTGCGGGAGACCTTAATAGGTTTTAACCTGTGAAAATTTGTTTGTGGTATATGAAGGTCCATAGGCCTACTTTTTATTAACTTGAAATTTTGAACCTCCAAAACATTTTTTTCGATACACCCTATAACACACATATGTGTGCCTGCGTGTGTGCGATTATTTATCTGCTTCGAAAAAATTGTGTTCTTCCCAATGTTTGTTATAACATCAGTCTTTCATTGTGATGGAATAGCTCGGGATTACTGTAGTATGTGTTTTTGTTTTTTGTCTAATACATATCAGTTGCTATTATCTGTGTTTTACATTAAATTCATTTACTAAATGCATTCTTTATTCTACATACTAAGGGGGTGTACCTTTTTTGGGTCTTTAGTCTTATCACATCATCCCATTTAAATGTTAAAAGATATGCTTGACTAAAAAATCTGTACATTGAGGGGTCAGATTTTATGCGTACCATGCATTGTTAAGAAAATTCTTTATATAAAATTCTCGGCTGTTATCGTAAGAAGACACTTCCTAGTTCATAATTCTTCATAATAACGTAGTAAAAATGACAACTCGTTATTTACAGCCATAGTAAAAGATATTTACTTTGTTGAGAAACTTTTCGAGTTCTGGATAATAAAAAACTTTGCGTGACGTGTTTTTATCATGAGATGATTGTTAAATTTTGAATAAATTGAGTACAACCAAAACCTCTAACTTAAAATCATTAACCAATTAACCAGCATTGAGAAAAAAATGTTCCATTTAATTATCGTTTAACTCTGATCAATCGGAGGTTAAATAATACTAGGCAATCTGAAATACGTCTCTGAAATAGTGCAAAAAATATTAACTATTTTTCTTGCTTAAAAATCATTAACTGTAGGACTACATAACACCAGCTCTTTATTAGGTCCTTGCGACTAATAATAATGAATAACTAAAGGTTTTTAAAACACAAAATAAAGTAATATATATATATAACAAAACATGCAAACCGTACGTAATATAGGGCTCCCGAATGTGCCGAATATTCCGAAGATGTTACTAAACTGAGTTACCCCCGTGCTCCTTAAAATCACTCATTTTCGCACCGAAAAGACCCATTAACGTTTTGTACAGTCAACCAAATTCTGGCAATATCACTTGCAACTCTAGTAATGTGCCTTATTTTTAACCCTACAATGCATGATTTTTTTATTTCTTCTGAAAAAAATATATTTGATTTCTATAAGAGTAAGTTAACGGAAAAATACTTTAAAAAATCAAAAGCAAAATTTACTATGTTTTTTTGAGGAAAACCGAAACTGTGCCAATTGGCTACACCATGCAACAACATGATTTAAGGTATGCGTGCACACTAATATCATTATTCATATTTAACGTACCGCACAATGATGCGACATGGGCGCATACAAGTTTCTGCATCTTGAAAATCCACCGACTTGGGCCAGGTTCGAAACTGCGATCTTGGGCGTCCGGGACCTGCGCCTTACCACTATGCCACCCTGTCGACAGTTAGACTTAATAAACCCTTCAAATTGCAAATTTAACGATACTTTATACTCTACTATGAATTCATACGGAAATTGGAACAAACGTGGTTTTGCAGTATTATACCTGCTTCCTGCATGGTGTTGCCAAATGGCTACAAATGAATTTTGTTAACTGGGTCATTAATTATGGAATAAAATGAAACTAAATTCACCAAAAATACAAACAAACAATCACTCCTTAATTAACAACTTTTTTTATTCAAAAAAAAAATATTTTTTTTGCTGAATGTTGTTGCTTTACTTTTACGTTTTTGGCTCTGAACTTAAATTTCCAAACTAACAAACATATTTGGCAAAATTTAACTTATGCCGGCATCTAGTGGCAATTTTATGAGCTAATGACAAAAATCTAGGATTATATTATACTTCTTACAAAAAAAATTTGTTTCAAAACTGTTATTAAAGCTGATATGGGAGTAAAAACCTGTGTTGCCAAATGGCTACACTATGCACTGTTGGGTTAAATATTTTTTTTTTACCTAAGATAATGAAATTTTCACAACAAAAATACTGCATCAAGAAAAAAAATTACTTCTAGTTCAACCTGCATCATTGACGTTCCAACTCGATAGCCATTCTTTGCGGTATTCACTTTAACATAAATATTTTGTTCGAAAAATATATTTGTCTAAAAAACCTATTAATCTCTAAAATTGTGCGGAATATTTTTTGCAAAATTTAAGCAAATTGATTTGACCCAAATCTGCTCGAAGAAAAAAAAACCCTTGTCAAATTGTATTCAACGATCTGGGTAGCTGTCCGACTCGAATGAGATAATTGAATGAGAGAAAACTGAAAATGTGCTGTGGCTTTAATTAAAATATCACACTTATAGGGCGCGCTTGCATCGTACTGTGGGGAACAGGAGGGGGGAGAGATGCAGTGTCGTTTGTCATCGAGGTATAATTAGAGGTTGAGGAAGAATTCTAATTAGCAAAGACTGTTTGTGCCCTACTACAAAACACAGCCTCGAAACAACAGAACGATGCTAAAGAGGCTTACCCATACCTAGGATTTGAATTGAAATGTTGTCGACAAACCACATGACCGTGTTCTTTACGTTCTCTTTTGTAACTTTCATGCTTCGTTCAATTTTAAAGAAGAACAGTGAAACGTAATCATGTTTTTGTAATTATACCAAAAAAAGTATATGAAATAATTTCTTTTTTTTTCATTTTGTTTTTCTAAATTTTATTTGAAAGGAAAAAAATGTAAACAGACAAAACTTTCACTAGACAGGTACTTTTGCATGTGCCATTCATAGGATTAGTCATTTTGCATTGAAACGACATTTCGACGGAAATACGAAGGCAGTTTCGTTGGAAAAGAGAGCAACCAATTTTTAGCCCACTTTCCCATAAAAGTAAAAAAAAAAAAAGGAAAAGAATGAAAGAAGGCCCTATGTATCGAAAAACTGTCGTTATAAATAAGAAAAAGTTAAAATCATAAAAAGTCAAAATTAAGTTAAATAATTAAAAATATTGAAAATGTGTGTCTGTCGGTCTACCCCCTCCCTGTCCAATAAATTTTCAAGGAATTGTCCGATTTAAAAGATCTCGGCGAAGAAATACGTCTGATTTCCATATCTTAATTTTGGATTTGAACAAATTGTTAAATTTTGAATTCAAAATTTTTTAAAAATAACATTATTGCCTACGAAGAAATTTCCCTCCTACATAAACCCTGTTCCAATAGTCGGATTTGCTGGGAACAAATTTTATCAAAAGATTTTAAAACGTAGAGCAAACATTTTTTGCGAAAAAATCCACAACAAAACGAGCCTATTTTTCCACGAAACCTTTTGATCTGGGTTTTTAAGGATATTTTGAATGAAGAAAGGAGTAAATGAGTGAGTGAATGAATATGCCTAAAACGTTGGAAAAGGTATATTTGAAGTAATTAAGGACTAAAGCCATTAGAAAGAGAGATATAGATAACTAGATTATCAATTTAATATTGGTGTATAACGGGAAAGTAGGCTCATATAATTCTAGACGGAACTTCTTTTATAACTAGATAAATTTATCAATCAGTGCAAAATATGCAATTATCGGTAATGTATTTACTTAAAATTTACGTATTTTGAACAAAAAATTGCATGACATTTTAAAGACTTCTATTGCTGCTCACTTGTATGCAAAATACTCGGTTAGATATTAATAAGAATTTGTAAATCATTCCAAATTCCTGGTGAATCAAATCTGATACAAAAAGTATCGATTCAAATATAAGTGTAAAACTATTATATTTCACCTTTACCCAAGACCTCAGAAGGGAATTACTACTATCACCTCTTTTAACTTCTACACTGCACAATTAATTTTACTTGTGAATAAAGAAATGTTTTTGCTTCTTAAACTCGAAGATATACAAAAAACACATAATAAGAAAAGCCGTGAGATCAATTTTTCATATGCAGTTATGTTTTTAAAATGTTATACATTTCTGAAATGTACGTTTTTCTGGACATAGATTATGCGTTATTTATATTTTACATAAACGTAGAAGTTTTAAACATAATTCAGATAAAATAACTAGTGAGCGTCGTTAATGAGATTTCGATGCAAATCAGAAGAAAATGTAATCGGAGCGGAGCTTCAACGACAGAGGCTTGATACTTTCCACATTTCTTCTGTTGATCGATGGCCTAAAATGAACTTATTTTTTAGGGATAATACTTTTTCCATTCGTCTATCAGTAATGCTTCTTTGATTAGACTTGATATTATATTATTTTTTCCTTTTCTTTTCTTGGTTATTTTTTTTTCTTAATAATACATTGAGAAAGATATTTAGATTCGTTTTATGTATGAAAGTATGCGGAAGTAATTTATGAAAAATAATGCATGTTAATAAACTGCACTAATGCAATCACTTAAAAGCATCTAAAAAACCCTTCAGAATACAAATACGTTATAAAATTGTCGTCAAATGAACAGATATTTTTATATCTAATATCGGCTTTAAAAAAATTTAACATAATGGGGTCGTTTTTTTTTTTCCTTTAAACTTATTAATTTAACTATTTTTACTATGAAACCAAAAACAAAATATGTACACACACACACATATATATAACAAGTAATAAAATAAGTAACTATTTCAAACCCCTTTTTAAATGCAGTTTCGATTTTAAAACATAAACACTTTATATACGTTCTTTTAAGCCGGTTCCTTTTTCTCACTTGGGTAAGATTACGTAAGGTGAGCAGATTTTGCCGTGGGCGGCTCATTAGTTAATCAGAAATTCGTCACATGACTTGAGACCTCGAAGATTATTTAAAGGCGATTTCGCAAGGATTATTACGATATAAATATTTAAAATAGAATGTGATGTTATTTTGAAATATGTGTACTTACTATGATGAAGTTTCTAATAAACAGATGATTCATTGAACCTCGGTCAATATTGACTCACGGAAAGACATTCGATTAAATGAACGGCTGCTCGTAACTGTGTTATGTTTCAAATATATAAATACGTATATTACACCATTGATTTGCAGTCGTTCTGTTTGTTTGAGGGAAAACAATGGTTGGTGTTCGAGTTACGTCGTTGAAACACCGTTGAAAAAGACGTTTAATGTTTGGTCTTACCGAAATAATTAACATATAGTGCAGTATTTTTATTTGAATTATAAAAAAACAGTAAAAGTTTGTCTTGTATGCTCTAAATTTTTCTGGAGGTTTGGTTTATAACACGCCTGTCGAAAATTAAGGCGTGTTATAAACCAAAAACGTGTTCAGGGAAGTATATTTTTTTAGTGAATAAGGGAAAGTGTACGTCACAAGTACATGACATTTACAACCTTATCGAACTTTTACGATAATCAAAAACTGAAAAAACGAACATTGTAAAGAAAAGTAGCTAAAAATAGCTTTCCATCAGACTAGGAGTTAAATATATAATTACAAAATACCTGTAGTGCGTCTAATAATTTGACACACCTAAAATAGAAACTAGTTTGCGTAATGCGAAGTTTCATTTTTAAACTCGCTTATGAAAAATTTAACTGCATTAATCAATGACATAAGAGAATAAAGCAATCTAAATATATTTTTTATATTTTGAAGCAAAGTTAGAATTTTAATGCAAACAAAATATACTTTTTTGGCCTGCACAAATTAATTTTTCATACTTTTTCCTCATTAAATGCGCTAAAAAATTAAATGTTTCTCGAAATCATTAAAATTTTAAATGCATTATGAGCATTCAGGAATATTTATTTCATCTCCATAAATACATTTTCCTGTATGTCAACATAAAATAAATGTCAGTAAAATGAACGGGGAAAACATTATTAACGTTAATAGCAACATTTCATTTGCAATATATCTTATAATTTACTGCTTACTGTGAAATCCACTCCTTTTATAACTGCAAACACGCTGAAAAACTCTTAGATTTTTAAAATTGAAATTTACTTTCAATATATTATAGTTACCGCAAACTTTTAGCACCTTTTAGAGTACTGCGCTAAACTTTTTAAGTAAGTACGATGCACTAAGCTTTCTTTAAAATAAAGCTGCAAAAAATCTTGTCTTTAAGTTTATTCCTTGCGTCAAGAAATCCTCTTAGTTGGGGTCTCGGAAATGCATTTTGAATGTTTATGGGATGAAGGAAAAGCGTTACAAACTTGGTTTAAAGCACTGTGGGAAGCAATTTCGCAACTTTTGCAAGGATTTATACTAAAAGTTATTTTAGATTAAGTAACTCTTTTATAAAACTTGAGTGCTGCTAATGCTAAAAAGCAAATTCCTTATAAAGTGGACACTAAGAGTTTAAATATAATATCTTGCGATGCCAAGCAACTTGGGCGTGGAAATGTATCTTACAAATTAATATAATAAGCAAAACAAAAATATTATTTTTGTCTTGTTTTTCAAGCTGTCTTTCAGTACTAGGCCTACGACACTGAAGACGATAAGTATCTTTTGTTTTTTATTTAATACAGTATTGCTATTATTATTAGTAAGGAGCAAATTATTTATTTCAAAATGCCATACGTACTTACATTTAAGGACTGAAGTAATACTTCATTTTATTCCTAAATAACTTAATCAGAAATTTATATAAATCATATTGAAACATCTCGTTAATGAATATATTAAGTTTAATAGGGGCGTGTCAGCCAAGTCGGGGATGGAACACGCAATCTTCCAACCTTTTTATATAATAAATAATATATAGAGGAAGGGCCTTTATTTCTTTTCTCTCTTGTAAACAATCAGTTTGCTTACAAAAGTAACTAGTGTCTACCGTTTTGGGATTCTGCACGGTTGTTCCATGCGCTAAACAACATTCATAACCGTTATTCAATTCAATTAATTTAAAATGAGGTTGCTGTTTAACATTTGCGTGTACTTTATGATTTTGAAAAAAAAACTTAACTATCTCAGCATAAAACTTTGTGTGATAATTAGTTTTAAAAGGTTAATTTAATAAAGGTATTATTTCATAATTAATATTTGGTAAAATTCCCTTTTTTGTAATAAAGCTATAGTATCATTTTTCTAGAAAATGAGTTGCGTGCTTTAATCATTTTACCATTTACTATTTTTATCAATACCCTCAAGCGTAGTTGAATCACTCATCTTCGAAGACTGAAAATAGATTTTATTTTTCATGAGTTAACTTTCCACGAAATGTATACCTTCATTAACAGAAATTTTAAAGTTACTACCCTTGTTAAAGAAGTCATGCGCTAAATCTTAGATTTTTTTTTTTACTAAAATCTTTAGCTAAACACGTTTATGTGACATATCCTTGTCAAAAAGTTCTTAATCGTGACGACTCAGAAACCGCGTACTATATATAGAATAAAGCTTTTTAAAGTCGAAAGTTAAGAAAATATTTTTACATTGACGATAAAAGTTTTTGTGACCATTAAGACAACACCTGTAGATCATAAAAGTAAATATTAAATTTTATACAAATAGTTTTTAATTCCTTGTAGGAAGTAAAGTAAGTATTGTTTTCATGAAAAAATGTCCACATAAATTTCAAGTCCTACTCACGAAGACGTGTAAGGAAATTTCCATTTTTATCAACACAGTCGATTCATTTCAAATGAGACAGAACAGCTTCAAATATTTTCGCGGTCATTTGTTTTAATAATTACTTTAGCCAGCAGGTATTGAGTATATAAAACATCTCAAAAGGATTTTTTTACATTTTTTAGCCCCTATTGCAGCCTTCTAAAATTCTGCATAAAATTCGCTGAAAATGTAGTATTTAGTGATGAAAAAAAAGAAGGTTGAAAGACAAATCACCTCAAAACAGAGATGACAATCCAAAATTCTTTTCAGAAAGTTTCTTACCATAATTTTTTGAAAACCTGATATGCATACAGTATTAAAAATTAAATTTGAGCCGTTAAAATTCTTCGAAAATTACAATTTGCAAATGAGATTACTCCGCCTATTTTTAAAAAACGAAACTGGGCTGGTTTGGAATAACTTCACTTGAATTTTTAACAAGCAGCTTTACAATAAATGGTGCGTTTTTGCTTGAAAGATTTTTTGTGAATTTTTTAAAGTGATGTTTTCACAACAATGTGTTGGTTAAATAGTAACTTCTTCTAATAACTACATGAATTGAATATCTTTTCTTAAAGTTTAGTCGCAGTTCACGTTAAGTTTTAAGTTAACTTACAGTTAAAATATACTATATCAACAACAATTAAAATCTTGTTTGTTTTCATAATTATAAGCCTTCCTTTTTTTCTTTTTCCTCCAAAATCATGCAATCGTCGTTGCTCAGATGGCGCATATGTGTGTCTTAGAAATAAACACCTTTAAAGGAGAAATTAGATAGTTGCTTACGTCATTTTCAGCCTGCTTTCCCGTGAAAATAAAAAAAAGGAAGAAAAGAAAAGTGCGAAAGAAGGTTTAATGTATCGTGAACATATCTTTAAAAAAAAATCGAAAATAAACAATTAAATGAAGTTTGAAAAATAAAATATTTGAAAGTAGGCTTTTCAGACGGGGAAATTCGTCTCTGGCCTCCTAATAACTTTTGAGGTAATAGTCAAATTCGAAAGATTTTTTATTAAATTCGAACGATTTTGGCGAGAACATTTCATTTCCGTATTTTACTTTTTGATTTGAACATATTTTTTCAGTTTTGAATAGTCAAAAGAATTTATCATTAACGCCTACGGGAAAATTTGAATACTATATAAATCCCGATGCAAAAGACGGATTTGCTTGGAGCAAACTTTATCGAAAGGAACAAGATATGACGCAGAACATGTACAGATGTAAAGTTCATCCAAAACTCTGTTCTCATGAAAAGTTTTGATCTAGATTTTTAAGGATATTTCTGAATGAATGATAAAATGAATGAATACGTAATAATCGTTGAAAAATGGTATATTGACGTAATACAGAACTAATGCTAAACGAAAAAGATAGGAATAGAATATAAATTTGATGTGTGTGTAGAAATTAAAGTAGGCTCGTATACTTCCAGTCTTGTTATTTGTAAGTACGAACATAAATATTCAATAATTGTGTTACACTTATCCTACTGACATTTTATTACTGAAATTGTGTTTCTGTTTCAAGATATTTTTTTAATAAGTAGTAACTTTAATTTCAACCAAAGATTTATTTTTATTTCATCAGGCAATTCATTTAATTTGCCATTTTATAACTGAGGGCGAAGTACAATATTATTGTTCAAATTTACCCAATTATAGTTTCGTATGTGGGTGCAATAATATTTTCGTATGGTTGAAACTTGGCATGTGTCAGTAAGCAAAAACATATTTCAAAGTGTAAAATTTTCGATAGCGAAAAGTATATCACTAACGCATGAGTTTGAAACAATTTTTGGGGAAAAAATTACACTACTTACATGAACCAGTTAATAAATTATCTCCCAACTTGAATTTAAGAATAATGCCTTGCAAATACACGCAAGTATTGTTTTGCGATAATGAGAACACAATTAAATTAATTTTGATCAGGCGAGTAATTTCATCTTGTACTTACAAACATGCAAATAATAATAGAAAACATTTATTTATAAGCAATTGATATCAAAAGCTATGTTCCCTAAACGATTTAATTAGTAAAGTCTGACAAACACAATTTTTGAACAGTCTCCTTTTTAATGTGCTTCAAAGTATAGTAAACGTGTTTAGGTGCCCGTTATGTTTAAATAGACCAAACAAAAATAAATCCTTTTAGTTCCACACCTTTTAGCAACCAGAACAATTCTCGAAATACAAGTGTAAATGCTCTATAAACGTGTAACTGTTTTTTATTATTGTTGTTGCTGTGGTCGTCGTCGTCGTCGTCGTGTCCTCGCGCGAAGCGAGGAAGAATGGGTGCGCTCATCTCGAGTCCAACCTGAGGGAGGGGGGGGGGGAGTCCTTATATGCAGGAGTCCGACTTCCGCCCCTTTTTGAGAGATATAATTTTTCAAACAGGTTCCAGATGAGAGACCATCACCTGGAGCGGTCCCCCCCAGAGGTGTTTCACTTGAAGGACATTGAAGCACGACGGATTTAACGTGAACCAGCTCCCTTTCGCGTACGCGGTCCCAAAGCAGCAAGCTCCGAGCGGTTGTCACCCTCCCAAACCACTGACCTCCGTCAATGTTGCTTCACTTTGGTGAACCGAGCTTTTAGACTTTATTAATATAGGTTCCGTAAATTGAAAAATGTTTTCCCACAGGGAAGTTTCAAAAAAGTTTTTCTCTGATAAAATAATGGACTAGAAAAGGGTGGAACGATAGGGTGCACTGCATTAGAAGAGATAAAATTAGGTTTTATTTATTTATTTATAGCGAAAATGAAAAAAGTTACGCAAGAAAAACAAGTCTTTCCTCACCATTACATTAAGAACCGCGGGGAAAATGAAAGCATGATAGTTTAGTTTGATCCTTTTTTATAAGAAACTAGTAAGCCCGGCGGTCATACAAATGACCGCTATTCTAGATATTATAAATTGTAATTAAAATGATTTATGCAAAGGTGTCTGCTAATTCAAACTGAATTACCCAGGTCAGGCGGCGAGGACGCCCCTTTGCTTACTGCTCCACACTACTATATATTTATTTACTATATAATCAAATTGTTTGTGAAAAATATATATTTATCATAGAACTTATTGAAAATTTTATTATGCTTTTCAAAACAAAAGTTTTAACGAAACTGGAAGAAAAAGCGCTTCCACTCTAATAAGAAAAATATAAAAAGCGCAGACGATAAATAAATAAATTAAAAAGAAGGAAAGGATTAAATTGAATTCGCCTATACATTGATTTTTAACGGAGATTGCAAATACAGCGAGACCTCACTCAATATGCTATAAAAACGTTTTGATTATTATTAGTTAGTATATTTGTTACATTTGTGACAACAATGGCAACTGCATTGATTTATATTCACACGGCAACTGTGATTAAATGGTTGGAAACGACGGCAACAATGCAAAAATAAAATAAAACGGGTCAAATAAATCATTGAAAAATTAAGAAAAAATAATTAAAAAAAAATAATTGAGTCACAACTTTCACTTTTGCAGCGATGATTTTTTCGGGTCGTAAACTTTCACCGTGCCTAATGTGGTCCCGATCGGTAAAACGGCCTCGGATTCTATAGTGGACAGACGGACAGATCGACAGACAGAATAGGCCGCTTATATATAAGATAACAAAGACAGTGAAGTATCAAAGGAAAAAACATCTAATCATAACGTGTGTGCCGAAATTCTACTACAACATTTTTTATTAATTAACTTACCACAATGTGATCGTATACTACTAAGTGTATATCGGCATAGAGTTTTAAAGAAACAAGAGTGGCTTAATTTTAATGGACTTAATTGTCCCTTTCTTTATTTTAGAATAACAACTTGAAAATAATCATATGATCCAAGACTTATTACATTTTCCTTAGAATTTGTCTATCAAAAACTTTGTTTTTAGATTAGAAGTAACATTCTAACAACCAAAGGTATATTAACCAATTATCTTTCTTTCCAACTGCATAACAAACCAAAAAGAAAAGATACATATTAAAGAAAAAGGTAAACTTTCATAACTCGTACACACAAACCGATACTATTGCAAACACCACACTATTGGTGCAATTCCCCCCCCCCCCCGCGAAATCTTATAAAATTACAAACACTGGTGCATATTCACGTAACAGAGGAGCTTTCACCTCGCTCACACGCACACAGTCAAAATTATTAATTTGGACAACATTGACCATAAAATGTATTGAGATTTAGAGAGCGCAAAAATGGCATAAGACAGTTTTTATAGTGACGCTCATCTTAAATCGAAACTAAAACTTTTTAAAAGATATCTATTGGTCAAGGAGGGTGGTGTGACTTACACAGATATTAAAAATTACCACAATTCAATGGGGAGAACCAATGAAAGTATTAGAAGTTTTACGCAAACCAATTAAATCAGATGAATAATTTATCTCTGGAACAAGGCGAAAAAAACTTTAGGAAAAACTAAACGGATAGATTGATTCCCACGCTGAAACGTGTGGAAGTTCAGTTAGTTAGTTGGTTAGTTGGTCATGGCTGCCTACTATTCTACAGCGGCTGTCCAGACGCAGCGAGAGAACAAAGGAACAAGCGTACGGCAAAAAGTTATCGTTTTCGTCACTGGTGACGCTGCGAGCATGCACTAGTTTTGTGTGCAAATACATCACGAAAACATTGTTTTTGCCGGGTTTGCAGCAGACATAATTAAGATTTCTTTTGGTAAACTTTTAGTTTATGCATTATAAATCGAAATATGTCTTGCGATGTTCCATTGTGTTTTTAACTAATATATTTATTTTAAAGAAATTTTTCATCGTAAATGAAATAAGAGCGAAGTGTTTGTAAACAATCAAGTGTTTTTAAAGAATTAAATTAGTGAATGCAGACATCTTATAATTTTAGGAATTTATTAACTTTACGCTTGGTTTTTATGCATATATTTTGTATATTTTTATTCCCTGTCTTCTATTTAATTATTCTATAAATTGTAGTTATGAGTTTGATTCCTTGTGGAGTACCAATAAGGGATGACATTAATATTTTTCCCAAATGTCTTAAACTTTACTTGTCCAGATGCAGTGATTTATTTGTTTATTTGTACTTTAGGGGGGGGGGGATTATTAATGAGCAAACCAAATTATAGCGCAAATTGCAGAAAACATTACATATACGTATTTTGGAATTAGAGGATAACTTTTTTCCACGTATAGAATTGTATGTAATTTAAATCATTTACACTCACTCGGATTACTTACATTTTGTAGGTCAAATCTTTATGAATTGGTAAAGGGGTTATTTTTAATTCCGAAACATATGTATGCAATGTTTTTACAACTAGTGATTTAAAAACGTTGGTTCGCTCATTAATTATTTACATGTAAAAGTGCGGATGCTCATCTCCCCCCTCAACCCCACGTTCAATCACGCATTTTTTCAGAGATCGGATGTCCGGTATATCTTGCCTCAGGGAATTTTACAGTATATCTGGCTCTGATATTTGAAGCCTGCAAACTCTATACAAAATTTTGAACACCCCACAGCTTGCAAATACGTGGTAAGTTTCCGATGCACGCATATTTTCGAAACATGCTAAGTTAATACAATATTAATAATCAAATTTGACATGCCAGGTAACCGAATATTTCGTTGAATGGCCAAATCAGATTCCAGATATTTAAAAAATACTCGGATACTGGATATCCAATGCCTTTTAGGAAATACAGATCCTTTTTTTGCAGTCGCACACAAAAAATAATTTATGTTTTATATATATATATATATGTAAGAACGGCTGTCCCGTTCTATCTTCTACAGCTGTGGCCGCTAATCCATTGGGGTTTCCCCGCGTAGGTTCGAATCCTACCGGCTTGTAAGAACGGCTGTCCCGTTCTATCTTCTACAGCTGTGGCCGCTAAAACCCATGTAAGACGAGGCACAGGGTTTCGTTGCAATTCTTTATTGGTAAACTTTAACACACAAATATCATAACATTAATATTGTTGGAACGAAGGACATGAAGTCATCAGCACGTTTCAAGAAGCAAGAACCCCGATTTTCGTTCGGGCAGTCGTATTTATATGGGGGAAAATCTCTTAGACTGCAGACAACATTCCCTACACCACGTGATAGCACGTGGTTTAAATAGGAGGGCCATATGGAAAATAAAATATATTATTGGCTTTAATGCCGTAGACAGGGGCTGGCCTAAGTCTACGGGGAAAAAAATAGTCTGGAGGGAATTAATGAGGGAAACCAACTTGAGCTTAGGCATGACCATATATGGTAACGCGTTAGAGAAATTTATGAGTGAGACAACCCTGAGTTGTCAAGTTTAATATGGAAAAAGCCAGACAAAGGAGACAAAGGACTTCTCCATATCACAGCCTGACAAAGGATACAAAGGATTTTTCCATATTACATATATGTGTGTGTGTGTGTGTTGCAAACTTTCGAAGAAAAAAATAATCCCCTCTCAAAATAAAGCGTTACTTATATTATAGATATATCTATATGTATTTAGTCATTTACTTATTTTTTTGCCCAATAACTCCTTATTAAAAAAAATATGATTATAAAAAAATTTCCCACCCAAAAAGCCGATTTTTATTTAATTTTTTTTGGGGGGGGGGAGGGGAGGGGGCTCCATAGCGTTTCGGGAGTGCACCATCGTGCTATGGGATGGTCATTCCTGTGTTATCAGTTACTGGTTTTACGAATAATTTTAGTCATACTACAATAATAGCTATTATTCTATTAATAACATAAAAGTATCATTGCATTAATCATTATTAAGTAATGACTTAATTGTACGAATAATCTTCATTTGTTAAGCCACTTCACAACCTAACTGTTCCACTTTAATGAATTAACTAAATTAACAATAGTGAAATTGAAATCATTACCTATATACTTTAAATAATTTTGTTAATCCATAACCTATGTTATTTTTGTTTTAAGTACAGTTAATTAATAAATGTATTGACATTATTAAAAATTTCTATGTATAAACAAAGTGCTATGCTTTGAAATAACTACATAATAATTATTTTAAGACTATTCAATGTGTTACGACCTTTAAAACCTGCTATCCAATTTATTCGCTCTAAGCAATATGAGAGGTTAAATGCCTTTCATCAAATTATGCACAATTATTAGATTAAGATTAAAATGAATCTGAAAGCACAATATAAGTTTATGGCGAAGAAAATTTACTCGCTGTTCATTATATATGAAAGTGCACGCATATAAGAAAAGTTGTACGTAAACGATCCCCTTTAAAGTCCGCATACGTTACGACGAAAAAACGATATTTTTATTATTTCCTCTGTATTAAAAACGTTTAAATCGCTATCACATAATCTTGCAACTTATTTTGATAGTTACTTTTGTCCCCAACACTTAAACATTCATTTATCTTTAAATGCAAGCTTTTTTACGCGATGATATTCCTATGGTTAATCCTTTAAATCCTCGCTTTTAGGTGCATGCTATCAGCGCCAAATAACCGACGTGGCAGAAAATGTAAGTTCTGCGTGTACGGACTTTTTCGACCGTTTGGACAGCCGCTATAGAATCAGTGGCACCCATGGATGGGTGCAGCTGCAAAGGCGGAAGTAAAAATTAAAAAAATCAATTTTAATGAGTAGGAATGATTTTGAGTCTGCAAAAATAAAGTTGCGTAGAAAGAAATGAATTAAAATGTGGTATTTGAAATATGAATACCACAATTTGTTTTCTACCTCATCCCCCCCCCCCCCCCAATGTGCGCCAAATACTTTAACGTAGGAGGCGATTATCTAGAGAAGTAAACAAAGCTTTTGGTGAAAAACAAAATTGGTTTGTTCAATCATGGCTGCCTGCGATCATATAGCGGCTGTCCAAACGGGCGAAAAAGTGCGTGCAAGCAGAACTTACATTTTCTACCACTTCAGTCAATTGGCGCTGTTAGCATGCACTTAAAAGCGAGGATTTAAAGGTGTAACCATAGCAATATCATTGCGTTAAAGGCTTGAATTTCAAGACAGATAAACATTTAAGTATTGATGAGGGCAAAAGTAACTATAAAAAAACGTTTCAGGGTTATGTATTTGCCATAAAACGTTTTTAATACAGAAGAAAAAAAAAAAAGATCGTTTTTTTTAATAGTAACACATGCAGACTTTGAAGCTGCTAGTTAAGATACAACTTTTCTTACATACGTATACTTTTATATATAATGAACACAAAATTTTCTCGCAATTGGCTGATCATATTATGCTTTCACATTTATTTTTATTTTGAACGACAATAATTGCGCATAATTTTATGAAATACATTTATCCTCTCATATTGTGTAGCACAAATAAATTGGCTAGCAGGTTTTTGAAAGCCGTATTGATTAGTCTTTAAATGGTTATTAGTTACTTTATTATTAAGCAATTTTAAACACATTCATGTTAATACCATTAAATAACAGTAGTTAAAAGAAAAATGATATAGGCTATGATTAATAAAGATATTTTAAATATATATGTTGATTGAATTATTTCAATTCCATTTATTGTAAATTTAATTATTTCAAGAGACTGGAACAGTTAGGTTGTGAATTGACTTAACAAGTAAAGATTAGTAGAACAATTATGTAATTAAGCAAATCATTAATGCAACATTTTTTTATTGTTATTGACAGACTAATAGCATAATATTAATAACTAATACTGCATTCTATAATATAGCTGACTTCAGTTAACTTCAACAGATAGATTATCATATAAGAGTGGCGACTTTTTTTTTTGCTGGTCTCATCTAAAGCAATTACACTAGTTACATATATAGAATAAAATCCTAAAATATTAAGTAAGAAATGTCAAAGATGAGGCCTTTGTAAAAGAAAACACTTCAATAAAATAAACAATCAAGGGGAAATATTTTCAAATATTACAATTAAGTACAATAAATGAGAAATTAAAAATAATTACTTAAAACGCTTCATTACATGCAGTTCAGAGTTACCAAGATTTTTTTTTAAACTTGTAACTGACAATACATGGGTGCCAACCCCCTAAGTAAGTTGGTGCATACTAATAGGTACGAAGTCCCCCAAAAAAGACAACCCCCCAAAAGCGCTAAAACTCGATGAAAGCATGCCCCCCTGTCCAGGGGATGTCAAAAATTTCATAAAAAATTTAATGGCGCAGTCTACGCCATGAACGGATAAGAGCAATTTTTCTTTAAATTTCATTTTAAACATTTTTATTTAGATGACATACTCCTTGAGAGCAAAAAGCAATGAGTATTCTCAGTCGGGGATGGGGGAAGACCGTGCGCCTACTTCTTTATTTTACACGATCGTCCCTCCACTTTTCAAAAGCCCCTCCCCCACCACTATTTCATTACAAAATCTTATGCTCTTATCTGTAAGCCTCCCCCCTCCCACATCTTTTTCTTTTTTTTTTCCTGGACTACACTGAATGTTCTCATTTTTAATACCAAGACTTTGCAACTGGCATTTCTTCGATGAAATCCACCAAAAACTTTCGCATTCTCTGATTTTCTGTAACCTGATTTTTCCTAAATCCTCTCTTAAATTAATTTTCCCCCACTTTTAAATTATAAATCAGAAATACGCTTTAGGGGTCATTCATAAATGATGTCACGCTTCGAGGGGGGAGGGGGGTTCGTGAAATTGGGACAAAGTGTGACAAGGGGAGGGGAGAGGAAAACAAGAAGTGTGAAATCAGGCTTATACAACATAGCGTGACATGTGAGAAAGGGGGAAAGGGGGTCCGTTGAATTGGGACATTTTGTGACAAAGAGGGGGAGGGGGTCAAATATATCGGAAAACAGCGTGACATCATTTATGAACGGTCCCTTTGATAGTTTATTTACTTTTCTATGTTTTAAGACTCTATGGTGCAAATGGGTGTACTCATGAACGCGTGGAGAATCAACAACAAATCTTATAGGGAAGTCTCCCTTCCTTTTAGATATTTCAATTGCAGCCCCTTTTCATGTAGCGCGAGTTTAATTTTAAAAAGGTACATTACTAGATTTATAACATAGAATCTCTCTTACTCCATTCCACTTTTAACTTTATCATTCTATACAAGCATAAGAAATCTAAACTTTTCAGAACAAAAAAAAAAAAATATTTAAAAGCATAATCTAGACATAATATGAAATTCAAAGTTTACTTTTGAGTGGAAAAAAATTAATGAGCGGACCAACGTTCTTATAGCGCAAGTTGCAAAAATTACTACATACGCATGTTCTGGAATTAAAATTAACCCCTTTGTCAATGCGTAAAGATTTGAACTAAAAAATGTAAGTAATTCAAGTGAGTGTAAATCACTCGAATTACTTCCATCCAGATGCATACAACTCTATTCAAAAAGGATTCCTCTTGTCCCGAAACATGTTTTTTGAAGCTTGGGCTATAATGACGTCTGTTTTCTTATTAATAATCTGAAGTACAAATAAATAAAACCAATGCATAAATAAATAAAACCAGTAAAGTTCGAGACATAAGGGGAAAATGCAAATGTCATCCCTCACTGGTTAAAAATATCATCTAAAGCATCAAACTGACGATTTCTATTTGTGGAGTAATTGAATAGGTGACATGGGGAGTGATAAAACAATTAAAATGTATGCATATAAACCAAGCATGAATTTAGTAAATCCCTTAAATTATAAAATGTATGCATTCAGTAATTTAATGCTTAGAAAAAACACTCTATTGCTTTCTGTCGTTTTTATTTCATTTACGATGAAAAATTTCTTTAAAATAAATATATATATGTTAGACACAATTAAACATCGGGAGACATATTTCCAATCAGTAATGCATAAACTAAAAATTTACCAAAAAGAAATCTTCATGATGCATACTGCAAACCCGACAAAAACAATGCTTTTGTAATGTATTTTCGATACAAAACTAGTGCATGCTTGCAGCGCACCAGCGAGGAAAAAAATAACTATCGTTTGAACGCTTATTCCTTTGTTCTGGCACCGCGTCTGGACAGCCGCTATATGATCGCACGCAGCCATGGTTCAACAAATGTTATGATTTTCATTTTCTATGACTAAAAACTGCCGGATGACCCTCATAACTCTACTAGTACTTTACTAGTACTTTACTAGTACTATAACTAGTACTTTATTTCTTAAGGTTTTGTAAAACTGTCGGTTGCCCCAGAGTTTTAACAAAATTAGTCTTTAAATTTGTCGTATGGATAAGGAGAGAAAAAAAAACAGATTTTTTAACACATAACACTGAAAGTTAAACAGTTATCTAAATGTATATCAACATAAACTAAAATTTTATTTCAGCTTGAGAAGACCTTTTCACAATAAATTTCGGAGAAGTTTCAAAATTAGTTTGGTTTTAGAAAGACGGAGATTTTCTTAAAAATAAATCCAGGATAAGAGAGCAGAAAACTTTTATATACAGTTATTTTAAAATTCG
Source organism: Octonoba sinensis (assembly GCA_038502835.1). Lineage (NCBI taxonomy): Eukaryota > Metazoa > Arthropoda > Arachnida > Araneae > Uloboridae > Octonoba > Octonoba sinensis. The sequence goes on along the minus strand of CM076598.1, from coordinate 201,040,085 downwards.
CTTGAAAAAATCTAAGCCCTTCTTTTCTCGTGAGTTTCTTTTCTCAAGCAGCAGCGGAATCTTCAACAATTTCCGGTTTTTAAATCTTTTACAAGTAAAGGCTTCCTGTTTTTCTTTAAGTTACTTTTTAAGGCAAAACTTGACTGCAGTCCTCTCCTTCCTGCTGCAGTTTTGTGGGTGCTACTTCAAGTGCTGCCATTTCTTGAACGATACTTCTTACCTTTTCTAAAACATTTTTACACTGAGCTTCAAGAATTCTTCTATTACTTTATAAATAGAGCACTACATAACAAGTATTTTTGTTTAAAGGTACTATGAGGTATTTGTTTATTAGAGGGTTTTATTTTATGTCCTACTAATAAAAAAAGTAAATTTATTTAAAATATGTTAGATTATGAACAGATTGCTAAAAAAGGACATTTCAAAAGTAATTCACAACTTGCTACTCAAAACTGTAATGCTAAAAGCGGATGTGCAATTAATTTCTACCATTTCATACATAAAAATGTTGTATTTACTGAATATGTGACTGAATAAGTGAATCAAATCGTTAATTTGTAATATTTTTGGCCATAACATTTGTTAAATCTTACTACTGTTATAAATGCGAAATCGTGGATAAATGTATGTTACTCAATCACTTAACAGCTAAACCGATATGGATGAAGTTTGCCAGTGATAGATTATAGTCTGGATTAACACATTTTACCCCGGAAAAATGAACGGTTCTCGTGGGATATAATTATACAAAAATGGTGCTTTACCTTAAGATGGATGGTGTGGCTCAGTAGTTAGAAATGAAATTGAATGAACATCAGTAGCGGCCTGGTAGGGCCGTGGTAGTCTAGTGGTTAGCACGTCGGACTTCCACCTGGAAGGTCGCGCGTTCGATACCCACTGAAGACCACCATGTATACTTGGGGATATGTGCATGTAAAATCCAAAGACCCCACTACCTCTCCCCGTGCGTAAGCAATCCTAAGGCCTCGGCTATTAGGTAGGGGTCTGGTGGAGAAAAGTAGCGGCCGGGTAGCTTCAGTGGTAGAGAGCTGATGTACCTGGGTTCGAGTCCCAGTAGGGACTAATCGGTTTTTACTCAGTTAATAGCAAGTAGGCTATTTTTCATCTGGTTAAAATATACGGATCCCCGTGAGATAGAAAAGTTTTTGTTTTCCGCAGAGCCAGGATGATTTTTTTGCATTGGGGTAGTTTAGGGGTCAGGAGAATACATAGGATATTTTTCATCCCGGGAAGATGCACTGTTCCTAACAATTGGACCCTCCAGGAACCGTGTATTATAAAGGTATTTCAATATAGTTCGTTAAACAGATTAGTTATTCGTTGGTTAATAAATTACATTAATTAAGTAAAAATCGCGAAAAATAAAAAAGTTATTTACTCTTTGACAACGACGGTTGTGAATCAATTTGTTCTATTACTGTACTTTCCAGCCCAGAATTGGCAAAATATTTACCACTCAACCCCCATTCAAACACCCATTTGTGGGTGCTGATATCTATCAGCACCCACAAATGGGTGTTTGATCGCTCCCTTTGAAGGAAACGAAATGTACCTTCGGACATTAAAAAGTTCTAAAAACATAGTAGAAATATTAACATTGTTTTATTTAAAATAATGCCAACAGAAAGCATCTCAGTAACAGTCGGCATCCCAATCGTAAAATGAGTCCCTTGGTGAGAGAAAGAAAACTATATCACTCATTTTATTTTAAACCTCATTTTCAATTTCAGAATAAGGATTTATAAAAGCTATGCAACTATTTTTTTTATTATTATTGTAGTAGAGCGAATCTTAAAACGTTTTAATTAAAAAAATAATGATACTTCATTTAAACTGATTATAATTTTGATTTTATTTCATTTGTTTGGGTATTGTACCTTGAGACGTCCCAAACTGTACAAACCCAATCTTTAGTTTGTACACGCAGCACTAAATCTTGCTATTAGTAAAATTTAGATGCATGTTTTGGGGTTAAAGGATTTGTTTTGCGAATGACGATTAAGCAATTTTCCTCACTGTTCAGATGAGACAAGATTATTAGTTATTTTCCTTGAATTTAACTATCATGCTTTATGTAACATTACGAAATGGTTTTAAATAACTCCTTTTGATTTTTTTTTTAGAGTTAGAATTATTTCTTACACTGTTAAAAATCTCCGTAAGAAAATAGTCAAATAACCATTTATTTGATTGTTATTTCACCATATTTACTTACAGCAGTTGAAACCCCATTAAAAAGATGGTAATCAAACCGCTGATTGCGAAAAAAATCGTTTATTCTCTTTCTACTAAAGAACGTTTAACTAACCATAATTTACAAGTGCTCAATATCTGCTTCGCTTTGGTTGCGAAACCTTACCGGTCGTATGTTGTTGTTAAAATATGAATAGAGATTTATCTGTTGAAATCTGCATGTGTATATGAAAAAGGAAGAAGAAAAAAGTGGCTTAAGCAGTGGTTACTAAATAGAAAGACAAAAACACGTAAATCAAAAATTGGAGACATCGGATTCCCGAACTGTTTGCGAATGAGCGAATTCATAATTTGAGCTGCTGAAGCTTGTTTGTATTTTAATTTTTGCAGCAAATAAAATAATTTTCGTCAATATACAGTAAATTTAGACCAAGGATGGCTTTGGATCCAATAAAAACTGAAATTTCAATTTTAATGCCGTTTATTTATCAAAAAATCTTTCTTTTCCTGTTGAAAAGAAAGATTTATTGATAAAAAAACGACCGTTTTGTGTGGTGCAGATGGCCGAATGGTTAGAGAGCAAGGTTGGTATGCCATACACCCGGGCTCGATTCCCGCAAGCTTCGTTTACGGTTTCTACGCCTGGAAGATTCTACGCCTCGAAATGGTTCAAAATAAGAAAAAAAGTTGTGTAAAAACAATTTTTAAATGGTTATAAAACCGTAAACTTCTGTATTTACAGCTTTTTAACCAAGCTGATTGGAAATGGTTAGGCCCCGTAAAGATAGAAAAATGTTCCAAACCGTAAATTTAACGGTGAATTAGATGGACAGACTGCTGCCTGTCATTTAATCGTAATTTCAGGATGAAATTTCTAACAGTGTTGACTGGATCAATTTTGAAATCTGTTGAACAAAATTGTTGAAACTCGTGAAGTTTTATATTCTGTAAAATTTGGATATTAATACTTAACTCTCCTGTTACATTTTATAAACCAAAATCTTTATTGCGTAAGAAATTTGCAAAAAAAGCCCTTCCTAGACTTACAGAATATTAATTTACTTTCAAAAAAATTTAAAATCTAATATATCACTATCATAATCTGAGACAAATTCAGCGAAAATTCCTTACATTATTTTACATTAAAACATGGCTTAATACTTTCAAATAAATTCACCCAAAATCACTTTTACGACTTTTTAAAATGAAAATAAAGATGTTTTTGAAGCATGACTAATAATGACAACCCAGTTATATCTGCATTAAAAATTAACTCTGCAAAAAAACATCTGTGTTTGATTTTGTTTCCAATTGAAGAGTACATTTTTTTTTTTTTTTTTGTAAAATGTATTTTGCCGACAATCTCATGAAATACCATATTAAAAGATAATTGAAAGTTTATCTGAAAATGGATATGGGTAAAATTTAAACCGCAAACAGTTGAATATTATGTACTAATGTCTCAAAATTTTTAATTTATATGTTCTGTTTGAAATTTATTCGTTTTAATGCTCAAATAAATAAAAATATAAATTGCTTGCTGAGTATTCAGAAAATTTACTTTATTCGCTTTCATTGTAAACTGTACAAACAACACGCTAAAAATTTTCATTAGAGCCTCGATTTATGTTTTTTTTTTTTAATGAATTACCTAAATTTTACTACAAATATGTCAAACCTATGAGCAATCTTAAAAGACTATCGATAAAATAAAAAAACTATCGAGTACACAAAAACAAAGAAATTTTTTTTAAATTATTTTTTGAGGAAATTTTCCCCACAAAACATGCTACACATTTGTCTTTTTAATACATAGAATAACCCTGATATACTTTTAAAAACTATTAACTAATAAGATTTTTTAAAATTTATAATTAATATGATTTGCTTGTTTGACACGATATAAAAACCACGCGAGGACATTTAGTGAATGCAGTTTTATTCAGTATCGCTTTACTAATTAAGAGTATCATATTGATTATTATTTAGAGATACAATGAAATGTTTTAACTGAAATGCAAAAAACTAAAGAAGATATGTTATGGAAACTAATTATTAACCATTCTAGTAATTGTGCTAATTTTAATGTAGTAGTAAACTTAAAAGCAATGCGTAGAAAATAAATAATACCCAACTGATTTATTATAACGCAAATTATACAAACATAAAATGTATTTTTTTATTTCATTGTTTACCAAGCATTATCGACAACGTATTCCCATGCTCATAATATTGAACACCATTATGTGTATGACAAAAATTCACGTGATTTTTCTTTTTGTACATACATTTTATCTCATTTCATTAAAAAAATTAAACGTTTCCAGTTAATTATTCGCGAAATTAATTTTTCTTCGTACAATATCTAAAAAAATAATAGCTGAATAATATATTTTCTTCGACAACTTTTATTCACAATTCCGTTCATTTTTAAAACGTTGAACACCTACAAAAGAATCGAGGTATTAAAATCACAACCTAGATAAGAACGAGTTTGTTCTTCTCAAGCAAAAGTCATGCATGCTCTTCAATGATTTAGGGCTCTACCACGAAGTGTTCGGAAAATCATTCACTCTCGAAATTGAAGCGCTCACGTGACTCATGACGTCATCTTTCCGAAACCTGGCTTACCAAGAGGCCATCGGAATCGGTCTGCCTCCTGTAACTTGCTCCCGGAATCGACTGACCACTCTCGGAATAAAGGGCTCACGTGACTCATGACGCGCTGAATCCGGTAATTGCTCCCGGAATCGACTGAAAGTTACCGCTTCGGAAAGAGGTCCCTGTATTTCAGTTCCGAGGCCGAAATGTACTTTTAGCTATTTTCGATCAAGAAGAGAGCCAAATATTGGGAAGAATTACCAGTTTTTATGAATTAAAATGACCGATTCGAAATTCCTGTAATTAATACATAAATGAAAAGCTCATTGAAGAATTAAAAGCCCGTACATTTGAATCCTCTAGCATAGATAAGAAATACATTTGAAAAAAAAAAAGTTGAAAAATCATTGCTGTAAAAATTTTATTTTTCAAACATAGGTTTTAATATAGATTTATTCAACATATTCTCATATAGTTTTCCATTGATTATGCTATTCATCTAATTTTTTATGCATAACTTTAATAAATTTGCCTTTTTTTAAATTTTTCTTATAGTTTAACGTATATTTAAACTATCTCTGTTCTTTTACTTTATATCTTCAATTTGGAAAAACATCTAGTTGATATAAAAAATAAGGAATAATATACGAGTATATATCGGATTTCATTCATTTCTTCTTATCAATTTATTTATTTTTTGTTTTGATCTAAATTTGTTTGTTTTTTGTTCCATTTGTTATATAGTGTTTTATTTTAATTTGCAGCTATTTTTAAATATTTTACCTTCTAAATTTGCTAATATATATAGATACTAAAGCACTATTTTTTATTTATGTACCAACGTCCCGAAACTTCTAGTAGTTCTTTTAACATCTTCTAATAAATTTTCTAGTTGTGGATCGGTTCCCAATTTTGATACTTCAAGATGCTTTTATAGTATATATAGTATCCTGGTATAGTGATCTCTCATGTCTCAGCAAAAAAAAGAAAAAAGACAGAAGAGCAAACATTTTGTACTACTTAAAATTCATTCGCTATAAGTGCATAAATCTATTGAGCAGTTCAAAACAAAAAAGAAAAAAATGAGTTGCGAGCCCTTCCTCCCATTTTTCTTTCCTAAATATCAAATCACTAGTTTACCATCATCATAAAAAAAAAAAAATAATAATAAATTAAAAAGCCAAACTTTGAATCCAGGACTGGGGCTTTGGACGCAAAACCAGTTTCGGATGGGACATGTGGTTTTTACCGTCCAAAACTATCAGAAAGTGTCTTGAACTGTCCTAAAGCTAAAGAGGTCTAATCTAATCGATTTATATTCAATGCAATATTAGCAATAAACAAATATAAATATTAATTAGTTGTAATTAATAAATATTTATCTTTGAAATGTTAATTTGAAAAAAAAAAAAAACTATTTTGCTTGAAAAGTAAAAAAATGCTATTATCTCTGTTACATAAAAGCTTCCTTATAAAAGAGTTGGTAGTGATGTTACAATGTAACTAATTTCATTTCCATTTATGACTCATAATTTCTATTCAATGCTATTAAATATTTAGAATGGGACGTGGTAGCCTAGTGGTTAGGATGTCGGACTTCTAACTGGAAGATTTGGGGTTCGATACCCGACCCATTGAAAACCAACTGTGTACACTTGGGGATACGTGTATGTAAAATCCGTGGACCCTGAAGTCCCGAGGCGGTTCCGAGAGTACCGGAAGGTGGAGAATTTCCCTTCCCTTAACTCTTAGGTCAAAAACGGAAGGTGGCGTATTTGTGGTGGCGCCATCTGGTGTCATTCAAATACATATAATGAGACAAGTCGTACTTCCATCCTTGTGGTGCTTATCTAAACGGAAGGCCATAAGTAGGCAGTAAGTCGATAAGCAGGGGGTCATTAAATTATAAGCAGCCACTGACACATTGGAAAGATACCAAAAAATTAAGAAATTTGTGCTGCTCATGTTCTGGATTTGCATTTACCAAACACAGTAAAATAAAATAATAACAACACATTTGTTTACAATGGTGCGTTCTTTATGTTTATTTGCATGGTACAAAAAAACAAAATCAATTTTTTTGAAGAATAAAATTTTTTTGAGTTTAAAGAGTTTTTCCTTGATTAAAATTTCAAATAAAAATGAAATTTTTATCAAAATGCACTATAAGGAAGTAATATTATTTAAGTATACAAGGCAAATAAGTTCATACATTACAATTCTTACATTTTTTTCAGATAATGTATTTTAGCAAAAAATAATTTTTGATCCACAAAGTTTGCATTATCCTTTTATTGTAGTGTTTTCAAAAACCCAAATTTTAATTTATATGAGACCTGATTATAATTTGAATAAGTAGCAAAGTCATCGAATATTTATATACATAATATATATATATATATAGTATATGTGTGTGTGTGTGCGCGCTTCTATTATATGCTTGCTGTCATTATTTAAAACTTTACCAACATGGTTGCATTTAGTAAGCAATTATACAGTTTAACTAAATTATTTTACATTGAGATCAACATTTGTTTTCGCCATATGAGAAATGTAACAACACGAGTACAATTAATGCAAAGCGATCACGCAAGTGATTTTTCCGGTGGGGAGGGCGCGTAAAGGGTAAATATTCGATTCATATTACAGGCAAATAACAGCAAAATACATAAACACATAGTAAACGAAAGTAAATCATGCATCTAGTTCAGTGCATTGTAATTCCAAATAATGGAGATTTGTTTTGTTCTTTACATGAATTTTTCAATTCGAAAAAAATACATAAATAATAATAATTTGATCTCATGATTCGAGTGTTAAATTTTTTTCACTGTGGTACACATATTGTAAATATATCTGAAAATCATAGTTTTAAAAGTTCAATATAAATTTACATAAAAAAAAGTTATCAAAATCCACAATATTTAACTGCAAAATAAAAACATTTGCAGCATTCCACTAAACTTTACTTTACGGTAACCCATGATTTATCGCCAAATCTGGAAGCAATTTTTTACAGAAAATTTTGTAAAGAATCCGTTTTGCAGCATTCAAACAGAAAGACGTTTTATATGTTTATTCATCAAAAAAGGAACGTTTACCATTCCTTAAAGTTCAAATACATATATAATGATTTTTAACTAATAGAATATTTATTCGATAACATATTAAAAACTTAAAACACGGTTCGCGAACGTTTAGCGGATTTTGATGACATTCAACCAAAGTCGTTCTGCTGTTAGCAGAACGATTGTTAGCTGTTCTGTTAGTAACATAACGCAAAGTAATGATAATTTATTTTAAAAATATTCATTAAAATACCAACAAAGAGCCTATTTTTTGTTAGTTGCACTTTCATACCACTTCTTATGGTGTTTAATCTTTCCAGCTTTCTTTAAACATATTTCAAAACGCATCGAATTCTGCAGTAAACAACAATGGTGGGCGAAAGCAAGGGTTGCCGTAATATATAAGCAAATTTGAAATCGTTCTGTGATTGGCTGAAAAGATATCACTCTCGGAAACTCGAAGCCAGCTATCATTTCCGAGACTGAGTTAACGGTTTTTCGGTACCGAAATAGCAAAGTTCCGAGGCCGGAAAGTTACCAATTCGGAACTTTTCCGAACACTTCGTGGTAGAGCCCTTAGTTCTTCTTTCTAATGGGTCTGAGTATGGTCACTAACTTTTCCACACCTAGTGCATTCCCCGGAAACCGGCAACAATTCTTACTACCACTACCACAATCGGTGGATGTCATTACCACTTGAGAATTTTGACGCTCAGTTTCACCCTAGATGGTGGATTTCAGCGCCATCAGATTATCCCTGTAGGGCATTCTAATGAAAACACCGGAAAGCAAATACGAAACCAAATCGCAATATGATTTTTGCTCACTGACTCGGACATGTTCTCTAGAGGTCACTTTACTTTTTGCAGAGCATACAGAAATGAAAAGTTTAGAAAGAATTGTTTTTTTTTTAATCGGAAATATTTGCAAGTGGCATTAGTGCGGTATTTTTTCTTATATGCGTTATTAAGGGAACGTGGCACCTTTCTAAAGGCGAAAATCGATACAGTTTTCAATTTTTCGCTTAAAATGTGGTTTGACTATCTTAGTATAACTGTGCAAAGTTTTTAAGCGATACGATCAATATACGCGTATTTCAGAAGTAAACATTTTTTTTTTCATATTTTAGTTGCCTTCTGCATTCTTTAAACAGCGTTTTCTCGGTTTGTGTTTTTCTCAATATTCTAGTACTTAAAGTGATAAAACTTCGATATATTCATGTAGGAACTTCAATATGACGTGCTTGATAAGATTAGCGATGATTTTGCTATATATTGAGAAAATAAATTATAAGAATAAAAAGTTAACAAAAATCCCTTCTTTTCTGTGTTCCACCATGGATGTTACTTTCCATTTTTTTTCTGAAAAAATAATTAATTAATAGCAAACCCCATCTCTAAGTTGTAAAGCATACTATGATAAGAAATTTTTGAAAGGTTGGTTAAAAATAGCGATAAATAATCCAGAAAAGGAAAATTTAAAGCCGTTATTTTTTTTTAATATATTTTAAAATTTTTCATGTGAAAATCATTTTTTAGCAATAACACTTCATAATATACAAATGACATAAGTAAAAGTTCTTAAATTAAAAAAAAAAACTGTCAAAAGGTGCCGAGTTGCCTTAACTGATTTGCAAGTGGTATCATTTGATAAACATTTCTGCAATAACAGGTTCCTAAACTTTGGTAAATGTTAAGGATAAAACTAACATGCAAGTTATGCTGTGCACACAAAAGATCCAAAATACTTTAACGTGAGTAGTATATACCAAGAATAAAATTCACATACATAATGAGAAAATGTTAGCGAATATTGCTGGATTATAATAAATTAATAAACCGAATTTTTATTCAAAGAAAAGATTAGAAATACTAGATGCATTTACTAAGATTTGCAGCATATTTAAAGCGAAAACACTCAAAACGCTAGCAAATGTATTTTGTAAACTAAAAAAATACAGCGTGATATTTAGAACTGAATTTTATTTTTACTGAATGTAATGCATTTGCATATTTAGATTATATGAAGTAACATGAAATGTTCTTTTCTCTTCAAAATTATCCTAAAATGTAGGAATAAAAATTGTACACAGCGATCGTTTAGTAATTCATAAACATGGCAAATATTAAAGTACAATCCTCTTTAAAAACTCTTCGCAAAATTTAAAATATTCATGTTTCCCAATACGTTTAACATGAGCGTCGCATTTCTTTAAGGGAAAAAAACATTCTTTTAAGAAATTCGTAGACTGAGTTTAAGAAGTAATAAATATATTTATCTACCGCAAAAAGTTACGGTGTTTGCAGAGCATTTAGAAACAAAATGTTCACAAAGAGCTTACTTTTTCTTTTATCGGGAATATTTGGAAATAGTATTTGTGCTGTTGTTTTTCGAACGAAGCGAAAATTTGTCTGAGTACAATCTGCACATTTGTAAAGAGGCATTTGATATGTTAGTTAATGAAAAGAAAAACGACCTATCTGGTAGCATTAATGATATATCATTTATAATTTTTTATGCTGTTGGCATGAATAAGTTTTTAAAAAGGAAAACCTAACATATCTACACAATTGTTTCTATAATGAAAACGACTAATAATCCAAACATTTCTCTAGCTTTTGAGTGAAGCATCGCTAGATTTGCAATCTCCGTTAAAAATTAATGTAAACGCGAATTTAATTTAATCCTTCTTTCTTTGTTTTAATTTATTTATCGTCTGCGCTTTTTATATATATTAAAGTGGAAGCGCTCTTTTTTTTTTTCCAGGGGTTTCGTTAAAACTATTGTTTTGACGATGCTTATGTTGGATATAAATAAATATTTATCACAAACAATTTGATTGTATAGTAAATATCATTTTTATTTTACAGATTATTATAACTTAGATGTTTTTTTTTCGGCAAGAATAGTGTTTCCGAAATTTTTATATGTTTATTATTTATTCATTAAACTTTACTGTTCTACCTGATAAATATCTCTTTGATTTGATGTGCATTTCCGGTTACTGGTAGAACGGTATATTTATAATATCTAGAGCAACGGTCATTTAGTATGACCGCCGGGCTTACTAGTTTAGTATATATGCTATTTTTAAGCACACGCATTTTTTGGGGTAACATTAATTAAAATGAGAATGAACGTTTACTAAATACAACTGCAGAATCCAGAGAGCAGTACAAAAAAACAGTAAATCGTATTTTTTTTCAAAATTAAATTTCTAAATTCGCAAATCACGCAATATTATTCTGTATGCCCTTCACACAATGTTTATTTTTCCTTTACTTTTTTTTCACTATAATATACCAACGGTTACGAAAAAAAGTATGTTACAGAATTCGCTCTGTACTATAAATATATGGGATGATGGATCCATGATAAGAAATAAAAACGTTTCATAGTCAATAAAAAAAAGTTTATTCACAATGGTGTGAAAATACAAAATGCAATTAAAAAGCCGTTTTGTCATTCATCGAAACGCAGAACAAAACTTTTTAACTCGGCTACTTAAACTTACGTCCCTACCTATTCCGCCAGTTCTTGGCAGCTGCTTCCAAATCACTATAAAGACAAAATTCTTCCATGTACAGTTCAACCACGGAATTTTAACGGTTGGACGCTTCTGCGCATGGCAGAAAACACCGAATCCATTCGAGTTTTAGGGCAGGTCGTTTTGCAGATGCGTTATTTAGTACGCGAAAGCCACTAAATTTATAAACTGTCATATAGCATCAGCTCGGAGGAAATCAAGTATTCTAAATGACATCACTTATACCAGCAGTTCCTCCCTTAGACATGGATTCCAATTGTCACTCTACCGGGCGGATCGCTTTATTCGAGGGTAGAACTGCAAGAGTTCCTTTGATTTCGGTTAAAGGAACTCATAGTCACCGAATACCAAAGCTATACAAGACTATCTGCCATGACTGAAAAAAATAATCATATAGCTGAGACGAGAAAAGATGCTTTCATAGCATGTGCCAAGAGGTAAAATATTATCTCCACAAATTTAATTTTCAAAATCACTTCACCAATTGTGAGAGAGAATCAATTTCATCTGCTTAAACAGCTTCCGTAATTTATTTGAATATCTCTTACCCATTATAATCTTGATTAAAAGAAGCAATCCTGTAGCTGAGTCGAGAAAAAATGCTGATGAATAGGTTAAAAAAAATGTTCAGGTTTTCAGTTTAGTGGAAATTTGATATCCCTTTTTCTTCCCAATCCATTTAGGAAGGGGATATTGTTATACGCAAGCTGGACTTTAGGCACCGACAGCTGTTCTTTATTGTGAAGGTAATTAATTTTCCCTTGCATCACACATTAATTGCATGGATTAGCTGCTAGAACGCGTTTCAAATTATTTCCGAGAAATATTCCATTGTTTTCTTACATTCTGCAAGAGAAAACTCGAGAAAAGGAATAAAAATTTTTAAATTGGCTCTTGTGGGAAATGAACGCTGCAATTTTCCTGATTTGGACTTTAATTAAATGCACTTTTCCTTCTTCCAGGATTTTTTTATAGGGAAAGTACTAAAACAATGCGTCTACGACCAGAAGCACAGGCTGCAAGTAACTAGATTTTTCAACCTATTCTGGAAAGGCTTTGTCTCGAAGTAACTCAGGTGGAAGGGTTATTAATTCATTTGTGCAAAATTCTTTGTAATCTCCTTTCTTTATGCAAAAAGCATTATTTCAGAAATTTCTTTTCGCCATTTCATTTTTTAAGCAATTTTAATGCTGTATTTTTTCAGCCTTGTTTGTACTTTTTTCACCTCAAGAGTCATGTTTTAAATACTATTATTTTTTCATCATATTCTTTCATGAAAAAGAAAGCGTCCAGTTCTTTTGTAAGTTATATAATTATATATTCCTGTAAAGAATCGGCCTTTACCTTTTTAAACAGTTTTTTAATTATTAAAGTAAATGATATTTTGTAATTGCAATTTTTATATTCCTTCGTGTTTTACTACTTTATTTCCCATTATATTTTTCAAATTAGCATTTTTATCAACGTTTCTTATTTGCTAAAATCATTTTAAAGTAATTACTATTTTTTCAAACATGTTAACTAGAAAAAGACTGCACATTTATTTGAACTTCAGTGTGTGCTTTTTAAAGAAAATAGTAATGGTGTTTCACTAGAATATTTTTAATTATTTCGATGAATCTACATTAGAGTGGATCAAAAAAATGTAATTCATATAACAAAACGCCAAATGGGCAAAAGATGCTTACTGCAAGGCGTAATATTAATAACACGAAATGTCAGTTGAATCGGACAGTTTTTTGAATGCCTAACCTCACTCTGAATAATTCCGCTTCATTTAGTAAAAGTAGGGAAACCACAATAAATGGTTAATGATAAATTGCGATAAATCTTGTTTAAATTTGTGACGAACGTAAATTAAACTATCATTTATATCTAATTTTGAAACCTAATCCGAGGAGCTAAGAATCTAGAAAGAATCCCCTTATGTGTGTCCATAATAAGAACTGACATCTTTCTATATCTTTTACCGTACATCAGTGTGACTGAGTTTTAACTATCGTATATTATTTTTTCAGTTTTCTAGTTTACGCATTTCTTCTTACTTTTGTTCAGTACATTTAACTTAGTTAAGGGTAGTGTTCGGCAACTACTCGTCAAAAAGTAGTTAACTACCAACTACTAACTACTCTAAACAAAAGTAGTTGCAACTAGTAGTTAACTTCTTTTTTCTGAGACTAGTTGTAACTAGTAGTTAACTGTTCTCCAAAAGTAATTAACTACTAGTTAACTACTTTTAAGTATAATTCATTTGAATTTCCATTTTTAGGCTTGTTCTTAAATATTTAATCCTAATAATTCAACTCAATATTATTTCTAATCATTAAGACAATTTTAAAGAAATTCTTGTAAAAGATCCAAAGACTGAATATTTCCAAATAACACAGAACAATTAATATATAAAGAGAATATGAATAAAGACAAAAACGTTTTCTCTAAATTTAAACTTTTATTTTAATATGTATTTGTTTAATAAAGTTAATAATTTATGTTTTTATGAAGCAACAATTTTTCAGCAGTTGTTGTAAAATGAAGGGATTTACCCTTAATATCAATTTAAAATTCTTCCTTTGCCCAACCCCCATTCATTAACAAAATATTTTTATAACGCACATGCTTTAGAATTTAGATTATATTCTGTCAAATTGTGTTGAAGGCAAGGTTGGTGATTTTTTTTTGTCTTTAAAAAAAATTTAAAAAATAGTATTTTTTTTAAATTTAAGATTTTTTTGATTTTTTTAACGCAAAATATGTTTGCGCACTCAAATACAGTAACGAATTCAATTAATTATTTATGTCTTCAAAGAATTTTAAGATATTTCAGTTGAAATAATTATTTATTACTAGTTCTAAATTAATTATTAATTAATTATATTTATAAAAAAAATGTTTGCTTAATAAACGGAGAACAACAAGAAAGAGAAGAGAAGGCTTATATTTCTGGACTAAATGTATTATAATTTCTTGAATATATACAAATAAGTTGACTGGATTATTATAATTTTTTGAGTATATACAAATTTCTTGAATATATAAACAGAGATATCAAATATCACATAAAATATTTACTACAGCTTAATCAATTTTACTATTTAGATTTTTCATCAAGAATACCTGTTTTTTTTTATGCTTTTTCAAACCCCAATCTGTTTCTTAATTATGGGTGCACTATTCCAAATGTAGAAACAATCCTTTCCAAAGGTGCTGTTGATGCTTTTGCTGTAGTCAGCAACTCCAAAAACTTAATGTTTTCTGATAAAATGCCATTCTTTGACACCTTAACGAAGCTATTCCATCTTTCCCTAGAGGACCAGATGCATTAAGGCTACCATAAAGTGAGTTAAAATTCCAATAAATTACTTGAACCCAGAATACATTAAAATTTATTATAAAAAATATCTATATTTTAATAATTTGGAAGAAGCTGATATAAATAGTTTTTTAATCATAAAAATCAATATTTTGTTTGGAAAAGAATCATAAAAATCAGTTTTTTCTTAAAAAAATTATACAAATCTGTATTTTTTTCCCCAAAAAGAAAATCATAAAAATCAGTATTTTCTTCTAAAAAAATCCTAAATATCAGTATTTTTTCTTTCTTTTTGTGTTTTATGGTATCCCAAACGCATGCATGGTACTGGAGAAGAGGTAAAGTTTGCGTTCAGTGAGGCCTCGTGCGTACGTGATTCGGAATACATCTGAGGAAAATCGGGTTTCTAACGATAGAAACCTGACAAAAATGCACCAAGTGTCCACATCCATTCATGGACCAGACATCCTGGCGATGTTCAAAAACTAATTAATTTTCAAATGTATCCTGCGTCGTCCACCCATGAGGGAAGAAAAAGACAAAATTCCTGTATTTTTTAAATAGTCTAATGCAATACAATTATTCAATAATAAATTTAAATTATTATTTAAATGCTGTGTACTTTTTCAGAAATAAGTAAAAACAAGTATGATTGTAAACTAAGCATAACAAAATAAATTGTAATGAATGAAAAAAATATATTTATGTGCAAATGTCCCAAATCTCCATCCTCTCCCCTACAGAAGTGCAACAGTAATCGCCAATTAATTAAATTAAGAAGACAAATTCAGTCATTTTTTCTGAGAAATATACTTGAAAATACCATTTACATTTAAAAAGAATTAACATGTAGTTGTACGAGGTTTGAATACCTTTTTTTTTTTTCTATTTTGTCACATACAAATGAAGTACAAAACCATGACCAAAAAGAAAAAAAAAAGAAAAACCGGCGAACTGCATTCGTGACAATAAATCTTGTTAATTTGACATTATTCAACATTTTCTAAAGTGGGGGGACAGTGGAGTAATATTCTGTGCGCATAATTAAGGAAACATGATTTCCATATGCGGAATTAAATTTTTGTCTAAAACAGAAAACTGATGCAACAAGAGGAAGTTTTAAGGAAAAAATAGATCAATCGTTCTGGTTAAGAAGAAGAAAGGCTTCGAAGAAACTGATTAGGCAAAGAGTAATGGGGATATTCTAAAGGTCTGGTTGATAAGAGAAAGGGATTTCTTACAGGATAGATTAAAGCAATTGTGGTAAAAGGGTGGCATCAGAAAAAAAAGACAAGGATCAAGGAAACTGCCAAGTGATTTTGCTCTACTAACCACTTCTAGAAACTAGTATAAAGCACATATATATGGATATTTCTTGCCTAAAATTTGTAAGGGGTAAAAGGTATAACTTTAATATTTTACTGTGGGTAACTTTTTTTTTGAAAGAAATGTACAATTGAATATTTTCCTCATTCACTAAGTCCATATTTAAAAATTAATATCGATTAGTTTAGGAGGGAATACGTTCTCAAATTTGAAATAAAATTTTTCAATACAAGAAGCATTGCAAAATAATAATATTTTATAAATAACTAAGAATTAAACAATAATAATGCTATATTTATTTTATTTTATTGAAGCAAAAAAGCATGTGCCTTCCATTGTGATTTTCTTCTGCTGCAACTAAATAACATAACTAAATGCTAGTTTACATATTAACATAAACTAAATGCTACTTTAATACCTTAATTTATAAAGTTGTTATTTTCCTCATGAAGCATGCATTAAAATGTCTCAAATCATAGCTTGCAACAATTTAGATAAATGTAGCACTGCCATTATTAAATAATTTTAATGCTTTAATTCGAGTGGTAACATTGAAAATTTTATAGTTAAGATAATTTTCTTTCATTTTGCTCACTCAGTTAGAATCGTATTTAGTAATATTTCACTTGTTTTGATATATTTTTCAGCATTCCCAAAATGAATTGGAAAAATAACGATAATTAAACTTTCTTGACGTGTGTATATGTTTGTGTACTTGTGACGTGTGTATATGTGAAAATATCTTTTGAGGATATTTGCCAAATGGAAGTTATGTGGATTAATCAAATGCATAGGATAAATATGCTTTGTTCATTCAAAAGTAGTTAACGACTAAAACAAGATTGTTTCTTATTTACCGGAATATGAAGCAGTTCCATTACCCTATGCAAATATTGTATTCCCCATTATTTCATGAGCATATAGTTGCAGTTATGAAAGTTCAATTACTTCTCACAACCAGCTAATTACCGTTAGATTCGTTCAGCTGCATTGGTCCTTATATTTTACCCCCTTACACCCTTCGAATAACACGAGCTAATCAAAACTAATTTTTTCCCCACAGGAAATCTCTTTTAAGATGAATCTTTCCTCCAAACTGCGACAAAATGAAATTAGCGCCAGAACTGAGAGCGGGATCGAGTAATAAATGGAGCTGTATTAGCAGTGTGCGTGTAAGACAAATGGGAAGCAATCGTTTCTTCAAGGTCCATCCTGTCTATCGACTTAGAGTATTTGGTGGACTTTTATCTTTGTCATAATCAATAGTACTGTCATCGGACGCAGCCTGCTTTCGTGACACATGTCCTTTTAAAGAGGGTAAAAGGCAGTAAGTATCCGCGATGAGATATTACATCGATTACTTGTCAAAAGACGATCACCATTTATAACTTTAAATTTCGCTAAAGTACTCATTTCTGACTTTGCAGTAATTTATGAAATAACTAGGAACTGGCACCCTAAAAGACAGTTTTTCCTCATTCACATTAACTATTTTAGCAGTTGTTTAAAGATATATATATATAAATTCATTCCTGAGTTTGGCACATGGACAACTATTTTTAAAGACTTTGGATGTTTCGCAGATTCTTATAACTGCTCAATCGAAATTACGCAACGCAGCCTATAATTAATTACTGCATCATTTCATGATAAGTTATTTAATAAGAAATCATATTCTAAATATTGTGTAAATAGGAAAAATGCTTCTGGCTTTTAGGATAGATAAAGACATTTCACACCAAAATGTGTTAAAAAAAGAACGAGGAAAACGACGCACATACGAGTAATTAGCATATTTATGCAATGATACTACTTTTACTTAATTTATCTTCATACATTAACTAGTCCCTACTTCTGCTTATATTCTACAGGGCTCTTGTTTCCAAAGTTTAATATTGAATAACAGTTTAAAATAACCCTGATTTGCAATTCATATTTCTCTTAACAATAAAGACAGTCACATTCTAATAATTAACGATATATTGTAGAATAAGATTTAGAATAAATAGAAATCGCTCAAAACATAATAACGTTTCCCAAACGTCCTTAATTATTTATTAATCATGACTTGTTAATTTTCCTGTGGGGAGAATTTACGTATTCTTTCTGGAGAAAGAATATGTCTTTCATTTTTCCTCATTTCTTGACTACTTCCAATATTACTTGCGATTTACACCTTTACATTTGCATAAGGTGAAACGTTATCTAATTAATAATTATAATAAATATCAAATAAATACTGCATAAAATCACATAAACGGAGATCAAACTACACTGCTCAGTAATTTAGTTATTTTATTCTTTTTCATTTACCAACTTTTAAAATGCTTAAATATTTGAGATTTAAATGCCAAGTGCTTTGAAACAAATTATTTTATTTTTTATTTCTTAATGTAAAAATGATTAAATGCGTTGATATATAAAGATATAAGAGTATAAGAACACATAAATATACCACAGATAGTGAAACATAGTTGCTTTACAAAATGTCCTTTGTTAACATTGCGCTTATAAACTTTATTTTGATATTTTAGTCATCTAGTATTTACCTAGTCATGATAAATTATTTCTACATTGGGAGGTGTTCCAGAAATCAGTAGAAGTGTTAGCAGGCGTCATTGGAAAGCGGAATTATTTTCAGGTGAGAATTATGTTGAGAAAAAAATGCAGCAAGTCATTAACCAGGAATTGGTGGATTATGTTCTTGATGGCAAAACGAGTCAACTATGGAAGGCCAACTATGGTCGAGCATTTCCGTCTGCCATGTCTGCCCTAGTCTGGCAGTAGTTTGTGTGAAGCATAATCTATTTTTTCCCGTATCTTGTTGCAGAATCTTTTTACTACCATATCCATTTTTGAACAGATATCTATTGGCAACGTATTTCACTCATATACAGAAAAGAGTGTTGCAGAAAGCAAAAAGGAGCCGAAACTATTCTTAGGATTATTAAGCACGATGTACTTCGTTTTGGAGTAATGCTTGGAAGAAGGTTTCTCGCGCAATGAACCATGTTGATAGTTTTCACCCAGACGCCGAAAGAAATAACGCAAAGTATTCTTAGTTCGAGGTTATCTTGTTTTTGATTTGACAAAACGGTTCGATGTGTTTGTTATGTGATTTTTTATGGAATTGTGTTGTCCGCTGCAATTAAATAATGGGTATATCCGAACTATCTACCCAATAACATGAGTTTTTACATGAGTTTTCGATACCTTTCATAACAGTTTATAGGGCACAAGGAAATAAGTTGAAACCACCCATTTAATTCAATTTAATTGTTTTTGCTAATATATTTTGCCTACTCTAATTAGTTTATGCATTTTTAAGGTTGAAGGAAGCACACTTAGCGCATAATACACCATTTTTTTCATAAAGCATACTCCACCTAGAAAGAGGGGGTGCTAAAAACTGCACTAATATTTTAATAGCCAAAATGAACTTTATTTAACCATTCTCAATCTACAAATATTTGATATAGCAGCTAGGGATAAGCATGGTCTTATAAAAGGTTATTTGAAGTTTAAATATTACAGAAAGGAACAAAAAAAAAAAAAAAAAAAAACAAGTTACATTCTCAACTTCTGAATGCGATTGCTCAAAAACACTATTTAAAATAAAATAATGAGCAATAAACCCATTAATCTGAAATAAAGATAGCAAAATATTTCTTGACTATCAATATTGAATAAGAAAAGCATCGACTAAAGCAAATCGGCAAAGGAAAATAAAGTTTTGTTAAAAAATTCAACTACGTAGCTTTTCGAGCAAATATTCATATTTTATAATATCCTGATTCAATCTCCGACTGCGAAAGAAAAATGAACAAAAAACTTGAAAACGTGATTTCCGGAAATTCAGAATACGATTCAAAGCCCTCATTTCCTTTAAAGGACCACTGGCAAAATCAATGCAAATTCCATTCTATCCTAAATGATTGCAGAAAAAAATACCAATTCTTCTTTGTCGGTTTGAATCCAAATTTAAATCGATTCCACCATTTATAACCGGTACATTCAGGTAGCGCAAAGGCTACAATAGTAAAAAATCCCTCACTTTGAGGTTCAAAAAGGAAGTCAATTATTGGGCTTGGAATCTCATTGAATGCCTCGAATTTAGCAAGGCTAGGTAAATGTTTTTACTAATATATTTTAATACAGCGTCATATTTAAAACATATATGTATTACGTTTATGATTTTTTAAAGAAATTAAATATATTTTATCGAAAGTTATTGTAGAAGTTTTGAAAAACAGGGTAAACATTAAATTGAAATGTTTCATACTAGTACATTTTGATTCTTTTTTTACTAGTCATTTTAAATAGCTTAAGTGGCCCAATGCAATTTCTAGCTATCTTTTTTTGGCATCACTTATAATATTTTAGTTAGTTATTTATTTTTGGAGGGGGTTTGGAATACTGAAATATTGGGTTTGGCAGTTATATTTTTGGTGGAAATGTCCACGCAGTTGCGGCAAATGAATAAATTTTATTTTTACTTTTTAAATTTTTATTTTTAATATATTTTAAGTCTTTTTAAAATTTTATTTTCATATATTTTTAATAACATTTTTTGCGTACTGACTCTTCTATGGGATAGTGTACAAATGTTTTTTTTTTTTTTGCGAAACTGTTTGCTGTTCAACTTTTCTTCGCATTCTTGCTCGAAACAATAATGTTCTGTAGTGAATAAATAAGCGACGTTTTATATAATGAAGCGCGTACAGATGAACATAACCGACAGTAAATCATCTCTTCACAATCAGCAGACACTGGAGCCATTAAAGCTACAGTTAATAATATAATAAATTTCGAAAGTTTTAGACTGAACTTGCTAAGGTTAAACTTCAATTGATTTTACGTATGATTTTTTCAAAAGGGGTTAATGAAACACGCACACATATATAAATATATGTGGAGGAGGGAAACACCTCAACCCTTTTCTACAATCTGATCACGAGCGCCCTCACAGAGAAAAGGAGAGCGAGATAGACGTGCAGTTGGTGAGAAATATCCCCTTCGTAATTCTTAGAAGTATTTTCAACGGCCAGAATGCTTATTTGTGTTCATGTGAATGTTTCAACTGTCTTGTCTTCTTCAATAAACCTGTTTTCGTCTCAAAACACGGTTTGATTCTTGGCTAATGAAAGGGACTACACCTTACATATATATACATATATCTATATATACTATATTGGAAAACATGTTATTTACGAAAACCACACACAAACAAAAAGGAAATATTCCTATTTTGCCCTAACACCTTCAAACTTTACATAATTGAAATCCAATCCATTGTTTATCTATTCTTTTTTTTTATTTCACTCTCCTAAGCACAACTCCAGTTATGTAATATCAAATAAAATAATTTATATTGGAGAGTATTTCAAAAGCATAAAAGACAAAACCTGTAACTAGGTAATAAAGTTTGCTAATGGCGTACGAATAACGTTTCTATCTACGAAAATTATATCTCAATAAATTTCACATTTTTCAAGCTGTAAAAAATGCACTAATACTCTTATGGGTAATTTTGAGTAACTTTTAATGCGAAGTAGATAAGAACAAACAAAATTATTAATTTGTAAATGATAAGCTCAAACGCAACCATAAATTAGAGAGAAAATAAAACAATTTATATCACCATATAAAGCTTTGTTTTAGAATCATTTTTGACTTTGTAATTTTATTCTGATTTTGAGATAAATCGAAGACAAAATATACAAATTAATAATGCAACACGCATTTAATCATATCTCTCTAAAGCCATAAAAATGCTCCAAACGTAAAAGTTTGAGATATACCTATGCTTTATAACAAAGTTTTAGTAAAATAAGGTGAACTATAAAAACTTATCTGTGTTAATATTTTGAAAAAGATTCCACACTATGCAATGTATGATCTCTACAATGCATTTTAACGTAAAAATGTACGATAAGAAACGATTTTCCACAAAATAACGTACCATTTTACAAAGTCGATAAGACTTTGTAGGATGGATAACTTCACGCAAGAGACAAAAATATGATTCTTTTTACTGATTTTTGAAGCCGAAGAGAAGCAAAATGATTCAGACGGAGAACTTGGAACGTATGACGTAATAACAAGCCTAAAGCTTCTTTTAAATTGGTGTGGGGGGGGGAGGATTATGTATTATGTAATTTACTTAGTTGTTTATTGAATTTTTTCATATACTTCTTCTATTAATTGAATTAAAGCAGTTAAGAGAAATTCATTAAACAGCCTGCATGCATAGTTACACAAATAGTTTTACAAAAAAAGAATACATAAGATACACAAACAGATTTTGAATGAATACATCAGAGGCTCTTACAAATTCAATAGCGTATACATGAAGAAATAATAGGATCTCACGCAAACTGACTTTTTACAGGCTCACAATCAGGCTTTTTTTTTTTTGCTTGAAACATAAAAGGTATACCTAGTAATACGGAATTACACATTTATTTATTAGGAGTATTTTTTTACTATTTATACTTTTGTTAATGTACTTAAAATAGTTAATCATTTTCCTGTGCTTTATTTCTTAATTTCCTTCATTTTATTAAGAAGCTCTTTATATGATAGTTACATGAAGTATAAAACCTTATCGATAGAAGGTCACAACCGACTTTGTGTGTTGGTTCTTGTATAATATAAGTAATTTTACAGCAGTATAAAGACTCCTAATCAGCAGAAGTTCTTCAATGTTTAAAATTTTCACAGAACCATAGGAAATGAAGTGCACATATTTTTTTCCAAGGTTAAATTTCTTTACGCAAACAATATTTTTTTTTTTCATAAAGGAAACTACATAATTAATGTAATAGTGCTTACACGCCAAAGGCGACAAAGACAAGATTCCTGCATTTTCTCATCTGCGCAAGCACAGAACATATTTTTGAGAATAAAAACATCCTTTTCGCATGCGCAGCTGAGTAAAGAAGACAGGAAAATTAATTTTGTTGCCTTTGGTGCAAAAGCACCCATAGAGTAACGTATGTTATGACACCTGAACATTTTAATCTATTTTACATAAAAATCATGGACACTCTGCAAATTTAGGTATATAAATTTGCTTTTTATGTTTCCAGATTAAAACTTCTGCACCATGAACGTGTTTTTCAAGTTTAGCGTATCTAAAATTTAAATGTACAAGAATACAATGATTCCTTAA
This sequence comes from Octonoba sinensis, assembly GCA_038502835.1. Lineage (NCBI taxonomy): Eukaryota > Metazoa > Arthropoda > Arachnida > Araneae > Uloboridae > Octonoba > Octonoba sinensis. The sequence goes on along the minus strand of CM076598.1, from coordinate 201,016,845 downwards.
AAAGGCACATCCTTAAAAAACGAGCTCAAAGTACTATGAAATAGATTTATAAAATTAACCACTATTTGACTATAATTTGTAAACGGCAGTTTGAAATTATTTCACACCAAAATGCGACTGACTTAATTTTATGAGCGTTTCGAATCGTTAAGTGTCAATTATCTCTATCTAATATTATTCAATAAAAGTTTCTCTGGATTAAGTCACGAAAAGCACCGCAGAAGCTTGAGAGTGACATAGAAAAATATCGGGTCATTTCCGGCAACTTCGCACCATCAATCTGGCTTCATTCGCTGAACGCCGGGACGCGACTCAAAAATAAAATCCCAAACTAAATATAAAGGGTTATGGCATTGTGGATCGGAGAACTTTTCAGCTGAAGCGGTGATAATGTAAGCGCCTAGTTGCGTGATGCTGAAAGATTTGTTAGGCAGCGTGAGTTGTGACATCCTTTCTCTTGAATAATCAGAAGTGCCGAGGTTTCCCATTCCAGCTTCCACTGAAGTTCATGATGAAGTAATGTTGAAGGGAAACTATTTTCAACACATGCAGAGAAAATACTTTTGTTTCGTGAAGGAAGCACTGTTGTAAAATTGGTTCATGTAGGCTTAATAGATATGCCGCTTCAGGTGATAAATGAAATCGTTGGGAAAGTACGTTATGCTTTTAAAAATCTCGGAAACATGGTGTGCAAGGTCGTAGTTCGATTCAGGCACGGAAGTAATATTAGAAATAACTGAAGGTTTTATATATATATTTGGCAAACCATTAACAAAAATATGCGAAGAAGTAATGCAAAACCTATAAATTGTCGGTCTCAAACATAGGTTGGGAGCTGACATAATTACGCAATTGCGTGACATCATAAAACCGTTTGCAGAAGATTACAATGTTATCATAATGTAAATATTATTAATGCTAAATGCTTTGATGTTGTCATAATTAACTAGACAACAATACATTAAAAACTAAGCTACACTCAGCTGGATAAACAATTACGAACGAAGATATATTTACTACTAGTGGATTAAAATGATATTACATTATCTTGGTAGTGCAATTAAATTATTTAGCAGTTAGGTATTTAAGAGCTATCTACTATAATTCGGTACTTAAATACTAAAGAGAGATTAATACAGAAATATGCTGAGCAAATTATCACATACTTTCCGATCAAATATAGACCAAAAAGATCTAAATAAACAGACTAGTTTAAATACATATTTTTCCAAGCAGTAAAAAATTGTTTAATACTTATATTTGTAATGCATCTTTGCAGCACACTGTTAAAAATTTCCGTAAGAAAATAGTAAAATAACCATTTATTGGATTGTTATTTTACCATATTTAATGACAACAGTTGAATAACCATTAAAAAGCTGGTACTCAAACCGCTGATTGCGAAAAAATCGTTTATTCCCTGTTTATCCTAAAGAACCTTTAACTAACCGTCGTTTTCAAGCGCTCAATAAGAATCGGGCGTCCATCTTGGTTGCGAAACCTTACCGGTCGTACGTTGTTTTGAAATAGGAGTACGGATTTATTAGTTAAAATCTGCATGTGTATATAAAAACAGAAGAAAAAAAAAGTGGCTTAAGCAGTGGATACTAAGTAGAAACACAAACACACGTAAATCAAAAATTGGAGACATCGGATTCCCAAACTGTTTGCAAATGTGCGAACCCATAATTTAAGCTGCTGAAGCTTGTTTGTATTTTAATTTTTGCAGCAAATAAAATGATTCTCGTCAATATACAGTAAATTTAGACTAAAAATGACTTTAGATCCAATCAAAAACTGAAATCTCAATTTTAAGGCAGTTTGCCTGTTGGAAAAAAAGATTTATTGATAAATAAACAGCCGCTTCACGTGGCGTAGATGGCCGAATGGCTAGAGAGCAAGGTTGGTGTACCGTACAACTGGGTTTGATTCCTGCAAGCTTCGTTTATGGTTTCTACGCCTCGATATGGTTCAAAAACGGTAAAAAATTTGTTTTGAAACCATTTTTAAATGCTTATAAAACCGTAAACTTTTGTATTTACGGCTTTTTAACCAAGTTGATTGGAAATGGTTAGGTTCCGTAAAGATAGAAAAATGTTCCAAACCGTAAATTTAACGGTGAATTAGATGGACAGTTTGCTACCGGTCATTTAACCGTAATTTCATGATGAAATTTCTAACAGTGCAGACTATTCAAAATAGATACAAATCTACAGAAAACTTTACTACTAGTTAATTGAAGAATTTTGCGTTTTGCTGTAGTATGAAGTTATGAAAACGCAATTGTGAACTTTAAGAGAAATGAGTTTATTGTAGCTCCGAAACACGAAATTTTAAATGCAATTTCCATTGTTACACGCCGTGCTTCTTAATGTCTCTTGATTTATATTTTGCTGAACGAAAATCATTACATAGAACTTGTTAAGTATTATTGCTTCTAAAGCAAGCACATGGGAAAACATATTTTCTGCATGTGAGAGCAATCTTACAACAACAAAAAAAACAACATGGATGCATCCGCAAAAAAAGTTTTCTGCCGCCTAAGGCGCAATTTCATTTATCAGTTGCTATACATTCATTGATGTAATTTTGCCCGTTATTCATTCAACGCATAATATATTCTCACATTATACAAATCACATAAGTTCCATTTCATACAAAAAGTTAAAATTTGGAAGAAAATATCGTTAACAGTTTTCCCTTCCGCATTAACCTTCTATCAATTGACATATATCTTGATTAATACTCTGGAGGATCTTCTCCTGCCTGCATATTGGCAGAGCTTTAGTCAAGAATTACTACTTCTGTAAGATCGGGTAAAGCTTTAATTTTATCTAGCAAAGTTTAATTAAATTAATAACAAAAACAGAATAAATTAGTCAGTTTAGACTTGTTAACATGAACGGAAACGATGCATTATTTTAACAAATTATAACAGCAATATTCAAATATAACAGCAATATAATTAATTAACGTCATATTGATAAGGGAAAATTAACTGAAACACATTTTATTTGGACAACTAGATGCTTCATTAAGTTTTGTATTTATGCATTCATCAGATATGAAAGCGTTAAATACCGTCAATTCATTGAAACACCAAGCCTTATTCAGAAATATGAGCTAAACAACAGCAAGTAAATAGATGCGACATACAAACACTTTGAATTTTAAAAAATAACCTAATGCTAAAGAATTTTTCCAAGCTAAATGTCTACTCGAGGCATCTTTTACATGCCCCATAATCATTTTCCGCAGACGATTTTTTTCATCTTGAAAATCCACCTACTCCCCCTCTCGATCCTATCAACTAGGGCGTACGAATCCCGCGCTTCACCACTACGCCACCCTGCAGTCCAAATACCAGTAAATTAACTATTGATACAACAGATTTTTCTCAGATTCTAGTTTGTGAAAAACACCACGAATTAATAACCTTAACACAAGTTTTGGAATTACCTACAACTAATCAACTAATTCTCCAGCAAACATAAGGGTATTTCTTACACATTTTGATCGACACACGTAATTAAATTTCGTAAATATTAAATTCTACAAAAAAAATTCAAATTCACTGAATAAAACAGCGTTTAATAAAAATAGTCAATTTGTATTATAACCATCGTTTTATGAAAGCATTTTAATTACGATTAAAATTAATATCCGCTTAGCAGTTTTTTCTAAGTACAACGTATTTTCTGTTTTTGTAAGTATAGTGATATCTCAGAATTAAAAGCCTATTTAAGTAGATTAACGTTGTAAATATTATGGAAATGACTTTAATAATGCATTCTTAATGCACTTAAATTACAATTACTCATTAAAACTTTGCTAGGTATTTTTTTTTTTTTTTTTTTTTGAAAAACGAGATACATTTAAAATTGTTAAATACAGTGCAAGATTTAAAATTAATATTTTAAAAACACACCAGTTATGATGAAAATAATTTAGTTTGTCTAAAAACTAAAAAAAAAGAATATAAAAGAATCAGTCAAGTCAGGGCTCTCCACAAGAGCTACAATGTTTAATCAAGAATTGTTTTCAGTGAGTTATACGCGTTGTAACATTAAATCGAGTTTTTCGACCGTAGCTCGTCCGCCATTTCGACCACCGTCGTGTAACTCGACTGTAGCAATGAAAAAGTTAAAAGGTGGTAAGAAAAGCCAAAGGACCGCGGCACCGCAGAATGACGTCAGAACAAATTAAACTCAAAAAAATAAAAAATAAAAAGACTTACTAAATGCATGAAAAGGGGGGAGATCTAGCAAGTCATTGACAATGAAACTTTATTTTTTCTAAATGTGGTTGGATTCCCAAAAATCTATATCATGAATAGAAGAACAATTCAAGATGATCTTAGCTAATGGAAAATTCAAAGACATGATTGCATGGCCAACAACGCCGAGCGATGAAAGATATATTTAAATCTTGATTTTTGAGATAATATACGTGTTGCTTCAAACGGTGCCTCAAAGACGGTCTAGATTGCCCAATCCGAGAAAACCACTGCTGTAGATAGCCCACTTTTCGATAACAGAAACATGTTTCAGATGCAAAAAATGTAATTTCTAAACCGTTCAGAAATGTAGTGCTTTCGTTCTCATATTGGGAAAAGTAGGCGGTCTTTGAAGCTCTGTTTAAAACAACAACACGGAAATTACGTTAAAAATCAAAATTTCAATTGCTTTTCGATCACACGGTATTGTTGGGCATGCAATCATGTCTTTGACTCTTCTTCAACTAATATCATCCAAAATTGTTCTTCTATTCATGATTTTGGTTTTTGGGAATCCTACAACAGTTGGAAAACCTCAAATTCATTAGTAATACTAAGATAGTTTTCTTTTTTATGCCCTTTGGAAATATTTTTCTTGATTTTTGCTTGCTCTAACGTCATTCTTCGGTGCTGGCTTTTCTTCCCGCGTTTTAAGTTTTGACATAGTGCTTCTAGTTGACTACCCAAATGTTAATGTTTCGTCCGGTTCAGGTTTCATTTTTTAACTTTACCGCTTGGATATTGTAGACCTTTTCTTTTCTGTGTTCGCACTGAAGAGGTTCGTGTGATATAATATTCTAATGAAATTTCTTATTCTTTATTGGCAATTGAATCGATAATTTCAAAGAGGACATGGGTCACATTATTGTACGAAATTGTGTCAGCATTGCATTTTCCATATTTGTATGAAGAAAAATCGTTTATTACAAAAGGGAATGAATTCCATTACAGTTAACATTTTATATAAAGGTTAAAACTTCCGTTTAGTGGACTAATGTTGTCAACGCCAAATAAAAGAAAATGACATTTTTTTTTAATTGGTAGCTCACATTCTTATTTTCCTTCTTTTTTCCTACAGCAATAATTTCTAAAAGAATGACTTATGTAATTCAGTCACTTTAACTATTTAATGCTTTGTTTAAAATAAGAAGTATAAACTCGCCTCAATAACTGTTTGCCTCAAAACATGCTAGCAATTTGGAGAGAATATTATTTATTTTGAATTAGTCGTTGTATTTATCTTTATTAATATTGCCCTCAAGATATCCAGAGAGATTTTTTAAAAATCATAACTAGAAGTGTGTATGGCTTTCTAATAGAAAAGCATGATTAAAGATGCACATATATGTAAAGTAAATATTCCTTGTGATCTATGTTTATCTAGCGACATGTTTAATTTATATTTGAGACCAACGTCATTTTAATCTAGTTCTCCTTTATCTCTCCGTAATTGTCAAACAGATCTAACATCTACAGCTGCTTTGTGTTTCACGTACAATTCTGCAAAAGATCACCGAATTAATTACGCTCCAGAGAATTTCGCTAACAATTAACCGCACTACACTGCCTTTATATCACACTGCTCGTCTGCTGATTAATATTCTGCAACTGATGATGCGTTTGTATTTACCAGCTACTGTGATCATGCTTCATTTGTGAGTGATTGCTTCTTAAGGACTCATATATATGTGACTACAAAAGAGTCGAAACTTGAATACTGAAAAACATTTGATGTAAGGGAACAGATATAAAAACAATGTCGAGTCTTAGTACATTTCCTTTGATTATTGCACATTCTAGAATGATGTGCATAATTAAAATGTATATTTATTCTTAATTTCTTCGGAAGAGCTTAATTAGGTTTGGATTCTTCTGTTCCAGTTCTGTCATGTCTTCTTATTACTCAAGTTAACATTTATTCTGCTATTATAAATAAGGCTTTATAAAGCGAGAAAAGAAAATTAATTAAAATGAAAATAGTTCTTATTATGGGAAAAGTATTGACAAATATAGAGTGGTTATAAGTAACCTGCTTAGACTCACGTAAGAGATCGCTGTAATAGACGTATATGAGTGGAACTTGGTATAATAGTATATATGATACATGTACTACGGGCGAAAGAAAGAAAAATAATTCAAAATTTGTACCCAACAGTAATTTTCAACCATTTAACATATGATTTTATTGTTATTTTAGTTTTTTGCAACTGTAGGTTAAATCTTCTAAAAGAAAAAGTACACTGTAAAAAAATCTAGTTTAACCCTTCACCAAAAAGATGGTGACATTTAGCTGCAATCAACATTTGGTACTAGTTGAACCATTAAAATGGTGTAGTTTCACCATAAATGTGAAACTAGGAGCCATTATACTTTTTCAACTTTAGTATCAAATGTTAGTAGCAGCTAAATTTCACCATTTTTTTATCCTTTTTTTGGTAAAAGGTTGAACTAGAATTTTGCAGTGTATTTAAACTTACGCTACGGCTTCTTGTAAAACAATGAATAAAAAATACATGACATTCGGTACAAAAGTATATATATATATACACATTTTTTTCCTTTTTGTAAAAAGCTTTTCATTAAAGAGAAAAAAAATCTTAAGTTAATTTTAATACATAAGAGTAAAACAGCACGTGTTTTCCTCATTTCATCGATAATTTTATGTTGTTTTTTTTTTTTTTTTCTAAGATTTCGCGAAAGAATATTTCAAGTAAAGTGGATTATTTTTAAATTGGTGATCCTTTTTAAATGTTCGACAATGCATGATTGATGAATGCGTATTAAACTCTTTAAAACTCTCAAAAATCCAATTTTAACATCACATTACTTACGGCATCTGCGTTAAATCTTCTATCTTGTAGAAAGAAAAGCACTTTTCACATTTATACTTTTCGCTCAAAAAATACTCAATTGAAGCGTGCTATGTACTTATCTTTTAGCTATTTTATGGTGAAATAGTTTTCTTTGCATACTAGAAACGAGCATGTGTAACTTCCTTCAGGGCTTAATAAGGAGATTCGGTTTTTCATTTTTTTTTTTTTTTTTTTTCTCGCAATGGGCAGATTTTCATAATAAAGTGCAAAAATTATATGAATTGAATAATCAACTCTTTTCCTATTTTAATGTCCAGTTAATCCATTAATGCGTGAAAACTTGTCTTGAATTATGATAGTGTTTTCCATGTCTCATTACGTTTCACTTTCTTTAGTTTTAACATTGAATAGCGAAAAATCTATAACGTATGAAAAAATATCGTACATTAAGTGTTATCCTTACAGTTTCTCTTACCTGAAGTTAGATGTGTGAGAACGTCAGCTATAAAATATATTATTTAGCTTTTTAAAGCAAACGTTTGTTTTCAACAACTTTTAAGACCTACCAAGTGAGTTTTCCCAGGCGTGCTACAGTGGCCGTTTCAAAGGGAGGTGTCTTTATTTGTAAGCAACCTTTTTACCGGACATTTATTATGAAATGCGTTATCGATTTTTGAACCCAGTGTAAGCGGGTTCTTAATTTTCATTGCCGTCAAATACGCAAGTTTGCAAACTATCTCAAACCATTAAAAACTACGTTCAATCAAGATCCCAATACTGAATTTAACAAGCTTGTTTAAGGCTAAATTCAGCTTGCTAAGGTTATCGCTTTAATACAAGCTTGTTTGAGGCATTATACGCGCTTTAATACAAGCTTGTTTGAAGCATTATACACGCTTTATACAAGCGTGTTTAAGGCATTATACACGCTTTATACAAGCTTGTTTGAGGCATTATACACGCTTTATACAAGCTTGTTTAAGGCCTTATACACGCTTTATACAAGCTTGCTTAAGGCAGCTGCTTGTAAAATGTATGCGTGCTTTTTTTTTTATAAGACAAACTAATTAAGGCCAGTTTTAAAATTCCATGGCAGAGGACATAAACAACGTTAAGAAAACGAATATCTTACAAGCTTTTGTTACACCAGTTGGGTTTTGTAACACCACCTTAACATGCTATTACTTAAAGGATGACGCTCGTATAAATATTAACTCAAAGAACTAATTTCCCAATTATAAAAGTATGACACAATTATATATTTTTGAAACAACTCCTATTATCTTTTATTCTTAGTTTCTATCCTTATTCTTATCTGCTTTATTAATAATAATTCCATGGCAGAGGACAGAAGCAAGGTTCAGAAAAACGAGTGTCCTACAAAGCTTTTGTAGCACCAGTTGGGTTTATAACACCATCTTACCATTCTATTATTTAAGGTATGACACTCGTATAAATATTCCCTCAAAGAACTAATTTCCTGGTTTTAAAAGTATGACAATTATATAGTTTTAGACCAAACTTCTATTGTCTTTAATCTTGGTTTTTGCAGTTTTTATCCTGATTCTTTGTCAGTTTTTATATTGATCTGATTTGTAAATACTAATTTCATTAGCTTTCGTATTTTTTATCGCAAAAAAATTCACCTCCCGAGTTTATAACGGATGAATGCATTTTTCTGATGCCTAATTGTGACAATATGTTTTACGAGTTTTATCCTACAATTACACTACAAAAAGAAACCACTGTTCCTTCCGTTTTTCTCTTTGGTTCATGTAACCTAGATGCGCAGTTTTACCATGTCAGGTAAAGGTAATGCTTACGTAGGGTAAGTAGAAAATAACTATATTTATTACTCAGTATTTACGACGAGCTAATAGCATATCTATAGTAGCATAATGTAAAATTTAATTCCGATTCTTGTTTTATTTGAATCTTACAAAAATTATTACAACATGAGTATGAATAAGCTCTTGATGCTTTCAAAATGGCGAATCAAAACACATAAAGACCATTTTTCCTTCGTACAGTCACTTTCTGAATAAGTAATCAACATGCTATGAAGTTTATAAATGAGTCAACGTTATAACTCGACACGAAACACATTATAAGCTTTAAAAGTTCAAGAAAGTTGCTTTTCTTTTAAAAGTTATTTCTCTTATATTATTTATAAAAATAATTATGTTTATTAAATGTAAATGCACTGATTTCCACAAAGTGCACAAAATAATTAATTAAACTGTTTAATTCAAAAATGCGAAGCAAAAATCTTTAGAAGGAAGGTGTGATTCTCGTTCTTTTCTAATGCGCAGGTTTTTAAAAAATTTTGACACTTCATGATCGATGAGGCCACATTAAACTAACTTTCAAAAATCGAATTTTACCGAAGCATTACTTTAAGCGTCTATTTTAAAGCTTCTCACATTCTGCAAAAAGAGTGAAAATTATTCGAATTTATTCTCCCCACTGCACAAGAAGTTTTGGTTTGCTTACATTTTAATTATTCTTATCTTTCAGCAATTTTCTCACGGACTAGAAATGTCTGCTTTTTATGAGAATAAATTTAAACTATTTAGTTTCAGTAAAATGAAACCCATTATTTTCAGTTATAAATATGAGTCGACACAAAATAACTATTTTGTTTTTAAATTGAGTAACGTAATGATTTTGTTTTAAACGAGCAAATATAAATTTATGTCATGTTTGTAAAAATTGCAACACCATGAAGGAATCGCCATAATTGAATGAAATTTAGTACACAGTTGAGTGGTAGTAGTACAAATAAATGATTAAATTTTCAAAGCAAACAAACAATAACAAGAGATCGGAATCAGTATTTTGTGTAGCCACCACGCGCCGAAATAAGTGCTGCTACACGACGTGGCATGGAGTCAAACAAATTTTGAATGTCTGCGTGAGGAAGAGCATTCCATATTGTTTGTATGCGTACCCAAAGTTCGTCTACAGAAGCAATAGGACGAGGATCACGAGCGAAACGCCGACCAACGAAATCCCACACATGTTCAATTGGCGACATATCCGGGGACTACGCAGGCCAAGGAAGAAGCTGCACCTGCTGCGTTGCAAAGAAGGATTGACCAGTCATAGCAATATGAGGGCGGACGTTGTCTTGTTGAAATACAGCGCCTGGCCAGCTTTGAAGGAAGGGAACAGCTTGGGGCTGTAGAACTTCACTGATGTACCAGTTGCTGTTCAGATTGCCCACAATTCGTACCAATTGAGATGTCCATGATAGGCTATGGCGCCCCAGACCATAACTCCGCGTGTTCGTCCACTGTGGCGTTCGATAATGCACTCCGGAAGGTGGCGTTCACCGGCATAGCGTCTGACACGAATGCGGCCATCATGGTACCACAAATTAAAGAGGGATTCGTCAGAAAACACAACATGCTGCCAATCAGCAAGCCAGTCTCTAAGCTGATTGGCCCATTGTAGCCGCAGGCGGCGATGGTTTAGCGTGAGGGGGATCCTGTATAAAGGAGTCCTTGCGCGCAGTCCACGCTGCAGCAGACGTCTACGAATTGATGAAGCACACAATGAAACACCTGTAGCTATTGACCACTCTGCTGCCAATTGTCTAGAGGAAGTTGTACGGTCCGTCCGCGCCATGCGGACCAGGTGTCTATCATCGCGAGTTGACGTCTCATTTCGGGGTCCACTCCCGGATTTCCGAGTTGTCCGACCCTCGTCCGTCCACTGCTTCCAAACACGTATCACTGTGCTGCTGTTACGCTGCACACGAGCGGCTACTGCACGATACGACAATCCAGCTTCACGAAGGCCGATGATTCTCCCCCGTTCAAACTCTGTAAGTTGTTCAAGTCTCGCTCTCTTTCGTCGAAGAGGCATAAGTAAAGATTGAGCTAACGTTTACCACTAGCAGATAACCACAGATAACCATACACGCCTCGCTACAGCCGTCTATTTATTCGGATCCCTCCGCCGTTCAGAGGGCGCTGCTCAGCATACGCATGCGCTACGGATTTGAAATTCGCATATCATGCACTACTTTGCATTTCCTGAAAATTTCAGCTCACTCGCGTAAGTCCTTCATGGTGTTGCAATTTTCAAACATGAGTTTATAAATAGACAAAGACAAAACAATTAAGTACCAATGTCTATGAACCAATTTTCGTATATTTTCTTTTATTAAGTAGCTATTGATGAGTTTTAGCATTGTCAATAAAAACAATTGGAAATAGCTTGTCCACCCCCGCCCCACTTTCGATGCAGATTCAAGGCTTTTTTTTAGAAGTATTTTCGTAAGCTATACATAAATAGGCAAAAAAGGCAAACTGTTAAGTACCATTTTCTTCTCTGTTTGTCAATCGATTTTCTTACTTTTTTAGCAGCCATTGACGAATTTTAGTGTCAATATTTTTTTTAAATAGTTAATTATTTTTTCCTCCTGTTTTCGATGTAGATTCGAAGTCTATTTTCAGAAATCTTTATTCGTGATAATTTCACACTACTCTCCTTGCATCTACAATATTTCTACAATACTCAATACATTTTTTATTATTTATAGTTTGAAGAAAAAAAAATCAAGATAAAAGCAAAAAAGAAAATGTAATAAATGAATGTGAAAGCAAAGTCTTACTAATCTTAAGGAGTCGATTAAGCCATTTCCAAACTATGTAGGGTCAGGTGGGGTAAAGTGGTCATAAAATCCACGTTTTTCAACTTCCTTTGCCAATAAATATAAGAATTTTTTCAAAACCTTAAAATTTTTTGCTAGATATTTTACATTACATTATTGAAGAACAGATTGCATTAAATTTTGAGCAGAAAAAATGAAATTAAATAATTTTATAACGCCTTCTTTCTGGGATGTATTTATGATCACTTTACCCCATGGGCTGGGGTAAAGTGAGTAGTGCATGGAGTAAAGTGGTCATAATTGAAAAAAATTCTCTATAAAAGTATTAATAATCATAATATTACAAAATTCTCAATAATTGTTCATTTTAGAAAGGAAACAACTATATTTCACCCATCTGAATTTATTGAGGTCCTCTATTTTGGTCAAAAGTTGGCCTCACCTTTGTAACGTCTAGTAAGCCATTTCTATACCTTCAGCGGCTGCATAGATGGTCTTAAAAAAAAGTTATGTACCAAATTATTTTAGGATACATATAATAACAAGTATTATTAGGTTTTAATCCCTAAATATTAGACTGTATGTCTGCTCTTTAATTTCATACATATAATAAAACATAAATATGAAATTCAAAATTTTCCGTAAAAAAGTTGAAAATAGCTTTTAATGAATAACTAAATTTATTTAATTTACATATTAAGGAAATAATACTAGTAAGAACATTCTGAGATAATTACAGCTTATTAAATATCAAAATGGGAGAAAAATATGTATTTTAACCTAGCTATTTTTAATTCTCTCCCTCTTTAATGCATTATTCTTGTTCGAAGTACAGCTAGTTCTAAACATTTGCAGCTTAATAATATTTATAATAAGTCTGTTTAGAAATGAATTATTTTATTGGGATAACTTGAAAATTGTTTTATTAAGGGTGCTTCTAAAAATGTGTCAATATTAGACACATCATTGTAAGAAGACTATCGTATAGTAATTTCAATCTCTATTGCATTTGAGCTCGTTGTATTTAATCCTTTTTACTAAAAGTAAATTTAAAAGTTATTTTTAAGACAGTTTTAATGACATTATTGTGTAACAAACATCTGCCACGCTGCTTAATTTTAAACAAAATAAGTGCGGAGCCCTGTGGTCTTCAAAATTTACCTTCATGCGTATTAAGTCTGAATTCCCTCTAAAAGTTAAAGTTCGCATAAAATTGAAAATAAATATGGAAGCGGAGTTCCCGAGAGTTTTTTGTAAGTCAAGTCCTAGTCTACTTCATAAATTAACCCAAAGTAATTTTACAGCATCGGTGTATGTTAAGCCTAATACTATGGCCACTTTACCACACTTTACTTAAACTACGGTAAAATAATATATAAACTAAATCTAGCTTCATGGTTAGTGAGGAAATATTTTTGATATCTGTGCAAGGCTTCCTACACCGTCAGTTAGATGCAAATTCCTTATAACAAAATGTCAGACATAAGTTAAAAGAGCTGTTTCAATTTCAAAGTGTTGTATAAAAAAAACAAATTGACTGTTTCCTTTACCTAAAAAGTTGATTTATTGAAATTTAATTCCTAATTGTTAAAATCTAAAATTAAAAAAATACACCAATTCCTCTATTTATTTGAAATCTATAGCCTTTTCTTTGCCGTATGACCACTTTACCCTATTGACCCTATAGATTATAAGTCAGTCAGATTGTTCGTCCAGTACAGTGTCAAACAAAATAAAATACAATTTTAAGCTAACAGTGTCTAAGATGATAAAACGATAAATGCGATGACGCATTATTTTGCTTCAAATCGACGTTTCAGAAATTTATTGATTTGCATTAGCGTTTTGAACTCTTAATTAAGTTGGAAGTGAATTTGATGCCAATGGGAATTCTAGACAATAACCTGTATATTCTTCCTACATTCAATGTTTTCATGGATCATTATTCTAAGCATTTGCACAAATTAATTTTTTACAAATTCAATTACTTTCTAACAATATTTCATAGCTTCTGTAAATACAAATTATTTTTCTACTTATACGTTTGTGTGTCCATAAGTTATTAATTTTTTTAAAAAAGCCCCACAATTCACATATCAAACGTTTTGACACATTTATTTCAGTTATTTATGTATTTATAACAAGATGTGAGATATCCAATAGCATAACATTTTTAACTAAAATAACTTCAAAATAAGGAAAAAAATACGCTGCTAAAAAATAAATAATGCAGTTAGATAAAAAGTATTCGAATGTCCCCTATCATATAAGCATCTTTAAAGTCGTTATGTACCGTTATGTAAATACAGATTTGTTCTAAACTTAATAACCTTAGACCATATCTTGTATGAATAGGGAAAGAGATGGATAAACATTATGAACGCTTCTTATTGTGATACTTAAGCGGCCTTTACACACACGTTCTTAACCTCGGTCCGGACCACGAGCCATTCAGATCCGCGGTCAAGAGCGTGCGTGTAAATGCAATTTTAGGACGCTCAAGAACGCGGTTAAGAATGACACTCAGATGCGCGCTCATGATCGCGTTCCAAGAAATGATGCATTTTACATACACGTTCTTACTCGCGCATCAAAGCGGGAGGATTGGACAATTCTGCAGGCTGTGGCTTCTGCAGGGGACTTCAATGGAACGCCCCGCATCTGAACGCGATCTTGCGCGCGGTTAAGAATGTGGTGCAGTTTTCGACACATTCTTGAACGCCACGGTTTTACTCGCGTTCTTGACCGTGGCTAGATGCGCCACGTTCAGTCGCACGGTTAAGAACGTATGTGTAAAGGGCGCTTTAATCACGATTTTATAAGAAAACAAATTTTTTTTCTGCATTAAAGCAAAATATGCAACAAGGTGTAAATTTCACATATTTGATCAATATTCCTCCCCAATCCCTGGTCATTTCATTCCTTTTATGTGTCAGAAGATGAATGCCTTTCAGAAAAAGCCGATAAATATTTCAAGTGTGAAAAAATATTTTGTGACTGCGGAGAAATGATAAATGGGAAATGTGTATCAAATTTCTGGCGTAGATTATCCCGAAGATGCCGCCTTTTTCCGGATCTTTAGGAAAATAAGATGGCTCCCCGAAATTCTCGCATGTCAGGTGTGTTTTCGACCGGATTTCAGACCCCATAATTGATGTTTCTTTCTCGACCGCAAACTAAAGGATTTCATTTTCTCCCCAACCCAGCAGTTGCGGGCAAGGCCTAAACAGAGAAATCGATTTCAAGTTGAGTTGAGAAACGAGAACAAAATCGGATGAGAGATTGAGATTTCGGATAAGATATCGACCATCGTTTTACAGTGAAGGAGTTGGAACTTTGCAACTGTGGTCATCAGCGTATGCAGAATTCGCGGAAAGCCTTTCTTTTTTTATTAAAAAATACCTATGCATTATTTCACCTTATTTACCTGTACTTTTTAGAAAATTTGATGAATTTAAGGTGCCAAAATGTCTACCTTAACGACTAGAAGCACCGGGCTGTTTTCAACCATTTCATTTTACACCAAGTTGCTACTCATTATAATACATTTTTCAGTCACATTAACTTGTTCTACTTACCGTGCATTAATAAAATCCAGTCCAATTGAAAGTTGCACTAGATTTAGTAACAAATTATGCAAAATGGAACTTCGAAACAGACAAACTGACTGGTCTGCTAAATCTAGTGTTAAAACTATCCTAATGTAAAAAAGCTTCTTTTTTAACAACCTTTCTAAAAACCATGCCTGCAAACTTTACTGTTGTATGACACCATATTGGCGGTCATTTGGCTTTACAATAATTTCAAAGCAAAGGTTTCTAAAAGTTTCAGTTAAATACGCAGCTATAAAATTACATTTAATAAATGGAAATATGCTGTATTGCTTATCTAACGATTTTGAAAAATCCATAGCAACAAACCAGTTAGAAGTATTCAAGATGTTAAGCCAAAAAACTTGCTTTAGTTAGCTATTTTTTCTCTCTATGTAATGGAATGAATCTTGTGCCAAGTAACTGAAAAAACTTTCTCTCTTCCAAGCAAGGCTGACCGAAAAACTTATGATAAATGATGTAATGCACAAAACATCGTATTTTTCACTGTTACAAAACTATTCAGAAATAATTTTAAGATTAAAATTTAGGTTATGTTGAATAAAAATCTAAATGTATAATATATCTATAATAAAAGAGCTGTGATTTTATGACTCAATGATAGTTGTATGTACAAAGTTCACAAATTTACAAATTTAATTTACGTTGTTTTATTTACTTCTCAGAAATCACTAAAAATGACCTGTACAGTATAAACATTTTTACTTTATCAAGATGTGTGAAGCCAGTTTATAGTGCATAAAACTTTCGTAAAAGTATAGTGTGATGTGTTGAAGTTTCTTTTTCGTCGAACATTTCAATGACTCGAGTAAGAACTAAGGAAAATAGGGATTGCAATAGTCGAAGTTCAGATGTTATGCCATGAAAAAACCGATTTTATTTTAAGGGGGGAGAGGAATGTATTAAAATAGCTCTTTATCGATTACACACTTTTTATCACTTTTTCTAATGACTGATAACATGAAAGCTTCTACAAAATTGTTAAGTAAATATATAAACGTAAAGTTAGCACCAGTATCTCCCCAAAATCTAATTTTTACTCATCCACATCCAATGACAACTAAATCGCAGTTACTAAGTTATTTTTTTTTTTTTTAGTCTTCAATTTATCTTCAAACTTCTAATAAACTAGTAAACTTGTATAGTAAAAAAAATTATTAAGAAGGCAAGACTAGAATTTGGAAATTTATAGGAGCAATTTTGAATTATGGAAAACCGAGCTGCACGAAGACAGGAAATGTCGTTTGTTTTCAAAAATTTTTAGTACGAAACGTTATTTAGCACCAATAATAGATCAATTTAATGTTTAGAAATAGCCTTTAAATTGAATTAACCGAAATAAATAAAACATTCAAATAATACATAATCACATCTTTAATTCGTTTATGAAAATGATATTTTAGTTTATTGTATCAGCATTTCAATACTGAAAGCAAAGTCGAAAACATTTTCTAACAGAGAAAATAAACTGCGACTGCAACGAGAAGATAAATGGAAAGTGAATGAAATTTCTTTCGCAAAAGTTGTCTCAAAGAAAAGAGACTAGTTTGGAAAATTGCGATGTTTTCGGTTAAATTTCATATTCTTAGCTGATGCTTTGCTTACACCGAAAACTTAAATAAAAAGACAAGGCTTGACAATGAATGCTTTTTCAAAAATTAGGGCTTGATACTCGGGCTAGTACAACGACATACCATAAGGGGGGGGGGGAGAGTATTACTGAGTAACAACTCAACAAGATGTAAGTATCTAGTAAAAAGTAAATGATACCTAATTCAAAAACTAAGAAACTAATTTAAAGTACAATGTTTAACTGCAAACAAATAACTTTTAAGATAGTTTTTGAAACATTAAAAAAATGTATGTGACCCTTCAAAAAAACTTCGAGATTAAACCTTCGAGATTTGGAGGAAAAGCCCCAGCCGTATAAATAATTTCCTTAACGGCAGTATAATACTTGTTTCATCCTTCAGTAAACCGCTATTAAAAAAAAAGGGCGGAGTATCTTGAAAAATTAAAAAGGTAGTGTTTTTTTCTTTTTTATGATCATTTCCATTAGCACCGATATCAACTTTTACAATGATTATCTATTGCAATTGCATCGTGAAATATATTTTTTCTAAACATTAAATAATGAAAAAGAAAAAAAAAAAGTTTTCCGAAGTCAGAATCCACCCCCTGAAATAAATTTCAAAAGAGTTCATACGTTTGCATTAGCTGACGAATTGATTTATTTATTGTGCTCTTAAGAATAAAGCATGAAATCATTTTTTTAAATGTGAATACAGCTCTTCATAAGAAAATCTAAATGAAAGAACTGTGAAGGAGAGAAATAGTAATTACTGCAATTGGTTTTTAAAAAAGGAATAGATTGATTTCCAATTAAAAACGGGCTTGTTCCAAATACTTCCCTTGGGGTATTTTTTTTTGTCCATGTACCAAAGAAAAAAAAACTATCAACTTCAATTCTATTCAAATTGAAAATATTTTAATGTAATGCTTCTTCCTAGACGGGGAAAAAAGATTTCAAGAATTCAAGAAAAACAACAAGTTCTTGCAGAATTAAATGAGCCCAGCCCACGTTCCAGACATCATCGATTTGTAACTACAGTTACAAGGTTTCGCCTCCAATAATTTCGTATAAATCTTTTTTCATCGGCTTATACATTAAAAAAAAAAAAAAAACATTTTTTTAAAACGAAAGTTTCAAATATCTTTGTAAATATTATAAAATTCATTTTCTTAGATTTTTAGACCTTATGTTTACACAAGTTGTTGGGGCTGCAAAATACTCATTGCCCCCCCCCCCCCCATTTCGGCACCTAGTGCGTTCCCGAGGAGCTAGCAACAATTCTTTCATACGGCATCACTCAGCACTATCGGAAAATACCACTACCACTCGAGAATTTTGACGACAAGTTTCTCCACTGGAGGGTACTTGAGTAATTTGACCACCTATTTATGTGTATGTGTGTCACATAAAAATGTGATTGTTATTGATACACACATTTTGTTTATATTTAAGGGAAAAATACACAAAAAGTGTATATTCTGATTTCTAAATTCTTTTTGAGGCTATTTAGTGTGAAAAATATATGTCTAGCATACATACTTTTTTTTTTTTTTTTGAAAACAAAAATTCACATATCACTCATAAACGCTAATGTTACATACTTTTAAACGGCTACTGACAAGCTCTGCGAACAGTAATTCTGATAAATTTAACTCGAAATATCTTCTGAGCTTCATGTTACATTTTGTCATCTATTAAAAACTGATCTGAAATTGTTCAAATAAAAAAAGCATGAAGATGTAGCAAAAAAATTTACATTATTATTATTTAGTAGAATTCTTTTCAAAATAATGATGAGGAATGGAACAACAGACTCACATTTCCCCGTCACAGAAACCTATTATATTTATTAAATGTATTTATTTAGTTTTCTTTTGTTTTATTTTCATGTACCTCATATTTTACATAGGAAATTAAGCAGAGTTCAATTGGTTTTTTCTGGACTGTGGTGTGAACTCCCACTAGCATACACAACTTACGGAAATAAATAAAACCATATTGTCATATATTTTAGCCCAATAACCTAAAATAAAAAGTAAATAATCAATTATGGCTTTATTATGTGTTCTTAATATATGGCTTGATGATGTTCAAAGGGAAAATATTGCATATTTTTCATAAGATTAATAAAAACTTCAGTACCTCAAAATGCAAGAGAAAAATTATTGAAAGCAAAGCGTAAAGGTGTCAGCAAAACCTTTTGAAGATTACATAGCACTGAAGAGAATTTATTCGAATACATTTCTTTCTTAGGGATAAAGTATTCGTGTAATTGTACTTCTTGCGAAACGAAAGAAGCATAGCATCGGATTCCTTCCCTAATGCTCTGCAGGAAATTTAGTTTTCAAAAATTCCCAGTGTTAAACGTGCAACCATTAATCATGGAGTGTCAGAAATTTAGAAAAATAACGAACAGAAAGAAAATCGTATTATGTTTTCTCTTCAAGTATTTTAGTACGCTCCAGAAAAATTGAAATAATTCAAATAAGGGTTGAATAGAAAAATATAAAGGGTTGTATCAAGCAATCAATTAGCGTAGAGAGGTATTCAGTTTAGCTTTAATAGGTTGCCTGGGTTTTAAAAAGAATTTAACACTTTTTTTAAACATTATATGAATCGCAGCATTTTTGAAGTAAATACAAGTTTTATTATAATGCTTTTGTATTACAAAACAAATTTTCTAGATTATTAATCATCTACACGTTTAAAATTTATATTATATAATGCAGGAATCGTTCCCAAAAACTGCTGCCAAGACCTTTAGGGATCATTCATAAATGATGTCACGCTTCGAGGAGGTTCATGAAACTGTGACAGATTGTGAAAAAGGGACGGGGGTAGCAAGTATGGCATCCCTGCTTATGCAACTAAGCGTGACGCGTCACAAAAGGGGGGAGGGGGTCCGTTGAAGTGTGACATTTTGTGAAAAAGTGGGGAGGGGGTCAAAAATGTGGGAAAAAAGCGTGACATCATTTGTGAGCGGTCCCTTATCTTAAATACGGAGATAAAAAAAAAGTGGTTTTTAATAATCATTTAATCAAAAGTTTGGTTCAATTATACATTTAATAGGCTGTATTACTTTTAGTTAATTGCTTATATATACAGAATAAATTCCTATTTATGTTCATATGAATTCTTATAAATACCTTTATTCTGTTAAGAGGACACGGGACCTTTAAAATGAAATTTTATTTTTTTAAATTTTATACTTTACTTAGACTTTTTTTACAATTACTTTTGTGTATTTATGCTAAATTTTAAATTTTAAGCTCATAGATAGCTCAGAAATAATTTTGACTAAAAAAACTGCAAAATTACAGCAAAATATGAAAAATATGAAAAACATAAAAATTGAGCCTCGCGTCTGGAATTTCAACCAAACAGCACAAAAATTTGCATGGGGACACATAATGACAATATAAACCCTTATTGGCAAACTGTAACAGTTTAATTTTAATAGTTTCTTTGAAAAAAAAATTTTTAAATTTCGACCATATTTTTTCAAAATTCTTTGGTTCTCGCTACAATGAAACCAGTATTAAAAAAATCTTAATACATGTTTCATAAAAAGCAATGCGAAAAAATAATTCTAATAGTCATATAAAACTATGCAAAAAGTTTTAGGTTGATTACTCAAAAATTCAGACGCGGCCTTCAAGTTAAAGTTGGAAAATAACAAAAAAAAAATTACGGAGAAAAAGGCATTTTTTTGTATAAATGTACTAAATATGGCTCCAAGAGTAAAGATATCCTTAAAACGCATAATAATATTACTTACATGCTTCTTATAGTCAATACTATTATATTATTATCAGAACAGGTGCATAATTCTTTATTTTTACTATGAAAAAGCAATTCTCAAACATTTCGGCAAATTTGATTACGTGTCTAGGATATTAGCTTCTAACAATTGTTTTTAAGGATAGCTTCACAAAAAGTAGTGCCAAAATTTATTTAAAATTCTTATATGAAACAGCGAAAAAAATATTATAAATTATTAAGAAATGCAGGTGCAGGTTTTAAAGTAGCGAAGAAAAGGGTACAAAGTTTTATCGAGAAAAAAATTTCATTTTGTGCAAATGGCCCTAAATATTACTTAGAGTTTGATAGCATCCATAAAAAGCACATAACAACATTATTTATATGTTTTTTGTATGTAACTATTGTATTATTATTAGTAAAAAGAAATTACAGAATTCTTATTGAACATTTAGCGAATTCCATTGTGTGTTTCAATAAAGGTATAAGCTCGTAAAAAGTTCTGAATAACACTCTTTTTGTCATTACACTGCTTACAAACAAGCAACATATTTTCCAGAATTGCTCAAAGATATAAATGTTCCATGCATTAGAATGCCCCAGCACTATATGTTTCCCCTTCAGATTTTTTAAATTTTTTTATCAGCAGTTTTTTTACTGTATTTCTTTTCTTTGGCAGCCTTCTTATACACACAAGACTGTCGTCTGACACTCTGATTGATGCGACGAATATCAATTTTCTCTGCAACTTTCAAATAGGCTGCATCATTTTTTCAGCACGCGGCTGCAACACTTCCCATGTTGTATTTGGCTTATGGCATTTGTCGCTGTTATATATAATCGTCGTTTTGACACAAACACATCTTTCGAGCACAGCTGCCAGATAACACTATGCAAACTTTCATTTGCATTTTGGGTTTGCCCAGAGATACAGCGCTTCAACAAATCATCACAAGCTAATCTCTGATAAACAGGCAAGATTTTGGAGACTATTTCATCGTTGAGAGGAGCTTTCATTTTGGAATGACTCGGAGCTTTTTGACCAAGAGCTTTAGCTCGGTTGTAAAAGCACCAAGAACTTTCAAATTGTGGACATTTGAAATGCTTGGGCTTGGTATCTGTCGATGAGCGATGGTAAAGTGAAGCAAAAATGGAGGTTTTCATTGCATCGATATCAGGAGCATTAGAAGTTATCGCTTTTCGATAATAATTTGTGAGCCTTGATATCCATGCATCAGTGAGATGTCCTTTACGCTTGCCTCCCAATGTTTCTCCTCTAACTTTGTGTTCTTTCACTTTATTTCGAAGCGCTGTACCAAGTCTCTTTGCAACGTGGTTTACACACTCTTCTTTTTCAATTTCATAACCTTCATATACATTCAATTGTATCAAATGCGAAAAGGTTTTTGAATCGCCATCAGAAAGCAGAACCGTATAACGCATATTGCATACTTTAATGGATCGACGCCACAAAATTTCTGCTGCATACATTTCCATCGCGTTCGATGAGCCATCATAATTTTTCTCACATAAACCAGATGTCTTGTGTGCTTCATGCCATATTTGATATTCTGGCGAACTCTCATCAAGTTCCTTTTTGCTACTTCACATAGGTGACAGTATTTTGAAACAATTTCAAAGTCCAGCACAATGCCAGTCATAATGTCAATGACACAGCCAATGCCATACAAGGAGCTATAGCCACGCTCCTGCCAGGTTCCATCGAACGACACCCCAATGTTAATAACTTCTTCAGGATTTTCCTCGCTTTCACTAATTTTTTTATGTTCCTCCCTCACCTTTTCGCGGCATTTTTGCAAAACATCAGCCTTAAAAGCTACATTTTCCTCCGCCAAATGTGAGACATATGAATCGAATGTCTTTCGGTCCATTGCGTTGAGGCCCATATGTCCCGAAAATTTCTCCAGTGCGGCATGTCCTTTTCCAAAGCTGAGAAAAGCAGAAACTGCATCTTTATTTACTGCAAATTTTTTACTCTTTTCTTCACGTGGACTGGAGAATACACTACTATACTCTTTTTTGCAGGAGTCGCAGTAAATGTTTAGTTTTGCAGCAAAACCATATTCTGTGTTTGTTTTCTTTACATTCAAACTATGAGATTCACAGGAAGAACATTTGAGTTCTTTTAGCAGAGGGGAATACATTTCATCATAAAATAAAGTTGCGGTAGATGAAGGCACATCACAAGTGTTTGAGATATCAGAGAAAAGTTTTAATTTTTTCACAGTCCTGGAATCATTCAGGTCAGATATCCCAGTATCATCAGCTGAAACTGTAGAAGCAACAGCTGTTTTATTCCATCGTTTTTTTGCATTTTCTATAGCACTTTTTCGTCTCTTAGTTGAGCGTGGCCTCGGCTTGTGCCATCGTGAATTGATGGAATCCATAGTTTGAGTTTCCAAAAATAAATTTTTGAAAACAACAGTAAAAACAAAAGAAAAACGAAAATACGATAAGATGACAGCAAAAAACAGTGATGTAACAATAAAAAAACAAAATGTAACAATATAACGAGAAAAAAAATCAAAAAAGGAATATTTAATGCGAGTTCGAAAATGATAGCAAACTAGGCAAAAAATAAACATAAACAAATGCGAAAATGTTCAAAGAAACACGGTCATAAGTTAACGCAGTGTTGCCAAACTCTTCAAATATAATAATTAAAATATTTTTAATATTAAATTCGAAAATCTGAGGGGAAAATTCAGAAAAATACGAGAGAATCAGAAGGTAAACAAACTTGACAGCTGTGAAAGTGTCAAAACTCTCACTCCCAAGCCCCGCTCACTTTTTCGAAAAAACGTCATAAAATTGTTAAAAATCATCGTATCGAAAAAATTTTTACACCACAAGATAGACAATTATTTTCTTCATACTTTCAATGAAAAAAAAAATTCGAAAATTTGATGATTTCAAGGTCCCGTGTCCCCTTAAATCACGTAAGCCGAATTTTTTATTTATTTATTTATTTGCTTGTAAAATCTTACGTTAAGATGAACAATTAAACAAAATAGAGTACACACATACTAACTTGTTTATTTTTAAAAACTCAGAACTTTTAAAATTAACCGGCTGAAAATTTATCATGGAGGTTTAACATTTAGTTTATTTTTAAAACAAATGCTCGGGTTATAACAGCATTTTAAATACTTGGAAACATTTCGTTTTTAAATATTCGATTAAAAACAGTATTTATATTACGCCACAAAAGATGTAAATGAGAAAAATATAATAATGATAAATGAAAAACTTTAAAAACAATATTTCCGATACAAGACTAAATATATATTTTTTTTACATTGAGGCTATTTTATTATACACTAAGCATATTAATTATCCTAAAATGTAATTCATAACATGACTGACTTCGTGACTGCAGAACGTCAGCGATAAATCCAGGCTTCAATAATAATATTCTAACATATTTGTCGAAG
The DNA here is from genome assembly GCA_038502835.1 of Octonoba sinensis. NCBI lineage: Eukaryota > Metazoa > Arthropoda > Arachnida > Araneae > Uloboridae > Octonoba > Octonoba sinensis. The sequence continues at coordinate 200,992,737 of CM076598.1, read as the reverse complement.
AAGAATGACTGACGCGTATCGGAAGAGGAAAGCGGTATAAAATCGAAAGCTTTGTAAAGCGGTATGAAAATCGAGTGTAATAATCAGACGTTCTCAGGATATGAGACTCATGAAGGCCAGACATTCCGGTAGAACACCGACGGCCATTTCCATTATAAAAGAATTTATTCATTTAGATGAAGAATAGTGATCCGAAGTCGAAATTCTCATCCTTTCGGAAAATACTGAATAGTTTCAGTTAAAGCCTCATATGTTTGAGGTCATTTTACAGTTTAGCAGAAATTGAATGAGAATTGAAAGGCAAGGGGCAGATGAACTAGGTTAATATCGATGAAATAACAGATTCTTTTTTTTAATTAATTCACTTCATAAGCTGCAGGTTGCGAAAGATATTTTTTTCGATTATGTCCAGGTTTGATTTATTTATAAGGATTTGAACTGCTGCAGCATACGAAGACTAACACCTAGGATCTGTAGCAAGAGCGCGAAGCAGCGAAATTTTGCTGGAAACTAGCAGATCCAGAGCAAAGTTTTTTTTCTTGCTACACTACTCCGATTTGTTTAAAAAATTTTTAAACTAATCACCAAAAAAATTAGCTAAAAAAATCGAGGTAAATAATATGATGCATGATAATTAATCGGAGCATGGAGCAGAGCAAACATTATATCCTTCACATTTTAGTTGTTTACATGTGTTTCGGTTGTTCATGTCTCCGTTTAAAATTCTTACTTCTAAAATGAAATAGTTCGTTATGGAACTCCATTTTTTCTTCGTATTAGTCGTTTAATTAAGTTCTTTTATTTCACTTATCGTTTATTTATTATGTATTACAAAGTGCACAAAACGTGTTGAAACCTCGTCGCTGAAATCTTTTAAAAAAAGTGATAAAAATTAGGATTCGAAAGTAGTGTATTCTTCAAGAGACTGGAAGTTAATTTATAATTTATTATACTAGTTCTGATTTCTAAACTTTGGTCATATTATAAGCAGCCACATTTGATTTTCTCTTTTTTTATTAGCAATATTACAGGCCTTAACCCTACAATGCATGATTTTTTTTATTTCTTCTGAAAAAAATATAGTTGATTTCTATAACAGAGTAATTTAATGGAAAAATACTTTAAAAAATCAAAAACAAAATTCACTATGTTTTTTTGAGGAAAAACGAAACTGTGCCAATTGGCTACACCATGCAGCAACATGCTTTAAGGTATGCGTGCACACTTGAATTTTTTTCTTTAATTTTGATTTAAAAAATCCAATTTTTCTACAGTTGATCAGTGATGTCTCTTTGATTTTCAAAGAGTTACGGCAAAAAAAAAAGCACCTGTTGCTTAAGTTTTGCACACCAGTGCAAATTAAAAACATACAACGTATTTGGAATTTTTAAATATTTAAAAATATGTATGGAATTTATGGGTTTCAGAAATAAGAGCCGAACATCCGGTGCGGATCCGTCGGACATGAGACATTAGATATTGGATTTCTAATGCATCCCTCATCCTGCCCCCCCCCCAAAAAAAAAACAGCAGAAAACCTGAACTATGTATGTAAACTAGTGACTATGTATCTAAGGGAAGCCACGGAACAATTTGGCGTTTCTAAGGGGGCCATGAGTCAAAAAAGATTGATATACTGATATACCCTGAAAACAATTTTCTGAAAAATGTTATTTTTAATTTGGGAAAACGCATCAATATTTAAAAAGCAGCCTACGTTACAGAAACGCAAACATGGAAAAGTTACATTGTTGGAAAAGTTTTTCCAAGGAAAATTATTTATAAAACTTATGGGCAAGTTTAGGCTTAGGAGAGATAAAAAGGGATACGTACTCATATATTTATTATTGTTTTAAGAAATTCGATTTTTTTTATATCACAATTTAAAAAATCATGTATATACGTATATATTTATAACTAAATTAATCTAACTATCGGCAGTGTTTATTTAGATATGACATATGTAGGACTTGAATTGAAACCTAAAATAAAAGATTTCACTTTGTGGCGAAGAAATGATAAATGGAAAATATGGATAAAACTTCCTGCCCAAAGTTTCAACAGAGCCGAAAGATTCCTCTGTATCCTTAGAAAAATAAGATTGCTGACCGAAAGTCTTCGCTGTCATGGGTCTGTCTGCCCAGATTTCAAACCCAATAATTGATGTTCTTTCTGGACCTCAAACTGAAAGATTTTGTCTTCCCGCTATAACTTTACCTGGATAGATTGGGCCTAAATGGTAGAATCGATTTGCAGTTGGATTGAAAATCGAGGAGAAAGAAATGTTAAAAGATTTCGCCTGTAACAATCATTTAGGATAGAATAGGATGGGCCTCCATTTCGACGATGGTACTCTCCAAAAAATAAGAATTTTCAATGGTACTTTGCATTTCCTTAGTTCGACTTCCAAATGATCATTTCTTTTATTAGATCTTCAAAAAGAGATCCTCGAAAAGAACAAGTACCACGTGAAAGGCTTTAAAATAAAATATTTGTTCATTATGTCCGTTATATTGTCTTCCAATTTTATTGAGTGCGAATGCATAGATATATCAATGTGGAGTTTACTTCTTATATTTTGCATTAATAATAACCCATACAAATCGTCTCTTAACTATAAAAACTTAAAAATATTTGTTCACATTTTTTCTATACATAAAACGGCGAAGACAAAAATGTTAAGCACCATTTTCTCTTGGGTTTCTCAAACGATTTTCTTACTTTTTTTTATTTAGTAGCTATTGATTAGTTTTAGCGTTATCAAAATAAACACTTCTGGAAATATTTAAATATATTTTTCTTTCACTTTCGACGCAGATGCGAGGGCTTTAAGAAGTTTTTATACTTTAGTAGTATGAAGTCATATTTTCATACTATGAATTACCGTAAAATGGTGTGAATAGAAACAAAACTTCTTGCATATATATTACGCTAAATATACATATAATGACTACAAATTATTTATAACTGATATTGGTTTTGAGTTAGCAACACGCAAAGGCAACAGGGAAACTATGTTGTGTTTGGTTGGCCACACTGTTTGTTGATTTTGATAGCACGTTTTTTAAGAAGTACTTTTCTGAAGATTTTTTGTCTACTTTGAACTTTCCTGGTAAGTAAAAACACATGCTTTAAATATATGCCTATATAAGTGTAAAGACTAAGTTGAACATCAATATAAAATTGTAATAGTTGTTCTTGGTTCTTCTGCTAACCAAATGTTTTCTAAAAATTTTTACATTTCATAGGTCAGTTATTAAAATTTTGCGGGGTGAATAGAAACAGCACGTTTCCGGTTTTAAAAATGTGGTATTGCACCTCTATATCTCAAAAAGGTTTTTTAAATGCTTCCAAGTATCAATACTGGTGTAGACAAAGAGCAGGATACCACTAACTTGAATAAATCCGCTAATGCTATGGACATTAGCTTTACACATCTTCTCCAAAGTATGAGACAAGATCAGGCTCCTGAAGCCAGGAAAAAGGGGGACCAAAATAAATGTCACACCTGTTAAAAGTGCAGGAGTTGAGGATTTTAAAAATGTTGATGGTGATTTAGACCCCCAACTTCACTTATTGAAGACCAAAACCCATGTTGCTCCAAACAGGTGAACCCAAGAGAAAAGGAAGCCAAGGAAAACTGAAAACTTATCGAATCAGATGGGGATCTCCCCTGCACTGAATAGGCACCATCAGAGAGGATGATGGTGCCTATTCAGTGCAGGAGAGAGACGAAGAATTGATTTTGTCCACTTCAGAATCTTCTGAACTAGACGAAGTTACTGGTAAGGTTAACGAAAACAAAAGTATCTCCGTCAATAAAGATGGCCACATGGTAGTCAAAGTATATGGCAAAACAAAAACGTGTTTTAGATTCTATGTTTGCAAAGTTGCTTACCTTGAAGATGATGGTTTTTCTGTCACATTCTTAAAAAGAGAACCTGGAGTCAACCTGGAACCAACAAGTTCGCTATAACAGATTTATTCCTGCAGACTTTTGTCTCCAGGAAAGACGTCCAGAAATTCACCTGACCAGTTCTCTGTTCAAGTGCACGTCTCAACGACATGTTATGTTTAAACGATGATCTTTCTGATTTAACAGTTTACACTGTTAAAACTGGATACTTAAAAATAAGAAAAATGTACTCATTTTTGAGTACTTCACGTTCTTATAATAGCTCCGAGTACTTAACTCTTAAATTTGAGAAATCCACGTTCTCATTTTTTTGAGTACGCTCAGGGGCTCGAATATGAGTATGTATCAAAACACATACTCATATTTTTCAGTGCATACCTGACTCGAATATGAGTATGTATCAAAACACACATACTCATATTTTTGAGTACATACCGGCTTTACACCGCAATGCAAGACTATACTTACGTTTCTGTCTTATTTTTTTAGGAATTCCTAAAAGTCAACATTAACGGTGCCGCAAATTAAATTTACGGTCACTCGCTAACTGCTGACCATTGGGATTACTCTCTTTATTTTCATCATGGTAATAACATAGCACTTTGTATAACATATTGAATAACATAGGAATAATAACATAATTCAGTAACATATAGTATCATCATAATAATAACAATATACAAAAATCTGTACAAAAATATTGAACATCAAGATTTATATCAATTAAGCTATAAATCTCATGTTCAATTATAGATTGGCTTTGCATACACATGTGAAACAATATGTCATACAAGAAAAACTGCTCACATGCATATGCAAAGTTACAAAAAAAATACGCATTGAAGCATAATAATAAATATAACGTTTCAATGCATATTAAAAACACCCCGTCGGATAGGATTATCCCCGAAATCTCTAATACCCTAACAAATAATTACCCTAACATAGAAAAACCTAACATAAAAAACCTACCTAGTAAAATATCCTAACATGTAAAAACCTAAATTGTAAAATACCCTAACAATATAAAAAAAAGTGAAAAAGTGGGCGAAAATGCAAAAAACGTAAAAGTTCAGGTAATTAGCTCCGTGTCTTCTTCTTGATCATCATTGAGTTTCTAACAAAAAGTACAAATAAACAATATCGAAATAATAGGCTGCTTAAAGGCAGTTCTTAGGGTTAAGATAAAATTAATACTCAATAATAGTCAATACTTCGCATTTTTAATACAATACTTTATAAAAAAAATAGTAATAACTGAATAAATCTTTTAATAGATTAAAAATTAAATTTAGAATGCCTGAAATATAAGCTCACAAATTTAGCATTCAAATATCTGAATAATGTTGAAATACAAAAATTTTAATAACAGATTTTGGGGCAAGTTATATCAGTCAGTAAGCATACATATTACTTATACATGAGCACTTAGAGAAATACTCGTATGTTTGCATTCAAAGGAAATTAACACAATAAAACAGATTACACAAGTGCAAATAGTTCAGTTTTTATTTTAAAACTTCTTTAATGTAAAAATTATTTTCCGGATATGCAAGGGAGGAAAAAAATGGAATGGTTGGCACTTACGTTATATGCTGCTCAGCAAATGCAAAGTTTTTAAAATATGGAAGTATCAATTACAACCTTGCATGTTCCGTAAAGTACAAAAGATATTGCAAATATGCAAATTATGCTAATTTTAGATTATAATAATTTTTCACATAATTTAAAAAATTATTGGAATAATATTTCTGTTTTGAACAACTGATTTAATAAATTATTATTTAATAGAGTAAAATGCTTTATACCATAAAATTCATCTAGTTATGCCCGAAAAGATTGAAATTTTATAGCTACCTTAATTTAAGAAAACTTATGTTTTTATATTTAACGACGGAATTCAATATTCAATTTCATATTGCATATTGCATGTTCGGTTTATTTGAAAAAAAATAATAAATAAAAGATTATTTGAATGTATTCTTAATTATTAATGAAAACAATTATTACTACATATTGCTTAGTCCACAGACAAGAAAAGTTTGTTAATTTATTATTGTTAATGGATTCAAGTTTTTCCAGTCAATTCTACTTACATGAAACACAAAAAAAAAATTATAAATATAGAAGAAATGATGAGAAACTGTTTCTGAAATTCACAAGCAAAACACGTGCAAAAGATATTAGCTAAGAATTAGGCAATGGAATTTGATTAAATAACGATTATTTGCATAAAAAGTAAAATGATATTTCTTACTTTCAAAGTTACTGTAGAATTCCTTCATTTTCAATTCTTCCAGCTTTTTCTTGACCGAACTCCATTATTTTCAACCAAAACAAAACTTCCACCAGCCGCGGAACAAGAATGAGACGTTTAGGTTAGTTAGTACGCATTTCTTCAAAACCACCGGCGTATTCTTGCGCGCGACTTAACACATTTGCTCAAGATATAGTTCGTAATTTCGAAGAGTGAAAGCTTGTATGTTCTGCACGTTAAAAGGTTCACAATAGTATACTCATTCACTAAATAATTTCTTTTGCTATTTTTAATATGCGATTAGAATAACAAGTGATTATATTTATATCTACCCACAAGCTCATTCTTAAATCAGAATCATCACTTGTATTTGAACGCTTAATGTTCTCGTTTTTTAATTTTATTTTTCTTAGAAAAAAACAAGTACATGGAAGTACTTATTTTTAAGTAGATTTTTTTTAACAGTGTATTGATGATACCAGGAACACGGTAAAGAGTTGTGTCACATTATTTCATGTTTAGTTATATTGCAATAACCCTGTGACATCAATATTCTTAATTATTTTACTGATTTTTTGCGTTAATAAACAACTATCTTAGGAAGTAATTTAATATTTATTCATTTCTTATTAGCAAAACATATATTTTACTGTTTCTATTCACCCTTATTTAATTTCAAAAGAAACAAACATGCTATTAAAAAGTTGTTTCTATTCTCCCCTACCTGCAGGGTGATTAGAAACACCATGTTTTTTTTCTATTTCATGGAAACAAAATATTAAAATAATAATACCATGAAAAGATAGGCCCTATAGAGACCTGAGTTTGGGTAATAGCTTGTATTTTTTAGAGCAAGACAAATATGAAAAAGTTAAAACCTAAGTTCAAAAGTGTTTCTATTCACCCCGTTTTACCGTAGTATAAATTCATACTACTTCTAACATCTACAATCTACAATATTTGTACAATACTCAATACTTTTTATACTATTTATAATTCACAGACGAAATGTCAGGAACAAAAAAAAAAGAAAAAATGTAATCCATTAAATGAATGTCAAAGCAATATAATACTAATTTTAAGTTGTCAGATAATCCATTTCCAAATAATACATACATAGGACAGTTGGATTTTTTGTCCAGTGCAACGTCAAACAAACTAAAATACAATTTGAAGCTAACAATGTCTAATAAAACATAAAGTGAGATAAAAAGAACGGTGACAAATCAACGTTTCGAAAGTTTGTTGATTTGCATTAGCGTTTTGAACTCTCGATTAAATTGAATGTGAGTGTTTGTATTTCTAATCTATTCAATAATAATAATTGGGTGGCATGGAAATGTATTTCTGTTTCCTTTACAGAAGGAGTGCTGAAAGATAAAAATTATGTATAATATGTATTACAAATGCATTAAAATAACTCAGTGGTCAATCAGGAGAGATTACAGCTAACTAAACAAAACAATCTGTTGTCAACCGGGAAGACTAAAACGTCTAAAAGTGCTTTAAACGGTCGGAGCTGGATATGAAAAAAAAATAATAATTACAGTCGAATTTCGACCGCTGAGCGAACTCTAGTCTAAAGTAATGCTCAGCTTGGCACTCGTTTCATAAGTTTGCACTTTTGGGGTGCGGATTTTAAACCATAAATTTACAAAATAGACGAAAAGGAAAGGACCACAGTAGTAAGCGCCCCACTACAAAGGGCAGAAGGAGGAAAACAACTCAACAGTCAGGAGGGGCGTGGTCGTCACGTGACCAGTGACGTCACTGGTCTTGTGATCTTCTACAGAGGTTGTCCGCCCTGTTGGATGACGTCATGTGTGACATGCGGGGGTCATCCGCCATCTTGGATGGTCAAGTGATTTCTTCACGGGTGTGACGTCATCACATCCGCCATCTAAGATCCGTGATCTTACACGAGGGGTCTCTGCCGCCATCTTGGATTTTGTAATGAACCAATTTTAATTGGTAATTAGTTTTAATTGCGCTATTCTAATAATTATTATTAATTAATAATTATTCTAATTCTTGAATAAATTACTTAATTTGAATATTGGATATTTAATTAACTCTAAAATAGATTTAGCCCCTACTGGGAATAGAACTCGCGACCGTCTGGTTTGAAACCCGATACGCTAGCCACCAGACGCTAGTAGCACTTACTGAAGGATAAGAATAATATCTTAAAAGGGTAACATTTAGTGTGCAAGCAAAAGCGCAGGCGTTGCCTGCACTTGGCACTGAGTCTTGGTGAAACAATGTGGAGCCATCTATCGGAGAATGTGGACAGTAAACAAATATTGTTATTTTCAAAGCTCTTGTGAATGCGTTAAAAATAATTTTCTCGCCATCTAGTGGGTACAAATGGAAAAAATATTTATTTGAGAATATATTTCTAGAATAAGACAGCATTTTAAAGCATACTTAACATCCGAAAGCGATATAAATAGAAGTGTATGATTAGTTTTACGTCATTATATTGATATGAATTTCAACGTACGCATTGATCATAATCATTGCTGTGATGGACAAAGTTCTGACATCTCTGTATCGAGATCCTCAAATTCCGGGAAGTTTTGGAGGTGTGAATGCTTTACATCGTGCTTTAAAAGGTCGCGCAAAAACGAAGGACATCAAAAAATGGCTACAGATGAAGGATTCCTACACTTTGCACAAGCCTATAAGACACAGATTCCAGAAAAACCGAGTCATCGTGGGAGGCATAGACGAGCAGTTTCAATCTGATTTGGTAGATATGCAGTCCCTAGAAGATACCAATGATGGTTATAAATACCTACTTACTTGCTTGGACATTTTGTCAAAATATGCATGGCTGAAAAACAAGAAAAGTGAGACAATCGTATCTGCTTTTGATACTATATTTTCGGAACGAACACCGAAAATGCTACAGACCGATGCTGGTAAAGAATATACAAACAAGCTGGTGCAGAAGTACCTGAAAGAGAAAAATGTGCATTTTTTCACGACGAACAATTCAACTAAAGCGTCCGTTGTTGAAAGCTTTAATCGCACACTCAAGACGAAAATGTGGAAATATTTTACAGAAATGAATAAGAAACGCTACATTGATGTCATTGATAAATTGGTGTTCAATTACAATAATACGTGGCATCGAAGCATAAAAATGAAGCCTATTTCAGTAACAGTAAATAATCAAAATATGGCTTGGAAAAACCTGTGTGGTGATCTTGAGTCTACAAGTCATAAAAGTAAAGCTTTATTTAAAGAAAAAGACACTATGCGAATCAGAAAAAGAAAAATTGCGATTTGAGAAAGGATATGAGCAAAACCGGACTAGAAAAAGATTTACGATTCATAAACTAGTGCCTAGAAATCCCGTAGTGTATAAACTAAAGGATCTTACTGGTGAAGTATTAGAGGGTACGTTTTATTCACAAGAGCTTCAGAAAATAACAGATTCTGGGTATCACCCAATTGAAAATATTTTAAAGACAAGGAGACGATTAGGAAAGACGGAATATTATGTTAAGTTTCAAGGTTACCCTGAAAAGTTTAATGCATGGGTGAATGATGTAAAACGAATATAAAAGAGAGTTGTACTTACCTGTGACATTCAGTCGCAGACATGTCTTTCTATGTGACACTTATCAGTGACAGTTCTAGTCGCTTCTTTCCTGAGAATAAAACTTCCCATTTTATTACGCAGCTGCCCTCAAGTATTCATTTGAATCACCATGAGTGGGAAGTAGGTTTAACGGATATTATATACCCTCATTCGTGGTATAACATTAGGTCTAACAATAACTTATTCGGATTTGATTTAGGCGATGAACAGTTGCAAAGACGTCGAATACCTCCTGGTTATTATAAAACCATCCCTGATCTTTTGAAAGCTATGACTTTAACGTCGTTTAAAAATAAAATTGAACTACAGTATCATCCAGTAACGAAACGAGTGACGATCAAAACAAAAGAAGATTGTAAAGTCCTGCTTTACAGAGGCATAGCGGAACTTTTAGGTTTCAATGCCGGAGAGTTTAATGGAATGATTCAGAGTCCCTTCGTGGCCGATCCAGCAGCATCCTTTCCCGTCATGTATGTGTATTGTGATCTTGTGGAGTCGCAAATCGTGGGTGATGTTAAAGCACCCCTTTTAAAAATTATCAAAGTAGAAGGAAGCGATGGTGATTTCACCATCGCCCCCTTGGTTAATGTCCATTACACGAGACCCCATTACTTACCTGTCATACGAAAACATTTTCAAACAATCGAAATAGATTTGCGTCTACACTCTGGCGAATTCGTTCCATTTGAACGAAGTATGGTATATATTGTGCTCCATTTTCGTATGAAACAAATTGTATAAATACTACGCGACATTGACGCACATCGTCATTTGTGTACAAAAGGTGAATCATGCTTGTTCCTTACACTTGCTGTCCGAAAAAATTTGAAGACTATTATGTGAGGTAAACCGGAAATGGAATGCCTTTTTATCAAGGACTGTCTCTACAAAAAGGACATAGTCGTAGTGGATTTTTTGCAAAACTTTTCCGCACAGCGCTACCTTTCCTGAGAAGCGGGGCAAAAACAATTGGAAAAGAAGCTTTACGAAGTGTAGCCATAATTGCTAATCATGTGTTGACTGGAGATAAATTGAAAAATTTAGCTAAAACAAGAGCCAAAGAAGTGGGAAAATTGTTGGCAAGAAAAGCTTTGAAAAAGGCCGATGAAATGATTGGTCATGGAAGGTTTAAAAGGAAGCGCAAAGCCAATAAGCCAGTCATTCGCTCTAAAGTTAAGAAAGCTAAAGAACATGATATTTTTGGCTCCTAATCAGAATGGCTTACCTTTTGAAAGATTCCCCTGAATGTGCTAAATCTGAGCTTAATTTATTTACTTTACCACCCACTCAAACGGTTATCGAAAGAGGTCAATGGGTAGAATATAATCCTGTTGCAAATGTATCAGATAGCAGTCCCATTGAATTTAACATTTCTGTGACCGGTGACGATTATTTAGATTTGTCCCAGAATCTACTATTTGTTAAAGTAAAAATTGTGAACGGAAATGGGACTCTGTTAACTAAAGAAAAGGTGGGCCCTGTAAATGTATTTTTACATGCCTTGTTTTCTCAAGTGGATGTTAGTTTGAATGAAAGAATCATTTCGTCGAGTAACAACACGTATCCCTATCGAACCATTATTGTAAAATTATTGAACCATGGACATGAAGCATTTTCGAATGTATTAGCAGATGTAAACTTTCCATCCGAGTTTATTCAGAACAAGTATTTGAAAAAAAATGTTACCAAACCCAATGTTAAAAGACAAAACAATGTATGCAAAATCAAATGTAACCCAGTCCAATATTAACGGACAAAAGAGAATGTATGCAAAACCATATGCCTGGAAAAATTATTTGTAACATTTTTTGTTTTGTGTTTAATAAATGTGAATTTAATTGAAAATAATATTATTGTGTTTTGATTGTGTTATGAATATTTTCTCTTATCTTTTCAGTTAGAAATAAGTAGAATGTTCCTTAGAGGGAAGAAAAGGAGGGAAATTAGTATTAAATGTACCTTATGTCAACTGTAAAGAATTAAAAAATTATTTAATGGAAAAAAAAAGTATCAGTTGAAAAAAAAAAGTCAAAATAATAATTATAAAAAAAACTTGCAAAAAAAAATATTTAAATAGAATAAACAATTTATCTTATCTGCAGTGGGAAAAAAATACATTTCGATGCGAATTGCTTTAGTGCTTTGCAGAAAAGAACGTAACAAAACTATTGTATGAAACCAAAAGAGCATAAAAATAGTTGAAATAAAACAAACTCTGAATTAAAAGTAAAAAGAATATTTATTATTTCTTAAAAATCATATTTACACCAAATTTGTTTTTAACATATTGATACAATTGGTGGCTAGCGTATCGGGTTTCCAACCAGACGGTCGCGAGTTCGATTCCCAGTAGGGGCAAAATGTATTTTAGAGTGAATTACATATCCAATAGTCAAATTAAGTAATTCATTCAAGAATTAGAATAATTATTAATTAATAATAATTATTAGAATAGCGTAATTAAAACTAATTACCAATTAAAATTGGTTCATTACAAAATCCAAGATGGCGGACGAGACCCCTCGTGTAAGATCACGGATCCAAGATGGCGAATCTGATGACGTCAGAGAAAATAACCTACGTGGAAGATCACGGATCTTAGATGGCGGATGACCCCCGTACGTCACACATGACGTTTATCCAACATGGCGGACAATCCCCGAAGAAGATCACGAGAAAGTCACGTGACCAGTGGACGACCACGCCCATCCTGACTGTTGAGTTGTTTTCCTCCTTCTGCCCCTAGTAGTGGGGCGCTTACTACTCCCGGGTCGGCAGTTTGCGTACATCCTGGGGGTCACAATTTTTATCTGAAATCAATTTTTTAAAAATCTACTTTTTTTATAAGTGTCTCTTCTAGTTGAACTAAAATCATCACAAAACATTGAAAACTTCAATTTTTTTTTTTTTTAGTTTGGGAAAATTAAGTACGATTTCTATGCGTTTTTTTTTTTTTTTTGTTCTTTTTTTACAATAGAAAAAGTAAAAATACAGATATGTTTATGATTCTAGTTCAACTAAAGCGTGTACATTAGGGTGGGCCGAAAAAACCCTTTTTTTAATTTCGACGTTGTAATAGTGCGGAAAACTTGCGAATTATATAGAAAAGCAAAAATATAAAAAAAATGATCAAAATCGGTTAACATCTTCCGGTCGCGCACAGGCCCTAAAATTTGACAAAATATGAAAAAAACCTAATTTTTTCCATAATTTTTTTCCTTTTTGAATTATATGTTTTCGTAATGTAATAGTTCTTAACGTCTTCAAATAGAGCTTAAAACATTGTGTTTTAATTTGGTTTAGACCAGTTGATATCTTCCGGTCGCGCATAAGCCCCAAAATTTGCCAAAATATTGAAAATTTTACATTTTTACGCATTTTTATTACTTGATAAATAATTAGTATTTAAATGCAAAGCAGTAGCATTTTTTCACACGAACTGATAATGAGGGAGAAAAAAAAGCTGCCAGATGTTTGTTTACTGTTCTTCAAATGTATTCAAGTTTTTAACTTTGAAAACAAAGTCTTGTTGCTCTTATTTTTTCACTAAATTAGAGATTTCTTTGACTGCTTTTGTAACATTGAATGCCCTGTATTTACAATAATCTTAATTTTTTAAATATTTTTCACTTGAAGTTTAATACTGATATTTACCATACAAAAATTGAAATGAATAATAAGCGTTTAATTAAACCAAAAGTAATTGCACGTAATTAAACCACAAATGAGCATTAAAATGCATTAATTACGTGCAATTACTTTTTACAGTTTAATTGCGCACCTTTAAGTTCCTTTATTATTTTAAACATTTAATTGTTGAATGTTGAAATAGATAAATCATTTTTATAATTAATTTTGGTATAAACTCATGGTGGCAGGTATCAATTAAAAATTTGTAGCTCAAGGTTGAAAACTAAATCCGAATGTGAGATTTTTGTTAAATGTTATTCAAATTACTCAAATTTTTCAATTAAAAGAAATTCTTTGTTCTACTGAATTGCTTTTTTGACTAAACTTGATTTTCTTTGTACTGTGATGTCGAACAGCCTTCATTTCTAACAATATTAATTAATTAACAATTATTGTTTGAAATTTAACAGATATTTTTGTCATTACTGTGATGCTTTATGTAATGATTGGTTCTGCATGTCAGTCGTGTAACAAGCGACTTGCAGATCCCGTAACTGGGAGATAGAGCGCAGGAATTTAAGAGACACTTTGTCAAGTTTCAAGTACATTATTTACCACTTGAAGGGGTGCAATATTTCATGCACAAAAGGGAGGGGTTGTGTAATTGTAAAATATTAAAGATTTTTAAATATAGAGCAAGTCGAAAAGAACGATGCCCGTTTTTAGTTATCACCATCCATCCTATCACTCTATCTTTTGTTGGGTACTGTTCTTGTATAGCATTGGGGTCATTGCGCGACCGGAAGTTCTTAATATATTCACACCATAATGAAATACAATCTTATGTTCAAAAATTTCTTATGTTCAAGAATAAAAATTTTGTAACTAGTACGTTAAAATTAGGTATATTAAAGATAGAAAAAAAAATTCGTAGAAATGTGAAATTGTCAACATTTTGGCTCATTTTGGGGATTGTGCGCCACCGGAAGATATCAACTTATCTAAACCAAATTAAAACACAATGTTTTAAGCTCTATTTGAAGACGTTACAAACTATTACATTACGAAAACATATTATTCAAAAATTTTAGAAAATATAGTAAGAATGAGATTTTTTTCATATTTTGTCAAACTTTAGGGCATATTCGCGACCGGAAGATGCCAACCGATTTTGATAATTTTTTAAAATTTTTTCTTTTCTATATAATTCGCAAGTTTTCCGCGCTATTGCAACTTCGAAATATAAAAAAAGCTTTTTTCGGCCGACCCTAGTGTATATATAAAGAAAATGTGTACTAAATTTGATAAGGATTGATCAAAAACTCTACGAGCTAGAGTGTACGCAAATTCGAAAAAAGTAGTTTCGAGAAAAACGTGTTTGAAAAAAAAAAGAGTGGTATTGAAGTTGCATTTAAGGCAGTAATGAATAAATTTTTTTTTTATACTTATAGATACTAATACTTATAGAAATTTCTATCCAAGGTCTCAATTGTTAAAGAAAATAAAAGGACATCTGCTAACGTTCTCTAATACACTTCAGGTCATTCATGAGGGACTACCTGCTCAACTGCCTCGCTGGACCTCGCTCAGATACTTATAACTTTTAAACAACTTGGAATTTGGTTTGAAATTTTCAGGGTATATTATTCAATAGTTGTAGAATAGTTTTATGAATAAAATTTTTTAAAAAACATTTTTGACGACTTTTGTGCTTTCTTAACGTGAATTAGTTTTTATTACAGTTTACTTAGCACAAAGTTAATTTATTACTTCAAAAATTGTCACTTCATGCACACACATTTTAGACAAATTACAGAAAAAAAAAATCAAATCGACAAAAAAGCCATAAACTTTTTTTCCTAAACATAAATTTTATTAATTTCCTTCGTTTCTTGTTTTCTCGAGTTATTGAAATTTGAGTATTAGACAAGTTAAATTAACGTACTTAGCACACACAATTGAATTTTTTACATTACAAACTTATTATAAAATCTTAGTCAACAAGAATTTTACAATTTCGTATAAAAGTGACTGGATTCGCTTTGTCTTTCCTCTTAATGTGTTTGTCAATAACATACATGCGAGGTGTGGACGTTTCACAAATGCCGATAATATCTCGAATGCGGAAATATATTTCGAAAACTATGAAAACTAGAAACAGCCAATAACGATTTATTTTTTCCATTTACTAAATGTTGTTTTCTTCAAATATAAACAAGTTCAAATAAACCTTTTACATGTCATAGGAAAAGACTAACGCGGAAGATATTGTTATTTACTGTTTACCTTAACCCTTTAAGGGGACACGGGACCTTGAAATCATCAAATTTTCGAAATTTTTTTTTTTTCATTGAAAGTATGAAGAAAATAATTGTCTATCTTGTGGTGTAAAATTTTTTTCGATACGATGATTTTTAACGATTTTATGACGTTTTTTCGAAAAAGTGGGCGGGGCTTGGGAGTGAGAGTTTTGACACTTTCACAGCTGTCAAGTTTGTTTACCTTCTGATTCTCTCGTATTTTTCTGAATTTTCCCCTCAGATTTTCGAATTTAATATTAAAAATATTTTAATTATTATATTTGAACAGTTTGGCAACACTGCGTTAACTTTGACCGTGTTTCTTTGAACATTTTCGCATTTGTTTATGTTTATTTTTTGCCTAGTTTGCTATCATTTTCGAACTCGCATTAGATACTCCTTTTGTTGATTTTTTTTCTCGTTATATTGTTACATTTTGTTTTTTTATTGTTACATCATTGTTTTTTGCTGTTATCTTATCGTATTTTCGTTTTCCTTTTGTTTTTACTGTTGTTTTCAAAAATTTATTTTGGAAACTCAAACTATGGATTCCATCAATTCACGATGGCACAAGCCGAGGCCACACTCAACTAAGAGAAGAAAAAGTGCTATAGCAAATGCAAAAAAACGATGGAATAAAACAGCTGTTGCTTCTGATATCTCAAACACTTGTGATGTGCCTTCATCTACCGCAACTTTATTTTATGATGAAATGTGGTCCCCTCTGCTAAAAGAACTCAAATGTTCTTCCTGTGAATCTCATAGTTTGAATGTAAAGAAAACAAACACAGAATATGGTTTAGCTGCAAAACTAAACATTTTCTGCGACTCCTGCAAAAAAGAGTATAGCAGTGTATTCTCCAGTCCACGTGAAGAAAAGAGTAAAAAATTTGCAGTAAATAAAGATGCTGTTTCTGCTTTTCTCAGCTTTGGAAAAGGACATGCCGCACTGGAGAAATTTTCGGGACATATGGGCCTCAACGCAATGGACCGAAAGACATTCGATTCATATGTCTCACATTTGGCGGAGGAAAATGTAGCTTTTAAGGCTGATGTTTTGCAAAAATGCCGCGAAAAGGTGAGGGAGGAACATAAAAAAATTAGTGAAAGCGAGGAAAGTCCTGAAGAAGTTATTAACATTGGGGTGTCGTTCGATGGAACCTGGCAGGAGCGTGGCTATAGCTCCTTGTATGGCATTGGCTGTGTCATTGACATTATGACTGGCATTGTGCTGGACTTTGAAATTGTTTCAAAATACTGTCACCTATGTGAAGTAACAAAAAAGGAACTTGATGAGAGTTCGCCAGAATATCAAATATGGCATGAAGCACACAAGACATCTGGTTTATGTGAGAAAAATTATGATGGCTCATCGAACGCGATGGAAATGTATGCAGCAGAAATTTTGTGGCGTCGATCCATTAAAGTATGCAATATGCGTTATACGGTTCTGCTTTCTGATGGCGATTCAAAAACCTTTTCACATTTGAAGCAATTGAATGTATATGAAGGTTATGAAATTGAAAAAGAAGAGTGTGTAAACCACGTTGCAAAGAGACTTGGTACAGCGCTTCGAAATAAAGTGAAAGAACACAAAGTTAGAGGAGAAACATTGGGAGGCAAGCGTAAAGGACATCTCACTGATGCATTGATATCAAGGCTCACAAATTATTATCGAAAAGCGATAACTTCTAATGCTCCTGATATCGATGCAATGAAAACCTCCATTCTTGCTTCACTTTACCATTGCTCATCGACAGATACCAAGCCCAAGCATTTCAAATGTCCACAAGGTGAAAGTTCTTGGTGCTTTTACAACCGAGCTAAAGCTCTTGGTCAAAAAGCTCCGAGTCATTCCAAAATGAAAGCTCCTCTCAATGATGAAATAGTCTCCAAAATCTTGCCGGTTTATCAGAGATTAGCTTGTGATGATTTGTTGAAGCGCTGTACCTCTGGGCAAACCCAAAATGCAAATGAAAGTTTGCATAGTGTTATCTGGCAGCTGTGCTCGAAAGATGTGTTTGTGTCAAAACGACGATTAGATATAGCAGCGACAAATGCCATAAGCCAATACAACATGGGAAGTGTTGCAGCCGCGTGCTTAAAAAATGATGCAGCCTATTTGAAAGTTGCAGAGAAAATTGATATTCGTCGCATCAATCAGAGTGTCAGACGACAGTCTTGTGTGTATAAGAAGGCTGCCAAACAAAAGAAATACAGTAAAAAAACTGCTGATAAAAAAATTAAAAAAACTGAAGGGGAAACATATAGTGCTGGGGCATTCTAATGCATGGAACATTTATATCTTTGAGCATTTCTGGAAAATATATTGCTTGTTTGTAAGCAGTGCAATGACAAAAAGAGTGTTATTCAGAACTTTTTACGAGCTTATAACTTTATTGAAACACACAATGGAATTCCTTCACTAAATGTTCAATAAGAATTCTGTAATTTCTTTTTACTGATAATAATACAATAGTTACAAAAAAAACATATAAATAATGCTGTTATGTGCTTTTTAAGGATGCTATCAAACTCTAAGTAATATTTAGTGCCATTTGCCCAAAATGAAATTTTTTTTCTCGATAAAACTTTGTACCCTTTTCTTCGCTACTTTAAAACCTGCACCTGCATTTCTTAATAATTTATCTAATATTTTTTTCGCTGTTTCATATAAGAATTTTAAATAAATTTTGGCACTACTTTTTGTGAAGCTATCCTTAAAAACAATTGTTAGAAGCTAATATCCTAGACACGTAATCAAATTTGCCGAAATCTTTGAGAATTGCTTTTTCATAGTAAAAATAAAGAATTATGCACCTGTTCTAATAATAATATAATAGTATTGACTATAAGAAGCATGTAAATAATATTATTATGCGTTTTAAGGATATCTTTACTCTTCGAGCCATATTTAGTACATTTATACAAAAAAATGCCTTTTTCTCCGTAATTTTTTTTTTGTTATTTTCCAACTTTAATTTGAAGGCCGCGTCTGAATTTTTGAGTAATCAACCTAAAACTTTTTGCATAGTTTTATATGACTATTAGAATTATTTTTTCGCATTGCTTTTTATGAAACATGTATTAAGATTTTTTTAATACTGGTTTCATTGTAGCGAGAACCAAAGAATTTTGAAAAAATATGGTCGAAATTTAAAAATTTTTTTTTCAAAGAAACTATTAAAATTAAACTGTTACAGTTTGCCAATAAGGGTTTATATTGTCATTATGTGTCCCCATGCAAATTTTTGTGCTGTTTGGTTGAAATTCCAGACGCGAGGCTCAATTTTTATGTTTTTCATATTTTTCATATTTCGCTATAATTTTGCAGTTTTTTTAGTCAAAATTATTTCTAATGAGCTTAAAATTTAAAATTTAGCATAAATACACAAAAGTAATTGTAACAAAAGTCTAAGTTAAGTATAAAATTTAAAAAAATAAAATTTCATTTTAAAGGTCCCGTGTCCCCTTAAAAAGGGTTACAGTGCTCAAGACACTGATATACCGCTTACCATTGTAAGAATTCGAGCGTCTTATGATTATTATCTGCTTGGAACCTGGAAGTCAATCGAAATTTTAGTTCAGTTCTTAGGAAATGTTTAAATTACTTCGTTAGTAGTTGAGAAAGGCATTAAAAACATCATAAATGTGTTTGTAACGGTAGATATGGTAGGAAAAGTTTTATTTTAGGTAGAAAATGTGTACCAAACAATACTATTACAAAATTTGGACATGATTAGTTAGCTTAAATCAGTGTTTCTTAAATTGTGTTCCGCTGAACCGTAGGGTTCCATGAAACTTGCAGGCTTTCCCTTCATAACATTTAAGAAAGAAAGTCAAAAATTAAAATTTCGAATAGGCGTTATGTCTAATTCAAGTTTAAAAAGCAGAATAATAGCATTCCACTTTTGCATTTCCATTTAGTAATTTAAATAGCTGGTGCGAATGCAATTGTTAGAGCTCTCGCGTTTCTTGATTTTGCAAAGGTAAAGAAATACGGGAGAATTCCTTATATATATGAATACAAAAGAGTACCGAGTTTAAAACCTTGTTTGAATATGATTGTTCAAGTTATTTAAGTAATTACTGTCTTAATTATGTTTGGACTTATTTTTAGATATCGTTAAATATTAATTGATGCAATTGTCAATAGTTTTTACAAATGAATCATTTCTGGAATATTTTATAATTTTTATACTATTGACGAAAAGAGGGGTAGAGATTTACCTTAAAAAGGGTTACATGCATGAAAAACATTCAGAAACTCTGGCTTAAACAATTATCTTTAAAATTGTAGCTTTGCTATGACACGTAGTAAGAGAAGATTCACTGCGGTGATAGTATCCTTGTGGAAAAACGCTATTTACAGTGAAGCAACTAGAACGTGGCGAGTGGTGGTTTTTTAAGCAAGGGAATAGTTATCGAACCACATCACACTTAAAAAAAATACTGAATCAAAGAACTAAATAATGAAATAAAAAAGAATACGAAATCTGCGATATAGCTTGTTCTTATGTACTTTTCGTTTTGTTTTGATTTATTCCCACTTTTGCAAATACAGCAAAACCTGTAAAGTTGACCACCTTTGTAAGTTGAAAGGAACGGTGATGCACCTCATCGGTGAACTTACACAGGTCTCACTGTATTGGTAATTAAATATATGAAAATTATAAAAATATTTACAATGGTAAAAGTTTTAAATCTCAAAATAACAAGTAGCTCTATTTTCTTAGGTTTGTGTCATATATGAGATGCAGCGTTCATAATTCTGATCAATTTAATGTCCAACACAACGCATAAAATTATATAGTATCAGTTTAAAATTGTATGCACAATTTCAATATTTTAACTTAAGATCTTTTCCTAACTCTTGAATAAATTGAGGGCTAAACTTTTAAACATTTAACTCAACACTATACTCCCTTGTAAGTACATCAAAATATAATACTTATTGTCTTCCCAAAAGATTCTAACAACGATAAACTTAAGTGTTTACAACTACCCCAGGGTTCAAAATGTTAGGAGCAATTGCAAAACCTAACTAAAGCATAAAAAATAACAGGGCGGATGAAATTCATAACTAAATGTTTTTAGCATCATTACATAAGACAAATAAAAATGGTTGAACCCGTTTACTTTGTTAAACCGTTTTACCGTCGAGAGAAAAAGGTAAAATAACTATTTAAAAAAAACACTTTTTGCACTGTGTCATTTTCAAACAATGGTTTTTGTAAGTATGGTGGCGAAAAGAGTTTCTTTGTTTTAGTGTTAGTAAATGAATTTTATACATCTTCATACAGTCGGAAACCAAATACATCATTTCGAAGGAATTGGTTGAAGATGATATAAAATGAGAAAACGTATAGTCTAACACTTAACTCGCTGATGTTTTTAAAATATCAAGAAGTTCCGTTTAGTACTAAAAGAGCCTACTTTTCCGTATACACCCAACCTCAAATTTATAATCTATCTCTCTTTTTCTTATTTTGCTCTAGTTCTAATTGCTTCAAATACACATTTTTCTGCGGTTAATACATATTCATTCTCTCATTCATTCAATTATTCATGCATTCATTGATTCATTCCGTTTCTACTTTCATTCAATCATTAATATCCTTAAAAATCCAGATGACAAAAATTCATGAAAACGTTTAGCTCTGGATAAACTTTGTATCTGTACACGTTCTACGTCATAAGATTAATTTTGTTCCAAGCAAATTCGTCTGTTAGATCAGGATTTAGATAGGATTTAAATTTCCCCGTAGGGCCAAATGTTAATCTTTTTAAACTGCTCGAAATTGAACAAATATTTGTTCAAATTTAAAAAAAAAGATTATACAGAAATTTGATGTCCTCGCCGAAGTCTTTTGAATGCAATTAAAAAAAAAAATCAAATCGGACATTTACCTCAAAATTTTTATAAGGGGGGGGGGGGCAGATAGACCGACAGTCACATTTTCGCCCCGTCTCAAAACCCTACTTTCAAATATTTTATTTTTCAATTTTTATTTTAATTACTTGACTTATTTTGATTTTTCTTTATTTTTCACGATTTTTATGATACATTAAGCCTTCCTTCATTTTTCTTTTACTTTTATATAAAAGTAAGCTACAAACGAGAAACATTGCTGACAAATATACAATCAAACGTATTCCATGCTTAGCATACTGAAAAATGTTGAAAAATTATTTTCAACCCCTTCCAAGCATAACAATTTTTATTCGTTTTTGAAAACTAAAAAAGTCATGTCTCCAACTTTGGGGATTTTTTCAGCTGCACAGAGGAGCTGGATGTTTTCCCTTTATTCATTCTACTAGCAACGTTTCAGATGTAGAATCGAAAAGCCCAGGGTTTTAAAGGCCGACTGCTTTCGAAGATTTTGTATTTCCTGTATTTTTACATGCAAGCCCTTGGGGAAATTACTTTTCCAGTCCACCATCTTGCATACAGATAAGAACAGAGCGTCAATGTGAGGGATTATTCGCTGCTGGGCTGCTTACCACGCCCTTTAACTTTTAGCCATCGACCGAGTTGGAAACAATAAATGGTGTTAAATGCTGGGCTTTATTCTTATTCATTTCCCCTCCGGAATTTCGTTGCATACACACGGCGCAGGAGGTAACAAGTTTCAACTTTATGAAATATGTAACAGGTGGTTTACGCAGCGGTCAACTGCTGCATTTTTATGCACTTGCAGAATTTACGAGTTACGAATGGGAGGGGAAAAGAAAGATTTTGACGAAATGTTTGTGAGAAAACATGAGGTTTTTCTCATCTGCAAGGGAAAACTTGCAGGATGTTTTTAAAACTTAAGATATATAAAAACGTAGTATAAACATGCGTCGTTTTCTGATATTTCATTTAGCGTTTAGCGTTGTAACGTTTATGTATACAATACAGAACGTTATCGCATTCCAGTTTTTTCCTTACGTAAAATAATTGCACAAACACACCAAATAATTAATACAATTTTTGTGTACAGTTTGACCACGGAATTTTTACATTTGGAAGCTTCTGCGCATGACCGAAAAGAACGAATCCATTCAACTTTTAAGGAAGTTCGTTTTTCAGGTGCGTTTATTTAGTACGCAAAACAGAATGTTTGCTTCTTTGTTTGTTGAAAGAAACTCAATTTATAAAGTGGCACATAGCATCAGTTCGGAAGAAATGAAATATGCTAAACGAGAACACATTCCTTAACCAGCGATTCCGCCCTTGAATATGAGAGGATTCTTATCGGCACTCTGCCCGGAAGATTGCTTTGGTTGATGGTAAAACGGTAGCACCTTATGAAGACTTCAACAAAGTTCAATGCATTGAACTTATGCAACTTTGTTAAGTGTTTAAGTTAAAAATGATACACTCTACTCATATGCTTCATATAAATATCAGTTTCTTCACGCTATAGCGACGTATACCTAAGGGAGTTAGCAGATACACAGAAAAATAAACGTGGCGATTTGGTTTTTAAATCAAAGTGGCAAATTAACAATTTCCGACACCATAGGTATAGTTCGCCGTGCGGTGGCCGGCTTAGAATAGCGCCGTCGTAGTTATGCGTGTCGCAAGAGGCGACTAAAATAGCATTATCCGATCCGGGTGACGTAAGGCTTGCTTTGTAGCATGACTATGGCCCTGGGTCGGTAAAGCAGGTCGGCAACGCTCTGCCAGCCCAGCCCCTTATGGCCGGTGCTGGTTGTCAAGTGTGTCAGAGAGTTTGTGGGAAGTTCGAGGAGGACAGCGCTGCAGTCGCACCCCCTCATACTGGGGGGTAGTCCGTGAAGGCCACGATGCTATATACGGTATGGCTGCAGTTAGCATTGAGCACCATGCTATAGTTAAAGTACAAATGTATGTACTTCTGTTTCACATATACACATATCTTGTTTATTCATTTCATCAGTAACATATTTTAAGGATATTTTTAGTTATACATTTTAGTATATAGTTTGGTGATAATTTGTTTCAATTCACAGCGAATATGAAATCCTAAATGTTTCAAGCTCATACAAATATTTCCATTGTAACTCATAATTAAATATTTATATAATGTTTGAAACACATCAGCATATTCTGTCTGAATGCAATTTCATTCTAAATCGCAATCGATTTTAATGAGAATTTAAAGATGAGCTAAGCAAAAATTAACCAGAATGAATTCAGAAAAGACCAGTAACTTAAATGAAATTTAAATTGATTGCAATAGACCAAATAATGAATTGGCTATTCAGAACTCAGATTAAAGATAAATAGCTTCCTTTATTGAATATAAATTTAGCGTCAATTCTTTGAAATACATTCCCAGCAAATTCTGCGCATTCCTTTCATATTGTGTGCAGCATATATTTTCTGCTGTATTGGACTCCATTCATGAAACGGGCGGTAACAGAAGCATCGACTGTGTTATAAAATATGAGAAATATAAACAATCTTTAATGTATACTAATTAATTTGGAAACTCAATGCTCGTGAATGGGTAAAGTTAAGAAAGTCTTAATCGGTTGAAATGGCTTTATGAAATACTGAGAATGCATTGTGCTGTAAGCAATCAATTTGTCGCATTGATCAAAATTCCTATTAAATTAGCAGAGTCCCAATAATTCACTGTCAACATGCATATTTTCTGGCGATAATGTCAAAGTTGTTTAGTTTTAAGAAAATCGAGTTGAATTTAGTAGCAAATTCAAACTTTAATGCAAAAGTCAACTATAATGACACAAATATCCTTAGAAGTAGTATAGTAACCTTTAAGCGATGATCAGCTTACATTAGAGATCAGCGAGATTTTTTTTTAATGCGTAATCAGCCATTTCAATTCAGATAGTGTGATTGTCTTCCTAGTTTGTCATTCACTCTCTCTCTTTATTTATTTATTTAGCTAAGAGAAAATAATAGTATCTTTAAACGAAAAGTACACTTTTATCTTTATTCTACTGTACATAGAACTGTACGTATTACACGGCAATTTGTTTGCTAAGAACATTTATACCTTTTTAAATTTAGTTACACTTAAAATTGAAGCTGGCTATAGGGTATTTTTTTTTTAAACTTTTCCAATTATCAGCCACATTTGGCTGACTATTTATATTATGTTGTTTGGGCAACAGTTTTGTAGGTTGAGAAAACCGTTCTTATTATTATTGTATACTCTAGGCTCAGTTATAAAATTACTATCATTTGTGCATGCTGGATATACTAAAACAGTGAAGTAAGAGCAAGTTAAAGTAGGAGCTTAAGCAGAAGTAAGGCTCTAAACAAGTCAAAAAAAGGTAGTGTTCCATATTTAACAAGAAAATCCTTTTAATGTAAACTCATAGATAATACATTACGTTAAAAAACATTAGCAATTTACCATTACCGAGCAAACCACATCACCGACAAGTACAAGCTATCAACTGTTTACCGATAAACGGATATCCAATAAAACTTGTAATACATCGTGCTCTGTGAGAACGGTTTATCATAAAACAGAATTTTTGATGACTGATAGTGTGTAGGTTTCCATTTGCCGGATAAATTTAAACAATAATAAATAGTTAAGAGCAGCTTACACTAATCAGACAAACGACAGCCGTAATCCTTAAACCAGTAAAATAACTTATTAAGTTACTGTTTTAACCTATTAAGTTTCATAAGCAATAATTAAACTTGAAGTTTGCTGGTTAATGGTTTCAGCTTTTTTTTTTTTTTTTGGCCATGGGCTAGGTTAATGTCTACCTTTTAGAAAGAAACTTATAAATACCGAGTATGCTGCTCTATTTTTATATAGAGTTTAATACTGCCCCATTGAAGCTAAATTTGGACTAGTTTTCATATTCTAGAATGTGTTACAAAAAACTGAAACATTGATATTATGTTTATTTTAAATTTCAAATTTCGTAATGTTCTCTTGATAGAAAGTTAGAATACAATGAATTTGGTTTCATACATAAGCATATGTTACTTTTCAAATTACACTTTAACCGATTTTTAAAGCTTTGAGCGTTTGCCATGAAATTACAAACATTTAAATATTCATCTATAATATGCAATAAATTATAAAGGAATTTAAATGAAGTTCACTGCTTTCTAAAAATATACTTAATTTAAACATGGTTAAAACTTATAATTTCACAAAGCTAAATTCTTGGATCTCATAAAAAGTGTTACGATCATTTAAAAATTAGAATGAGAAAATAGTCGATATGGACCCATCGATCAAGATTTTCAAGCGGAAAATGCAATAACCTTCTGCTTTTCAAAATCGATCGGGTTCAGCTTTTTATTTGACATTGTGATAACACTGTGAAGGTGTAAAAAAGTGCATTTGAAAATAAAATAACGGATATTTCTCGGGGAAACTATTGGACGGAAATGGAAAATACAGACATAAGACTTGGTTCAAAAGTGAAAACTCACTGGATTATAGAAAAATAAACAAAAGGTTCAGAATTGTTTTCTTGTGCATTTTGAAAGACTAGTGCCATAAAAACTTTTTGAATTCAGTAAATGTGTTTAAAATTGTCGAAAAATAGTTATCATTCGTGGAAATTGCTTATCTTTCAACTTTCGATCCTTTTTCTAACTAAATAAATTAATCATTTGAATAATAAATAATGCAGGTAAAATTAAATGAGAATAATTTAGGATTGTGATTAGTTTTAAGTACTTGAATCATAAAACTCATGTCATATCCAAGAAAATTTTACCTTCGTGTAAATGTAAAACATTACTTTAAATATACTAATAAAATAATTAAGTTTAAAATTCTTTCTAAGTGACATCTATCTATAACCAATTATTTCGAACACTACAAAAGTTAGGATGTTGTTTTTAGCTACTCCAGATCTAAAGAAAACCTCTCGTTAATCCCACCATTCAATTTTTATGAAATTGTAGCAACAGAAAAAAGGGCATTATTCCCAAAAGTGAAATTTCCATCTCCATAAATCGTTAAGATTCGATTGAACCATACCGATATTTATACCAGATAGCGGGAAATATCCGGTACTAGCAGAGATATAGAATTATGCAAAGGATTTAAGGCGCATCCGTGTTTGATCATACAATGCGGCACAAGTAGGGCAGTCTATCCCTTTATCCTGTGTCAACTGAACCTCCACTACTCGTATACTTTAATAGTCTCAGTAACTGGCCTGCTAAGTGTAGTCGAAGATAGCCTGAGAGTAAATAAGGGTATTTACTTTTGGGACTTGGTTCAGCTGTCCGACAGCAGAGATTCCCCAGAAGTTTTAATGGAACTATGATTTAAAAGAGCTTGATTTCTAGGAAGAAGAGCTCTCCAGGAGGCAAATAAATATTAAGTTAATAGCTTCGCCTAAAACCGTTGGAGAGTAATTAAAGTGCGGACATTATGTAATGGGATTTCTGGCTTTAATTCTTGTTTTGTATTATGAGAGTTTATAACTTGAAATAGCTTCCGAATTTTCGATTTTGGTAAATTAAGTATTGCAATGCGGATGAAATAGCATTTGTTTGGAGAAAAACTAAGTTCAATACTCAGTTCTAGATATGTCATTAGCAATTGCAATAGTTTAGGTGAAACTTGATAGCTGCATACATTTTTAAAATAGATAGCTTAAAAATAATTTTACTGTTGAAATGTCACTATTATTTTGAAACAACTAATAGTGAAGTAAACTCATGAAAAGTAGATGAGCATTCATAAAAGAAACACGCTAGAATAAACAATTTGGAGCAATGAAAGCATGGTTTCCAGGTTCTGGGGTATGCACCAAGTTTGTAAATGAATCCAATGCGTTGATCTATTAGAAACAATAACAGCAACAACATTTTGAAACGAGGAAGGTTAGTATTATCTTAATCTCGGCGGCCTTGTAAAGAATTAATAATAATATATTAATTTTACACTGATTGTAAGAATGTTTCTTATTTAAACTATATGACGGACAAAACGCATAAAATACCTAAAAATCAGCAACATTAAAAAAAAAAAAAAAAACAAATAAACACGGACGTGAAAATTCTGAAATCATTAAAGATGTATTACAGATTAAAAAAAAAAAACAAGTGACACAGCGACATGTGATACACACAATAAAGATTTTTTTTAACACTCATTGATGTGATTATTTTCTCCAATATGCAAACGTATCACTGACTATTTTGTGTATTTTTTAGTAAAGTTTTTTCAATACTTTAAGTCAATGGTTTTTACTTATTATGACCATTTTCGTGATGTTTTTGCAATAGATATCGGCCAATATACTGAATAAACTTTCATTAAAAATACATCGAAATGCGGGGAAAAAAATACTTGAAGTATTCTGTGTCTTAAATTAGACTGAAATTTCTATGACTGTTTTAAGTTATAACAGGTTCAAAATTCTTGTCGTCGCTTCCTTTTTTTTCTTTCGTTAGAAGTAGGTATCGAACGGAATTGCAAAGCATGAATAATTGGCAAGCTAAACGGAATTGCCGTATAAAAACCTTTTAAATTCTTCAGACTGCAATTTCTCCTTCGGTTTTCTAATCCTATTATTAAAGTTATGCTGGCTGCAGACAGTCAATCCCATCAAAGAGCTTAATATCACTCAATTCATAATTTATTTGTAATTAAGGTCAGAGTATTCCTTTTTAGCGCAGTAATGGAAGCATTAAACGTCCTATTAGCCGAGCTTAAAGCTTCTGTTCTCCTTCCAAGAGCAATAACAATGAAAGCTTAAATGGAGTTTTACAGACGGCAAACCAGGGAATGATGCTTAGTGAAAATGATACTTATAAGATTACGGCAAATTATGAGTGAGGAAAAAGGGAGAAACTTTCTTTTACCTTTCGCTGAATCTCCGAAGTGTGCCTGAAATTGCTCTTTTCAACACATTATGAAATGCATGAATAGAAAAAGAGCTCCAATTTAAAAAAAAAAAACAAAGCTTTATGAAGAAAATAACCTGTTTGTATTTTTTTTTCTTTTACATGTATTTATTTTCTATTTTGTAATACAAGTATGTGTTTCAATGAAATGGCTAACTTACAGAACAAAATTACAGTATAAAATAAATTAAAATAAAGAGTAGCGATTTTATTGCAACATGCTTTGTGCTGTTTGTTATTTTTTCTTATAATTATTTTGCTTTATCATTAGTCTGGCGTATGCTGATTCATGTTTTGTAAGGGGAGTTAGTAGTAGAAAAAATGGAGTTCTTGTTGGTTGTTTCTAGTGCCACTGGGGTATCCCCTTCGCTCCACTTCCGTTTATAGGTGAACATCACAAGGGTGGAAGAACGACTTAGATTATTTTGTATTTGGATGACACCACATGGCGCTACCTTTCTTTTTAGACCTAAGAGTAAAGGGAAGGGAAGTTCCCCACCCTTCGTTAACCTCGGGACTTCAGGGTCCCCGATTTTACATTCAAGTGTTCATGGTGGGTCTTCAGCGGGTCGAAAATCAAACACCCAATTTTCCGGTTGGAAGCTCGAAATCCGAACCACTAGGCTACCACGGTCACGGACACGTTCTTAAACGATTTCTACTCCGAATCCACAGACCCGATTCAATAAGGAATAAATATTTACAGCTCAATTCCGTGTTGAAATGGTGAAACATTCTAAGCTGGTTCCAACTTTGAACGATTTGGTTGGAATCTCAAACAAAAATTTCTCACATCCAAATTAAAAAGCAAAATAATGACAGATTCAACTACCTCGACATCAAATGTTTTTCCATTACCGCCCGGGGGCTTCTTAAGAATGGGCTATGTCGCAAGTTCACTAAAAAATAATAACATCACATTTTGTGAATTTTCTTTTCTTTCTGTACACAAAAACCCGTCATAATTCAGTGACATCACCAAAAGAAAAACGCGCCAATACTTTTATTCCCTCTTGGCGTTACTTTTACTACGAAATCGATAAGCACTATGTTGGCTGCAGAGCGTTTTTTTCAGACCAATAACTCAACCTTTAATGTCTGGATTTTATTTTTATCAAAAAAAAAAGTCATTAAAAGTCATTGTGATTTAAAAGTTAAAAATGACTGAAAATAAAAAAGCATTTACTTATTTATATTCTACAGAACTAAACCAACAAAAATCAAGCTGAAAATTTTGAAAAACTTAGTAGTATGAAATAATAATAAGAATAATTTTCAAAATAGCACTCTCGCACTTTTTAACGCTAAAGTAACACTTCACTTTCTGTAAATATTATCAATGTTAATGGATGTATTTTTTTTTTTTTTTTTTACAAAAACTTAAATTGAAGAATTATTTATTTTTACGTAAGCAATGTGCTCTCTAGAGCTTGACTCCAAAATAAAAATGAGTAAATTGAATTTAAAATGTTCACTCTTAAAATAATTTATTTTAATCTGACATATGGCTGAAACTGAGGAAAAAATTTCAATTTTTTACATAAAAATGGTACATGAGATAAAAAATTGTTTGTTGTTAAACAAACATTTATAGTGTTGAACTTCCGTTAATTTGATTACAACTGGAGCAAAAATCATCTACACAGTGAAGGAAGGTTTTGGGGGAATAATCCTTATTACCGACCCTAGTATGGTTACGGCTAATGTATGTAGAATGTCTTGTGAACCTGCCCTCTAGGAGAAAATTCTTATTGCGCAAGTGCATCTACCTGATAATATAAATTATATTTTAATATTTTCAACCATAAAATTGCACGCTTATTTAAGAAAGTGTGTATCAATTGTATAATAAATGTTAGAAGGCGGGCAAGGTGGCTTAGCGGTAAGGCACTGGCCTCGTACGTCCAAGTTCACAAGGTCAAACCTGGTCCAAGTCAGTGGATTTTCAAGATGCAGAAAATCGTCAGCGTGTGATTATGCGGTATATCAAAGATACCTTGAGCATCTCTTTGACTTGGATACTCTTGGCTAAATCAAATTCCCAGTGCAGGTTCGCATCATTTAGAGCTCAGGTGCCTCCATCAGGGGGGAAACTGAGAGTTAGATTTCTCAAGTGGTAATGGCATCCTCAGATAGTGGTGTTACCTTAAAGATTGGATGTCGGTTTTAGGAGAACGTAAAGGTTAGTGACCATACATAGCAACATTAGGCATAAATAACTGTTAGAAATAGAGAAGTCATACTTGGAGAAGCATCTGATTCCTCAGTTCAGACAACCTTTTATCAAATATTACGGGTAACAAATCACTCCAAAAACTAGATAGACTCCAGTTAAGAACAATGTTTAAACTTTCAACAACGTAAAAAAAAAGAAATTAATTAACAAAATAATAAAAGCAATAGCGGTTCATCATGTGCTGAAAAATAGAAAGTGGTGTGATTTAAACAATTGTAAGCTTCAGTTTAACCTCTTTTATAGATGATTAGCACGAGCATGAAAAACACAAAGTATGCTTTCAAATATTTCAGAAAAAAATTCTCTGAAAATAATTGCACAAAACTGCCTGATACATGTATAATCACGGTTCTAAAGCTAGTATATTTCCATGGATGTAAGATAAATACATTTTAAATCGTATTGGAATGAAGTGTTTGACCCAAAACTCTTGTGTGATTTAACATTTAATGGAAACAGTCCGTTCCACAGTTGTTCAGTACTCCAAATTTTGATTACAGTTAGACGTTTCCGCAAGGCAAACATGACAAATTATGCTATACCAGTTGTAGTTTCCACGTGATATCAGTGTACTATTGCGTAACGTAGTATCCTTGCAATAGCCTTGCGTACGAAATTGTTTGCTCCTAGGATTGTAATGAGAAATTTACACCACCATGCTTTGTCTTAGTATCAATGAATTGTGTGTTAGAGAAGGTTATACTGAATACCCATACGTGTTACCTATATACCAGGGGTGGCCGACCGGCGGCTCTTTGAAGGATTATTTGTGGCTCTCGTATAAATGTATATTTAGTTTTCAAATTAAATTGCAACTTTTTCAAAAGGGCATTAAAAATAAAACATTTTGTCATTGTCCTCTAATTAAAAAAATTTGCTCTAATATTAAACAAGAAAAACTCAACGAGTATATAACAAAGCTAGAAGGAATATTGACGGAATTCCAAAACCGATATCAAGACTTGAAATATTTTAAATAGTCTCTTGATTTTTTTCTGAATCCATTTGAACTTAACATAATTCAAGGCGAGTTTTCCATTTCTAATGCATAATATGACCCAAAAAACATCGGGAGAATTAGAATTAATAGAGATGCAAGAAGATCAAGCTCAACAATCAAAATATAAGTCGACGTCGATTGCTGAATTTTGGAAATTTGTACCAGAATCGAAGTATCCTGAATTTAAAACGGCTGCTTGTCGAATTATTTCAATATTCGGAACAGCGTCCTTATGCGAATCATTTTATTCCACTTTAAAATTCGTGAAATCCAAACACCGACCAGTATTAACTAACCAGCATCTCAAAGAATTACTGAGAAGTGCTGTCACCAATTATTCACCAAATTTTAAAGAATTATCGAGAGAAGAAAAATAAATATGTTTAATTTTACGTTCAATACTCATATTTTGTACATTTATTTATACGTTTTCAATAAATATAATTTCTGTAAAGAAAATTTTTAATGGTTTTTTTGCATACCTTTTAAATACGTATTTAATTGCTTCCCCCCAAAAAATTTCAAATTTTGAAAAATGGTTCGGGCTATCAAGGAGCTTGGCCACCCCTGCTATATTCGTTCCTTTGCTCCTTCCTGCCGATATCGTTTCCGATTTCATGAAGCATATGTATAACAAGAGCTTCTGTCTTGAAAAATAGCCCTGACCCTACTTCCCCGCATAAATCCAACATCAAATATTTCACACATTTTTTTTGTTTTTGTTTTTAACAATATGTTTTACGATACATTAATTCTTACATTGTAGGACAAGGTTTTGAATCATTTTCACCCCCCCCCCCCCATGACAAAAAGTTTCCCTTTTTATTTTACTAAAACTGTTTTGTAACAATTATTTTATGGAAAAGGAACACAAATAAGAAAAATAATCTAGAGCATTAAATTTTGATAGCTGATTTCAATCAAATTGATGGTGATATGCAGGAATGCAGACTCGTTTAGTTTTCGGCAGATCTCCAGTTATCTTTAATAAAATATAAGGCATCCTAAAGATTATGGTAAAAAAGTATTTTTCTGTAAAGCAACAGTTAAATAAATGTATCCCTAATAAAATAATTTGTAAAAACTCGAAAAATAGTCTTGTTTTTAATTTAAAAATTGCAATACGTCTGCACAGTTGATGAATTTAAAAGGTTGAAATGAATTTTATAATTGTACAAATCAAGCTAAATTTTTAAACACAGTGTTATTTAAAATTGAATACAACTATTAAAAATGTTTCGGGTTAAAATTTATAATGTTGAGCAAATGATAGATTTTTCACTGTAGCAAATTTTATAATGCATCCTTTTAAACATATTATGATTACTGTCAATTCAACTTTTATAAAATGGCCCTTCAAATTGTAAAAAGAAATGAATATTGAAAACATTTTTATCAGAACTTTATCTGTAAATGTTTAAAATTGTAATGTTATATAAGCACAAAGTAATATGTGATTTGTTTTAAATAATATTATGGCGCAGAGGTAACAATTAAACATTTATTTTATTTTAAATAACACGCCAGCCATTTATTCAGAGCCTAAAATATGTATTTTTGTTTCATGAATCCCTTGGAATCTTAGAAAGCAATGTGGCCGAAAAAATGTAAGAATCTATACCGGGTTGTCCTCGTATTATGTTCCCAATTCCTATTTCTGAATACAATTCATTCTTCAGAGAACAGTACGGAGAGCAACACTTCGGAGGGATCCTTTGCAGAAAAACCGTTACATTACTTTCTTCATAATATAAACAGAATGATTGAATCCAGTTACATTAACGAAGAGTTATGGCTCTAGCTCATATATCAAACAGGGTTCGTAATCTTTTGGCAAAACAAAAAATAAGGACTTTCTAAGGATTATTTAAGGACCTACAAAAAATTTAAGGACCTCACAAATTTTTCGAAATATACAAACTGTTATGTTTATTTCAGAAGGAAGCATTATTGAAAGGGGAAATTGATTTAACATCGTATTTTTTAGGAACACTTTTATTGAGCTCTCTGTAACTAAATAATTATTGGAGTTAGTAATAACAGAATCACACAACACAAGCATTAAACATATATAAGCAAATTATCATGATATAAAAAATTATCAAATGGTTAGTGCTATAAAATATAACCCAAATGAAAGAACAATTTAAATAAAAAAATTGTCAAAGAAAACGTTGCATTTTGCCTTGAGAATTTGTATTTAATTTAGATTTTGTTTTCATACCAGCCAACCAAAAAATAATTATTTTAAAACTATTTAGAAGAGCTTACAAAAATTCAGAAAAAACTTTTTCAACCTGAGAAAAATATTTCATTTTGGAAACAACATACAAATTAAAACAAATTTATCCCATTCGCTTAAGGGGGGAAATGCGTGTAAAACGGCAAATTAAGAGCAATATTCATGAATTTTTTTAACGTATGAAGAATAAATATAGTTTATTGAGATTTTGAAGTTATTCAATAAATATATTGAAGAACATTTACTGAAATTTTCAAACATTTTTCTTGAAAACGAACGGAGATATCGAATGCTGCACTGTAAGTTGTCACCCGGGTCGGCAGTTTGCGTACATCCTGGAGGTCACACTTTTTATCTGAAATCTACTTTTTAAAAAAATCTACTTTTCATATAAGTGTCTCTTCTAGTTGAACTAAAATCATCACAAAAAAGTGAAAATTTCAATTTTTTTTTTTTTTAGAATGGAAAAATTAAGTGCGATTATTAAATGCTTTTTTGTTCTTTTTTTACAATAAAAAAAGTAAAAAAAAAGATATGTTTATGATTTTAGTTCAACTAAAGCGTGTATATATGAATAAAACGTGTGCTAAATTTGATAAGGATTGATCAAAAACTTTGCGAGCTAGAAGGTAGGCAAATTCGAAAAAAGTAGTTTCGAGGAAAACACGTTTGAAAAAAAAGAGTGGTATTGTAGGTAAATTTAAGGCAGTAATGAATCAACTTTTTTTATACTAATAAATACTAATACTTATAGAAACTTCTATCCGAGGTCTCAATTGTTAAAAAAAATAAAAGGACATCTGCTAACGTTCTCTAATACTCTTCAGGTCATTCATGGGGGAGTACCTGCTAAAATTCTCCAAAAGGGGTGGTCGCTCAAATGCTTATAACTTTTAAACGACGTGGAATTTTGCTTTAAAATTTTCAGGTTATATTATTGAATAATTGTAGAGTCGATTTATATGAATAAAAAAAAGTTTAATTTTTTGAGACCTTTACACGTATTTCCGCCCTTAAAACTTTGCACATTACCCTCGAAGAGTAACTACCAAAATTTAACTAAAATAAAGTTTCAAAAATTGAACAAATTTTTTAAATAAAAAATAAAACAAGCAGACTACAAGCTACAAATACTAAAACAACTGTCAACTTTTTAATTAATTGATACATTTACAGGATGCAAAAAAAGATAGAAATCTCAAAAGCTGCGTGCAATTTTTGGCGAAGCACGTGCTAGATGTTAGCAAGTTTCCAAAAAAATAGGTGTTTACATTTTCGAGTTATAAGTTATGAAACTTCATGTACATTAATGCATATATTTTTAAAAAGTTCCATCAAAAAACTTCTTGTTTTGTATTACAATCCCTTTAGCTAAAAATACTTGTACATCAGTTTGAACAATCGGATCTTTTTTGCAAAAAATCGGATTTTCGAAGTTCACAAATTAAATTAAAAAAACTAGGGGAAAACGGAGCATTTGGCAACTATGGTGTATAGGTTTAAGAAGCTGATTCCTTCAATTTACTGCAAATTAAGAAGTTTCAGGAGATACAAATTTTGATTAACGCAGCAAATATCAGAATCTCCCACACAACAAAACCCCGCAACGGACGATCGCGAAGCAAATTGGTCACTAAAAATTTACTACATATTAAAACACTGCTCTTTAAAAAAAAAACAAATTAATAAATTAATTTTTTCGATACGGGAATTTATTTGATCTAAAAAAAAAAAACTGTGTTTGAGAAAACAAACTGTTTAGCAAAAGATCAGCTGAAAAGCGAGCGGGAGAGTTGGCAACTCGGCGTTTATTATAGTGGAAGACGTAAGAAAAATGATAATAAAAATAAATCATTTTTTTACCTTTAACAGTATAAATAAGCGATAATCATACATGCGATTGATCAAACGCAAAAAAAAAGTTGAAAGTTTTTTTTGCCTACATATTAGTTAAATGTGTCTCTCTTATTGAGCTAGATGCTTGCTTTATTGATAATTGTTTAGAATGTAGATTATTTACTAACAATTTTCATGGAATTTGTTTATATTTATTTACTCTGTAACTAAACTTAATAAACAGTATCGAGTCCCAAATTTGAAATCCTGAAATTCGGCCCTTTTTCAAACATTCTCGGGGGGGGGGGGATGTTGTGTTGCAAAATCAGAAAAAATATTAATTTAAGAAACTTAAATAAAATAATACCAGTTATTTTTGGTTCAAATAGAAGCAATCTTGTAGATATATTTCTTACTTGAGCTAGACTCAAGAAACCAAGATAGAATAAAAAAACCTAACCATGTTTTAAAATGAAATCGATTCCTTAAGCGCACCTTTCCCTATTTTTTTCCCCCTTCAGTCCTTGAAAGTCGGGTTTTCAAATTTTATTCCTTTTTCTTTTCTTTTTTTTAAAGCAAAATGAGAGAACTTGTGTGATTTGTTTTTCTGTGGTCATAAATGGTGCCCGGTTACTGGGCACCATTGCATTTTGTACAAAGGTTTGGTGCTCTGATTCAACTTCTCTACTAACATTTTATTTTTAAGATGTAGCTCGATTTTCTTTTTCATACAATTGCATTAGATGGCGGGAGCTGCCATGTGGGTGGGTACAAGTTTATTTTAACTGAATTGGGTGTTTTAGTTTGAAGCATTTTATCAAAATCCATGAACATGTTTTTTTTTTGTAAAAAGTAAAAATATATAGGACATCAATTTAGTTATGCCTTTTCAAAAAAAAAAAAAAAAAAGAGTTACTTTATTTACCTACCATTTGAAAACGTACTGCAATTTGAAGTAAAAATACGTTGATGTTTATGTAAATTCGCCATTTTTGGTTCTGTCAATCCGCCGTTATGACTCTGTCCGAAAGCCGCGATAAGTGCTGGACTCGAGCAAACGAAATTCGAGGTTCGATTAAGTAGTTGAAATGAAAGAAGCTTGATTCTTGTGAAGGATGCGAAAGATTGTCTTCTTTTGTAAGACCTTCTTATTTTAACAAAAAACATTAAGCACCTCGAATAAAAAATAAGGACTATTTAAGGACTTTTTAAGGCCTTAAAAATGAAAATGAACTTTAAGGACCGTACGAACCCTGTTAAAGTCTCATCTATTTATTTTTAAAGTTCATTTCCCACGCTAGTATCTTTGTGCTTCGAAACATCTTTATTGAAATTAGAATTTCTCTATTTGATAGCAGTTACTCTTTTATTACATTTTTCTGCTTTACTTCGAATCGGAAGGTATAAGTTTCATTTACGAAAATGAGAAATTGTTTCAACTAGATTCTCAAAACCTATAACATAGAAAGAAAAAAACCGATTTTAACAGAAATTTAAATTTATTAAAAGCAACTTTACACTTAAGTAGAATAAAGTAAATAGTGCTTCTAATAATCATGTAGGGGAAATGTGGGATAGACGACATAGGGGGATAGATGCCTAAGTAAACGCGTAATGATCTTTACGAGAATTACACCCGCGGTGTTTTGTTTCAATGTAAGCTTACCCCCTCACTTACGCCAGTCGATGCCTCGCACTTTGTTGGAACGAACGTGTCGTGAGTTGTGCAGCGAAAAACGAATTAAATGACGACAGATTTAGGTCACGCATAATCTTTGTGCGCCTGGAACTTTTGATGCTATAAAGTAAGTGTTGATTTTTTTGTATTTATAATCTATTTATGTATCAAATTCAAGCATTTAAATGTTATAACAGTATTTTTCAACACGATTTATTAGTTAAATTAGAGGGCGTCTATCCCACGCAATAAGGATAGATGCCCCAGTTTTTGTGAGTATAGATGCCCTTAGAGGCATCTATCCCACATTGGATCATGAACTTAATTAGTTTCTTGTTTTCTAGACATGCCACGCAAGTACGTGCGCAAAGAAGGAGCACGGCCCCGAGGTGTTTGGATTGAAGACGCTCTTAAAAGCGCTTTTGAAGAGATGAGACAAAACAAATGTTCACTTAATGAAGTATCTCGTCGTTACGGCATCCATCTAGAGGGATCCACTTTGAGGACAAGATTTGAGAAACAAGATACAAAACAAAAAAATACATTAGGTAGTAATCAGACATTGAAAAGTTTCAACGACAACGAGGTTCGCGTTAGGCCAACTTTGGTTCGAACTCGAAGTTCTTCACCACCAAATCCAGATCTAATTCACGAGTCTTCTGGCAGCTCTAACACAGCGGAACGAGATCTTCTCAATTCTCCATCATTGCTTTCTAAGCAGCCTAGTGCAGGTATACAGAAGGAGACGCCTAGCAAGTATGTGCAACAATATTCTCCTGTACCGAAAATTACGATACCTTTCTACAAAAGAGGAAAACAGTGTGCTACAGTTCTGACTTCCAAGGAGAACATTGCTGCTAAGAAAAATAAAGGTAAATCTACTCCTAACATACCATGTAAAAGCAGCAAACAAGCCAAAAAATTGACTAAAAAAATTTCGAGATCAGCTTCAGAGGAGACTTGTGATTCTAATGATTCTCTAATAGAAAAGGAATCTAATGTTAAGAAAAAGACAAAAGAAAAAATATCTAAGAAACAGTTGTTTTACAGGAAGAAATCAAAATAAAAGTTAAAAGTATGAATACTCAAAATACAATTCAGCGTCCTGTTGGCAATGCTCAGACTACAACAAAAAGTGGCAAAATTTCCTATGAACACGACGAAACGTTCAAATGAGTCAGACTCTTCTCAAAGTGCGACAACTGAGTGTGTGGAATGTTTAAAAGACTTTGAAAGGAAAAAATCAAAGGTAGACTGGATTCAGTGCATCATTTCAGTGTGTAAAAATTGGCTGCACGAAACTTGCACAATGTACGGCGATTATTGTAATCAATGTAAGCGTTTAAAACTACCTCAAAAAAAAACAGAATAAAAAATTTTAAATTGCTTAAAAAACTTATAAATCAAAGAAACAAAAGAGATAAAAAATTATATGTTAAAGAAAAAAAAATAGTTAAGATTTCGTGCAAGGCACTGCTAAATAATAATTTGTGATAATTATTTTTAAATTAGCACCAAAGGTGATTGTGTCATCTAAAGTAAAGTTGGGATATATTTTTTTATCAAAAAGTTATGATTAGTATAATTAATACAAAATATTATTGTTCAGTTGATTATATTATTCAGCAAATGTTAAATATAGCTTAGAAAATCATAATGTTCTGTCATTAATTCCTTAGGGCAACCATCCCACAAGTCAAAATATCATAGCGGCGTCTAACCCACATAGTAGGCATGTATCCTCATTCATAAGGTTATTTATTTTATTTGTAACTAACTATAAATAATGCACGCAGTATTAAATTATACAAATTATTTTGTTTATTAATAAGTGCACCAACCGTCACAAAAGTTAGAGAATTTGAAATTCTCATCTTCTCTATGTTAATCGCCCAATTCAAAAAGTTAGGCAACTATCCCACATTTACCCTAAAGCTAAAAAACTAGGGTTCGCCCAGTGGTCAAAATCCGACCGTAATTCACTAACATTTTCAAGTTTAGCCTCGAACACTTGAACAACTTTTAGACATTTTAGCTTTTCTGTTTGACGAACAGTCTGTTTCGCTTAAATATGTCAGTTAAGAACTGCGGTTCAAGAAAAGATCATAATTATCTATAAAAGTTAGTTAGAATACCTGGATCTCTTTCTCTTTGGAAAGAGGCCGTACAGCACTATGCCAACTTCATTGCCATCTGAATAAAATTTCAAGAGCAGTTATCATTTGTGATTCGAGAGCTGCTCTTATACGGCACCTTGAGAGCTTGGCATCATTTGAGAAAACGATTGTCCTCCAGTGAGTTCCTGCACACTGTGGGGTACCAGGTAACGAGAATGCGGAATATCGGGCCAAGAAGGGCGCCTTGATTAAACAGAATTCCTCTCGTCCTATGCCCTTCTGTACTATTAAACACCTACTTTAAAAGTCTATTCAAACCCGAGAGGATATTTTTAACCGTGTATCTCTCAAGCCGTGGAAGGACGCTATCTTGAGTTTACGCAAAGGCCCAAGACGTAGGGAGGTCGCCGAATTACGCCTGGCCCCCAGACACAACTGCCTGCGAGAACACCTCTTTAAAGTTCAAATTATCTGTTCCCCAACGTGCAGCCTTGGAGATGATATGGACGCTGGACACCTGATTCACTGCCCTGCGCTTCACCAGACTTCCATGGTCGAGCGCTACTGGGAAGCCAGAGACATATTTGATTAATCAACTCTCGTTAATGTTTTTTTAAAATTCATTTGTGTTCCTTTTGTTCCTAACATCCGTACCTACTGTAACTGTTTATTAATCAGCCATTAGAAATAATTTTTTAAATATTTCAGTTAGCGACTCTGCTCAGTGCTACTGATTGGCCACTAAGTTATTAAATTCAATGAATTTTTAACGTAGATTATACATTCTTCTGCATTCCTCAATTCTCCTGTAACGAAAATAAAAGTAAAAAAAGTGCTACCCTATAATTCTTCAATAAATAAGAAATACACTTACATTTAACTTAATCAAGAGTTCGAAACGGCGGCCGATGCAAATAAAAAAACTGACGAAGTGCGATGATGCGTTATTTTGTTTTGAATCCACGTCTCGTAAGTTTATTGATTTGCTTTAGCGCTTCGAACTCCGAATTAATTGAAAGCGAGTGTTTGTATTTCTAATTCATTCAATAATAATAGAGTGGATGAAAATTTGTATTTTTCTTTGCAGAAAAATGAATTAAATAATTAAATTAAATGACTGAGTAGTCAATCAGCCGAACTGAGGAGAAATGATCGCTAATTGTGAATTTTAACCAAAACAAAGTGTTGTCAAACAAAAACTAGAGTGTCTAAAAGTTGTTTGGCTGAAAGTGAAGCTGAGGCTAAAAGTGAACTATTTAATGAATTACGGTCGAAATACAACCAATCGAAAAACATTAATTTTTTTTGTTGCATTATGGGCTTCTCAATGTAATACCTATGGATTTTTTATTCTACCACTTTGTTGAAAGGTACTTTCCAGTTCAAAGGTACAAAATTTCAGTAACAAAAGGAAGAAATTATGTTTTTACTATGTATAACTGTTTCTCAAAAACTTTAAAACTATGAAGTAAAAATATATGAAAGATTCAACCATTAGAGTAAATTCATAAATGTCAGCTAAAAGTACTTCCTCAATACTGAAGGTGTAAAACAAAACAAAAAAAGCTATACTTTATTTCAAATTAATACATCTTTTCCTTAAAATTCAAATTGTGAAAAAAAATTTGGCTTTATGTATAAATGTATTTGTCAGACAATAAAGGGAATCGAAATAATTTTATTTTTGTTACCTTTGGGTAAATCGGCTTTAAAGTTAGAAACTCTAGACTTGAACGCTATTTGGTCTTGTATTATATCATACGTTTATTGTTAAACATTTCCTTGTCGCTGATCTTGACTTTGTACTTATCCCTAGATTGCACTTTAGGTCTCCTCAGTAAACTGCTATCTACATATATTATTTCTCTAAACTGTTTTTTTTTTGTCGGGCAGCAAGATCTTCCTTATTCTTTTATCAAATACCATGATTTATCCCTCATTTTAAAGCTCATGGGGCGGGCTAATTACGAAAAATGGACCCACGGTCTAAAAATGTACCGATACCCTTACATTTGAGATTGAAAATCATCTAAGAAGAGGTTCTTTAATGGATGCCAAGTTGGTGTTGTCTATACTTGCGCCATCTGTTATCAACTAAACAAACAAGAAACTCTTCTGTTTTTATTGTGTAGCAAATTGGACAGTTTTAGCTGCGTCTTAGGGTTAAACTTATTCAATCGTTAGGCTCTACACATTCACTTATATTATGATTGTGCAGAGCCTAACCAACCAACAGTAACTATGTTTTAAGTAAAGGAACAGTTTCGTTATTGTATTTTAATGCTATTTATACAAATAATAATTATTATTGTGATTATTTTATTATTTTGAATATCTAAATAATAGTGGGGAAAATTGTAACAGCTATTTGTACTGATGTGTTCAATTACATTTCTTCTTTTTGTACCAACACCCGTTTACTTTTTTAATATTCTTCTTAATAATGTCTATTCTCCCAAATGTTTAAAGAGCGGAATGCCTCACAAAACGATTCGGTGCATAGTGCGGAATTCTGCACGGGTCGACTACTCAATATATATTTTGGTTTTATTAGATGCAGTAAGATAATATTTACAGTAATTTCAATGCACGTTATCTAGCTCTTAAACACATAATTGGCAGCTTTTTCAAAACTGAAAAAGGGGTTGTCAATCATATATACACATTTTCTTGTAGTATTCAGAAACAACTTCATTGTTGTTAGAAATTTACTGTTACTCATCATAAACGAGTTTCTTAAGAGGTCGATACATAATTTTTTTTAACGTATGTACATCAGTATTTTTATGAGAAAAACTACTACAGTTACTGAAGAGTAATTTAGCCTGAAGTTGTAACTATCAAAATACACTTCATTTGGTTTTTCTTTCTTTTTATTCAACATTTTTTAATTTCAAAACACTAATGTAGTGCGAAAGTATCTACAAAGGTAACTGTTAGAGAATTGCGGGAAAACGAATGTTAAATTTCTTACAAATTTAAAGACGTTTTAAGCGCATACACGCTTGCTTCGTACTAAATTTCAAAAGTCTGTTAAGTAACAGAGTAAAAATCCTTCAGAAGAGTGAATGCGGCTGTTGGAAGGAAGTGAAATTATTTCCATTGACTGTTGTTCATGAACAGTCAAAGAAAAATTAGCCAGAATACTAATGAAAGGCACACCAAAGATGGAAAAAGTCCCAGTTAACTTTCCAATGGAAAATCAAATCTTCAGGGGCACCTGGTTCATTGCGTGAGAAAATATGCTAATATAGTCTGAATTAAATGAACTTGAGTGCCGGGCTCCACGAAGAGAAGCCGAAACTTCCGAGGGCCTTGATAAATTCCCGCTTCAACCGGTCCCTAAAGCTCACGTGTGATTAATGCAGAAAAAGAATAAATTTTTATTGAATCAAGTCGTAAGAATAAATGAAAACTCTTCAATATTCATTCCTGTATCTGCAATACACGGTCATGGCTTCTTTCCGGGAACTAAGTTTTCAGTAAACAAGGATCTTTCCAGGCTGAATAATAAATTATTCATTAACTTCCAGCCGGTAATTGATTATCTCTGGAAATTGAACCGCGTCCCACCCTCTGGCGGTATGCATTGGAAACGTCTTCAGTAATTAACGCAATACGTGTCGAGATCTGATCGGCGGACTTGAACTTCCGAAGGATTTCCCGACATTCTGCAATGAAAGAAAAGAAATCGGGAGCTTTATTGTCTTGTCCTATTTAGCGACCGCTCGTTTAACCTATTTTCCAGCAAGGCCTTAGGAAAGATTACAGCAACTGTACAGGATGGATTGGAATGTCAGGTTCTTTGAAACCCATTAAGCTTCCCGGGGCTTCATTATTCTCTGCGTATTTAAAGTGTCAATTGAGAGGGGAAATCAAATACGTCGGGGGTTTTGGTGCTCATTCGCTCAAAAAATATTTCACTTAGCCATTAAATTAGAATTTTAAAGTATTACAAGGGAGCAAATAATCCTAGAGTATTAAAACTTGTTATTTATTTAATATTGCAAAAGTGCAGAGGCATTTTTATTTGGTATAAAGACTGGTATTCTGAAACCTCTTTTTAATTGACCCATATTTTTCTATCAGCAGAACTTGGCTCACTGCTCCTTTCAGAAAGAAAAGATGAAACATTGGTATGTTCTCCTTTCGAAATGCTTCACAAGTCAAGGATTGATAGTTGTTTTATAAATTATTTTTATAATCATATAATTGTAACAGCAAACGAATTTTCTAAAGTTTTCAATAAGTTAGAACAGTGAACGTTTTTATTCGTAACGATGCACTTTTACTATTTAACTTTTCAGCTGATAATATAATAAGGAAAAGTTTTAAAGAATTTCCCATAGTTAACTCGCTGATGTACTTAACTGTTTTTTTTTAAACATAAAATAATAATTTTCAACGAAATTCTTTTTAATTATGTTTGTTACACGATGAATGCGAGACTTTCAACCTTCTTTCTAATGGGGCTGCGTATAGACCCTAACCTTTGCAGACCCAGTGCATTCCCAGGAAAACGGCATCCATTCTTTCAAGTAGCACCACTATTGGCGGTTGTCATTACCACTTGAGAATTTTGAGGCTCAGTTTCACCCTATATGGAGGCACCTGAGCTCTAAATGATGCAAAACTGCACTAGGAATATAATTTAGTCGAGAGTATCCAAGCCAAACAGATACTCAAGGGATCTTTAACATGCTGCATAATCATACGCCATGAGCGCTGACGATTTTTTACATCTTGAAAATCCACTGACTTGGATCAGGTTTGATCCTGTGAAGTTGGGCGTACGAGGCCAGTGCCTTACCACTATGATACCCTGCCGGCGAGTTGAAACCTAACCTTATCTTTACGTCAAGATATAAAACGACTGTGAAACTATTAATAATAATGAAAAGAAGGCATAAGAAAGCTATGAGGAAAATATGGGAGAGGTGACAACCCATTAAACGAAACAAAAAAAAAAAAAAAGGTAAGATAAGAAAGCAACAAAAAAATATTTTTTTTTCCAAAGCTGTTATTGAATAATTTACACTACATTTGTTTCGTATGTTACATTACTACGTTGCTGTTACGCTGTAATTTAAAATAAAAGCTGTAATTAAAACAAGAAAGCTATTTTGCGAAATCTCTCCTTATAAACCGGGAATGATTGCGTACATGTGTAAG
This sequence comes from Octonoba sinensis, assembly GCA_038502835.1. Taxonomy (NCBI): domain Eukaryota; kingdom Metazoa; phylum Arthropoda; class Arachnida; order Araneae; family Uloboridae; genus Octonoba; species Octonoba sinensis. The sequence goes on along the minus strand of CM076598.1, from coordinate 200,947,905 downwards.
AGAGATTGTTATCGATACTAAGAAGATTGTAGTAATACTAACCTCAACAAAATTGTCACCAATAAAATAAAAAAAATCTCAGGGGACTAAATTATTTTATGATATATTTTCGCATAGATATTTCTTACTGGGTAAATCTTTAGTCATTAATTTACGATTTTACTCCGTATGTCACGTAGTTTTCCTGTAAAAAAAATTGCAAATTCCTAAAAGTTAAGTTATTAATTAAATACTTAATTATTGTACGTATGCATTATTTTAACCCCTTGCCATACTTTAACGACTCTGACTCATAATGAAGATTTTAACACAAACATGAATATCACGAGTCAGACTCGTGAAAGGCTAATCAGGGAATAATTGGACTACTACCGATCACGCCCGAGTTTGGTCGAGCTAAATGGTTCGGCAAGGGGTTAAGGTCTGCTTAAAGCGTTGCTTCGTTCTCCCAAATGACACTTTAAAAGCTTTTTTTTTTCAAAATTCAATTTCTTGAAAAAAACCTTTCTCGAAGGTCAAAACGGACCTTTGACAAAATTATTTCGACTACAGTTCGCCCAACATTCGAAATTCGACCGTAATTCATAAATTTTTAAAGTTCAACCTCGAACGTTTAAAGAGCTTTTAAACATTTTAGTTTTTCTGTTCGACAAGTTTGTTTTGTTAAAGTATTTCAATTAGGGATAACTTCTGCTCAGTGCGACTGGTTGACCACTGATTTAGTTATTTAATTTAATGCATTTGTAACACATGTTATACACAAATTTCATCTTTCTGAATTCCTTCTCCTGTGATAAATTTAAAAAAATTGGTTGACAAACAGATGGAAAATGTTATTTAACAGTTTTGTATTTGCCTAGTTATATATAGGAAATAAAATACTCTTAAGTGCCTACATTACTTTGAACATCTTTTTAGACTATATCAAACTATTTTGATGTTTTCGTCATTTTTTTGATGCATCGTGTATGTGAATTATGCTTCGTGCAGTAGGTGGCTGTCGCATTTCCTGGACGTTTCTGGCTAGCGCTTCATCTAACATATCTTAAACGTCTTCGACAGTACAGATTTTTTATTTGAAAAAGACTCAGACATTTCAGATGAAACGTCAACCAGAAGTACCCTAAATCGACCGCGACCTAAAAAAACGGAAAATAATTCTGTTAAAATGGATAATTCTGTTGCTGACGCCGGACGTGAAAATTCGTTTTCTAGGAAGCAATTTCGCAAACTTCACACAACTAATTCAATTTAAGCAGCAAAATAAATAATATTCCTCAAACACGTAACCATGTCAAAAAAAAAAAAAAAAACATCTTTACATACCCTTGTTTTCCTTTAAAGTGGTTTAAAACTTTTGACAGCAAGAAATCTTTTTAAAGTACAGGAACTGGCAATCGATTAATGCAATTTATGAAATTCCTGTTAGTATAAATTTCAATACAATTTATAGCTTTCACATAAGCCAATTTAAAAGAAAATATGTTTCCCATTCTTTTGTGAAACGAAAGCTTTTCTCCCTTCCGCTTTTCTTCAACACCGATGAAACATGATTAAATATAAAGCGAAGCAATATGAAATATTGCGATTACTCAAAGAAAGTCAAGGAACAAAGGAAAAAAATTCCGAAAACTTGGTATTATTGAAAATGATGGAAAAAGGTCCCAGATGTGAGAAATTGGAAGAAATAATAAAAATAAAAGTTTAAATATAGCAGGGGGAAAAGTTTCATTTTAAAAGCAATTATGATCTAGAAATAAAATGATACGTTTGGTTCGAGTAAAACACTCTTTCGTTGGCGAGTAAATATTGACCGTATATTTGAAAATTTTAAAAAATATATTTGTACACTTAACCAAGGTCTTCACGTTTTCTTCGTTTATTATTTTCTTCATATATTTCTTTTACAAAACTCTTTAATTAAAAATAAAATGTCATGTAAATACGATTTAGTGCATGAAACATTTACATGAATATTAAAAAGTAGATGACATGCATTAGTCAAATGAAATAAGACTATTAATAAGAAAAATAGTTCAAGTAGCTGAATGTTCAGCTCGTTTCTAGTATAATTCAAACTATTTTTTGAAAGATATGCTATAGATGAGGGGTGGGCATTAAGTCGATCGCAATCGACTGGTGGCATTTTGGGGGGACCGCCTTTACTAAGGGTTAAGACGCGCAAGGTGTATCCTAAAAGAAAACCTCAAAGTAGCTGAAATTAAAACAGAATATCCTGGGGAAAAAATGTTTTTAGTCCAAAAGTGAGCGAGTAGCCTAATTACAAAAAATTAACATCAGATAAAAATCATTTATGTATTTTGAATTGCTTGATAATAAATGCGTCAGTTGAAATTATCATACTTGTGGCTATTGTTAGTATGCTAGCATCTTGCGTTTAGCTTCAATTGCGGTTTTAGAAGTAAGTTTTTTAAGTAGGTTTATGTAGGTAAGTATATATTGTGTATTTATTATGAAGTTATAATAAATATTGTCGACATTTTTTTTCGCTTACTACACATTTACCACTGGACCTTGAAATAATCAGAAGTATCCCGCAAAGGTCTGCCCATCTCTGCTATATATGATTTATCAAATACTGTTGATCACAAAACAAAAACATAAAGCGTATTAAACGAAAGATGATAATATTGTTTAGCTGACTAATATTAGAAAATACAGCTATAAATGTTTTTTTTTCTGTTTAAACTAAATGTCACTTGCTGACGCAACAAAAATTGTCACCAATAAAATAATTGAACTTTGCTACATAAATGTAACTTGATTGAACAAATGAACTTGAAATGTAAAATAGGATTTCCTTTTGGACGGAAAAAAGGCCGATTATATGTACTCTCAGTTATCTAAGTCGTACAGAAAAGATAGATGCATTTCTTCTTTACTCCGTATAATTATCGGTGATCTCGACATTTTCGCTGCAGCATGTGGAAACTGACAACGGATGAAATTTTGAAGCAAATCCTTGAAGTATATTTTCCCAATAATTTATTTTTCAGAGCGGAAAACTATTTCTAAGTCCCAGAGATATTTCTTCATATATTCTCTTCATTGAAGCAATTACAAGAAAGAAACAACAACAAGTAAAACGTTCTAAAGCCAATGAAATCAGATGAAATCACACACTTCGTTACTAGAGTGGTTAGCTAATGTGACTGACCAGCAGTTCTGCTAAAAGCTTATTCTTGTGAAAATTTATAAATTGGAGCTTGTTCCTAAACGATGCTGCAGTACATCAGCGGTTAATTAGAAAGCTTGATGCTAAATATAAGAGATTATTTACCCATTATTATTAATCTACTTCAATAAAACATTAATAAATGTTATGAAGAAACAAAATTATGGCACAAAGGTTCACTGACAAAGCACATGCTTAAATAACCAGTAATACAAATATATAAATTAAAATTAACTTCGCGGTGATAACAAAGGGAACTAAAATTATTCCTAAAATATGCACTGTGTTTTAGTTTATTAATATATCTTCACAAAACACCTTCGTGCTCATACTTTACTGCCATGCTTTCACAGATGTTACGAAAATGCGATAACTTTAAAGCGAATTGCTCTTCTCCATCATTAATTTTTATACATAATTGCGTTTCTATCTGTTCCTTACAAATAAAACGCTCAAAATATGCTCGTAGTTTTTTAACATTTAAAAAAATATATTTTATTCATTCATTTAGTTTTTTTTTTTCAGTTTCATACAAATAGTTTCCGTGACATTAATTTACTTCGTATAGTTTATGAACTAACGAAAGTGATTCACTTAATAAGGAAAACAAATGCATGAATATGTAAATGATTATTTTAAGGCATATTTATTTATAAAGATGTACTCTTTTTGCAACAAAGGATTTTCATAATTCGCGTTAGCAATTAAATCTAGCCTATAATACGTTAGAATTTTTAAGGGTAGTTCAAGACCAGAATGGTAATATTAATTCATAAACAAAACAGTTAAGATAATCAGAAGCACGCTTAGGTAAACCGTAAGTGCATTTAAAATAAAAATTTCATTTTAATTTCAACGGGAACCGTGAAAAAAGAACTGTTTATAATCGTGCGCACTACCTACAGCACAACAATTTCATATCTGTGAAAGGAAGAAAAACATAGCTAAGGATGCATACATCTACAACGTTTTTAAAGCGAAGGAACATAGTTATACAAAAAGCTATCATAGAAACATATTTACAAAATAAATTATTTGAGTTAATATTTGAGCTAAATTAATATTAAGCCTCATTAACTTGCATTTCCGAAACTTGAGAAAATGACGTACTGATAGCCTGGTTTTCGTCGATATTTTTTACCATTCCGTATTAAATAAATATTTCAAGGAAGACTGATTTCTTAAATCAAATCTGTTTAACAATTTAAAACTTATTTTACCGTAAGTTTAGCTCGTCTTATCGATTTGTCATACTTAATTGATGAAGTGCCTTCATACAGAAAAAGAGTCATTTATGATTCGGCATTAATTCCACAAGACGAACAAGAAAAATAAAGCTTTAAAATTTTTCCTCGAGTACAATCAATACTTGTTTATTTTGGACCTTAAATCCAAAGAGATCTTGAATGGAGTTGATTTGAGCTTTAATGAATGGTAATTCGATTAGCTCGGCAGCTTAGAAGAGCTGAAAAATCTAAGAATAAAATCAATGAGCAATGAAATGATACTGGACACAACCTAATGAGCTGTCTCCGGGGTTTATTGATCCGAGTAATTAAGGATTTCAATGATATGCTAATTGATGACCTTCCGATATACACCAATATTTTATTTTGTTCTCTATGCTAACGAGCAAAGGCTTAAAATTCTTTAGCTCGTTGAAAATGGAAATGCTGTGAACATGAATAAGATTATGTATTACTCTGGCAGCCTTTGCTTTAAATTTGGAAACGTTGTTAGAGTAAATGGAAGCCCTTAATGATGTTGGATACTACGGCTTTGCTAGGAGAGAGATCCATTTTGGGACGCAGAGATGAATAAATTACTCCACTGAGCGAGTCCCGAAGTCAGTTGTCCGGGACTTTTATTACACAAAGATAATACAATTGTGTACTTTAACTGATACCTCTTGTAAGGTTTTCAGAGCACACCTTATATTGAACAAATCAAAATAAATAGACATATTTAAATAAGTGCACTATGAAAAGCAAACACTTTTGATCACAGAGAAGGGAGTAAACCCAGCATCTGTCATTCATATATACTTCATATTGGAAAAGCATGTGTCGAGAAGAGTCTCGTGATACTGTTCTGCGTAACTTTTTACAATTTAATTAAAAGTAGATAATTAAATGTTTTATGTTCACATTTGTATAGAAAACAAATGTAAGAAAAAAACTGGCGCAAGAAAATTTTAAAATAAATTACATAAGGTAAAGCTAGGGATTTAAAATTGCGCACCTGCGAGCTCGGGGGGGGGGGGAGAAGTAGGGTGCACGCGCACTAACGCTATGCATTTGTACAACGGCAATAGTGGAACGTCTACTTGAAAGTGCAAGTTGATTGATATGAACGTCTGTGATTAAGCATTGATATTCTATATTGATTTCACATGGTAAGTGCTTGAATTTTCATAATGCGTTCTTTGAATTTCTATAGAGTAGCAGTAGTACAAAATATTCTAAACTTAAGCGATTTTTGCAAGCTACTAAGCTAGACTAACAGTGGGAAGGTAGGCATTTCTATCTAGAAGCAACCATATTTAAGTAAAAGTCCGCGCAATCTGCCCTACTGAAATAGGAAAGTTTGCGCGTCTTGTACTTAGGAGAGATTGCGCGTTTCTCCCGTTAGTTTTCATGCTAGGAGAGATTGCGCATTTTATTATTACCCATAGCTTGTTGGTAATGCAGCATAAATTGCAAATTACATGTGAAACGTATGATTCGATTAAAATCGCTGCATTAATGGATTAAAAGGGGCGTTCTGAATTTTTACTAAAACGTAAAATTTAAAATTCTTATTCCCTCTCAACACATTTTTAAGACTTGAATATTTTAAAACTTTAAATTGATTTTTGAAGTTATTTCTTTATATAAAAAGTTCACGGGTGTCTCTTTAAAGGCATTACTCAAATATTTTGAATATAGTTCTATATCGAGAGGATAAAGTTGTCGTGACTTTATAATTTGTGTTTTCAAGGGACTGTAGTTTTTTATACCGTATAAATCGTTGAAAACAAGTTCGAGCGATTTTATTCTTTTTGAATGTTTAAGTTATGAAATGTACGCTTCAGAACTAAATGTGCTAATAAAGTAATTTGTGAGCAAATTTCTTTTCTTAGACGAAAATTTTGCTAATAAATTAATTATGTGCTAGTTTTATACGAATATTCTTATTAATAAGCTATTTTTCCAAACCGTTTAATGCCGTCGAAATTAAAAAGAAAACAAAGTGCAACGAATGCTACTGACCCGCACATATATTCGAGAGAAAAATTAAGAAAGAAGCAGCTACAAAAAAGAAGCGAACGTCTGAAGATAAGATGCTTCCAGAAAAAGTGGGAACCAAAAAATTTGCAGGAAAGAAAACAAAAAAATGTTTGAATTTTGAAACATCTTCGTCATAATCTTTGGGACCATGTCAGACAGGAAAACGAGGATGAGTGCACTGAATGCCTGAAACTGTACCAGGAGACAACTTCGACCAGTGACATTAATGCCTACCGTTCCTTTTTAGGGACACTCTGAAAAGTACGTCTGAAACACCCAGAAAATAAGCATTTCAACAAAAAAATGATATAAGGTATTCCTAACCTTATAATAACCCGTTAGGAATACATTAAAACAATTTTTTGTTGAAATGTTTATTTTTGGGTGCTTCAGACGTACTTTTCAAACTGTTCCTAAAAAGGGACGGTAGGCATTAATGGGTTAAGTGTGCTATTTGTAGCAGATGGTTGCACTATTTACAACAATAATAATACCGATTCTGGACGACAACAACTTCGGTTAACAAACAAGAGACATTGAAACTGAAAATGAATAAGATTAATTATATTTTAAACCTTCTTTTCTTCTTTATTTTGTTTCTTTAATTAAAACACTGTTTTTTTCCGATTCTGTAATCATTGAGTTAAAGTATTTTTTTCCTATTACAACTGTACGTGTTTATAAAAACCCTTACAACAACATAGTTTTAGTGTAAATATTATTGCTAACAATTTAATTGCAGTTTTCATGAATAACAATCTCTCCTACCCATGTGTGCAATCACACCTACCCTGTAAGGACAGATTGCGCAAATTATTCTTCTTGTTTTTTTTTACAGCTGTTGAATTAAATTAAAGCAAAACAACAAAATATCAATGGAAATGCATAAAAAACAAATGAAGTCACAGTTAGTCATCAATAGTTTGACAAAAAACTCATACTTCTATTTTTTAAATTATTTTTCCAATTGTGCGTAGACTCTCCTACTTTTACCTTATGCTTACTTCGACATCACGAGGAACCCGTTTAGCAATCCAAATAACTATGAATTGGGATTACTTAGATCTTGAAAGTCAGTTACAGTTAAACTTGTTCTTACAAATCATGTAGAAACTTTTCTGCATATGCACATGAAACCACTTCATATTTCTTCTGTCAGCAACGAAACGTTTTCTGTTTATAAATGCATTTAGAAAGCTTAATGAATGCTTATTATTGGTACTTTTTATACCAAAATGCGCCTCATACTTGAACTGTTTGGAAAATTGAATGGCGTTTCTTCACAAATCCAAATGTACAAACCTAATGTCACTTTCATTTCTGCAAAAAATTTTATAAATGCCTTTAAAAAAATGTATTTTCCGCTTCAGTGTGACTTGTTAAATTTATCATAAAAGACATATTTATTGTCCTTGTAAACTATTGCGATTAACACCAACATCTTTTGCATACATTTTCAATGTGATGTTCATATGATGTTTCTATGTTCTATACGATGTTCCTACATACATTTTCTATGAGATGTTCAAGATTCCAAACACCATATAGTAAAAAGTAAAAGATGAAAATGCGAGGAAAAGACGTGGTTTTAGAAATTATCCGCGAAAATATCAGTTGTCCATTATAATATAACTTTGAGATTAAAATTTCTGCACTTGCGCAGAATAGAGTGAAATGTATTTTCAGAAAAAGTTAAATGATAAAACTTTGAAATTATGAACCTTTTCTTAAAAATAAGTTACAATTTTAAAATAAATAATGGTACTACTCTTGGAATTTCCTCTAGTAATTTCAAGGGCTTATTTAATAACGCATTACTGAAAAAACAAGTCATTTCCGCTAAGCATTAACTAAAAAGTAATAAAAATCTTCATTGCAAGATCGAGAAAATTTGTAGCTACAAAATATTAACAGCAGTATTGTATGTTGACAAACAAAGAAAATATTTTTCTCTTTTTTTTTTGAAAGAAGTAAGCATTGAATTTTTTCTCTCGGACACTTGATGCAAGTGAAAAAAGGCTCTCAATTTAATAATCAGGTGAAAAAGGACTCATTTTATGTTCCGAAGTATATTTTTTCTTGTATAAATTCATTTCATTATTATATTTTCAAAATGCGATACCTTCAAATTTAATTAAACATTACGTGTGTGTAAAAATAGAGATGCTCTTATGTCAATCAGAAAGATATACCCGCGAATATGTGTTTATCAGAATGATGATTAACAAACTCATTCAAATTAAAATATAAACAATTATTAATCACAATGATGTCGACGTTGGCAATAGTGTACATTGACGCAATGTTTTTCGTGTTTTAAAATATTGGCGCTGCATTTCTTTATTTTTTAATAATATTAATCGTAATTACGTATACTAAGACTTTTTTTCCCTGTTTGAAACTGTACTAACTAATTTTCTCCTTCTTAAGCTGATAGCTTCATCCATCCTTTAACCCCTTAAAGCACGAGTTTTATTTCTGAAAAACTAGTATAGTGGGGTAAAAGTTACCTAGAAAAACTACATTATACAAACAAAGTGTAAATGGATCTCATTAGAAATAAAATAACTCACGGACATGGCCGGTAACTTTTGCCCGTGTCAGACACGAGCAAATGCGTTAAACCAGCGATTCTCAACCTGTGGGGCGCTGGCACACTAGAAGGGGGGCACGAGAATATCCAAGAGAAAACATTACTTTAAAAAATTGATTAACTGACTGAAAGGAAAGCACACATACACATAGAGAACAAAATACATTTCGACATATTTAATAACTTATTCAAGTAAAACAAATTACTAAATTAAAACGTTCTCAATCAAAACATACTAAATTCAAAACAAATTTAATAATTATTAGTAACTTCCTCGGGTCTTTCAAAGCAAAGTTTTTCGAAGTAAGGCTTAATATCAGAAATAGCCACTCTTAGTTGTTTCTATATTTAGGCGAGATATATAGTTTATTTTCAAACAAGCCACAGCAGAAAATCTAGCTTCACAAAAGTAGGATGTTGAAAATGGTAATAGAATGCGAAATGCCCTTGTTTTTAGTGCAGAACAATCATCCTCTACTCTTGCCCAAAATTCAAATAGTGATTTATTACTAAATGACTCGTTTTTATTCTTGTTTTGGCAGTTAGTTAAACATAATTCAAAAACACAAAAACAGAATCAGTACTCAATATACATTATTGTTGTATACATTTTACGGTAAGTGGGGGAGGGGGCGATGAGAATTATGATAGAAAATTGGGCCGCGAATACTGAAAGGTTGAGAAACGCTGCGTTAAGCAGTTTAGCTTTACAACTTCAAGTATGTAGTACAACATGCTTTGCAGATAATTAAATTTAATAGCCTAAACTAATGATTTTCCATATGAGGTATTCATATATTGATATAGAGGTTAATTTCAGAAGAAATATTTCTAACGCAGGTACAAGCAGTCTTTGTTTTTACTTGTTAAAATTGTATAATATTAAGGAGGCGTACAAGGAAGTCATACCTTAAAATAAAAAGGTGTGTTGACCACTCACCTTTTTATTTTAAGGGTCTTACATATTCATTGATATGCGCACCCCTGTACATTACCTCTATGAACTTGTTTGCAATTGTTGTATATTTCATACGTATTGCTAAAAAATTTAAAAGGTTTTTTTCTAATTTCACATTTTATATCTTTAAAATCATAAACAGTAACCAAGTTCTTTTACTATACGGACTTAAAAATTTATTTCACAAAATTGTGCATCCATATGCCACAAAAATTCAAAAAGAAATTTAGCACAAGCTTCCTGCAAAATTGAATGCGCAAAACTCCTCGACTTTAAGCACGCAATTTTATTTACTTTAACTTTTTTTCCATACAGCTTATTTTAACTACTTCCTGGAAAGTTTTACATTCTTGACATTTTGTCGTTTAACTGAAGCTCGTTTGCATCTAAAACCAGACCATTTTTTGTGACCGTTTTTTTGTGTCATTCGCTAAGATATATGCCACAAGAAGCGAGAGGACGTATTTTAGTCATTAAGTGTTTCCGTAATGAGCTCTAGCGCTTCATGCTTGTTGTTGGGGGTGAAATGAGGAAAGATTTTGGTGTTGGTTTTCTTTTTGAAATAAAGCTGGGTTTTGAATCTCTCTTTAAGGGAAAAGTAAAATAATTTGAACATCCCTAGAAGTTTGGTAGCTTCAGATAAATTCTTTTATTTCGACCTTTCAATCGTCCAGTCGTCAAAAAGATGAGTGACGACTCAAGGTCAATAATGAAAGATATCAACTCATTCGTAAATTTGAGATACATATTATCGAATTTACTTAATAAAAATAACAGAAATTATCGCTACTTCATCATTATATAAAGTCAGAAAAAAAAATAATAACTTTACTCTTAATCCTGTGTTGGTTTTAATGCCTTATTTATGACGTGGAAATGTAAAGTTTATTGCGCATGAGGCTGTGCAACCCCCAGGGCAACCCCATATATGAGTTATCCCGTTATCCTCCTTTAATATAAATATCGTTTAAGTAGCACACATTAAAGAACTAGCTAGATTTTTTAAAACTTTTAATGAAGTCAATAAACAGCATTGCTTTCAAATATTCCCATTTTAATTGTAAATAGAACACGTTTTCCATTTTAAAAAATATCATTCAGTAATTGAATTCTTCAAAGTTATTAAAGGATCTTTTTGTTTATTCAAACGCTCTCTGAATAACTGTGCACTAACTAAAGGCTAAAAATTGCGATACAAGACAATTGGGCCCATTCCGGATATGGCATCTTGCTCCATAAATTCCCGAATGTGATTTTTATGAGATTTCTAAGGTTATTTTTAATTTTGAATCATAATAAATACTGTAAAACCTATAAAGTTAGCCGCCTTTGTAAGCTGACCACCTACCTAAGTTGACCACTTTTGTCAGGAGCGGAATTAGCCCTATATTATATAATGTAGCGAAACCTTTGTAACTTGACCACCTAAGTTGACCACTTTCTATGTTGACCACTTATGTAAGCCAAATTTGGGTGGGAGTATTATAAAAAACCCTTTGTAAGTTGACCGCCTAATTATCACTATATTTATTTCTTTATATCTATTTTTGGAAATATAAAAAAAAAAAAACTAAAAGAGTTTGTCCAGTATATTTTTTATGCCATGATGTTAGACCAGTATTTGCCTGGATGGATGAAGTATCAATATAAAGTTTGTTAGAACTTATAAAATTGTTCTTAAGTATAAAGACCGACAGAGGGCGCCTGAGACGGTGGAATTGAAGTAATAAAAAACGAAAGCATTACGGAAACGAGATTAGAAAATGGTAGATGAAGTATGGCGAATGTTAAATAGCCTGGAAAAATACTTTATGTTGTGTATGTGTGTGTGTTTTGTGATATGTCTATATTAAATAATGAAAAAGATTACAATGCCTACGTATTTGCTTCTCCTTGCGCATCTCCCTCAGTTACAATGTTCGAAAGTTAAGTAAAGTTATAATAAGTTTGCCTAAACCTCTTTGTAAGTTAACCGAATGGGCAAACTACTATGAGCACTCGTTTATTCTTTAAATAAGTCTCTTCTTTTTTCTTTGATCTGATATAGATATTTTGAAAAATATACATTTTTAGGAAATCTTTAGCATCATATAAGTAACTGACGTAATTAATATGATATTTATCTTAATTTTAACTAAGGTAAAGCTAGGATAGATTGCGCACCTGCGAGTTCGGGGGGGGGAGGAAGTAGTGTGCACGCGCACTAACGCCATGCATTTGTGCAACAGCAATAGTGGAATGTCTACTTGAAAGTGCAAGTTGATTGATATGAACGTCTGTGATTAAGCATCGATATTCTAAGTTGTTTTCACAATGTAAGTGCCTGAATTTTCATTATGCGTTCTTTGAATTTCTATAGAGAAGCAGTAGTACAAATATTCTAAACTTAAGCGATTTTTCGTAAGCTACTAAGCTAGACTAGCAGTGGGAAGGCAGGCGTTTCTATCTAGAAGCAACCATATTTAAGTAAAAGCCCTGCGCAATCTGTCCTACCGAAATAGCGCCATCACACCTACCCGGTAAGGACAGATTGCGCAAATTAGTCTTCTTGTTTTTTTTTTACAGCTGTTGCATTAAATTAAAGCAAAACAACGAAATATCAATGGAAATGCATAAAAAACAAATGAAGTCACAGTTATTCATCAATAGTTTAACAAGAAAGTCATACTTCGATTTTTTAAAATTATTTTTCCAATTGTGCTCCTAGCTTTACCTTAAGTACTTTTCTTTTGAAGTTGTACAGGAGACATTGTAAGTCATTCGGGCTAAATTTCTTTAATGCTATTTTAGATGATTGTGAGAAAAGGTAATCACTATTTTAAAATAACGTCATTACATGAAGCTATATTTTAATTAGTTATAGATGAATAAATGCATAGTGTAAAATGAAATAACAAAAAAAATCTCCACCCTCTATAAGTTGACCACCTCTCTAAGTTGATTACCAGAGTGCTGCACCGCAAGTGGTCAACGTACACAGGTTTCACTGTATATGTAATGTTGAAAGGTAGAAAGAACATACATTTAGATACTGCAATTGAGAAAAATAAACTATTGTTTCATTACAATGTGACTGTGCTGTTGTTGATAAATATGTACTTTATTAAAATATCTCAAATAAAAATGGTTTACATTCTAGTGTTTAAAAAACGCGGTTTAAAATGTTTTTGAAATTACTCTTTTTTTCACTTTTAATTGAAATTTTGATGCAGCCGCTTGACGTATAAGCATGAATTACTGAGGAAACAGTATTCCTTTTTCATTTATTGAAATCGTGGAGAGGTAACGATAGAGACTGTTAATTTAAATTTTGCTTTTTTGGTATTTTCATTCTCATCATTTTGTAATTTTATAATACGTAATATGTAACATCATGACAGAGCTGTTGATGAAATATACTTTCCCTTGAGCTGTCTCATGTTTTCTCTTATAGAAAAGAAAAAATAGTTGTCATAAAGTTTTGCACATTTCAACTTGCATAATATCAGAACATTAAATGAAATTTTTATAATAGTAATACTTATATTTAAATTTCAAATGAGATCTTTTACAACATTGAGGTTGATGAATTAGAAGAATTTCTAACTATTTAATTATCTTTTTTTAAACGGATCAATTATCCCCAGTTTACACTTTTATTAACCTAAACTCAAATTGGTACTACATTCATGTACATCAGGCTTAAAAGTAGTGCAATCTCCTACTAACACACACAAAGCAATTACTTTTTCATTTTCCCTTGTACTTAGTGTCAATTTCTTCTAACTGCAAGACATTTCGTAGAATTCTCTCAAAAACAATGCGACAACATTTTTTTTATATGAACTATTTATGGTCCTATTCGTGTGTCTCCTCAAGTTTTCCCCAAAAGGAGTCTCAGAATTTTCAGTTTCCACATGCAGAGAGTGATAAAATATTTTTAATTAGTTGGGGAGAGTCGGACAAAAGCGGGTAGTTGAACAAAATATGGATTTAGGTTTTATATGGCTTGATTTGTTTTATACTTAACGGAAATTTTTAGAATTACTTACAGGCGAGCGCCATAACAGTGTCCAGTGAGGTTAAGTCGTGTAAACCAACTGTTTTGTAGTAGTAACTGGTTTAAAATATTCACATTAAAAGGATAAGAATTCGGCGTCAATAATATTAAGCTCCCAATTCAAAATTTCAAAAGTATTTAGTTTAGGTGAGTACAACATCTCTTAGCCCACTATTTACTTGTTATTTTGACATTTTATATTGGTGTCTATGAGTTGTTTGAACAACGCTGGAGTAAAATTTATTCAAAATGACGTGGTCGGACGACACCTGGAAGTTCCCGGTTTGCGACAACTCATTTTTTTTAATATTACTTTTTACGTCAACTGCAAAGGGTGGGGCACATGAAGAGTGGTGCAGCAATGCAGATAAACAAGATCAAACTTTCATTTGTGATTTTCGTGCCTGAAATACTTTTAAACATTTCAGGAAATACGTTGTAAAATGTAGTGAATGGTATTGATGAAACGTAAAACGTTTGGCTATACGTTGTAAAACGCATTGAATTTGAAACGATATCAAAACTACAACAAAATTGGTTTAAGAAATACCCTACGCGTTTTTAAACGCTTAGGGTATTTCTTAAACCAATTTTGTTGTAGTTTTGATATCGTTTCAAATTCAATACGTTTTACACGTGATATTCTAAATATTTGTTTTAATAAATAGTTTTATTGTAATATATCAATGTGTATTTAATTATTCTTTTCAGTTCCCGGTTTTGTCCATCCAGGTCGGACAAAACCGGGACATTGCACACGTTTAATAGTTATGTTTTTATGTTAATTGCAATTGGCCACCACTAATTTACCTCTTTTTTCTTCACAAGGGGTCAGTTTAATACACATTTTTACTGTTTAATTCTTATAGTAAATACATATTTTTAAAAAACAGTTAGGCTCCCGGTTTTATCCAACTTTCCCCTACTATTAGTCCGTGGGCCGAAGTCTCAAAAAGAGCTTTAAATTGATTTTCGTTCCGACACTTGAGGGCCAATTTTATTTTACCAAAATAAAGCATAATCTTGGCTGTTAAATGTAAATTCATAAAGTTCTCCAAAATAATGATTGTCCATTCATTCACAACAATCAAAATTATGAGGAACTATTTCGTTTTCCCGTTAGTGCATGAATATCCGAAAGAGATCGCACTGTGACGTCACTAAGAAAGAAATTGACGAATCAGAGCAGCAGGAGCGGCCCTCTGTTTACTTTTTAGTAGCGTTCACTGCTCTGCTTCTTTGGAATTATACAATTCTTTTTGCTTTCACGCAGTTTTTTTTTTTTTTTTTTTTTTATGTTAACGCTTTTAAAAATTGTCAATTGCAGTTTTAATGTAAGGGTAGTTCATTGACAGTAATTTTTGAGTTTTTCATACAACTTCAATGATTTATTTCATATAAGCATTTAAACTTTGAATTCTGTAGGTGAAAAATAAAAAAATCCACTTCATAAAAAATGTTAATCAATTTTTTTAACAATTGCTACGTCACTGAAAATATTCTTTCTTTTAAAAAATCTGGGGATGTTCTATATCATTCCAGACGAATATGCATTAAAGGGGGACACAATCTCAGGGCACAAATCGGCTTTTTTATTTTTCACTTTTTATCTTTTCAGAAACCGCTATGACCCGTTTATAAAAATTTTGGGTTTTAAGAGTTAATATAAGCACTAGTCATACGGGGAAATTTCTGGTCACGCCTTTTTTAGTTTTATATACTGGTATAACAAAGTAACTGCTAACTGAAATATGACAAACGCTCCTTAATCCTACACTGCGCAATGTTTTGTTTCTTTGTAAAAAAAAATTGTTGTGTTTGTATGTGCTAGTCATAAGTAGAAAAAATACTAAAAATTTTTTTATTAAATTCGGAAGAATAGAATCGGAGAAAATTTGACACGTTGTTTAAAAACAACACTGAGCATTCAGGAGTAACATGAATAGTTTTTTATATGATCATTTAATAAATGAAACGAAATTAATAATAAATACGTATGCATTATATTCATAAAATAGCAATAAAATAGTAAAATTTATTAAAATAGTTTATATTATTATTATTTATAAATTTTAAAAAAAAATTACTTTAATTACCAATAAAGTTTAATAATTTCACTAAAAGGTTTTAACAAGAAACCTAACATCTGTAGAGGGTTTGATGCAAAAATTTTTGTTTTTTCTTTGGTTGAGCGTCAATTGATTTTATAGAAAATTCTTAAAAAATAATTTAGTCGACCACTTTACACTAATTTGTTATACAATTACAACAATAATCTTCCAAAAGATATCAAATAAAGTGAAATAGAACAACCAGAGACACCTGTTCTTGCTTACACTGCAAATAATGCAGGAGTATAAAAATTACTCCCGAATGAGCGGTGTTGTTTTAAAATAACAAGTAAAAAAGGAGCCTTAATATATATTTTTTCCACGAGAATTTGCGGACAACTTATATTTATTTTATTTTAACACTATGTAAGCAATTAAAGAATATATTTCAAAAAATTGTTGCCTAAAATTTGTAAAAAAAATTAAGAATTTGCTGTTTTTTACAAAATTAACATGTGTTACGATTTTCTGAAAAAAGATGAACCTTGAGCCCAGTTTACAAGATATAGGGGAAACTACATTAACTAATATGATCTTACATACAAAATAAAACGAAATAATGCACCACATGTTAAAAATAATACAAAACAAGAGCTTAATGAACGAAAATTAGAGATATTGTTTAAAAACAACAGTGCAGTGTCTCATGTTGGAAGAAAAGATTTCGCTCTCGCCTCGATAAGTGAATTAGTGGTATCGGGAATAAAGTTCTAGGACATGAAAAATAATAAACTTTGCTTTGATACCACATGTGTCAAACATAAAGCTGTAAATAGTGCCTTAAATAAGATGGGAAAACCCCTACCCATTTCAATGCCAAATATTTATATGTTGAAAAAATATTCTCTCTTACTAACATATTTCCGTTTAAATATGTAGTGTAAAACTTAGCACGCAATGTAATAGATGCATTATTTTACTCAATAACGGAATGGATACTTAAATGGAAGACAAAAAGGACGGAGGCAACTGTGAGGTAAGTCCTTTGATGCGTACCCACTATTTAAATTGCTGTTGAATTAGAAATGTACAATACAAATATAACACAGAAAGCAAGCGCTCCATAAGCACGTTAAATACCAATACAACACATGTGCTAATAATGTCTTTTTCTATTATTTTATTGTGCAGGACGTAAAAAAAAATATAGATTTTCAGAAAGTTTGGAGGAAAAAATATGTTACTTACTACTACAAAAACATTTTGAAAACAGATCGTCTCCAAAAATTATATCTTTTTTAAAGATCCATATCTGTGCTATATTTAAAACAAAATAATTCTCGTTGATGCTGTTTTATGCAAATAGTATATGCTTTTGAACCCAGTGCATATATTTTGTCTATATTTAAATACATTGGTCGCAAGAATTGATTACAAGAGCCTTTTTTAAAATTAAGTTTAAAATAGAATGATAGCAAGTATCGAAAACTTGTTTACAAACAATGCTGTAAGTGACTGACGCTACATTTCCCGTGATTGGTTAGCTTCGCGGAGCAAAAAATAATTCGATGATTTCATTGGAGCAGAGTACGAATACATCGAAAAAAAGAGTGCAAAAGGAAATCTCTTGTCATTAAATTATGACCAAGTAATTTTTGGAGAACTTAATAAAATTAAAAATACTAGAACATTTTAAATAGTTCTCTTCAAAGAAAAAATTGCCCCCAGAGCATCGGAACGAACTTGAATGATAAATGCATTGGGCCCACGGACTATATATTGTATTACGTTTAGCTTGCATGATGCAAAAATAATGAAAATAATTTATAAATCAAACTATTTTTTTTTTGTTGCTATTCGGGGCTTTTAACTTATAGTGCCAGTAAAGTTTAGCTGTACTAAACTTGTATTTGCTACTTGCATTTTACCCCATAATTCAAAATGTAACATACTTTCGTTTTTTTTTTTTTTACTTATTTATTTTTATGCTCACTTGTGAACTGAGACTGTTATATATTAATACTCATCTTACATTATCTTAATAGCCAGAGTTTACCGAAATATGATGCCTAAAAACTTAAAAAATGAGTTTCGTTTCGCTTCGAGCAAATTAATTTAGACAATGAAAAGAAGTAACACATGAAAAAAATGGAATAACATTACTGGTTACTAATGGTACAAAATTAAAGAAAAGTATTGTTTTTTCTGGATTACTTCTCAGAAAACAATGAATGTTGCACGAGAGTTACATAGCGAAAACAGAAACATTAAAAATTAATAGGCATTGAAATAGTTTAAACTATTGAATAATTACTGTTGAATTTTTCTCTTAAAAACTTCCGAACGCGGCATTCGAGAAAAAATACTTTATATATAAGGATTCAGGAATAAAAGCGTCACATTATTCAAAATGTGAAAGATGGAAAAATCAAAAAGTTTGACATCATCGTCTTTCGTTAAAGCACAAATTGCTTTTGTTAAAGCAGAAAGAAGTGAACCTTGGCTAACATCACATATCTAAGACGACGCCTCAGCCAGTGCTTTCTGCTGTATCGCATAGTTACTGCCAGTTTTGGAGTTCCCGTCACACACACTCATACATGCTCACAGCAGCATACATAAGGGAATATTATCATTGCTTTTCCAAAGGTTGGAAAAGCAGATTTCGTCGAAGCTAGAAAAACACCTCCTTTCTCCTGACTATAGATTCTTTCTCAGAAGCTCGCAGTTTGCTGAAGCTTATCGTATAAAAATGTGGATTTTCTCCCATTTTTCTCAAATATTTCTTCCAAAAAGCGTAGGCTGGAACATAGTTATTTTCTGTCGAAGTAAATCGAAAATTTTTAGAGCATTTTAACGCGTTCATAATTTTAAAATTTTCAGATTGCTTTTGGAAGACCTGGAAAAATAACTTACGATGGAAATAAGCATTAAAAGGAATAGAAATTTTTTGTTTCTAATGCCATCCAAGCTCCCCTTCACAGAGCGACCAGGAATTAAGGCAGTTCCGTTTATAGATGAGCACCACAACGGTGGAAGTACGACTAGGCTCATTATGTATTGTAATAACACTAGATGGCGCCACCACAAATACGCTTTTTTGACCTAAGAGTGAAGGGAAGAGAAATTATCTACTTTCCGGTACCCTCGGAACTGCCTCGGGACTTCAGCGTCCACGGAATTTACATGCACGTATTCCCAAGTGTACATGGTGGGTTTTCAGCGAGTCGGGTACCGAACACTTAATCTTCCGGTTGGAAGCCCGACCTCCTAACCACTAGGCTCCCACGGCCAAGGTATAGAAATGTTTTCATCGTATATAGTGTTCCAGTTAAATCCACATAACAGAATGCGTCAATGTGATATTAAAAATTACGCATATTCATAAATAGACTAGCACTCTCTTTTGGGAGGTACGTACACCCAAGAATAAAAGCTAACGTATATTAGTTCCCTACAGCCAATCACAAATCGTCATTGTAGTATGAGCGCTATTTCTAATTCAATACATAGTCAAAACAAAAATACGGTATAATGTTACCTGAATTTAACACCCACATTGTTACTGTATCTATGATGTATTCAATACAAATAACATTCCAAAAGGTAATTTTAGTTAAAAATTATTTTAATTAAAGTCCGTTTACATTAAATTTGACAACACATTATAGCATTTCGTGCACGAAATCAATTTTATAAGTTACAGCCCAACCTCATAAAATGATATCTGAAAGAAACCAACTAAAAATGAATGGCATGTAGCTTTTTTAGATTAAATGCAAAAAATATTCCGTAATTGCAGTTGTCGTGCCATGCTGAGTAAGCCAGCCCTTGCAATGAAGGTTAAACTGATCGCACTACTAATTTGTCTGATGTGGCTGACGTATGATTATTCGAATTGGTGGCACAGTTCAAGAATCTGACTGCTATTTAAGTATCGCAAGCACAATGGTTATAAGAATCCCTGGTACAAGTCTACCACCCACCAAGGCGATCCACCTGGCAGAGTGCCAAGAAGAATCCATTCATGTTCAAAGAAGGAATTCCTGGCATAAGGAATGATTCGTTTTTGTTCTCGTTCGTTTAGCATACTCGATTTCTTCCGAATTGATGCTATGTGCCATTTGAGGCAAATTTAGTTGCTTTCAACAAACATTTTGATTCGCAGCACCTGCAAAACGAACTTCCCTCAAACTCGAATGGATTTTTTTTTCTGCCGTGCTCAAATGTCGAAATACCGTAGTCAAACTGTACTTTAGTTCGAAATGTGTAATTAGTAACTCAATCATTCTTAATGTAATCTCCATTTCGTGATTAAAAGTAGTAGAAATTACAGAAGCTAAAAAAAAAAAAAAAACATATCCATCCCGTTGCTTTCCAGCAACTATGAAAATGAATAATCTTCTGTTTTGAACTGAACACATTTTACATACCCCAAGCATCTCTATTTACCATTCCCATTAACCAGAAACATTCTTGATAAATAAACCATTAGTTCCCTTTAACCTGGCATGACTAATATTTCTGATCAATTATCAGACTCATATTCCCAATCGCGAGATGGCCTCCGGCTACCCCCTCCGACCAAAAACTCTTGGCTTAGAATAAAATGATACTAATATCAGAGTCGATTGGAAACATTTCTTGATAAGAGTCATTCGCAGTTCAAAAATAACGGTTCACGTCATTTTATTAACACAACATACATAGTAAGAATTATTTTTACAAGATTTTAACTATTCAACACGGAATGGTCTGAAATGATTGAGCGCTCTTCATGTTTGAAAGTAAAGTGCAAAAAATGGGTGATATGAGATATTCAATTTTTAATAGTTTGCTGTGAAAAACTGATTTAAAGTGTCACTCAAAAAAAGAATAAATAATAATAAGTACTTCTTCTTACGAACAAGAAAATATTTTTAAATAATTTTGGACCACCCTGTGCATTGACTACAAGTTTTGGCACAACTGAAGATTAAATTCTTCAAAGAGTATTTCAAATTTGTGAAACGGATACAAAAGTACTCTCTCTTCCCTGTCGTTATAAATAGATATTTGAAAGATCGCCACACGCAATACTATAACATCGCCATTAAATGCCATTTTCGAAGAACAGGATCACATTCATGCGGTAAACCACCGTTTACACCAAGATCTGGTATTAAATATTATTACAATTATACAATTACATACGCGTTTGCTCAACACATTAAAACAATAGTTTGTTCCGCTAAGAATTATTACCGAAACAACATTTGACTTCAGCGCAAAAAAAAAATGAAACGCCACATTTAAGATTTGTTTAAAAGAGAAATCATTCCAAAAAATATGCATTAAATTCGAGTTATAAAAATGATGTTACTAAAAATAAAAACTACATACACTTTCAAAGGATCGTCAAGAAAGTAATGATTTTCCAATTGCAACTGCAGTACCGATCATTATTTAAACAGAGGGCTAAGCTAATGATTTTCAGAAACTAATCAAATGAAAGGGAAAAGTCGTTTGCCACGGAACCATTAGAGCTCTATCAAACATACCTTTGATCAAGATTAAGCTTGGAATATGAAAACAGATGCAATTAGTATGCTTCTGAATTTAATGAATATCGTAGCTGACTTCTAGAAAGGTTTATTACTGTATAACTTTACATCACCTAGTTTTGCGCATTATCTTCTATGGAAACATTTGCTGCTACTCTTAATGACAAACTAATTTTAATGAACAATATAGTTCTTTAAGTTGCTTGATTGTGATATATCAGTATCATTTTTAATTACTTACAGATTTTTTTGTATGCAATGATATTTAGCAAAATCCGAATAATGCTCCGCTTTTCGGATACAATACATACCGTAATTATTTACTTGTATAATGAGCGTTAAAGACGTGGAATATTTCATTTATTTATTCGTTGTTGAAAGTTAAAATACTCGAAAGCTTATGTCACAAAATACTTTAATCAATAAATAACAATCACTCAATGTTAAGAAGATTTTTTTCCATGCATTTTGACTCTAGAAGCATATCTGTAAAACTTTTTAACTGTTAAATGCAACGCTTGAAAAAAAATATTTAAAAATACGGTAGAGCCCCTATTTTTAGGATGCCGATTAACCGGAAGTTCAATTAACTGGATCGATAAAGACCATGCGTGTTTTTCCTCTCTTTCCCAAAATAATAATAAATTAAATAAAAAACCCAAGAAAATCAGTAATTTTCTTCATTCTCCCTGAAGGGGGTCGAAAAAATGCTTCTTTGTCCTTCGGTTTCGCAGTTGTTTTGCTCAGTCTCAATGAGGGTGGGAAGTAAAATGGGTTGAAAAAAAGAATCTATTTGACTAAGAGACACAGAAGCAGTCAATACGCTTTAAATTGCGATGGAATGGCTACAACGGCTAATTCGGTCGATTCTGTTCAATTGCTGCACTTAATATTATGGGAAATGAATGCAAAAAAATAAAGTATGTCCTTTCTCTTCACAATTATTTTCTTAACATGTACTGTACAGTGTATAGATTACATGTAATAATTCCTGTGTGTACTTTTGTAACAATTTTAAAACAAAATAAACGAAACTTTAAAACTTCTTAACGATGCTTAAAGTGTGTACTTCTTAAAGATGCTGTGCCCTTAATTTTATATCAGAATAAGGTAAACCCACCAGTGAATGAACGCATCCCATGATTGAGCAGTTTGTAATTACAAAAATTAGTTTCAAAAGATTTTTTTCTGGATTAATAGTACTTTTCTTCCATGCAGTTCCAAGATATCTGACACCTAAACGATTATCAGAATCAAAATTTTACATTTTTATTGACTAGAAAATTCACCTGGTCATTTACCATTTTTGTTGTATTACTTTTTATTTGCACACCTGAAGCAATGCCATTTAAAATCCACCATTTTTTAATAATATTTACGCATATCAGTACAAATGTTATTGCTGTCATGTATAAAATACTACATATTAAAAAAGTTAAATTCCTAGTGAAATTTCGCATCATTTAGAGCTCTGGTGCCGCCATCTAGGGGGAAACTGAGCTTCAAATTTTTCAAGTGGTAATGGCATCCGCCGATAGTTGTGCTACTTGAAAGACGGGATGCCGGTTTCCGAGGAATGCACTAGGTCTGCAAAGGTTAGTGACCATACGCTGCCCCATTAGAAAGGTAATTTTTTTCGTCAAAATGTTTATTATTCCCCACGTTTAAATGAAGATCTTAATAAAAATTGAAATTTTACAAAATTAAACTGTTCAGACTTCCCTGTATTTACTACATGCCTTCAGCATTAAGATAACATTTATCAACGCAATAGATTCAAGAAGAAATGTTTTACGCGTAACATCAAAATGCTCTCCTGATTTAAGAAAAGAAAGCACTTATTTGAATAAAAAGCTATCTTTGTTCTGTGAGAAAATTTTGTAAATTTTTAGAGAATTCAGAGCTAAAAGAAATTCACTTCTATTTTTGAGCATATTCATCACTTATGGAGGTCTCTAGTGCAAACCTGTTCAGCTTTTAATGATTATTTCTTTGAAGTTATTTTAAAAGTTTCGAAATGATAATTGTCTGACATTCCTAAACGTCACTCCCAAAGGGACATGTGGAAATTCAACAAAATTTCCCTCTCGACTAAATAACTTAGTTGGTAATTAATGCGTCTCGTGAAGAAAAAAAGAAAAGCAGTCATTCATTTTGCTTTTTTTCCCCTAGTTTTGCTTTGAAAAATCCCCATTAATCTACCCTAAGAAAGAGAAGTGCATCGGGGCTCAAATGAGTCGTTCATAAGAGTTCTCTATTCCCTTTTTTAAGTCAACATTTTTATTAAATACAAATTTCTTAATATCGTCGCTTTTTGCAACTTTTGTTCAAGTATAAGTAGTTGAAAAATGAGAATACTTTTTATGTGCTTGAAATGACATAAGGGAAATATTCTACTAGTCGAATTCCACACTGTGCACCCAATCGTTTTGTGTGCCATTCCATTTTTTAAAAACGCGGAAGAATAGAAAAAGTAAACGGGTGCTGGTACACATGTCATTGAACACATCAGTACAAATAGCTGTTACAATTTTTCCACACTGTTATTTAGATATTCACAATAATTATTATAATTAGTATACATAGCATTAAAATGCAATAACGAAACAGCTCCACTACTTAAAATATAAATGAATGTGTAGAGCCTAACGATTGAATAGATTTAACACAGAGACGCAGCTAAAACTGTCACACAATAAAAACAGAAGATTTTCTTGTTTGTTTACTTGATAACAGATAGCGCCAGCATACACAACACCAATTTGAAATTCATTAAAGCACCTCTTCCTAGATGATTTTAAATCTCGAATTTAAGAGAAGTGGTACATTTTTAGACCGTGGGTCTATTATTTGTCATTAGCCGGCACGATAAGCTTTAAAATGAGGGGTAAATCATGCAACTTGCTAAAAGAATAAGGAAGATATCGCAGGGGCGACAGAAAGAAACAAATTATTTGTTCAAATTAAACTACGCCTTTAAATACTATTAGGAGGGTCAAATGGGATGACATACAAATTACGCGCATCCTCATAGTCTTATTCTATGAGTCTTATTTTTAAATATTTAATGAATAAACTTATTTCAAATCGTTTATTTAGATCTTTTATAAACATATTTCCAGCAGATTTTTAAAAAAGTTAAAGAACGCTTTTTTTCTTTAAACTATTTCTTTATTTTTTGTTAACTGGAAGATGACGAGTGGATTAATAAACTCCACTCGTTGTTTGTAGAGCACTAACGAACACCAAACTCAGAGGGTCTGTCCCCATACTTTATAAAACATTGCGAAGCACTTATGTTTCGTGGAGTGATAGTTCTTTGGCATCTTAGACACCTGCTATAACTCTTATTAACCGTCTTTAAATACCTGAAAATTTGTCTCCCTATTGGCAAAACACTTATTATAGACCTAGTAATCGATCAATTATAACTTCGGATGACAATAATCCCAAGTTCTTGCTTTGCATTACTAACCAATCATAGAATTAATGAATTACTTTGGATTCGATAGCAAAATATGTCTTTCAAAACAACTTATTTACTCCGAAAAACGTCATTGCAAGAGAATGTCATATTTTTCAGTGGCACATTTAAACGAAACTGAACGTGATAAGCTGTCAAGCATTAAGTGGCTTGACAGCTTAATACTACATTTCTTAATACCTAATTCAAGTATTCTTGATCAGACTGTTTCGTGGGGTAACAGTTTCAAATATCTAACAAAGATAATGTGCACGTGGCTATTACATGCGCAGTACATTAAAAAACATTTTTTAATAGATTGCAAAAAACGTGATGTCACATTTAAAACGGTCAGCAATTCATTATTGCATGTAAAATTGCACACATGCTTTACATTTTATTAAAAAAGCAAATGTCTCACGAAATTCATGGCATTCATAAGATGTCTACGAGTCATCCAACTTTTTGAAAAACCATTTGTATTTTTCTAACACTTGATTAGAGATACTTGATAATCAAATGAACAAAAAAATCAACAGCAAAGGTAAACCATGACCGATAAAGAGATGTATTAGAAATATTAAGCATACATCTAATTGATAGAAATTCAATATATTGTTAGTTATACAAAATATATTTAGGCAGAAACATGCGATTTGTCTTAAAACGTTTGAGGAAAAGTGACAATTAAATATTCATATAACATTCAATTTTATTCCCATACCTTTAGAAAAAAAATAAGTCTTAATTTTAATCAGTCAAAACCTTAAAAACAGCTGAGGGGAAAAAATAAATGTCTTTCATTCTTTGTAAAAAAAATTTCATCAGATTTAATATGATTTTTAAATAAAATTACACTCTGACCTTTTCTATTGTTCGTTTTTTAATTCTTCATAGCTCGGAAAAAACCGCCCAGCCATGACAAGTTAACAGTTTCTTTCTCATAGTATATTGACACAGTTTAGAGCATACAAGAGCAGAAAATCCCTTTTTAAAAACGTGAATAGAATTAATCGGATATTAAAACCGGCAGCCATGCGGAAGTCAGATTAAGCTATCAAAGCTCGAAGTTGCTTCAGAACGTACGAGGGTTATTAAAACAATTTTAATTTTCCAGGATGAATAATAGTTATTAATATAATAAAAATGGGGCGGGGAAGAATTGTTCAATCTCAATCCTGAGAGGAAATGTAATATACGAGATTGTTAGATAAACAAAGGAAGGGGGAAAAAGATAATTTCCTTTTCAGCAAGAATATAGAGGAATGTTTCTTTTGTGATGGCCCCGACTTGTAATGGGAAATCAGAAGTAATATTGTGTATCTCGTAATTAGATAAATTACTTGCTACACGGGCATCTTAATTATTTACCTTATTGCTATCGCTAGTAAACTACTTGCTACACCAATACTTAACATCCCGTATTGCTATCGCAAGTCAAAAACAGCTATCGCTACTAAATTAATTGCTACACAGACATCTTAATTATTTCCCATACTGCTATCGGTAGCCAAAAACAGCTTTCAGGCGTACGTTATTTCAAAGAGTGATTAATACCGCTCCATTTTGAGTATTGTTCTGCTGATTCAACTGTACCCGTCATTATGAGTTGACGTTTTTCAAGCGTTCAAGAGCAAAATGCAACAAACAAAAATACTTCGCCAAAAGAAATATTTTTTTATCGTCTTGAATTGCATCAAGACACACATTATTCGAAAGTGATTAATGCCACTGCATTTGTATTTTGCAATCATTTTCATTATCTTGGTTACGTTGTTAATGTTGTAAAACAAATGAACTTAATGTTGTACAATGTATGAAAAGTAAAATGCAATCAATAAAAATATGTTGCCAAAATAATTAAACAATGCTTTATTTTATTGTGTTGAATTTACAGATCATTATTAGAAAGATACCGTGAAGTGTAATGTTTTTCTTCTTTTGCAAAATTACATTATTTTAAATAATTAAATGTCAAATAATTTCTTAAGTTTAAAAACATCATTTGGTGGATAAAAATGCAGCTAAGGTATCTTATGAAGGAAATGCGTTTGCTATCGCCTAAATTTGCACACTTTGTAACACGTGTAATGAAGTTTTCTTTTTACTAAAAGTAGGGTTGCCATACGTACGCGTTTTTATGGAGACGCTGTCCGTACAGAGTCTTAAAAACTTATTTTACCTAAATTGTTAGGAGCAGTTTTATTTTTTCCCCTGTGCATTCCTGTTGGGTTGTTCATTGTAATCTGTATATTCACTTACAGATTGTAATTTGAGCAAGATTTCAAAATTTTTGAATCAAATGCAATTTTCCGTTATTATAACTACATTTTATTAATAAATGTCTAATTATTTAAATACTGATAGCATTAAGAGAAAGTTCTAAATACATGTTTGATTTATTTTCCCACATAAAAATAAAGTGCAGCTCACATTTTTCATACCAAACACTATTTTTCAAAAGTCCGTGAAATTTTTAAATCAATGTATGGGTTAGATTTTGAGCTCTTTCAGAAATTTACTAAATGTGCATGTTTTGAGTGAGTGGTTTGCGTAGAGTGGAAGAAGGCGTCCTATTTTCGACATATTGGATTATGGTAATCATAACTAAAAACAGCCCAGAGTCCCTAACCAATGTCACGAAACAGCAACAAATAATACAGAGGAAAGGAAAAAATAAAAAAAGAATAAATCTCAAATTTTAAAAATAGCTAATTACCCTATTTGTCTTTAATACGACAAAATTGTCTTATTCTTTCAATTAGCACTGCATTAAAGACGATTATTTTCAAAGTGCGAAAGTATTTTATTTGATGAGCTAAAGAACTGAACGGCTTACCATAATCATAAGCAATACGTTCCCCTTTTATTAATTATCGATGCAAAGTATGCATTCGTTATTACTGTCTATTCATACATTTAATCACAGATGCAGTTGGAATTAGCATCACAAACGAAATTAAAGCTAAATTAATTTTGCATTTTAACTTCATTCTCTAGAAGAACTTTGAATAGTTTTTCCAAAAGCAACATCAATCATCTGAGTTTTTAGGATTCATTTGGTGCCCTAAAACTAAGAAAATGTTGAAGCGGGCTTAGATACCAAGGAAGCTTCAAGGGACAATTTGACAGTTTAAAGCCAGTGCACCTCCTGGAATGATGACGAAGAAATTCAGGTGAAATTGGCTCTACACAAATTAAACAATCCATCTGAGTCCTTTTAGAGTCGTAATTACAACCGTGACTATGACCGATGTAACAAGCTTTATAGCATCCACATTCTAAGTAATTTATTCAGAAAATACAGATATGCAAAAAGGTTGACTAGCTATTTAAAGTGTCAAAATCTAACGTTGAATGAGAATTTTTTAAAGCAACTTCAAATTAAGAGGTTATAAAATTCCTTGAGGTTTCTGAAAATAATTTACTAGGTAAAAAAAGAGTTCGCTCTTTTTTGCGACTAACAGCTGTCTCTTCGTTAATGTAATTTACCTGTCTTCCTTTTTCAGCGCCAGTACTTCCTTGAAAATTGCCTGAATTGGATTTGGAAAATGACAGTGCATTTTAAGCAAGTAGTAACAGACCACTTAAATAATTATATTTGTCTAGCGCTAGAGCATAAAACAAGAAGTTCCGTCTAGAATAATACGAGCCGTTGGCCAACATATAATTTGTAAATAGAGCCATCTTCTTCGCATTTACTGATTTAGCTTAAATTCTTTTTTTTTTCTTCTTTTTTTTTCAAATTTTCAAATAAACTATCTTAACTGTTAATGCACTTAATTTTGAAATATATTAAGTATTTTTTAATAAAAAAGATAAATATTACCTCTTATAGCCTGCAAGTTTTATTCCAAAGAGGATATAAAATGATTTTTACTCGTTGCCGAAAAGAAAACCTAAACGTAAGGAACTAAAGAAAACAATCTTAATAATTTGTATTAAAAAAATCGTTTGCCGATTCTTATTTTATGTGAAAAAAAAATCGCTTTGGATTCTCGTTACTTTGATTTTGTCAAACCAGTGAATTGACGTTCAAATCAATTTCGATTTATACTCAATTTTTCAATTTTTATTTACTCATACATTCACTCATTCATTCATTCAGAAAGGCCTTTAAAATCCGAGTTTCATGGTAAGGTAGTTTCGTTTAGTTCTAGTTAAACGAGTTCGTACATTCGTGCTTCTTCCCATGAAGTTTATTCTATAACATATTTAATTTATTTATTTTTATTATTTCTTTCACTAACTCGTTCATGCATTCACTCATTAAATTATTCATTCATTTATCAATTAATTTACTCATTCACTCATTTATTCATTAAAAATAATAACCAAAAAATCTAGTTCAATAAGTTTCATTGAAAGGTAGGCTCATTTAGTTCGGGATGAGCTTTTTGTCTGGACCCGTTTTACGTCATAAGCTCTTCTAAATAAAAGAGTTATGTAGAATTCAAATTTATTTCCCCGTAAGCACTGATATTAAGTTATTTTTGAAATGTTCAAAATTGAACAAAAAATTGAGAAAATCAGAAAATAAAATATGGGAAAGAGGTCCTCGCCGAGATCTTTCGAAAGCAAGAAAACATTTTCTAAATCGGACTATTTCTTCAAAGTTATTAGGGAGGAGGGGGAAAGACCGACAGACCCATTTTTCCCATCTCAAAACAGTATTTTCATTTTTTTTTTATTTCTCAATCCTTAATTATTTAATTTATTTTCGATTTTTTTCATCTTTGATGACAATTTTAGTTACTTTAAGCCTTCTCATTTTTTTACGGGAAAGTAGTCCCAAAATCGATCAATAATATCGAGACTGAAACAGTTTTCGTTGAATGAATTTAACTCTTCAGCTAAGTGACATAGATTAAAGCGGCTTTCTTCCATGATTCTGCCTTCGAAGTCGTTGTATAATCCATAAATGTAAAATATCAATTTCTGCATCGTTAAATAAAACAAACTATAAAAAATCTTTTTTTGTTCTAATAGGATACAGTATTGGTCCTCAACCATTGCAGACCTAGTGCGTTCCCAGAGATTGGTACCAACTCTTTCAGCGGCAATTTTTGACGCTCAGTATCCCCCTAGATGGCGGCACCTGAGCCCAGAGTATCCATGCCAAACGGATACTCAAGGGATTTTTAACATGTCGCATAATCATACGACATGGGCGCAGACGATTTTCTGCATCTTGAAAATCCACCGACATGGTCCATGTTTGAACCTGCGATCTTGAGCGTGCGAGGCCTGCGCCTTACAACTACACCATTCTGTCGACACAACCTTTAGAAATTAACCACGAAATAAAACGAAACAGTTAATTTCTTTCAACATGAAAGGTTTTGTCACATTGAAAAAATGTACGAAACGCTTTCTAAATTTGAAAAATATGATAATAGAACAATCACTGTATGTTCCAAAAGATAAAGCATCTACAAGTCTAAATGAATAATTTAGTAAAACACACAAAATGTTATCGTTACAAATTTACATTTTTGTCAGCGCATTATTATATTTCGACGATACTCGAAGGTATTGTTTTAGTGTGTTAACTGCGGCAAGAAGCATTAATAACATTGTTGTATTAACGGATATTTCTTCAAATGTGCGGAAAATCGAACGAAAAAGATCTGAAAACTATTAGATCAACTATTCAAACTGTTTTGAATTATGTTTAGATCCATGGATTATTTCAATTGTATTGTAAAAAATAATTGCACATATTTTGCAGTTTACTTGGGCACAAACTTCCTTTATTAATTTTCAATTGTATGGTATATAGTACTTGTGTTGAAGATGCGCCGCATTTGAACAACTCCCTTTGAGAAGTTCATTTCAAAACTCAAAAAAATTTCACCTTTGTTCAAAAGTATTGTTTTCAGGTGAAATAATTGAATTATTTAATAAACATCTCATTACTACATTTAATTGAATTATTTAATAAATATATATTACTACTAACTATATTTAAATTAAATATTCTGCAACAATGCAAAAGAGAATGATTCAATATGATAAATGAGGAGAAATATCTGTGGAGAGTAGTACTATGTAGCTAACATTTCTTAAATAATAATTCGTATTTAAGCAAGAAAAAATGCCAGCATTTCTCTCGAGATTATAAAAAGTAAAGCAATGTATAATATATATATATATATATATACATATTATATAAACTGTTATTTCCCACTTATTTCAATGCCCAATATTTTCGTAGCAATTAATAAATTTATTGGTCTTTATATTTCACTAGAAAGACAATCCAACAGAAACTTGCTAAATACAGCATCTACTTAAAGTGCCGTTATTACATTACGATTATAATCACGACCAAAAGTTTTTCTGGCGAAATTTTCGCCGGTGGCACATACACACGCTGTTTATCCAATACTCTTTTAATCTAAAACCATTTCAAATGAAGCAGCTATTTTTTTAACTAAGGAGACACATCAGGAAAAGTCTTTTCCTTTTCTTGAATGCTTATTTTTTGTTTTCTGTCACTACAGCGCTTGCCAATACGAGCATATTGATTAGAAAGAATGGACAATTTTAACATTTCTTTTCTTCGCCGAGAATTAAACTGAACGACTTTCTTCCTTCATTTTTTTTCTTTCTTCCTTCTGTTAATGGATGCACTTTTTTCAGGCATGCAAAGCTACGGTGAAGAAAGAACTCTTCCAAAATGACCAAAGAAGGAAAAAATGTGCGAGTTGGGAGTAAAGTATTGGCTTTTTAATTTTCTATTTGGAAAGATTAACATAACGCAAATTGGTCTTCACCATCGCACAGCGAATTTCGTTAAACTTAATGACTCGCTGACAGGGTGCAAACAGTATGCTTTGCAAAATTATCTCCATATTGTTTCCAATCATTTACGCTAAAGGAAGTTTGATTATTCAATTAAAACCTCCGATGAATATGTTGCAAACTTTCTTCATTTCAAGCCTGGTTTTAAATAAGTTTCAAAACTAATTAAATTTCATACTATCCGAGGTTGTTATATTTTTATGAACTGATGAGATCCGCTTTAATAAGAGGGAAAATTTTATGCACAAAAGGAAAAGATAATTGGTTTGGTCAATTGCAAGGAGAAGAACAGCAAAGGAGATATTACTAAGGAAAATAGGATTTCTCTGAGAAGAAGGCTGTTGTTTTTCACGTTAACGTAAATGAATAATTTTACAAACTGTGTTTTTATACCTTAAGGTTCTTCTAGAAAAGAATTAGCTATTCCATGGGTTTAATAATTTTCGAGCTTTTTATAAATTTTTTCTTCATAAATTTCAACATACTTACAGAAATATGCTCGCTAACAAGGCTCATTCGAAAGTCAGCTCTTTCACATTAAATACTAAAATTCACTTCCTATTCATATTTAGTTATAATCATATTTCTCAAAAGTCAACAAAAAAAATTTTTGACGTATATGATTATGTCGGGGGTGCCAACATCGCAATATGTTATTATAGTTATTAATGTTTTGCAAATCCATAAAAACTATCATCATGCAGTTTGTACAACCAGAGAATAGAGCAATCTATGGTTGTACAAAATGCGTAATTGAGACTTAGTTCGATTCTGTAATTGTTGAAAAATTTGATGGCGGCAGGGCCTATCACAATTAAAAACTGCATTTTAAAAAAATCTTGTCCATCTAGAGTGTATTGGGCATGCGTGTGTCTTTATCCTCTGCCTATTACGTATTAAGTCGTCACATGTGAAACCTGCGCAGAACACGTAAAACTAGTTATGCGCAAGTTTTTACAGTAAGCCCTTCTTTTTTACAGGCCTATACCTGATTATTGGGGATGAAATTTCGAGAGTACCACATTAACCTTTTGGAAGACAGTTGACTCGCACCGAGAATGGTGTTCCATATCACTTTTCAACAGCCGGCAACTTGATTAAGTTTGTCAATTTATTTCGATAAAAATTTTATTTAAAATTCCCCCCTTTTTTAATTATAAAAGCATTTCATTCTCACAAAATTTGAAGAGGATATATTTTTTAGATTAACGTATTGCAAGAAAAAATAGCAAAGGATATATTTTAATATTTTTACAAATAAAATTCCTTCCGTTAATTTTTTATTACTTTCCAGTTAATATTATTCTCTCGTGAATGCAAATCATCGGCAATTGGTCATGGTTTATATCAACAGGATTTGCAAAATGTTAAGCATCTTATAATTACCGGATAAAAATATAAGTATACAGGAACAATTAACTATCTTATGGACTGAAAATTATTCCCGTGAATATGTGAAACAATGTTTAATAAGCAACATTTTGCCACTGATTGCTTAATTGTTTTAGTTTCATAAATAAGATGAAACTTTTCTGCAGATGTGGTGCAAAACTTTAAAAAACCTGCTCCTTCAGAAAGTCATTACTTCAGAGCAACACAGAAAAAGAAAAGATAA
This sequence comes from Octonoba sinensis, assembly GCA_038502835.1. Taxonomy (NCBI): domain Eukaryota; kingdom Metazoa; phylum Arthropoda; class Arachnida; order Araneae; family Uloboridae; genus Octonoba; species Octonoba sinensis. The sequence goes on along the minus strand of CM076598.1, from coordinate 200,914,371 downwards.
CAATATAATAGATTTTCATTCTTTTCAGCATAACTTTGTTTTATTTTTGTCATTAAATGGTTTCGCTTTGAAAATGCTTGCGGGTTTTCTTTGTTCTCCATTTTTGAGGTTTTTCTTCTCAATTGCAGTATTCTTAAAACTAGATATATATAGCTAAGGGCACTTTAGAATCATAAATTTTATTTTTCCACATTTTCTTGAGTACCATTTGGAGCCAAAATCTTTGCATGTTAAGCTACTGTTTCTTTCTATTACGACATTTTTTAAATGCTTTCTGCCCACTGCAATTACTCCAAAACTTTAATAACGACTAAAATGCCTAATGAACTATTAATGTTAACAAATGACTTCTTGGAGGAATTTGTATCTCATGATTTTTAGTTTTATTAACCAGAAGAGGAAAAAAAACATTTTTGTATTTAGTTGAATAAGTTCCGGTAGTGCTCTAAATAGTGTTCTCAAGCCCCAAAGGGCTGAATGTCTCGACTACCCATCAGAAATCGAATATTTTATTAATATGTATGTGAAGCTGCTTAAAACAGGGGGAAAACTTACATTTATGTTCACTAAAATTCAGGATTTTTTAAAAATCTATTACGTCCCAATGCCAGTTAATTTCCTAAACTAAATTAAAACCATAGAGGAGATTTGTACGCTATATGTTGGTGTACACTACCTGTCAGGGTTACTTTTTACCCTGCTTTCCGTAAAAGTGACAAAAAAAGACATGAAACATTACTTAATGCATCGTAAAAATATCGTTGAAAAAAATAAATCAAAAACAAGTGAAGTAATTGAAGAATAAACAATTTGAAAGTAGGGTTCTGAGATGGGGAAATGTGCGTCTGCCGGTCTGCCCTTTTGAAGGAGTTGTCTGATTCGATTTTTTTTAACATTTGAAAGATCTCGGTTAAAACATCTCAATTCCATATTTTATTTTTTATTTAAACAATTTTTCGTTCAATTTTTAACAGCTCATATTTTTTTAACAATAGGGCAATTCCATGAAAACAGGGACAATAACATAAAAAAAAAATTTCTTTCATATATACAGTTTTTTTTTCCTCTAAGGTAAAAATATGTGAATTTTTATAAAATTATGCTTAAAAAGTTAGCAGTACCTTTTTATAAGTTTTATAGGCAATGTTTGGCAAGTTTACTTTTGTTACAAGTGTTGTTGTCTTTAGAGAGGTTCGGAAGGTTCATCTTGTTTTCGTAAAGAAATTAACAGGTATGTATAAAATCCTATTATTTCATTGAAATTTAGTCTATATGTGAGGTTAGGCCAGTAAAGAATCTTTAAACTGTGATTATTGTATTGAAAATTAATTTTTATAAATTAGGCCTCATAGTAATGTAACATCAGTCACAAAAATTTATAAAAGTTTTTATTACTTAAAGAAAATTAGTGTTAATAATACAAAAAGCCATATTCTCCTCATTCATGATAGTATCTTAAATATCAATTACTTAAATAGTTAATAATAGTTCAATTTATGAGTTAAAAACTTCTTTGAAATATGTAACATCAGTCACTTTTCTCTTTTCCAGTTTGAAACTTAAACACTGCACAAATAGCATTGACTGCTGCAGAAAGGCAAAAAAAGAGGCAAGATAAATTAAAGAAGGAAGGAAATTATGAAGATTACAAAAAGAAAAACAATGCAGAAGCTGAAAGGAGTAGAGATAAAAAGAGAAATGACCTAGCCAAGTTACCTAAGTCAGTTCAAAATAGAGTTAAAAGAGAAATCAAATAAAATGTTTGAAAAATAATAGAAAAATGTAGAGCATTAAAAAGCTTAAAATTTCAAGTAGCAGTGACATAACCCCTTTTCCAAAATAATAAAACTTTAGGAAAAGCTGTAACTCGTGCAAAGCGTACCCTGCCTACATCTCCACGAAAGCAGAAGGCTGTCATAAAAAAATGATTTGACAATGAAATTGGTGAAACAGGTGCTCCTATTAAGCCCAAGTAAGCATTTTTGCAGAAGCACTGTACCACTCAGGTAGAATTCATCCATATGTGATAGCCTCAGATGAACTGTCTCATTCTAAAGAGATTGTGATTCCTCCCATAACAAGAATGCTGGAAAAGATTCCTCAAGAAATTGAAGTATTACATATTTGGTCAGATGGCCCAATTCAAAAACAAGTTCATTGCAGACTCAATACCCATGTTACAGAAAAAATATAAATTGTTAATTACATCGAATTATTTTGCTACTTCAGATGGGAAAGTCCTAGTGGACGGCATTGGCGGCTCTGTAAAGAGGCAGGTAGAGGAAGCTGTAAAAAAGAAAGCATACAGTGCAAAAAATTTCGTAAATGCCGCAACTTCAAAGTGTGAAACTCTTTGAGATCTCCTCGTACGATTTACAGTTGCATTATAAAGAGTCAAATTTGAATAAAAGATTTTCTGATTCAGAAGTTATAGCTGGTATCACGCAGAAACACTTTTTGGAAGTGGTACACAAAATCACCAAAAGCTCCAAATTATCTAAAACATCATTTGCGTGTTCAAAACCAAGATAACAAGTTCCAGAATTGGTGGGCACAATTGGAGAGTGGGTTCTTGTGTAATACGATGGACAGCTCTATCCAGGTGAAGTCCTAGCCATTGAATACTATGAATACTTGGTCAGTGTTATGATTCCAATAGGGAAGCATTGGAAATGGTCTGACAATGTGTATGAAATTTATTATTCACAAGAAGAAATGATAAGAAATCTTAGTACACCAGATGTAGTAAAGGCACGAGGACACTTTTCATTTCCTGAATAGCACTAAAAACATCACTTTTATAATTATATTCCTTTACTATTGTTTATTTTTTCTCATTTAGGTAGATAAGTGTAATTTTGTAAAAAAAATTTGCTAATTTGACTTTTAAGGAGAAATAAATTATAATTTGAACCAATTAATGTTGGTGTAACATCAGTCACAAAATGTTTGTAACATCAGTCACGGTAGTTAAAAATTTCCTCCACTGTAAATTTTAAGGTTTTTTAAATGAAACAAAGTGTCGTCACAAAGTTTGAAATCTCTACTTGACTGGAAAAAAATAATTTTAATCTTCGTGTTCTTAGTTTGAGGAGAATTTCAATTGATATAAAAGTTGTTTTTCCTAATGTCTCTTCTGTGTAACATCAGTCACAATTTTTGATTTACCTTAATTCCACACAAAAAAGCTTTTTATGTCTAAAAACAGGTATGGGCTGCATTAATGTACTCTATCATAGTATTTTAGATCAATTTCAGAAAAATAAAATTAAATTTCAAGACAGTGTGGATTTTAAAAGTTAAAAAACTCAGTCAAATTGTAACGTCAGTCACCGTGGAATGACCCAATAGCGCGTATGGAGAAGTATGAAGCAAATTATATAAACCCTGCACATAAGATTCAGGTGCCTTTGAACGAGCTTGGAAAGAGCTTTCAATGTGTTTTTTTTAACCCTTTTCGTCCAAAAAAAATCGTCCATCTTTTTCGTCCATTGTGGAATCGATAGCAATGAAATCGCCGATTCACTGGCCAAAAGAGGCGCCCTGATCCAACAGACATCTTCTAGTGTAACTTTTGGAGCCATTAAACGATTCATTAAAAATACTAAAGTGGCTTGCAAAAGATTCGGGCCATCCTATTTTTCATACATATTGCACATAAATACGATGGTGAAAGAAATATAAACGATCTATTGTAGCAGATATTCACTTATATTTGAAAAGCATGAGTTTTATACAATGTTATTACTTTCAAATAATTATTTGTTCAACATTTCTTTATTAAAGACTGTGCAGAAGGATCGGGACACATACTATCTTTAAAAAAGAATCAAAAAGAATAAAGGAGAATTGCGGTTAAATGTGTTGTCCTCCTTCACTCGACTTAATACTTTGTTGCCATGCCCTTAGCAGTAATGACTGCAGCGCACCGACGAGGCATTGAGTCGATTAACCGCGAGATTCGCTCTTTTGGCAATTTCTCCCACTTTTGTCGCAAATGGTTCACAATTCCAGCTTGTTGGAGTGATTTTTCGTTCCAACACGAACCTTTAGGTCTTGCCAAGTGTTCAATAGGATTTAAGTCTGGTGACTGCGATGGCGAGGCTAGGAGGTGGACTTTTCGGCTCTGAAGAAATTGTTTCACAAGACGAGAAGTTTGTTTTGAATGGTTATCTTGTTAAAAGATCCAACCACGAAGCAAATTTTTCGTTGCAAATGGAAGCTTATGGTCTAGAGGAATGTTCTTGTACATTGCAGCGTCCATATTGCCGTGAATTTCCACCAGCGAACCAACGCCATCAGCAAAAAATGCTCCCCAAACTTTGATGTTCTCACCACTGTGTTTAACAGTAGGAGTTTGATACCTTAGTTTATATATGGTACTTGTTGGAGGTCTTACGTATTTCCCACCATCACTTCCAAACAATTGAAATTTCAATTCATCAGAAAATAGCACCTTCCGCCAATCCGATGCCGTCCAGTGCTCATATTTTTTTCAAAGTCCAACCTAGCCTTCTTATTCGTTTTGCTAATTAATCGTTTCTTGACGCCAATCCGTCCAATCATCCCTACAGCCTTTAGACGTCGAGACACTCTACTCTGGCTAACATCGGGTAGATTTTCACTTCGTGAATTCTCGTGAAATATCGGCTGCGCTCTTTCGAGGATCGACAACACACTTTCTTCTTATAATTTTGTCGGGCACGACTCAAAGTTTTTCGCGGCCTACCGCTCCGTTTTTTTATCACACGATTAGTTTGTTGTTTTATACTTGGAAATAATACGAGTAGCAGTACTTTTACCGACAGATAAAGCCCTTGCAATGAAATGTGAACTTTTTCCTTCTGAAAAAAGTTTCTCCGCGATTTCACGAACCTTAATATTCGTGTGTTTCTGCATCGTCGCCTCAAGAAGACTAATTTTCCTTTGTGTAGCATGTTTTGAAACCAGCGAGCCTAAAATGTAAGCAAACCGTTAGTACAGAGCCGCGGCGAGAAGTGGCCCAATATTTTTGCACACCGACGAAAGTCATTTTACGTAGTACACGTAGAATATGCTATGAACCAATGTAATATTTGATGTTTCTCTGTATATTCTAACTTTCTCATATATTTCGGACAATGAACGAGTTGAGGAATAAAAAATTTTATCAACTCAATGGAAAAATCAGGGTGGCCCGAAACTTTTGCACGCTACTGTATATCTGAGCAGTTCAAAAAGAACCTTGAACTTAGGACCTCACAAAAACCTTGGAAAGAAAAGCTTTTTGCTGTCTCAAAGTGGCCTAGACATAAAATGGCGGCCGAGTTTAGACCGGCCACTGGACATGACTGTCTGTTAAAACATTTTTCAAGCATCCAAATTGTCCCTAGCGCTATCTGCAGGCTCTGTAGTCTGGAGTCTCTGTCTCTGTCAAAGAGTTCCCTTGTGGAACGATACTGGGAGGCAAGATACATAGACTATCTGTTGCAGCTGTGTGATTTTGTGCTTTTATTGTGATTTCACTTTTATACTTTTATACATTTCTGTTGTAATGGTCTTAGATCTGCCATTGGAAATAAAAAAAAAACCTTTTTCGTCCAATGATATGCTACATTATAAAAAAAAAACTTTTTTCAGAAATCTAATTAAAAATTGCAAATTTATTTTTTAAGTACACAATTAAACAATTTCAAATCAATTATGTGAATACTCAATATCATTGTACATCACAGGATAAGATATCGAGAAGGTATGACAATGGCTTCGTAGTTTAAAAAAATGAGAATGTTATTTTTACCGCAGACCTGTTTGCTAAAAGTAATATTTTCAATTTTTCGTAGTAAAAAATCGGAGAAAGACACGTCTTTAAACCTTGTTAAGTGCATTTTCTATGTTAGATTATGCTTTGTGTCTTTTTTACAATCTGTGGCAGAATGTAAGCAGTGTATAATTGAAGATCTTACGGCTCAGCATGTTGAGAGTTTTTGAAGAAATTGAAGTTTCTTGTCCGGAGGGTTGAACATGTTTAAGCTCCTTCAAACAAAGAATATTTATCTTTTTCTCCACGCTATTAAACATTGCTCTTTGTCAATGGAAAACATCGATGAGGAGTAAAAAATAATAATAATAAACTAAAAATCTTTTCTCCACAGAACTAATTCTCAAGTTCACAGTGAATTTGGGGAAATATACGGTGAAAAGTAATTTTCGTCTAATTAACTGATTAGTCACACAGTATACCTATTCCCTAAGCTCTTCAAGTGTTATAGAATATCACTAATTTCCGACTTTTTTTTGCGTGTAAAATGATTGCAGCATAATTAGTGTTAAGTGAATTTAATAATTGAACTTTTTAAATGGTACACTACTAAATGATGGTACTAGAAAGAAAAATATACTCTTACGAAACAATATCCTCTTACAAAGATGCAGTAGCACGACAATCTATGCGATGCACAAAAATTAAATTTTCTATTTATACTCAGTTAACTAATTAATACTAATTAAATTAAAACATTTTTGAAGTCACGCAAAATCTTTGTAAAAACACTTGAGACATTGTATAAAGCAAAGTCAGAAAAATAAAAACGTTTACTTCTGAAAAGAAAAGATAAATTACGCCTTGCAAAGTAATGCTAAAATGGTACAAATATATTAACTAATTTACTGCCAAAGCAAAACTGCTTAAAGATAATTACTCTAATTGCTTTTCTAGCCTAGACCCCAAAATTCGTAGAATACATTTTTCGTATTAGCAGAGAATGTTAAAAACTTTTCTTTTTCTTTCAATTGATTAATTGACTTGCTTTAGTTTAGTTATTTACATGGCTATGCACATTTTACGACTACATACTTTTATTGCATATATGTAGCGTAAAATAAATTTTACAGTCCAAACCCTTCCTATATTTTTAAATAAACTTAAAATAAAAAAATTGAAACAACATCTTTCTTTCTTCGATGGATATAGTTTAGCGGTCGGAAATTTTCAAATGACTTTCTGTTACGCAAATTCGCAGTGAATAGGGGTGAATAAATTTTAGAATCCTGAACAAAACTTCCATAAAAAGTATAAGCGCGAAAAGAACAGAATTAAATGTATTATTTCTTAATTGCTATAAGCTTTTAGTTTGTGCCCCTCTTTATAAATTAATTCGTCATTTTTATCGTTCTCTACTGTCTTATTTTGTGCAGCGTTCTGTTCTTGTGATGTACTACGCAATAATATAAATTTATTTATTAAATAAAATTTTATTGTAATAGAACAAACACCCTTGTGAGAATTAAAGAGAGAAATTCATTTTTGGTGGTTATGATTTTGGGGTTGTTTCTCTTATGCTGGGGGTAGGAGCCATTGTTCCTGTTGATGGAATGAATAACGTAGGCAAATATACAGGTATTTTCAGTAGGCGCGTTGTCAACAACTAAATTACTCGTTCCAAACCGGAACAGCTTTTCTTCGACAAGATCTTGCCACCTGCCATATGTCGAAAATGTGAAGGCCTCTATAAGTGAACATGATATTTCAATTAAAGACGGGCCAGGTAACTCGCCTGACTTAGACCCTATCGAAAATTTTTGGGGGGACTTAGAAAAGCTGACTGCACAACAAAAGAAAAGCTAATTTCAGCTATAATTCGCTCTTAGTTTCAGGCTTCTAGCATTCAAAAGACTTAAGATGCTAATAAAAACCACAGGAGGTGATCTTCAGTATTAAAAACAATTTGATCTTTGCAAAACTTTGGTAAATGAATTTTCCTTTGTTCATAAAATAATTGCATCAGGATGTATCTATATTTGTATATTTTATACTATCATTTTTCAATCTAACAAGTAATCTACATTTTAAGCAAAATTATTTAATCCCATGGATAACTAAATGTTTATTTAAAATAGCATAAAACTGTTGGTTAATTTAAAGTAATCAACATTACATAAACCAACATTAATTAGACTTATGCGCTATTACACGGGGAATCCTCTGCGCAGTGTCATATTTCAGCGCACCGTTGAAGCTATTAAATTTAGCTGGTGGTAATGTACATGGGGAGGAAGTTATTTATTATCACTATTTTTATTATTCACTGGGGGGCTCCCGCTCCCTTCTTACTATCGCTCGCCAACCCCCAGCGGTTCGAATCGCTTCCCTCACTCATTACAAACTAAAATATTTGTAGAGTAGCTATATGGAAAGAATAGGTTCTCTGTCAAAAACGATGTTCTATATTGCACACAACTCTTTAGAATCAAATAGATATCTTGTAACATGATGTACATAGTAAGTACAAAGATAAAACAACGTGAAAAAGCACAAATTTAGATTAAAATTAACGCAAATAGCTATTTCGAAGCTACAAATGGAGCCTCTTCATCAGTGCATAAAAGAAGAAGAAACGCTCAACACACAAGCATGGAAGCTGTGAGTGAACAAGTCAAAAACAGACACCGGTATTTATACCAAATGTGTCGGATTAGCAGTTGACCAATCAAAGGCCAGGAACAAGGCGGGAACAGATCCTGAAGGAAAAGGCGGGAAACGAATATGTAAATTGCAGGAGAAAACCAAAAAGGGAGAGAAAAATTATAAAAATTATAAAAATTGTTTCCAAATGTCAGGAAAATATGGAGTGCTGGATAAATCATTTACTACAGAAAGAGAATTTTTCCAAATGTGATAAGCTTCCCAAAAATCAAGTTCATAGACAGAAGAGCATTTGCTGATAATTCTAGCAGAAGAAAATTCAAAACAATGATCTAAAGTCCAACAATGCTGGGCAATGGAAGAACGTGCAAGTTCTTTACGCTTAACATAATTTTCATGTTCTTTCAGACGGTGCTTTAAGGCACGTTTAGTCTGACCTATGTAAAACAGACCACATTTGCAAGAAATACTATAAATACCCCAGTTGCTGTGCAAATCAATGGGATACTTCAAATTTGTAAATTTTATTTTATTCACAGGGGAAAATGCAATATCAAACCCAAACTTCTTCAATATTTTAGCAATTTGCTGACTGATTTTTGGATAAAAAGGTAAAATAATAGTATAAGCAGGCTTGCACTTAGAAACATTGCCAGAAGGTGAAGGCTTAATTAACCTGTTATAAATAGAATCGACGACCTTAGGAGAATAACCACGATCCAAAGCCACAGCCTTAATGTACGAAAGCTCAGCATCCAAAGAGTTAGAAGAGGAACATATCTTCAAAGCACGGAAAACAAGAGCCTTGAAAGAGGCCAACTTATGGTTTGGGGGGTGAGAAGAACATTTGTGAGGAGGTAGTGTAACAGCAAAGGGCTTACGAAACACTGAAGTCATAAAATCATCATTACTTTTAGTAATTAAAACGTCCAAGAAAGAAAGAGAACTATCAACTTCCATTTCAATAGTGAATTGAATGCAAGGATCAATGGAATTAAGCTTATCAAGTAAATGATCAATATCAACTTGCTTCTGATCAAGCAATACAAAACAATCATCAACATAACGGACATAAAAAGGAAACTTTATGGTTTCGAAAAGTTTAGTCTCAAAATAGTGCATATAAATGTCACTTAAAATAGGGCTTAAAGGATTACCCATAGCTAAACCTTCAGTCATACGAAAGTACACACCATCAGATACAAACGTATTTTGCTCAAGACAAACACGAGTGAGAGAAATAAGTTCTTCAATCTCAAAACTAGAGAAATGATATTCCTGAAGTCTCAATTTAAGACAATCCAATGCGCCATTAACCGGTACATTGGTGAAAAGCGAGTTTACATCAAAAGAAGCCATAGTTAATCCACAAGGTTTGAAATCACGAAGCTTATGAACGAAGTCAACGGAATTTTTAACAGTGAAAGAATTGCCATTCAAAAGAGGAGAAAAGATGGAGACCAAGTGTTTAGCAAGTTTATAAGAAGCAGTATTAATATTGGAGACAATAGGACGGAGAGGTATACCAGGTTTGTGGACCTTAGGAAGAGCGTAAAATCTGGCACAGTGTGCGACTGAAGGAATCAAAGACCTTTTTGAAGAATCGCAAATGACAGGAGAAGACTTTACGGCCTTACTAATTAAATTTATCTCACTAGTGCTGGGGTCTTTGCGAAGTGTAACATAAGGACCAACCTTAAGTAAATCATTACATTTATCTAAGTAAGAGCTTTTATCTATAACAACAATTTGACCACCCTTATCAGCCTTAGTGATAACCAAATCAGGATCAGAGCACAAGTTTTTGACGTAACTATTAGCATGCTTGCTGAAAGTATTTGAAGATAACTTCGAGTTAAAATCCACAGTATTCGCAATGAGATGCCTAATCGAATCCTTTTGAGAAGCAGTGAGAGCACTAAATCTAAAGGCTTTCTCAATTGGAGCAACCAACTTTGGAAAAGAAGGTTTTGAAGAACAAGCAAAATTGTTATTCAGTTTGAGAGCATTGAGCTGATCAGAATTTAGAGGTTTTGAAGAAAGATTAACAACAGCGTTCAAATTCACCTTTGGCAAACCATCAAGGGTATCAGCAACATTATTAATGCAAAGAGATTCAAACTTTTTCTGAAGAGTAGATCTATGTTTAAAAGTAGACTGAAGAACCCTATTCCAACTTTTTCTATCGATTGAGTCAAAGTCAAAGACCAAATTCGAAAGTTTGATATGCAAAGCAAACAATTCTTTTTCAATGACAGCAACTTTTTTACGAGTTTCTTGAATCAGAGCTCTTAAAAGAGCCAACTTGGAACGGAAAAGCACATTGTTGATTTTAGGAGAAAACGAAAGATTACAATTCAAAGAAATAAACTTAGGAATAATTCTCATACGTTTGCATCTGCAGAGAAAGGACAAATGATCCAAAAACCTATACTTCTTTAGTCTGAGATTGCAAAACCTGTTAATTTCAGACATAATAAAATGAACACAGGAAGAAAGATAAGTGATCAAAAGGCCCGTTTAAGCCAAAAGTATAAGACAAAATGATCAAAATACTTTGTGCAGAAATGTAAGTACAAAGATAAAACAACGTGAAAAAGCACAAATTTAGATTAAAATTAACGCAAATAGCTATTTCGAAGCTACAAATGGAGCCTCTTCATCAGTGCATAAAAGAAGAAGAAACGCTCAACACACAAGCATGGAAGCTGTGAGTGAACAAGTCAAAAACACCCTTGCTTCTTCCATTGCCCAGCATTGTTGGACTTTAGATCATTGTTTTGAATTTTCTTCTGCTAGAATTATCAGCAAATGCTCTTCTGTCTATGAACTTGATTTTTGGGAAGCTTATCACATTTGGAAAAATTCTCTTTCTGTAGTAAATGATTTTTCCAGCACTCCATATTTTCCTGACATTTGGAAACAATTTTTATAATTTTTATAATTTTTCTCTCCCTTTTTGGTTTTCTCCTGCAATTTACATATTCGTTTCCCGCCTTTTCCTTCGGGATCTGTTCCCGCCTTGTTCCTGGCCTTTGATTGGTCAACTGCTAATCCGACACATTTGGTATAAATACCGGTGTCTCTCCGGTTTTTGACTTGTTCACTCACAGCTTCCATGCTTGTGTGTTGAGCGTTTCTTCTTCTTTTATGCACTGATGAAGAGGCTCCATTTGTAGCTTCGAAATAGCTATTTGCGTTAATTTTAATCTAAATTTGTGCTTTTTCACGTTGTTTTATCTTTGTACTTACATTTCTGCACAAAGTATTTTGATCATTTTGTCTTATGATGTACATAGATTTTACCCTGTGTTGGGAGCTTGGCGAGATTCCGATGTTAATAAATTACCGCAGTTTAAATAAAAATAAGCGGCGTTTATTTAAATTTTTTCAAGAAACTAGCATTTTTAACATCGATTAGCAATGTCCTTGTTGAATTTACATTATTGAAATTACTCCGTTAACCGATGAGTTACCTAAAGTTCATTACGTTTCTGCGACTTCGTAAAACCAAAATTGTTGCAAATGATTTACTTATGAATGTTTTAAAACGAGTCTACCCGTGCGGAATTCCTCCCTAATTTAGGAGAAAAGACATTATGAAGAATACAAAAAAGTAAACGGGTGTTGGTACAGAAGAAGACATGTCATTGTACACATCAGTACAGTCGTTACATTGCCCTCCCTCCCCCCACTATTATTTAGATATTCAAAATAATAAAATATTCTCAATAATCATGATAATTGTTTTTATTATTAGTATACATAGCATTAAAATACAATAACGAAACAGTTCCAATAGTAACCAATAGTAACTTAAAATATAGTTACTATTGGTTGGTTAGGCTCTACACATTCATAATATAAATTAATGTTTAGAGCCTAAAGATTGAATAAATTTATCACACAGACGCAGCTTAAACTGTACAATTTTCTACAGAATAAAAACAGAATAGTTTCTTGTTTTTTTAATTGATAACAGGTGACGCAAGCATACACAACACTGTTAAAATTGCCGTAGGAAAATAGTAAAATAACCATTTATTTGATTGTTATTTTACCATATTTAATTACAACAGTTGAATAACCATTAAAAAGATGGTACTCAAACCGCTGATTGCGAAAAAAAATCGTTTATTCTCTGTTTATCCTAAAGAACATTTAACTAACCGCCATTTTCAAGCGCTCAATAAGAATCGGGCGTCCATCTTGGTTGCGAAACCTTACCGGTCGTACGTTGTTTTAAAATAGGAATACGGATTTATTAGTTAAAATCTGCATGTGTATATAAGAAAAGAAGAAAAAAAAGGGTGCTTAAGCAGTGGATACTAAATAGAAACACATACACACGTAAATCAAAAATTGGAGACATCGGATTCCCAAACTGTTTGCGAATGAGCGAACCCATAATTTGAGCTGCTGAAGCTTGTTTGTATTTTAATTTTTGCAGCAAATAAAATGATTTTCGTCAATATACAGTAAATTTTGACCAAAAATAAGTTTGGATCCAATCAAAAACTGAAATCTCAATTTTAAGGCTGTTTGCCTGTTGGAAAAGAAGATTTATTGATAAATAAACGTCCGCTTTACGTGATGACGGTGGCCGAGTGGATAGAGAGCAAGACTTGTACACCACGCATTCGGGGTTCGAGTCCTGCAAGCTTCGTTTACGGTTTCTACGCCACGAAGATTCTACGGCTCGAAATGGTTCAAAAATGGTGAAAATTTTGTTTTGAAACCATTTTTAAATGGTTATAAAACCGTAAACTTTTGTATTTACGGCTTTTTAACCAAGTTAATTGGAAATGGTTAGGTCCCGTAAAGATAGAAAAATGTTCCAAACCGTAAATTTAACGGTGAATTAGATGGACAGACTGTTGCCGATCATTTAGCCGTAATTTCATGATGAAATTTCTAACAGTGGACACCAGTTTAGTATCCATTAAAGGACCTCTTCCTAGATTATTTAAATCTCGAATTTAAGAGAAGTGGTACATTTTTAGACCGTGGCTCTATTATTTGTCATTAGCCGGCACGATAAGCTTTAAAATGAGGGGTAAATCATGGAATTTGCTAAAAGAATAAGGAAGATATCGCGGAGCGACAGAATGACAGGCTAGAGAAATAATATATATATGTTGAATTGTAATAAGCAAAAACACAAAGAAAAATATGTCATTAGTTGCACTTTAAACGCTAGCACCCCTGATGCAATCCCTTGTCTGATTTGCCACTGTTATTAGCCGTTACAATATCATTGGCTCCTCCGACATGATCATTAGATTTTTTATATTGTAAGATTTTTTTCTCTATATTTCTTTTTATTACTATATTTTTAACTGTCAGGAGGCCTTTTTCATCTATTTAGACATACAATAGATATAATCCAGAATAAAAAAATACATTTTTTGATTTATTACAATGAGTTTCATAACTACTACCATTGCTTTTAAAATCAAACAGTAAGTTATAATGAGTAATTATACTTTCATAACTTTGTCCTTAATATTCATTGAATGTCAAGGAGTAGAAAAGGAGAAAGAAGTAGATTCAAATAGACGCATTCGGTTGAAAAACACTAGTATAATATCGTAATTACTTAATCATAAAACTATAACAGCTGTTCCACTATTAGTTATCTATAGCATGCACGACTTAGTACGAATGATAACTTTCCGAAAAAAATATACTTATTTTTCTGTTGCAACACTGAACAACTCTTTTGAATCAAAGTATTTAACGTGTTAAATTTGCGAAAGCAAAGAAAGCAGATCAATTTTTCATGTAATGAGGATCCGAAATTCAAGGAAAACATGTTCCAGCTGCACATGCTTTTCACGATTTCGTAATGAAAACATTCAAATTCGCTGCAGAAGAAGCCCATTTTTAATTAACTGATGCAGAATAATTGCACACAATAACGAGTTTTTCAGTTTTTAAACGCGACATCTGTGCTTTCCAATTTCTACTGGATTCTTTTGTGATGGTAATGTGTATTTCACAAACGGATATTTTGAATCTAATTTGCAATTTTTATGCACATCTCGAAATGAGTTAGTATTTAGAGAAATTTGCATTTATATTACTAATGATTTTCCACCTTATTATACCTCACCTGAAAAAAAATGGATGGAATTAATGTGCTTGTAAAATAATTAGATCGTGGTGTTTAAAAATTTTGTGGAATATTTTATTAGTAAAATTTTATAACTACAATAATTGAATTATTTTTTATCGTCTTTTTGTTATTTAACCGAGTTAAGACGTAAGTTATAAATGATAAATTTAACTTTACTTTGGTTAAAACTGATAGGTTATCCATGCAATCATATACGATTATCATTTTGTTAATTTTAAAAAATCCAGCCTAAAGCTTCAAATAAATAAGAAAAATGAAGAAGACTAGACATCAGACCGAAACACAATTATTTTTTCAAAACTGGGAATAGTATACACACAGGTTAGAAATTCTGTTGAATAGTTTTTTAGTAAAGTTTAATAACTACAATAATTGAATTATTTTGCTATCGTTTTTTTTTTTTTGTTATTTCACCGAGTTTATTAAGACATAACTTATAAATGATAAAATCTTAAAGGTTATCCAAGCAATCAAATACTATTATGAATTTGTTAATTTTAAAAACTTCCAACTTAAAGCTCTAAGTAAATAAGAAAAATAAATTAGTCTAGGCATCACACCGAAACACAATCCTTATTTTTCAAAACTGGGAATACAGTGCACACACAAATTAGGAAATATAAAAATAATTTAATTTTTTTAAAAAGACACTGTTTATTAACAATCATATACTTCTCATTTTCATCGTAGTAAAAGTATCTTTACGATTTAAATAAAATAATGATGAGCTATCTGATCAAAATCGTAAATTTCAAAGTTGAAAAATAATTTTAAAAAGGGCAAAGTGTTAAAATAATGATAAAAGAGGATTAAAAATAAATAAACCATCAAAAGAATAATAAATAACATAAAATAAAACCTTAAACAGTTTAAAAAACATTCAATATTTGGTTATCAGGGAATTTTCAATGCATTATAACTCCAGGTCAAACACGATTATGTTTTGATGAAGCCTCACAATATGGTATACACAAGTTCCATCAGAAAAAATATTTGACCAACGCAGGTTTCTAAAAGAATTTTTTGATTTTATCATCCGAGGCTATTTTTATACACTTCACCATTGTCTTACACTGATGCGTAAGAAACATAATTTAAACCCTAAATATGTTAAAGCATGGAATTTCCTTTTTACCACAAAATTCAAAATTATGAAAAGATCAAATATGTGCTTTGTTTTGTCTTCCATCAAAAAAGAAACCGCTTCAAGATAAGAAATGACTGTACCGCTTATGCTAATGGACAAAATGGAAAAATTTATAAAATAATAAATGTTTAAGATGCTTTTAACTTTTTCAAAAATTATCCCTCCAAACGGTTTGATTTTAGGTACAAATATTAATATGCAAATCTTCTTCGTACTATTACTTTTTTTTAATTACTTTTGTATTTTCGTATTACAATAAATTTACAATAAGAAATAAGTTTAATTTCATTTCTCATTTTAAATACATAAATTATTTTTTTTCTTATTGTTTTAAATTTTAGTTAGTGTCGTTAGATAAGTTTGAAGCAGTATGCTGAAATTAGTTTTCGTTTTTCGTTAATTTTCTTATCGTATATTTTTTCTCGGTAGTTATATTTGCTGTGCCTCGAAATATTACACAGCACTTAGTGGCCTTATTGTATATAATTTACTTTTGATGTGTTCACATTTCCGTACAGAAATAGTGTTGTATTTTAATAAGATATCTGTACCTCAGAACAAGACCAACGTAAGTCCAAAAATGGCAATTTTCAGATATTGTTTTATTGTTGCAAAAATGCACCAACAAGGGATAAAGCATACATATTTTTAATGTTAACAATCACGTTTTGCAGCCTCATTCATATGACAGCTTTGTTACTAGGCAACGAAAGCATTCTTTTTAGTTTTTACGCTCTGTTTTCAAAGTAGTGATCATGTGACTTAGGTTAGTCTGGCTCTGAAGTACAGCTATTTCCTTTTGAAAAAATCTTAGTTGTTATAACTTACTAAATATGACTTCTGAAAAATTGAGGGAATAAATTTCGTAATTTCACAACAACTAATGTTACTTCTTTTTAACCTTTGTGTGTTTTTTTAATAATTATTTCAACTGCAAAAAAGTAACATGAGAATTATTAAGTAGTCGAAACTGGTCCAATATAGATCATGTATAGTAGTAAAGTAGCTCCCGTTTAGTTCCAGATAAATATCTTCAACTAAAAAAACCTATCAACGGTTATGATTTAGCTTATTTCCTTAATAATATTGAATAAATCAGTACATTTTAATTGAAGCATCGTAAAAAAATATATATACTCCAGCTGGAAATCTGAAAATTGTTCAAATAAAGAACAGTAATAAGTTCGTTGTTGCTGTTAATTAAAAAGCATAAAAATGTATTCTCTAAAACAACACAATTATGTGCGCCAAATAAACTTTGGGACACAAGTTTACAACGAATTCGAAAAGCAGTTTCAAGAAACAGAATAAAATTGAGAGCTAGTAATTACCAACTAGAGTTCAGCTTAAGTTAAACGGGGATTAATAAAGACACAAAATACTACCTTCTGGACCTCATTTGCTTTATTGGTTTTGAGAAATAATTGCAGACTTATCCGATAGTTTCCCGTTAAGAACTTCTTAAGAGATTTACGGTATTTACAACTTCTAGCTTACTTTTAGCTAATGCGCTTCTCACTTTATTCGAAGGAATAATTGTCCATTACCATAGAGCTTCAAGCCAGAGTAGAAAATTTAAATCGAGTTCTCAAAAGCAATTTGGGAAACTATACTACTAAAAAAAGGATCCATGCCATAGTATGACCCTGGAAAGTCATCCATATTGGAATCTCTCGAAAATAAAATCTATAAATGCCCCAGGCTTCATTTCTTAATCTCAATCGAAATTTTAACACTAGACATGAGCATATAATCTGCTTGAATTTTCAAATTCCAGGCTTTCCACTAGTTTCGGATGTTTCTATTTTTAAATATGTGTTACGATTTTGTGAAATATAGAGCTAACCAATCTTCACTGTTTAAAAAAATCTACTTAAAAATAAGTACTTCCATGTACTTGTTGTTTTCTAAGTAAAATAAACTCAAAAACGAGAACATTAAGCGTTCAAATACAAGTAATGATTCTGATTTAAGAATGAGCTTGTGGGTAGATATAAATATAATCACTTGTTATTCTAATCGCATATTAAAAATAGCAAAAGAAATTATTTAGTGAATGAGTATACTATTATGAACCTTTTAACGTGCAGAACATAGAAGTTTTCACTCTTTGAAATTACGAACTATATCTTGAGCAAATGTGTTAAGTCGCGCGCAAGAATACGCCGGTGATTTTGAAGAAATGCGTACTAACTAACCTAAACGTCTCATTCTTATTCCGCGGCTGGTGGAAGTTTTGTTTTGGTTGAAAATAATGGAGTTCGGTCAAGAAAAAGCTGGAAGAATTGAAAATGAAGGAATTCTACAGTAACTTTGAAAGTAAGAAATATAATTTTACTTTTTATGCAAATAATCGTTATTTAATCAAATTCCATTGCCTAATTCTTAGCTAATATCTTTTGCACGTGTTTTGCTTGTGAATTTCAGAAACAGTTTCTCATCATTTCTTCTATATTTATAATTTTTTTTTTTGTGTTTCATGTAAGTAGAATTGACTGGAAAAACTTGAATCCATTAACAATAATAAATTAACAAACTTTTCTTGTCTGTGGACTAAGCAATATGTAGTAATAATTGTTTTCATTAATAATTAAGAATACATTCAAATAATCTTTTATTTATTATTTTTTTTCAAATAAACCGAACATGCAATATGCAATATGAAATTGAATATTGAATTCCGTCGTTAAATATAAAAACATAAGTTTTCTTAAATTAAGGTAGCTATAAAATTTCAATCTTTTCGGGCATAACTAGATGAATTTTATGGTATAAAGCATTTTACTCTATTAAATAATAATTTATTAAATCAGTTGTTCAAAACAGAAATATTATTCCAATAATTTTTTAAATTATGTGAAAAATTATTATAATCTAAAATTAGCATAATTTGCATATTTGCAATATCTTTTGTACTTTACGGAACATGCAAGGTTGTAATTGATACTTCCATATTTTAAAAACTTTGCATTTGCTGAGCAGCATATAACGTAAGTGCCAACCATTCCATTTTTTTCCTCCCTTGCATATCCGGAAAATAATTTTTACATTAAAGAAGTTTTAAAATAAAAACTGAACTATTTGCACTTGTGTAATCTGTTTTATTGTGTTAATTTCCTTTGAATGCAAACATACGAGTATTTCTCTAAGTGCTCATGTATAAGTAATATGTATGCTTACTGACTGATATAACTTGCCCCAAAATCTGTTATTAAAATTTTTGTATTTCAACATTATTCAGATATTTGAATGCTAAATTTGTGAGCTTATATTTCAGGCATTCTAAATTTAATTTTTAATCTATTAAAAGATTTATTCAGTTATTACTATTTTTTTTATAAAGTATTGTATTAAAAATGCGAAGTATTGAATAGTCAATGCGAAGTATTGACTATTATTGAGTATTAATTTTATCTTAACCCTAAGAACTGCCTTTAAGCAGCCTATTATTTCGATATTGTTTATTTGTACTTTTTGTTAGAAACTCAATGATGATCAAGAAGAAGACACGGAGCTAATTACCTGAACTTTTACGTTTTTTGCATTTTCGCCCACTTTTTCACTTTTTTTTATATTGTTAGGGTATTTTACAATTTAGGTTTTTACATGTTGGGATATTTTACTAGGTAGGTTTTTTATGTTAGGTTTTTCCATGTTAGGGTAATTATTTGTTAGGGTAATAGAGATTTCGGGGATAATCCTATCCGACGGGGTGTTTTTAATATGCATTGAAACGTTATATTTATTATTATGCTTCAATGCGTACTTTTTTTGTAACTTTGCATATGCATTTGAGCAGTATATCTTAAATGACATATTGTTTCACATGTGTATGCAAAGCCAATCTATAATTGAACATGAGATTTATAGCTTAATTGATATAAATCCTGATGTTCATAATTTTTGTACAGATATTTGTATATTGTTATTATTATGATGATACTATATGTTACTGAATTATGTTATTATTCCTATGTTATTCAATATGTTATACAAAGTGCTATGTTATTATCATGATAAAAATAAAGGGAGCAATCCCAATGGTCAGCAGTTAGCGAGTGACCGTAAATTTAATTTGCGGCACCGTTAATGTTGACTTTTAGGAATTCCTAAAAAAATAAGACAGAAACGTAAGTATAGTTTTGCATTGCGGTGTAAAGCCGGTATGTACTCAAAAATATGAGTATGTGTGTTTTGATACATACTCATATTCGAGTCAGGTATGCACTCAAAAATATGAGTATGTGTTTTGAAACATACTCATATTCGAGCCCCTGAGCGTAAATGAGAACGTGGATTTCTCAAATTTAAGAGTTAAGTACTCGGAGCTATTATAAGAACATGAAGTACTCAAAAATGAGTACATTTTTCTTATTTTTAAGTATCCAGTTTTAACAGTGTTGATTCTGCAGAGCAGTAGTAATAAGAGAGACAAAAATTAATCGACATTTAAATTTTGACCCATTTAGCTTGTAGTCCTATAAAATAATTCATTCCGAAAATAAAATTTCAGAGCGTTTACATGTAAGATCAAGAATGTAGAGTTGACGCACAATTGGAAAACATGACAAAAAAGACCGTTTTTTTAGCATAAAGCCATGACAGCTATTTTTCCCTTCTCTCCTTATAGGAGTGAGCACATGGGAGATGCGTTCGGTAATAAGTAGAAAGTAGATTATATTAATAATGACTGCAAGTAAATTGTCAAAATAGCTGAAAAAAAACGTGTTGCTTAAAATGTGTCTTGAAGCTTTTATATCACGATGAAAATTAGAGGAACAGTAATGAAAATCCAAGCCCTTACAAAAAACAATAAAAAAGACGTTGCATCATACATTTTCAGAGAAAATACTTATCAATTAAAGTAGACACTCTGATGTTGTTGCTGTGCAAATTCAAGTGCACCATCTCACCAGTTTTTACCTTAGTATAAATGTTTTACAACACGGTTCGTTTTCAAAAGTTAAGGAAATCAAAAAGTAAAAAAAAAAAAAAAAAAAAATGGCGTTGGTTTTCTGAGTCATACTTCTAGACAAAGAAGACAAGAAAAAGAAAAAAAGAATAATATTAAATATCCATCCTTCATGGCCCGATTTTAATTTTGAATTCAACATACTACCAAATTATTTAGTGTTGCCGAACAAGAGACCCCAGGAACCGGATCAAGATGCTCTATCACATATGATTACAAAGTTAGAGGTCACAGCTTGCTCTGCTATCGAACTCTAAATGTTGGAGCAACTGCTTGCACCCCGGTTCATGTTCTCGAATTTCTGCACCAATTTGGATTGAACGCAGCATGAATTTAGATTCCCAACAAAAAAGAAAGAAAATTGCATTATAAATTTGGGTAAACCTGCAATCAATAGGTATAAGATTACTTAAATATAACAAAATGATTTATGCTGTGTTTAACAGATTTATTTGAAAACTACTGTACATAATTTCATTAAAGATTATAAGTTGTTTTTAGTGTTGTAATATACCTTTGAGATGTACACACAATGATTATTAAAATCCTAACTCAGAATCATTATCCGTAAGAGAGTCAAAAAAAAATTTCTTGGGGAGGGGGGGAATTTGGAAAAAATATTCGATTCGGTGCAAGCCGGAAATTAATTAAACAATAGAAAGTAACCAAGTTTGAAATCTTCATTTTATTCTCAAGTATGTTTTTTAGATATTTCGATATATTTTTATTTTTTAGAAAGTATGAGCACCTTCTCCAGGAGAATGGAAAAGGTATCTCGTCTCCTCCCACCTGCCTCTTTTGCTTAATGTTCTGGGTAAATTTTCGTTTAAAAAAGACATTCTATTGCACTGAAATCACCTCCATATAAATGTTTTACATACTTTAAAAACTTCTCCAACATAAAAGGCTGGTGCATATTGCTTACTATAAAGATATCTTATCTACTTAATTTCTGCTGCACAAAAATAGCTTTTTCTAAATCAAAAATTGATGCATCTATAACTTTATTACAATTTCTTCTCACCGAAAACAAAAAATACTGCTTTAGAATATTCCCCTGTTTAAAACGAAACTGATTTTTTACCTAATCAGTTAACCATAATAATAGCATTTTAGTAGATGCAGTATTTAAACAACCTAAACATATTATTCGTACTTTATACACACGTTTAAGGAGAAAAGCGATGCTCCTGTTCCAGCAAAAAGCGTTCCTAAATTTGTTGGGGACTAAACATTTTCTGGAGGCAATACAGCTAGACGGACAAAACGAGATAAAATTCCACACCTCTCACAAAACATCCTAAATATGAGGAGAAAAATGTCATTTCTATTGGGTCTCTCCATCTCACGTTTTCTTGACCATCCATCATCTTTTTGACATCTGGATGCGTATCCTATGAATATTTGTAGCGAGCAGTTTCCCAGCAGTAAAAATGTTCAACATCTTTTTCTTACAAATGAAAAGCTTTTCCTCATCTTAAACCATGAGATCTCCAACTTTGGAAAGAAAAATAAGTTTAGATTTCATTTATACTATTGCGTGTGAAATGGAGCACATTTTTCAGACATAAAGAGTTTGAGTTCTGGATCTTTCCTACGTATCAATAAGCTATCCTTTTATTTTTATATCAAAATACTGTTTATTTTCTTGATATTGAAATCATTTTATATAACTATCGAGAACAAGAATAAATATTTAAGTATCAAACCATTATTTGAATTGAATTGTATTTATTTTTTTAGTTATATTTAGCTTTTCGGGAAAAAAAGTCAAAATAAGATTAATTGAAATTATACTTCAGATCAACAACAAAAATTTTGAGAAGTTATTTTTTAAATAAGTAGTACACTGTAAAAATTCTAGTTCAACTTTTCACCAAAAACAAAATGGGAAAAAATGGTAAATTCAGCTGCAACCAACATTTAGTACTAAAGTTGAACTATGGTTCCAAATTACCACATTAATGGTAAAACTACACCATTATAATGGTTCAACTTAGCACCAAATGTTGGTTGCAGCTTAATTTTACCGATTTTTCCATTTTTTTTTTTTTTTTTCGTTGTTGAAAAGTTTAACTAGAATTTTTTAGTGTAGTTTCGAGCTAAATAACTCCCTCCAGCTTAAAAAGTGCCAGTTTGTATGCGACGACATAAACTGTAAATGGTGTAAGCACATTACTTCTGGCTTTTCAGTTTTTAGTTTTCGTGAAAATTTTCTGTTTGTCAAAAGTTGATTGAAAGTACATAAAAACGTATATCCAAAAGCTTAAAAAACAACAAACAAAAAAAATAATCTTTTAAATGCATATTAGGTTACCATACTTTACATAATATGGTAACATACCTATGCATAAGTAACAAGCAAATGGAAATGTTCCAGATGAATATAAATAAATACATTTAAAAAATAAAACAATATAAAAGAAAAGACAGTTTTCTTAGGTTAAATGAACACTTATTTTAAATCATTAACCATGGTGGTAAATTTTTCAGGATCAATGTTAAAAAATAGAACAGATACAAAGGGAATTCTGCTGAACTATGTAATAAATGCGTATACAGTTCGCCAAAGTCTGAAACTGAGACAAAGCATCGGGAGGGTCTTTCTTTTTTTCTTTTGTAAAAAAATTCAGTTGAATTACGAGGGGCGGAACAAAATATAATTTACCCAAAATACCAAAAAAACAAAGAAAATCATTTCAAATTCACTAAACACATCCTATTTGCATATTAAAATAGAGTATCGAGAGAAATGCTAATAATTTCATTTGAGAGAAAGCAATCCCGACTCATTTTCCTGCTTCAAGGGTGAACAATTAGCAAAAGTACGATTTAGTTTCGCTAGACCTTCCAGCTGCCTGGATACATTGAACTTGGGAGATTTGAAAATGAAGAGGCAGCTTCAAGCATCGCTGTTATTTTTGTTACCTTAATAGATTTTAAAAACACTGTTTATTAAGAAACATATTATTTCGTCTACACCAGGTATGACCAACCAGTCGACAGCAGAATGATTTCTAGTTGATCTGCATAAGTTACCTAAGGACTATCTTACCCCCGATGACTTCTTTACTTTTATCTGATCTAATAAAGTATTAACATTATTCATGCTCGAAAAAGATACATGATTATTCACGATTATCTTTGTCGACATTATTCAGCAATATGACAGGACAGGCTAGTACAAAAAGACTCAAACTTCTCATTGATGTACACTCTTTTCATGTACATTGATTTTTGCTGGAGTTCGCTCACGGTTTTTCAATAATTATACTGCTAAATCAAATATATTTAGTTTGTCTTCTCCCCAATAAACAAAACAATTTGGAGGTAGATCTCGACACATTGTTAACACAAAGATACATTTTATATAGAAAGAAATAGTTAAAAGCCGTTTGCAAATAAATTGGTCATTTTATCATAATTTCAATACACTACGTTTTCCTCAAAGATAAGCTTAGGAAATATATCCAGAAAGTCAAAATAAAAATAGGTTTTTTTTAATTCAAATATTTTGTGATTTATCAATTTCAAAACGAGTAGATCTTTAGAGGAAACATTACAAAGAAAAGGGATGAAGTAACTTCCGTGTTATCAGTTTAATGTTTCCTCTTAACCCTACACTGCTCCGTGTTGTTTTTAAACAACCTCCATTTTTCGTTTACTAAGCTTTTATTTTGTAATATTTGTAACATGCAGCGCATTCTTTCGTTTCATTTTGTATGTGTGATCATATTAGTTAATATATTTTCCCCTAGATCTTGTAAACTGAACTCAAGGTTCATCTTTTTTCACAAAATCGTAAGACATGTTGATTTCGTAAAAAACAGTAACTTCTTAATTTTTCTTCCTACAAATTTTAAGCAACAATTTTATTTTAAAAATAGTCTCTAATTGCTTACATAGTTTTAAAACAAAATAAACATAAGTTGTCCGAAAAATTTCGGGAAAATATATATTAAGGCGCCTTTTTTACTTGTTGTTTTAAAACAACACCGAGCATTCGGGAGCAATTTTTATGCTCCTGCATTATTCGCAGTATAAACAAGAACAGGTGTCACAGGTTGTTCTATTTCACTTTATTTAGTATCTTTTAGAAGATTATTGTTAAATATTTCACAAATTAGCTTAAAGTGGTCGATTAAATTATTATTTAGGAATTTTGTTTAAAATCAATTCACGCTCAACCAAAGAAAAAAACGAACATTATCGCTAGACCCCCTACAGATGTTAGGTTTCTTGTTTAAAATCTTTTAGTGAAATTATTATTTAACTTTATTGGTAATCAAAGTAAAAATTTGTACATGTAACTAATACTTATTAGTTACAACTGCAAATTTTTACTTTAATAAATTGTATAAATAATAGAATAAATTATTTCAATAAATTTTCACATTTTAGTGCTATTTTATGATTATAATGCATGCTTATTTATTAAAATTTGGTTTCATTTGTTAAAATGATTATATAAAATAATTATTTTTGTTACCCCTAAATGCGCAAATTGACATGTTGTTTTTAAACAACATGTCAATTTTTCTCGAATTCTACTTTTCCGAACTAAATAAGAATTTTTTTAGTATTTTTCTCACTTATAACTAGCACAAACAAACACAAAAAAAAATTTTAAAAAGAAAAAAAATGCGCAGTGTAGGGTTAACTATATCCTCATTTACGAATTCAAAAGTCATTAAAAAATACCATAGTAATAGTTATAAGGATACTTAAGTAAATTTATGAAATATCTACCTAGTTTCTTTGTTTTAAAGTCTTCTCAAACTTCTTAATTTCTTAAAAATTTTGCAAAATGTTACAGCGGCTAACGCAGTATTAATCTTGAACATACCGCGCTGAAAACCTTTTTACATAAAAGATTAAAATTCGTTTTAAAGTACTGCATAAATCATAAAATTCTTAAATTAAAACCATTCAATATAATATATTAAATGTGCTTTGCAACAAATTACTTGATTGAATTGTCTTCAGTTTTTAATATATCATTACGGCGAGACTCCTGAAGAAAATTATTAATTTTCTTAGTTAATTAAATTTACTTTATCTTCTCATAATAAATTCATATAATGTCGGCTAAAGAATTAATGTTAAAAGAAGTAATTGTTCCCGATAAAATATATTTTCATCTTTATTGATCTCGGGTAAAAAATGAGATTAACTTTCATCTATTAGTTTGATCTTGCTTTTAGTTTTTCTTAAGCACATTTTCCGAAAGTAATTCAACACCCCTTTTTAATTGAAGTTTGCATTTTTTCACAATAGTAGGATGTCGATAATGTCAAAGGGTAGATATTTCGTTGTTAAGCGGTGTTGCATTTAAATAATGATGGTGTGCTGCTTATAAATGTTTCTTTTCTCTATAAAAAATAGTTTTACCATCAGTTGTGTACGTTTTTATCTTCTAAGATGTTCTGAAAACTGAAACTAAATGCAGTGCATATTTCTTTGTTGAAAAACCTTATTGTTAGACTTCATGATTGTTAAAATCCATTTAAAGAAATAGACCAAAATAAATATTTTTAAAAAGATATTCCGATAACACTAAATATAGTATTAAGTATAATGCTGTTTATAATGAATGTGCATAAGAATACTTTTTGAACTTTTTGAAAAATATTTCTTCCATATGAGAAATGAAACGTGTTAAATCGGAAATTCGAATTTAGGACTAATATGAATCGAAACTAAAAAAAAATTAATATTCGGGTTTTCCTTTTTATTATATTTTTTAAAACTTACCATTAATGTTAAGAAAGTTTGAATTTTAGACCCCTCAAATGGAAGGTTTATAGCTTATGGATGGATTTTAATGATGAAGAGAGTAAATTGCCACATGAAAACGTCAAGCTATTTTTTACTTTTAAAAAGATTTTCTTTGGAAAGGAATCACAAAGAAATATTCACTTTCGTTTTCCAGCAGTCCTCAGTAATACCCATTTTTGTAGAATCAACATAAAAACCATTCTTATTTTGTCCCCTTCATTCTTTCAAAATTTAATCACATTATTTCCAGAAAAACTCCCCATGCTCAAAATAGTTTTCAGCTCCTTCTTAAAATTTATTTTTAATACCTTTCGCATTATTTTAATTTTGTACATATATTTAATGCTTTTTGGAGCTTGAGACTTGATTAAAAAGTTCATTTGGAGGTTCGTAACTCAGATACGGGCGCGTTTTCCTCTTCTAAACTCAGTGTTTGCTTTTCCATTAAGAAATTTATAACCAAATTGTCTCCTTAAGTACTGGTGCATTATCTTTGAAAGAGAATGAATAAAATGTAAGTTTTGAAATGTGCGTGCCTCGAATTGTATTTATATTTATGAATGCTAAAGTCATTTTTCAGTCTGGTACAGACCTAGTTGTGAATACAATGCACTTAAATTAGGTTTCTTTTTATATCTGGATTTGTTTTGAATGTGCCAATATTGAATGCTTTGATTCGTAGAAACCAACCGTAAAAGAAGTATTTTATGGCTGCGATATTTTTTTAATTTGAAGGACATTTTAGTGTAACGGCTTACAAGAAAAGATAAAAGGAAATAGTTTTAAACAGATCAGGTCCATCTATCTTCCAGTCAACACTTGTTGACTGGAAGATGGAGTTTCTTCCATTGAATGCGCATCAGCATGGTTGTCATCAGCATGGAATCAGCATGGCCGAGTGCCAAGCAGAATCCATTCATGTTCAAGGGAAGAAATGCAGGTATAAGGAATGTGCCGCGTTTGTTCTCGTTGTAGTTCGCTTAGTATACTTGATTTCTTCCGAACTGATGCTTATAAATTTAGTTGCTTTCAACAAACAAAGCAGATTCGCGTACTAAACAAAACGAAAACTCGAATGGATTCGTTCTTTTCTGCCATGCGCAGAAGCGTCCATCAAAATTCCATTCGAGCTGTATGAATTATCGAAATGAGAAAGTTAGGGGTTTCTATCAAAACCTAAGCAGCTGTAGAGAGAGGAGATTTCATTAAAGATTCTACGTAAGAAAATAGGTATAGACTAGCTTAAAAGCAAAAGGTGCGACTGGAATATCGTTACGCTGCTTAATTATCTTTAATTAATGGGTATTATTTCTAATTACGCATGTCGGATTACCGGGGTAGAATGTTTATTGTTAATTCCTTCAATTTCGTAATCAGTGGATAATATCGATATGCAACAGACATGTTGTTCCTGTTAATGTTCGGGAAAACCTTTTAAAAAATGAAACGTTTATGTGTATAAGAGTTTCAGTTAATAAATCTATGTGGTTCGAAATCAATCCCTTGGCAAACAAATGGAATATAAGCAAAGTTATCTATTTTCCCGACTAGACCCAATATTAAATATTTATCCTATTCTATACTAATCCTATTCGGTTGTAATTTTTTACTCAAGTCTTCATAAATATCGATTAAATAGGCCTGCCTGGAAATACATTATTTCAATTTTCACGAAAACGGTCCCGAATTGCACTTTTCTTTGTCAATAGCATGGAATGACCACTTCAACAATACCTTTCAACAGACCATCTCATTCCGAAAAAGTTGGAGGACGACATGGAAAGGAACTCCCCTTCAAAACCAATGCAAATGGATGGAAATAAGGAGCCGAAAATATTTCCCCTCTTCTGTCATTTACTTGGTATCCTTTCCTCTGGCGTTCATTCCCTCATCCATCATCGTGGAAGCGTCAGGATGAGTTTTTTTTCGGCGAATATGTGCTCTGTATAGTACCCCAAGTGGATATTCATAATCGGTGGCTTCCGAATAAATAGATCGTCCTCGATCTTCGCTCCAAGAAATGGAAGCAATACGGAAATCCGAGATGATTTCGGGGAAGCGACTTGGGGAAAAAAGAGGTCATTTTACCGGTTTATTTATTATCGCCGGAATCTTTCAGGTAGAGAAGAGTAAAAAAATATGAAAATGGAACATGATGCAAAATATTTCAGCTTTGCTAATTATGCTTTTGATGTGAATTGCCATGTTTTTTTATACTTCACTCATTAGAAATTATTTTAAGCACACACAGATGCACGAGAGGTAAAAAACAATCTAAAACTTTAATAAGGAAAACTAGTCTACCCGTGCACTAATTTGTGAGAAAGGACATTATGAAGGAAGTACAAAAGAAGGCATGTAATTAAACACTTCAGTACAAATAACCTGTTACAATGTTTTTTCCACTATTATTTAGATATTCAAAATAAAATAATCACAATAATAATGATAATTATTTTTATCATTAGTATACATAGCATTAAAATACAATAACGAAACAGTTCCATTACTTGAAATATAGCTACTGTTGGTTGGTTAGACTCTACACATTCATAATATAAATGAATGTGTAGAGCCTAAAGCGGCCTTTACACACACGTTCTTAACCGCGGTCCGGACGGCGAGCCACTCAGATCCGCGGTCAAGAGCGTGCGTGTAAGTGCAATTTCAGGACGCTCAATAACGCGGTTAAGAATGACGCTCGGATGCGCGCTCATGATCGCGCTCCAAGAAATGATGCATTTTACACACACGTTCTTAACCGCGCGTCAAAGTGGGAGATTTTAGAATTCTGTGGCTTCTGGTAATAAAAAAAGGCCTTTTGCTCGGTTTGTGTGCGAAATAAAGTGATGCATGTATGCATTATTGTGATCAGTGGCGTACGCAAGGGAGGGTTTAGGGTTTAAACCCTCCTTGAGCCCTAAATAATAGTGCTTTATTACATACTCGGATTTCTTTTAGTAGTTTCAGAATATTATGAACCCCCCTCCCCCCCTTGAAAAAATTCTGCGTACGCCTCTGATTGTGATACATTTGTAAATTATTTTTCTTTTATGCATTACATTTTATTGTGTTTAGAATGTTACTATACAAAGAATTAAAATTATCTTGAAAAGAAAATGTGCACACGTTATACTTTTAAAAAGCACAAATGAAAAAAAAAAAAAGATGATGAAATCATTCTTTGTCTCCTAGAATTTTCGTTTCAACTTTTTTTTTTTTTGTTATACTATGCAGGGTTGAAGTTTAATACAGGCAATGTAATTATTCGTTTCTTAGCAAATTCGAAGCATTTTATATTATATGCATTTTGAGGGCTGCAGATGATAAACCTATATGAAATTATCGTTGCTAAACTTTTTTTTTAGATTAAAATTATCATTTCTTTTCGAAGCAGACGATAAACATATATGAAATTATCGTTGCTAAACTTTTGTTTAATTAAAATTATTTCTTTTCCGAAGCAGACGATAAACATACATGAAATTATCGTTGCTAAACTTTTTTTTAGATTAAAATTATTATTTCTTCTCCGAAGCAGACGATAAACTTATATATATTAAATTATCGTCGCTAGACTTTTTTATAGTAAAATTACTTTTTCTTTTGTAAAGCAGACGATTCAACTAGATAAAAACAATTATTCTTTTGGGTTAATTTTGTTTTATAGCATTTCGAGCTAAACTAATCACCGAATAAATCAGGTATGGCAGATTCTCGATGTTGGAACAAATAATTTTTATGCGAGTTCATAGCTTTATACAAAGAATTGCCTTCGCTTTGGAAGATAAAAAGCAAGGAATATAGCAACAAATATTTAAAAAATGTGGCTTATGATAAACTAGTTTCTTTATGCAAAACAGTTTTTCCTGAAGCGAATCGCGAGTTCGTTGTTAAGAAAATTCAAAGTATGCGTGGTGCTTTTAGGAAAGAACTAAGAAAAGTGTCTGAAAGTAAACGCAGTGGCTCGTCTGCTGATGATATATACGAACCGACTTTATGGTATTATCACCTTTTGCTCTTCACCAAGGACCAAGAGAGTCCTTGTGAAAGCATCAGCAATCTAACAACTGATGATCTATGCCCTGCCGAAGTGGAAGTCGACGAAAATGAAATGCAAGAAAATACTATCGAAAATATTCGTTCATGCACATCGATTGAAGGAGAATATCAAGAACAAGTTAGACTATTTTATTTTATGCATTATTTACAATATTTTCAAGTGCTATGCTTATAACTTTCAAATATTCATTATTTATATGAAATATTTTACACTAAATGCTCATAAACACTTTAATTTAATTCGACACTTTTTTATGCTTTTCCTAATTTTATCATGCTTTCTTGCCAAGCAACACAACCATCTTCAAAGAAGTAGTCTCTATACGCATCTCGATTTTCTTTAGCTTTTATAGAATAATATCTTGAATAAGTATGTTCCAAATCTAACAGTGGTGAACATTTTTCTGAATCTCTCTCGCTTATTGTGTAATTTAAATAACTATTGCTCCTTTTTCTTAAGAAATTATGCAATGTGCAAATAGCGAGCATCACGTAGTTGATGTTTGTTGTTTGCATATTGATGGCGGTTTGAAGAGTTCTAAACCTGGACGTAATTATGCCAAAGGTATCTTCGACAACATTTCTGGCTCTAGATAAGCGGTAGTTAAAAATTCTCTTACTCTGATTTAGTTCTCTTTGAGAATACGGTTTTAAGATGTGTTCCTGAAGAGGAAGGGCTTCATCTCCCAAAAATACGAAATTTATTTTCTTTACGTTATTTTGGTTACTTGGTAAATTTAGTTGGCCTTTCTGTAGTGCATCATAAAAGCTTGTGTACTCCAACACTCCTCCTTCAGCCAATCTTCCATTTTTGCCGACATCAATATAGATAAATTCATAATTTGAATTGACTACTGCCATTAATACTACGCTGTGAAAATTCTTATAATTAAAATATTTGGATCCTGATTGAAATGGCGGCACTATTCTAACATGTTTTCCATCGATAACTCCACCACAATTTATGAAATGCCACTTTTTCGCAGATCCATTCGCAATTTCCAACCATTCCTCTTCATGTCTTGGTACCTATTAAAAATAGTAGATATATTGATAGATAGAAAATCAGTTAATATGAGTGGGACAAATATAAAGTACTGATATAAACCCATAGAGAAATGTGCAGATTTTAAGCCCCCGCTTATTGACTTGAAAATTGTGAAATTTTACATGAACTGTTGATTTCAATAGAAACAGTGAAACAGAGTTGTTAATTTTAGCCATTTCATTTTTTTATCTGCAACATCTTTTTTTGCCATAATGACTCTATAGTAACTTTACTACAAATCGCTTATAGAAAGGAACAGTGTTATATCTGCAAAATGGACATTTTTTAAGAGAGGCGTTTGAACTTTTTACAACTTGTTTTTATTTAATTACCTTATTTGTTTCAATGATTATTATAATCTATTTTGTTCAGAAAATAGTGATTGTTCTAGATTTCTCTCAAATGATGGATGTTAATGATGTCAAAAAAATAGAAATCACTATTAAAAGTAGTTATTACAGTATTGCACCAAAAAAATACAGTTGGCCTCTAGCCTTAATGTTCGATCATTTACTTACGGCAGTATTCCTAATATAAAAAGCGCAAAAATCTGAAAATTTTGATATAAAAACCAAAAAAACAATTTTTTGCAGATATGACACTGTTCATTTCTATAAGTGAAATATCAAATATTTTTCTTTGCATACTTTGAGTACTGTGCCATTCACGAAACATTTTTTTTTTTTTTTTTTAGGGAGAATGCTCCTCATCAAAGAAAGATGTCATTCGTGCAAAGGAGTCTTGTAAACGAAAAAAAAACGACCAATTTGTAAGATGCTGCGTTTAAGTTTATGGAAGTATGCAGCAACTCATTGACGCAACAACAGAGTCAAAAGTTGGATGTTGAAGAGTATGAAGCCGTTGGAATTAATGTAACGAAAAAGTTAAAACAAATGCATCCGCTGGAAGCAATATATGCAGAATCGCTCATTAATTC
The DNA here is from genome assembly GCA_038502835.1 of Octonoba sinensis. NCBI lineage: Eukaryota > Metazoa > Arthropoda > Arachnida > Araneae > Uloboridae > Octonoba > Octonoba sinensis. The sequence continues at coordinate 200,881,884 of CM076598.1, read as the reverse complement.
AGTGTTAAGAAGGGGTCTTTTAAATTCGCTAAACCCTAACACGGATATATGTGATAACATAATGGTGACTCAATTGTCCTCAATCAACATTGAAACTCAAGGAGTTTCCAATGAAAATAGTACGACGCAACAATTCTGCAGCAATTTTGAAATATAAGTATAAAGCTAATTTTTTTCTTACATATAATCCTTAAATTATGTTCCTCTATTGACACCAAATGCTTTAGCTTATTATTTGTATTGATTTTTACAAAAAATGTGTAAACAAAATTGTATTCAGATTTACGGTGGGGTTAACTACAGATAATGTATTAATTGTATTCATTGTATTAATAATTGTATTATCATCTGTTTCAAGCAAAAATTAATCTTTAGGGGAGACCTGGGCTAGCTGTTACAAACATTTTTAACATATTTTTTTAAGGAATAATTACTGCGAGTATTTTTGTGAAACATGCTTTCAAATTTATAGTAACTAGATTCATTTTAGTGCACCTCTGAGGTGTCATGAAATTTACTCGCCCTTATTAGACATCTTTCACAATGAGCAACCTATACCATTAATCATCACTTTTTCTGATGCCTCTAGAAACATTTCCTGTGGCATAATGACTTTTAATTTTTGTACTCCCTTTTTAATTTTTCACATTGCTCTTAAGCAGAAAAAATATATACAATGAAAATATGCATCAGGCAAGTTGTTACACTGTAACAAATTGCTCTACATTGTGCCATTTTACATTTCAACTCGGTCAGATGATAAAGCTGTGAAGAATTTTAGAATATATAATATTTTGCCTGAAAACTGGGCTTTTTCTTTTACGCGGTGCAGAAGGTATTGAAATATGCTCAAACGTTGAGTCACAAAAAAAAAAAAAAAAGAAAGAAAGAAAAAGAAATAAATAATATTAATGTCTACAAATTTTTCAGAAAAATTGCTATATTAACCAGGATTATTTCTGCTACTGATTGCAAACACTCCTAGGACGAGTGAAGAAGCTACGAGAATGAAAGCCACCATATATCATGAGAAAAGTGAGTTACGCGTTTTATATTCGAACGTAACAGCTAGCCCTTAACCAAGTATAATATACTATGTTTAAAATGTTGAAACTGTGTTGGAACATGTAAAGACAATGTATCAAAATATGGATGATTATGATTAGTCAGAATGCACATTCTCAGTTAATAAAAAATTTTAATCATAATTTCGAACTCTTTTTCTTTTTAAATTATTTTTCGTGTATGAAGCAATAATAAAATCATTTTAAATATGTATACATAACATTCTCTTTCCAGAAAATCATTAGCATTCTGCGATAGTTAAATGTAAGGAATGATGTTTAAATTTACTTTTATTAAACTGAATAGTATTGAAGTTGTGATTGATTATTTATGAGATAATATGAAAAATATGTATGAAAGAATTAATGTTTAAGCTAATAAACTTTTCCGTACATTATAGCACATTAACTAGTTATTATTTTTCTTAATATTAAACGGGCTTACCTTCATGTATTCCATCCGAAGAACACGAAAAATAGCTTCGCAAGTTTCAGGTATTATTTTACTGAGCGCTGAAGACGAAATTCCGGTGCAAAACTTCAAATTTTCCAACGATCTTCCAGTAGCTAAAAATGTCAATGTAGCCATTAATCGTTGTTCTGGAGAAATGCTTCTCCTCATAGGTGTGTCACGCTTCCTAATTTTAGACTTTATTAAGTTTAATAATAAGTCGAATGATTCACAATCCATTCTTAAATAATTTTTGAAGTCATCAGGATAGTTCTGTTCCAGCAAAGATATGTGATTATATTTTTCTCTATATTTTTTTACCCAAATACGTCGTTTTGGTTTCTTTTTATCACTTAAAGTAATTGCTGCAATACATAATGCAGCAGCAATAGTAGGATTTTCAAAAGGAATTTTATGGAGAACTTTGATCATTATTTTTTTCATAAATCGTAGCTTCAGGAACGCTGTTGGCTCCGAAATTCCATACGCTACTCTGTTGGCGACTTCAATGGAACGCCCCGCATCTGAACGCGTTCTTGCGCGCGGATAAGAATGTGGTGCATTTTGCAACACATTCTTGAACGCCACGGTCTTACTCGCGCTCTTGACCGTGGCTGGATGCGCCACGATCAGTCGCGCGGTTAAGAACGTATGTGTAAAGGGCGCTTAACGATTGAATAAGTTAAACCCCAAGACGCAGCTAAAATTGTCCAATTTTTTACACAATAAAAACACAAGAGTTTCTTGTTTGTTTGCTTGTTAACAGATGGCGCCAGCATACACAACACCCATTTGGCATTCATTGAAGCACCTCTTCCTAGATGATTTTAAATCTCAAATTTAAGAGAAGCGGTACATTTTTAGACCGTGGGTTTATTTTTCGTCATGAGCCGGCACGATAATCTTTAAAATGAGGGGTAGATCATGGAATTTGATAAAAGAATGAAGAAGATATCACGAAGTGACAGAACAAAAGGCTAGAGAAATAACATATATAAATAGATAAACATTAATGTTAAACAAAATCAATATATACTACAAAAAGTGTGGAGAATTCTGAACCATTTTTTTCGGCTTTAATTGTATTTAGTGTTTTATTTATTTTTTTAGTTACATTCATTTATTTATTTTATTTCTTTATTTATTTTGAAGCTGTTAAACGGCTGATAGATTATTGAAGTGAAATAGTATGTTCAGTTTGGTACATATATTTCTCGTTCGGGTTCTACTTCGTAACTTTAGAAACACCCTTAACATTTAGCCCAGGCAAATTAGACCAAAAAAAGGCCGTGCTTCCCGAAAAATCGTCTGAAGCTGGAATGTGTTTTAATGCCTTTTGGGGGTCCTAAATAAGAGTCCTGTGAGTTTGCGACGGATTCTGACTTCTGCTTAAGTTTTTGGAGTCAAAAACCAGCTAAATTTTCGCACTTTTTTCGGTTTTATACTTATAACTCTGAAACGTCGCATCCTACAGCAAAGTTTACCAGTAACTCTTTTAAGAGCATTAAATTCTGCTTCGAATGGTTTTTAGTATGTAAAAATCGGCCCAGTAGTTTAGCCGCAATCGAATTTCAAAGTTGGCCCATGTTTTACCAACTTGGCTGAAAAGTTAATTCAGTCCTTTAAATAGTTACTCTGGGAACGTTTGATAAGGAGCAATCATATGAACAACAGAACAACCTAAACTTTGTTCTATCTAGTAAAAATAATTTAAACTAAAACAATAATTTTGCTGAATTTCCTTCCCTTCCCCCCTTCAAATTTTATATTTTTTATTATTTTGATGGAGACTGATTATACATTGTTATTGAGTTTTGCAAGATAATTTTCTCTAAACCGTTCCTTCCCAGACAATTTTATATTTGCTCTGGAAATCTTCCATTTAATGTATCTTTTAATTTTTATTATCGTGCTTTAGTAAAGAGTATATGGGGGGAGGGGGGAGAGAAGGGGGGATGGCGTGATATAATTTCCCCTGGTCATTACATTTTTTCCTGTATGTATATACAGGAAAATCCCGTTACGACGAGCGGGAAAATATTTCGTTGTATCGGAATGTTCCCTACATATGCGTTCGTTATGGCATATGCGTTGTCCTAATGACTTTTAAAACGGACTGAACAGTTATTTCGGATGGTCCGAATGGATTGAAGAGTCTATGGAAAACATAAGCTCTAACTAATTGTGCATTTTCCACCATTATGGGCCTGAAGACATGAGGAAGATGTCCTGTTGTTTCTCCATGCTTTCGGGTGTGACACCCTTTCTTAATTTTTCGCCCGGGGAAAATAAAATTGATCAAGAGATTCATGGAAAACCAAAACCGCTTTCATCAGGCCTCTATTTTTCTTGACCCGATCTCAACCCCTGACCAAGTTGCAAATGCAGGCGTTCGCGGTGGCAGCAGTAAGTGGTCAATCAAGTGGTTTGACCTCTTCTAGGGGTCGCTTTTCAAAAAAAATTTCGACCTTGCGCCCTTGCCTCCTGCAGCCTGCACTCCTTCAGAACTTATTTACAGGCTGCAGGTATGGACGAGTAATGTACTAGAGCCACAGAGATGGGGATAGAAAATAACAACCAATGGCCTTAACTTCCATCACAACGACTGATCCACAAGAACTTCTCAACTCCATATCGTACGCATGTAAAAAAGGGTGCAAAGCAGCCTGTTCCTGTAGGAGGGCAGGGATAAAATGCACCGCTATCTGCATAACCTGCCAAGGGCACGCATGCCTCTATTCCATCTCTGAAGACAAAGATGTTATACTGGATCGCACTCAGTGTGACGATAAGATCTAAATGGTACTCGTCAAGCATAGGGTATCAAGAAGGGCCAGGTTCATACATTAAGAGGTAGGTAGGCTGGGCTGTCGGGGTTGCTGTACGCATAGCAGTTCAGAAGACCTATCTCGGCGCATAAAATGGGCCCACCGTAGACGATCGACGGCCACCAGCTCCACGTTTCGACAAACCTAAGGCTCCGGCTAAGAGGTTAGGGTCTGGTGGAGAAAAGTGTGACGAGGAGATTGATATCACCAAAGAAGAGCAAGAAATGAATCCTCATTCTCAAGATTCCGAGGATGAGGAGCTAGATGACGTGATAAGTGAAGAGCCACCGTTTTCTCCTAAACGGTGAAAGATATTGTCAACATGTGTACCTTGTACATATTTCACATGCATACATATTCTTGAACATATTTCATCTTGTACATATTCTTGTACATATTCACTTGTTTCATGTACACAACTAATACATCTTTCTGTACACAATTGATATCGTTACCGTTTACGTATACCTTTTATGTGAATGTATCTATGTATACATCTTTTGCAACTTTCAATATAACATTATTCACTGTAATACCTTCTTATTTTTAGAATCCACATATTATTTTAGAGTGTTCAGGTGCGGATCCTAGAATTTCTGAAACCCCAATACAATAAATATTTAATATTTTATTAAAAATGGGGATTAGACATGAAATTTCAAAGGGGGGCCGTGACGCCAACTTCCCCCACTCTTGGTTCAGCGCAGATGATTTTCAATGATTAAAACATCAAATTATTCACAATATAATCCATTCAAAGGGCTGAATTAACTTTATTATATCACGCCATCCCCCCTTCTCTCCTCCTCCCCCCATATACTCTTTACTAAAGCAAGATTATAAAAATTAAAAGATACATTAAATGGAAGATTTCCAAAGCAAATATAAAATTGTCTGGGAAGGAACAGTTTAGAGAAAATTATGTTCCAAAATTCAATAACATTGTATAATCAGTCTCCATCAAAATAATAAAAAATATAAAATTTGAAGGGGGGAAGGGAAGGAAATTCAGCAAAATTATTGTTTTAGTTTAAATTATTTTTACTAGATAGAACAAAGTTTAGGTTGTTCTGTTGTTCATATGATTGCTCCTTATCAAACGTTCCCAGAGTAACTATTTAAAGGACTGAATTAACTTTTCAGCCAAGTTGGTAAAACATAGCCCAACTTCGAAATTCAATTGCGGCTAAACTATTGGGCCGATTTTTACACACTAAAAACCATTCAACGCAGAATTTAATGCTCTTGAAAAAGCTAATGGTAAACTTTGCTGTAGGATACGCCGTTTCAGAGTTATAAGTATAAAATCGAAGAAAGTGCGAAAATTTAGCGGTTTTTTTGACTCCCAAAACTTAAGCAGGAGTCAGAATCCGTCGCAAACTCACAGGACTCTTATTTGGGATCCCCAAAATGTATTAAAACACATTCCAGCTTTAGACAATTTTTCGGGAAGCATATGTCTAATTTGCCTGGGCTAATACGGCTCAGCATCTATCTAATAATAAATAGAAGACAGTTAAGTACCAATTTCTCCTCTGTTTGTCAACCAATTTTCTTACTTTTTTTCTTTAGCTTCTATTGATAAGTTTTTGTTTTACCAAGGGAAAAAAAAACTTTGGAACTAGTTAATCACTGTTTTTTCCTACGTTCGACGAATATTCCAAGCTTTTTTACAATTCTCGATTCGTCACTTTTGTACTACTCCTTACATCTACAATATTTGAACAATACTCAAACATTTTTTTTGCTAGTTTTCATTCAAAGAAGAAATGTCAAGAACAAAACAGAAAATAATCTATTAAATGAATGTCCAAGCAACATCCTAAACTTAAGGGTGTCAATTTGTCCATTTCCAATATATATATATATATATATGATAAGTTAGTCAGATTGTTTGTTCAATACATCAAACAAAATAACATACAATTTAAAGCTAACAACATCGAATATAATATAAAGTGAGATAAGTGCGGTGCTTCCAATCACCAATTCGTAAGTTTCCTGAGTTGCACTGGCGTTATTAATGCTATTACATTGAAAGTGAGTGTTTGTATTTCCAATTTATTCAATACTAGCTGACATGCCCGGCGTTGCGCGGGATAATATTGCATCATTCTCAGGCGAAGTGACACATGTCTAAAATTCTGTTGTAAATATATAAGGAAAATTTTTCTTAAAAAACCCAAGTAGAAGATGGGCAACAATCCTTAAAAATCCCATTTAAACAATAAACTCATTAAACACAATTTCATTAAAAACAACAGCCTCGAAAAATTCCCTTTTGACCAAAAATAACCGTTCATAAAAATCCACATTAAAAGGCCAAAAACAGTTTTGCCATCAGAGTAAGGGCAACAGGAACTAAAATGCACATATGCATCAGGATAATTGTTCCAAAATGGTATCAGATGTCCGTAAAAATCGCAATTACAATATAGATAACGCTACATCTAAAAATTTCTATCAGAAGAAGGGTAGTATTCTCTTTAAAAATGACCATCAAATGAAGAACAACGGAACAACCCTGAATATCTCTGATACAATAAAGAAAACATTCCTTAAAGTCATCCCTTGAATAAAGACAACTATTCCTAAACATCCCAAAAAAATGAAGACATTAGTCCAAAAAAATCCCCATTACAATAAAGACGTCAGTGACTAAAAATACCCATTAGGCTACAGCCCTTTAAGAGCTGCTGTTTCTAAAATTACCAAGGCCAGCTTAAATTCCTCATCAAAATAAGGACGCAATTTCCTAAAAATCCACTTGCAAAATCGTCAATTCCTGAACATTCAATTAAATAGCACTTTTTATAAAATTCGTATAAAAACGGAAGAAAGAAAAGCATTATTTCCAAAGGCAAATAAGCATGCACAATTCACAGAGTAATCACGGTAATCAATTCACAGATTACTCTGTGGCACAATTAAGTTAGAAAATATTCAGTATTAATCTAATAGTGACATGTGAAATTTAACTTGCCAGAAAGAATTATCTGAATTATGTCCAAATGTCACCAAATAGACCGTACAAACAATTAAATAAATGTTAGAAAGTAAATCACTTGAGTAAAATATGGAATCAATCAAAACCGCTACGTAAAAAAGTTAACATGAAGCAGATCGCCAAATTGCACTATAGTAATGAAAGCATAATGCAAATGCGCCATGATCCTATAGTGTAAATCACATATTGAATAAATTGAGAATATTACTAATAAGGATTATTGAAAAAGTTACTAAGCGCAAAATAATATATTGAGAGCAATTAAATGGATGGGGGTGAAAAAAAAAGTTATCACCACTTGTAAAATTTTAAATTTCATAAAAAATATGCATTATCGAAAACCTTCCCCCCTAGTTTTTATCGGAGGAATAAGTATTAAATCGCCAAAAAAGAAAGAAGAATCAACCTCAAGGTAAAGTATTTAAAAATCGTCTGTAGTTAATAGTCCACAAAATCTGCATAAAAATGAAATACATTTTTAGAATTTGTTTCGCTCATAAAACGGCATGAATAAAGATAAAATAGCAGTTTTTCAATCTTAAGTTAGCAAAAATCATCCAGTTGGCGACAAAAGTAATATTTATTTTGGCGAAAACACGCAAATTGAGCTGATAAATTCTGGGGTTAAGCCTCGTTTTAAAATTCGAAAACGACTTTAAATTAACGTGGCGCATGTTCTATTTGTCCTACGAACTGCCAAAACAATCCCTTTGTGCAGTTTTTTACGGGCATTCATATGCTGCAAAAATCTAAAACGTGGGACGCTTCTTCGATGAGATAAACCCAAAATCAACAGTTTTGCTTAAAATTGGAATAAAAAAAGAACAAATTCGAATTTTAGGAAAAACGCTTCGAGGTGCACGAGGCCCTGACCCAAGGTACCTGTAACCAAAATTTCGTACTTCTGGACCGTTCTATCTCGCCAGGAGGCGATCGACAGACAGACAGACAGACACACACACACAAACTTTTGGTTTTATTTATATAGATTAATAGGGTGGCAGGAAATTTTTTATTTCTATTTTTACAGTGTTAAAAATCAAATATTTGTATAATATATGCTGCAAATGCATAAGTGGTCAATCAGTCGAAGAAAGGCTGCTTATAAAAATCAAAAGTCGAAATTATTTTTTTTTTTTAAATATTTATGAAAAATTAAATTTCAACTTTTATTAGTACAAAAGGAGTCAGATCGCAAAGATTTAGGAGCAAAAAAGCAAGACTGAAGGACCTATAAAAATATTCTTCAGATGATGTTTAAAACTCTGACATAAAGGAAAAAGAATATGTTAGTGTTAAGGGTATCCCCTATCAGTATTTTCAGTGATGGAGGGTATGAATTAAACTATCTTGAACTATGAGAAAATTAGGGCAATCAATTAAGAATATCTAGCAGAATAGCACCAGGCCCGTCATTTATGGGGGTCAGGGGGGTCAATTGCCTCCCTGGCTTGGGAAGTATGATGTATTTATGTGTATGTACATGTATTTTGTTTATTTAATGCATCATTGGTTAATAAACCAACGCATACTTGTGTGTGTGTTACGAAAGGTATTTTCATTCACAAATTGTTTAATATAAAACGCGATTTCCAAAATTTCGGCTATTTGGCAATTTACACAAAACCAACACATTTTCCATGCATTGTTTCGAATTTGCTACTAAAATAAGAGTATAATCATGTTTACATACGTATAAAAGGGTGGATATTGCTTTACTTCATTTACTTATTTAGTTATTTTAAGCTGATACTTAATGTATAGAAGTATATACTAAGTTTCGTTTTAAAAAATATTTTTAAAAAACGCTTTGAAAAAATGCACTTGCATGTTATATTTAATTACTTTTCACTCAGGAGTTACCTTGCGTTGAAATTAATTCAGCAAATTAAGACTTCTCTCTTTACGTATTATTGGTCAGATATTTAGTAAGGGAAAACAAATCTATACTACATGACATTTAAACTCATTATTCTACTGAATGGTATTCTATTTGACATGCTTCTGCTCAAATAAATAAAAAATTGACCTTTGAAGGTTAGTTTAGTGGCTAAAAATATAAATCACCGCAGCGAATTTCAATATTTTTTATGACAGACCCTTTACAATGAAATGTGTGACTTCAACTGCTAAAGCGTAAAAAACTGCAGGGTTCGTGATTTGTTTTATTAATTTATTTTTTTTTTTTTTATCGAAAAAAATCGGATTTTTTTAAATTTAAATCAGATTTTTTTATTTGAATCGGATTTTTTGATTTTTTTTTTATAAAGACCTTAAATATTTTGGATATTTATTATATTACATTCATAGAAACAATTATGGCATGTTCATCAATATGCAACACCACACTTTAGAAATAAAATTTCACGTTAAATTAAAGCACAAATGAGCATTAAAACGCAGACATATGTTTCGGGATCGCTTGGAATCCCTTTTTCAATGCGACAGGGAGCTTCTAGATGCAAAACATCCAAATGAAGCAGACAGAACAACAAAAACAAAGCTTATATAGCCTAAGAATTAACTGTAAACCAATGAGAATAAAGGCAGTGTGAAGTGGAAGTAGAAGTAGTATTAAAGGCACCAATAAGAGAGCAACAAACGAATGTAGTTGGAAGTACAGAAAGTAAAAAGGAATATCAATAAAAACAAAGAAAAAGACAACAGCGTGCATAAAAATGTGAAAATACATGAAAATTGCAAAAAAATAAAATAAAATACAAAGAATAAAATGGAAATAAAATAAGTACAGAAAATACCAAAACAAAAAGCAAAACAAAGTACACATGCAAAAGAGGGGGAGGGGGGGGGGAGAGAGAAAAAAAAAATTGACACAAAAAAAGGAAAACTACCAAGAAAGAACAACAAATTAAAGGAACTTATGCCAGACCTGTGAAAAATAAGGAGTTGAGGAAGAATCATTAACCAAATTAGAACTATTCCTGTTAATATGATAAGCTTCCCAAAAGTCAAGTTCTAAAGGGGAAGAACATTTTTGAATAATTTTCCCAGAATTGAAATCAAAAGAGTGGTTGGAATTCCAACAATGTTGAGCAATGCTAGACTTATTCAGCTCTTGCTTTCGTACATAACCTTTATGCTCATTTAACCGAATTTTCAGAGCACGTTTTGTCTGTCCAATGTAAGAAAGGCCGCAACGGCAACTAATTTGGTAAATACCCCAAGTATTAAGTTGATCAACAGGATCTTTAAGAGAAGAGAAGGAAAGTTTGTTGCTAGGAGCAAAAACAACTTGAAATTGAAACCTTTTTAGGATTTTAGCAATACGAAAACTTACAGAATGAAAGAATGGTAACACAACCAAATCCTTTCTAGAAACCACATGATTGGGACCAGAAGTTTTTTTAGAAAGTTTGTTATGAATAGAATCAATTAAAGAGTGAGAAAATCCTCTATCAACAGCTACAGCTTTCAGATAGTTGAGTTCAATCTTGAGAAGCTCAGGAGAAGAGCAAATATTAATAGCACGATGGACAAGAGCATTAAAAGCCGAATATTTTTGGTTGGGAGGATGAGACGATAGTCTGTGAGGAGGTAAAGAAACAGCGAAAGGTTTACGATAGACAGAAGTTGTGAAACCAGACTCACTCCTAGAAATCAAAACATCAAGAAACGCGAGGCTACTATTAAGTTCTTTCTCACAAGAAAACTGGATATTAGAATCAATGGAGTTCATAATCGAAAGAGCATCATCAATACCTAACAAGTTACTGTCCGTTAGGACAAAACAATCATCCACATAACGAACATAAAATTGAAATTGCAATTTTTGGAATAGTTTTTCCTCAAAATAATGCATATAGAAATCACTTAAAATAGGACTAAGAGGACTTCCCATGGCTAGGCCATCACTAGGCCACTAGGCCACACTTTAAGTTATTTTCACAGCGATAAATATTTTTTTAATAATAATAATGATAAACAAATTTTAATACAAATGCATAACTCAAATGAAACTTAACCCTACCAGGAATAATAGTACACTCATGAGTACAGAGAAAATGAACAAATTTAATCTGAATTATTTTGCTGTTGAAATCTGAAACATGTGACCATTGTGTACTTAATTTTTACATTGAGTCATCATTAATCTTTTTACATTGAGTCATCATTAATCATTTTACTTTAATCACTTTTTCTATTTTATAAATTAAAAAGCCTGAAATATTGTTACGCATTTAGTAAAATCATATGCTCACACCATTACTAAAAACTGAAACTTTTTGTTTTAATCAAATATCTTTATTGGGGGACATGGATGAAACATTAAGGATACATATTCTAAATTGCAACAATTAATGTTTTAAACACTATCATTCTGAAGTATTTATTGTGTGGCATTTATTAAATAGATCTAAAATACTATTTTTAAGATGGTTCATGATTATTCTAAATTTTAATTTTAATGATTGAATGAATTATGCTTTGCTGTTAAGATGCTTGAAGAATAAGAGTAACATTGTAAAATTTAAAAAATAGTAATTAGTTCTAAACTTATGAAATATGTTATGCACACAGACCTAGGAAGTTTTGTTTGAAACAGTCGTTGTAATTGCAACATATTTCATTTTTACAACACTTTCTAACAGTAAAATCAATGATTCTTTTGAAAAAAAAAAATCACTTGATTTAAATCAATGCTTTTTTTTTTAAATCACTTGATTTAAATCGCGATTTAAATCATGATTTGAAACAAGCTGATTTAAATCAACGAACCCTGGTTCGTTGACAAAAAATATTCCTCATTGATTCATTCATCTTTAACTCAAAGACATTCTTGAAATTTAACACAAATTATTGGAAAATATTTTCTATAATTATTAAAGACGGGATTTCAAATACCGAACACAATAAAATATAAAAAGGATATATCTGGTCTCTCAATCTCATCGTCTAGCAGTAGCGAATTAGTAAAACTAGCAAAATTTGGCGTATATTTCAACTCGAATTGGTTTAATCTCTTCCACGTATGTATAACTTGATTTTTATTTCCATTTTTATGAAGCGAAATATTTCCTACTTCGTTGTTTTTCACTAGAAATAGCTCGTGCAAGACACTAGAGCTAGGAAAACAAGGAATTTAAGATTTAAATTCCTTTTTCGACTATATCAAATCCTTCACATTTGTGCAATTGCTCTAGAATCTTCTTGAATTTGAACCCTACCATGAAAGAAACATTTGAGCGAATATATTTCAAATCTTTGATAGCGAGGCAATTTTATGGTTCTTAAGTCTAAATCCCAGCTCTGAAGTCGTCATTTCGTACACACGTCGCGTGAAAGAAATTTTTATTTGCGCATCTCATACTTTGAGATTAAGTTTATCATATTATGTGTCTTTCACATGAGGATTCGTCAGGACGCAGATTCATTCTGAAGTATTTTACGAATATTAGTTTAAAAGAAAGTTATGAAAAGTAGCAATTACTTTTTTTAATGTTTCTTCTAAACCCACGCATTTGAACTATTATAACGACCATTGGAAAAGACTAATTAAACCTATAACCGTTATAAGAGTGTTTCTCAATACTTTTCTCAAGAGACGGAGTATTTAAAAAAATGTTTTGTTGTTTTTTTCTTCTTCTAATAGTTAAGAACAGCTGGAAGAAAGCTTAAAATTTTCTTTTTTTCAAAAATCATTCCATTCTCTCTTTTTTGCTTAAAAACTAAAACACTATTCTTTCAAGAAAATAAGCAAACAGTAACTAATATGAAAGGTTTAACTATTTTAAACTATTTATCGTTAATTAAAATTTGTTTTTTAAATGGTACGTATTTAGCTATAACCATTGTGATTATAGTGACAGTAAAATATTGAATGAATTAAGTATAATTCATATTTTATCAAAAAATATATTTGAAGTCGATCCTATTTTCTACCTGCAATAATATTTACTATTTTTCTGATTAAGAAATATTCCGTTAAATTTCAATCCTAAATACTCACTTAGAAACTTTGGAACTAATAATTTCGCTAAAAATAAATTGCCGAGTTTCATAATTTTCAGCAAGAAAATTCAAAAACCAAATTATATTTTTCAGTTTTATAATAGAAAGGCAAAACGTATTTTTTATTATATGTTGATAATTTAATGTCTAATAATTTATTTATTTTTCCAACAATTTATTTTTACATCTTTCAAAAATTGTGTAATAGTTACAATTAAATTTTAAGAGTCCAAGGGTTACAGCAATTGGGTGCTGAAAGAAACTAAATTAAAAGAAAAACGAAATGCATTATAATTTCATAACTTTCAAATCTAGTTAAAAATTGAAACTTTATGCAAGAGTACTTTTATGAGGTCGTTCATCCAAAACAAAACTTATGTTTCTTCTAATAATATTGCTTAACATAATCGCGAAAAATCATCAATTTATTAAGATATACATCATTTTTTTAATGATTTTCTAACTCAACTGCAATGTTTTTACTTATTTTGTTCTTTATATTTATGTTTTTTAATTGCTTATGGTTATATGATATGCACTACAGAGCTTAAAGAGTAATGAGAAAAGAAAAAAAGCTGCAGTTCAAAGTTTAATTTTACAGCGTTTGAAAGTATACCTCTAAACACTTTCGGGAACAAATATATATTTTCAAACAATGTTTTTATTTAAAATAAAATTACATTTTACTTATTTACTTTGAGAAGAAACATTATAAATAGTTAAAATTAAAATAATCCGATTTTTGTAGCAGATGCAAAAAGATTGTAGAACGTGTGCGCTTCTCTGCTTGCACCTGGAAAGTAGGCTTAAGGAATTTTAAAGAATTGTTATAATGGAGCAGCAATCTTCTTAACATATGTTCTGTTATTGATTTTTCACATTGATTAATATTTCCTAAACATTAGAAACAACGTGCACTGAGGAAAATAGGCCGTTTATTTTTTCCACTTTCCATGAAATTGTAACCTTTTTCATCTGTTTCAAGAAAAACTTACTAAATAAAATGTTCAACATAAATAGTGATAAGAGGGATGATTTTTCTCTGTATAATACGACAAAATATTAGAAATCGTCTCACTGTTTCTTCTACAAGCGTGGGATACATCACTCATTCTGCTCAATTTTCTCATCCATATTTGATGTTCTTAAGAGAGTACAGCTAATATTCATTAATAAACTGCTTCAAAGATAAAAATTTAGTTGACTAAAGGAAAAATGTAACAAAGTATGTCGATTTCAAGGTAAAAAAAATATAACATCTAAAATTTTTTCGATTTTTTTCCCGATTTGGCTTAAATTTTCCGAAAAAACGCATTTTGTAGCAGAAAAATCGTTTTGGCGAATTGGCGCAATCGCGCGGGAGCCCTGCACAACCATCAAACGGGTGGAGATTTTTTGCCTCTAATTTTTTTAATGATTATATTTTTCTTCCTAATACATAAATTCTATGCTTATACAGGTGGATTCAAAATTAGTGCGACCAATTTTAAAAGCATATGCCCATTTAGGGTAAATTTTATTTGTTTTACTAACAGTAGAACTGAAACTTTTAAAATACCAATATGAGTATTTTTAATAGTGAGAGTAAAGTATATCTTCGAAATTAGAACATCAAATCCGAAACGAAATTTTAATGCTTTGGAAGGAGTGTTACAGTTTTTCTGCAATTGTGCAGCAATCTCATCGCATCTGCTTTTAGTGTGCGGTTATTCTCATTATTTCATTTTTAGTTTACACATAGAAAAGATTGGTCAAAAATAAGAAAACATTTTCCAGTATAAATGTTTATTGATCGAATGTGTCCAAGTTCGACTTGCAATTTTTAAAAACTGAGTTCTCAAAATGCGAGTTCGCGCAACAGGATTTAATAACATCTTAATAAAAATGCTAAAATTTCTTTATTTTCAAAGATTGATCAATGTATTTTTTTTTCAAAATACATCTTAACTTTTGTATACGATAATTATTTTAATTTTTCCCCGTTTATGCTTCGTTTTTTAGCGCATTTTTTGGCTTCTTTGATGCCACGTTGACAGTTGACAGTTTGTCTGCTATTGTACAACAATCTCGTTGCATCTGCTTTCAGTTTAGAATATTACTTGTTATTTTATTGTTAGTTTTCAAGATAGAACATATTGATAAAAAATATGAATCAATTTTTCAGTATAAATGTTTATTGATCGAAATTTTATGTGTTCAAGTTCGACTTTCAAATTTCAAAAATTTAATTCTTAAAAAACGAGTTCGCGAGACAGGGTAGAAGTAGGGGACCTTACATTGTGCTCATGAAAATATAAAGAACATGTCAAGTATTTCAGTGTAATTTTCAACTTACAAGAAAAAAAAAAAGCTAGTAAGATTAGTTCTTAAGACTCAGCATTCATTTGTAATGACAAAAAAATCTCACGTCTATGGTTTTTAAAGCAATTTTCAGTATTTGTTGGTTATGAACAGGGTGGCGTTACTGCGAGCGAAATTTTTTTAACATTTTATTTTTATTTTAGGAAAAGAGCTAATTTTTGTTAAAATAACTTTTATAATGAAAAATAAACATATACTGCTGGCCACCCAAATTGCAACAATAAGAAAGACAAGAGATATCACAACAAAATTAATTTTGTAGATAACATGTTTCCCAAGTATCAAATGATTAAATTTATAGACTTCTGTGAAGTGTGGTTCCTGCCAAAATCAGTAGCCAGACTTCAGATCACCGCTACCACACGCCTCGGCATTGATTCAAAAAGACTTTGGATGTGTTTTTGGGGTACAGCAGATCAAGCAGCTTCCACACGTTGCCAAAGTTGATCTGGTGTGGCAGCTGGGGATGTACTCTGGGTCAATCGTTGAGCAACCATGGACCACTTGTTTTCTATCGGCGAAAGATCCGAAGAGCGAGCCGGCCAGGGAAGCAATTGAATCTGGCGGTTGACGAAGAACACTTGGACAATGCGTGCCATATGTGGTCGCGCATTATCCTGTTAAAATATGGCTATGGGCAAGCCCTGAAGGTGAGGAAGGGCAACTGGCTTCAACACCTCGGAGATGTAGCGCTGGCTGTTTAGAGTACCAGCAATGAGTACTAGAGGAGTGCGAGATTGATATCCAATACTGCCCCATACCATAATACCCGGTGCAGAACGAGTGTGGCGGTGCATAACGTAGCTGTTCAGCATCCCCTCTCCACGGTGTCTCCAGACTCGAATCTGACCATCGTGGTGCTGCAGACAGAAGCGTGACTCGTCAGTAAAGACAATTTCATTCCATTATGCTGTCCACATCCTTTTTCATTGCACCATTGGCGGCGGTGACGTCTGTGGTTCTGCGTCAAGGGTAGACGAAGCAATGGACGTCTTGCAGACACACCACTCTGCTTCAAACGACGTCGAATGGTACGTGCAGACACTGGATGATGCGTTACAGACTGAATCTGCTGTGCTATGGTTCGTGATGTGACTGAGCGATCCGTCACTGCCATGCGCACAATATTCCTGTCATCACGTGAAGTGGTGCACTGTGGTGGATACGATCGATCACGTCGGTCCGTCGTACCCTCCTGCATCCAGCGATCACATATCCACATTACAGTTGTTTGGTTTCGTCAAACCCAACAACCAATTTCCCTGAAAGATAATCCACAATCTCGGTTGGCCACTATCCTTCCTCTGTAGAACTAGGATACTTGATCAAAAGATGATCGCTGTTTACTACGAGGCAAAATGCCATCGGTCGAGCCGTAAAAAATACCCTTAAAAATGGTCGAAAACACTCTGTTGGCTTCGCCTGAATGTTTTTGTAAAGTGTACTATGCTAAAGGAAACCACAAATTTCCACTTAAGTAAATTAATTCAATAAAAATTCATGATGCTCTGAAATTGATCACTATTTTTGAATCAACCTGTGTTCCAAAATGTTAATGGGTTAAAAAAGGCTTTAAATATTGGTGAAAACAGAAATATTAAATCACATATCAACAATGATAATTGGGTAAGAGTGATAAAACTCCCCGCATTTAGTATGCAGAAATGGAAGCGTAAAGTAACAATGCAACAACTATAATAAAAGTAGCGGCAACGTCATCTTTAAACCCAAAATAACAAAACGTTTTTTAAAAATTATTTTTATAAATATGTTATTGTGTGCCAACCAATTCATACAAAGGTCACCCTTACATTGAATATTAGATAACACGTTGACAAGTGAGTGTCCTTGTCAACAACTTTTGTGACTTAAGCCAGAAATCCTCTCGCATCATTAGAGTCTATGAGCAAAACTGATAAATTGTCCTTATTTTTATATCCTCTGCCTAACCCTAATGTAAAAGGTCAGAGGAGGTTAAATCAACTGACAAAAGTGACCGTGACTTTGAACTAACACGCATAATCCATCTTCTTTCCATCCTTTGATCACAAACTTTTTCAGTAAGTATTCTTTGTTTGCTTATAAGTCATAATACTTCATCCATCACGAAAGAAAGCAACGTCTTCTTTTAGCATAACCACTCAGAAATCTGTCCATTTTTTCTCAATTTACATTCTCCGAAACCGAGTCTCAAATATTATTAAAAGGAGAAATTCTTCCAAGTTCTTCCCTTTCCAACGCGCTCGATTTATTTAAGCAGAATGAAAGTGTACAAATTAGTCTAGAAAGTTTTATTTGCATAATACGCATAATTTTTAGATCAAATAAGAAAAATTTACTTAACGCGAATGGGCGGGGTTGGGAAAGTAAGACGGGAAAGAACGAAGAATATAATTACATAGTACAAGTTAAGGCACACTTAAAAGATTCATCTTCGTCCAATTATGCACAGTGTTTCGGACATAAAAGAATCTAGTTTTAGTTTGTAGCAGAAAGGTAGCATTTTAAAATTTAAATCTCTACTTCAGAAAGGAAAATCAATTAGTATTGATTTAGCTTGTATTGAAAGTTGCAATCATGTTTCAAAGTGCAAAGTAAAAATGCATAGGATATCGAAACTTCGTACTTTTATTGGTTGTTGATGGGGAAGAAAATGTCATAGTCCAGGAGTTTTTTTTTTTCTTTTTAAATAAAATCTGATACATTTCATAAGTATAAATGCTTGCATACGTCAAAATTTTTAAAACTATATACCTTCGTAAAAATTACGAAGCGAGATAGACAGTTAAGTTAGGAAATTAAGTTAGAATTTCGTGTACTATGGCTGATACTGATTATTTTTCCACAATATTATACCAAGTATTTGAAGATACCTTTATCTCTCTTGCAATCTTAAGAGCTCATTCTTGTGCGCTCCATTTTATGTGCATATGAAATATTTATCAATCGCTGGTCGAACTTTTAGTTGCAAAAATTTAGCAGCTCAGATGAGAAATAATTACGGGATTTTTAATTTTAAAGCTTTCATTTTGAAGAATTACTAAATCTAAATTTGCATAGGCAAGTGGATCCCAAAAGCTATACTTAGTAAAACGTTCTGCTCAATTTGCCATACCTTACGCTTAGTGTTTGCCTACTACATGACAGAAATTAAAAGAAACGTGTTTTTATTTATGTTTTCAAAAGGTGGCATTGCGTTTTTGATTTTCCATCGCAAGGAAAATTTCCATTGAGGGTCCATTCAAAAGTGAATAAAATAGTGCGAAGCATTCCTGTTTGCGGTAGTAAAGAGTCATAACCACATTTCGCAATCCCTTCAAAATAGGTGTTCGCATATATATTTTTTTTTAATTTAGCGCATTCTTACCCTATCATTTCTTTTCTCAATTACAACTGGAAACATTCATCCATTATGTGTAAATAAAATTCAGTAGGAACAACAGTTTAGTTTTGAGACATAGCCAATTTACACTTTTGAATCTTAATGAAGAAGAGAAAGCAGAACTTCACAGATCCGTATCTACTATTGCAGGTTTACGAATGGAACTTTTAAATTGCACGATTAGTTAACTTATTGAAAATTATTTTTGCTTGCACCAGTTTGTCAAATGCTCATTGTGGGTGTATGCACATATGTCTATATGTGTGTGCGCGCGCCATTTTTCTACATTACTGTATAATTAAAGAAATCTTGGCTAATGAAACGTTACGAACACAGGAAAACAAAGTTAACTGTAAAAAGTTCAAACCACCAAAATAAAAAGACTATAATAAGCTAAAAGAAGAAACATCTAGAGAAAGATCAAATCATTTTCGAATTAAAATAAAGCCAGTTTAAGAATGAAATGAAAGTAAACGGGGGACAAAGATATTAAATTACTATTTAACATCTACGAGCACCTCCCGGAAGTCTAAAATTATGAGCCAATGAGTTTCAAAAAGTAGCAATTTATCTTTACTGTTGGAAGCACAATGCATTTGTCTCTGTCGTATCCAGTTTTCGTCCATAAATTTAAAACTATCCCCACATACACCTCACTATAATTTATTTTTCACCATGCGTTTAAATTTTCATTTATTGAAAGGAATATTTCACACCTATCGCAGTAAAAAGTTTCAATTTATTTCTAAGTATTAAGCACGCAATTTTCCATGCAGATTGGAGTTTTACCTTTGCCGGTTGGATACCTTGACAAGTACAACGTTACTTAGCATACATTTCCAATGAAAGTTGCGCGCGTTTTAACGTTACAAGAAACATCATTATTGCTAAAAATAATGTTTTGATAGGAAAATAGCGAAACTGTTACATAGAAATACATTCAAATTATCTACAAAAACAGATAAAAGCTGTTGTTACATAAAAATTTTCTGGTCTTGACTTCTGGAAAGATTTGTACATTTTTAAAAATCTTCCTAAACTACCTAATGCTTCAGATTCTACTAGATATCTTCTTTACTCAAGTTTGATATTTTTTTTCAATCCGACAGACTGATCTTTCGAAAATATTTATCTACCAGTTATTTTTTTTTTTTTCTACCAGGTTTTACTTTTCTTTTGGAGTTTGTAGAACGTTTACGTACTCATTTTCATCGTACTTTTGCGAAAGTTTTACCTGGCATCGAAGGAAAGAAACTATTTTTCAATAGCTTTATTCCCTTCCACCAAAAATTTCACTTTTAGAGATATCCGATGTAAAAAAAATCTTTGTCTATAGGCGCTATTGTCAGATATTGCAAACTTTAAAGAGTCCTTAAAATCACAAAGCTTTATTTTGACCTATTGTCCAAGTTTTATGTGGCTGAAATCATTTTTGATATTTTTTCCTGAACCATCATGTTATGGAAAAGATTAATTTTAGGCCGCTGAGTTTAATGTTAATTTTTGGATTTTTTTGAAAATTAAAACATTAAGTGTGTGTATATATATATACTAGTAAGGTCGGCTGTCATACGAAATGACCGTTGTTCTAGATATTATAAATATACAATTCTCCCAGTAACCGGAAATGCATATCAAATCAAAGGGATTTATCAGGTAGAACAGTAAGGTTTAATGAATAAATAATAAACATATCGTAATTTCGGAAAGAAATATTCTTATTGAAAAAAAACATCTGAGTTATAATATAATAGTTTGAAACAAAAATATTATTTACTATATAATCAAATTGTTTGTGAAAAATATTTATATCCAACATAATCATCGTAAAAACAATAGTTTTAACGAAACTGGAAAAAAGAGCGCTGCTACTTTAATATATATAAAAAGCGCAGATGATAAATAAATTAAAACAAAGAAAGAAGGATTAAATTAAATTCGCGTTTACATCATTTTTTAACGGAGACTGCAAATCTAGCGATGCCTCACTCAAAATGCTAGATAAATGTTTTGATTATTAGTCGTTTTCATTATAGAAACAATTGTGTAGATGGCAGCACGATGCAGTTTTCTCGGAGTAAGAAATTCGGAATAAGCTATCGGAGACAGACACTTAAGCGAATTATATATAAGATATACAGAGGGGTCCAAAACTATATGCACTCATTGAACTCACTAAACCTATTCAAAACAAAATGACATGCAGCTATTAATCTTGCTTGCACATGTAATTGTAAGTGTACATTTTACAATATCAATTAAAAACCTTGTTACAGAACATTTAAATTTAAAAATTATGTTTAAAATAAAGATATTCACTGCTAACTACTGTATACATTTTTCGTACCCCTCTCTGTGTGTGTATATATATATATATATATATATATATATTGAAATATATATATATATGAAAAGAAATGATAGTTCCGGGACATGTAAACAAACATTAACGAAACGTATAAATTACTGATACAAGATATAAAGAGTCAAAAAAGAAACCAAGAAAAATAGTCATACAGGTTTCAGAATGTGTCGCAGAAATGGCATGTAAAAGGAAACATCATAAATAAACTGAAGCGACGATGTTACACTTAAATTGAAAATGTGGTAAATAACGTAAAAAGGAAACGATGACGGAAATAACGTAAAAGGCTTAAACTTAAAAATTAAAAAATCAAACTGACGTGAAACATACCACCAATACAACACACCCGCCCCTACCTGCAGGACTTTGGCTCGAAGCAACGATTATACTCATCTACACCCAGAGATAAAAGGTCCAAAGATGCGACGACAAAAGCAGAAAACACGAATATTTTCATTGTTGTTCCGTATCCGAAAGCCCTCCTGATCCAACATTCGTGTCAGACATCATCCGCTGCAACACATCCAAGTTGAGGCTTTCCACAGAATTTTCAGAGGACTTTAACCACGACCCTTCATAACATTCGCAGCGAACAGTGTCGCCAGTACGTCAGTATACATGTGCGTCGTACATGCACGTAGCCCTCTTGAATATATTAACGTAGTATTTAATGAATTCTAGTGGGAAAAGGTTATTATGATACAGATTTGCGGAATTAATGAAAATTTTCTTATTTAGAAAGATATTATTGTTGCAGATTTTTGAAATCTGTTTAATTGATTTATGATGACGTTAACAAAAATTCTTTTACTTAAATTACTGTGCCAATGCGGCATTTGTATAGTAGAAAAATTAAAATCTTTACGTTTGTCGTAAAGATCGAGATTTAGTTCGTCATTTTTAATATTAATGCAGATATCTAAGAAATTAGAGCTGGTTGCAGTATCATTGGTTTTGTCTAATGTAAGGCATTTTGGGTATATTTTATAGTGGATATTGCAAAAATTTGAATCAATTATTAGAATATCGTCTATGTATCTGTAAAACTGCAATTTCTTATTGTAATTGATCACATAGTTATATTCATAAAAAAAAACAAGAATAAGTTAGCGGCGGTACTGTAATAGTTAGTTCCCATGCCAATACCGTAAATTTGTTTGAAGATATTGTTTTGGAATAAAATGTAGTTATTATTAAAACAGATGGCACAGAAATGGCACAGATTTATGAACTAACTTCTGTCAATTTTAAGTTCATGTTCTATGCAAAAGGTATCAAAAAATTTTTCTATAACTTCATACAGATTATTAATTGGAATATTGCAAAATAGGTTTTCAAAGTTAAATGTATGAAGCATATTAGGCACAGAATAACGTAATCTCTACTAATAATAAAGCAGCAAGTATGTGTGTGTGTGTTTGTGTGTGTGTGTGTGTCTGTCTGTGTCCGGCGTAGGGCCCAGACCGTCCAACGGATTTTCATGAAATTTGGCACGAAATTAGTTTGGAACATGGGGTGTGCACCTCGGAGAGTTTTTTCCGAAATTCGAATTTGTTCTTCTTTTATTCCAATTTATAGCCGAAAGTTTCATAAAATAATCATTTTCTATGGGAAGGAATTATCGCATCGCTTCGAGCTTGATACCGTTGAAATGCGCGTAAAAAACTACCCCGGGAGAAGTTTCGCTCTGTGTGCGAAAATTCGAAGCCTCTAAATTACCTAGAAAAGAAGTTATAAGCATTTTTCTCTGCAGTTCGAAATTATTTTTTCACGCTAATTAACTTTAATTTTAATTGTTACCATGCCGACTGACTATAAATCCTTTTTTCTTTCAACGAATTAAAATTTATTCCTAGCGGTTTTTAGCATTTTGAGGAGCAGCCGATTTTAATTTATTTATTTCTTTTTTTAGATTTTGATTATTATTTTTTTAAAGCGAATTGAAATTTATTTCCTGTGGCTCACAGGCGGTTGATAGTTTTATTTTGATTTCCTTATTTTGACATGTATTTTACGGGACCATTTTCCATACTGTACAGGGGTTTTTAAAAGAAATGTTATTCTTTATAGCGATTTTTGTTATTCCAGCTTATTACTATTTATACTTTCATTTATTTTATTTTAATTTTTTTTTTCGCCTGTGAATTAGCACATATGGTATTTTTCTATTTGAGCTCGGATGAAAGTTTCATTCCGCTTTCAAAGCTTTGCTTGCTGCTGTTTGTTTCTGCAAGCTACAAAATTTCGTCTTTCTGTTTTAAGCCGGGTCCCGACGCTACGTTTTGCACAACGTTTTGTCTCCGCAATTCAACACGCTGCAGATAAAACGTTGCGTATAGATTAGAAAAGTGCACAGTTTTGAGTCCGGTGCGAAGACTGTACAGTTGCAGCGATAACTGAGATAGAAAGCATAGATGTCTTTGAACTGTGCAGACAAATCGGCACATGTAGACGGTAGCACCCTTTTCCGATTCATTTTGTTTCTCAGTTTCAATTCGTCAGGTGACGATGGCCGACTTTCGGCAATGTTCTCAGGAGTTTCTCACAACATTTATTGCATTATGCGAAAGTTTCCCATGCATTTGGCGTGTCAAATCCAAGGAGTATAGTGACAGGGATAAAAAGGCTGACGCTTATGAGAGTTTAGTGGAAAAATTCAAAGAAATTGATGCAACCGCAAACAGAGAAACAGTTGTAAATAATTAATTCTTTGAAAAGTGTTTACCGTAAAGAATTGGCAAAAGTTAATAAATCGATTCGATCTGGGGCTGGAGACGAAATCTACAAGCCATCTCTCTGGTATTTTGATTTGTTAAATTTCCTAAATGATCAGGGGGAGACACCAAGGCAGCCTAAGAATACCATCGATGAAAATAAAGAGATTGCAGTTGTCGAACCACCAGAACAGGCAACAAAAAATATCTATTTTATGTACTCATTTGACCACTTTAAACGCCGGGTACTTCTGAGACGTTCCAGTCTTTTTTTTTTAACATGACACCATGCCAAAATTGACCAGAGTAGTACCTCCTTCATGATGATATCGCACAAAACTGAGTGAAATATACAGATATCTCTGCACCATGTAGAAGCATAAAAAACTGCAACGTTTTCATTCAGTATTAAGACTGCGTAGACAAAAGGTTGTACAAAACGTAGCGTCTGCACCCGGCTTTAATGTCAACAAATAATAGATAAAAATTAATTATACTAAAAATTTATTAATTAAAAATATTATAATTTATTATAATCGTTCTTTATGTGTGGGTACTTGAACTAAGCAAACAAAATGCGTTTTCTTTCAAATATTTTCTTTTTTGTTTTGTTTCGTTTCTTTCTTTCCTTTTTAATTGTGCGTGTTTTGTAAAAAAAAATGCTTAAATGTGAAGGATCTCTGGCTGATTTCCGTGGGCAGCTAATTTTTAATTATGTGGAATGCTATACATTTTAATAAAATAACATAATTTACACCTAAAAAAGTTATCACTATATACACAATGGCAAACCGACTGGCCTTTCCATTTTTTAACACGGGCATAGCCGTGCGGGTACCGCTAGTTTAGGAATAACTTCAAAGCTGTTATCGCTAATCCAGAAATAACTAGGGTTTTTAAATTTATTTTTAATGAAATTATAAATAGCTTTTAGAAACTGTTGAAGTATTTTGTTGAGATGCTTACTAATACTATTACTTGTACTGCAGATGAAGCGGAATTTAATTGGATTTTTATGAAATTTGGGAGTAAGAAATAAGAAAGGCAGTCTAGAATTATTAGACGTGCTAAAGTTTTTTGCAAATAAAGTTTTGAATTTTTTATGTGCAGCGGAAAATTTGTTTTTTAAAATTCTGATGTCCAGATTGGTATTGCTGTAGTAAAACAAATTATTTAATTCCTCGTTGATTTTTTGTGTGTAAAAGGTTTTGCAGATTATTGCATAATTATTGAATGCTTTGTCTACAGGGACAAAGACGAAGTTATCCTGTAATTTTTTCATGTAATTAAAATCGTTTCCGCTGACTTTGTGTTATAGAAAAGAATTGTTGTTGAATTTCGACTTAGTAAAAAGTTTAAAAATTTTTCTATATGGTGTTTCCATTAGAAGAAAGCCTCGAAGGGCATGCAATACTTATACGCCATATGTTGAATGAAATTGTTCAAATTTTTATTAAATACGTTAATGGCGTTTTCTGGTTTAAGAGCCAGAATCTGAGAAACTGTCACACCTAGCGTTATGGGGTGATTCATGCCATCTCAGATTTTTCTCAAAAAATTATCAGCTGATACTTGTTTTATGAGAAGACCAAATCCAGCATTATTTGTTTTAAAGTTGTGTTGTTTGCCTTTCATGGACCCCCAAAGGTCAATGTGTGCGGGCAAAAACTGAGCGAATTTTTAAGACATGGAATTCGTAATGAGCCACAACTCTTTGCGCAAGCAACCTGCCTGCAAATTCTTTTTAGATATGGAACATAAAGGGGTCAAACTTTATATAATGGACGATAAGATTGTGGCAAGTCGTTGCCGCAAGGTCACTAAAGGTCAAAAAAATTGGAGTTTTCGGCATTTTTTAGCATTTTTAAGGCCTGATAACGGCTTGCGTCTTCTAGTTGCCATGGCAAAAGTGGTGTCAGTTGAAAGGTAGGTATTAGCACTTTAAAAAAATGTAACTATCATTGAGGCAATTTGAATGCGTTTTTAATAAAATGGGGCAAAATCTGGAATATGTCGCATTTTACCAAAATTTAAATTGTTATAACGTCTTGCGGCATCGACATATTGAAATAATTTTTTTGCCATTATCTTACTCTATTATTGGTCTCTACAAAAAAGTAAAATCCACTGAGGCATGTTGCGTTAAAAAAATTAAAACATTTTTCAACTTACTAAACTTTCTTCACGAAAAAAAAATGCATATAGTTTGCTACGTAGATATTTTAATATATTGTGACATATCTGCATACACACATCACATATTGCACATATTTGGTATAACTATGATATTTATTTCCCATATGAAATTGTTGACGTTTAATACAACTTGTATATTTTGGGACAACATTCAGTATTTTTACACTTCAGTGCTGGCAAAAAGATGGATTTCTTTTCTAACATTTTCTCTCTCTGCACTTTCATTTTCTTCAATTGTAGCTTGTAATAGTTCATCTTCATTTTCCTCATACCTTTCTGCATCAGAAGTTTTAGCTCTAGCTTTCAATCTGCTAAAATAGGACATTACTTGCTCTTGTGTTAAATATTCTCCCGGGTTACATTTTTTTCTCCCATCTACAGTAAGACATCTTATCATTTTTACAACATTCTGTGCTGTCAATTTATTGCCTGTTCTATTTTCTTTATAAAAGCACTCTTGAAGGAACTCTTTCTGATTTTGGTTTAGACGAGTGACCTTTCTTTTTGGCTTTAGTGCCCACCCATTTTGGGATACAAGTCCTGAATAAATTGCACTGCTATTAGATTCAATAACACCTTCTGAAAAGTTGGAATTCTGATATATATGTATATATATATATAGTGTTACTGTCTGCATTCTTTTTGAATCTTGACACTTCCGATAGAACACTCGTATTTACTAATTTCAACAACTGAGCCCTGATCTAGGAATTTCTCATCCGTCCCTTAAATGTAAGTGCGTCATACACATTTTTGCTGATGCAACATCATGACCCTCACATAAATGTGACCTAATAAACATCTTTGCAACAGAACTGAAATATAAAAATACTGAATGTTGTCCCAAAATATGCAAGTTGTATTAAATGTCAACGATTTCATATGGGAAAAAAATACCATAATTATATCAAACATGTGTAATATGTCAGAGATATGTCACAATATATTAAAATATCTACGTAGCAAACTATATGCATTTTTTTTTTCCGTGAAGAAAGTTTAGTAAGTTAAAAAATGTTTAATTTTTTTTAACGCAACATGCCTCAGTGGATTTTACTTTTTTGTAGACACCAATAATAGAGTAAAATAATGGCAAAAAAAATTATTTCAATATGTCGATGTCGCAAGACGTTATGACAGTTTGAATTTTGGTAAAATGTGACATTTTCCAGATTTTGACGTTATTTTATTAAAAGCGCATTCAAATTGCCTCAATGATAGTTATATTTTTTTAAAGTGCTAATACCTACCTTTCAACTGACACCACTTTTGCCATGGCAACTAGAAGGTGCAAGCCGTTATCAAGCCTTAAAAATGCTAAAAAATGGCGAAAACTCTAATTTTAATGATTTTCAGTGACCTTACGGCAACGACTTGCCACAATCTTATCATTTATTATATAAAGTTGGACCCTTTTATGTTCCATATCTAAAAATAATTTGGAGGCAGGTTGTTTGCGCAAAGAATTGTGGCTCATAACGAATTCCATGTCTTCAAAATTCGCTCAGTTTTTGCCCCGCACATTGACCTTTGGGAGTCCATAAAAGCTGAACAACTCAACTTTAGAACAAATAATGCTGAATTTGGTCTTTTCATTAGACAAGTATCAGCTGATAATTTTTTGAGAAAAATCCGAGATGGCATGAATGACAGGTGTGACACTCTCTCAGATTCTTGCTCTTAATTTTATTATTTAGCCTGAATTTGGTACCATATGAGAGGAGTTGTTTGATGTTAGTTTTTAATAATATTTAAGTCACCCGTAATGATATGTTGGTGGTGGTTGTCGATGAATTCTTTATATTCATCTTTGTGTCATAGACAGGTTTGATTATTTATGTCTTTATCGTATGCAATTTTTTTGTAATTAAATATCTTTGAGCTGAATGGTTTATTGTATTTATAAGTTATCTGTAAGCACGTCTAATTATTCTAGACTGCCTTTCTTATTTCTAATCCAATTAAATTCCGCTTCATCTGCAGTACAAGTAATAGTATTAGTAAACATCTCAACAAAAGACTTCAACAGTTTCTAAAAGCTATTTATAATTTCATTAAAAATAAATTTAAAAACACTAGCTATTTCTGGATTATCGATAACAGCTTTGAAGTTATTCCTAAATTGCGTTATTCTGTGCCTACTATGCTTCATACATTTGACTTTGAAAACCTATTTTGCAATATTCCAATTAATAATCTGTAGGAAGTTATAGAAAAACTTTTTGATACCTTTTGCATAGAACATGAACTTAAAATTGACAGAAGTTAGTTCATAAATCTGTGCCATTTCTGTTTTAATAATAACTACATTTTATTCCAAAACAATATCTGTAAACAAATTTACGGTATTGGCATGGGAACTAACTATTACAGTACCGCCGCTAACTTATTCTTGTTTTTTTTTATGAATATAACTATGTGATCAATTACAATAAGAAATTGCAGTTTTACAGATACATAGACGATATTCTAATAATTGATTCAAATTTTTGCAATATCCACTATAAAATATACCCAAAATGCCTTACATTAGACAAAACCAATGATACTGCAACCAGCGCTAATTTCTTAGATATCTGCATTAATATTAAAAATGACGAACTAAATCTCGATCTTTACGACAAACGTAAAGATTTTAATTTTTCTACTATACAAATGCCGCACTGGCACAGTAATTTAAATAAAAGAATTTTCGTTAACGTCATTATAAATCAATTAAACAGATTTTCAAAAATCTGCAACAATAACATCTTTCTAAATAAACAAATTTTCATTAATTCCGCAAATCTGTATTATAATAACCTTTTTCCACTAGAATTCATTAAATGCTACGTTAATATATTCAAGAGGGCTACGCGCATGTACGACGCACATGCATACTGAAGTACTGGCGACACTGCTCGCTGCGAATGTTATGAAGGGTCGTGGTTAAAGTCCTTTGAAAATTCTATGGAAAGCTTCAACCTGGATGTGTTGCAGCGGATGATGTCTGACACGAATGTTGGGTCAGGAGGGCTTTCGGATACGGAACAACAATGAAAATATTCGTGTGTTCTGCTTTTGTGGTCGAATCTTTGGACCTTTCATCTCTGGGTGTAGGTGAGTATAATCGTTGTTACGATCCAACGTCCTGCAGGTATGGGCGAGTGTGTTGTATTGGTGGCATGTTTCACGTCAGTTTGATTTTTAAATTTTTTAATTTTTAAGTTTAAGCCTTTTACGTTATTTCCGTCATCGTTTTCTGTTTACGTTATTTACCACATTTTCAATTTATGTGTGACATCGGCACTTCAGTTTATTTATGATGCTTTCTTTTACATGCCATTTCTGCGACACATTCCGAAACCCGTAGGACTATTTTTCTTGGTTTCTTATGTATACGTTATGCTCCCCGCCCACTGATGAAGAGAGTTATTTGTTTTTGTTTCTTTTTTCACTCTTTATATCTTGTATCAGTAATTTATACGTTTCGTTAATTTTTTTTACTTGTCCCGGTCAACTATAATTTCTTTTCATCTATATCTATATTTCAATATATTAAAGTTTGCTGTATAGTGCTGCCTTTGAGCCTCGTGTATGTATGTATATATATATATATATATATATATATATATTGTGTGTGTAAATCTATATATCTATATGTGTAAATATATATATATACAAGATTTCAATTTTGTATAATATTATAATATCAGATGAAAAGCATTAAAGCAAACTGCAAAAATAAGTAGTCCTAAAATTTTAAACAATTGTCAATCGTTTATGTGATTTTGAGTGAAATTGCTACTGATTGTTAAATAACTTTAGTCCAATATATTTCTACGTTTAACTAGTTTTCTCATTGAACGACAAATTGATAGAGGATAATCTATTTATCAGGTAAACTAATTTAGCGAAATATTTTCTTTTTTCCTTATTTTTTCAAGTTTTAAGGGAAATAGATAACGTTTTAAAAATATAATTCCATTTATCTGTTCATTTGATTTATTTTCAAGAATTTCAAGGAAGAAAAATCCTGATGCACACAGCCTGAGGTAGTGTTCGGCGCAACAACAACTTTATATATTTTAGTTTACAAAGCTAAGTTAATTTAATTATCAAATGTATCCCGTGATCAATATAATTTCTTGTAATTATTTCGCAAATTAAAAAAAAATCCAACAAATAAGTTAGCTAGTACACGGAATACGTCACAATAAAAAGTTGATAGAAAACAGTTATGGTAAGAGATTTTTTTTTAAAAAGCAAGCTTCTACCACAGCTGAAATTGAAGTCGAGTTGTATTGTTCGTACGAAAAGGGTTCCTGCTACAGTTCGACCACGGAATTTTAACATTCGGACGCTTCTGCGCATGGCAGAAAAGAACGAATCCATTCGAGATTTAGGGAAGTTCGATTTGCAAGTGTGTTTGTTTAGTACACGAATCAGAAGGTATGCTTTTCTGTTTGTTGAAAGCTGCTAAATTTATACACTGGCATATAGCATCATTTCAGAAGAAATAAAGTATGCTAAAGGAAATAGAACGAAAAGATAGAGGCACATCTCTAACACCAGCAGTTTCTCCTTTGAACATGAATGTATTCTTCTTGGTTGATGGTCGAACTGTATATGGATCTAATAAAATCCACGACTTCAGAGAATAAACATTTAGTTTTGGAATTGTCACATGTTTATTATCAAAATTGACTTTACCAAGGACAGAAGAGTGAATTGTTTTCATCGAAATAAGTTTTACGGTTTATAGCTCCAAGGTGAAAAATAGTGAAATACCAGTAAAATCCTTCTCAAACAGCTGTTATAATGCTAAGAGTGACCGTCCCAACAGCCACTCTATCACTTTGTTTACAAAGCCAAACATATAATGATCAAAAATTAAGTCATTTCTGTTGTTTGTATATCCGAAATACCGACAAGCTATTCTCATTACAAATGGGTGCGTTGGTTACACTGATTTTGAATATGAATTGATATATTTTTGAATGGATATTTCTTGTTGTATGTTTTCCTATCCCCTGGCATAGGAAAACATACTACCAGGTCCAGAAGATCAATAATCTCCTGGCTTAGGGTGATATGCAGCTTCATTTTAGAGCGAGGAACCACGAGGGCTGAAGACTGACTTGACCTCAAATTTTGTGGTCTCTTCATTTTGAACCAGATCCCAGATAAGAGATCGTCACCTGGGATTGGCACCCCCAGAGGTATCGTTTCACTTGGAGGACTTTGGAGCCACGACCTATTTAACGTACGCCAGATCCTCTTAGCTTACACCGGGATATTTCTAGCATTTATATGAATAAACTGAATGAAATTTTGGGGGGGGGGGGGGCGCATGATTGCCTACTAATTCCGAATGACACCAATTAGAATCACTTTGATCAATTTATTTATTTATTATTTTCCGGATTCTAATCACGGGGCTGAAGTGATTATTTTTCCCATTTCAAAATTTTTGAATGAAAATTAAGTTCTTGGGACTTAACAGGTTAAAAATGATTTTTTCATCAAAAATTACGACT
Source organism: Octonoba sinensis (assembly GCA_038502835.1). Taxonomy (NCBI): domain Eukaryota; kingdom Metazoa; phylum Arthropoda; class Arachnida; order Araneae; family Uloboridae; genus Octonoba; species Octonoba sinensis. The sequence continues at coordinate 200,850,027 of CM076598.1, read as the reverse complement.
TCCTTTATCTTAGCAGTGCATTTAATTTATTCTTAAATGTTACTCAATATAAACAAAGCAAATATTTGTTAAAAAGTTCATTAAGGAATAATTCGCGTTTTTACGTACCGTAATAATGCAAAATATATATAAAGTAATTTCAGAAAGGTAGGGTGAAATGAATTTAATGAATTTAGTCCATTCATTTTCAAATAATGGACCAAAGAGAATTATAGACACAGTCACTGAAAGCCGGAAATGAAATAAATCGAGAAACTCCGAGATAATAAGAAAACTTTTGTACCCATAAAATTCGCATTTAATTCGAAAACAAAGGATTTTAATTCATTATAAAATAGATTAACAAATATGTTTAATCAGAAAATGTTCTAGAGACAAATATTAAAGAAGAAAGGTCAAAATGTAATTAAGAAAATGAAACGAACAAATTCAGAGAAACAGGATTAAGACAAAAAGTAAAATCCAATCTCCGAAGTATAATTGTTAACTAAATGTAATATTCTACAATGTGCTGTACAAGACAAATCATCGACATAAGACTTATTTTCGTTACAGTTTCACTCAGTTTCAATTAACTAAGAATTAATATAGATTTAATACTATTTATTCCTTTTTTAATCACTTACACATGATTAAAAATAAAACATTTGACTTTATTTTGTATTTAGTTTCTTCCAATTATAGGCCTTAAACAGTTCAATGCGGCTTGCAATCGAGTAAGTGACTGAACTTTAAATGTTTTACCTTAACTTTATTTTTATATTTTTCACTTAGATGTAAAAATATCTTTTGCATTAAACTAATTGCCCTGCTCATTTTCTCATATGAGCTGAAACATAATACAAGTAGTTAGACCGTAATTCAGAAGCATGTATTGTTTCATTTATTCTCTTTACACCAGCAGAATTTTAGTATCAGTATATTATCCATTTTACATTTTCAATTATTAGCTTGTGTTTTATGCTATGAATTGAGCTACAAAAATTAAAATGGAAATCAAGAAATTAAAAAAAGAACGTTGTGCTCATTACTTAAGTCTAAGTCATTGTCTAATCTTGTTTTAACAATTTAAACATTCAAACAAGGTCTAAATGTTCATATTGCACACTTTTTTTTTCCTTCAAAAACATAACTGAATTAGTATTCAAGATGCAAGAAAAATGAGCATTGTTTTAATAACATTTGTAATTTCTTAGTAGTGCTTTTTTTTTAATTGAGCAGAAGTTACGACGGACACTGCCATTTAATAATAATTACACATACTTTTAATTTTAAATTTAGTGAAAAATAAGGTTCGAATCAAGGTCTTCTAGATAAGCAAGCAAATCTATAGTCTGTGGATCTAATTATTAAAATGGATTCATGGGATAGTGTAAAACTCCTTACGGAGATATCGGGTGGGTCAAGTGAGAAAAAAGAAAGATAAAGCTCGCATACAGATGTTCCCATAAATATGCTTCATTTTAAAAATTGTCCATTGTTTTAAATATTTCTTGGTTGTTATTTAATTCACATTGACCCCGGATTCCTGATATCTTTCATTCTTATGCAGTTCTTCGCACTTATACAACGTGGTATTTTTAATGCCTTTAGAGTGTATGTGTATCTATATACATATGCAAGTATATAGATCTTTTTGAAGGGCATTTATATTAGTACAGTAGTGTCCTGAGAACTCTGCCTAAAGTTTACCAAAGGGTGGCATAGTCTGAAAAGACCGTGTTATCGAGAATGCGGTTAAAAAGGAATAAATATGAAGTGTTTCCTCAGAAACTGCAAGTCCATGGTAGCTTAGTGGTTAAGATGCCGGACTTCCACCTAGACGGTCGCGTGCCCGCTGAAGATCCACCATGTACACTTGGGGAAATGTGCAAGTAAAATCAATTGGTCCCACTACGTCGTGCCACGGGGAGCCCTAAAGGCCTAGTGCTAACGGGGAATGAGGATGGGGGAGAAAAGTATGTATCGTTTGCTTGAGAAAGAACCTTTAACCCTTAGCACTTCCTTGCCTCTGCTAAGGGGCCATCCGGCATTTGTTCCGCAGCGCGTAGGCTTTGCTGGGGAGCCAAATGTTTTTAGAATGCTTACGCTTAAGATGCTGGTAGAAGCACTGTAAAAGCATACGATACTCTAAAAGCACTAACGCATTTACAGTATCGGAAAACTTTAGTCGATCAACTAGTAGGTGGTTTTCGTCAGGAAGAAATCTACATAAACTGGAAGGATGTAATACCAAATTCTGATAATCCCGTCAAACTTGCTGACAGAGGTTTTAGGGGATTTTCTTGTAAAAATTAAACACATGCGGCATACCACTAGAAGTAGCATTATATTAATCACAGATTTCAGAACAGCCACAACTGAAACGGAGAGTGCGTAAAATTTACCATCACTGAAAAATAAAGTCAAAAAGATTGGTTATTATTACAAAAAAAGTAACAAAAAATGTTCCCTAAATAATCGATTTGATACCTACCACTTTGTATTAACTGCAATTAACTGGAAACGACCGATTCATTTTGTGATTTTATAGATTTCATTACCGCTTTAACTTCATGAATTGTTCAGAAACTGAAGTGGTTTGCAGTTTTAACAAAATTACTGTACGCGCAGCTTCTGTGAATACAATTTGAAGCCGAGTTTCAATAACTGAATGCAAGGCTACTTAGAACAAGAATACACAATCAACACTTCTCAACAGGCACACATATTTTGAGTATAAGCATTGCAGAGGAGTCCTCCATTTCCATTGACGCTGTTCGGCGGCTTATTTCCGAAACATGCCTATCATTTATCAAGTGAAAAAGCTTTTTGTTGTAAGTTCCTGAATACGCTTTGCTTATAAAGCAAATTCACTGCTTTTCCAGGTCACAAGATATTACTTCAGTTTTTGTTCTACATTTTGTCTTACTTCCTTTATAGTTTTTTGCCTGCTGGAAAGGAAGGGATTGCATTGTTTCTTTGTTATAATGATGCAGAATTGAAATGATGTGATATTGTTGCTAGTCATTTTGTTTGTACACTCAATGACGTGATTAAGTAAATCGAAGCAACTGACATTAGTTTTAGCAAAAATTTAATTATTGTACTAAAATTTATGGTTTAAAAGAACAAAATGCTCAGATATATTGTCATGTTTGTTTTCCATTAAAACAATATTTGCAGCAAAGAAGCTCAACATTATGTTACATTATTAATGTATCCAGAATTCTGTATAATCAATAAAAAATATCACTTGCAACAACAAGTCCTTAGTCTATCTATTGATTTATATTTTTTACTGAAAAGCACAGTTAAGTCTTTAAAAGAGCGAAATATTTCATAAATGAAACTGAGTTGCATAAACATAACATTTTAGTATCTACTTAAATTATTAAAGACATATTTAATTGCTTGTTGTAATAATTGAAGCGCATAGTTTAAGCTTCACTTTAACTCATACGCAAACATACAACACGAGTATTTTATTGAAATGTTTCGTTTATTTTGACTAAAAGGTATGCAACACATTTACTGCAAACTTCATGCATACAAATTCTTTTTAAAATATCGAAGATCCTTCTTTTAAATCTCATACGCTCATTTTAAATTCCTACCGTAGTCTTATTGTATTTAATTATTCAAACAAACTCTGAACTTCAAAGTATGTTCCATTTGGGTGAAGAAAAGACTATTGTTTCTGCTAAATTGGTCGTGTTTTTCTACAGAGTAGTCGTTTTATTCTTCTTTATCTTTTAGCCATCTAAAATTCATGCCAAGAATAAGAAAGCTCGTTAATTTGTCTTTCGTTTCTACCAGAACGATTCCGAATCTTATCCGCGAAAAGAAAATGTGCAATAAAAGGAACAAATTGTGGAACATATTTCTCTTTCAAATTTCATTGAATAACTTGCAAATCGGAATTCAACCTTAATTCAGCCAAAACAGGCACTGAAAACAGTAGCGTCGCTTCGAGGGGGCGGTCTTTCCCGAGTATCACCCTTTTGGGGTGACACATAAAATGGATTTAAGATTTAACGAAAAATACACATACCACAATTGTACCCCCCCCCCCCCCAATTGCTGCCATTATAATTTGAAACATAGTAAGACGTAAGTAGATTAATTTCTTTCCCCTTCCAGATTCTTTTTAAATGTATTTATTATTTTGATTTGTTCCAAAAATCTGTTATTTGTTATTCTTTCTGAAAAAACCTTTTTGAGGGGTGAGGGACACCATAAATTACCGCACCGGGTGAAACCCCTGCAAGCAACGCCACTGCTAAAACTAGAAATTTAGAGAAAAAAATGTCGCTCATTTTTAAGCTGAACGTTAATATGGAAAAATCGGAACTGTAGATAAGAACAGAATTTCTCTGCTCGGTTCCACTCCAGTTTTGAGTAAAATCTCGTTATTCTTAGGCCCCGCTTCGGATCAATCGTCACAATCACACCTAGTGATGATATAAACGTGTTCAACATTATAAATTCTTTCAAACATTACAAAGGACCAAGAAAAAATACCAAAATATCAACAATCACATTGTAGGCAGATGAAAAATAGAATCATTTGAAATTCTGACAGATACCAAATGTCGAACACGAACAGTAGACGGCCATCTTTATCGGCGACATCTTGTTCCTGCCAACATTAAAATGTCAACATTTCACTCCGTAGCCCTTATACCAGTTTTATGTGCAAGACGGGATGCTTTAATACAGCAAATATCGTAACTCACTTTTATAGCCTGGTTTTACGAGTTTTTAAAATGTTTTTCGGAAGAAATTTTTAAAAATGCGCAAGTAAAATTCTGTAAGTGAGAAGAAAGTAACATAAGTGGCAGAAAGAGATTTCGAAAAATCGTGAAAGAAGCATTAACGTTATATATTTCCTTTTTTATTTTAATGCAACCTGAATACACACACATATATGTATACATAAAAACCAGCATAAAATGCATTGAAAAGTTTTTTTTTAAATTTAAAAAAAAATTATGTGTCCAATAACTATAAATTGATTGAAGAAATATCCCACTCTTTACCTATCAAAGAGTGTAATGCTCTAGGATTTTATTCCAGAAAATGCATTCCCGTCAGTTTCATCCAAAGTTTGAAAAAACACGAAAATCAAAAACCACCATTCTCAATGTACTATAAGTATTTTATAGTACATATACTCATTATATACTTCTAAACTTACATAGATAACATTTCCTTAACCTTGTCGTTACATTCAAAAATTAAGCAACTTCATAAATTAAAAAACGAAATTCTGATTGTTTTATAATTTAGGGCGATTTCTTGTAAATATAAAAATTTCGTCCGGACATTTACGAGCCTGCTTTCCCATATCACCAATATCGCTTTTATAACATCAGATCGCAAATTAAGTCAAATATAGCTTTTAAACTATCACTACAAATCTCTGAAAGCAAATATGTTTCTACACTGTAAAAAACAGTTCAATTTTTCACCATAAATGTGATGAAACCTGAAGAGATGCGAAAGATTTAACCTAAACCATGGTTCAAGCAGAAATTCGAAATCTGAAGTTACGCCTTTAACCATAATTTTAGTTCAACCTGGCACCGAGGCATCTTAAAAAACATTAAAATTCTTAAAAGAACTTTATTATAAAACTATTGACGAGGGAAAAGCTACTTTTTACTTCCCTGGTGCTCCCTCAAGAAATTATTCCTGGATCCGCCCGGTTACTGCTGAGTTTTTTGAAATAATTGAACTTTCGTTTTTCGCCCATGACTCCCCGTTTTGCAGAATTTTCACCCATATATCCTCAATTTTATCGTCCCAAGCATTCTAACAAGTATCTATTTCAATAATAGAGTTTTAAAAATTGAGTTGCAATTACAGATTACAGATCTTCAAATGCGAAATAGATGCTTAAGGACTTCATCAACAAAGATTGTGCTACACGGTTAATGTCAACGGAACAATGAATAGACAGCATACAAATCAGATACGAAAAAAATCAAAAGCTTACTTTCACTAATTTTAGAAAGCGTTATTGTAGACAAAACAAATGTATGCCCAAAAAAGTTAACTTATCTTTTCGTGGGTGTGCGTGAAGAATTATTCAGCACGAATGCCCGTTTTTTTAAATTTATTAATATTTTTAAAGAAATATTTGTACAAATTTGTTATCATATCTAATTTTAAACCCATGTTAGCCAAAAACAAGTTAAATACGTTCTAATTTATTTAATTCCTTAAGGAATAAAAAAAATCCCCGCAATAATAAATACTAATAACCCTTCAAAGAAAGATGAACCATCTTTAACTTAAAAAAGAAATACTTGAAAGAAACCTCCTAAAACTTAAAAATAATTTAATTGCAAAACAAATTATCAACAGATAACAATTGCAACGACTTTTCAGCAGAAAAGGCTTTGAAATTTCCTTTAACCGTCTAAACTTTGCGAAATTGTCCTTGAAAGTGCAAACATGAGATGAGATAAACTTTTTGTTTCATTTGATTACAGCCGAAATTGGAAAAAGTCATTTATAAAGCTCTACTGCAATAAAAATCTTTTTTCAAGAACATTTTATGTTAAATACTAAAAATATCACAGATATCTTTTTAAATATTCTCATTGTTCATGCATTTTTTTTTTTTTGGGAAAATAATTTCAAATAATCCCGAATCAATAGCTCTTTTAATGCTTTTAATTCGAAGCGACTAATTCTAAATATTTTTCAATTCATTAAATTTTATCTTAAATGAAAAAAACTTCATAGAAAATGCAATTTTCTAAATATTTTCGCGATGATTTTCAACATCTTATTATAATGACAATCTCTGTAATTACCAATGCTAAATGCAAGATTTTATGGCAACGACTTCAACATGTTTTAGCAAAAATAACAGCTCCATACTTATTTCTGCCTCAAATTACACTGTGCAACAAATTTGACATATTTTTTTTTTTTTTTGTCGTATGAAACTATGTGACTCTATATAAACACTTCTTATATTTATACAATTTGGTTATAGAGGAATGTAACTGCCTCTTTCTTATTGAAAACCACAAACACTAAAAGGATTTTTTGGCTGTTTCATCTTGCGGGCATCTGTTGGAGTGCCCTGATATCAGATTAGCAATATTCAATTCGTATACTTCCATTCTATCGACCGCTGAAACGCTTTTCAAACACAGATGTCTTGATGAAACCTTTCCTCATGCTCATCATTAATTGTGCCAAGGTTTTGAGAAAAGAAGTCCATGTGAGAGTCCAAAAAGTGTAGTTTTAATAAAATATAGCAACCTAATAATACAAAAGCAGTTTATCATGTCACCAACAAGATTTTCGTAGTTTTCAGCTTTCTCATTTCCAAGGAAACGTGAGCACACTGATTTAAAGGCCCGCCAGGCGGATTTTTCGGTTTCTGACTTTTTGTTTTCATACTCTTCATCATGAAAGGACTTCCTTAGGTTGTGGGCCAATGAAAATCCTTTCTTTTACTTTTGCCTCACTTAAATTTTTGAATTTGTTCCTGAGATGCAAGAAAGCCACTAGGTTAAAAAGCCGTAAATACAAAAGTTTACGGTTTTATAACCATTTAAAAATGGTTTCAAAACAAAATTTTTACAATTTTTGAACCATTCCGAGGCGTAGAAACCGTAAACGTGCTCTCTAGCCATTCGGCCATCTACACCACGTGAAGCGGCCGTTTATTTATCAATAAATATTCTTTTCCAACAGGCAAACTGCCTTAAAATTGAGATTTCAGTTTTTAATTGGATCTAAAGTCATTTTTGGTCTAAATTTACTGCATATTGACGAAAATCATGTTATTTGCTGCAAAAATTAAAATACAAACAAGCTTCAGCAGCTCAAATTATGGGTTCGGTCATTCGCAAACAGTTCGGGAATCCGATATATCCTTTTGATTTACGTATGTCTGTGTTTCTATTTAGTAACCCACTGCTTAAGCCACTTTTTTTTTTCTTTTTTTTATATACACATGCAGATTTTAACTAATAAATCCGTATTCCTATTTTAAAACAACGTACGACTGGTAAGATTTCGCATCTAAAATGGACGCCCGATTCTTATTGAGCGCTTGAAAATGACGGTTAGTTAAACGTTCTTTAGGATAAACAGAGAATAAACGATTTTTTCGCAATCAGCGGTTTGAGTACCATCTTTTTAATGGTTATTCAACTGTTGTAATTAAATATGGTAAAATAACAATCAAATAAATGGTTATTTTACTATTTTCTTACGGAAATTTTTAACACTATATGCTTTGTTTTATCACGATTTTACTTTGCCTGGAGGAAAGGAACTATTCAGTTTTGATTGGTAGTTTGCCAAGTTTCGCTGGCTTCACGTTTTTTTTTTTTTTTTGGCGGGACTGGCCACTTGTTTTTCCTATTGTATAGCATACGTAGGCTTCGGCCTCGAGGAAATGAAAGGAAATATTCAGCTGTGATTGGCAGTTTGCCAAGTTTTTTTGGTTTGTTGTGTTGACCCTTGTTTTAAAAACTACCAAACAAAGACCAATATTTAACTTTTTTCCATTTACCAGAAATAACTCGGGATAATAAACATAAAAAATGGTTTTACACCAGTAAAAAAATAAAAATTCAGCTTAGAACCTACATATGTTGTATTGTTTCGTTTCCTTGTATTTAATAATAAAATTTAAAAATTTGAGGATTTTCTGCAATTTTTTTCAAAAATTTGTAAGGGAAGCGGTTAAGTGATGTCTTCGCTAGCTTATTTGTGTTCGCCCAGTGGCATGGGCGCTACATCAAGTTGCTCCCGTGCCCGAGATCCGTAGGACCTCGGAGTTGTGACACTCGAGTACTTCTGCGCATGACAGAAAGGGACGAATCCATTCAAGTGTTAGGGAAGTTCGTTTCGCTGTTGCGTTTCTTAGCAAACGAGTCAGAATGAATGCTTCTCTGCTGTTTTATAAGCAACCAAATTTATTAAACTGGAATAAAACATCAGCTACGAATAAATAACCGAACTAAAACGAAAACAAAATACTGCACCTACCTTATACCAGCTGTATCTCCTTTGAATACGAGTGGATTCTTCTTGGCACTCTGCCATTCGCCGGTAGGACTGTGAGTTGCATTCCCCCCTACCTTTTAAAAAATCATCGTATTTATCTTTGCTAGCGACAAAGGATAGTGCTTACTAGCATTTTGCAGTCTACAGGGTTCAATTCAATTTCTATAACGATGGTTTTTACTCTAGTATGTTTTCCCGTTTGAGCTGTTGAAATGATTCTCTGCTTTTCAAGAATCATATTTCCTGTAGCTGACTAATAAAAATCGATTACTGTATCTAGACAAAACTAACTTAAACTAAAACTATGCCGATTACGAAAATATACATAATTCAGAAAAATAATCTCAGTCAGATGTTATAAAAAGCTTTTAATGCATAAAGCTTTTCAATATGTTTCATGAAAAGGCCGGTTCTTGACATTATCAAAGATAAATGCTTAATCTTATTATCCGAGAAACTTGCAGAAGTAAACACAACAAAAAGTGACAAGCGAAAGGGAAGTGCGATACCAAATGCAAAAAAAAGTCAAAAATTAAATACCAACCAATGAAGGAAAAAACTATTATTTTTATAAATTTTAATTAGAAGCAAAAACAATAACAAGAGAAAGAAGAATGAGCTCTCTATCAAAAAAGGAAGTCTTGCTGTAAACAAAAAAATGAAAGATATTTCTAAAAAGATGTTAGATAAAAACTTTTATAAAGAAAATCCGAAGTATTTCATCTTTTATTTTATTTTGTTTTCTTTTACTTTTCCTCCTGTTTTCATTTATAAAAAATATCTTAAATTTATGTCTTTATTTTTCTAATTTTAGCATTCAGTTCATTTTGCTTTCCAATTGTTAGGATTCTTTTTCAGATATTTTTCGTAACATTTTTTAAAAGCTCCGGAAAAACAACTCAGCCTTTAAGCCTGAATTTTACTCATACTTATCAATTTTAATAAACCTTATTCCTATTACGTGTCCGCTTCACATTTTGTGTTTTGTACATTTCAAAATGCGTGGATCGAATTATTTTTAAGCCTCCATGAAAGCACTTATGATTATTTTTCTGTCCTCATTTCGATGAAGTAAAAATTTTGTGCTGCTTCAGATGTTTCTAACTGATACATTTATTTTAACAATTATGCTTCTTATTTGTATTTAAGTATATTACTAGCATTTTATATGCATTGCTTAGTTTTTTTCAAGTTAAAAAGTCAAGAAAGTAAATATTCTTTCTATCCAGGCATTTTCCTATTTGTGGCACCAACATTAAGCTTAATTCAAACTACAATGAGATGGTTGTTCCTTTTCGAATATAAGGGCAAATGTATACGTTTGAAAAGATCGTATAGATCTTATCCAACATCCTTATAAGATTTATTTAAGATTTTAGAACATTTATAAGAAAATGGTTTCTTTATCTTTCTGAGTGATTACAGTAATAAGAGATACAAGTGGAGAAATTTAATTTTTTAAAATAATGTACATTTCTCTAAAACATCTTTTCTTTTCCAATTTATCTATTCTTAAATTTTTCATTACAAATAATCATTTAATATTTTATGACACTTAGCAAGGAAAATACGCACTGATTTTTACATTGATTTGGAAACACCTGGCTTGGCATTAATGTCTTTGTCTGGGAGAGATTATTAGAGAAGAGAAAAAAGAAAACAAAATAGAAATAAATTCAAAAAAGTTAATTAATAAGAGTGACTGTGAATATATATTTAAACCTGTTTATGTGCGGGGGAGAGGGTTATATCCACATAAAATATATTTTTTTGAGAATTCAATACGTAGCTGTAAAATACATTAATAATGTATTTTACAAATACATTAACAGTTTAAAAGAATATATGCGCTCGCTATAAAAGAGGCACAAGACAAAAAACGGACACAGCAAAAAACCCTTTGTTAGTGCGGGTTTTAAAAATGGTTTTAACTATTGTGCATCAAATGTTTGACACCATTGCAAAAAACATGTGGTACAGTATTTAAAATAAAGGGTTTTTTTAAGGATTCATCATAATTGTTTCCATTGTTTATGAAGTTTAGGGCGGATTTAATTTATGGGTTATGTTTCAAATATTCATTAACCGAAGTAAACAGTAAGCAAAAGGAATGTTAATCAGTGCGTGAAAGGAAAACTTAAAATTAGCTACTTATCTTTGTAGCAACATTTACTCGTGTCTAGTGCCCTATCAATTTCAATTTTTTTTTCAAATTATTCCACAATATACAGTGTCACGGTACCGTCTTAAATAAACTTTTTCAAAATCATCAAGCTACAAAAGCCCGAACATCCAGATTGTTAACAAATTCCTAAACCCAATCAATCACTCAATAAAACTTTTTTTTTTTTTTTGGACTTATACTAATCAATGAAGTTCTTTCTACTACTTTACTTTAAGGAATTCGAACTTCAAAAACATGTTTTCTTCAGTCTAAGGATTATATTTCTTACATAAAACATTATTATATTTCTTACATAAAACATTGTTTAACACTAAAATGTTCTGGTTCTTACGTAAAAGCTTTGCTTCATTCATGAAAAAATAGTTTATTATGCAAGGGGCTCTTATTATGCAAGGCTATTCTTTGTACTTTAAATGCTTCTAGTTCTTATATAAAATATTATATTTCTTTCAAAACCGTCCACTCTAACATAGAAGAATGTTTGTTTGATAGAGGATACTATTTCATCTCGAATTCTTCTGAAACTACGTTTAGAGAGCCCCGAAATACGGGGAAGAAGGGCAGCTGTTTCTACAAGGACTGTAGTTTTATCCACGGAGGGCCCACGACGAGAAGGCAAGAGGTGTTGTTTCGCAGACTGCACAATTGAATTTTTTAGAGGGTTTTTAGAGGTTATTTTCTTTATGGAAGGTATCGTTCTTGGGGGTACTCTGTAGTTTTTGTGAGGGCTCACCTTCATTTGGGGAGGGGGTACGCATGGGCACCCCTGTTATATCTAGAGGCTTCTTCTTTGCAAATATTTACTTCTGACAAAAAAGCTTCGATTACATATAACTAGTTTTTTTAATTTCATAAAAGTTTCCTGCTTTACATAAAAGTGTCTATTTTTTAAAGTATTACAAGATATCTTCATACGCATCAAAAATGCATTTTACATTAAAATACTGAAAAAAGCAATGTTTTGATTGCTTGAACAATCCCTGCTGTACTTTTAGCTATTATCTCATATTTCAATACCTTTTTTAGCATAAAGTGTTGCTATATATTTTGCTACACATGTAATTCCCATCATCTGTTATCATGGGAATTACATAAATCATTTAAATATCACGTTAGTTTAGCATTTCATTATAGTTGTTCAATTATTGCCCTCTCAAAGTTTTTTTTGCATATAACGCAACGTATAAGCAATATTCACTCTAAAACAATTGTTTTCTGGATTACGAGAATAGTTTTACACAAGCGATGTAAAATTTAAAATGATAACTTTTATAACAGTGAATTATCGGTCCAGAGGCTTAAAAGTTAAAATATTCTTAATATAAGCAATAAATTAAGGCGCAATTTATCTCGATTGTGTGAATCAATGTAAAAATTGACAAAAATTTCAAAATTCCTCAAATTTTGAAATAAAAAAATTATTCATAGAAGGGTGTACTCTCACAAGTCTTTTTTTTTTTCCTGAATCGACCTCATTTATTTGCATAATATTCTGCACATGCTTAAACAGGAAATCCAAGTTATAAACGAAAGTAATCATTTCGATTACACGTGATTTCCACGCATCAGACAATTGACAACACGTTACTGCCATAAATTAAAATATTTTTAATATAAGCAATATGTTAAGGCGCAATCTATCTCAATTTTGTGAATCAACATAAAAATTGACAAAAATTTCAAAATCCATCGAATTGTTAAATAAAAAGTTTATTCATAGAGGTATCTGCTTTCCTGAATCGACCTCATTTTATTTGCATTACATTATTTTACGCATGCTTAAACAGGAAATCCAAGTTATAAACAAAAGTAATCATTTCGATTACACGTGATTTCCACGCATGGGATATAATTGACAGCCCGTGACTGCCTTTTTGAGTTTTCCAAACTTCAACAACCGACTTTGTAGTATTTGGGTTGGCATTTTGAGGGGTTGAAAAAAGCAATATTACAACTTAACAAATGATCTGCTCATTAATCATCTCCCCTTTTGGATTGTGTGCAGGCAAAAGTAAGGAATCTACATCTACAGGCCTTTGGGGCTACACGTCAAGTTTGGATCGATATGAGGAACGCGGTTCGTTCCCTTGACAACAGATTCCAGCGAAAAGCAAACATTAATGTAACAAGAAATTGTCCTCTTTTCTCTTCCCTACTTGTTCCAACTACTTGTTTTCGCCAAGTACAGCAGGACAAAGCCTCTGTTTGCCAGAACTTATTATTTGGTGAGTTTATTTGTTTGCTTATATACTTTCGCTAATCCCACGAATGGCCAATTTTTCTGCTCACAAACATCTCGCTTGAAAGGGAAAATGCGGCAGGCCGAACTAATCAAATATATGTTTAAATTGCTACGATGCATTTTTCAAGCTCATACATCAGTTTTACTTTGCGTAAAACTTTGAGAAGTTAAGCGGCAATAATCGCAATAACAAGCAAAATAAAGTTTGGACCTGTCCACTAATAAGTGGTTCACGTTTTATCCTGTTTTGAAGCAATGGCTAAAAGAGTGTCATACATTTTTACTGGTTTTAAATATTTTAACAGTTTTTCGTAGAACATTTTTCCATTTGTGAAGCCTATTGTATAAATTTTAATAATATAAGAGATAGAAGTTTTCGCTGACACGTGATCAAAAGGATTAACGATCTAAAAGCAAATTATGTGCCAACAATTGAAAAAAAGGGGTATATAAATAACATATTGAAGCCTAATAATTGGTCGCAATACAGATTTTATAATTATATATTACATAGCTCAATAGCAGTGTTTTGCGTTCTCACGTGCTGTTAGATGCTGACGTATTTGTTATTGCGTCTTCTCTAGTCGCAACAAGCGGCAGAGACTGGTACAGTCGACTGTATTCCGCAGCTAATTAAAGCTGTCGCGGCGGCAAAAAGTCGCTCAACAAAATATCAGTTTTAAATCACTTTACAAAATTCTTCTAAATAATAAATTTTTTTATTGAATGTAATGTTTTATTTATGGTAGCACCTACATAAACAAGTAAATTGTGCATCGGAATTATATTCATAGTAATTAAATATTTTAAGACCAAATGTTAGTAACTACTAGATTTTGTACAAAACCTAATACGTCAAGGACCCGTATATTAAGGGAACTGAACGAACACTCCTATTCAGCTGATTTGTCATCTTTGAAAGACTACTCTACTTCGCTGAATATTCATGCTTCCAATGCTTTAACACTTACAAAGCTCATGATGGAGAACTAAAAACTCATAACATTTCCCTCTCACATTAGATAATGCATTATTCAATTTCATAATACAGAGTGGGGCGGAAGTAATGACCCGGTTTTGAAGGAGTATTTTTAAAAAACTAATACAATTTGAGACTCATCATTCATGGACACTCATCAATCGAAATAAATCTACCGATTGCCTCTGTCCCCTGTGCTGCAAAAAAGAAATTGTATATCGTTCAGAAAAATTAAAAGCAAAGCAAAAGAGAAAGAAATTACAAATCAGCTGCGCCTCAAAATGTTGAAAACGCTACGATAGAATAAATTTTAAATTGTTTAAAAAGAAATAATTTGAAGCAAAATAAAAAGAGAGAAATATTAAAACTCTACAGTGACTAAAAATGCTAAATAAATTGTGAAAGGAATTTAGAAAATATTTATTATGTATTAAAGATAGTAACGGTAGAAATCAAATAAAAATAATAAAGCGCTTTAACAATTTTCTGAATCTTACTATATAGCTGACATGTACTTTTGTCAAATTGACTTTAGCTGTACTAACCTTTGAGTATTTTAGTTTTTAATTATTTTTCTTTTAAAATCGAGTTAAATCACCCAGTCTTTTCGCAAGTTAAAATTATACCATAATTATTTAAGTGTATACCACTTAAACTTCATGATTTAACATAAATTATTAGAGCTTCAAATAATAAAACTTCGATTACCTCGAAAATCGTTGCTAAACTGTAGTACATAATTTTTCTAGAAAATACATTTCAAAAAATCCCACTTACTTCTATTTTTGCAAAAAAAGTATGTTCGGAGAGTAAAATTTGTTATTAGTTTTTGAAAGTGTTAACCTGTTTCTGTGTGTGTGTTTAGGAGTCATAACTGTCAAACACTATATTTACCAAAAATTACTAAACATTAAACTTTAAATATAATACATACATTATTAATAATTCAAGCTCAGTTTTCTTAGAATATGAGTGTGAACTCAAATACATCTAAATCTCAGCGATAACGAAAATGTATCAAATACTTTTGTTTTATTATATTTTAGTTTTAGACGAAGTGCTTCGGACATTTATTTTATTTCAAAAATTTAATAATTTGTCATTAAATATTTTTACGTTATTAGTAATAAAATCCTGGCACGCGGTAATATCGAAAGTGCAGTAATACTAGATCAAAACGCTGTTTCAAAATAATCAAGCATAAATCCCCATAAACTTTCCATTTCAAACCTAACCATAAAAATAAATTAAAAATCATACGACCAACAATTTAAAATAATGAGCAACAAGCATCAAATTTCTCGATTTAAATGAAATACAAAAAATATACTAAGGAACCTTGTAGAAACTAAAGTATTAGAAAAGTCCAGCGACAAATAATCAAATATGCGTTAGACATACGCACGCATGTGCACACTATAGTCATTTTCAAATCATTGCTATATAATTTGCAATCAAAAAGAAACTTAAGGTCATTTCTCAAACGAGGCATTTATGTCATTCTCAAACTTAATCTTTTAATTCCAGGATCTCTATTTCGTCCATCAGTGGTCAGAAATCTTAATGTTTTAATCTGATGAAAATTAAATTACTTCCGTTCTCGGTCATTTTTCACTCTTGACATAAAGAAAGCAACATTTATTTCCTTTCCATTTTCTTAACTGAAATACCCACTACTTACGT
Organism: Octonoba sinensis; assembly: GCA_038502835.1. Lineage (NCBI taxonomy): Eukaryota > Metazoa > Arthropoda > Arachnida > Araneae > Uloboridae > Octonoba > Octonoba sinensis. The sequence continues at coordinate 200,833,914 of CM076598.1, read as the reverse complement.
ATTTAACCACACTCAAAAGATCCACCAAACGCTTTTCCGATCTTCAACTTCTATCTTCTTTTTCTCTCTCTACTTCACCTTTTATTTTACATGCAATTTCTCTTTTTGTCCTCTATCCCATATGCACTGCTTTTAGAATTCCTTCTTTCACTTTTTTTTATTTTTTAATTTACTTTTGCTTTTTTCCCCTTTATTTTGCATAGTCATTTGAGGCTTTCTGAATTCAGAGGTTTGAATTTATTTCCATGTTTCTTCAAAGAAAACTTTTTATAAAGTAACGTGTCTTATATCATTACTCCTTTATTTTTAATTTCGTGCAGTAATTTCACACTTTAAATATTTGCTTTATCATAACACTTTACTTTAATTATAAACTCCATTGTGAGTGATTTTGTGGAACAATTCATTTTGAACAGGTATCATGTACAAATTAACCATGAATGTTGGTCAAAGCTAAACGTGGGAACTTTCATGGTTGCAGTAATAGTTTAATTATCTTCCGGTCAAGGAACAGTTTTCCATTATCAAAGAAAAATTATATATTTTTAAAAACAGAGTTTTATTTGTTTTGAGATTGATAGATGGCGAGTTATGCAATTCATTATGCCATTAGTGTATAAGAGGTTTGTTTTACCGGTATTAATAAAAATTATAGTATTAGTAATAGGTATTAGTAAACTATTTCTTGAAATTTATTAGATCGTAGAAATCTGTATATTACACATGACTGTAAAGTGTCAGTATGATTTGTTGATAGCACTTTTAGACATGGCAGCTGTCGCAACACTAGCAACTGCCTTTTCTATTCTTAATCATTTACCAAAATATGTTTCCTCTGTCGGCGAGAGATATCCTCAATTGTTTTTATGAATAAAAATGATCCCTAAAACGTTGCCAGAGGACAATATCTACGAGGGAAAGAAATAAGTTGAAGATTTTATTCTTAATTGCAAGCAGTGAGCTGAAGAGTTTAAATTTATTTGCTCAAATATTTCATTAATACTGATCGTTCTTTGAGAAGCTTGTTCCACGACAGATCCTGTAAAATAGCTTTCACAAATACGAAGAAAGGCCGAACAAAAACTTACCTTAAATGAAGATTGTCGGAAAAGAAAAGCTAATCAAGAATGCGGTTAAAATTGCACTATTTCTTAAATATTGAAGAAATAATCAAAGACTACTTATTGTGGGTACGATTACTGAGAGAGTGAGGTATATGGTGGAGTCCTCTAGTTACTTAAAAATGTACTTTATGAGACCCGAAACAGAGCTAAATCGTTAAGAGTCGCGAATAGTTAACAGAACACCAGTGTACATAACGAATGGTTTTTTGATGGAAACCTGCGATGAAAAAATGCTCATCTCTTAGAGTTATGAAACGTTCCTCTGTTTACATCAATTTGCATAATGCTGCAAAGCAAAATGCTTTTTATTTGATAGAAAAAAATATTGCTAGTTAAAAAAGTATTTTTTCCATAAATTAAATTTATTTAATGAATGTTGAATTTGCACCAAGGTATGAAATAAAAATGAACATTTTCTGAATTCCGATTGAAGAATGACTCAACAAAATATTTTATGAGTTAAAAGGAATTTCGCTGAAGTTTTTATGATTTCCATACAGTGAAATTTAGAGACTTACATTGTTAAAATTACATTGTTTTTTTTCGATTAAAAAAACTGGTATATACACCATAGCAACATTTCTTAAACTAAATCAAATATCCCTCTGTCAACGTACAACAATGTTATTTTACTAAATAATTTCACCAGAATGTGTTTATGATTCAGCGAATTCATTGATAATTAAAGTAACGCATGCATGGTTGGGTTTTGAATAATGGAATACATAGTAAAATATTATTTTGCTTTGAAATCTCGTATTAGTTTGTAAAACCATACTAGTGGTAGATAAATGGATTCTCTCTGTCTCTTATACGATTACGTCAGAGTAAAATGAAATATGTTTATAAATATGCATTTCAGAGTGCACTGTTAATGTAAAATATTCAACGCTGAGTGCAATATGCAATTTTTAAACTCTTTCCATAAAAAGCACATAATCTATGTATGCTTAACAGTGTTGTAAATTACACAATAAAAATATCATAATGGAATAATAATGGCTTCATAGTCCAAAAAGTTATGTTTTCTTAATATAGACATCAATGAAAAAAATATATTACATTTTTCTTCTTTTTACTATAAAGATATTGCCATCAATTTTTTTACATTTTATCCTGTAATTTACCACACTAAGTATTCATAGTTAATTTGAAAATGTTTAATTATGCAAATTGAGAAAAAATTGCATTTTTTAATTAGATTTGCAGGAGAAAAGTTTTTTATTTTAGCGTATATATAATGTAATAAATCATTGAAAAAACAAAAAAAATGCTAGAATGTGTCAACACTGAAGTATCTCAATCAGGAAAGCTCCTACAGAAAATCAAAATCTGCAGTTTTCTATTTTTGATCCAATTTTTGGGGATTTTGTAGCTCTAAATCAAATACGAGTACGCCCATATCGCGAGAAAACTTCAAATTTCCCCCAAGTCTAAGCCAACAGGTACATATGTAAAAAATGTAAAGGAAATTGAAGATTTTGAGCTTTTGTTGATAATAGAATGCTGACAACTAAAAAAAAATAAATCTGCACATTCTTAGGAGTTAGTGGATTAGAAATGATTGACATAACAGTTATCAAATTAGAATTTTTCGCAGAATTTTGATTCCGTTCGTTCAAGTTGTAAACAAACATATTTCGCTTTGTCTAAAACTAAATGCATAAATGGGTTACACGTACTAGAATGAAATATTCCTGATCTATTAAATAATGTTGTATCTGGTGCAATGCTCTACCAATCATTTATTACAAAGTAGTAAAATTTTTGTTTTCGAAACTTTGAATAAGTATTAAACTTTAAAACAAGCTCTTTTCGCAACATTGCGTTTAACTACCTCTAATTACAGTAGTTGAAGCTTGTCCTTATTTTACTTATTATTTCTTTAGCTTTAACTAATAATTTTGCGTTTGAAAGTCATTAGGTGGATAGTTTAATTATCAATTTATCAGCTTCAAAATTCAGTCGTTACGTATGAACTTGTTACATGATCTTTAGAAAGTTGTCAAATTATAAGCCCATCATTAAATATGTTTTCTGTAAAATAGCAATACATTGCTGCTTTCTTTAATACCATAAACAAAGAAACCATATTGTTTTCGTTCTCAATATGAACCACAATTCACTGGTTTCCAAAGTGATTTTTTTTTATATTTCAAATCAGTTCTTAAACCGGATGCTATCATAAACCGGAAAACTGTCAGAGAAAGCAAAAGTATTAAAAACGAAACTGAGATGTGGAAAAACTTGAAAAAAAAAATATATATATATATCTCAATTCTGAAAGAAATAGAGAATCTGGTGAGTTCAAGCGATAACTTAGAGGGACCTGGACTTTTGAAAAAGTTTTAAGATTGAGAAACTTTTTTTTTTGGATAAGTCGGAAAAGAAAGGTGATTACAGAGCCCCATCAGTCAGCGTAAGAGAAAAGTTCATCACAATAACCACTCAAGTGTTATTATAAAAGTAATGTTAAAGAAATAATAAATCGAGCATCAGTGTTTTGCAAAAAGTGCTTTACAAACTGCTTATGTCTAAAATATAAATGAAAGTCGCTTTTAATAAGTTTCTTAAATAGGGTTATTGTCCACAAAGCCTAAAATGCACAATTAAGTGATTATAAACGTTTTACTTAAATATTTAATGAAATAGTTGGAGACAATTTATGCAATGAGGAATACACGTTTCAAGACTGCGCACTTTTTTTTTTTTGGAAACACAATGGCTTAACATGCAGTTTGACATTTCTTCAGAGCAGAAAAGTTACTAAATGAATGAGTAGCCTTCGTTAAGTATTTTGTTGAAAAGTTATTAGTTTTTTAAAATTAGTACCAAAGTCAGAGAATTTAAAAATTGTGTTTCAACAATATTTCCTCCCATAAAAAGAATTAAGAATTTCTTGAAGCATCAACATCACAGTTCACTCCTTTAATATGAGCTTAAGGAATAAATATAATATAAAAAGTAACGTCTTAATGTGAAGTAAACAATTAAATTTAAATCTATCGATGAAAAAATTTTAAAAATTAGTAAACTGAACGCCGTTTTATGTGATCATGATTAATATTATCAGTCGTTTAATGTTATCAAAATCGCCAAGTCCCGTCCGCTTGTATAAAAATACATTAAAAAACAATTGGCTTCTATAGTCAAAACTTCGTTTATTGGTATCAGGTTACAGAGATTTTTCTTAAATCAGCAAAAACTAGGGGAAAATAAGCTATTTGTTCCTGTTTGTAAATTATACTCTGAGATTACTGTTCAGAAAAGCTATTCAGCTGCTCAGATGACGGAGTTGCTTCAAATGTAGTGTCAATGTGTGCAGAACAAAGACGCCAAATTCGTAAAATTAGCCAGAAGATCAACTGTAAAATCTTGTGTAATAATTTCTTTTTCCCCCCTATTTTCTTCTTAAAACAAAAATGTACTGATTCTTATTATATTTTTATTGTTACTATTATCTTTTCGCTAAATACATTTTCAACAACACATAAGTTTGCGAAAATAGATGCATGTATTTATTTGTTACTTGTATTTATTTGTTTTGCAAAAGTAAAGGATTTTCCCAGCAATAAATTTTGTAATTCTTATAAGATCATTTTCGTCTCGATGTGATCACATTAAGCGGCGTCCACTGTATTAACTACTGAGAAAGCATTATTAAATTGAACAAATTACTTTGAAAACACTGACCTATGGTGCATCAATCTGAAACTTGCCTAATGAACATTTGACAGGAGACAGAAAAATAATACAAGAATCAAATTCGTATGAAAATCGATCAATAAAAATAAGAGATTTGTAGATTTGACTAATTCGATAACTGTTTCACCTAATTCCTATTAATACAAAGAACAACATAGTCTGCTATTAAAAAATAGTATGCAAGGCAAACTAAGTTCAGTAAACAATGTTCCAACTTTGAAAAAGAATTGATCGCAGTGAGAAGTATACAAATAACTTTTACGAAATAAAGAAAAAATTCAATACTTCATGTGAAAATGGGATGGAAAAAATCATAACAGCTCCGAAACAATCAAACGACGTAAAAGATTAAGTAAATCAGTTAAACAGTAAATTGTTACGTATATCTTTTTCTTCATTTCACTGTTATTTTATTTATATGTTTTTTACTTTAACAAGGAATTTTTTCCTCTTTCCTTTTTTGCATTGAAAATGTTGCTTTTGAAAAAGTAATTCTTACCTTACAGTCAATTTGTACTTTAAATAATATTTTCGTGAACATTGGTAAAAAAGTTTTTAAGTCAACAATTTTTATTTATTATTACACTGCACTTTTTTTAAGTTCACTATAAACCATGTAAATTAAAAGTCCAGAAATTTGACATTTCCCAAATGCATTAAAAGTGCTATTGAGTTAAAGTTTGGGATTCGTTAGACATCAATATTTAGTTCTTTTACCAACTGAATATTTTTGAAAAACAAATGCATTCCGAGTAAAATGTTAAAACATTGCATAGATTAATATAAAAAATTTCAACCGCAACTTCTTTCTCATTCATATTTTCTAACCCTTCATTTCAGCAGAAAGAAATAACAGCACTCTAAAATCTTCATTTTTGAAACAATACTAAGGATTTAGGTAATATTCCGGGAACTCGCTATTTATTACTGACTTTTATTATAAAACGCTCTTCGTTCTGGAAGAGAATAACAATAAAGGGAACCCGAAAGTGAAACTGCTATTGTCCCTCTCCAACTTTTTCATATCCATAAGGTTGCCCTCCATGATTATCATTTCGTGAAGATTTGTCATGTGTTGCCCAAGCTAGAGAACACAAATTTAAAAAACTCCATGTGCCTTGATAAAATTGTTCCTTTTAAATTTTAGTATCCATAAACATGTCTTTCTTTTTTAGCCTTCTTTAAGCATCCTCCATTTTTTTCATCTCACCGTCTTTATTTATTTTACTTCTTACTGCTCAGTCTTTCAGGTGTGAAAATCCTATTTACTACATAGATATGCCATTACGCGTAATTTTAAAAGGCTCTGATGTTGGCATTTTCTTCAGCTTCACTTGTAAAGCTTATCAGAATTTATGTTATCATACGCAACAATGAGTTTTTCGATAAGTCGCTGGAAATAAGTATCAATAAAATTTTTCTCAGACAATTTCTTGGGCACGAAATTCTTTTTGTCCTGTTTATTTGGGAGGCGATAGTTTATGAATGAACAGAGAAGCCAATAATTTCTACTTTTTAAGGTTTTTGCAAACAATGTTTAAAAACAAGTATGATAAAATATACGTATTGATACAATTTTAACATTGATTTAGGGTCAAATGGATTGTAGACTAGCTTTTGTATTGCATGAACCATGTTTCATTCTTAAAAGTAATTCCAAAAATAAAATAAATGATATTATCTCTCTTGCTCTGGAAGTCTATTTTACGATTTTTCTATTGAGAGTGTTTATGTGATAGGTTGAGATACCCATAACTTCTAAGTAATGAAATGTTTCTTTGTTCGAAAAAATATTTTCAACTGCACACACACATGTAAAATTTCTGTTTAGAGGAATATAATTCTTACTTATTGTAATAATTATGAACGTGTAAGAAACAAAAGTTTTATCTTTCCAATGTTGAGAGTTAGAATGCAAAAAGATGCTAATAATCCATTCTATCGTAATAATGCTTTTATTCTAAAAGGAATATTAAAATAATTTTCTCATTTACTACAAAGAGATCTTTATTTTAAATAAGTTTTTTTTTTTTTGTTACAGTTCTCCTTCTGTCTAAATATGCCTAATATTAGGACTAGCAATTGTTTGGAACAAGCAAATGCAACAACGCTCTTAGATTAGGTATAGCAAGAAAAAACTGCGATTCATCCTGGATCAACAAATACTTTGAGTGTGCATGTGCATTTTCATATAAAAAAGCAATTAGCATTTAGGATATTAGATGAACATTTTAAAAGTGAGATACGAAAATGAGAAACTGTGAAAATGTCTTAATTTTCATTTAAAGTAATTTGAAGGATTGTGGGATCACATTACAGATGTTCAGATTATTCCTACCCTTCGTTTATGGTATATTTTCTCAAGAGCTTTCAGTTAGATCAATTCTTATTTCATAAAGAATATCTGGGGAATATGTGGGATATAGAACGCCGCAACTGCAGTCCACAGATAATTAGATATATCATGTTGTGAGGGGAGAAAAACTTACCATATTTCACCATATTTCAAAGAATTTAAAAATTAATTTGGATACGGTTGCGAATTCTTTTTCGACTACAAAGTACAATGAAATTTTTACGGCACATTTTTAATTTTTCTCATATTAACTTTCATATGGTGTCAAATATCATAAATAACGCCATTTTTTCAATTGTTTTTAAAATATTTTTATTTGTAGGGTAAAGGAGAAAAAAATGAAACATATTTAAAAGGAGATAATAAACAGTTCATCGGGCTAAAAATCTCTATTACCTCAAAAAGTCACTTAGTATGTTAAGTTTATCCACTAAGTTCTTGAGTTGCATTAATTAGAGCAATTTGTTTAAAGCATATTTACATTAAGCAAATTACATAATCATTCTTGACTACGCATTTTCTAATGATTTATTACTCAACAAATCATTAATCTATCAGAATTTATGCTACGTTTTATTTATTAATTACATTAATTATGATATATTCAGTAATTCTGAATTTAAAAAAATCTTAGATTTCCATGGCCCATTATATCGATCATTAATTCAAGAAATGATTTCATATCATTATTTTCTGTTCCCATCCTTTTTAACAAAAGAACATTTTTTCAGAATCAATGACTTTGAAAGAGATAACAATGTCCTAGATACAAACAAAAATAGCTGCATTATTTAATGAAGATTCAATTAGATTTCATGTCACTCGAACACAAAAATACGAACTAAAAGTACGAATGGGATATTTTGTAATTAAAATTTTCACTTTAAGCAGAATTGAATGTTAATTCCTCTGATCAGATTGAAAAAGAAATATAATGATTCCAATTGGTGTTTTAAGAGATAAATATACATGATATTAGGAATTTTAATTCCCTGCATTTCTTTTGAATGCAGTCGATTGATCATTTTGTTTAAACATGCGAAAAAACTTAACATCTGATTCAGATTAACTCCATTTTTTGAGATGTTGGCACACAGTAAAAAGTTATGTAGTTTACTTCATGATTTATGTGTAATACCGCTCATAATTTTATAATTGACTTTAATACAAAATTAAAACCTGAAAAATAAAAACGGATTGAATTGGATAAATAAAAAAGAAAATTCATCAAAAACCACTGTCAAAAGCTTAGGAGGTCCCGCCTTACATTATTCATAAACATAGATTTTCAGAGACCTGAGAAGCAAAGCAGTAATTGCTTAACAGAAAGCAGATGAAAAATACTTTTTGAAAATATCCAGTTGTTTGAAGGTATTCTCAATATAATGTTCTTTAAAAAACGTAAAACAAGCATATAAAATAATCATAAATCAGTTGTTTTTCCATCTTCTTGATCTAAGAACTGAGATGATTTCTAAAATTCCAGATTTTCATTAATTTATTGTCTCATTTCGATCAAGGGCTTCCACATCAAAATCCAAAAACCGGCAGCTCCCATTGAAAGTGAACAGCAACAGCAAAGTTATCTAAATCTCCAGTTTTTGGAACTGCAGAAAATGGTAGTAAAAAGTAAACAACTCACACGATGTGCTAGAAACAACTTTTAACTAATTATTTTAAATAATTTTACTACACATCCTGTAAAACTATTTTATTCTAAGCACATTTTTTTTTGTTATTTACGTTATAAAGTGTCCTATATTCAGAGCTTTTTTTACAAAATTTTCAAATTTTATTTTTTACTTTGTGTAATCGTATTTTGAATTTTAAAACACCGGAATCAGATTTCCTTCTCATTCCATAAAAACTTCCAATTTCTCTAACAAGCAAATACTTTTATTATTAACAAATGAAAATGTAACAACAAAAATATTAAATAAACCTTTCTGTGTAGTAATGTTTCTGTCGTTCTTAATTCAAATCATGATTAATTATAAAATACGTAGTTAAGCGTCAAGCAGTTTTGTCAATGAACTATCATGTACTATTTAAAACCGATTTTCAGTTAATCGTAGGTTTTGATTTAGGATTCTAAAGCAGTAACAAAATGATTTCTGAAAATGACTCAAAATAAAATACATTTTTAAATAATTGAAAAACATTTCTGCAGAACTTTTCCAGGAAATCGAAAACTAATATTAAAGAAGCAATTTATTTCAAAGATTATGCATTACATACAGCAAACAAATAAATCTCAACACTTACTGATTCTCCAATACAATGCTATAATCATGCAATGCATAACTAAGCAGAAAAATACATTTTAGCGATTGTTAACCGCATCACAACATCGTGTTCAGTAAAAGCTCAAATTTCTGCTCGAAAGGAAATCAGCCAATGAACCAAATAACTTCATAACTAGAATTCAAAGGCTGGGAAAATTCAATAAGCCATGATTTTGGTGACCCTCTAGTTTGCGGTGAAATTCAATAGCCAAAACATCAGCCTGAATTTGCAGTTTTCTCCTGCGTTCCTAATAAAAAAAACCTGCTCCACCCCAATATAATCGATATAAAACATTCTCTTTAGATCATTTCCACAACTTTTTGTATATTTTAGATAGTGAAATAAAAGGTACAATAAAATACGTACTCGTGTTTCCAAATCCTTCGGATTTGGACTTGCATACATAAACGATTATTTTACAAAAAACTATCAATTCTATAAAGTCAGAACAATTAAAAATTATGCGTTTTTCTTTTATAGATATGAATGGGCATTTTAGCGCTATCATTTTTTCGGTTTACGAGTATGGGATAAGTGCTCGTTAGAAATTTCACTTTAAGTTGAAATATCTCAGTTATGGAATAAGTTAAGGATAAAATTAGTAATGAATTACGGAAGTTAAAAACATTTTCAAAAGTACAATTAATTGACTTAGCGGGGGCTGATATAAGTTAACAGATTTAAGATATTAATCATTTGCTGAGATTCAGGTAAGTTCCAGCAACTTGCTTGGTATTCCAACCTTTAAAGATATTCCGAATCATACTGAAATTACAGAGAATGAATAATAGCGTTTTTCCATCCTCAATTACCCCCCAGTATAGAAAAGTATGCTTCAGAAAATGTCTTTAACTTTACAATACGCATCCGTTTGATGCCACTAACAACAAATCAGTGATCCATGCTTTCAATAACTAATCTGATCGACTTCGCCCTCAAGGGGTTTTTTTAACAATCAAAATATTTGCTTTCGGTATTTTGGAACACGGTTGCCGCTGATTTTTCCAAACTGACATAACAAAGTAAAGGAACAACTTAGCCAAATAGTGCTGCCTAATTTTGCACTGGAAAATAGGATGACAAACTTAGTATCAAATAGTCATTACTGGCGAAATTCCCATAGAGCTCAACGTTAAGGAACCTTAAAACCGCAACTCAAAATAGAAATCTCAGAACAGGCGTTCAAAAATTTTAACCACAATCGTAAACTGTCGTTTCCTTTTTTTTTTTTTACATTTATCTGAGGTTATATAACGTTTTGATCTGTAACTTTATGTGGGAAGTTTTGTTTTTCAATATGCGCACTTTTGTGCAATAAAATAATTGTCATAATTCAGCGCCCCGTTATAATTTGAAATACTATCTATAATAACATAAAAATGAATACAAATAAATACATGCCATTTTTACAAGAAAAATAGCTCACTAAAGCATACTTAAATCTAAAATTTTTGAATCAGAGGCGCTATTTGGCCATCAGGGAGGAAGACAACAAAAATTTGCGGCGGAGTTCACCGCTATTTTAGATTCCAACAAAAACATTACATTTATTTTCGTTTGGTGTATGTCAATGCCATTATTTATACACATTACACTGAGGAGAATAAAATGCGTTACAGTAGGCCACCCTATTATTCTTATCAACATTGAGCTAGCGAGATTTTAATATATTTCAGTTTTGTTATAGTACATACCAGTACTACAAGTCAATATTTCTGTCCCCAATTAAAATGACCCATGAATATAAATCAAAGTAACAAAACCCTATATAAGACTTATTTGTTGGAAGCATTTTTGTCCCCCACGTGGTAATTAGGAAGAACAATGGAAAGTTGCTTCTTATCCCAGATAGAGTGCACTCTTAAATATATCCTTCTCTAGCTATACTTCAAATTTCATACATATTATAAGGCCATTACGACTTATCTCAAGTCGAAGATTAAGGTATTCCTAGGGGCGCCATATTTATAGCATTTTTTCATTCTAACATTACAAAACAAAATTTCTAGAAATATTTCAAAGGGTTTGAGAAAACTTACCACAATTTCCCTGTTTTCCCTAGTACTAATCCGGATCTGACACAAATCGGACCACTGGTTCATAAGTTGTTTTTCTTTTTCTTAAAAATAATATAATCCTACAAACTTATTAATATTGACTCATATTTCGCGTAGTGTGATTTTAGTTCATCATTTCAAGCATTCATTTTAAGAAAGAAAATTTAATTTTGTTTTCTGGTGGAAAAATTTAATGATTGTCAAAATTAATGGTTTTTAGAATCCTTACAACGCATATTTAGAGAAGGAGTTTCAAGTTTCCAATCTCGGTCACTTTAAAAGCAGATGGGGGGGGGGGGAAGTCAAATACTAACGTCTGTCTGCGTAGCACATATTAAAAGCTTTATGAGATACGCAAAAAAATACAACAAGCAAAAAAGATAACTGTTAGCGAAAAAAAATGTATATTTTAACTCTCGTTTTGTGTTTCAGAATTTTCATCCTTAGTTTTGTTTTCTTCTCTCTACTCTGTTCCCTCGTCTCGCTTTTTTCCCCAATATCCACCATATACTCTATTTTCAGAAAAACTTTTTCTCTTGTTAAATTTAGGATTACCACCATCAAAATTACTATTTTTGGGTATGATTTCTTCTTTCCTATCCTCATTTGCGAAATGCGGTTCAGTTTTTGCTTTTACATTTATCAAACGTTTCATGCTTCCCAGAAAGCTTCTTTTTTAGCATTTGAACGTTTAGAGATTAAAACCATTCATTTCACTTAAAGATTGCTTACTTTAAGTTCGTACTTTATAATAAAGCCAACATTTTCAGCAAAAACTTTTACAAAATGCTATTTTTTTTTATGTCTTATGTATATCAATAACTAAGATCTGTGTTTTCAATTTAAAAAAAAAATGTGCAATATTTTCTCAAATATCACGAATTGAAGTGTTAAACGTAAAAAAAATTTGTATGTAAAACTGCGTTAGATTTTACATACATATTTTCCCCCTTTGTCCTTTATACCGAACTGAGCAAACCCTATACATTTATTTGATGTGCAACAGGTATAGACGTTGTTCATGAGAATCAAATGAATTCTAAGTGAATTGAAGTGATGTTATGTTTTCAATATTATACAGTAAAATTTTCAGTTGACGCTTACCACGTTTCGCTCTGAATTCTCAGCCTGTAACATTTCGACACACATAATTTTACACAGAAAGATAAAAAATCATACAATATTGTTTCGCGATATACAATGAATTATACTTTGAATATGCTACGAGATACACAACTAAAAAGCATTTCAATGAGATTAAATGCCACAATCATTCTCTAAAATATGCAATACTATACAAACAGGAAAGGAAATTAAACTTAGGCATTTTCGGGTATTGAGTGTTGCATACCATACTAATGTTCTCTCATACGAATGTAAAAAAATTCTTTCTATTATTGCATTATGAATAAATCATGGAATAAACTTTAATTGGTTTTGTTTCGTTAAGTTGAGCAGAACAAATTTCTCAGTATGATTTAATTATAATTATATGTAATACGTATGGTTTAATTAGCTATTAAACGAAAATTGAAAAAATACATTCCAAAATACATTTCTTAATGTCTACATTTATAATTATAAATGAAACCCGTTTCAGCTTACAAAGGAAAAAATAAATAATTAATAAAGTTAAAAAAAGGAATGACTACCTTGAGGCGGAAACACAAAAGTTGCATCGTAAAATAAACGAAAAAGATTTTCAAAATGAGGAGAGCTTCCCAAAAATTCAAAAAGAGTTGACAGGGTGTCAACAGGTCAAGGTAGTTTCGGAAAAGTCACGGAAATTACGAATTTATCACAAAACTTTTCCGTCCAACGATACCGTTCCCTTCCAGAAGGCATTGGATATCCGGTACAAAACAGGTTTTTAAATATCCGGAATCCTATTAGGGCACTGCACGAAATATCCGGCATGTCAAATTTTATTTTAAAATTTATTAACATGTTTTGGAAATATATGTGAATTCAACTTACTACGGGAAGCTGTATGATGTTTCAAATTTGTATAGAATTTACAAATTTCAAATACCAGAGCCGTATATCCGGTACTTATGTGATACAGGCGACACCGTATATCTGATATCCGGAAGATGTAATATCCAATGTATCACCAAACGGTCACGAAATTTTACTTTTGAAAATCTGTAGACAACCTGGTTGAGCACATCTGTTATTCGAATCAACCGCAAATGTACGGCTAGAGTCTTAAAAATGCTGAGCACACAAATGCTGAACAAAAATGCTGAGCTAAAAATTTCCGTAAGAAAATAGTAAAATAACCATTTATTGGATTGTTATTTTACCATATTTAATTACAACAGTTAAATAACCATTAAAAAGATGGTACTCAAACCGCTGATTGCGAAAAAAATCGTTTATTCTCTGTTTCTACTAAAGAACGTTTAACTAATCGTAATTTTCAAGGGCTCAATAAGAATCGGGCATCCATCTTGGTTGCGAAGCCTTACCGGTCGTACGTTGTTTTAAAATAGGAATACGAATTTATCAGTTAAAATCTGCATGTGTATATAAAAAAAGAAGAAAAAAAAGTGGCTTAAGCAGTGGTTACTAAATATAAACACATACACACGTAAATCAAAAATAGGAGACATCGGATTCCCGAACTGTTTGCGAATGAGCGAACCTGTATTTGAGCTGCTGAAGCGTGTTTGTATTTTAATTTTTGCAGCAAATAAAATGATTTTCGTCAATATACAGTAAATTTAGACTAAAAATGACTTTGGATCCAATCAAAAACTGAAATCTCAACTTTAAGGCAGTTTGCCTGTTGGAAAAGAAGATTTATTGATAAATAAACGACCGCTTCCCGTGGTTTAGATGGCCGAACGGCTAGCGAGCAAGGTTGGTGTTCCTGTATACCTGGGATCGATTCCTGCAAGCTTCGTTTATTGTATCCATGCCTAGAAGATTCCACGCCGCGAAGTTGTTCAAAAACTAAATATTTTGTTTTGAAACCATTTTTAAATGGTTATAAAACCGTAAACTTTTGTATTTACGGCTTTTTAACCAAGTTGATTGGAAATGGTTAGATCCGTGAAGATAGAAAAATGTTCCAAACCGTAAATTTAACGGTGAATTAGATGGACAGACTGCTGCCGGTCATTTAACCGTAATTTCATGATGAAATTTCTAACAGTGAATGCTTGAATTTTTTTTCCATACGCTACAAAATTTTCAAGCTCTTCGCCATTGAGAAACAAAGCTTTTGAACTAGTATATCGGTACTAATTTAATGTGAAAGGCTACTTTATAGGATTAAGCTAGTTCATTGAGCAGTGTCACTAGAGCTAACACTATTATAATAATTAGAAAATGCAAGAAATATTACATATATATGCATATTATGTAGTAACAAATTTTGCGCTAAAAACAAAAACAAAAAAAAAACATACGAAAAATTATCTTTTCTATAAACGTGATTTCATCGCGGCATGTGTAAGCACATGAATCGTTAAGCCGTTAAATTTTCAATAATACTTTACGGGGGAAAATGTACATATATATAAAGTAAGGAGAAAGTCACAGAAATTATGTATTCCGTCACAAAAATGTTTCCCTCCAACTGTGCCGGTCCCTGCCAAAAGGCACTGGATATCCGGTACACAACAGGTTTTTAAATATCCGTAATCCTATCAGGGCACTGCACGAAATATCCAGCATGTCAAATTTTATTTTTTAAATTTATTAACAAGTTTCGGAAATATACGTATGCGTTCCTAGATATTCTTTACTGTAGTGCTTGCTATATTTACCTCAAGAACCAAAAGACTCATCTCTGAAGCATAAATAAGCATCTTGATTCTTATTTAAATGACATTCACACTTTAAAATCAATCTGAAGTACTACATTTTTTTTTTCTGATGCTTTCTTAAATATTTCTTCACTGCCTTCTTTCAATAAAATTTCATAAACGATTCTCCATCTAGAAGACAAAAGTAACAATCATTAATCTAATTTAAATATTCCCTTCTTACTCGTATAAATAAGCTTAAAAACATCCTTGTTTTGGTCTGCAATCAGTTAACGTAAAACAAAACGTTTAAAAAATTTTTAAATTATTGTTTAAATTGCTAAACAACAAGGCACAATGTACAAGGCAGAAAATATTAAAATACACACTATTTAATTTTAATTAATTTGAAGTTCATGTCATGGTATAAAAATAATCTTATCTTGACTCCTGCGCTTTTTATATAAATTCAACACACTTGATTTACAGCAGCATAAATGCATTTTAATGCAAATAAAAGCTTTGAACTTGTTGTCGAAGGTATAATCCATACTTTTATTAAAATGGAAATATGTACCTAAAGGGAAACGTTTGATGTTTGTATTTTTGTTCATATATATGCAATATTTCTCGAAATGCTATTGTAATACGAAACTTGAACACCGCAATAACATATCGCGGGAAACTTTGAAGAAACTTTCAATGGATTCAGTTTCTTCTCGCCTTTAAAATGGTAGACCGTATCAATGGAGTTCCAACGATAAAATTTAACAAAAGTAAATTCCAAAAATGCCTCGAAGCGGAAGTACAATGCTGAACGCCCGCTTCACGGTAACATCCGGTAGTTGCCAAAAGTCACAGACAGGTTTTAAAATTTGGAAAGATAATTTTGAAAATTCTTTTGTTAAAAATTATAATTTTCTTCGTGAACTCTTAGGTCCCCATAATAAAGGTTGATTTTGGAAATTCAGTATTGGTTTCAAGAAGGCACAAAGGAAAGTTTACAATTCAGAAAGAAATTAGCACTACTTGTTTCTTTTAAGACCTACTGAACGAATTAGAAGTTTGACGAATTCGCCAAATATATCTTACGTAATTAAAACAAACGGTTAATTAAAACAATGGTAATTAAAATGGCGGTTTTAATTAAAACAATAATTTATATTTTCTCTGCAGTATTCAAGCATACGTTTAAACCAGCATAAATCAACTTTAATTTAATCACTTTCTCTTTTTAATTGTTAGTGCTGAATTATCACTTAACTCATGTTGCGTAATTAAAATGACACAGAAGAAGAGATAATTTAACAAATCCCTCTAGACACTTCTAATGTAAATTAAGACCTCCCCCTCCCCTCACACAAGCAAGCGGGTGTTACTTTGTCACAGCACCTAAATTCAAGGGTCGCGAAGGGAATTTAATCGTATGTATTTTTAAAAAGTGAGGATTCAGCGCAATATTCTGAAACAAAATGTAATAATCACACCGATGTTAAATATATTTTTTATGTACCTAGAAAAAAAGAGTAGTTGAAGAAAATAAACAAAGAATAGACGGACAAACCAAGTTTAAATTAGAAGCAAACCCTTTGTTTCTGCTTTAAAATCCATAAGATGGACTAGTATGATCTTAGCATTTCTGACTCAAGGTCAACATGAATGAAAGGTTTTACACCGTTCATTAAGCTTTGATATGCTACTCCCTTGCTACGTAAAAATGACTAACTGAAACGTAATAAAGGGGCTATCCTTATTGATAAAGGTGCCTTGGGCCTGATAACATTTATCAGGAAATTCTAAATTCTTATTTTTACAATATCTAAGTAGGCTCTTTTGTGCCACTCTGCTTTAGTTATGCATAGCTAATCTGCTTTAGATTTACATTTTTTCAAAACTTAGAGGGAATTGCATTTTTCCTGATAATTATTTCTTTCAGTTCAGTTGTAATTCGGAACTGTCAAAGAGTGAAAGGAGTTCTCACGAAAAGGAATAGGTGTGTTCCTTTTTGTTAAACTACGTTTTGAAATAATAAGAGTAAAAAAAATCAAGAAATATTAATATAATAGCAATTCTAATGAAAAAAGGAAGGCCTTTTTGTATCAGTTTAAAATTATGACAATATTACATATTACATTTGCGCGTTGTCTTCACTTAGAGTCCAGTTTAACGAAATGACATGATTTTTCTCAGGAGTTTACAAGTGTTCGAAAAAAGAATTGTCAAAAAAGGCAAAATTAAGCATTAAAAATAATGCATTTATTCAAATGGCAATCACATCCTAATATTCCACATAGTCCAAATAAGAACAATGTTTGACCCATTTCTTGAGTAGATCTAATTTCATACAAAAACATGTAAGCATGAGCAGTTGCTACACCAGCGGTGGGATTAGGTTAGACGATATAAATGGTGTTTTATCAATGAAAAAGTAATTTCAAGTTTAAAATGCGTAATTGCTAACTTAAAACTGCAGCATTTTTGTAATTTTTACTTTCTCTAACAAGTCGAAGTGCATGCAAATATTTTCCTTCCATTTGATCAGAAATTATGAAAGATCCAGTCTTCCCATTAGCAAAACAGGAGATAGCGTGCACACGAGGCTAGTGTGGATTAATAATTTTTAGTGCAAGTTTCTCAGTAAATATTTGCTTCACTGATAACACTTATGTACAGCTTCTTTTCACTAAAAAATTCCAGTTCGACCTTTGACCAAAAAAATGTGTGAAATTTAGTAATTAATACAAATTGGTACAAAGTTGAACCGTTATAATGGGGTAGTTTCACCATGAACGTGAAACTATTTTGGTTCAACTTGAGTACCAAACGATGGTTGCGGCTAAATTTCACCATTTCTTTCATTTTTTGGTGAAACTAGAATTTTTTACAGAGTAGTAATTAATAAAATTATTTTTTATTAATAAAATTATCTTTGACCATGAAGATTTTTATGGTAAAAAAACAGCTTCCATGATTTGTTTTATAATTACTAATTTATACTGTTTTATTTCATGATTTCAAACGAAAGCTGATATGCTATAAATGACATTTTTTGACATTCACTTGCTAGGTATAGTTGAAATTTATCAGTGTTACTCGAAATGACACAATGGAGCAAGTGTGGACACATGGTAGTGGGGCTAAGGTGTATTCAAACTAGCCCCATTCACATTTTACATGTAAAAATATTAATTTAAGGGGCGGAGCATATGAGAAAACTGCAAGCAGCGTTTTTGACATAGAAATTGAAGAATTAGAAATTTTAGTAGAAACGACTGAAAAAACAGACATCAAGGCAGATTTTATGTATGTTCAGTTACACGTGGCAAGAGTTCAGCAGCAGTAAAAGTACTTGATGCGTTAAAGAATAAACAAAAAGTTCTCAATCAATAAAACAAAGCACATGGGACCAAAAAAAGAAAAAAAATTCAAACATTTTTCTCACCCCACATCGAAAACTTTCCTAAAAGAGCAGCCGGACAGGCCGACAAATCGCTTTTTCATCATACCCAAAGCTGATTTTTCACTCTTTCTCATTTTAAAATATTTGTCGACTTTTTCTTAGGCAACATTTTTTCCCCTATTTAGCTGTATTTTGTGTAAGATTAAGTCAACTTTCATACTTTTCTTTTACCGTTTACTGTTATTTATTTTTCCTGAAAAGTAGACCAAAAAGAAAAGAAAAAAAATACTAATGCACATAACTGCAAAAAAAAAAATGTACTTATTAAAATCTGCAGCTCTTAAAAAGTGCTGATTAGCTTCATAAAATGTATCCACGATTTATGAAGGGAGATTAACTTATTTTTTTCATTCTAAAAATTTGTACATTTGTCACAACAAAATTTC
Organism: Octonoba sinensis; assembly: GCA_038502835.1. Lineage (NCBI taxonomy): Eukaryota > Metazoa > Arthropoda > Arachnida > Araneae > Uloboridae > Octonoba > Octonoba sinensis. Next base: position 200,814,785 of record CM076598.1, on the reverse strand, counting down.
TTTTATTTATCGTTAAAATTAATTCATTTAGAATCATGAAAATGCTTAGCTCTTTTTAATCTATGTAATATTTTATGAAAAGGCACGAAAATGCCGCAATTATTACTTTTCCTTTCGTATCACAAAACTCCTTCTTGACAAAAGTTTTTAAAAAAATAAAAGAAGATTTGCCTATCCTGTACACGTAATGGATTAACAATGGTTAAAATTTATGTATATTTTTCAATTATATACTCCCCTCATTATTAAAAATCACATCAATAATTCAACTTAAGATATTCTTTTAGCATGCGTTTAGTACTAAAAAATTTTTAAACCAAAACGCATAGTATAGAATGCGATGTAACATTTTCAGGCAATGTTATAATGTGTACTTTTAAGAAAAACCTATACGAAAGAATTAACAATACAGAAATATCATTAGAAAAGAAAGTCGTACTGCAGTTATCTTCAGAATGAAATGATATTTACTATGTTAAAGATTACCAGATTCCTTGCGTTGCTAATGCCAACTCTTAACGATGTAATGGAATGCGTTGCTATGTACCTGATTCCTTAATCCGGTGCTCATCAACTGCCACCAAAATGTTCGATTCCACCATTCATTCCTTGCATTGTTGAGCAGTTACCGTTTGTCCGATTCGCCGAGAGGTGAGAGCAGGGGAGGGAAAAGCGAATAACGCCACAATCAAAGAACGAATTGAACTTCAGCTACATTTTTCCATTTATTCCTCTTCGGAGCATGGTATCATTTGAAAAATTCGAGAAACTGAGTTTTGGAATGACGCGATGGGACTTCAAATAAAAGATTTATGGCATTTTTATTCATAAAGGATTATAAGGCATTTTTTTCCTTTTCCGGACGGTCTAAGAGATTAATTTATAATATAATTGAATATTGTGTGTAAAAAACGTTCAATATCTTCTACATTTCCCTTATTGGCATAGCTGAAGTTTACAAAAATATAACTCATTTGGAGCGTTTGACAATTCAAAATATTTTTCCGGCATAAAAATTTATATAGTAACAGCCCTATCTTTTCACTCTTGATGTATATTGAACGGCAAACTGTTCAACAAAAGTTGTCCAATTCTACAGAAACCCGAAAGCACAAAGAGTTTACTGAAAATAACTCAGTATCAACGATTAGCCGTAAAATCTAAAAACCGTACAATGCAAACTAGATGTGCAGTTAGAAATAACATGCAGTTGGAAATAACTTCTTCTGCCAAGTAACAAACAAAACTAAGAACCAGCTTCAAAACGTCTGCTCGAAACCTGTGTAATTTTAATGGGGCACATTAAAATTACATTCAACTAAGAGGAAGGATTACGTAACATTGCTTCAATAAGCCAAAAAAAACTTATCTGAAGAAAAACAGCAAAGAATAACGCAAGAATCTTGAAAATCTGTGGAAACGAGCAGACATGCAGTTAGAAATAACATTGATTTCTATAACAAGTAACAAGCAAAACTAACCAGCATCCAAAAACTCTGCTCGCATGCGATTAAATTTTAATTCATATAAGGTAAATGACCCGGTAGTGGACACAGTTAAGAACATTTTCTTACTCTTTTACGTGGCAAAATTTTTTCAAGGGACTTGCATCAATATTTGCATATTTAGCTTAATCGCCAACTATTTCTCTAAAAATGTATTACCTATAACATGTCATTTGATGAAAAATTAGGATTTTTACGTCAAATGTACTAAACGCTTAATTTGTATCTATAGTGGACATTTATAAGACACGTAGTTGCATTAGTAGTGGACAAAAATGAATATCATCTATTTTATGCTGTTAACTTGGAGAAATAATTTTTAAAATGACTAAGAGGCCATTCATAAATGATGTCACGCTTTTTTCCCATATATTTTCCCCAAATCCCTAATCTTCTTACTGATCGGCTTTAGTAAAGAGCAGCAAATGTGACCGTTGTGGAGGCAGCTATTAAATATTATGATCCATGTACTTGCCTAGATGCTCCATGCCAACTTTAGTTCTACGTATTAACCAGCACTAGGGATCGCTCGCTATAGGTTCTGATAATTTCATTCAAGTTTAATGTTACATTCGCTTATTTTAGGAGCTTAAACATCTAAGTGTCCACTACTAGAGCCGTGTCCTATACCGGGTCATTTACCTTACTATTAAAAGTAAAATACTAGATGCTCTTTGTGTTTCATACTTATCTTGTTATAATATAACGGGTATATATAATCAAATAATAAACATTAAAATTACATGCAACTAAGAGGCAATATTACGTAACGTTGCTTTAATATAATCCAAAGACAAACATATACTATCTGAAGTTGATAATGTAGACACCAACATGTTTAGTTGTACATAACACTACAAAACTAGGCATTTTTTCTCACAACATTATTTTCATATATATATATAAACTCATGTTTGTGAAAATTGCAACACCATGAAGGAATCGTCATAATTGAATGAAATTTAATACACAGTTGAGTGGTTGTGGTACAAATAAATGATTAAATTTTCAAAGCAAACAAACAATACAAGAGACCGGAATCAGTATTTTGTGTAGTCACCACGCTCCGCAATAAGTGCTGCTACACGATGTGGCATGGAGCCAAACAAATTTTGAATGTCTGCCTGAGGAAGAGCATTCCATATTGTTTGTATGCGTACCCAAAGTTCGTCTATAGAAGCAACAGGACGAGGATCACGAGCGAGAAGCCGACCAACGAAATCCCACACATGTTCAATTGGCAACATATCCGGGGAATACGCAGGCCAAGGAAGAAGCTGTACCTGCTGCGTTGCAAAGAAGGATTGAACAGTCCTAGCAATATGAGGGCGGGCAATGTCCTGTTGAAATACAGCGCCTGGCAAGCTTTGAAGGAAGTTAACATCTTGGGGCTGTAGAACTTCACTGATGTACCGGTTGCTGTTCAGATTGCCCACAATTCGTACCAATTGAGATCGTCCATGATAGGCTATGGCGCCCCAGACCATAACTCCGGGTGTTCGTCCACTGTGGCGTTCGATAATGCACTCCGGAAGGTGGCGTTCACCGGCATAGCGTCTGACACGAATGCGGCCATCATGGTACCACAAATTAAAGCGGGATTCGTCAGAAAACACGACAAGCTGCCAATCAGCAAGCCAGTCTCTATGCTGATTGGCTCATTGTAGCCGCAGGCGGCGATGGTTTAGCGTGAGGGGTATCCTGTATAAAGGAGTCCTTGCGCGCAGTCCACGCTGCAGCAGACGTCTACGAATTGATGAAGCACACAATGAAACACCTGTAGCTATTGACCACTGTGCTGCCAATTGTCTAGAGGAAGTTGTACGGTCCGTCCGCGCCATGCGGCCCAGGTGTCTATCATCGCGAGTTGACGTCACATTTCGGGGTCCACTCCCGGAGTTGTCCGACCCTCGTCCGTCCACTGCTTCCAAACACGCATCACTGTGCTGCTGTTACGCTGCACACGAGCGGCTACTGCACGATACGACAATCCAGCTTCACGAAGGCCGATGATTCTCCCCCGTTCAAACTCTGTAAGTTGTTCAAATCTCGCTCTCTTTCGTCGAAGAGGCATAAGTAAAAATTGAGCTAACGTTTACCACTAGCAGATAACCACCGATAACCATACACGCCTCGCTACAGCCGTCTATTTATTCGGATCCATCCGCCGTTCAGAGGGTGCTGCTCAGCATACGCATGCGCTACGGATTTGAAATTCTAATCATTTGCATATCATGCGCTACTTTGCATTTCCTGAAAATTTCAGCTTACTCGCGTAAGTCCTTCATGGTGTTGCAATTTTCACAAACATGAGTTTATATATCAATTTAAAAGAAGTTTTCTTCCGAATTGGTAAATTTTTATTATGACCTATACCGATGACCTGCAGAATAAACAGTCTTGTGAAAATGAAGTTAAATTTTTATGACGGCAAAACCGCAAGTAAATCTCCAATGTCAAAATTGGTTTGCTCATTTTCATTCTGTTGACTAAAGCATGAAAGATATGCCTCGCTCAAGTCGACCATAGAAAGTTAATAGCGAAAAGTAAAAGCATTAAGTGAAGGAAATTGACGTTTGGTCATTTGTTATCTCGTTGAGGGCACTTAAAATATCGATTGGAAACGTTAACCTTCATTTATAGCAGCTCGCTTATGTCAGCAGCTCTGTGTTTGGATCTCATGTTAATTGAAAGTTATTTCTGAAACTCATGGATATTGTAGATGAAAATGAAATGCTTACTACAGGGAGAACTAATTATAGTTTGACCGACTGTGGTGCAAGCTTGATGAGTCCTTCAATGTACATCGAGACATATCTATCCATCAGAAAAATATATTGGGTTGAATCATGACGAACTGCATGGGCTCTTATCCAAGAGATGTTTGGAGAAGTTCGAAAGTATTCTGTCGAAAGTGGAAAAGTGGATAGAGCTGAAAATTCTCTGAGTAAAATTTTATAAAATAACCTTTAATCACGCGCAAGTGAACATAACTAGCGAAAACAAAAATGTTGGACGTTCGGGATACGTTGCTGTTTCATTTACTGTCAAACATTGTTCGTCAGATAATTCATTTGTTCCATTCCGTAAGTGAAAAAAATATTTGCAAGTTATTCCAGCTTTTTAAATACAAAAGAAATGTCTTTTAGATTTAACTTGCTCAAAAAAATTTCATTTTTTAGTTTCATTCATACACTGAGGAAGCTGAAAATCATTTCATTCACAAGTAATATTCTTACAATTACCTTATTACTTTTCTTTAGCCCGAACTTTTGCCACTATCATGAAAGATACTTAGTTATCTTTCATGTATTACTTATTCATACTTTTATTACCACCAACTACTACAAAGTTTTTACTACGAGCGCATCTATCTCATTGTGAACTTAAGCAAAACCTCCGAAAGAAGACCTACCCATACCCTGAAGCCATAAAATCCTGAGAAAAGAGCAATCGAAATAAAATGTGTTTAACATGATCAGAACATTATGGTTCTGGTCTGGAAGAAACGTGAGGAAACATAATGTCACCCAGGATGCCAGTTTAAGCGCCTTTTTTCTCGGCTGAAGAAAACACGTTGCCAGGCAACGATCTGTTTCGCGATAGGTGCCTGAATATTCAGTAATAATAAATTTATTCTAACCTCAGCGCCCTCCCCCCATAGCAAACAAATCGCTTTCTGCTGATCATCGATCCTCTGATAAATAAAATAAATGAGCGAGATTAATAAAGGTTGGTGGGCACATAAAAATAGTTTCATTTACGGGAAACTTTGGATAAATTATTCAAACATACTTTATATTTAGTTCCAGAAGAGTTTTATAAAGGAAGATATTTATTTTGAAAATGAAAAAGAGTTTATCATTGCTTCTTCCATTTAAAATGCGTTACATCAAGCACCTGAATTTTACGCCAAAATATTTGCGAAAGAATGGTAATCTTTTGATGCATTTTTATAACATGGGTAGTCTAAATGTTTGAAAAATACACGCTACCTGAATGATTTCGAAAGACATTCAAATGTTTTGAAAGTTTGTTTTGGAGCTTGACCAAAAGAACACTGTAAAAAAAAAACAGTTCAACGTTGCACCATAAATATGGTGAAAGCTGAAGGGCTGCAGATGATTGAACCAAAATCATGGTTCAAGCAGAAATGCGAAATCTAAAGTTACGCCTTTAACCATAATTTCGGTTCAACCTTGAACCAAAAAGACGAACCCGGCACCCGGAAGGAAACAGAGAACCGCCATCTTGTCAAGCTGTGACTTGAAGCATTTATTTTTCACAACAATAAAAGGTAAGAAAACTTCGATGTATGTATCTAATTTTTTGTTTTATACTTCTTGTTTTCTGTGTATTTATTTCTTAATACGCACAAAATAGGTTTCAAAGCCTATTTCAAAAATATTATTATCATTACCAATCCTGTCACCTTTAGCGTTAAATTGACTAATTAACTTTATTCAAATTTTTAAACCTGTGTCTATTGATTTAATTTTGCTTCAATATTAAATTATTTTTTTTTTTACCTGATTTATCATTCACCCCCATACATTTCACTTTTCGCTCCTCTGATCTACATTTAAAGTTGTAACGTTGACTTGTTTACATTTTAAAAATTGCATCTATTATCGAGATTTTTACTCTAAATCATTTATTTTTTTCATTTTTATTTTCAAGAATACTTTTCTGCGGCGTTACCTTTCTAGCTCCACCTCTTAATTTTTATTTAATTGTTTGTTGCTCTTTTTAAAATGTATTAAACTTATTTGTTGTTCGACTCATTTTGCACAAATTTTACCCGTAGTTTCTTTCAATGGCGTAGCCGGTGGAGGGGGGGGGGGGCGAAAGTTCGAACCCACCTCCACTCCCGAAATTTTTTTACATTTCACATGCTATTAAATGACAATTTGAGTATTCTGATAAAAAAACCTCATTTGTTTAAAATTCCGTTCTGTTTATTTCCGATCCCCTAGCCGAAAAAGTGAAAATTTCTAAAATTTTGCCCGATATAAATGGAAATTTGAAAATTAGTGAGTAAAAAATAGTCTGATAAGAAAACACTCATTTATATAAATGTAGTTAATTGAGTTTTGATTCCAAGGCCACAGCCAGGAAATTGGGAGGGGGGAGAATCCCTCCCGCCCTGAAATTTTTGCATGCTCTGAAGGATAATTTGAAAATCAAAAATATTCTGATGAAAAGAAAAACCACTTTCATCAACTTGACCTCCGCCCCCCCCCCCCTCGAAAAACAATCCAGGTTGTGGCTTTGATTTGTAATGACTCTTACTTCCTAATCTTTCGAACTAACTATTCCACAAAGAGCAACTAAAACCAGTTTTGCATTCAAAACATGTCTACTATAGGAATTTTGAGAAATTGGGTCAATTTTGCGTGATTTTCGAAGTAGAAATTTTGTTGCCTTTAACGTCAAATTAACTTTTTCCCAAAATTTTCAACCTGTGCATGTTTACTTTATTTTGCTTCAATATATGCTTGCTTCTTACGTGATTTAATACTTTCCCCGATGTATTTTACATTTTGCTCCGGCTCTACACTTACAGTTGTAACAATGACATGTTTACGTACTGAAAATTACATCTTTTCTTATTACATTTATTGCAGCATTATTTTTTCTCTCGTTACTTACCAAACCACTTTTCCGAGCTGTTACCTTTCTCTTTTCTGCTCTTTACATATATATTTTTAAATTATCTACTACCAGTAGTGAATATTAGACTACTTTTTTCTTCCTGGTGTTCCCTCGAGAAATTATTCCTGAAACCGACCCTGACTACTGTTGTATTTTTAAAATAATTAAATTTTCATTTTTTGACCACGACTGCCATTTTACAGAATTTTCACCCATAATTCCTTCTAAAATTTTGTCCCGGTCATTCTAACAAACACCCATTTCAATAATACAGTTTTAGAAATTAGGGAAAAAGTTGCAATCGGAGACTTCAGATCTCCAAATGCAAAATAGAAGTTTTATCAACAAAAACCGTGCATTGCACTACGGTTGATGTCAACAGAACATTGAATAGACGGCATACAAATCAGATACACTGTACTGTCATTTCTTTTATATCTTCACAGGGTGAAGTCTGGACTCATCTGGGCGGTCTTAGCCTGAAGTGCCACGAACTACTGCACGTTTTAGCCTTGGAGTAACATCTGTGCCGCAAAACCCCAATAATTTTTAAGTGTTGTTATTTGTGCATTCCATGGTTTTTCAGTTTCACTTCTAGGCATATGTTTTCAGTCATCTTTGTATGCATATAAATAAATTTAATATTTTTGATGCTAAAGAGTGTTTAAATATATTTTTGAAAAAAAGTGACATAATTCAGAAATTTAAAATGTTCGCTATCAATTACACATATAAGCGAAAATTCAAATGCCATTTTTGTTAAAACTATCTGTTGACGAACATAAAAAAGTGTACATATATTTGCAAAGGCATTCCTTATGGGAGGGTGCTTAAAAATTTTAACAGTGACTTATATTGCAATTTTGAAGAATATAACTAAGTAACATAGTTACTTAAAAAATACAATTAGTTTCTGATACAGTGCATTGGGATGTTCATTTATATATACATTTATAAATATGGAACACTGAATCAATTATTGAAACGCATGAATCTGTTCTTAGAATTAAACCAAATAATTAGCAAAACCTTAAGTTAAATTTACATATTAAAAAACAGGAAATTCGCTTTGCAAATTAAAATTGATAATAAGCTTGTTTCCTGCCTTACGCTTGAACATAAAAAAATAAAAGTATTTAAGTTAAAAGTCACCATTGCAAAATAAAATGGTGCAGTTCAAACTTCACTTTCATGCTACAACTCTGAGCTATGACAGTGGTTAGTAGAAAATCCATCGGTATGTTTCAGAGTTGAACCAAGATATCAGTTAAAATAAAATGTATGGTTAAGGATCAAGGTTGAACCATAATACTGGTTACAAAAAAATTCGATATCATGGTTCAAAGTTGAACCGTAATACTGGTTAGAAAAAAATCCGTAATCATGGTTCAGTGCTGAGCCACATTCATGGTGAAACTAGTAAACCATCATAATGGTTCAAATTAGTACCAACTTTTGGTTCAGCTGCATTTCACCAACTTTTAGTCAAAGGTTGAACCAGAATTTTTTACAGTGAAGCTTATGTATCGCCACCTCCACTCCTTTTCCCCTTCCTGTCTCTCCTTTGGCGAAAGAACTGCTGTCTATATGAGTAGATTATATTTTTAAAATCGTGTGCTTCAATGGAGAAAAAAATGTGGCAACATAAGTAAAGATCAAACAGTTGATCCTGTTACACAAGCTTGAAATATCGTCCAATCGGACATCGCGCGTACAAATATTTGTGCTGTGACCCTAAAATTTTTTGAATTTTCTGCCACTGGAACTACTGTGTGTGAGCAAATGTCAGGTTTCTGTCTCCAAAAGATGTGCTTACAAAGCTGCTGTTGTGTGCTAAAGTGTCACTTTTATCAAATGTACTACAAAGGAATGCAAAATCACATAGCATGTTTTTATTCATTTTTTGTTGCTTAATTTTATATTTTACTTTTATTATATAATTCTAAAAATAAAAGGAATGTATAGTTCTAATAAACACGAGTTGAGACTTAGTATTATTGAGAATTCTTTTATTCTAGTTTCAATTTTTGCAACCAGAATATTAAACAACAGTTATTGAATATATTTCCACGAAAACTACTGAAAAAGGTAGTAAGATTGCTTAAATGACTTAAATAATATGTTATTTGAATTCCTAGACCCCAAAAAACCAAAGTTTAAAACCAAAATTAAGTTTATATGTTGATTGGTTGCTGAATGCCAAAAGAGGAAAGGAACCAAAATGGCCGCCATATTTGATGGCCTGTAAAATTATTTCGCCCAGGAATCAACATGTCTACCCAAGACAGTTTCGTATTAAAACCTCTACAGATCTCGATTCTAAAAGGAAAATCTCTGGACATAAATTTTTTTACGGGACTATATCGTGGGGCCAGGACTATATCTGACATCATGATTATTGGAATTAAAACCCTACTTTCTTATGACTGCAAAATTGTGTTCATTCACTAGTCACTTACCACTTTTCTTGTACTACTGTTTAATTGCACCCCCAGAAACATCTGAAGTATTGTCATTTAAAGGGGCACGATACCTCAAAATTGTTCAAAATATTGGAATTTCTTTATTACCTATTTCGATAGATAAAACTGTATTGAGGCCTCATGCAAAATTTCAAACCTATGTGAGCAATACTTTACAAGATATTCCGGTTTTTGTAAATGACTTTAGCCTGTTTTCATTCTGAAGATACAGCTTTGAAACTTTGTATGTGCATTCCGCGGAGTATGTTTATCCACAATTAACATGGGTTTTGCTTTGAAGTTTGTAGTTTGTTTTTACTTAATTATTGAATTAAAAATTTTTAATTTGTCACCCTTGTTTCTGAATTTTTAACGAAAAAATTATTAAAATTCAACTAAGTTTCAGATAGTTAATTCCGTGCTAACTTTTATTGTAGAAGGTTTGGAAAGTATCATTCAAAAGGCAACTTTTGAAAAACGGTACTTGAGAAAGGTATTGAAAAGATTTTTTTTCAATTTTAAATTAATAGTTGATCACAATGAGCCTCTACTTTGAAATTTCATTTCTATTCATAATTTGAATGATGTGCATGCATTATTTTTTTTCTGATTGTTAAACGAAAAAAAATTGGGAAAAGGTATTGCGCCCCCTTAAAAACCCCCAAATTTTTAACAAAATTTACAGACATCAGTAAAGATGTTTTACTGCAATACCTGAAACTATTGCAATGTTGAGAATGTGTTACTAGTAACATTTTAAGTGTTGCTAGCCAACATTACAAATTCTAATGAATACTAAAACTTAGAATGACCAATCATCTTTGTTGCTATTTCATTTGTAGTAATTAAAACTCTTTTAATCAAAATTTAATACAAAAAACGCTAGTGTAATACTTAAAATTCATTCCAGACAATAGTTGTTCGACTGATAATTACCTGTTGTTAACATTTTAAAATGCCGACCACTTCATGTATGAATCTCTGCGTCTGCGAAAAATAAAACTCGAGTCTGGTCTCACTAGATAGAGGTAAAAGGATTGAGCAAGTATTGAAATCAATAAACCTTTTCCGTTTTTAGAACCCAAGTTGATTAAGACTTGATTCTGACTGTAATTACGACAGCACTTAAAAGACGTTCAAAGTGTCTCGTTTCTATGGCATACTTTAAAAGTAGACTGCTGTAATCTTACAAAGTTCGGCTTTCCTTCCAAAAAAATGTCATAATAGTCAACGCTCAAGCAGCACCATTTTAAATCTAACTATATTTTTTAACGTGAGGGAGAAATTGAAAATGCGTAGGAAAAGAGGCTTTAATATGCGTCGAAACAAGATCCTACATCACAAGCTCAAAAAAGGAAGCTTTACCATCGAACCAAAAGTATGCCTAAAGAAACGGCTGATAACGGGTGGCACAGGTTTACAAAAAAGTTCTAAGTATATTAAATCATATATGAAGGGTCTTAGGGGAAAAAGTCCATTTTTCGCCAAATTAAGTTTTCAGTGCATAAAGGTAGCTTATGTACAAAATGCATATACGATATCATTTAGGCAAGAAATATAAAGGCGACTCACCCATTGATGACGTTTCTGAAGAGAAAAATGATTAAATCTAGAACTTTAAATCTAGAACTTTGAAAGCGTAATTCTGAAAATTTAAAGATTTGTGATTATGATCGTTTTTCCCCTTAACCCTTCACATATAAAATAACATTAAATGAACTACAGCTTTTTCGCCGACAAACATAACTGAAATGTTTCTTGAACTATTGGAAACTTGAGAATTATTTACTAGGGGTCATTCCATATCAAGTGATCCAAGGAATTTTACCTCACCCTTTTTGATTTCTTTCAAATTCCGCTCCTCAACTGTACACCTCAAGGTAATTAAAAATCCAAATTTTTAGATTTTTATCTTGTTTAGTTTTTTAGTTATCAGGCTTTGATTTTGTAAAAAACTCACATTTTTACATGCATGCTTCAACACAAAACAGGCCATAACTCATCAACAAATAGAGATAAAAAGTTCTAGTAAAAAGCGTTTTGAAGTATATTGAATGCAGTTTTATATGATATGCATCATGATAAATTTTATTAACATTTTAAATTTTAAAAAATGACCTTAAAATTTAAATTTCTCGAAAAACGTATCATGTATTTTTTTTTTTGAAAAATTCTCAAATATTTCTATGCATTTTACCTTCGTCTATGCAAAATTTCAGCTTGGGGACTCAATGGGATCATATTTTCCCGAATTTTCAAAAATATTTGATATACCAAAAAATGAACATTTTTGTGTTCCAAGCTATTTAAGATGATGGTTTCATAAAGGAAATGATTTAATTAGCCTTCTAAACACATCTATGAATGAGTGAACAAGCATGGACATGTCTGTGCATGAAGTGAACAAGTTCAAAATTTATTTGGGGGAGGAGGGGGGCACAACAAATACATACACATTTTTGTTTTATCATAGTTATTTTAAAGTATTGTTTTCAAATTATTCAATAGTTATTTTTAAATGAACAAATTGACTTATTTTATGCATTAATAATAATTTTTTCCTGATTAATTGTTTGATTTCAGATATATTTTAATGACATATTAATGATATGAGGGGAAAAAAGTATTTAACTAAACTCATCTGAAATTGTGATAGATGGGGCACAACTGCTAGAGTTTGCAGATTTTGGTTGTTAGTCTTTATTTGCGCTTATGAGCTAGTATTTGACAAAGCAAGAAAAGAAAAAACTATGTAGCTTACCCCTCCCCCTGAATAGGTTGTGGGTTACAAATAAAGTTGAAAAAAAGGAAGCATTTATTATAAGAAAAAACAAAGCTATTTATTTTATCTACCCTGTATATCCTAGTATTTCCATACCTTAAGTCCAAAACATGAATAAAAAATAACATAAGAAGGAAGGAAATTTAAAGAAGCTTCAACAGAGATATTGCAGCTGCTGTGGAATGGCATTTCTATGCTACAGATCATGGGAAAGGAGTATGTGTTGACTTGGGCGGGACAGTGAAACGTCTTACTGCCAAAGCTAGCCTTCAAAAACTGCATTCAGATCAAATTCTGACAGCAGTTCAACTCTTCAATTGAAGTGTTATGAACATTCCTTCAATTCAGTCTTTTTATGTAACTGTTCAGGAATATTCAGAAGAAAGGGAGTTATTAAAAGATAGATTTTTAAGAGCACTCTCAGTCGAAGGAACACAGAAGTTTCACAACTTTGTTCCATTCAGTGAACATGAAATTACTACAAAAGTGTGTTCACATAGTAATAACTTTCAGTAACAGAAATTCTTTGAAGAAAGTTCAAATGAATGCAAACCTGAAAGGGTACATTGCATGTGAATATGATGAAAGGTGTTGACTGGCTGAAGTAATTTAAACAGATGTACTTTTTTTCTCCTCATATGATTAATATCTCATTAAAATATATCTGAAACCTAAGAATTAATCAGGAAAAATCATTATTAATGCATAAAATAAGTCAATTTGTTCATTTGAAAAAAACTATTGAATAAATTGAAAACAATACTTTGAAATAGCTATGATAAGACAAAAATGTGAATGTATTCGTTGCCCCCTCCATCCAAAAAATTTTGAACTTGTTCATTTCATGCACAGACATGTCCATTATTATTCACTCATGCATAGATGTGTTTAGAAGGCTAATTAAATCATTTCCTTTAAGAAACCATCATCTTAAAATAGCTTGAATCCCAAAAATGTTCATTTTTTTGGTAAATCAAATATTTTCGAAAATTCGGGAAAATATGATCCCATTGAGTCCCCAAGCTGAAATTTTGCATAGACAAAGATAAAATGCACAGAAATATTTGAGAATTTTTTTTTATAAATTAATGATACGATTTTCGGGAAATTTAAAATTTAAATTTTAAGGTCATTTTTAAAATTTAAAATTTTAATAAAATTTGTCATGATGTATATCATAAGAAAGGGAATTCAATGTAATTTAAAATGCTTTTTACTAGAACGTTGTATCTCTATTTGTTGATAAGTTATGATCCGTTTTGTGCTGAAGCATACATGTAAAAATGTATCAAAGCCTGATAACTAAAAATCTAAACAAGATAAGTATCTAAAAATTTGGATTTTTAATTACAGTTGAGGAGCGGAATTTGAAAAAAATCAAAGAAGTTGAGGTAATTGTTTTCTCAGATTTTTGGACCACTTGACATGGAATGAATCATTTCATTTATTGCCAACCAGTGCTACAAATTCTATTTGAGAAACTTTTCGCTGATTTTCCTTTGATATTCATAAACTCGTCTCAAGAAAAAAAAAACATTGTTTTGACTTCATCGCGCATGCTAAGCAAGAAATTACAAATTATCATGGTTGACACGTTTTGATTTTTACTTAGCACAGATCCAACTAAAATGACTTGCAGTAGGGTCAGGTGGGGTAAAGTGGTCATAAAATCCACGTTCTTCAACTTTCTTTGCCAATAAATATAACTTCAAAACCTTCAGATTTTTTGCTTGTTATTTTACATTGCATTATTAAAGAACAGATTGCATTAAATTTTGAGCAGAAAAAAATTAAGTTAAAAAATTTTATGACGCCTTCTTTCTGGGATGTATGTATGACCACTTTACTCCATGGGGTGGGGTAAAGTGGTCATAGTTGAAAAAGAAACTTTATAAAAGTATTAATAACCATAATACTAAAAATACTCAACAAATGTTCATTTTAGAGCGAAAACAACTAAATTTCCCTAAACTGAATTTATTTTAAATTCTCTATTATGGTCAAAAGTTAGCCTCATCTTGGTAACGTCTCGTAAGGTACTTCAGTCTCTTCAGCTGCTGCATATATGATTTTAAAACGAAGTTATGTACTAAAACATGTTATGATACAAATAGTAGGTATTCTTGGATTTTAACCCCTAGCTATTAGATTTAAAGTCTGTCCTTTAACCTCAATATATATAAAACATAACTATGAAATTCAAAATTTTCCGTGAAAAAATTTAAAATAGCTTTTAATTGATGACTAAATTACTTAAATAACATATTAAGAAAATATTGCTAATAAGAGAGTTCTGGATAAGTATAACTTATTAAAAATCAATGGGAGAAAAATACATATTTTAACCTAGCTATTTTTAATTCTCTCTTTTTCTCTTCCATATATTGTTCTTGTTCCAACCACTGCTAGTTCTAAACATTGGCAGCTTAATAATACTTATAATAAGTCTGTTTATAAATGAATCATTGATACTTGAAAATTCTTGTATTAAAAAGTGCTTCTGAAAATTTTTCAATGCTAAACACACCATTGTAAGAAGACCATATAGTAATTTCAATCTCTATTGCATTTGAGCTCAGTTGTGTTAGTTCCGGTTTTCTAAAAAGTAAATTTAAAAGACATTAAAAAAAATAATGCAGTATTAGTGAAATTAGTAAAAGTGTAACTGACATCTGTCTCGTGGCTTAATTTCTAACAAAAGAATTGCGAGCACTGGAATTTTCAAAATTTATTTTCTTGCGTAAATAGCTTGAATTCAATCTAATAGTTAAAAATTGAAAATAAATATGAAAATTGAGCTTCCGTAAATTCCTATGCAAGTCAATCCCTGGTCTACCACATAAATTAACCTAAAGTAATTTTAGAACATCGACGCATGTTAAGCCTACTATGACCACTTTACCACATCTTACTTAAACTACTGTAAAATAATATATAAACTAACTCTAGATTCACGGTTAGTGGGGAAGTATTTTTGAGATCAGTGTAAAACTACATGCACCGTCCATTTGCTGCAAATTCTTTAAAACAAAATGTCAGAGAGAAGTTAAAAGGGGTGTTTCAATTTCAAAGTGTTGTAAAAACTAACAAATCAAGTGTTTTCGCCACCTAAACAGTTGCTATTAATTTAATTTTGTACGTAAAATTTAATTCCTAATTATTAAAAGCTAAAATAAAAATTTACATTAATTCCTTTATTTATATCAAAGCTATAGCTTTTTATTTACCGTACGTCCACTTTACCCCACCTGACCCTATCAATCAGTTCACCTAGTCAATGCATATTTACATCCGTACAGTTCTAAATGCGATGGTTAAACAAAACTTTTAGTTCCTAAAAACTTCCTGCCTTATATGAGCACTTTTTCAAAATGCACTAATTTGGATGGTCTAGTCACCTTGAAGAGCTGCTTAACACAAGAATGCAGCTTTAATTAAAATTAATTTCCCCTTTTTAACTTGCTTCTATTAGTTAAAAAAGAAATATGTTTCACAAAGAAAAAAAGCCACTGGAACAACTAAACCAATTGTATCAACTTGAATTTTAAATATTTAATGGATTCAAGTTCAAAATCCTATATGTATGGAATACAGAAAGTATGGTAACGCTTAGAGGTAATATATTATTAACAATAGAAGGGTGCTCTTACGTGAATGGAAATGCATCAAATAGTTACTGCCCCATTCAATTCAGCAGTCGATGTTTATTGACATTTCTCGAAATCAAAATTGACATTACGAAACTTTATTGGAAGCTCATTTATAAATTCATGCCTTTACATCGACTGCTGCTATGTAACTGTGTACTATGTAAATACTAATAAATACACCCTAATGAAATAATTTTACTTTCCGATAAATTATTTCCATAAAATAAAAATACTTCTTCGAATAACGAAATTTGCTCACTAACTTTCCTAACTACGATTTCAATACTAAAACAGTTCTGCATAATTTTTAAATGTATTGATAAGCTTTTAAAGTAAGTTAAAACTTTATTTTACACTTAGCTTTAAAGATGTGCCTGCAATGAACATTTGTTTCGCGAATGAAAACAGCGTTTTCTTTCGTAAGGCAAGATACATTTGCAATTTTGATTCTTTGAAATAAGTGAATTTTCCTCGATTTATTAACGCTTTCATTAGTACACTCCAAACGTGGATTGAATAATAAAATAAGAAAATTAGTTGCCTTTTTACAACTAATGCATCATAAATGTATTAGTTGTAAAAAGGTAAATAAAACGTTCTTGCATTGTTGGAGGAAAATGCAAAAGGAACTCCACATCGGCGTCTTTAATATTATCAGGGGTAACTTTTCTATGAAGTTTATTTATTTAAGTAGTTGTATTGACTTAGTTTTAATTTTAAAATATGCGATATTTAAGGTCTGTTTGTTGATCATTTTCATTAACCATTCCCTAGCTAATAAAATTAGCTGACTTGGTAAAAAAAAATACTAAATCAAATTAGAAAGGAAAAAATACTTAAAATTAAGGCTATCCATATATATTTAAAAAAATATATTGAACTTTCTACTGTGCAAATTTGAAGACACATAGCTTAATATAAACAGAATATAAAACCACCAGCTCAAAGTTCGCTTATATTTTCAAAGAAAATTTATTTGTGCTAAAACCAAAACTTTTCAACATTTAATCGCGCAAAAATGTTTCCATTTTAATGTTTTATTTCCTGCAAAGTCCAGTTATACAAAGGAATAAAAAATTATCAGCATATTGCGTCTCTGTTACGCCATCAACAATATACTGTCATAAAGACAATGACTGCATTTCTGTACTAGAATTCAATGATTTAGATCCGGGGGCCAGTATTTACGTTCAACAAAAAAATTCCTGTCATTTTCGTATTTTATTTTTTAATATATTCAGTTTTACTTTTGAGTCCGTTAGTGCCAGCTTACATTAATCATACACAATTAATAAAGAAAACAAGAAACAGTCAGTGCTCAATTTTTTAAAAGGCTTTTAGCTGCAGTTACATAAATCTATCAAAATGAGTAACTTAAAAACTTGATTTTTTTTTTTGTGTTCTTTCTCGTTTCTAGTGTAATAAATACAATTAAATATCAAAATTTCGCACATATCTCTGGCATAGTATGACGCAGTTGCGTTAGAATTTTACTTATTCTATTTAAAATTATAATTACGTAATAAATCATGTTTAGAAATATAATTATAAATAATTACAACTTATAATATTTGATATTAGAATTTTTGTTAATTACTCTTATTTATGCTACAGACTGTGTAGACCAGGAAAATACCATTCGGATCAGGTGTAATAGACTATTCAGTCTCGGAATATATTATTCCATAGATGTGCAAAAGTCTATTCAGATTCATTATGTCACCAATAAAATAGCATGAGAACGTGCTTAAAATAGAGACAGTAAAGCAATTTTCCAACCGTTCGCACATTATCATAATCACTTAATATGCGTAAATTTTGAAATTTGTTTTAGTAAAAATATATTTTTATGAAAATGTATCTTATACTTCGATTTAATAATCATTAAATCCTACCTCTTACATGCTTGACCACTTCCAAGTTTGGGTTGGAATGTTTCTACTATACAAAGTCTAAAATGTCTACGTGTCGAATTTTCTTTCTTTTGGACAGCTGTGAATCATACTCTTGTTCAATGTCACAATCGTAATGAAAACCAGTCGGTAACACTATTAGTGAAAGCACTTATACCGATACTTATTTAATATATACCGAATAGTTTACAAAAGTGGTATTCTTCGTCTAAAAATCCAAAATCATCTTTAGGTATAGACGAGTTTTCCTAAGTTGTTTAACTATACAAGCCATGTCGAACTCGTGGCTACCACCATTTCAATCCACATAAATATTCGAGTTTATTTGCTATTCTCAAGGATATGCCTCAAATTCTCGTCTAATATGACAGATAGAACAAGGCAGCACAACAGATTTTAATATACAAAGAAGGAAAATACACCCAGGGGAAAATGGGAATCGAACCCACGCCTCTTTCACTCCGCACAGGGAGGCACCGGAACCAGTCGACTAGACCGATCAGCCCCGGCTACCCGAGTTAACAATTCAAAGCCTAACGCAGCACAAAATAAGCATGCGATGCATGGATAACTATTGGCCCAACTGCTGTTGCCTAACTATTAGCGATTATTGCAAAATTCAGACTCCAATAAGTGGTTGGCTCAGTTGCCAATAAAAAAAAAAGCTATTTTACCTCTAAAAGGGTTTACATGTAGTAAATGAATTTAGAAGCAAGTTTTGGTTTCGCATATTTCTAACGATGTGACACCAAAAAATGTAAAGCGAGTGCCCGATTGCCGCTATGGAACACAGTCTTCTTCGTCTGTTTTCTCAAGTTCTGTCACTGAGTGGGGCCTCAGTGGCCGAGTGGTCTTAGTACCAGTTTCCGCTGCCTGCCTGCGCGCAGTGAAGAGGTCGTGGGTTCGATTCCCACCTTGCCCTGGGTGTATTCGGGTAATTTCCTTCCTTGTATTGCAATAAACTGTAGTACTGTCCTGTTCTATCTGTAATATTGAACGAGAGTTTAAGGCATATCCATTGAGGAAAGTAAATAAACTCGAAATTGAATTGAAGAACATTTACTTTCCAGTTCGTGTGCTTAGTCTCGGGACTCGCGTATGAACTGTCGTCCAATATGACAGGTAGCACAAGACAATACATGAAAGATTTTATTACATTACAAAGAGGAAATAACAGAAATACACCCAGGGCAAGGTGGGAATCGAACCCACGACCTCCTTACTGCGCGCAAGCAGCGGGCGGAACTGGTACTAAGACCGCTCAGCCACCGAGGCCCCAAACTCGAAAATATATGTGACCTGAAATGGTCGTAAACAAACAAACTGTCACTGAGTTATAAATCGAGTTGGCGGGGCCTCAGTGGCTGAGCGGTCAAATCGACTGGCTCCGGTGCCTCCCTGCTCGGAGAGAAAGAGGCGTGGGTTCGATTCCCACCTTTCCTTCTTTGTATATTAAAATCTGTTGTGCTGTCTTGTTCTATCTGTCATACTGGACGAGAGTTTGAGGCATATCCTTGAGAATAGCAAATAAACTCGCATATTTATGTGACCTGAAATTGTCGTAAACAAACAAACAAACAAATCGAGTTGGCAACTGAACCATCCAAGTAGTACGAAGTAAATTGTATTTCTCGGCATCAGTCTCAACTATCAACAGATTTCCAGGCATATGTTACACACCGAATTGGTTCTTGGCTAGCGATTCCTCACCAAAATCTTAAAATAAACTTTCACTTCAAAATCGGTGCTTTTATGTTCACTAGTTACAAAACAAGTTGGAAAGTAAAGACTGTGGTAAAAAGCGATAGAGTTTGTGATGTGGAATACAGTGATGTCAAATATCGAGAATAAAATGTATAATATTATTGATATTACTGAAATAGTAAGTTTGATTTATTTTTTTCACTTCTTCATGCGTAATATATCGCCTATAGAAATAAACACTGTCATATCTGCAAAATGGACATTTTTCAAGAGAGTCGTTTGAACGTTTTACAATTTGTTTTATTTAATTGCCTTATTTGTCTCAATGATTATTATAATCGATTTTTTTCAGAGAATATTTATTGTTCTAGTTTTCTCTCACATGGTGGATGTTAATGATGTCAGAAAAATTAACAATAATTATAAAAACTAGTTATTACAGTATTGCACCAAAAAAACAAAGTTGGCCTCTAGCCTTAATTTTTGAACATTTTCTCACAACAGTATAAAGAGCGCAAAAATCTGAACATTTTGATATAAAAATCAGAAAAACTATTTTTTGCAGATATGACACTTCATTTCTATAAGCGATATGTATGTGTGTACTACCATATAAGCAGGAACTGAGAGCAAAATAAGATGCGATATTAATTACAAAAATGTTATTTAAATAATCAGCAGAATCTAATGATTTTTTGGAGGGGCGGGGTGTGATGTTTTCTTTTATAACTAAATTTTAAAAAATATATGAATTACTATACCCGGCATAGGCATCTTAACAAGTATCTTAAATAGAACATAATGCAATATGTACTTAATGTGTTAAATGTTTGTACGAAAAGACAGTTTTCCTAAGGAATGTTTGTTTGACATTTGTAAGTTAAACAAGCTAGTTACGTTATACTAAGTCAGCCGTGCAGTACTGGAACAAAATTGAGGGAATGCTTACAGATACGAGCAAAAGTTATTAATATCAGAAAATGGGGGGACGCTTGTGTAAAATTTTTAAGGTGTTGGTACGTCGTCCCCTTTCGACTTACCTCACTGATCATACAATAAAATGTGGTTACTTTTGAGAAGGAAAAAATCTTAATAATTGGAGTTGGATGTCAGTGCAAAAAATATGCTTATGTTGACCTTTTTTGGTTTATTGAATATTTTCTTATAGATAACAAAAATGTTTGCATTCTAATTTTCTCTATTTTTTCTTTGATTCATATTGGTTAATAATTGTACTGATCTTAACAGAATTCCGGTAATGATAATAAAGACAATTCTTGTATTTTGATTTTTAAGTTTGTTGTTCTTGTTTATATTTTTGATGAACTCTATATGTTTTCTATACTACTAAGAAAAATGATATAGTCTGTGGTGCTACATTTTCACAACAGTCTTATTTGTGATAGAAAGTTGTCTGTGACGCTTTTTTACTTTAATGTTTATTACGGATCTCGGCCGAATTATGAAATGTATGACGTTCTTAAAATGTGTTTTAGTAATTTTAAATGAAAACAGATCATGTTGACCCCCCTGAATAAGTTGATGTTTTCAACATGTGTACCAGCTTTTAGCTCAAACTTCGCTATTGCTATAATAAATTTAAAGTATGCTCTTACTTTTCTATCTACTTCCAGGAAGTGAATTTCTAACAGTTGTAAAATCCTTTAACCGAATAGAAAGCTGACCAAAGTTTTAGTTCGTAAATAAAGTAGCTTACATTTGTTAAACCAGTGAAATCGCAAGCTTTCGGAGACAGAGAGCTCAAAAGCTGTCACTTGGATTAACATCTCCTGTGTTTATCTCACAAGCTGTCACTCGCAGAACTTTAATGTTTCAGCGTTCTCCTTTAGTACAATGAGTCTTTTCACCGTGACACCGTTTATTAATAATAAGTTAGTAATGTGTTATTAAAAGCACTTATGCCCTTGTCATGTTTAGTGAAACTGCAACGTAATTTGCTCCCCGAAAACGTTCACTCATTTCACTAACTCAAACACGCATGCACTTTATGTTCATTCTTGCACATTTTTACGAAGAACCGGATACATTAATGGGAAAAATTATTTCGTGGGGGTAGAATTGTTTCATTGATCGTGGTAAAAATGGGTTTGGAGTTGGCCCTAAATTTTGGGTCTCGTTTTTTAATCATACGTAATTAGGAAGGACGCTATCAGTATTATGTACTTTATACTAGTTAATAATGACGATGCATACGATCGATCAAGATTGGGTATTCAAATCAGGGTATTTATTAAAGCCCATCATGGTTGGTTACACAGAAATGTAAACAACATCAGTTAACAGTTACAGTTGAAGTTGAAGTTATTATTACATACATAACATGCCCTATTTTTTTCTTTATGTGTATATACACTGCTGGAAAAAAAATCCCAACACCAAGAAGAAGTTGTGCTAGAGAAACGAAATTTGGCAGGCGTGTTTATACATCTGAAAGATGACGTCGATTCAAATTTTCTGCTCGGCGCATCAGTGTGACGCTAGTAGCGACACCCGGAAGATGCAAATCAGGTTTGCTTTAAATACGCGCTGTAATGTTCCGGAGCGTTGTTCAGCGTCGATATTTGATGTAGTGAGTTGATGTTAGTCCACAATGCCTTTAAGAACACGACGAAGCCATTATCAACAGCTCACTAAGTTTGAACGAGGTCGTGTAATAGGCCTACGAGAAGGTGGGTTTTCTTTCCGCGAGATTGCAGAAAGGCTTGGCAGGAATGCATCCACTGTGCATGAATGTTGGCAGCAGTGGTCAAGGGAAGGCACTGCCTCAAGAAGACCAGGTTCCGGGCGGCCACGTGGCACGACTGAGAGGGAAGACCGCCGTGTTCAGCGTATGGCTGTAGCGAATCGTACTGCGTCTGCAGCAGAAATTCGAGTAGCAGTTGGCACCACAGTGATACAACGAACTGTTACCAATCGGTTACTTCAAGGACAGCTCCGAGCCAGACGTCCTGTAGCGTGCATTCCACTAACGCCAAACCACTGCCGTTTGCGACGTCAGTGGTGTCAGGCTAGAGTTCATTGGAGAACGGAGTAGAAATCTGTTGTGTTTTCTGATGAAAGCCGGTTCTGCCTTGGTGCCAGTGATGGCCGTGTGTTGGTTAGGAGGAGGCCAGGTGAGCGGCTGCAGCCATCCTGTCTGCGGCTTAGACACACTGGACCTACACCTGGAGTTATGGTCTGGGGAGTAATTTCTTATGGCAGCAGAAGCACTCTCGTGGTTATCCCACGCACCCTGACAGCAAATGTGTACGTCAGTCTGGTGATTCAACCTGTTGTTCTGCCTTTCATGAGTAGCATTCCAGGAGGTGTTTTCCAACAGGATAACGCTCGACCTCATACTGCTGTTGTAACCCAACGTGCTCTACAGGGTATCGACATGTTGCCTTGACCTGCCAGATCACCAGATCTGTCTCCAATTGAGCACGTATAGGACATCATTGGACGACCACTCCAGCGTCATCCACAACCAGAATTAACCGTCCCTGTATTATTCGACCAAGTGCAACAGGCATGGAACTCCATCCCACAAACGGACATCCAGCACCTGTATGATTCAATGCATGCACGTTTGTATGCTTGCATTCAAAATTCTGGCGGTTACACCGGTTATTAATGTACCTGTATTTCACTTCTGCAATGGCTCTTCTCGGGCTTAAATTAACCTGTGATCTTGAAATTGTAATCAATTACGTACATTACCTATATAAATGTATTGCTGCAATTTCATTACTCTACAATAATTATTTCTTGGTGTTGGGATTTTTTTTTCCATCAGTGTATATATGTGATAAAACACATTACCAAGAATTATCTGAATTAAGGAAATTATTTTGAAACACATATAATAGTTAATAAAATTGACGTAAGTGACCTTATTACAAATCTTACTTTACCTGAATCTATATATATACTGATATGACATGAATGAAACATTTTTATAAGATATAATGAAGCACTTTTCACTTGTTTTTTTTTTTTTTTTATATGAAATTAATACTTAGAAAAATGCACTAAAAAAATAAGATAAGCAGCTATGAATTTAATTGGAATACTGAAATTAGTAGCAGGCATACTGCTATTTTAATTAAGTTTGATATCTTAAAGGAATATTTACAATCCTTCCAGACCGTGTTATACGACCTGTTGGCACAGAATTAGTAGTTGTGTCTGTTACAGGGACACTGTCTGTGTCTGTAGTGTTCATCTCAGTTTCACCATAGAAATCCTCTACAGTTCTCTGATCTGCCTTAGCAACACAGCTTTTGACAGGGCATATGTATACTCTGTTGCGAACATAAATACCTCTATTTAGAGTTTGTACAGTGTGTGTTCCGAAGGGACCAACTTTTATGATTGTGGCCCTTAGCCAGGGATCTTTCGGCTTTATCTTCAACATCACATCCTGCTGGAGTTTTAATTCAGGGAGAGGTTTTTTTCCTTTATTAGCATGCCTTATTTGGTTTCTCTGCCTCTTCTGCAGCTGCTTGACGTCTTCTGTGATATCGAAATTAGGTCGCAATACTTCTGACACAGCTGACATGAATGATCTGAGACGTCTGCCCATCAAGAGTTCAGATGATGATCTCAGACTATCTGTTGGCGTTATTCTGTAATCAAGAAGGACAACATGGAGATCCTTCCCATCTTCGTTTGCCTTCTTCACAGCACTTTTGAAGGTTCGAACTGCCCTTTCTACCTGACCATTTGCTTTTGGCCAGTATGGTGACGTCCTGCAGTGAGTAATATTCCACTCATGCATAAACTTTTTAAAGTCGTTGCTGTCAAAAGGTGGACCTCCATCAGTGACAAGTTCTTCAGGTATGCCATGTCTGGCGAAAGAAGATTTCATGGCAACAGCAACAGCAGGGCTTGTTGTCCCATACATGTGTTGCACTTCAATGTACTTGGAAAAATAATCAATTAATATTAAGTATGTAATTCCATTTAGATGAAGAAAATCACAGCCAACTCTTTGTCATGGTCTATCAGGAATACCTCTTTCGAGCAAAGGTTTCTGTTGATTCCCTCTCTGATATTTTTGGCATATTTCACATTTTTCAATGAATGATTCTATATCGTGATTCATTAAAGGCCAATAGAAATATTCGCGTGCTTTTGTTTTGCAGGCAACAATACCTCTGTGTGTTGTATGCAGCTTCTGCAGCATCTCCTTCTTCATTACAGTTGGGATGATTAGGCGCGTCCCTCTACAGAGAAGTCCTTCACTGGTAGCATAGATTTCATTATCACAGTGCCAAAAAGATTTTACTTGTGGATCTAATTTTGACTTCTCAGAAGGCCAACCATTCAGCACATAAAACCCAACTTTTTGAAGAGTTTCATCAGAGGCAGTTGCAGAGGAAAGTTCTTTCCATTTTGATGTAGTAGCAAGGGCTAATACTCTGGTTTCAACAGTTGTTGATGAGTTACAGTGATCTTCAAAGGTTTCTGGAATGGTAGCTCGTGACAATGCATCAGCAACTATTAGTTCTTTTCTTGGAATATATGTGAGTGTCATATTATATCTGTTCATGCGCAGGAGTATTTTTTGGAGTCGTGGTGATATTTCATCATAAGGTCTCTTACTGAGGCCTAACAACGGCTTATGACCTGTTTGGACATTTACAGGTCTGCCGTAGGTAAAATAATTAAACTTTTCGAACCCAAATATGATAGCTAGAAGCTCTTTTTCAATTTGTGCATATCGTGTTTGTACAGCAGTTAATGTTGCAGGGGCATAAGCTACAGCTTTATTTTCTTGAATCAGAACTGAACCCAGGCCATGTTGACTTGCATCCACAGACAGCAACACAGACTTTTTTTCATCAAAAAAGCTTAAACAAGGTGCTTGCATTAAAGCACATTTAATTTTGTCAAAGTCATTTTGTGTGTTACAGTCCCACATGAAATCATTACCTTTCTTTAGTAGTTGCCTTAAAGAATGGGTAAGATCAGATAGGTTGGGTGTGAATTTTGCTTGATAGGTGACCATCCCTAGAAATCTTTGCAGAGACTCCTTATCAGTAGACGGTGCAAACTCTTTAATGGCCTGTAATTTAGCAGGATCTGGTTGAATACCCTTATTAGATATTATGTGACCTAAATAAGTTATTTGTGGTTGAGCTAGCTGTAGCTTCGAAGGATTAAACTCCAAATGTTCCTTTCGGGGAAAGAGTTAAAGCCTTTCTTAGGAGAGAACAATGCTCGGATATATTTTTTGAACTCAAAGCCATGTCATCAAAATAGGGTTGAATATTTGGTTCATCTTCAAATATATCTTCCATGGCACGTTGAAATTCTTCTGGGACATAATTTATTCCAAAGGGAAGAACTAGAAATCTATACGCCAAGGTGTGGTAAACGTAGTTAGGAGCTTACGTCGTCCAAAGGAAGTTGCCAGAAACCTTTCTTTGCACCGAGTAGACTGAAGACTGTAGAGCCTTGCAGATATTAGTAGTAGCCTTGCAGGTTAGTGAAAAGTCTATCAGATGCTGGGATAGGATAATGAGGTAGTAGTATTACATCATTTAAAGGTCGAGGATCAATGCAAATTCTCAGCTTCTTTGGATTGTCGACAACAACCATATTGCTAACTCACTCAGTTGGTTCCTCCACTTTGACAATAATTCCTTGAGCTATCATATTTTGCAGCTCTTCTTTGACTTTGTCATGTAAAGCCAAGGGAATTTTCCTAGGCGCAGCAACATGAGGAATAGCATCTGGTTTAATATTTATTTTTACTGTTCTATTTAATTTTCCCATACCTTGAAAAACAACTAGAAATTCTTCTAAGACCTGCTGGATCTCATCATTTGAGTGCTTAGGAGTTTGCGAAGGCTGCATGTTGCTTTTTAGTTGATACACACGCTTAATTAACCCTAAACTCTTGTAGGCGTTTAAGCCTAGGATGGGACTTGCATTTATCGATGTGATGCCAAACTTAAATTGTCATTTTGCTTTCTTTGTGGAGCAAGAAAGTTTGGACTCCCCTAACACTG
The DNA here is from genome assembly GCA_038502835.1 of Octonoba sinensis. NCBI lineage: Eukaryota > Metazoa > Arthropoda > Arachnida > Araneae > Uloboridae > Octonoba > Octonoba sinensis. The sequence continues at coordinate 200,788,095 of CM076598.1, read as the reverse complement.
GCACAAGATTTTCATTATAATCTAGGACAGGAACATCACAAGGCATAAGGCTTGGTTTACTGGTGAGGGAATTGAAAATGTTGTGTGGTAAAACATTTACTTAGGCACCAATGTCTAGTTTGAATTGCACCAAAGCATTGTTGATATAAATGCCTTGTGTCCACACATCTTTTTCATCACAGTCTTTCAGCGACTCTATTTTTAGTTCACCTAAAAACAGTTCATCACTCGATTGTTCTATGAGATAGATCCGATTTTTCTTGCGCAATTTTTGAGCTGGGGATCGGCATACATCTGCCCAGTGATTGTTTTTGCCGCAATTTTTACATACAGTTCCATATGCTGGACACTTACGTGGCTCGTGCTTGCGACCACAGTTCTTGCACGAATCTGCACTTTTGCTTTTCCGCTGTGAATTTGTGGTGGAGCGCTTGGCCTGAGACACTAAGTTTAACTCCGATTTGTCGTTCATCGCCACGGCTTGCGATCTCGACTGTTCAGCTGCACGACACTCGCTCACTACTTCGTCAAGCGTCTTTGTCTTACGACTCATTTCCCGAAGTATTCGCTCTTGTAAGGGCTTGTCTTGTAGCCCATGAATACCTTTATCGCGCAACATTCTTTTTGTACCAGCTCCATATTTGCAGTCTTCTACTGCCAATTTCAGACGAGAATAAGTCCTGAAATTTTTCGCCAGGTTTTTGCTTTATTTCTAAGAAGATATTTCATTCTGGTAATCGCTGAACTGTTTCTCGAGTTCGCTTAATATTTGCTCGAGAGTGACTTCTTCCTCTCCTGTAAGAGGCTCCAGGGAGAATGTCCGATAGATGGTTTTTAGCTCGTCTCCGCACGCATGCCAAAAAAGAGCAGTTTTTCTTTTTTCTGGTTTCGTTTTAGAAAAGTGCAAGGTAGATTCCCCCACCCCTCCAGTTTATTCGATTGATTTCTAAATACACCAAAAAATGAAGAAATCACTTCATATTTCGGGATAAAAGTCATTTATACGACATAAACATATTTTATCACCACAAACTTGCATTTTGTAAATGTGTATCTGTATTAGTATGCTTTATTCAGACAAACATTAATAATTTTTATTTATTAATTTGCGTGCTCTTAAAGTATATGCAGTAATGTGTGGGTGTGTCTAGACATTTGGGCTGCATGTCATTAAAAGAACAAAGCAATAATCCTTTTTTTTTAAGAGACAGTGCTGATTGTTACTTATTTCAGTACTTGGCACGGTACAGGGAAAAAATTAGGAAATAGGTCACGAAGCAAATAAAAGGATTCATTAGTCATAGAGGTGACCTGCAGAACTATGAGAAATGTACTTCGTCGTCACTAAAATTCAAGATTTCTAAAAGAACAATAATTACCTTAAATGACTCTTCTAGCGTATACTTTTAAGAATATTTACTTTCAAAGTCATTATTGCTGCAGAATGGATGGCTCATATTACTACAGAAGTAAGAATTTTATTTTCATTTGCTGTAAAGCAAAAAGTTCGACCACGGAATTTTGACGACATTTTGACGCTTGGACGAAAAAAGCGAATCCATTCGAGTTTTAGGGAGGTTCGTTTTGCGGGTGCGTTTATTTAGTGAATGTTTGCTTCTATGTTTGTTGAAAGCAACTCAATTTATAAAATGGCATATAGCATCCGTTCGGAAGTAATCAAGTAACTGGACGAGAACAAAAACGGCACATTCCTTATACCAGCAGTTCCTCCCTTGAACATAAATGGATTCTTCTTATCACTGTGCCGGGCAGATTGCTTTGGTTTATGGTACACTGGTGTAAGAAATTAAGAGAATTTTCATATTTGATCTACGATCTCCAGAACTACTGGACAGATTTTAATAAAATTTGGTGTGAACATTGGTTGATATAATACAAACAAAATAAACTTTCAACAGTTATAATAGACGAACATGTTTGTGCGTAACACTCATGGGAGTCTGAAGGTCTGGAACAGCGGTTGCAGAATACACAAAAGAAATGGGTTAATAAGGAGTGTGGTCCCCTCTTACAGCTATACACACCTTGCAGTGTGATGTCATACTGGAAATAAGGCAGTTTATCAGTGCCTGTGGCAATGGGTCCCACTCATTCACCAACGCGGTTTTCAGTTCCTGGATGGTTCTCGGAGGGGGTGGCGAGTTGTAATTGCCCTCCCCAGAGCGTCCCAGACATGCTCTACAGAGTTGAGGTCTGGAGACCTAGCTGGCCAATCCATCCGGCAAATATCCTCACTCTCGAGAAAGTCGTCGACCAGAAGAGCTCTATGTGACCTCTAAATTAAAATGAACTCGGGCCCACCGCACCCCGGAAAAGGCGAACATACGGCTTCAAGACCTCCTCCCTACTCCTCACACCAGTCACAGAGCCTCTGTCAAAGACTGGAGAGGAGTGCGGCCATTCAACATGATGCCTGCCCAGACCATTACACCGCCACAGTCATACTTGTCCTTTTCGCGGACATTGGAGGGTATGTAGCGGGTCCCTGTCTCTCTCCATATTAAAGTACAGCGAGAATCGGTGTTTAGGCTAAAACGGGACTCGTCGGTGAACAGACCGGTCGCCCATTGGTCCATACTCCTATCACTATGCTGCCTACACCATGCTAATCGGACTCTCCTGTTCGTAGACAGGAGCGGGACGCAAACAGCCCGTTTTCTAGCAAACAAACCTCTCTCATTTAGTCTTTTGGAAACAGTCACCCTTGTTAAACGGGTTCCTGTGGATACATACAGGTCCCGAGAGAGCTGAGAAGCTGTAGCCCGTGTCCTATGCCCCGCTAAAATGTATAAATGGCGATCTTCTCTGGCTGCCGTGGCTCTTGGACGACCTAGTCCACGCTTTCTCTCGGTGGATCCAGTATCCTGGAACTGTTTCCATAGGCTGCACACGACGCTGGGCGTTAAATTAAACTCTCTGCATATGTGGACTTGCTATTGGCTGTCTCTAGACTCCCCAAAATTCGTCCCCTCATTCCATCATCTAAACGTTGGTGGTTACTCATTTTTACTTTTCCGATGTGAATTTAACCGATTGCTGCAAGATAACACCGAGAAATTCGCCGAGGTGTGCTAGTGAACAAAATTCGTCTTATCCTCCACGCGCTTATAAAGCCTGTTTTTCTGCTGGCTCCGCCTACACACACGTGTAGGCTTACGTACTTGCCGTACAATATTTGCATTTTCATCTGAAGCAGTGGTTATTCCTTCAGTTCAGTTCTTTTCATGTAATTCGATAAAATATGCAAATTCTCTTAATTTATTTCACAAGTGTAGAACTGTATCATAAAAGCGAACATAAATGGGTCATTCCTTCTATAAGGAGATTGCTCGTGGCTTGCACGGGATTTTATTCAAAAAATAATTATCTAAAAAGCTAATGGGAAAAACTTGCTTAAGAAATCACATCTAAATGTGTGCTTTCGTTCATTGCATTTTTTAACTGTTGTTTTTTAATGAAATGGACAGCTGTCACGGGCTAGCAAAATTCACGTTTTCCGTGGACTGGCAACAGACATACGTCCCTTTTACTGAAGCTCAGCATTTTTATTCAGAAAAACGTGAAATAGTTTCCCTCTTTAAAGTTAATAATTCATCTCATGTATGGCACTACTTCTTGGTGAAGCAATGCTACTTGGTTCTGAAATAAGTTTGTTACCACATGTTTTTCATCTCTTTGTCTCTAAAATTTTCTAAAGGCATTTTATAACTTTGCAAAAAAAAATCATGTCTAATCTTGCAACTGAAATATTTAAACTCACGTTTAGTTTTCCCAATGTTATAGATGCGTTTCCAAAAGCAAATTAATATGAATATAAATGCAATAACTCAGTTACTTTCCGCATTTCAGTTAGGAAACTTTGTTACATGCAATCATTTTATGTTGGTTCTTTCAAATAGATAAGATAGCTTGTAATAATAACAAAAAATACTTCAAAAGTTCAATGCTAATATTTTCTTTGAGCTTTTCATATATGTTACTTTGTAATCAGGCCCGTTATTTCAAATTTTTTGAGATATATGCTCAGCACTTATTAACAAAATACATACACACACATCGTCTTTGCGCCTTCAAACCCCACAATGTGCATTAGTACAAATATTTCAGGAAGAAGAAAAGAGTATATCACGTAAAACCTTTTATTCCAGTGTAATTTCATACTGTCTAATGTAATGAATTAGCTCTGACATTTACTTTCACATATATACTTTGCAAGCATAATATGTGCAATATATTTGCAATATTTTTATGCATTTCAAACCATTTAGCTCTTTATTGTTTTTCATAAACACAAAGATTTTGAGGTTTTTGGCCACAGAATGTGCACAAAGCTGGTTTTCAATATCAATCCGCAACGTAGAATTGCTTCTGAATCTCAGAAAAAGTGAAAAATATGTTTACTTCAAATAGCAGGTTGTTTTATACTTAGCAGTGTATTTTTCAAAGGCAGAAAACATCTACAGTACCACTACCTTGCCAAAATAATGTAATTGTACCCGATTGAAACCCGTCAATTTGATTTCGAACCAAAGTTATATTTTATACATTTAAAAGGGGATGTTGTACATTTTAAGATATTTTAAGCGAGATTTGAGGTCTTGAATATTAGACTCTCTAGAAAGTCCTCGTTGTTAACCCTGAAGCTTTAAATTGATTAAAAGTAATTAAAACAAGGTGAAAATGAAGCCATTTCAGAATTTTACCACAGCTGAACTAAAAAATGTGATGGAAATTCAAATAATTACATGTAAATAAGTTAACGGTATCGCACACCAAATGTTGGAGCAATTGGTTGCACCAAGGCTAGAAAATACTAGAAATTGGAATAGCATTGCAATACATAACAAATAATAGCATAACAAATGTAAGGAATTTTTATAAAATAAGTTATTTTTATAATATAGTATTTTTTAGTAACATTTTCGAATTCCCAACGCTATATTGGTGTAAAGTTTACTAAGATTTTTTAGTGTGACTGTTAGTTCGCAGTTGAACTTTTTTTTTTTCTTTTTCTTTTTTTTTTTTTTTTTTTTTGTTTTTTTGAGAACCATCTCTCGAAAGGAACTCTTGTGATTCGTCAAGTTTCCTGGAAATTAATCATCATCGAATTACGCCGCCTGTAAATCTGTTCACCACCATATTTTTCTTACCTACCTCCAAATAATAAAAGTAGTAAATACACACCATAAGTTGCTTCAAATTAAAAGGTTTACCAATGTTTCAGCTCTATAACGGTCAATAGAAGTGGAATTCTGGAAGCAATTACATTTTTTTAACAGGTTGCTGAAAATACTTTTCAGAAAACTACTTCGTTATGAGTCAACGAAGATTCAGCAAATAAAAATAGAAGCGAAAACTAAGTAAAACGAAAATTATTGATCGTAAAACTAAATTAAAATCGTCCAATCATTTTTAAATTAAAGATAGCACTTAACTTTAGAATTATGTCACTAAGAACTACTTATTTTTAAAATGAAACTGCAGAAAAAGAAGTTGATGTTTATTAAATTTACTGTCATTTTTCTGAAATCTGTCAAAAGCAACAAACTGTCAAAAGAAATTCTACCTAGCTCATTTTTACCTGAATTTTAATTAGAAAAAAACCCCTCAAAATTTCTTACAAAATTTTGCCTGAAAATAATAGGTGTATAAGGTTATTTATTATGAAATTTTCAGAGAAAGCTGTTGTTTTACTGAAAAATTATTTAGAAATGCGTTATGTAATTTAAATATTGCACTAAGGTGTGTTTTAGTTTTCTTTCCCTACAATTAACGGTTTTCTGTGCAGATATACAGAGTAACAGAAATGCTGTGTATAAATATGAGAAGGTTTTTTTTAACCTCATCATATATTTAAAACTTGTTTTCGTTAGACAGAAAAGGAAAACATGTAACGCTACAAAAATGTTTTGTGTATATAGTCATGTTTCTTATTACAGCATTCTGTCCCTTGAACGTGTGAATGAATTCTTTTTGGCACTCTGCCAATCAGAGCTTTTTTTTTTTTTTTTCATAAATTCGTCAGGCAGATACAGAACAGGTCTTAGACAAGTTAAGTGCATTACATACTGAATGCATAAAATATTATGGAATTCTTGGAGAGAAAAAAAATTAAGCGAAAGAACTTTTTTTTTTTTTTTCATTTTGAAGATATTTAACTACTTGCGCTATAAAAACGTCGATATGCTTTTGTTCCAAAACCGCCATTGACCTGTATACCACGTCGATAGACGTTTGTCGCAGAGGCAAAAACGACGTGTCCGCTACGTCGGTAGTCCTTTTTTTGTACTGCAATGGTGCTCTGTCGACAATCGTATTTGTAGCTGTTTCTACCTTCATTTCGTTAGTATTTTAATATTCCGAATCATTTACTCTCTTTTATTACATCTTATCTCGATTTTAAACTGTTGTTTTGGTCTTTCATTTTTACCTGCTAGTGTATCGTCTATACAAAAGAACGTTGTCTTTATTATTTTAAATTGCATTTTTGATAGCGAAAAACCGCCATCCAATGTTGAAGAGCAACGTATTTACAAATGCGGGATACGCATAATAACTTGTAAGGAAATTTAGATGTGAATGTCTATAGTTATCATCTTCTTCTATTTTAAGGTGGTTTATTTTATCAGGTCACTAAAAATTGCATAAAAAGCAGATAAATTTTTGTAAAGAATTTTAAGTAACGGGCACAGTTTCATTCTAATGAATTATAGTGCTAAAAGAACGGTTTTTTCCTGATAAGAGCGACATGAAATATAATAATGCATGGGAAGGGGTGGGGATGTTTAAATACATTTATTTTTTGATCACATCCACCTCAATATGTTACTTTTTTGGATTATTCGGGTAATGTTTCATTATTAACAGTTATTGTATTTGTTAAAGCTTTGCGCTCGCAGACGTGGCGGGGCATCAATGTAACGCCTTACCGCACGTTATATCGTAGAGCGCGGCACGGCTACCGAAAGCTAAATCGTTGCGCAAGTAGTTAACTTAGAATTGTGTAGTCTTCGGTTATGCATTGTTTATACTTATCCCGACCATTCGACTAGAAAGAAAGATGTCTAGCCAATAAGCGGAAAAAAGTATAATAATACTTTCTGAAAATAATGACAATAATAAAAATTATATATGTATTGTCTTTACCTTTTTGATATTCAGAATTTCAAGGAATTTTCCTCCATTACATCTCTTCCAATTGCACTTGACAAAATACTTCTTTTTTTAAACCAAACCCTCATTACATCGCTTTTCTACTTGCATTTTCCATCAGCCCTCCACTGAAGTAGTTATAGTTAGACCAGCTACTTCAATTCATAATTCTTCAGTTCCAAGTTTAGCTACTTAAACTTGAAGTTCTTCAATTTTGGGACCAGCTACTTTAACTCAGCGTTTCCCAATTCTTAGGACTAGCTACTTCAATTCAGTGTTCTTAAACGCTCTTCTGTAATTTGGATGTTAGAATGAACTTCACAACTGTAATTCCATATGCTACTCTAAAGTTCAATCAAACTTTTATGAATCACTATTCGGTGTAGCAATTAACAATTGTATGTTCTACACCATATAATTCCATCCCTATATTTGCAGCAATTTCACTTCCTGGTTACTGTTCCGCTTTTGTTTTGTTTTTAATTAATATGACAAAATGAAGGTTGTAGAGGGATGACTCTAATGATGAAAAATATGCTAGTTGCTTTAAAAAATGAAGGCAAAGTGAAAACTTCTTTAAACAACTTGTAGTGAATAATATTTAAAAGAAGAAATAAAAATACACAAATTTTATTATGACAGGGGGAGAGAATGTATTTGCTTTATGTTCAAAAGAAGTCTAAATATTTTCTTCAAGAGCAAACAAGAATTTCCTATTAAAAATACATGCAAGAAACCTGGAAAATATTTTTTGCTGATTAAACGGCTTTATACCTTGATGAAAACAAACTTTTTATGCAAGTTTTCACGAGTAGGCGAGTGATGGGCTGCTTGATAAACACGATCAATGTTTTTAATTTAAAAATCGTTATTTGCTTTTAAAAACAATGACGTTAATGAGATATGCAGGAGCATAATTTTAAAAATTAAGTGGCTTTCAATTACTTGTCTCGAAACGTTGATGCACTCAGAAATTAGTTTTTCGATTTTTTTCCCGTGATCCTTTGCGCATCACCGAGCATCGAAAAAAAATATTGAAGCAACATCTTTCCAGGTAATGAAGATAATTTCAATTTCCTAATTTATGTTCATAATATCACTTATATGAGAACATTGAATGTTGGAAGATTTTTTTTCTTATTCTACTTTTATAGCTAAGCGTTATCGTGTCTCAAGCTCAGCAAAATTAGACTCTGCTCAATTGAGAAGCTGCAAGAATATTCTTATGGATCTTTAAATAAAATTTGCAGTACTGAATAAAAACTCTTTGCTGCTTCAATTAAATATTTTCTTAGAGAATAAAACATTTATCTATCCAATCAATGAAAACCTTTTCGAATAATCATTTTCTCGCATCATTTATCTCCAAGTTCAAGGATTTGATCCTTTGTAATCTTGTGTGATTTCTTCCGGGACACTTTAGAAAAAGAAGTACGCTTCAGTTATAAAACTTCTGCGCATTCAACTGCAACTTAGCGTGAATTTGTTTGTGGCAATTCAAACTGATTTTTTTTTTTTTTTTCCTTTTTCGGAAAGTTTTCATTTGCTAATGAACATCTTCAAATGAAAAGTTTTAAGTCGAAACAACATTGAACCGTGGTCTCTCAACAAAAAAAATAATAATAATAAGGACATATATAAGGTTTCTTGCTTTTTTTTTCTTTACTATTTTCTAAATCTGATTATTGTGATTCATACTCGACGAATTTAGCTCATTAGCCTGCTTTTATTTTAACTTTATATCTTAGTTTTATTCCAGTTTGTTTGTTTTTTCTTTTTCATTTTAATGGTTCTTTTTAATGGTCCCTGTTTGACATTTTTTCGTCATTTTCCATCCATCGGAAACGCTTGCTTCTTCTGCTTCACTCTTGCCCTTGCTAATTGTCTTTTTTTACATGTTTATTACAACTTAGATGCTTTAATTACTAGTAAACTCTTGCTCATTTTGCATTTTTAAAACTTTTCCTTCGGTGTTTTTCTTGATTTTGTTTCTTTGTAGTTTTTCAACGCTTTGTAAGAAGTTTTACATACTTCTCAGAATTTTGAATTTCTTTTAACCTTTTCCTCTTCCCATACATTTTGTTCCTTCCCCTTGCGTTGTTCTTCGAATATGTGATAGTCAAAACGTTTTTCAATGATTGATCAATAATTTCTCTAAAGAAAATTACTGTCTTTCAACTAGAAAAGCAATGAAATATAAAGAGCCGTTTTATCTAACAAACACTGATTTTAAAAAAAGCACAGATTATTTACCAAATATGGGAAGTCTTATGACATCAGTTTATTTATAATCGCAGATGGAAATTCCAGTGACCGAATATTCTACTTAGAAAGTGTACGTTATTTAATTATGTATACACTATATTTTACCTTCATAAGAAAATTTTAAATTCATTAAGTAGCAAACAAAAATTGAATTTTGGCTTTCATGATTTTAATTGAAAATTTGTATTAATGTTTCTTAAATTATTTCTAAGTTATTTCTGAATAAGATTGTGATGTTTTTAATTTGCAGAAACGAAGTATAATGGGAATTCTTGATTTAATAGTTTAATACCACAATAGAGTCTAAATCCTTCTGAAACCGCGTCTCCCTCCATATACACACAGTTAATTACATAATCTGATGCCGCTTAAAAAAAATTGAATAACAGGACAGGAAGTATCATTAAATACGAGACATGCTCCAAAAGTGATTTCGGTATTATGTTTATAGTATCGTGTGCTGATAACGCTAATGAGTTGCAGGGTTTTACTAAATAGGCTGAAAAAAACTCCGTAAGTTTGAGAAACTAAAAAAATCGATGTGTGAGAGAGGTTTGGTTGCGGAAAGTACCAATGTCAATATTTCTAATTTTGAGATAATTCAAGTTGAAGGTACAAGTAAGAATTTACTTGTATGTAGCTATTAGCCCAAAAATTCTAAAAGTAACGCCAAATTAATTATCTTCTGAAATGATTTTAAAAGAAAAATTTCTGGCATTGCCACTTTCACCTTTTATTTATTTATTCATTTTTTAAGTCAAAGGTAATGAAAGAAACTCATTTTATTTTATTAATTTAAAAATTCAGATACTAAGGACATCAAAATAGGTTATAACACGAAAATCAAGCATTATATATATATATATATATATAAATTGAAACTCGGTATTTTGTTTTCTTCCTGGTAAAAGGAAAAGTTTCCCAAATGGCTAAAAAACCTATTTATAATACACTTCACTCCTTAATTCTTATTTACGAAATGTATACTCGGCATCAAAAATAGTGTGTATCGCATGGTTGCAATTGCAATAGCATATATACAAATTAATGTTACCAAATTAATGTTTCATTTTTTTTATATATGTTTCGCCATTTCTCCTAAATCATAGGACATATAGTTTCTAATCGCAGTTCTTTGGATAAACATTATTTTTATTTGCCCTTACCATGCAACTTATTTGACTGTTGCAAAAAAAAATTGTTTTTGAGTTATCTAAATTTGCGGTAGAAGTATATTTTGTTTAAAGAATATTAATATAAATTAATAGTAAAAATTATAGCAACCAAAAATTGCTAAAAAGTCAAATTTTTCTCTTGTACCTCTATATTAAACTATATAACATTACAGCATTTGTCCCCCTTCCATATAAAGCAAAAATTTGTATTTTTCGTTTTATTTCTATGTTGAATAATATTTCTTTAAACCCATACAAGTGCAGTTGTGAAAAAATGATTTCATTGCAATGAAAACGCTAAATAATAAATATTGTTCATTGCTATTTTGAATAAATCATTATATTTATTTAGTCTAATGACCTCTAACATACATTTTGCATGAATTTTTGAATGAACCGTGAAGGTTATCAAGATAGCCCAAAGAGTCAAAATGCTGCCATCTATTGAGAAACAATGAAACTAACTTATCGCAATCATTTTTAACATTGAATATTTTCTTTGAACAATTATAGAATAAAAAGAAATGCTTCATTTCAAAGTAAAAAAGTGGTTGGATATATTTGCATAAGATCATAATTCCTGTAGATATTATTTGTGAATACCGTGACTGTCTCTAGTTCCTACCCATCAGGAAATTTGATTTGTTTCAAGTGCTAAAATTGCTTTTCGGGTCAGAAAAACTTATTCGTATCTTTTGCGGAAAATGAATTTGTGTTTGGGGCAAGTTGACAATAAATAAAAAGCCTAATTAGTAACGCCATAAATTCCAACTAACCCCTTTGAAAGTTCAAAAGATTAGGTTTTTAGAAATATTTCATCATAAGTAAAGGCAAAATTAATAATGTCTTAAGATTTCGTAAAGTTCAAGAGAGCAGGGTTTTTTTAATATTAATGGATGAACTTTATCATAAGTAAAAGTCGTTATTAGAGACGCAATAAATGTTTATAAGCATGATTTAAAGGTTAAAAGAATCTTGCATAATACAGGGTAGGACAGAAGAAATGACCCGGTTTTGAAGGGTTACAAACAAAAAACTAATACAGTTTGAGACTTAAAACTTTTTATATTTTGATCTGTATTTAATACCATTTTTTTACATTAAGTTTTGAACACCACTTCAGCAAAATGGTGGCCATCAGCAGCAATACACTGATGCTGTCTATTTCTGAAATTTTGAGAAACGTTTCTGCACATTTCAAGGGGTATGGCGGATATTTCCTCGATAATTCTGTCCTTCAGCTCTTCTAAAGTAAGCGGGTGATGTTTCCAAGTTTTCTCTTTCAAATAACCCCAAAAAAAAAAAAAAGCTTAGGGGCCATAACATTACGCGGGAGTGCAACACGAAAAATGTCCTTTGGATGAAAATGTCTGTTTCTTGTGTATTTTTGGCAGAAAATTACGAATCTGCAATTAATTTTTGTCTATCACGTACCATTTTCCCAAAATTCCGCATTTAGCTTTTTACGTATTTTCTGCATAAATGTGCATATTTTCGTAACTTATCGACTTAATTTATTATAAATTATATCTTTCTCATTGACAGTGAGATCGTTGCCATTCTAGAGACCTTTTTAATGAACTTGGGTTACTTTAGCAATATTTTTGGCAACAAAAGCTTTATCAACTTCTCGAAGTTTAGAGTCTTTTACAAGACGACAAAAGCATTTTGTAGACTATTTTGCGGAGAAGGAAAAAATAGTATACTGCTGTGATGTGAAAGTACTATTTCAAGCATTATTACGTGAGCACAATTCAGCAGAGTGGCGCTTGTTTATCAGTGCTCCTCCATCTAAGCATTTTTTTCCTATTCATTCCTGTAGCATATTCTGCAAACATAAAAGAAATTTCAAAATTATGAGAGGCAAAAACATATCAAATGAGCCACTTGTAAAGTTACAATGTGCCTTTTACCCACAATTGCACATTAAACTTGGTTTATCGAAATATTAGTTAAAGCTCTGAATCGAGAAGTAGTGGCTTTCTTGCATCTCAGGAATAAATCCAAACATTTAAGTGAGGCAAAAGTAAAAAAAAAAGATTTTTATTGGCCCACAACTTAAAGAAGTCCTTTCGTGATGAAGAGTATGAAAACAAACAGTCAGAAGCCGAAAAATCCGCCTGGCTGGCCTTTAAATCAGGGTGCTCTCATTTCCTTGGAAATGAGAAAGCTGAAAACTACGAAAATCTTGTTGGTGACATGATAAACTGCTTTTGTATTATTAGGTTGCTATATTTTATTAAAATTACACTTTTTGGACTCTCATATGGACTTCTTTTCTCAAAACCTTGGCACAATTAATGATGAGCATGAGGAAAGGTTTCATCAAGACATCTGTGTTTGAAAAGCGTTTCAGCGGTCGATAGAATGGAAGTATACGAATTGAATATTGCTAATCTGATATCAGGGCACTCCAATAGATGCCCACAAGATGAAACGGCCAAAAAAATCCTTTCAGTGTTTGTGTTTTCAATAAGAAAGAGGCACTTACATTCCTCTATAACCAAATTGTATAAATATGACAAGTGGGTCTCTAGCAAAAACGGTACGTGATGGACCACTTTAGTTTCTATATTTGAATCAAGCACCTTTTGTTTATATAAAATCACATAGTTTCATCTAAAGGGAAAAAAAAGTTCAAATTTGTTGCACAGTGATATTGAAATGCACACAAAGAAGAAGTAATGACCTTGTTTTGACGGGGTATTAAAAAAAAACTAATGCAATTTGAGACTTAAAACTATTTTTTATTTTGATCTGCATATAATCCCATTTTTTTACATTAAGTTTTGAATACCACTTCAGCAAGAGGGCGGCCTTCAGCACCAATACACTGATGCAGTCCATTTCTGAGATTTTGGGAAAGCTTTCTGCACATTTCAAGGGGTATGGCGGATATTTCCTTGATAATTCGGTCCATCAGCTCTTCTAAAGTAGGGGGAACTTTCTCCTTCAAATAACCCCACAAAAAACTTAGGGACCGTAACATTTCGCGGGATATTGAAATGCACACAAAGATGCAGTCTATTCCCTCTACGTGGAAAAATAGACTGCATCAGTTTATTGCTGCTGATGGCCGCCATGCTGCTGAAGTGGTATTCAAACCTTAATGTAAAAAATGGTATTAAATACAGATCAAACTAAAAATAATTAATTCTCAAACTGAATTAGTTTTTTTTATAACCCTTCAAAACCGGGTCATTACTTTTGCCCCACCCTGTATATAATGCCAAAAACTAATTAAATACATATGCTTCAAAAATATTCACCAAGCCACCCATACCTTTGCGTCCCTACGCACTCTCAGAAACGCATGCTCAAATTTCACGAAACTTTCGTCGTATTTGACGAAATGGCTTCGTGAAAAATGCTCCGATTAAATATTTCGTCAAAAACAAAAAAATATTTCGTCATATACGTTTCGTCAAAAACAACGAAATTTTAGTCACTTGTTTCGTCATCTATTTGATGAAACACATTTCGTCAAAAACAAGGAAATTTTAGTCGCTTGTTTCGTCGGGTCTATTTGATAAAATACATTTCGTCAAAATGACTAAATTTTCGTCATTTCGATTCCGTATTAACGAGTCTTTACATTTCATTAAAATTGAAAAAAATTTCGTCATTTTGATTCGTTAATTATCATGATACATTTCGTTGTATTAAAGTATTTTCAATTAAATTTCGTGTTTTGAGCACGTCATGGAATCTTAAATAAAATTTTGAATTTATTTTTTAAGAGGGAAATTTTAAATTTCTAGTAATTTGGGACTTCAAATAATTACATAGAAAATTTTCGATTTTTTGAGTTGCGGCATTAATTGCTGAAATATGTATCATTCATTTTAAATAAATGTTCTAAAGGAGAAAATTTTCTATCATACAAGCATGCCACATTATATACGTTTAAATTTCTTATTTTAGGTCAATTGTAACAGAAATTTCTTACCCAATTTTATTTTAACATTCCTACTTTCAAAACAATTTAAAAAGTTAGTATTCTTTCTAAATTGAGCATTTTGTTGACAGATAAAAGCAATTAAATTTTTTTTAAATATTTTTTCCCCTTATAATCCTGCAAGCAATGAACTATCAATTTGTCTAAGTTCTGTTTACTAATTCATTCAGAAAATTACTCCATTAATTTTAAAAACTTAGTTTCATTGAGTTGGTTATATGTATGTATGAATTTGTCACATGAAGAATTGCTTTTTAAGGGTTTTCAAACCCCATAACACATTTAAAAGAAAAAAACACCAGCAATAATAATAAAATTTGACTTTATTATGTTGGTAAACATTTTTCTAGCTCATATGGAGCATTACAGCAAAACTGAAAATTATGGTATGAGCATCTAAATTGATAGGAACATGTATAGAGCACAAAAAACCCGTTTGAAAATTAAAAGAAAGGAATTCAAACCATAAATTAGGGGGAAAGCGTGTTCATGATTACCGTAAAATACCGAATAACCGCCCCCCTCCCCTAAATTTTGCGAAAATACGGGAGGGGGGCGCTTAAACGGTACAAGCGAAAAAACGTACCGATTATACGCCGCACCCATCCATGATTCATTAAAAGCAGTGCCACAGTAAAGACTCATCTATTACTTGTTTGTTTTGCAAAATTCGTTCCGATCGATCCCCCACCCCCTTCAAAAATAAAAAGAGATAAAAAAAAAAGTTAATTGGCAACCAAATTTCGATCGCGCTGAACGCACAGCTCCGCATTTAACCTCAATTCACATGTTTTCCTCTGCAATAATAGATTATAATTACAAACAATAGCAAGAAAAGATAACACCAGCTGAAGCGACCGAAGCAGGTGCAAAATATTAATTCCCCTTGCCTGACGCATCCTTGATTTTTTAGTTACTTGAATGTGCAAAAGAATTATTTTTTTACTTTTTTTCTGGCATCTTCATTTTAGATCGGATATTGTTATGCTAATTTGAAAAACTGAAAATTTTTGCGCGACTATACGCACCCTAACGATTATGGTTCGCGACATTTTGAAAGTGCGTTCTTTTAAACACAGCATGAAAGTTGGAATTAATGTTTTGAAAATAATGAAAGTGAAATTTAGTGAATTAATTTAAGATCGTAATTGAGCAATTTTCGTACTCAAATTCGAGAATGGTCCACTTTCTGTTCCTACTGTATGATTTCAATCACGGTATTTTCTCCTAAAGGTAATTCGCGGAAAACGGGGGGGGGGGGGGAGGAAGCGCCCGCTTGTTCGGTATTTTACGGTAAGTAAATTCTTCAGGGTCACATCACGAAAAAACTGTACATGCAAAAATTTAACTGATATTCAAAAACATGCCAACCCTATAAAATAAAATTACAAATCTGAAACTTTTACCATAGAACAAGGATATAATATATGAGGTTTTCTTCCCATATTTTGACATGATTTATAGAGTACAAATACACATTATAATACACTTTATTTATACACATTATAATCAAAGCAGGTTATTTTGAATATTTCACCGTTACTAAATTAATTATGCAAAAGAAATATTTTAAAAATACTTTTATAACTTTAACCCGTTTATTTTCCAATCTACTTTAAAAATTTGGCGTTTCTTAATCAATTCAAAGCTACACACTTTCATGTAAGATAACATTGACTCTACGAATGTTTATTATTTTCATTCTCAAAATCCTGTATGAAAAAAAATTGTTTCTTTAATATTTAATTATTTAAATTCTAACAAAAAATGAGAAAAGAAAAGTTGAAGAGTTTTGTTTTCACATGTGTTATAGTCCGTGTAATTAGAATAAGCGCATCAAAGTCGCGTGTCCTGCTTCGTCACCATGGCAATTGCGAGAAAGATAACAGAGCCAGATCTTTTTTTTTTTTTTTTTGCACTGCAGTTAAGGCAATTGCATTACTACAACTCCGATTCAAAATAGTAGAAAAATTGAGAAAAAGTAGCAAGAATTTATTTTCCATTTATTTATTTTTGATACTAAGTAAATGCAATTCAATTTCTTATAAATTTTAAATCTGGAATGTTTAGATAAGATTTTACCATTTACAAAATATAAAATACAATAAATTAGGTATACAATAGCTTTCTGAAACACATCAAAATATTAGTATAAGATTTAGATTGGTTCAAAATATTAGAGTACTTTTTCTTACGCAATCTATTTTTGCCATTGATAAATAAAACTGATTTTAATTCGCTTTATTATTATTATAACTATAGCAACAAATTTACTTATATTCGCCAAACCAATTGGGGAAAAAGTTTCTAGCACGGAAACCACGGCGACCAGAAATGGAAAAAGGTAGAGTTGTGTGACCTTGATACGCCGATTCTAATTACAGAGACTATAGTTGCATTCAATTAGTATACTAATTTGGGGAACAATTGTTGATACTTACAATTGATTTTTTAACATTGATTCCGACACATTTGAAAGAAAAGAAAAAAAGGGATACACACACCTATATCAAACTGAATCTCAATATAACTTACAACACCACCTGAAGCATGAAATTTGTAATATATTGTAGCTACAAAATACAATAGTAATTACAACTTAAAAATTCAAGAATATTTACATAACATAGTAACAGAACTGGACTATGTGATTAATCGTCACACTCAGATTATCAGAAATTGTTATAAAATGTAATTATGGTTGGCCGAAAAATCTAATGAATAATGTCAAAGTTTTAAGAGAAGTTTCCCACATCCTTGTATTTTGTGGCATTAAAATTGTAATTTAAAAATATCCCCCAAACCCTATTTAAATATGAAATAAAACATTACTTGTTTTTTTGATAGGTTATACCTGACATTATACAAAATTAAACTAAAGCGTAACATATGGTAGAAATAAAAATATTTTAATCCTGTCACTTAGTGGTGATTGTAAAAAAGTTGGATTTAATCAAACTAGGCAGCAAAAATAAAAAATTCTAATTTAAAAAAATTAGAAAGAAGATTGTATTTAAAAAGTATTTTTCATAAATTTCAAATTATTGACAGCAATTAAATTATATTTTCTTACAATTTAAAAGAAATTGCAAAGGATAGTTATACAAAAGTTTAGTAATTATAGGTACTTCTATTTGAAAAAGCCCGAGTGTTTTGCAACTCTGCCACAGCTGCTAATGGAAATTAATATTTTTTTCAAAATGTAATGATTCTTTAATTTTTTCAAGCAATGTATTATTGCAGGGTTCATACTCTTTTGGGAAAACAAAAAGTAAGGTCTTTTCAAGCAAACATTCATAAATGATGACACACTTTTTTTTCAATATTTTTGACCCCCTGCCCCCCTTGTCACAAAATGTCCCACTTTATCATACCCCCTAGTCACCCCATATTGGAGAGCTTCTAGTCCGTAGCTTCTTCATCTATTTCATTACCTATAAAAGAATAAGGATTAAAATCATGAAAAAAAGCTTCAAAACTTTTCAGAAAAACTAATTTCGAAACATTCAGAAATTCATAGATAAAGTTAAGTAAAACTCCACAAGCATAAAGAACAACAATGATATCTTCAAGAATGGCAAGCAATTTTGAACCAGTTCACCACAAGATGCACCTTTTGGACTATGACGAGCAGAGTTGTATTTTGTGCGTTTTAAAATTATTAAATGTTTAAAATGAAAAATTAAATGTATAAATGTCCTGCAGTGGACCAGCTTGTTCCAGCTTTGCCATAATAGCTTTGTTCACGCAGAACACTAAAAGTGAAGCAACATTGACCAAGTTAGTGTTTGGGAGGGTGACACCTCTGACAGCTGGTTGCTCTGGGACTGTGTACACTCAAGTGAACCCGATACTTCTGGAGGTGCCAACCCCCAAGTGACAGTCTGTCATCTGGTTCAAAAAAAGGGTCCAACTCCTACCAATAAGGGCCCCTATAAATCAGGAGCACTTCCAATGCTTAATTTTTTTTAATATGTTGTAAAAAAAAACTTGTCCAGTTTCTGAACAGTTTTTGTTTTTTGAGCTATTTATTTTATGCAATCCGTACCTATCACGCAAAAGTAGGTTTGTCTTAATTTTCTTATACTTTATACCATCCACATTGGGAGGGGAGGGGGGAGATAGATAAAGCCAACACAAGTTTATAATTGTTATCTGTCGATTTCAAATAATAGTAATAAAATATAGTAAAGTTAAGAAATAGAAAGTAAATCACAAAATATGGCAAAGTTAAGTAAATGCAAAAAGTAAATACAAAATATGGTAACATTAGAAAACATGAAGCTTCAACATTACATTTCACATTGAATTTCAACTACAAATATTATTTATGACGGGCAGGTCGTTATGGTGCTAAATTCAGTAGTAGTACTCTTTCTGGTAGCATTAACAATGCTTAAGAAATAAATTAATATGCTTAAGAAATATAAATAAAATGTTATGAAAGTGAAAGTATGAAATATTATTTTCTGAAACTCACACATAAACCTTTCAATTGGGGAATCAAATCCTCATTATTTTAGCCCTGAAGATACAACATCCATTTTTAGATAATTAAGCATTGTACGAAAAATTCACGAACCAACCTGCATGAGGAAAGAAACATTTCAAAATTAATATATTGCAATAGAAAATTGAGCAAGTGACAAATAATGGGGACAGACAGTTGGGGGGGAAAATCCTTGGATATTCAAAATTTGGAGTAGATTTTTTTTATTAAGGTAGAAGATAGATTCAAAGAAGAAACACCTACTTTATAAAACTTTTTACAAAAACAATGAAGATAAATTATGCATATGCACTACAGTCAACTTTGCACCTTAATTACTCGATTTTTACTCGTCCCACTGATATTTTAATAATGTTATTGTTATTATTCGCATAAAATTTAAGGAAAACTCCCAAAGTATATTGCAGCTTTAAAAACTAAGAAATAATAATTACTAACACCATCTGCAATGAATTATTAACCTGGTTCAAAGTTACCATGACACTCAGGATAACTTTGAACCGCATCAGAAAAAAATTATATGAAATACCCCATTTTAATAAAAGAATTATAGATATGCAACACTGAAGCATAAATTTTTTTAATACTTAAAAACTCGCCGTTTTTAGTCCACAACATTACAAGTTTTCAATAATTTATGATATTGCAAGAAATGTTACATGAAAAAAAGAGTAGAAGGAAAACATCAATGTTTAGGACAAAAATCCCCATTACAAATTTATTTAGAAAAAAAGAAGTTGAAGAAAACAATTTTCAATTATTTAAGTAAACATATTCACACAAGTATATTAATTAAAACAACTATTTAAAAATTTTCATTAAAATTTAACACTTTTAGCCTAGTACTTTTGCATTTAGCTGAGAGTTGGACTTCATAAAAAGCTTTATACTACCTGCTGGAGTAATATCTTTTGGAGACAATTTTGTTATCTTTCTGTTCGACAAATCATTATTGGTGGTCATCAAAATGATACCTCGAAAAAAATAATACCATAATAATCAATTCTCACATTTAAAAAAATATCACTCGAAAATCTTTATTCATACATATTCATCAGCAATTAAAATGATAGTATGTAATTTGTAAGCAAAAATTATAAGAAAACAAAAGTAATATTAGGCACTTTGAGAAGAGCTATCTTCTATTCTATACGTTTAATTTGAATATCACTCAACTATTCATTCATATGCACAATACATGCTTACAGCAACTGTTCACATATTCTCAGTATACACCTGAGTATCACAAATCCTATTACTTAAATTTAATAGAATGTATAGTTATGTATATGCTTCTTTACAATTTAATTATATGTTTTTATAATCAAACTAGATAAACATATTATATATATTCTAATTATTTGCAAACTTTTGTTACATGCATAGAAAGTAGAAATAAAATTTTAGTTTTATGTAGAATATATCTGTAATCAGTAAACAACAAATTTCAGGCTAACTTTCCGCCGGCTCAAAGTTACCCTGAGAATGGAATAAAATTGCAATATCTTACTTGTTTGACATTTTACTAAATATTACTGAATAGAGAATCACATATATACTAAAAAATTCACTATATTTAGAATATTTAGGAGATAAAATGCTTGGTAAATTAGTATAATGTCTCTTACTTTAAAAGAATGATAAGTTTTAACAACTTTTAATCAGCATTCCAAAATAGCTTCCAGTCTGTTACTTTATATTTACTGAATTATATAATTAGCTGTGTACAGTTGCTAAATTTTTTACTGAAATAAAGAGAAGGAAAGTGATTTTAAAACTTTGCCAGAAGAGTGGCTCTGAAAGTGTTCAGTTTCATTTCAAGTCAAATATCCTAAAAAATATGAAGTGCGCAAAGTTACCCTGTTTAACTGTATATAAGTTGATTGAAGGTTCGAAAAGTTGTTAACTTGAACAACAAAATATACATTATTTTTAAAAAGGTTTAAAACATTAGCACAGCATTGCAGTAGGCAGTTTTAAATTATTATTGTTGTTTTAATTTTTGCGAGTAAAATACTATTAATGTGATTCCACATTTCCCACTTGGCCATAATAGTAAACATAAGGCAAACATAGTTAGGCCTAACAGAACATTGAAAAATATTAATTCAATAATATGTGGTTATTAAACTACAAGTATACAATCACAGGCTTTGACAATTCTAAAATACTAACATTATAGCTCTTTTTCACCCACATCTGATGTAATTTGGCACTTGAACGAGAGCTTCGTCAGAACAGCTACGTAGTCTTCCAAAACGAAAACGCCATTTTCTTTAGATTGGTGAGCGTTGAGCGAGGAAATATTTCGTCAAATTTCCGAGAGTTCGCATGTCGTCAAAAGTCAGGTGATCGAATGAGGAAAGAATCGTTGTAAATGACGAAATTTGACTTGAGGATTCAAGAATCGTCAAAAATGAGAGTTCTATTTCTGAGAGTGTGATTTCTCAGCTATATCTTCAAATTGGTGTCTAAGTTTGTAATGAAATTTTATTAATGTCATCTCTGTCTTTAATTTAAAAACCCCAAAATTTAAACCAATGTCTTCAAAGTAGTAAAAGACACAGCTACCTACGTAATAAAAATATTTAATGGGATCTTGCGTAAGTATTAAGATTTATGCCGCCTAAATATATAATGAACTGCTATCAACACCATGCAGTAGCTTAAGTATTGTTATGATTGTAAACTTAAATGCAGATTTGGCTACATTTTAAGTTAAAAAATGAAAATTTTTTCACAACAACTTAACAATCCAGAGCCAAACTGTGTAACTGGAAACACAAATGAAATGTGATTTCAGAAATATATGTATCTATTTAAAGTTATTGTATTGTTAAATATCTTAGTTAGAAGAAATCGTAGCTGCCAATATGGAATAAATTACCGGTTGAGTACAACGTAAAAAACCACAAATTGTCAGAAAAATAACGCAAACAGCTATTTCGAGGCTACAATGGAGCCTCTTCACTCACACTGATGAAGTATACAATGTACCATACACATGGGTAATCCAGTTCCTGCACAGAAGCCTTAGAATCCCTAATTTGGTACAGCAAACTTGATATTATCTCTGCGGGTTTTCTATGTTATTCAAAAGACATAAAGAAATGAAATGAAACATTGAATCATTTGAATTACTTTTTTATTACAACCAACAAACAGAGGGGGAACATGATCTAAACACACACATCGCATTTTGTTTAACAGTTATTTGAAATTAAGAGGGAAATAGGTTGATGGAGACATACTCAGCACGCATCCTGAACTCTCCCGGATTCCGTCATCTACGGTCTCTCCACCTAGTCTCTCTTTGATCATAATCGGCCAGGCTTTTATAACTTCTGTATTTCGCCCCTCTTCTGATATAAGATTTGAGCTTACCCACGTAAGATATTTGCTTTTCCCGATATCGTGTAATGCCAGCTTTACTTAACTGATTACGAGTGATTGGATTTTAGACTCCTTCATGAATTGGAACGTCTTCACATTCCGCAGTTACTACACGGGTAACTAAATTGTTTGATTTAAAGGGATCAAGGATATATACTAATCTGATTATTCTGCGATAAAGATAACTTGGCCAAATGTTCGAGAAATCACGAACCGACTGCTACTTTGTGAAATTTTAAGAGATTAGATTTTTTTTGTGTAAATTATTATATTGTGGCGCACAGCAGCGTCACATCGTTATACAAATATAAACACAAAAGTGACGAGCGGCAACAGGCTCAGGGCCAGCTGGGCTGGCCCCTGGGCAGCCTAGTACATGACTAATGCCCCCTAACAATATGCCTAGCCAGCTAGGCTGGCTAGGCATATTGTTAATGAGTTTCAGTGTATATAGTGTGTGCTTGTGTAGTATATGTATACAATTAATTTTTTGTATGCTATTGATTAATTTAAAAATCTAAAGGTGGAAATTCCTTCCATGGAAAAAATACCTCTGTACACAACTCCTATTTCAGTACGACACTAATTTAGCAGTAGATTAAGGTTAATTTTACAAGTGTAAGAGAAGAGCATAGAAAATGAAAACATGTCACCTTTTGCAAGAAGCAATCAATAGAAAAAAATATTTTAATCTAGTACATGAACTAAGAGTTATTAAACATACATTCTCCATCAAAATTATCTTAAGTGGTAATTAAGCGGAGATGTGTTTTAAGAACTGTTATTTTCAAAATGTGTTCTCGCTAAATTAAGCACAAATGGTTATTTGCAATGGAACAAATTTTATCCATGTCAGGTTTATTTTCTATGTTCTGGGCACTACGTTAAAGCTTTACTCTCCCTGTTGCTTAATTAGTTCAGATTCTTTGCCAAACGAATTTCCGCTGTTTCGTCAAAAATTATTATAGCAAAGGAGGAGGAAAGCCTTTGTGTGTTTCGATAAAAGTTTCTTTTTTAAGATGAAAGTGCAAGTTTTTT
This sequence comes from Octonoba sinensis, assembly GCA_038502835.1. Lineage (NCBI taxonomy): Eukaryota > Metazoa > Arthropoda > Arachnida > Araneae > Uloboridae > Octonoba > Octonoba sinensis. The sequence continues at coordinate 200,764,583 of CM076598.1, read as the reverse complement.
AAGGATTAAATCGCAAGAACTACATTTTTAAAAATAAACGAAACTTTGACAGGGTTAGTTGATAAAGAGTTATCATAAGGTAAGAGCTGAACTGAATTTTCTTACCTTCTCTCTTTTATCTTACGGTAGGCAGTGGGTAGTATACTTTGTTTATGTAGAGCTGAGGGGTACTTCATGTTCTTTCACATTAAGTAGTCCAAAATAATGATTACAAGGATTCCATATACTAACTAACATTTATTGAACACTTCTCTAGAAAATATTAAATGTTAGACACAATTACATTCAAATAATATACAAAAAAATTTTGATTAAATTGTCATTGTTGGAAGAAGCCTTGCGAATCTGCCTTTCCTTTCGCTTATTGAGAAAGTCAGTTAGGCTCTAATTAGGTGTTGTGTATAAAAGTTCGCAGGGGTCTCTATGGTTGCCAGGAGCTCAGTTGGCGACGAAGGGTGGCCATCATACATAATACTTCGAACATTCCGCCTTGTATGTTGGACACGAAAATAGGCCTGCGTGAAATTTTTCAAATTGAGGTTTTGCTAGAGGCTTTGTGAATGCATTTGCGATCATATCTTGACTGGGTAGATAATCTACTTCTAAGATACCTTTTTCTTGTAAGTTTCTTAATAAATGATACTTGACATCTATAGCTTTTGTTCTGGAATTGTTTCTGTCGGTTCGTGATAATTTAATGCAGGATTTGTTGTCTTCAAATAATGTAATAGGTAGCTTCTGACATAGTCCAAGATCATCTGTTAGGGGCCATCCCAAGTCAAATAATCCAGCGGAGACATGGTTTGACAAGCGAGGTCGGCCGATTTTGATGAAACTTGGGGAGATCGTTCTACCCATAGATATAAGAACAACAAGGTAAAGTTTTACCTCAATATATTGATCAGTTTTTGAATAGAACACTTTAAAGTTTTGCCAGAAATTTGCAATTCGATGCTGATCGCAAATCAAGCAATTACGCATACTTCTATATTTTTTATCGTAAAACAGTTATTTTTAAAGATAGAAAATTATTTTTTTTTGCATTGTGTTCAGTATTCTTTTGTGAATTGAAATATAGCATTAGATTTGAGATTCAAAGGTATTAAAGCAACTTAAAAAATCTTTGACGAACAAAATTGAGTTGTATTTAGTACAATGACCGGAGCTCAGAAACTGCACAATTGCATTAAGAACGTGTCCTTCGATTTTAAAACTAATTATACAATTAGAAACTAGATTAAAAATGCTTCAAATTGGTACATAAAAATTGATGGGGTTTGAACTTTGCACTGAGTTAGAGCTGGTCAAAGTTATGACTTTGAAAAGTGCCAAAATCTATTGTTCCTAATAACTTTAATTTTCAAAAAATAATATTGGCTGCTCTTATAATGTTGTTATATAGTGTATTTAATTTGCATTCATATATATACAATGTACAAAGAGCTTTCCACCAAAACCGAGTGAAATCATAAAATATTCTGAGATATATTTACAGCAAAAAATACGTCGTTCTTTTAGAAAATAATTATGCTCTAGAACAGTATTTCCCAAACTATGGGTCGCGAGCGAATATTGAGTATGCCTTCGACACTGTATACATGAATTTGAAAAAACTAGGAAGTCTGCGAATAAAAGTAACTAAAGTTGATGTTGATGCTAAAACTTTAATGAAGAGAAATAAGAAACAAATACATCCTTCCCATTGCAGTAACTTTTTTAAAAAAAACTTGCAGGTGTAGGTATTTAAGTAATAAAAACAATTATTTGCGTTGTGTTTCTTATTTCAAGTCTTTCATTCGTATTGGCAACACTAAAAATTTTTTTTTTTAATTTCAGTTAGAACAAATAAGACAGCATTAAGTAGTTCCACAACTCTCCACTAGGGGATCTGAGCACTACCCATATTTATGCCCTCTTTTCTCTAAGGCAGCTAAGAGATGGGTCCCAAGATTGGAAATTTTTGTTAGATGGATCTGAGCTCAGTCAACTTTGGGAACCACTGCTCTGGAAAGCTCTTCAAACAAGCATGAAACTAGGAAAATAAAACTGTATGTCCGGTTGTAAATGATCGAAGTTACAAAATCAGCCAGACCTTCTATAGTTCAAAATAGTATACAATAATGCTACATATATATATATATATATATATATATATATATATAGGTTTTATTAGAATAATATTTAAGATGCCTATTATTGAAGTGATCACTACTCTTAAGATCGTAGATTGAAAATGTTATAAATTTCAATCAATGTATTTAAATGGATGCCTCTTATTCTATAGGCTAAAACTAGGTTTCCTTTCAAGTTTGAACAGTTTTAACACCTCCCCTTGAACATATTGCAGCTTTTATTAATATTTTTCATGGATATTGATCCAAGTTTGAAAAAACGACTCATATGTGATGTTATTCCTGGACTTTCAACAGCACATAAGATATGTTGTGGGAGAACAGGGCATTCATCTTGCCTTTCAGGCCAGTAAAATGTTTCTCAAGGTCCATGCTGGTGCATGAAAGCAATTGTGTCATGCCTTCTGCTTTGTTGATTTTACTGACACCAGACCACTCCACCAGTTTCCTTCATATACACATGCAGCATAATTTATGCAAATTCCTATCAAAATCCGACAACATATTTGATTTTGATACTCTTTTGGTAATATTCCATCTAATGCATGGTTCAGATTCTAGACTTGCAGTTTCATGCTTGTTTGAAGAACTTTCTATGGCATAAGCATTTTGTAAAGAAACGACATATTTTAACCAACTTCACAAAGAAAGGAAGTTATACATTCATACTGTTTTTTCTTTTTTATTTCTCCACTCATAACTTCTTACCGGATGAACCGATTCTCATGATTTTTTTTAAATAGATCGAGGGTGGTTTACCGTAGGTCTTGTACCTTTGTTGAAAAATAAGTTTATTCTTAACAACATCGATACCACTTTTAAACAGATTTTTTAAGTCGGTGCAAAATTATGTCAGTCTAATTCTCTTTACACCATGCGTTATTTTACATTGAAACTTTTGCAAAATCTAGGCCGTTAATAATTGTAATTGATTCATGGTTACGAAAGTTATCATGAATCAAAATCCATCACAATTTTACACCGACTTCAAAAGTTCTGTTTAAAAGTCGTATCAATGTTGGTTAAAGAATTAAATTTTCACTTTTTCGCGCATTTTGTAATTTGAGGTCGGTTTGTTTTTTTTTTTTTTTTTTTGAAAAATTGTTGTAAATATATTTCTGAATATTTTATGATTTCACTCGGTTTTGTTGGAAAGCCCTTTGTAGGTACAATGTATATATATGAATGTAAATTAAATACACTATATAATAACATTATAAGAGCAGCAATATTATTTTTTTGAAAATTGAAGTTATTAGGAACAATAGATTTCGGTACTTTTCAAAGGTATAACTTTGATCAGCTCTAACTCAATGAAAAGTCCAAACCCCATTAATTTTAATGTACCACTTTGAAGCATTTTTAGTCTAGTTTCTAATGGTATAATTAGTTTTAAAATCGAAGGATTCGTTCTTAATGAAATTGAGCAGTTTCTGAGCGGCAGTCATTGTACTAAATACAACTCAATTTTGTTCTTCAAAGATTTTTTAAGTTGCCTTAATACCTTTAAATCCCAAATCTAATGCTATATTTCAATTCACAAAAGAATACTGAACACAATGCAAAAAAAAATAATTTTCTATCTTTAAAAATAACTGTTTTGCGATAAAAGTTATAGAAGAATGCATAATTGCTTGATTTGCAATCAGCGTTGAATTGCAAATTTTTGGCAAAACTTTAAAGTATTTTTTTGTTTGTATGGAATGCTCTATCCGAACTATTCGGTGTTTCTTCGTGATTTCTTCGACGGTTAACTTCGTCAATTAGTTTACTGCTAATGAATTCCTGTGTTAGCTCATATTCGGGTCGCGCCTCCAAAGCAGTAATTAAGGTATCGTAGCTGGGGGTAGAGAACATAATATAAGAAGCGGAAATGTGGGAGGTTTTGATTTCTTCCCCTATAGCTTTAAGCTTGTCGACCAGCTCTAAAATTTTTGTTATATGTTCCTGCATGTTTCCCCTTTCTGCTAGCTTTGTGCTGTATAACTTTCGGAGCAGATACAGCTTGCTTGACAAATTTGCCCAATCGTGTATTGTTTTTAACGCGTCCCAAGTTTCACGCGCAGTGTTCAGATTTTTCACGTGAGCTATTTGTGAATCCTCTATGCTTAAGTTTATTACAGCTCTCGCACACAAATTAATTCAATTTATACAATATACATGCTATTTTGGTTTTCATTTATTTTATCTTGCACCTTTGGCGTTACTACTATGTGTCATAAGTGCAATGAACAAGTATCTGTTGTTGTTGCTTATGCTACTTGGATTTCCAAGCTCCCTTTCGTCGAATCGACTAGGAATTAAGGCAGTAAGGAGCGCCTTCCGTTCCAGATGAGCACCAATGGTGGAAGTACGACTTTGCTCTTAATGTACTTGGATGGCACCAGAAGGCACCACCTTCCTTTTTTTTTTGACCTATGGGTGAAGGGAAGGGAAGGGAAAATCTCCACCCACCGGTACCCTCAGAACTGCCTCGGGACTTCAGGGTATTTATATATATAATCATCAGTTCTCATAATATTTGTTAGTTAGTATAAAGGAATCCTCGTAATCATTATTTTGGACTACTTAAGGGGAGCCAGCACCCAAAAATGTTGAAAAACACAATTTTTTTTTTTTATTATTGGCTTAAGTAGTAAAATAAATCTTTAAAAATGTTTCCTGAAAGCTTCAGAAAAATTGAAGCAATTTTCATTGATTTATCATTGATTTTATTACGGTGTGAGGTGCCACCTTTTCCTTCCAAAACAGTATAACTTGATGAATATAAGCCACATATTAATTTTTCATGAAGAAGCACTTTCATCGTGACTGTAACTGGAAAAAAAAAGTTCCTTTCTTGAAATTTTGATAAAGAAAGGATTTAAGTTTTTTCAAGCCGAAAACTTAAAATGCTGTTTTCGCTGACTTTGTGTTTTGCGCATTTCATCTCAATTAAAATGCAAAGACTTTTTTTAAATTTGGATCTATAATGTGGATTTTTTTCCCACATGTTCCTGAAACTATACATAACAAATTCATGCTCTACTTTTATGATAACTTAAGTACTTCTTTTTAAATTCTTTTTGTAGGTTTTTGAATTTTTCGTTGTTTTTTCTGTGTTACTTCAACTTTTTTTTTTCTCGAAAAGTATTTGACTTATAAAAAATTCAAAAGTAAAGCATAAAAGTTGTTCCTGCGGATTGTAGCTTACAAGTAACTGACGGTTCTCTACTGAAATAATTTGATAATGTTTCCTATACTTCTTATGATAAACAAATCTAAGTTGTATTCTCTCTAGAAAGAGTAAATTTGATGTCAAACAACTTTATATACGAAAAGACTTTTCAAATTTCAACAATGAATCAATAGTGCAATATATGGTTTCGTTTTATTTTTGGTGGATTCATTATGGAATCGTTATTTGCAGCGAAATAGCAACGCATCGTAGAGGAATTTAAAAGCAACTATGGATATACCTGATCCAATTATTGGAAATATCAGCAAATTCCAAATCCTCCTTCCAATCACTCCTTCCCTGTACTATACTCTGTTATCAGACAATCTATTCTCAAATTTCTTTTTCATCGGGATTCTTTCTTCAGGTTCCTTCTTGCAGATCGCTGCAAGATTCTTTCTTTGTCAGGTACGCCATTCCTCGAATACTTTTTCTCGAGCTCTCTAGTGAATTCCTACTTGCATTAGACAGGACACCTACGAATTCATTCTTCCAGGTGCACATTCTTCAGACCCTGCCCTTTCAAAGACACCTCTCAGACACAATCCAATAAGAAACTGTTTCGTCTTTTTCTCATGATCAGTCATTTGAGAAAATCTTTCGTCTTATTTTATACGAGAATGATCTTCAAAAATAAGGACTAGAAAACTTCGTAGATCACTGCCCTTTTTAATATGGAGGCCTATAACACGGTGCAGAAGTTTCAGAAATAATCTGATAATATAAAGAAGGAAAAAGGACAAACATTTTTTAAAAGATTTATACAAAATATTACAGTTTTCTCACAGCAAATACAAGTTGATTTTTTTAAAGAAAAATATTGTAACCTTGTCGATCACTATTGCAACGGAAAATTTTTCGTACTGCAATTTCTTGCTTATTACATTATTTCAGCAATTATTTAACATTTTTAAATAATTAATGAAACTGTAGCACGTTACATTAATAAACATCATCACAAACATATTTTTTCCGTGCTTTTAAAAAAAGTGTGATTGAAAATAAATCTTAAAACAAAATAAATGGGTTTACACAGTTTAGTGCACATATTCGTATATGACAGAATGTTTCCTTCAATCGCGATTCTAGTGCAAAAGCTTATCATGCCTATTTATGCAAAAGCATTAACTAAACATATGTAAATGTATAGGAAAAATAACTTGTATACATTTCTAACATGCTAGAATGGTCTTCTGATGCATTTATGTATGTATATGCATAAACTTTAAACCCACAAGGTAAAAAGGCACAGAATGAAATATAAATTTCAGAAAAGAAAAATACAGTGTAAATATATTGCGTTTGACTTCTAATGTATGAAAGTATGGAATAAGTTAAATTTAACTAATAATATATGTTAAAGTAGGAATGGCCAACTGGTCAAATTCCAACTGATCAGACACACGGGAATTTGAAGGGTTTCAAAAAACGCAGCAATTGCAACTCTCCGAACTCTTGCGTGTCTGATGAGTTAGATTTTGATTGGTTATCATACCTACTTCCCATTATATTCGTTTTTAGTTCTTATTTTAATTCTATATACATATATATAATTCTATATACTATATTTAATTCTATATACATATTCTATATACAATTCTATATACATATTAATTCTATATACATAGATATACTTTATGGAATAGAGATAAAGAAAAAGATTATTTGGAAGGGATGAATGGCAACCGATCAAACTCCAACTTATCAGACATCTGCAGTTTGAAAAGTTGAAAAAAAAATCATGATTGGTCTTATCTTCATTTTTGCTGGGATTTCTACTTAACTTCCCGCTCAGTTTCTTAGTTTTGGGGCTAATCTCTTCCTTATTCATTTATATGATTTGTTTTTTATGCATGCTATGTATATATATATATATAGAGAGAGAGAGAGAGAGAAAGTTGTCATTTTACGTCAAGAGGACGTCAAACGTTTAGTACAAAGTTTTCCCGGAAAGATTTTTACTTACGTCAAATTGCGTCCTTTTCAAACTGTTCTTTCCATCTACCGCTGTAAAACTAAAATAATTTTCTCCAAACCATTCCTTCATTTTCCATTTTCGCAAAATTTTTTAACCTACTTCGATATCTTACTGTTTTTAAGCGACGTTAACCGAAAACAAAACTGCATAAAAGACTTTTAATGTGCAGTTTTTATTCTTTAGTGACACACACCTTTTTTCCGTTTTTGTTAACTTTCCATAAGATGCTTCTGTTGGTTGCTCCTTTGCTTTATGGTATTTAAAGCTTAATTTGAAGTTTGGTGCACGTTGTTTCCAGTTCCTAAATTTCACCAAGCTCTATCTATTATTAATATTCTTTTATACGTGGAAGATGACTGGTTCAAGTTTCGAAAGTGGTCCGCATTTCTGGACATTTCTAAATATTCTAAACTGCACATTTCTAAACTTAGAAAGTGGTCTGCACTTCTGCACATTAAAAAAACTTAACTTTTTTTATTCAATCTTTTGATTTATATGTTTTAGGTAGATGACTCTTGTTCGTCAGATTGCTCTAATTCCGGCCGGATGTCAGCCATGGAACTTGAATGTTGTAGCTTCTTCTGGAGACAGATTTGCCTATGCAGCAACTTTGGCTATCTATATTTACGAAGTAAGTAATGTGTTATTCGTTATATTTCGGAAAATCTTAGCTGCAAGAACCAGTCTTATATCTGAGATGTATTCTCGTGAATATTATTTGGTTTAAGCTCTTGTCTAACTGGGAAAATCTTCGCCAATGAGTGGTTGAAATTTCATTTGCATCCTGAACTGATGGGATCTTCCAAATTAAAAGCTCTAAAAAGAGGAGAATTGCTCCACTTATATAAGATACAACGTTTTTGTCTGTCTATTTATACGGTAAGGAGAAGAATCTATCGGGCTTACTCCATGATTATGACCCACAGTAAGTCTGAAAAGTAATACGTTGCACCTAGGAACTTAGGAATAAGGACCATGCTTCGAATTCTTCAAGGGACAACACAGGCTCAGTTTCTGAGCTGAAACTGATGAAAAAGCATTATAATGCAGCGGCAGCTCCTGTTCGTGTAAATTTGGGGGTGGTGCAAGTTTTAAAGTGCGCATGATTTAATGTTTATACTTGATTCTTATATGCATAATTTACTATTTATATTGAATTTGTTTTTTTTTTTTATTAAAAAATTCATTGAAAAACATATTTATTGAAAAAATGCTTTGATTACTTAAAAAAGTATTTTTTTATTATTTTATTATTATTACTATTATTACTACTATTGTATTTTTGATATAAAACTGCTGGGAGTGCTGCAATTCTGCGGCACATATGGACGAACCGTCACTGATTATATGAAATAGTTGAGACTAACGAGTATAAATTTCATCACCACACGCAAAAAAAAAAAAAAAAAAAATGTCGCAAGGCGGTTTCTTATAAATAAAGACGATTACTGTCCCTATAGATCCGAGTAACTCTTCTGATTTTCATGCTAAGTATGCGTCCTTTGTTTTGCCTCATCAAGCCGCTTATGCAGATTAATTGCTGTTCTTTGGATGATTTAGCTCGTTCAAGAATAATGGAAGATTAAAATTTCCCGAAGGAGAATAATATTCTATCCAATAACTATTCAAGTAATAAGCGCGGAGAAATGTAACTAAGGGGAAGATCTTGGCTGTCAATACAGACCACCATTGTTTCTGTTATCAACTCCGAAAAATGCAGTGAAACCTCTATCGATGGTTTCTCACGAGACCATTTATTTCGAATGATATAAAAAGTAAAACGACGAATGCAGGTCAGCATAAAGTAAGATTATACATATGGGAAAATTAAAATTATCGATGCGGGAACGATGGATCAAGGTTTTACTGTATATTAACTTTTTTTTTTTTTTGCTTCGTAATATGATTGTTTCTTTTTAGCTCTTTTTTCGATCGTGATTATGCAATGTAACGTTTTCGTTGAGAGGTTCGATTCCCGGGTTGGGCAGGGTCGACTCAGCCTTTCATCCCTTTAGTGGGGTCGATAAAATGAGGACCGAGCACGCTTGGGAACTAAACACTGGGGGTTCCGCGTCATGCCGACCACTTGATCGGAACATCTGCTTCTGCACCCCTCGGTCTCGAAAGCTGGGATGGGCACAGTAGACCATGGCCCCCAATGGGCTGTCGCGCCACTGAGTTTAGTTTTTTTAGCAAGTAACAGTCGCTCCCGATAAACTATTCCAACTGCCTACAACCCTATTGAAGTAGTAATTTTTCCTAATTTCAACATTAGCCTGAGATTTAAAAAGCAATGATCTCTGGTTCTGCCTTCAGCACATAACCGTATCCCATCAACCTTTCCCCTTTTAATGAATTTAAACAACTGAATCATGTCCCCTCTAATTCGCCTTTGCTCTAGCCTATACATTAGGGCGGGTCGAAAAAAAAGTAATGTTTTTTTCTTTTTTTTTTTTTTCGAAACGCTATACCGCGGAAAACTTGCCTCTGGGGTAGGTAAGTAACATGCAAATTAAAAAAACAGATTTTTATTGAACCCCTAGCTAGTGCATTGTACTTAAAATTTCGATTTTTTTTTTTGGAAAATCAAGTCATTTTACAAGTTTTTTCGCAGAAGTCAGCCGCTCATATTTTAAACTGCTATAGTGAAAATATTTTTATAAAAAGGTTTGAAAATCACTCAAAAAAATTTAAACCGTCAAAGTCTTTCTATTTGCGGTATCGCAAAAGACCCAAAAATCCGTAAATTATTGCATTTAAGGCACATACTAACACCTTAGTGAAAGGCATAGTCCAGTATGCTGAGTTATGTATTAATAGCCCATTTATTCTTTTTTTTACTTTGCACTTCAATTCATTGTAATAGAATAGCGTTTCCCAACTGGTGGTTCGCGTGGTGTCGGAAGGGGGTTCGCGAAAATAATATTGCAGTGGCGGAATTTTTAATTGCTAACATACAAGGAAAAACTAAATAATAAATTTACATACGTATTAGGGTGGAGTGTAAAAATGATTTTTTTTTTAATAAATTGCTTTCCCGATAATGCGTAAAAGTTGTGGACTGGCACAGGAAGCATTCGTACAAAATTTGAAATGCACTTATTTATACTATTGTCTGATTTCGAAAACTTGAATCAAAGTGGTATCTGAAGAAATTCCTTCATTAATTTAAAATTTTGAACGTATATTTCTCCTACCATTTTCCTCTTTTTCCTCGCTGATGCGAAGAAAAATAAAACTTAGATGTTTTGCAAAAAAGATTGGGAACCACTGTAATAGAATGACTATATAAAGGATTGGGGGGTCCCCAACCTGTATTTTTCCTACGAACACACTTCTAAGATCCAAAAGAAAATGGCGAACCTCTTTCTGTAGTCCTTTGTAACGGGTAACAAAACTAAAATTTGCTGGCACGTTAATTTTCCTTTTTGTACAATAGTTCATCACAAAAAGAGACAATGGAATTGTAAAATATCTAAGTTTAAACCAAAGCAAAAACACAGCTACAAGAAAATTCACATGATTTTTTAATTATTACTTTTTGTTAGCTGTTCTCTGAATCATTAATAGAGCGGTAAAAAATGTTAAAAATTATTTAACCGTTAGTGCGAAAAAAAATGTTAGTGCTTCAACCAGTTCTTCTTCCAGTGCAGTGTCATGAGAACTAACTATAAGTATCATAAGAACTAACTATACGTACACAATTTTGAATCAATCAATGAATATCTTACTGTTCAAATTCGCAACAGTTGTGGAAAATTACAATATTAAAATTCATTTGTTTTCAAACTTTTCATGGCGAACATGCAGAACAGTTGGAATAATTTGTGATAAATGCGAATACAAAATTTAAAAAAATAAATGATTAAATATCTTCGGTTAAAGTCTGTATGGGAGAAAATAATGCAAAATTTTACATTTAAAAAAATTTTCATATTTCCGACTTTTTCTTCGCGTTAGCGAGGAAAAAGTGGGAAATGGTAGGTGAAACATACGTTAAAATTTTTAAATTAAACAAGGCATTTTTTCCGATACCACTTTGTGATTCAAGTTTTCGAAATCAGACAATAGTAGAAATAAGTGCATTTCAAATTTTGTACGAATGCTTCCTACACCAGTCCACAACTTTTATGCATTATCTCGAAAACAATTTATTTAAAAAAAATCATTTTTACACTCCTTCCTAATACGTATGTAAATTTATTATTTAATTTTTTTCTTGTACGTTAGCAATTAAAAATTCCGCCATCGCAATATTATTTTCGCGAACCCCCTTCCGATACCACGCGAACCACTAGGGGTTCGCGAACCACCGGTTGAGAAACGCTGTTTTATTACAATGAATTGAAGTGTAAAGTAAAAAGAAAAAAATGCGCTATTAATACATAACTCAGCATGCTGGACTATGCCTTTCACATAAGGTGTTATTGTACGTTAGCAATTAAAAATTCCGCCATCGCACTTTTATTTTCGCGAACCCCCTTCCGATACCACGCGAACCACTAGGGGTTCGCGAACCACCGGTTGAGAAACGCTGTTTTATTACAATGAATTGAAGTGTAAAGTAAAAAGAAAAAAATGCGCTATTAATACATAACTCAGCATGCTGGACTATGCCTTTCACATAAGGTGTTATTATGCACCTTAAATGCAGTAATTTACCGATTTTTGAGTCTTTTGCGATACCGCAAATAGAAAGATTTTGACGGTTTAAATTTTTTTGTGTGTGCTTTTTGAGCCTTTTAATGAATGATTTTCACTATAGCAGTTTAAAATATTAATGGCTGACTTCTGCGAAAAAACTTGTAAAATGACTTGATTTTCCTAAAAAAATGAAATTTTAAGTACAATGTGCTAGCTAGGGGTTCAGTAAAAATCTGTTTTTTTAATTTGCATGTTACTTACCTACCCTAGAGGCAAGTTTTCCGCGGTATAGCGTTTCGAAAAAAAAACATTACTTTTTTTCGATCCACCCTACCATACATATTAAGCCTTTTAAGCCTAACCTCATAACCTAAGTCTGAGAGAGTATTTACCAACCTAGTAGCCCTCCCTTGAACCCTTTCCAATATAACATTTTCCAATCCTTCTTTAGAAGGAAACCAAAATGTGAACTTTAAAACTTTCTCTTTTTTGTAATCAATTTTATCAGTAGGTTCAGCCCTCTACTTTCGTACTTTCTTTTGTTCGTATAAACAAACTTCTCTTTATGAAGAGTACTATAATAAACGAACGCCATTATTATTCAGTAGGTTCAGCCCTCTACTTTCGTACTTTCTTTTGTTCGTATAAACAAACTTCTCTTTATGAAGAGGACTATAATAAACGAACGCCATTATTATTTTTTAGCAATGCAATAAATTTCATTTTTTTTTTTCTCAGCTCTAAAACTTTTGATGCAGACTCCAGAAAGATTCATTATTGACAATGATATATTGCCGAAAGCAGAAATAAAATTCTGTTCGCGTAAGAATATTAGATTAAACAAAGAAATCCTTGAAATGCTGCAATCAAATGTATGCTCCATTCACATTCAATGCTTAAACCAGGATCATACAATCTTTCCCATTTCTACAGATAACAATTATCTTCTCTGGGACAAGCTAACATCGCATTCATCTTAGCTATGCAAATCATCCTCCTGTGCCTGGTAGACATTCAACAATTTCCTTCTGTCTTATTAATGCATTCAGTTGTTTTATACCATCACAGTTAATAATTCATGTTCGTTACTGTTATACACTTTCCTAATTAATAAATCATTTGCTATACATTCATTTGATATTCGTCTTTTGATTAATCGTCCAGCCACTATTCATCCTTTCTGTTTCTCACCCAACTTGGATTCGTCTTTTCGTTAATCACTCACTTGCTGTTCATCCTTTTGATTAAATGCTCAATTGTTGCTCAATCCTCCAGTTAGATTCGTTCTGAAATGTCATTTTTTGCAAAACTTTTATCAGCTACTTTCTTTATTTTGGTGTCTTGTGTTACAAAATTACTTTTACGTACATTCTAGTTGAAATATAATTCTTATCAAATACATAATTATATGCTTAATGATAGTAAAACTTGCAAAACATTTCTCATTGCAGGACTTGAAACATAATTTCGGCCAAAAATACTTTAAAGTGGTAATAGTATAGCAACAGATTTAGTAAATCGTGTGCTAATAATATCTTAAATAATTATTCATGAATGTTATCTGGCACTTTCTTTATTTCGTTGTTTTATTTTAAATAAATATTTCACCCAGGACAAGTAAATTTATTACAGTTTTATGGTTGGGAATGACATTTCTTATTATAATAATATCATTATTTTCTTAATGACTTTATTAGTTTCAAGAATTAAAGCACGTAGCCTTTTCCTGTCATTTAAACATGACAAGATGTGTCTATGGAGGAGTCTTCTTTTTTTTAACTCAAAAAGTATTCAGAAGATTTTATTATTTTAATACATATATAAATCAGGGCTCGAAAGTTATATAGCCCGACATGCGCGGGGCATGTAAAAATTCGGGCATGAAGATTCTACCTTTACATGCCCGGGAGGAAATGTAACTTTTTAATCAAATATTTATTTCCAAAACGTTATTATTTTCGTATATTTTATTGGAAAATCGTTGCATCCTTACAGGAGATCAAAATTTATTTTAAGCGGTATCACTAAAAAATCGATACCACTCAATCACTTCGTTGCAGTTTGTCTACAGAGACAATCGGCAGTCTAATGAGAATTTTCCCTTGATGGTGTAAAACTAGATGATTTTGAGCCTTCAGCGGCAATCGAACACTGGTTGTTCAACACCAGGGGAACGAAGCATGTTGACGGACATGCATATCTATATAAATAAAACCAAAAGTTTGTGTGTGTGTGTGTGTGTGTGTGTGCATGTGTGTGTGTGTATCGCTCGCCTCCTGCCGAGATGGAACGGTCTAGAAGTACGAAATTTTGGTTACAGGTACCTTGGGTCAGGTCCTCTTGCACCTCGAAGAATTTTTCCGAAAATTCGAATTTGTTCTTCTTTTATTCCAATTTAAGCAAAACTGTTAATTTTAGGCATATCTCATCGAAGAAACGTCACACCTTTTCGATTTTTTGCAGCATACTGATGCCCGTAAAAAACTGCACAAGATGATCTCTTTCTGACGTTTGTAGAACAAATAGAACACGCGCAATATTCATTTAAAGTAGTTTTCGAACTTTAAAGCAAGGCTTACCTCTGAATTTATCTGCTCAATTTGCGTGTTTTCGCCAAAATAAATAGTACTTTTTGTGGCAACTAGATGATTTCTGTTAACGTAAAATTGAAAAAATGCTATTTTATCTTTATTCATGCTGTTTTATGAGCAAAACAAAATTCTAAAAATTAATTTCATTTTTATACATATTTTGTGGAACTGCAGACGATTTTTAATTACTTTACCTTGAGGTTGATTTTAAATACTTTATTGGCAATTTAATAGTACAGTAGCAGTTCAAAAATTTCATCCAGAAACATTTCTTATGGTACGGTGTCCGCTTTATCAACGAAACAAATTCTAAAAATTCATTTCATTTTTATGCATACTTAGTGGATCATTCACTGCACACAATTTTCAATTACTTTATACTGAGGTTGATTTCCCTTTCCCCCTTTTTTGGAAATTTAATATTTATTCCTTCGCTAAAAACTAGGTTGAAAGGTTTTTGATATGGCTTATTTTTGATAACTGTTCTTAATTTAATATTTTGCGCTTCGTACCTTTTCCAAACCGCGCCAATAATCCTTATCAGTAATATTGTTTTCATTTAATTCAATACGGTGATTTACACTATAGTATCATGGCGTATTTGCGAAATGCTTCCAGTACTGTAGTGCAATTTGGCCATCTTCTGCTTCACGTTAACTTTTTTACTTAGCAGTTTTGATTGATTCCATATTTTACTCAAAGGATTTATTTTCTAACATTCACTTAGTTTTTGTACTGACTGTTTGGCGCCATTTAGACTGAATTTAGTTATTTCTTTCTATTAACTTAAATTTCACAAGTCAGAATTGGTTAAGTACTGGACATTCTCTAACTTAAATGTGCATTTGCCTTGCTTTGAATGCTTGGAAATAATGCTTTTGTTTCTTCCGTTTTTATCCGGATTTAATAAAAACGCTATTTAATTGAGTTTTCAGGAAAGGTTTTGACGATTTTGCAAGCGGGATTTTTAGGAACGGGTGTCCTTAGTTTGATGGGGAATTTGGGATGGACTGTTGGTAATTTTAGGAACAGCTGCTCTTAAAAGTCTGTATTCTAATGGGTATTTTTAGTCACTGACGTCTTTATTCTAATGGAGATGTTTTATGACTAATGTCCTTATTCTATTAGGATGTTTAGGAATAATTGTCTTTATTCAAATGGGGAACTTTATGGAATGTTTTTTGCAATCGTTATTGTAATTGCAATGTTTACTGACTCTTGATATCATTTTGGCACAAACATCCCGCTGCATATGTGCATTTTAGTTACTGTTGCCCTTAATCTAATAGCAATTTTTATGATCTGTTGTTTGCATTTGAATGTGGATTTTTATGGACTGTTATTTTTGATCTAAAAGGAGATTTTCGAGGCTGTTGTTTTTAGTGCAGTCGTGATTTAATGAGTTTTCTGTTTAAATGGGATTTTTAAGGACTGTTGCTCATGTTCTACTTGGATTTTTTACGAAAATTTTTCCTTATGTATTTACAACAGAATTTTGAACATGCATCACTTGACCTGCGAATGATGCAATATTATCCCGCGCAACGCCGGGCATGTCAGCTAGTCAACAATAAAATTGGTCATATAATTTAAATTTTGACTTGTAACGACTTATTATGTAATATTTATTTGTAATGTAATTTTTTGATGATTTAGATTAACGTTAAAATAATTCTTGATTCAGATATAAAGCTGTTAATTTAATTTTTTTTCTGATAATGCTACACGACAAATTCGAATGTCTTTATTAATATACAATAAAGCAACATCTGGGCATGTATTAAACTTTGTTCGGGCATGTACTTTTTAGACAAACATGCCCGGCAGGGCATGTAACAATTTTAAGATTTTTCGAACCCTGATATATATATATATATATACACTGGTGTGCAAAACTTAAGCAACTATGTAAATTTTAAGCAGATAGCTATGAAATTGCAGAAAAAGAGTTCTTGCTATTAGTACAATGAACATGTAATTCAGTAGAAAGGTCATGCTGATGTAAATATCAGGATCAAAGCGTCAGAGGCGAGTGCTGTTGGCGCGCACAACTTAAGAGTAGAATAAAAGGAAGGATGGAAATGCGATTGAAGACATTCGCTGTAGGTGCAAGTGGTTTTTTTCGTGAACTATGGCTGGAAGAAATCATCTGGACGACTTCACACGTGGAAGATTTATCGAAAAGTTGGAGGAGGGTCGCAGCGTGGCCAGTGTAGCTGAAGAGTTCGGAATCAACAAAAGCGTCGTTTCGCGCTCTTGGGCAGGCCGCACACTGAGGAGGAAGAGAGGAATTTGAAGCAAGGGGAATTTTTCGAGTGAAATGTCCTAGCTTCCCACATGCTATGCTCGCACACTGGAGCCGCGCGCCCCTGGGAACCGGTTTCTTGCCTCCGAGAGCCATGCGACCCCAACTTCTAGAGCTTTCTTTTTCGGCTGGAGTCGCTTGCACGCAGGAGGCAAAAACTTAGACCATAAACTAGATAGACAAGGTCTGGGGGCGTGGTCGGTAAGCAGGAGTCTTTCCCCGGAAAACAGGTGACGGAGTCCTTCGGTGAGAGAGGGCTTCGTCGTGCCATGTTAATTCTCGTAGAGATTTGAAGAGTGATTTATTTTAATTTCTTATTGTATGACAGGACACATTTTAGCACAATTATTTTCTATCACACGCAAGGAAACAGTTCATAGATTAATGGACAAGTGTTTTTTTATTGGTATTATCAATAATTAATTAGTAATAGTGATTTGAAAATGATCTTATATATTGAGCTCATTGAGAGTAGGAGTTAGTTTCTTGCCCCCTTTTTGTGAAACTTAATGTCATACAGTAAAGCTCTTTGCAATGAATACAATTCGCATTGCTTTTACAAGGTTTTAACTGACTTCAACCTCATTATGTCTTGCCCTTGAGATATCAATGCGAAAAGTAAAAACATTTGTAAAGCCACGTTAATAAGCCAAACATCAAATATACCTATTCTTTTCTTTTTCAGTTCATTGAAAAATAAGGAAGGAAAAACAAAAGCGTTTAAGCTGTTTTTCTTTTCAAAATCTGAAATAAATTTAAAGAAAGCAACAGCATGAAGAAAAAATTTTAGTTTTGAAGATAGTTTTTTAAATTTTTTAAGTTCAAAAAATTATTTTCTTTAGAAAATTGTCAGTTAAAACTTTAATGTTGCTCCGATACAGTTCGTAAATCTAAAATTAATAGTCATGGGACATTAGCCTGTAGGACTGAAAACATCGGATTGGGATCATTCATAAATGATGTCACGCTTCGAGGGGGAGGGGGGTTCGTGAAATTGTGACAAGGGGTGGGGAGGGGGTATGTTGAAGTGTGACACTTTGTGACAAAGGGGGGGAGGGAGTCAAATAACTGGGAAAAAAGCGTGACATCATTTATGGACGGTCCCATTGTACCGTTAATTAAAATGCGATTGTTTTTTTTAATGAATTACAGAAGATGAAGTTTGTTCTAAGATTGCAAACAAACGGAATAAATTAATTTATTATCTAAGTGTTGTGCAATACAGTCAGAAATACAATATATATGTAATATATTGGTAAGGGGGAAGCATGAAATGCATTTTAAACATAATTCTGAAAATTTAACAATTTTACTTACATTATTAAAAGTAGAGAATAAAAAATAAACTGGAGCGAACACAGATATATGTATACTTGGTGATGCAACGAACGTTCGGCCTTTCTGCGAGTATATTTCAAGCATCGTTCATGTCTTTTAAGATTTAATATTATTGAAATGTTAATTTCAACGTTGCATTTATTATTTAGGGGGCGGGCATTATTAATAAAGCAGAATGGAATTTAACTACTGGAAAAAATAGTTTAATTTCTATTGAAAATTGCTCTTGATTTTTAAATTAATTTTGTGTATTTGTTACGCATTTTTGGTATTCTTTGATATTATTTTAGAAATGGTGTAGTCATATTTTAAAGTATTTCTCAACAATTGCTTTAGTTAATTTATATATATATGACTTTCTTGTTCTTCATAATCAAGAATACGATACTCCAAAAGTTTAAAAATAAAATTAAAATTTACGCTTTTCATTGTTAATATTGCTATTATGTTTAATAAATCAGGTTAGTGCTTTTGTGCACAGAATGGGTCTTGATCGTTTGCCTGAAAGCAATCTCAGCTCTTTTACAGATCAGAAGCAAGTTCAGAAATTGAGAAGACTCACCCACGTGGTATAGGACGGCGAAAAGCTTTGATCTCCGACCCCTGTCAGTCAAACTGGTCCCCACTATTCCTGCTTAGGAACTAACAATGGCGAGTGAATAGAAGGGCTCGTCTAGATACTATATGGTCTAAGGGCAAAAAAACGGGCGCCGAGAAAAATGAGGCGCGATCCTTAGATTTTAACCTACGTTTCGCACAAATTAATGAAAACTATCTTGTTTTATACAATTACATATTATCATCGTATTCTAACAAGAATGAAATACAACTTTCAGCTGAAAATTAATGTACATTAGTTTATCAGAGGCCCTCTTTTTAGATTTCGGTAACTAAACTTTATTATCATAAAATGGTGCATTCACGTGCACCGTTTTCATTAACTAAATTTTCTGAAACTACTATTTTTTTCCCTTCTAAAATATCTATGTGTCCCAATGATTTTATTTTTATAATAATATTTATTAAGAAAGTAAAATTGACTAGAATACACTTTAAAAAGTAATGACCACTGATGTAATGAAGAATATGCAGATTCAACGTCAGTGGCTATTTCTTTTGGACAAGATAGTTTATCAAGAATAAAACTTTTCAATATAACCGCAATAACTGTTCATAAAAAGTGGATTAAATTTTTCATCACTCAAAGTCTACATTTTTATTTCTTCTTTTAATGTACATTCTTTTGAAAATGAATTTCTAAAAGGAAAATCAGTGAATTTGTAAAAGTACTTTCTGCTTTCAACAAGACATTTTAAATAATAACTTTTGACCATGAAGCTCTTGCAAAATAATAACAGTAATAATCTTAACATATGAGTCCAAAAATTTCATAAGTCAGCAAATCTTTTTTTTTTTTCTTCGCATTTTTCGAAATTATGCTTCACTTCATTAAAAGAAAAAAGTTTGCATAGTTACTTTGAAAATGTTTTGAATTAAATATCTTACAATTCATAGTAAAAAGTTTATTCGGAGCAAAAAGAAAGACATGCAACACTTGCTATACCAAAATACAACCTGAACAAAGAAAATTAAATGACATTATAGCTGCAGCATCAAATTTTGCTTGAGTGAATTAAATTAGGAAGCTCAAAATGTTTTTGATTTAAATCCACCTTATCAGGTAAGTGCCAAAATACCAGATAATTATAAGCTCCTTTTTTACTAAAGGGATCCATTTCATTCTAATATGTATGCAATTTTATTTGTCAATGTTTATTCAGAGATGTTTTAAGATAATTACATATCAAGATTATGAGCTCAGTATGGATTTTAAATCTTTAACTTCAAGGCATTATGAGAGGAATCCATTTAATTTCTCTTTGTTGTGTGCTTGGTGAAATTTCAAATCATTTTTAAAAAATACGCATGGAAGTAAAAAAATCACATTTTAAATTTCATTTTTAAATTTTTAATGACATTTGCAGCATAACAGACAGAATGCCAGCCTGATGAATATCAAGGTTGGTATTTCTGCAGGGACGGTGGCAAAAACTGGTAAAAACCAGGACAAGAATGGTTAAAAAAAACGGCAAAAATAGTTATTGTACTCAAGTAATCTGCAGTAAGGTCTAAAAATTGATAAGGAGCTAAATAAATTATCTTTTGGGAATTAATTAATGCCTTTATAAATTAATAAATGATATTAAAAGAACTATTTAGAAAAAATCAAAGTTACAAATTCAGAAAGTAGTTGAAATTAACTGAAAACTATACAAACTATTATAATGTCTTATGAGACAACTTGATATATTTTCCTACTTTCGCTTTTGGGAAAAAAACACATAGTTACTTTCCTTTTCTGTGTGTTTACTATTCAAATCCTGAAATTCACCGATGGTATTATGAAATGCCTATATCATAACAGTTATGAAAGTAAAATGACCTACCCAACTCCAAAGAATTGGACACCCCATTTTGAAATTGTTCAGTAGAAAGTGGAAAAGTAACTCGACAAAAACAAAATGAGCAGTTCCTTTAATTTTCTATTTATTTACTATAAATTGTTGTATATACAGTGTAACCTGTGTAAAGTTGACCACTTGCGGTGCAGCACATTAGTGGTCAACTTATAGAGGGTTTGGATTTTTCTTTCTTTTATTTTTTCTTACACTATGCAAGTATTTTCAAAACTATATTCATTTATAACTAATTGAAATATAGCTTCATGTATTAACGTTACTTTAGAATAGTAATGAGCTGTATCTTTTTTTCACAATTATCTGAAATATCATTAGAGAAATTTAAAGAATAAAAGAGTGCTCATAATAGTTTTCCCATTGGGGTTAACTTGCAAAGAGGTTTGGGCAAACTTTATATTGATGTTTCATCCATACAAACTAATACTGGTCTAACATTATCGTATAAAAAATATCCTGGAAAAGTTATTTAAGTTTTTTTTTAATCTTTGAAAATTAAACAAATAAATTTAGTACTAATTAGGCGAAGGTTTCCCTATATTATAAAACATAGGGCTAATTCCGTTCCTGACAAAGGTGGTCAACTTTACAGGTTTTACTGTAGTTTCATTTTTAATTTTGTAAATTTGTTTGAAACTATTTTTTTTTATCTGATGCTTCACTTCAATTTTAACCTGGAAAAAAAATTAAACGGAGATGTGAATCACATTTTTGCCTGGACGGTTTTTACCAGGTTTTGTCTGTCTACGGCAAAAACTTGCCAACTCTGATAAAAACTCTTTAACAGATTGAATTTAACCTTTTTAAATTCCCGCTTTTTCCTAGTACTTCTTTGAAACATTAACAGTTAATCTCATAAAGAGTAGCATATATGCTATTTTATGAGAATAAGGGTTAATCAGCATCAATATTTTTCAATAAAAAATAAAACGCTTATAATGAAATAACAACTATCATTGAATAATATTAACATGTACGGTATAACATAATACTTTGTTTCCAAATATGTGTTTTTTATTTGAGTGATAAATCAGCTTTGTAATCTGGTTCTGATAGACATTCGTTTGGTACTGCTCGTTTCACGCGCTTTCCGCCACACTCAATGCGCATGCGCAGAGGGAGCTCGGGGAATGTACAGTGTGCGGCGAAAATTCGCGATGCCTTCGACGGGCCGATGGAAGCAAGGAAGTGGGTGAACGTAGGGGTCTTTTTGCCTCCTCAGTGTGCGGCCGGCCTTGGAAAGCCTTCCGAACCACAGGTACAACTGTCAGAAAGATTGACGCTGGCCGCCCCAGAAAAACAACTGCAGTGGATGACCGATATATCGTCCTGCAGCCGAAAGGAATCCGGAACCAGTCGGCAAGCGCCATTGCTCAGCAACTGTGTGCAGCAACGGGGCAGCAAGTGTAACGGTTCACTATGGCCAGACGCCTTCACAAAGGGGGCCTATTCGCTCATCTTCCTGAACGCTGCATCCCTTTGACAGCATGCCATCGGCGCCGCCGTTTAGAGTGGTGCAATGAGCACAAAAACTGGACCTCTCCTCAGTGGAGTCATATCCTCTTTACGGATGAGAGTCGTTTCAGTGCCACACGCGATTCTGGACACGGTTTCATCTCAGTAACATCGTGGAAAGAGACCGTTACGGTGGTCCTGGAGTTCTCGTCTGGGGAGGCATTATGTTGAACGGGCGGACTGAGCTCCACATTTTCGACAGAGGTTCTGTAACAGGAGATCGTTATTGTCAGGAGGTACTCCTTCCCCCTGTGCGTCTGTTCAGAGGTGCCATTGGACCAGACTTCATTTTTATGGATGACAATGCACGCCCACATTGGACACAATCCTTTCAGCAGCTACTGAAAAGTGAAGATATCACTCGAATGGATTGGCCAGCGTACTCCCCTGATTTAAATCCTATTGAACATGTGTGGGATGCTTTAGGGAGGCGCATTGCGGTGCGATTACATCCTCCTGGGAACACCCAAGAACTGAAACGGATACTGATTGAGGCATCGGCACTCTTACACCAAAACCTGGTGGACAATCTGGCGCTGAGTATGGGGAGACGATGCGAAGCAATCATTGCAGCACGGGGAGGACATATCCCATACTAAGGAACATCTGCGTGCTATTCTTCCTCTTGGATAGACAATCATGTGTAACGATATTATGAGTTCAATAAAGTCTATTTTTGTTTGATTCCACATTGTATGAACTGTATTTGTTTTCACGCAGTTATGCTTTTATCATCCTTTAAGTACAAAACTGCTCTCTCTCATTTCTAAATTTCATGTCTCTCAGATGATTTTTCGAGGAGTTATGGCAAAAAAAAAAACACCTGTTGCTTAACTTTTGCACACCAGTGTATATATCAGGGCTCGAATATATATATATATATTAATGGTATTTAGACTCATTGAAATTTATTGGAGTAAAACCAGAAATTTCAAAAAGATACGTTTAAAACTAATGAAATAATTCTATGAATGTAAATGCATAACCGGCACACACACACTTGATTATGCTCTAAATAATAACATCCTGTGAAATAACCGGCATTTTTTAGTGAAACTGCTCAATACATTTGGGAGAAAATTTCAGTACACGAAAAAAAAAGAAAGAATATTAGAAAAGTAACTGAGGCAAAGTTTTATATGCGTTTCTTTCTTTTTTGTTTTTCCTTCACCATAAGCTGCGTAATCCTTTATCTCATTTTTGTAAAATTTATGGAATATTATTATTTATTAAAATTAAACGATGAATTCGCAAAGAACCCTTTTACCCCAAATAGTTTGGAAGTACGTTGGTCTTAATTTTAGAAGTTGTTGGTTGGCTCTCACGCAGAAAAAAAATAGAGTTACATATTGATGATCTCACACGCAAATGTAAATATATCTGTAGTTGTTTATATCGATGAGCAAAAACAAATAAAATTTTATCCCTTTTTATCTGAAATTATTTTTTTGTATGCAAATTCCCATTTATTAAACATTAACACTTTAAAATAATTTTAGATAGCAATAAACCAATGCAAAACACATTTGAAAGTTATATCCAGCAGCAAAAAAAAATGTTTGGTTGCTAAATTCTTATTCTTTGCATTAAGCGGCAATATATAATTAAAAATTTATTTTCAGTTATTAGCACATTAACAGTGATTTACTCTGGATATTTATATTTTTACCATAACAAAAATACATCTTATAAAACATATTTGTGCATTTAAAATGGATGGAATAAAATTTCACGTGAGATTATGCCGAAATAATAACGCATCGATTAAACTACATATCATTAAAATAACTCAAGCGCTTTTTTTTCTAATTATGATGCAATAATTATAATCTTAATTAAATAACTTTTTCTTTCTCTTTATGTCTTGCTTAAGGTATTTTCAAAGAACAGTATTTATTTTTTACTAACTACCCCTTCTTTGACAAAGAAAGAAAATTACTCAGCACCATTACTCAGCAATTATATTTATTTGAAATTGCAATTTAGTTTGTAATGGCCTCCACCTGGTTTTCTAACGGACCTTTCACAGCTTGTATTGAACATTGCGATTAAATTTAGAAAAACTTCACACCCAGATGCCGCACCGAGTTAGACGGGAGAAAAAATCTTTGACGAAAAGAGCTTTCGAAGTTAAAAGGTTTTTTTCTACAAGAAAAGCTGGAAAAGCCTAAAAAATGCTGACCACTGCTTTGAAGTTCGTCTTGAACAGATTCGCTTAAAAGGATTCTTTCAAAGCGAACTAAAGTAAAGAGAATGAACCAACAATTGTTTAAAATTTAAAGCAGCAGCTTTTTAAAATGTCTGAACTTTCAGAGAGTATTGTTAAAACCAGAATTGCAACTTTCACAAAAATTGGTCATGTTTATGTAATGTGTTTCACAAAGAATATCTGTATGTAGGTTATTTAAAAGTAGTCTGCAGTAGATGATATTTTTTTATTCCCGTGGAAATATCTGCAATAGTTTTTAGTTTATTCTCGAAGTTTGAAGGTTGATTGAACGTTGTTAAAACAAATAACCTTTACTTAAAAGAAACATTAGACCCTCTAGTTAAATTGCTAGTTCCAAAAGATTTAACTCTTATTTTAAAAGCAAACTCGAAATATCTTGTTATGTTGGCTGGCAACGGTTATAAGCTTCGGTTACCCGTTTTTCTCATGAAAAAAAATGGAGGGGAATAAAAGCAAGATTGTATATCATGAGTGGTGGATCTGTTTCGACATAAGACAACTGACTTCCCATTTGTTTCTTCCCTCTGTCAGATATCAAAATCAAAAATAAACAGCTCGATGATAGTAACGATTTTTTTACAAGATCTTAAGCATCGCGACTCAGTCTCCGCGTACAGACGTGAGCTTCTTTTTTATGTAAGAAGTCCCCCCCCCCCCCCCCCATTTTTTTAAGTGCAGTTTGATGTCTCTTCAAAAAAAATCACTACTCATCAGAATTACTCAGATTTATCTCAGAGAGAAACTAACCAAGCTTGATAATGACCACAGCATCTGTTGTCAAATTACATGTTGTGACGTCATTTACCAGTGGGTATTTTTTTAAAGTAGGACACTGAATGTGTTTTTACAAATGTATAGTAGCAGCGAATATTGTATTTGTCGGGAGTCTATGCTGATGGAAACAGCACCTTTCTATTTTATAACACTTAACTGTCAGCTTACCTTAAATTGTATCTACGTGTTCAGAATGATCGCTTTAGTTTTCAGATATCTACTCTAAAATATTCGGCTACATAACTGCATGTCCGTTTTAGCTTCAAATGTGATGAGATTATATTATATTTGTAAATATATAATGTCCTAAAGTAGAATTATACCTTGTTAGCATATGCCTGTTCTGTAATTCCTTCTTGTGTTTCCATTTGCAGCTAAATCGAGAAAGCAAGCAATTCCACCTTCACTCTATCATGTCCGAACATAAGAAAACCATTTCAGCCATTGCTTGGCACCCTAAGGACAAAGATGTACTGGCGAGCAGCAGCACTGACTACAAAATATGTATCTGGCACGTCAGCAAGCACAAGTTGCTGGCCTCTCTCAACACTCCTCATTCTGTGCCTGCCTTGATGGCCTGGTTTCCGGCAGACGACGAGTGCGTTGCGTATTGTGACGGCAAGGGACCGCTTTATCTCTGGAAGTACACAGTGAAAAATGGAAGGGAAGGTCCCCTTTCTAATCCCTTGAAAGAAATATCATCTGTCTCGTCCAACATCACTCAGATCAGTTGGCATCCATCCGCTTCTGGAAGATTTGCTATGGGCCATGCTGATGGAACTGTATCCATATATTTGCAAGGTAAAATATAGTCACAGATGTGATGTTTCTAAGGAAGAACTTCATCTGAATATGATGAATTATTTTGCTCTCTCTTTTAATTATAAATATAAGTTCGCTTAACTAAATTGCTGTCTTATCAAAGTGCGATGATTAACTTATCAATCCTCCTCGTGCCTTAGTTCTGCTTGTTTTCTTGCAGTCATGGCAAATTATCAAAGATTGAATTCTGAATCCCAATGGCAGTCCATATAAAACACAATTTACACAAATACATATTTATACGCGCAAATTGAAAAGTAAATCAATACTGATGATCCTTTAACCAAAGATGTCTTTCAGAATTTCCACTCTCATTCTGAGTAACTTGTATCTTAATATCAACATTAAATGAGAATGAAAGCAATGGAAATGCAGCTTCAATTAAAATCTCTTAATGTCACTTTTATTTCTTAAAACGCCAGCAAATAAAAGATATAAAAGGGTATCCCTTCGTACAGACAATATTATAATTGATGCATTGAAAAGCAAATAGTAAAGTAAACGACACAACAAAGATTTTGAGAAACTCGTTCGAATCACATGGGAGTTTTCAAGTAAAAGTCTTTTCAGCCACACTGAGTATCAGCACCTGTCAAAGTTACCCTTAATATTTTATTGCCACAAAACAGCTTATTGTTTCTCCTATCGCTATTACTTGTTATCTTCAAAATTTCCTTTTTCGTCACTTACACACATTTTGCTTCACGGCACTACTTCAAGCATATCTATTTGAGTAACACGCGCACTTTGTGACTAATCCCACTTTTGGAAATATTTTAATTGACTATTAACTAGATTTCGCTTACCGATCAAAAGTCAGCCATAATTCACAAAATTTTTCGTATAAACAACTTTTTTAGACATTTTAGTTTTCTGTTTAACCACAGTTTGATTTATTTAAATATTTTAACCTCTCCTCAGTGCGACCACTGAGTTAGTAATTTAAAAAACATTTTTAATCATTTGTAACACCATATTATGCATAAATTTTCTTCTCCTGTAAAGACAATATACATGAAAAATTTCGTACTACCCTATTATTATTCAATAAATTAGAAATACAAACACTCACTTTCAATTTAATGACGAGTCAAAATGCTAATGTAAAGCAACAAACTTAGGGAACGTTGATTCGAAGCTAAATAACGTGACATAGCACTTAATTATCTCACTTTATATTATATTGGACATTTTTAGCTTCCAAGGAGTAGTGTAAACGACGAATAAACACTACGAAGAAAACGCTTGGAATCT
The DNA here is from genome assembly GCA_038502835.1 of Octonoba sinensis. Classification (NCBI taxonomy): domain Eukaryota; kingdom Metazoa; phylum Arthropoda; class Arachnida; order Araneae; family Uloboridae; genus Octonoba; species Octonoba sinensis. The sequence continues at coordinate 200,737,306 of CM076598.1, read as the reverse complement.
ACGTCGAAAGTAGGAAAAAAAAATAATAGACTTTTTCCAAAGTTTTTTTATTGATAACACTAAAACTCATCATTAGCTACTAAGTAAAAAAAAAGTACGAAAATCGGTTGACAAACAGAAGAGAAAATGCTACTTGACTGTTTGCTTTAAATTAACGTGTAATTTTATTATTATTGTTTTGTCTTTGCCTATTTATATATAGTTTCTTTAAAAAGATAAATATTAAAGCATTGCTTACAGTTGATAACAAACAGTGTCGAAATTTAAGTTTTTGTGCAGAAGTTTCTTTTTAGAATAGAGTACTATCCAGTCGACCAAAACATAATATTAATGCTGAATAAACAATTTTAAAGGGTCTTGTAAGCTATGCATTATCATTGATGTGAGATTAATAACCATTTATGAGAAAGCTAGCATTAGTAAAATATACTAATAAAATGCGTTGTTTATTCATCTAGCAAAATAAATCAAATCCACAATAAATTCACCATTGATAAATGCTTTGCTCCTTTAAAATTCCATACTTCTAATTCTTTTCTCCACCAGACCCCTACCTGTTAGCCGAGGCTTTAGGATTGCTTGCGAACGGGACGAGGTAGTGGGGTCCACTGATTTTCATGCACGTATCCCCAAGTGTACATGGCGGGTCTTCAGCGGGGATCGACCGCGCGGCCTTCCATCCGACGCTCTAACCACTAGACTACCACAGCCCTCATACTTCTAATATACTAGTTACACTTCAATATACTTTAACAGTACTTCTTATTGTTATAGAATTGTAATAAGCCTTCTTATTGTTTTTGTATACTCTTAATACTAAAGCTTCTTAATGATTTTATATATATATTCCTGTTATAAACTAAAAACAATAAGAAAATTTTTAAACTAATGATACTATTTTGCTTTAATTATTTTGAAAAGACAACAACCTTTTAAACTACATTGCAGTTTTCAAAGTTTTAATAATTGTTTTGTCTCTTAAGTAGCAGTCTCATAAGATCTGATTTTTAAAAAATATATAAATAAACGCATTACACTTTTCTCAGTAACAATAAAAATTTAAAACTCATCACAAACATAACTCTCTTTCGCTTACCTCCATGTGGTATTCCCCCCTCCCCCCTATTCTGAAGTTATATCGCTGTTCAGTGATGCCTCAAGAAAAGCACAGATATGAAATATTTCAAATCAGATATTCTATAAGAAATTCCATTTTTTGCTTCACTGCACTTCATCGCAGCGATCTTCATTAAACTCTTCTTGTATTATTACAAGTACGGTGGGAGAAAATTTCAAAATACCTTACTGCTGAAGGTGGTTCATGTGTACGTAAATGAAACAGTTGAAGAAGGCATTTCTCAGAAGAGGAAATGTCAATTTTCTACAGATGACGAAACATTTGATGATTGGCTTTTGAATTTGACTTGACAAATTAGCAAAAATTAATTTACACTGCAAACAATTTCTATAAAAAGACAGAAAGGAAACTGAGTGTGTCTTTAAACTTACGAAGAAGTTTCGAATCAAACAATCAAGTTTATTGATATGTTTCTCAATAAAATTCTTGTTTTCCGCACTCTGTAAAACTATAACATCTGCAAAATTACGTGTAACTGAACAATTGATATCTGAGACTACCAGTTTAAAAAGTGTCAGCAAATGCATTAGGGTCAGTTGGGGTAATTGTAAACGCTTTTTCAATGTTTTAACTTTCGATCCTTCCCTACCTCTTGAATGAATTCAGAGATAAAATTGTGAGCATTGTAGCCACTACTGTACTTCTTGTGCTTAAATATGTACAAAAATTTTGACTTTGTGACTATTTGTTAGCGAATGAGCTCGTGTTTACAATTACCCCAGTGTGTTTACAATTACCCCAGAAATCTGGGGTAATTGTAAACAGTGATTTATTTTCGAATAAGGTTGATGCAAATGGAAAATTGTTTCATACACAGTCTGCTTGAAGGCTTAAGAAGTTTCGGAACAATGGTTCTCAATCTGCGGTCAACAGGCCGCATGTGGTCCGCTGAATTATGTTATGAGTCGGCTGAGATCACTTAACGAGAAATATCTTGCAAAAAATAAAGTAATGCGACAAATTTATGTAAAATTTGTCCCGCAGTGGATCAGTCGGTTAAGCTTGGATCCCACAGAACACCGAAAATGAAGCACAACTGGCCGGGGTCAACGCTTGGAAGGGTGGCCACATCCCGTGACTGATTATTCTGAGACCGAGTGCGCTAAAGGGAGCTGTGCACGTAAAATACATCGTCGCTTCAAATGCAAACCAAGTTAGAAATAATTTCCGCTGAGGGACCAACCTAAGTGACGATCTCTCATCTGGGAGCTGGTTCAAAATCATTAAGCCCTCTGAGCCAAGTATACTTCATTCTAGGGAGCTCACTAATAATCAGTAGGAGTTTTCTTAATTCATGGTCTCCTTGCAAGGGGAGCCTGGATTTCCACGTGGCATTAGCAACAACAACAACAGTTATGTAAAATAGACACAAAAGTGTAATTTGCATCAAAATATAATACTTATTGTCTCCCCAGAATATTGGAAATAAGATAAATTTAAGTGTTTACAATTACCCCATAGTACGAAATATATGGGGTAATTGTAAACACCTGACTTGCACATGAAAAATAAGAGGGAGGATGAAATTCATGACTAAATACTTTTAGCAACATTCCATATGACAAATAAAAATGGTTGAAACCACTTGCGTCGCTTTTGTAGATGAGCTGGAGACGAAAATCTAAGATCACTAAATTTTGTTAAACAACTTTTTTCACTCTATCATTTTCAAACAATGGTGACGCCTCCACAAATGTTTCGAAACTTACAAAACTCTTTCAGTGTCTTCCCTATGTTGCCAATTTATCACACACCAGCAGTTAAGTTTTCAAAACAACCACAAGTGTAGTTATGAAGCTTGTTTACAGTTACCCCATGTTTACAATTACCCCAACTGACCCTATATATTGTATTTCTTGACATGCAATTATATATTTAAAAGCAACAAATATTGCATTTGCAATATATTTATATGAGGTCTACCCGAAAGTTCTGTCCTTTTCTATTGCAACAAATTTCTTCATGTTCTAACATGTTCGGTTCTATATTTTTACCGATTAATGTATACATACTGTCGTAGCAAATTGTCTATAATCAAGTTAATACACATTAACCGGCAATGTTCAACAGGAAGGACATCATACTGCATCCTGATAATGACAGACCACATGCTGTTTTGAGGGCTCGTCAAAAAATTGCAGAACTAGGCTGGGAAAGTCTATCACATCCAGCATATTTCTCAGACATAGCACCCTCCGACTACCACTTGCTTTTTGTCTTTACAAAATTTTTTGGTGGGCAAAAAATTCAAAAATGAAGAAGATATCAAACAAGCACTGGTTAAATTTTTCGAATCAAAAGATGAAACATTTTTCAAAAATGGGATATATAAATTGCCCTCACGCTGGGCAAGAAGTCATTGATAATAACGGCAATTATATTATTAAATAAATTATTGTTATAAAAAAAATAGTTCCAAAAACGGACAGAACTGTGCGGTAGACCTTATGTATTGCATTGCATTATATATTGCCAATTTTTACTGGCGTAAAGTTTATTTCTGGCTCTAATAAGCGGCCATGCTACGGCCAATCCTCCCAACTCTGGAGGCATCTTTGGCCGCGCGGCCTATTGCACAGGAATCACTGAACTCACCTTCGACTTTGCGTACCAGAAATAGTAATTCAGCGCACTCACAGATGACGCCACAACTGCTGCACATGATTTGTTGCTATGAATTTATAGAATGTTTTATATAGTTTCGTTTTTAAAAAAGTTTATAATTTTCCTGTTTTTAAATCTCTGTCATTTTACTTCAGACTCTGGATAAATGATTTCCAGAAGATTCTCATATATTTTCGAATAAAATTTTTTTAGTCGACTAGCAACTAGCCATCTGTTTTACACTGAGTTATATTTTTATTACATTAATTCTTCCTTCCTAAAGGTTAATTTCAAAAAAGTTGATTTTTGGCTGTGAGTATTTTTGTAAATATGTTTCGCATCTGTTTAGTAACTGTTATTATTTTTTCATTTTAGATATATTAATATTTCCTTCATATAATCTTATTTAGCTAAGTTTTTTTTTTTTTTTTTTTTTTTTTAGTAATACTGTAAGATTTTTTTCAAAAACTGAGATACGCCCATTTTGCTTAGGAAATTTCAAAAATTTTTAAAATCGATTTTAATAGTTACTTATATACTTAAAAAAATATTAATTTGCTTTAGATATTCTACTTTCATCTCAACTTGTACCTTAATATTTCTTACATTTTGTGAAGAAAATAAGGATATATCATGTTTTATGAAGTTATGATTCTTGCCGTATTTCTGGGGAAGTCAGTTTTGCATTGAATTTTTTTAAACATATATTTTAAAAGTTATTTAATTGTAACGCACTCTCACACACACACAATGGCTATACGATAATAAAAAGCGCAAGATTGTCTTACTATATTTATGATATGATTAAATATGTCATCAAAAAATTGTATTTTTCAAAGCGAATAAAGGGGAATTCTAAACAGATAAATAAGTAATATGAAAGGGAAGTTGAGACTACGAAAAAAGTGCTGAATTATAACAAAGTATAAGGAAGTTATGAACTTCTAATAATCGAAAATGCTCAAATATGATAAGAAATATAGATGCTTAATGGCTAGAGAAGAATCATACTAATGAATGAAATGAAGTCAGTTGAAATTTTTATCATCTAGAAGTTAAAGTTCACTTCCTTTCAATTGAGAAAAAGGTTCTTTGCAACCTCGAAACACGAATCTGTAACCTTTTGCAAAATTTGTGCTTAATATTCGTTATTTTACTTTTTATTATGTGTACAAAGGTTTACAACTTAATGTGTAGCATTTTTAGGTAGTAAATTGGTTTGATAGATCAATATTTTCTTTATTTAAATCTTAATAAATAGCTATTTACGCTTCAAAAAAGTATCTTCATTTGTCGCTCCAAAAATGTTCGGATTTTTTAAAGCATCAAATTGGGGAAAAAATAACTAATAATATGAATAAAATAAAAAAGTATTTTTATTAATGTAAATAAGCTAATATTTCTAAGATTTATCGTTCTATGTTTGAACCCAATTATTCTATAGGAAAGAAACCGCAAAAACATGTGAAATTTCCAAGTACCAATCCAGATGAAGCAGTTGGAGCCATTACATCACTCCAATGGGATCCATTTTCAACAAATTATTTGTTGATATGTACTGCATCTGGTCGATTACAGCTTGTAGATTCCTCCACGGAAATGGCATCTGTCATTGCTACCTACAGCCCTCCAAGTAAAGCAGTTTCAATCAAGTGTGTGGCCTGGTTAACTGAAGCACCAGGAGCGTTTGTTACTGGAGGTAAATAAGACTCCAAAACATTTATTATTCTCACTCATACAAAAATAAGCTGGTCAAAATTTTGATACCGGAATAGTTTTTTTTCCTCTGATATTTGGAAACGTTTATTATAATTTTTTCTTTTTTTCCTGTGCGTGTTTTCCCTCAATCCTTCCTATTTCATGTTCCTGGCCTCTGGGTAGTCTTCGCCATTCCTTGTCTTTGTTCCTATTGGCTCATCCCTAATCCGACCCATTTGGTAAAAATACCGGCTCTTTCTGGTTGTTGCCTGTTCACTCACAACTTTCTTGTGTGTTCTTTCCTTGCACTGATGAAGAGGCTCTATTGTAGCCTAGAAATAGATATTTGCATGACAATCTTTGCTATACTTACGTTGTTTTCTTCTTTCACTCATATATTAATTTAGTCTTCACTTTTTATCTTCAACTTGTTTTGTGATGAAAGAATCACGCTTTTCAGTTACTTACCTAGGTAAGAAGTAGTGGGAGGTTTTTTGTAATACCAGAACTCTTCTCTGAGAAGACTCCTTTTTTCTAGATTTTTCATTTTTTAATTTTGTTGAACTTCACTGAAAGCGAAGGTTAAAATTCTGTAAGGTTGTCCACTTCTTTTACAGTACCTCGAATGTTGTACTGGCTGTTTGGAAATGAGTTCACTCTCGGAAGCCGAGCCTCATTATTTTGAGCCTACTTGAGTAGCTATCCGAGCAATAACTTCAAGAAAAATGGAAAGCTGAATTAAAAAATTTGGATTAAAGTCTCAGAAGTGATCACTTGATCTCTATCGTAGGTTTAGTGTTTAAAAATAACTACAGGGGTCGATATACATTTCAACACTTTTTTTCTCTTTCTAATGGGGCTGCGTATGGTCACTAAACTTTGCAGACCTAGTGCATTCCCCGGAAATCGGGATCCATTCTTTCAAGAAGCACCACTATTGCCGGATGCCACTACCACTCTGAGAGTTTAATTGAGATTATTAATCATTTTTCGCCATGACCCAGATATGTAGTTATATGTAAACCTACTGTAACGATTAAGAACCCGAAAATATTTTTTTTTTTACTGTTTTTTAAACCAGTCCGATTTATCGTTTTTAGCTATATCTCAAAACAGTAATTTTGGGTGATTTTCTTCAAAATGCCGATGATATATATCTATCTATACATATTCATAAATCTTTTGAAGGTACAGCTGTCGTTTTAAGTGTAATTTGCAATTTCGTTCGTTGATTTTTGAAACGAGAAAATTTTATGCAAAAAGCATCCTCTTAGAAAAGCAGTAACATTTGTAAATTCTCAAAACTCAATTCTATAGAGATATAATGATATAAATTTGTTGTAGCGAATGCAAGAAAGGTACATCTTTGTTCGCTTAAAAATATATTTCTAAACAAACGAACTTCAACGATATCTTCCACAGATATGCTAATGTGTTTCATTTTCTCTTGAAAGCTTTTCGAAAATTATTCTTAGCTTATAATTACAGCTCGAATTCCTTGTAATCCATTCAAAATAAAATTCGTATTGAAATTTTCGAGTAGTCATTTCCTTCAATTTCTCTTTTCTCACGTCGAATGTTTGTTAAAAGTAAATTTGCATTTGTATTGATCTTGGGACATTTCTGAATTCGTACTAATTCTGGCGCTGCTGTTTTTCTCCGTTTATGTAGCTCGTTATGGCTGTTCTATGCATGCTCAATAAAGGTTTACAATAAATTCCTCGAGAACTGCATCTAAAGTCTTATAATTATAAGTAGACACCGTAATCTATTGAATTATTGTCTTTTTTTCGATAAGGCCAGTTGAAAACGAAATGCCTGAACTTAAAATTGAAAATAAAAACTTATGTTGCTTTAATCTTCTAACACGCAACAACTCGGATTTGTTTGATATTTTGGATTCGTGCTAAAAACAAAAAAGAAGTAAAATGCCCTTTTCCAGTTTTTTAACCCTCTAATCACTTTGGAACTCGGATTTATTTGATTTTTTGGATTCGAGATAGCAACACAAAAATAAAATACACGTATTTCTGAAAATGGTTTAATTATTTATGAAGATAAGTACAAAAGCAGCGATCGTACGGTAGATTGCTACAGTCTATAATGTGATACAGAGTGTTAATGAAGGGACTTGGATTAATAAAACTGAATGATACCGTATCAATATCGTTAGGGATATGCTAATGTCAACATTATTGCTCATCATTTTGGAAAAACTTAATTTTTCCATGACTATATCTTTCAGTTTTTTACTGAGTTAATATATAATTAAATCAGCATTAGTGATTTTTTATAATTACATTATTTGCAATTGTAATGATATCGTTTTAATCATTATCGTACAATAACTTGTCCAAAATTACTGCATCAGTAAAATTTTTAACACTTCTAAATTTTATTTTCTTAAAAAAAAAATGATAATTATCACATTTTCATTTAAGTTTTAAAGTTGCATTTTGCTTTTTAGATGCGGAAACGGGAATCTTGAGAATCTGGATTGTTTCCAAAGAAAAGCCAGAAGAAAATTTCAGATTAAAGCAAGTTGGGTTTAAAGCCCTGTGTGTTTTGCCTTCTGAAAATAAACCAGCAACAACTGCAAATGGAAAAGTGAAATTTTCCGCTCGTATAGTTGCCTTATTTTTTGACGGAGGCGTTGGTGTATACAATCTTAGAAACTCTTCATGGGATTTCCTTAGAAATATGGTAGGTTTTCTTTGTGATTCAGATAGTAACATGATATTCCTTCATAGCACCTATTGCTAAAGGTATACGACCCACACAAGACATTTTGTAAAGAAATGTCTAGTCAAAATAAAATTTTTATGCTTGAATATATATATTTTTTTTAATTTAAGAGCACTTGCGGTATAGAACAACTGCGGGCGGCTTCAAGTGGCAGAAAGTGACGAAGTGTATTCATATTAATTATGAAACGTTAACCTTTGGGAGAAAATTGAAAGTATGAAAGATTGAGTTGTGAAGCTCAAAAATTGTAAAATAAATTGCAAATACTTCGCAATTTTTGTGCATCACAATATTGTTTCTCCTATATGCATCATAATATTTGAAATGTATTTTATTTCGTGTAATATAAGTAGAAATCAGCAAAAAAGCCATGTTTGCATCTTTTAGGGACATCTTGAAACAATCTTTGACTGTCAGTTTAAGCCAAACAATTGTGATCTTCTCGCAACAGCTAGTTTTGATGGCACTATAAAAGTGTGGAATGTAAACACTATGGAAGCAGTAAGTATATTTTAATTACGATTGGTACAAGTAAACCAGATTATTATATACATACAAATTATAAAATTAAACAACCTTTGAATAAAACTAGCATTTTAAATTTATGTCTGCAGACTAATATATACATTCAGTGAAACACTCTCAGAAATAGTATTCTCCCTTTTCTTCAATCGTCAAGAAAATTTCGTCATTTGCAACGATTCTTTCCTCGCGCGATCACGTGACTTAAAAAAGTTACTACACAAATTTTGTCAATTTGACGAAAGGTTTACTCGGAGCATTTTTCCCGAAGCCAGTTCGTCAGATACGACGAAAGTTTCGTGAGATTTGAGCATGTGTTTCTGAGAGTGAATGGAGATCCAAGATAATTCAAACTGTTAATGCAACATGGCTTGAGAAAGCTAAATGGCTTTTCTACGTAAATAGTTTCATCCAAACTCTAATTTCAATAAACAACTTTTCGCAATTATTTTGCACCATGATCAATACGAAAAATTATGTATGTTTTCTAAGTAACTTCTAAATTATAGCTTAAGATGCTTTGTTTTATCTAGTTTTTGTTCGCAATGTTGCGTAAACATTTATCTTTAAAGGTTGCGGCTACTAATAGACGCTTAAATGAACTAGTTATTGAAAGATATAGATACGTTTATAGAAGAAAACATTGCTATTATAACTAAAGTACAGTAAGTATGTTTTTAAAAGGAATTAATTCCTTTATTATGTGGTTCCAATCCGATGCATCTTTTTTTTTATTTAGAACATAGAAGCCCTACTTTTTATCTCTGTTAAATAATATTTCTTTACATTTTATTCTTAATACTTTCATAATTATATTTCGTTAAAAGCTGCAAATGCTACGGTTGCTGCAAAAAGTGTGACATTGCATTTAAATATTATATGCTTGTTTCATCCTTTTTTGCTTTCTTTTTCTTTTTTGTTCTTAAAGTCTGAACTAATGCACAGTTTCATAAAACGTACTATGCAGGTACGAGTTGACTGAAATACATTCAAATAATGGTACTATAGGTGGATTCTCAAAAGAAATTCATATTTACCTCCGCACAAAATCACGTTTGCTCACGTTGCTAACTAAAGTCTCACGTTGTCATTAATTACAGTATTTTTACCTCATAATTTTTCCATCACTCTTATTTTTTCTGTTTCCAGAAATCAATTTAATATTTTGCCATCAATTTATTTAAAGATAAATTCTTCACATGGCGATTCAAGTATAATATATTCACTGTCCTGGGGCCCAGGTGATATGGAGTGCATTGCTGCAGCAACTTCTAAAGGTGGTGTATTTGTTTGGAATTTAAAGAAAGGAAGCATGAAAAAAATTGAAAATGTAAGCTTGGCTTTCCATGAATTTATCTTATTATGTAATCTTATTTAATGTTTAACTAAAAATGTTCTTGTGTATTTTTTTTTATATTCTCTTAAAGAGATTTTGTGGTCTTCGAAATCTTTAGCAAAAGATATATTAAAAGATTTTTAGACAACAGTTACAGCACAATAGCTTTTGCTCAGCCTGCGACTGTTACTTTTCGACATACCAGCAGTTTTCCAGGGACGAAAACGTATCAGCATTTGCCAAACGTTGTCTACAATCCAGGTAGTAGCTTTCTACGACATAGGACTACAAAAATTGATCCCATATATGTATATATATAAAATAGATAGATCCAAAAAAATATTAACACGTACAGATGTAATTGAAAATGTTTATTAACAATAAAAAGAGAATACAAAAGGAAGTTGAGAGGGTATACTTCCCGATCATTTTTCTACCTAATCGCCACATCTATCTTGACATTTTTCTGAAAGCAGGGCAGACTTGCTTATCCCATCTTAATAGAAATCTCGCCCCTGAAGTTTTCAGCAGTTGTTTGCACATCATTGTTTCAACAGTCTTTGTTCTAGACAATTAATCCTTTAATTTCGAGAAAGCGAACTCGCATGGCTCCTGGGTCCCAAAACTGAGCCGCACGAAAGGAGGTTCCAGTTTTCCCACTTGAACTTTTGCAACAGTTCTTGAGTTCTTGAGTAGATAATGTGGGACTTGTCATACAGGAAGATGACAGTATCACTCAACATTCCAGGACGTTTGTCCATGAGGAAGACATCACTGCTCGCATCTGTAAGCGAGATCACTTTTTGAAACGTCTTACCACCTTCGTTCTATATGACGCGTATGCCCACTTACACCAACTACTCGCAATCACGTTAAAACGACTGTCGTCATCTGTCTCGACTTTGGAGGGGGAGAGGGGTTCCGCCTGACATACTTAAAATGTGTAGAATGTGATTAAAAAGGATTCTGAGTCAAGTATGGATGCCACTTTCTTTGTTGTCGAAAGCGTTTTTCTGTAAATCAAGAGAGGAGTTTATTATCAGCAAAATGTGTGTGGTAATGGAAAAGAGAATTCGAACTCGGAACATTTGTTCTGTTTCGTGTGACTTATACACATCCGCAAGTGTCGTCAAGCAGAGTAGCTTCCATTTAAATTTTTTTACATGCTTTAAATGAAAAGTACGCTGTGTACTGTCCTTTCTGTCCACTGGTGATGTTTACATATATTTTGAAGTGCACTTTCGCTTTGAAATGAAGCAATTGCATTCATTTTCTGGAGATTGTACTTCTGCCACTGAATTTTAGACTTTGTTATCGTTGTTATTGCTGTATTCAGTGTTAATGAAGGGGGTTGTAGCGTTAATAAATAGAGTTTTATTTAACAATCACTGACATTCGCATACATTCTGAACAAAAGTAATTTTCATACAGACTTAAGATTATTTAATGAGTGTAGAGAAAAGGGAAGGTGAATGAAAAGAAAATCAGTTTTCACCAATTTTTCGATTAGACAGAGAGACCCAATAAGCTTAAAATTTGTACGCTTAAAAGGCGAGAATTTCTTCCAAAAATAAATTTTTGTTTTTTATCTTATAATGCCCAATACAACATTTTGAAAACTACTACTATACTGCCCAATTTCGGTAATTTATAATCATTTTTTACAACACAAACTGTTCATTTTAATTGATTTCGCGATTATTCAAATGCGAACGGCGTGGAAAAGAGAAATGAGTTATGTTAGCCCGGGTTAAGTTTTATAATGCCAGCAGGGTAATTACTGAGTGTTATAATATCCTTCCAACTCGGATTCCACTCTCTCTCTCTCTCTAGTGGATGTCACTCCAGATATTATATAGAATTTAATGGTAACAACTTACAAATACATTGCAACATTTTATAATACTATTAATAAATAAAAACGTAATAAAAGATGTTTCTGAACTTATTAAATGTTTTCTTAATCCATATTTACCCATCTTTCAGGAGAATGAAACAAACTTTTCCACGCAATGCATATTTTAATAAAACAGCTACTACCGAAAAACTAAACATCTCAACTCTAACAAATGTTTTCATTTTGTTTGTAAACAACTCATGAAACAAAGAATTCTGAGATTGAAAATGAAGCAATACGCTTAATTTAATCTATAACAAAATTGTGAATCATTTAGTTATTCTAAATTTATAATTAGCAAGCGTAGTTTATCGTTAAAGTCCTATGTGTGCTCTAACAATCAGAAATTCTTCAGAATGAAGGCGTTCATTCGCACACGTATCACCATATGGAAACTTGGAAGTGAGTATTTTGAAATTCCATCAAATTATAAATTACACTTTTTTTTAATGGCACATTTGCATAAATTTGTTAGATAAATAATAATAATGAGATATGAAAAGCTATTTTTTCATACTGTCTAGATTGTAATATTTGATCCGAATTTAAATTCTTGTAGGTTATTCCTAAAGTGGACCATGCTTCCAGTTTTGAACTGGATAATTCCTTTTTTAAAAAGCCTATCCCGTTGTCCTCGAACATAGTTTAGGAATGCGTAATTGTCCTGTTTTCTGAAAGAGTTGTTTGCAGTATACTCAACTTATAAAATTTTTAAAAAGAAAGTTTGAGACACGGGCAATAATTTGAATAATTTTTATATTTTCTTTGTACTATTCCATGAATCAGTTTCAAATCTTTTATTGTGATTCGCAGAACTACGTTTTATGACTCAATGGGGGGTGGAGAAATTGGCATGGAAAGAGCACCTTGTTGGGACTAGGATTGCCAATATGGCTGAAGTCATGGTTTCTGTACGTTTTTATCCCCTAATCCCTCCCCCCCCCTCCCATCCTGTTTTATGCCCCTGGACACCATCCTATTTGCAAAAAATTAGGTATACATTTGATAGTGATTTTACCAAACGTCAGATTTCGGGTGGCTCATGTCTGCTAGGTACAGATAACGCTCCATATTTGTTTTTCAGTTGTGTGATATATTTATTTATTTTATTGTAATATTATCTTCAACAATAATTCAGAAATAACTCATATCCTTAAAAATATTTCAAATACAATAGAACACATTTCTAAAACCTTGCTATATTTAACTATGTTTATTTTAATAATGCTGCATATAAAACAAAAGATTTCAATATTCTTTTTGTGAACATTACTGGCATGCGAAAAGAAACTTGAAGCAAAAGCAATTTATTAAAAACCCATGGATGAAATTTTTAAGTATTTTCCTTAAAACAACTTTAGTTTACTAAATTTTTTATTTGCAAAATTTCCCGGAAAATATTTTATTAATTTACCCATGGTTAGTTTTTTCAAAAAGACGAGTTTAGTTGAGTTTTTTAAAGTCTTGCATATTTTTTATTTCTTAGCAGGAGAGCAACAAAACATATTTTTTAGGGTCTTCTCCCAAGAACTTGTGCCATGTTACCAATTCTAGTATGTTAATAATGTATACACATGAGGATTGTTATAAACCTATATTATAACAATCCCTCCCCACAAACCTCTATATTGTTATATAGAGGTTTGCGGGGAGGGGGGCGAGAATAAAATAACAAGGAAATATAATTAATTACTGCTACAAATGCAGATAAATTTAAATTTTCAAAACCAAGGTTTTTCACAATAAGCAGGTTTGAGATGAATGATTGTTTATCTGTGATGAAATTTCTTGTGAAATAATGTATAAAATATTTTTATAGCATCAATAATTTATTTTGTATTAATTGCTTTAATTATTGATTTTTAAAATGCTTAATTTCTAATGTGCACAGCATGAAAAAGGTACTTATGTTTACTGTGTGGCTTGGAATCAAACTGATGCTCGAAAAATTGCCTCTGCTGGTGGGGATGGATTTTGGTATGTTATCCTTTTAAATTTATTATAAATTACTACAAGCATGAATCAAAATTTTACCATTTATACTACTTTGCTAATTCATAGAATTTAATGGAAATTTATTTTTTGTGCCATTTTGTGTTATCTAGAGTAGCGGTTCTTAATGTTATATTTACCATGGAGCCATTTTACATGTCCTCTAATTTTGTAGACTCCCTACAATGTAAGGCTAAAATGATTGATATACTTCAAAAGTTACGTGTGGAAAGTATTATACAATAAATTTTATACATTTTTTTAAACATAAGTCACATAGAAACAAAATATTGGTTTTATGTTATTATCAAACATTATGTTTTCCTGAAGAAATTAATTTATCTCTCATTTTAAAAACAATTAGTAATCATAAAATCAAAATTCTGCTCTTAAACATTATAAAACACCGATTTTAAAAAGTGGATTTTATGTTTTCAAATTATGAATGTTTAAGGATATGGGTGATGTTGCATTTCACTAACTTTCAAAAGTATTAGACTTATTTCAAGCCTCTATTCTTACTTGACATTTCCCGAAGAATTTGTGTACTTACATTGTAGTAAAGTTAAAGAGCTTCTTTACACAAAAGGAATTAACATTTTTTGGCTATGATCAGCAGCTCAGGAACAACTTTGTAAAATACAAGGAGATCCAGAAGGGAGTTGTTTTTGTACAATAATTTCAGTGTTCTATCTGTGGAAACGGTTGTTGTCTGTTTGTCTTCTCTTGATATGAGTCTTTCTTCTCACTGTATATCTTGGCAAAGTTGCTCATAAGGTACCAATTTTGGCGATTTCAATCATTTTCATGCATTAGGTGCAGTTATTAATTTTTATGTACTATTTTAATGATATATAATTCATCTATTTATCTGAATAATTACGTATGGTGGGAAAACATCATGCAAGGCAACTTTATTATGTAGTTTCTAGTAATGCTTGCAAAAATTATTGTTGTTATTGTTAATTTTGTTTTTTTTTTCTTCCAATAATTCAAATATCATAGCAATATTAATTTTAAATTTTCACTTCACTGCTATTTTTCAGCATTTTCTTTAAGTTGTATATTTCTTTCTCAAATTAATTTTTTGAATATCGGCTATTTTAATTACAGTATATTAAAATGTGCAAAATTATTTTAGCATGGTACATCAAGTGGATGGGAAGCTGGTTCAATCTTTTCAACATCCTGCAGCTGTTTATGGATGTGATTGGAATCCAAACAATGAGTATGTAGCATTTGTTATTTTTCTTCTAAGTATATTTGTCTTTTTGAAGCTTTCTTCAAAGCATTTATCAAAGATTTCATGTGTCTTGCTGGAAACACATCTGGAGTTAAGGATATCATAGATGATAAATTGGGCCCAGCCCCAGAAAAAAAACAACCAGGGTTTTCTGGGTGGGACCACCGACCACAGCACTTGCCTTTTGTGGAAAGTTTTTGAAAAAGATAAAATGCAAAGGCATTTATTTTTTTAAATAGCATTTATATTGTGCAGTTTTATTTATTTGCTTTTGACATTTTAAAATAGTAATTCAATTTGGTTTTAAAATTTTATAGGTGGTCATTTTTGTAGTAATTAATGTTTAGGTTTTATTTTTCCTATGACTCCTTACAGATAAATATTAAAACTGTTTCAGTATTATACATTTTTCTAATAAAAAATCATGATAACTAATTTCCTGAAACAATGATTAACAAGTTGAATAAATGAATTTGATGTTTTTTTCACAGTAACTAATGTTTTCTCCCCCCCCCCCCCCATAAAATAGATGTTTAGCTCTAAAATATTAATTTTACTAAAGAAAAGTATTACATAAAATGATCTGGTGCTGAAAGATTAAGATAACCATTGTTAAAAAATTGGTGTTAGTAGGCAGAAATGCAGGCTTTATTTCTGGGAATGTTTTATTGTAATTAGTTTTGGTTTTATATTGATTTTCTCTAAATCTAATCTGAGCAAAATTAGTCATTTACATTTCATGTAACAATTTGTTTAGACAGAGTAATTATTTTTTATAAAATTATTTAAATATTTTTTAAAATTTAAAATTGCTATTTTTGTAAATATATTTCAGGCTCAGTTTTTTAATATGCATTTAATGCATTTTTTGCAGAAATATTGTTGCAACAGCTTGTGAAGATAGCTTTGTTAGAGTATTCTATGTTGGCACTGGTACAGACCAGCCCTTAAAGGTCTTATCGGGTAAGTCTTGATTTTTAATATTTATAAATGTTCTTATAAGTGCTTAAATTATGTGCAAGTATATAATATCTCGTGTTTTGAATTGTGTATTTAAAGATTCAAATTTGCATTTTTTATAGCCATTTACTGTTGCATCAAAATAATTCACAAGAATGTGAATATAATTTGAATAATTTATTATAACAGTTTTTAAAAGTTCTGTTGTAATCTAAATGATTTTTAATAAGGGGAAGGAGAGAAGGAGGTCTTAAAATGAGGAAAAGGCAAAAATTGTTTAACAAAGCTCTTTAAATTCAATTAATTTACTTAATTATAATATTCATTAAACTTTCATTGTTGTTAATTTTTCTGTCTCATTAATTTTATTTAAGTTCCTTGTAGATATGAATGTTCTGAAAAGGGAAATATCTTTTTGAAATATGTATTCTACAACTTTTTCATGCCAATTTGACATGTTTTCATTATTAATTGAATTGTAACGCTTAATGTTTTTAATTTTTGTAATTTTTAGGTCATGGTGGAAAAGTATTCCGTGTAAAATGGTCTCCTTTAAAAGATGGAATTTTATGCAGCACGTCTGATGATTGGTAAAAGTTTAATATTTTTCAATTAATTAAGTATGTGCAATGCTTTTGATGCCCTTTGTGTGCAATCTTATTTTTTTCCTTTCACTTCTAAAGAATAAAATGGTAAATGAATTCTTGTTGCAATATCTGTTTCATGTGATTTCAGCCAAAATGTGTGTTCACAGCTCTGTTCGGGTATGGCATTATGCCCAGGGCATTGCTGTAAGAATCCTTGAAGGACATACAAGCTATACTAGAGGAATACTGTGGTGTCCTGAGCTTCCAAATATTGTAGTATCTGGAAGTTGGGATTCATCCATAAGAGTTTGGAACCTAAGTGATGGAGCATGCCTAGATGTTATTGAAGATCATGGAGCTGATGTATATGGTAAGATCAGATTGTATTTAAAATGCATTGATTTAATAATTATGTATGTTATGTTCCCCAGAAAATATTTGCTGTGTACAGAACTGTATTTAAAAATGTTTATTCGCACTAACTAAAAATTATAAAAATAAAAATTATGTGGTAACTATCTCCCACCTCTTATATCCTTTTTCTCATCTAGTTTTTTTATATTAAATCATTATTCTTAAAAAAATTTGAAATAATAAACTCAAAAAAATATCTTAGTAGTTTAGCAGTAAAAATATGAAGATTTTCATTGAAATTCAAGCTCTTTGTATTACTTTTAACGTGCTCATTTTATAAAATGTTTTCTGGTGCAAAAGAGAATATTCTGATAAATAGTTGAACAGCATAAAAAAAGAAATATTGTTTATTTTGTGTAACTTTTATTATAACCCTATAGTGTTCAAAGTACTTGCTTTTAAATTGGTTCATTTTCTCTTCATACATATTTTATAATTTAATCTGAACTTTCAGAATCTATCTCGCCCTCTTTTTTTGATAATAGCCGGCTTAGCATGCCTTATTATAATTTTCTTTTACAATGTGTGGATCAATAAATTCTTAAAATAAATCAGCAACAAAAGTGTATTTTACTGAGGAAAAAAATTTCAAAATCTTTATTTGTTATTTTTACACTGCAATTCTTTCCTTTACAAATTTAATGCTAGATAAAAATCTTCACAATTAACACCAAGATAATTTTCTAATTACTAGTCAAATTTCTTAGGTGAAATGCTAAACGTAACTTAGTTCTAGATCATGATAATTACAATATAAAATGTTTTTGGAAATCAATCATTTTTTAGGAAATCAAATAAATTTTTCTTTTTTAAAAATATGAATGTTCTTTCAAATTTATTTTCACGAACCTTGTTTAGTTGTATTTCATGCCTTCTCATTTCCAAATTCTAGGCCTTGCATGTCATCCAAAACGGCCTTTTGTGCTTGCCAGTACATCAAGGGATTCAACTGTACGTTTGTGGTCTGTTTTGCCTTTAGTTTCTTCAATATACCTAAAAATATTAGTGTCAAAGCCTCCGTCTGAGATATTTTCTCCCTCAGGTAACTGGTTGTTTTCACATAATGTTTGTGTTTGATCAGTTATTTTTAGTGATGAGGTACTGTCAGAACATTTTCTAACTTCAATATCAAGGGCAATAAGAATCCTGATTATGTTTCTGATATGTAAATTATCGCCCCTATATATATTTAAAGCATTTGGATTCTTTTTAAGATATCAAAAAGGTAAATCTAATCCATATTAATATACATATCATACAAATAGCAAATAATGTTTGGTATTCTTATAGTATAAATAAACAACAACAAAAAATAGTAAGATATATTTTCATTCATTGTAATGAGAATCCTACACAATTGAGCAACTCTAAAAAAAATCGCTAAATGAGTCTTTAAAAATTTCTAGTAGAACTATAATTCTGAATACACAAAAAGAATAGAAATCTCACTTTTAAAATTAGTTCCTTTTTGTGCTAGAAATAATCCTAAGACTTGAACTTACATGACTAAGTGTATGCATGTGTTTTGTCATGCTCTATGGTGTTAACAAAAGATATGGGTTACACTACATAATAGTGCAGCAAATGATTCAGATAATCGAGCAAAGTTTCAAAGATAATGTTTCGGCTCATCAATAAAAAATAGGGCCTATAAAAATATAATATGAAAAAAAAGGAACTCTAATAGTAAAGTATAGAAAAAGAGGTTCCAGCTGAAATGTTTAGTCAATGATCTTGTTAAGTGCCATAAGGGAGCTTGAAAAAAATCTGCTTTATATGTTTGTTTCTGTACCTACACTTTTTGGTACAGCATTAAAAATAGCTATATATGTAGATTTAGCAAAAAGGTTTTTTCTATGTACGGGTATATAGCATGTATACATAATATATTTATTCATCCTTCGGAAAAATTGCCATTTTCTTTAAAAAATTCACTCCCTACAGTTGTCAGAAACATTTAAAGCACAATGAAAATAGAAAGTCAAACTTGAGCATTCTAATTGTTCAGTATCTTTTTATCTTTCCAGTTATCCATTTTTATCCTTGCAGTGTTTGATCTATTTTTATTCTAATTTATTTTTGATCTAAAATTTGAAAAGTTTTTCCTGCATTCATTTGAGCACCAGCTTTTAAGTCTTTAAAATACAATTCATTTTTTAAAAATTTCTATGTATTCAGCTTTTTCATTCACATTATTAATATTTTAATACAAAAACTATAAAATGTCGTAACTTAAAAAATTTACATATTTAGAAGTGGAAGTATAGTGTAAATGTATAAGTAACAATCAGCTATTTGTTATTTATTGAAATGAGAAAAGATAAGATTAGTTGAAACCTTCTTATATTTTTTAAACTTTTTTTTTTTTTTGTAATATCATATATTCATATAATGATATGTTTAGTTTGAATAAATTTAGTATTTTTTTCTTTGACATATCAGGGGGTTAAAATTTAAATTTCTAATAGGACCTACTCTTTGAGATTTAGGTGGGTAGGGGATCACAAAGTTTTGGAAGGAAGAAAAAGTAGCAAACTTTCAACCTTTGTTTATTTCCACATTCTAAAACATTTTGTTTGATGTGTTCTTTATAATTTTCATAACTTTATTCAATTTCTTAACAATTACTTTCTTTTATTCCACTAAAATAATCTACATATTCTTAAATTTAATAAAGGTTTTAAATATTCATATATCCATTAATACTCATTCCAAGGGTGGGAAAACTCCTGCCCAGACTATTTTCAACGAAGGGATCTAAGAAGTTTCGGCAACAACCCCGCTATCCTGCCCTAAATTTTAGCCCAAGATATGTTTAAAGCATTTGATGCTATGCTTGCATACGTTGTATGACTGGTGGAACTTACTTGTCAGGGCTTTGGTTTTGTCCAACCCAATGTAACAAAAAAATGTCAAACCAAAAATATATAGTGCCAAGTAAAAAAATCTTAGATATGTGATAGCTGCACAATTTATATGTAAACGAAAAAAATATTCTTGTGATATGTAGGGAAAAGACAAGTATTTGAATAACACAGTAAAATGAATAGAAGCCTAGTGGCTGAGTGGTAGCCTTCCATGCTACCATGCCACAGGTCTGGCGTTCAATTCCCGGGCTGGGCAGGGTTGACTCAGCCTTTCATCCCTGCAGTGCGGTTGATAAATGAGGACCAAGCATGCTTGGGAACTAATCACTGGCAGTTCCGCTTCAGATCGACCACTTGACCGGAACTTCTGCTTCTGCACCCCAGGGCCCTCGGTCTCGAAAACTGGAATGGGCACAGTAGACCATGGCCCCCAAAGGGCTGGCACACCACCGAGTTTAGTAAATGAATAATATTTATAACTAATGCAAAATCATCAAAAAAAAATTACAGTAAATAAGTATTTTAATACTTTGGTGGAGCTTCATTATAAGTACTAAAATGTTCAACACCAACCGCTACTTGAGTAAATGTACATTTAAAACTTTGCCGCCTTGTGTTGAGCATATTTACATTGATGAAGAAGTTCAACAGCCATCCTTGAAATAACTATTTGCTATGATTTTTTGATGATTTGTGCTTTATACTATATTGGTTAGTCATTTTATTCATATTTTAGCTCAAGATGTTTTGGCCATTTACCATATGTCAAATGCTTGATTTAAAAAAAAATATTTTCAGCTATTCAGTCTGAAGATTTTGATGAAGCTCCAGGTCTTTATGGTTCTCAATCAAAGCATATCAAGGCAGTTTTCTCTAATGATGCAGTTGACAATTTAAAAAAATGGCGGGACATATCAGCTTTATTTTGTGTAAGTTTATGTTGATTTCAACCACAACATTGTTTTTAATTTGATATGAAACCATTTCCTTGCAGTGTAATCCCTGCTTCAATAACTTTCTCTTTTTATCCTTTTTTATTCATATTTTATTAAAATAATCATTACATAATAGAAATATACAAAAAGAAAAAAGAAATATCAAACTTTAGAGAAAGAAGAAACAACTATATAAATCTTCCACTATCTTGCTCAGAGGACTTTCATAGATTAAAAAAATTAATTAAAATAATTTTGCATAGACTGAATTTTATATACGGAACTGATGATTTTATTTTTGAAAAGAACTTTAAAATGATCCAACAAACTTCTGTAAACATTAAACTGTTTTCAGGTTCCCTCATAATTCCAGTCTTATTACTAGAGACTGGATTATATGCACTAAAAAATCATTAAAATGTGCACCACTTTTTTGTACTTACCTAGGAAAAAAAATCTTATCTGAATAAAAAAATTGATTTGGCCTTCAATTTTTACACTTGTTGTTAAAGGCAACTTATATACATATTAATACAATTATCCATACAGAAAATAGTATTCACATTAATCACTTGTATCGCAAAAATCACAATATATAACAGACTTTAAGGTTTTCTATAGTTAGACTGACTTTTGTCATTTAATGTCTTTTTTAAGGATGAAAATGTCCTTTCGATTTCTTCGGGTATTATTGGGCATCATTTGAAGTATTTAACTATGTCCAATGAACTATGTAATGGAGGCTTGTCACTGGGCCCACAAGAAAAATTGTAAATAATAAATTTATCAATAAAGCAAAAATATTTTGTGTTTGAATTAAAAATGAGAACATCTGAGGGCATAAAATAGATTTTAGTTCTCTAACACTACGTTAATCGCTGAAATATTGTTAAAAGGTTTCAATTTTCGCTAGTGGTTTGCATAGCTTTAATAAGAATGACTCAGTGGGCATGTTCTATTGGGTCCTGACCACACCTCGCTTCTCCTCCGGACTCAACCAATCACAATGATTCAATCAAAATAAGGTGAGCGGCGAGTGACATCATTTTGAATTCCAATATATAACTTGGATGAACCGGAAATCTTATGTCCACAATGAATTTCTTCTGTCTATATATGCTTCATGTACTCCAATCCCAACTGAAAGCACTGGTGTTAGGACGGAAAGTGCTTACTTCCCCATGCAATGTAATATCTATGGCAGTGGGCCCCATTCCACTGACCCCAAAATAAGAAAAAAACGGATGTGTTTTTTTCCACTTATTTATTTATTTTTTATAGTTTTTGTTTTTCCTTGTCATTACTTTAGTTAATTTGTTTGTCTTCAGCAGCTGTTGCTGTCAGAATCGGGTATGGGTATTTATAATTTTATCGGGTCCCCCCCCCCTCCAATTATATTGCGATGCATGCATACTCTCATGTATTTATTTTCCCTTTTGACACCATGTGTGTATCCTTGAATATCTATAAAAAAAATTTACTTTTGAATCCCAGATCATTTGCTATTTTTTAGGGTCTGTTTGAATTTCAAATGGTATGTTTGCTAAGTTAATTTTGAGTGTCATGCTAATAACAAGTTTGGAATTTGAGTTTTATGAATGTTATTTGTGAATTAGGGCCCTTGTGCCTTCGCCAATAGGAAAGTTATTGATACCTTTCAATGTAAGATATTTGTTTCCTTTTCCTAAAATAGTCAAATTGTTCTTTCTCTCTTCATAAATACTAATACAATAAATTGCATACAAGAATAACATTCCAAAACCTAAACTTCCTTGTGTAGCTTACAAAAACTCCATAGTTGTGTTTGTTTAATATATTATGTATTATGTAATTCACAACTAAACTTTATTTAAAATAATACATTACTATATTTTATCATGTGAAGTGGCTCTAAGTTGTTACAAATCTGTCTGAAAAAGGGCATATTTTTTAATCTACTGAGGCAGAGGGAACCCTGTAAACCCATAAATCATTTTTCTTTTGTTATTCGCCACTGGAAAGGGGTAGTATTCAATTCTACAAAATAGCTTTTCTTGGGTCGGCCAATATTTCATTCTTTGTAAAAAACAAAATGCTTGGGTCTTAATCTTTCAAAATTAAAAAATCTAATAGCAAGTGAAACATACAGTATAATGCATTTAATTTAAAAATTTACCATTTTTATACATTTATGTATAATGGGGTGAGTACTACAATTAGGTAGCTACAATTCGGCTTTTAAAAAAAAAACTCGATAATTTTCCCGATTTTTAGAGAATATGAAGACTTGATTAAATGTTATTTTACTACCATTTCTAAATTTATTTAATTCGAAGTATTTGTCTTCTTTCAAGAGTTTTTTTTTTTTTTTTTCTGATGATCAATTTATCTAGTTATCTTAAAATCCCAAGTAGCACCCATGAATAACTGACATTGTTCTTTCAACTATCCATATTTCCAAATTTGTAGTGACCGAGTTTTAGTACTCGATATATATAATGTCGGACAAACCAGAAATATGCGTTTGCATATAATCCGGGCTCTGGATTGAATATTTTAAAACAATTTTTGGAGTGTTATTTAAAGATGTTTTGCTTTTAAACAAGTTTATAATGAACCTGTCTTGAACTATTTTTCAGCCTCCATCAGATACAGCAAATTTGTGGGATTTAATTCATGTTTTAAATGAAAGAGAAGTAGATTATTCAAGCTACAAATTGAACATTGTTCACAATAAACACATTGTAAAATTAACCACAGTAAGTAGTTTTTGTACATTTTCTTTTATTTTGAAAATGTATTTTGTTAATAACACAATGTATTTATGTACAATACAGTCTTAAAAATGAGTCTCGGAACTCCAAGGTATTGTTTAATTTAAGGTGTCAAATAATTTTTGTCATTTCCCCTGATTTTACTGCTCATAAGAATGTAGTTTGTTTTTTCCTGGATTATCATTGGCATTCTTTTACACCTCTTACTCTTTACTTATGGGAGATATTCAGGAAACTACCACAAGAATTTTCTGCTGAAATCGCCTGTATTTTCTGTGAGCGTAGTTTGTTAAAATTTCATAACCAATTCCATGGCACGCTGCTAAAGCAAATTGTGCCATTGTTCTTTCATATTCATTTTTTACCATTTAGAGTATGCTATAATTTTTAGACGGATTGGTGTTAGTTGTAAGTTGCATGTGCTAAAAATGAATGGAGAGAAGAAAAGAAAGTTTTATCCATAATAACTAAGTTAGGAACTATTAAAAAGTTGGACACTTAAAAGCGTTTTTTATGGTTAAATAAAACAAAGGAATTTGTTAGAAATGTGTTCTAACTAAAATTTGTTTCACTTGTCAAAGGAATATTTCTCATAGTTTTTTTTTTGTGTGTACATTACTTAATAAATGTTGTATATGTATTTATAATATAGGCTTGCCAGATGGTCCACTATAGTTTAACAAAAAAATGTTGCAGGTGTTATTTTACTGATGGGCCGTTATCCCTTCAAAAGGACCCATTATTTGCTAAGAAAGTAATTCAAAGCTGATACCATTTTTAAAAGTTATAGCAGAGATTTATTTAAGTAAACAACGCAATAACTGATTCAAAAATATAACAGTATAAAATAATTTCACCTAAAGCCATAATAAAGTAAAGTTGACTAGATTTTATATTTTACCAAAAACTAAACTATCGGGCATTTCTTGCACAGTTGGTGCAGCTCAAGAAAACTACCTCTAATAAAAAATATCCTAAGATATACGATCCATATCACCGGGTAACGGCATCGACTTCCCGCCCGCTCTTCTAAGCGAACGTAACAAAGGAAGTACTAAAAGGATTGAGAGACTGAAATGAGAGAGCACTACGCTTAAATACCCGAAGGTGATTTGCGTATAGCGACTCGCCGCTGAGCACGTGTACGCACATGCGTTGATGTCACGAGAAGGTCATTCGAGAAACTTCTCGATGGGGAGAAAGGTAACGCCCCCAAGTGGCGGATTCAGCTAACTAATCATTTTGGCAAAAAGTTGAGCGTCGGGAGGTACGTCGTAACTAAGCTGATGTTTACTGTGTACAAGATTAAATATCTTAAACCTAATAGTCCGTGGGCCGAAGTCTCAAAAAGAGCTTAAAATTAATTTTCGTTCCGACTCTTGAGGGGCAATTTTATTCTGCCAAAATAAAGCATAATATTGGCTGGTAAATGTAAATTCATAAAGTTCTCCAAAATATGATTGTCCATTAATTCACAGTAACCAAAGTTATGAAGAACTATTTCATTTTCACGTTAGCGCATGGATATCCGAAAAAGATATCACTGTGGCGTCACTAAAAAAGAAATTGACCAATCAGAGCAACAGGAGCGGCCCACTGTTTACGTTTTAGTAGCGCGTTCAGTGTCTGATTCTTTGGAGTTATACAATTCTTTTTGCTTTCACACTGTTTTTTTTTTATTTTTATGTTAACACTTTTAAAAAATTGTCACTTGCAGTTTTAATGTAAGGGGGTATGTTAGTTCATTGACAGTAATTTTTGAGTTGTTCATGCAACTTCAATGATTTATTTAAATAATTTTTATTTAAACTTTTAATTCTGTAGGGGAAAAATAGTAAAATCCCCTTCATAAAAAATGTCAATCGATTTTTTTAACAATTACTACGTCACTGAAAATATTCTTCCTTTTAAAAAAATCTGGGGATATTCTATATCATTCCAGACAAATATGCATCAAGGACGTAGCCAGAATTTTTTTTTTTTTTTGGGGGGGGGGGGCTGACTTTGAAACACTTATGTTGAGGAAAGTTTTAGGGAGGAATATATGCTACATTGCGAAAAATTTCCGGATTTCGGGGGGAGGCCCGAAATCCGGACAACACAATCCCGGCCCGTGGGCCCCCCCTCCCCTCTGGATACGGCCTTGATATGCATTAAAGGGGGACACAATCTCAGGGCACAAATCGGCTTTTTCACTTTTTATCTCTTCAGAAACCGCTATGACCCGTTTATAAAAATTTTGGGTTTTAAGAGTTAATATAAGCAGTAGTCATGCGGGGTAATTCCTGGTCACGCCTTTTTTAGTTTTATAAACTGGTATAACAAAGTAACTGCTAACTGAAATATGACAAACGCTCCTCAACCCTACACCGTGCAATTTTTCGTTTCTTTGTAAAGAAAAAAGAAAGAAAAATTGTGTTTGTATGTGCTAGTTATAAGTAGAGAAAATAGTAAAAATTTTTTTTATTAATTCGGAAGAATAGAATCCGAGGAAATTTGACATGTTTTTCAAAAACAACACCGAGCATTTAGGGGTAACATTAATAATTTTTTATATAATCATTTTAATAAATGAAACAAAATTAATAATAAATAGGTATGCATTATAGTCATAAAATAGCAATAAAATAGTAAAATTTATTAAAATAATTTATTTTATTATTATTTATAAATTGAAAAAATATATCAAAGTAAAAATTTGCCCATGTAACTATTAATTATTAGTTACATGTGCAAATTTTTTACTTTAATTACCAATAAAGTTTAATAATTTCACTAAAAGGTTTTAAACAAGAAACCTAACATCTGTAGGGGGGTTTGATGCAATAATGTTTGTTTCTTCTTTGGTTGAGAGTCAATTGATTTTAAAACAAAATTCCTAAAAAATAATTTAGTCAACCACTTTACACTAATTTGTTATATAATTACAAGAATAATCTTCCAAAAGATACCAAATAAAGTGAAATAGAACAACCAGAGACACCTGTTCTTGTTTACACTGCAAATAATGCAGGAGCATAAAAAGTACCCCCGAATGTGCGATGTTGTTTTAAAATAACAAGTAAAAAAGGCGCCTTAACATGTATTTTTCACGAAAATTTTCGGCCAACTTATATTTATTTTATTTCAACACTATGTAAGCAATTAAAGACTATTTTTCAAAACAATGTTGCTTAAAATTTGTAAAAAAAATTAAGAATTAGTTGTTTTTGTACAAAATCAACATGTGTTACGATTTGTGAAAAAAGGTAAATCTTGAGCCCAGTTTACAAGATCTAGGGGAAACTGTATTAACTAATACGATCTTACATACAAAACGTAAGAATACACCACTTGTTAGAAATAATACAAAACAAGAGCTTAATGAACGAAAATTAGAGATGTTGTTTATAAAAAAAACTGCTGTGTAGGGGTAACTATCCTATTTCATGTTGGAAGAAAAGATTTCTTCCCCGCCTCGATAAGTGAATTAGTGGTATCAGAAATAAAGTTCAAGGACATGAACAATAATAAACTTTGCTTTGATACCACATGTTTCAAACGTAAAGCTGTAAATAGTGCCTTAAATAAGATGGAAAAACCCCTACCCATTTCAATGCCAAATGCGTGTATATTTATGTGTCTAAAAAAAAACTCTCTCTAGCTAACATATTTCCGTTTAACAATGTAGTGTAAAATTTAGCTCGCAATGTAAAAGATGCAATTATTTATTCAATAACGGAATGGATACGTAAATGGAAGACAACAAGGACTGAGGCAACTGTGAGGTAAGTCCTCTGATGCGTACCCACTATTTAAATTACTGCTGAATTAGAAATGTACAATACAAATATAACACAGAAAGCAAGCGCTCCATACGCACGTAGAATACCAATATAACACATGTGCTAATAATATATAATATATCTTTCTATTATTTTATTGTGCACGATGTAAAAAAAATATAGATTTTCAGAAATTTTGGAGAAAAAAATATGTTACTTACTACTACAAAAACATTTTGAAAACAGATCGTCTCCAAAAATTATATGTTTTTTAAAGATCCATACCAGTGCTATATTTAAAACAAAATAATTCTCGTTGATGCTGTTTTATATTACAAATAGCCTATGCTTTTGAATCCAGTGCATATATTTTGTCTATATTTAAATACATTGGTCGCAAGAATTGATTACAAGAGCCTTTTTTAAAATGAAGTTTAAAATAGAATGATAGCAAGGGTCGAAACCTTGTTTACAAACAATGATGTCAGCGACTGATGTTACAGTCGGCGTGATTGGTTAACTTCGCCGAGCAAAAAATAATTCGATGGTTTCATTGGAGCAGGTATTTTTTGGAGAACTTAATAAAATTAGAATTACTACAACATTTTAAATAGTTTCCTTCAAAGAAAAAATTGCCCCCAGAGCATCGGAACGAACTTGAACGATAAATGCTTTGGGCCCACGGACTATAAATAAAGAAGTACGTTAGTAAAATATACTTTACTTTTAAATTAAGTAGTGAGAATTTAGAAAAACATTTCCTATCATTTACAAATTGAAATTTTGCAAGTGTGTTTTCAGCTACATAGGGGTTAACTGTTCGGAAGTGTGTACTTTATTTTGTTTTACTCTTTCTGGATTAAAACGCATTATATAATGTTGTTTTCTGTTTCAGCATGTGCCAAATTTGTTGAAATTTAAGATAGTTTTAAAATCTCAACGTTCCAAAAAATTAGTTTTTTGCATTTTTTAGGCTAAAGCTTTGGAAAAAGAGTTGGCAAATGTTTCATTTTTTGGATCTGGTGTAAACTCGTGCGGAAAACAAGAAAACCTCATTAAAGCGGCTGAACTTCATTTGCTGACCGGTAATTTAAGAAAGTATTGTGAAATGAAAATACAGCTTGGTGAGGTAATCAAAGACTTTTTTTCTAACTCATGAATTTTCTTTAAATGTTGACTGAATGTTTAATGGTACTAAATGAAGACACTAATGTATGTGATGGTCAATGTGCTGTTTTTTTTTTTCTTTCAAGTTAACTGTAAATAATATCTTATGTTTCATATTCTAAGTTTCAAACCACATGTATTTTATGCAATTGCAGTAAAATACCAACATAAAGAGAAACATTACACCTGTGGTTGCATTGTAGCTTAAACTTCTGTAGCAATAGAAGAAAGATGTTGGGCTCACAATATTAGTTATTATGGTAGTAAAAATATAAAACACTATTTTTGTAATTACTCTAAGGACTTTCTCAAATCATTGTAAAATAAATAAATTTTAAAGCTATTTTTACCATGAAAAGATTAAATTGACAAATTTTGGGAATGAATAATTTCTGCAAAATTAAAGGATCACTGCATCATTAAAACTTTGAAGAATAAATGTCAAACAAAAAGCAAGTTTAAATGACTATGTGAGGTATAAGAAAACATGCATACGAATAGCAGCTCTAAGTCTGATAATTGAATTAAAATAATCATTACTTGCATTAGATGCTAGGAAAGAACTTGATGCTACTCATTTTTTTTTTTTTTTAATGAAATAACTTGACATATTTTTACCTTGCCCATTTAGTAAAATCATATGCTCACTCCATTGTTAAAAACTGAAACTTTGTTTTAATCAAATATCTTCAATGAAAAAAATATTTTATAAGGAAACAAGTCCTTAAGCTATTATGGGACATGGATGAGACATCTTTAAGGATATATATACTCTAAATTCTAAACAATGTTGTTTAAAACACAGTATCTATTCATTACATTCAGTACCTATTCATATCAGTACACTATCTACCAAAAAGTATTTGGACACTTTGGATTTTAGACATTTTTTTAAAAATTCTAAAGAGATATTAAACTTGTTGTTCTGTATTTTGTACCATGGAAAGAACATATTTAAATTCACATTTAAGAAACAAAATTCAGGCTTAAGGCAATTAGGGGGCGGTTAGAAAATTAAAGAAGAAAAAAAAACACTTTTGAACATCTTGTATCAGAAAATGATCGAAATGTTCTGTAACTTTTGCAAATCATTTTTAATTATATACGCAATGCTTACACCTACTTTTGTCACAATAGCAGTAATATTCATGAAGATATGGGCAATTGTTTTGCTTATAACTCGCTAAGTTCTATCTCAAATTACATGAAACTTGCAGTCAACTTGACAAAAAAAAAAAAAGTAAGTATGGTACCAAAACGTAGGGAAAATGTAACAAATAGTCCATGAGATTTTAGCAGTTTTATTAAAACAAATGTGCACGAAAGATATTAAATATTTTGGTAGTGAGATCTATGGAGCAACTTATGTAAAAGTTTCAGTTGACTATTGATATTCTTCAAAGAGATATACACCATACAGTGAGCCGTATTTAGCAAGCTCTCAAATTGAAAAAAAATGATAAGGGGTTTCCACAAATTTTTATATTGCATGATAAATTGGAAAATCGACAGATGTTAAACTGAATTAAATTGCATTATTTGTATTTATGGAGTCTGAATTTGAACGCTATTGTTTACATTGCCAAAATTATCGTGCAATATAAAAATTTGTGGAAAACCCCTTATCTTTTTTCTCCAATTTGAGAGCTTGCTAAATACAGCTAACTTACGTTCTATATTTCTTTGAAAAATATCAATGCTCAACTGAAACTTTTGCATAAGTTGCTCCATAGATCTCACTACCAAATTATTAAAAAAATAATTAATAGCAAAAACACTTGCGAAAAATTTTGAATATTTAAAACAAATGCCCATATCTTCATGAATATTACTGCTATTATGACAAAAGTAGGTGTAAGCATTGCGTATATAATTAAAAATGATTTGCAAAAGTTACAGAACATTTCGATCATTTTCTGATACAAGATGTTCAAAAGTGTTATTTTTTTCTTATTTAATTTTTTGACTGCCCCCTAATTGCCTTAAGCAAGAATTTTGTTTCTTAAAGGTGAGTTTAAGTATGTTCTTTCCATGGTACAAAATACAGAACAGCAAGTTTAATATTTCTTCAGAATTTTTTTAAAATGTCTAAAATCCAAAGTGTCCAAATACTTTTTGGTAGATAGTGTATATATGATACTTTTATACTGAAAAGTATCATATATACACATTTTGGTAAAGGTTTCTGCAGGGGTTTTTATGTAATTGGTTTAAACAAATTTGAGCATTATTCAAATTTGAGCATTGGCACCAACTTGATAAATACATATTGCAACTGTAAGTAAAATTAATATGATACTCATTACATATGTTTATAACTGTTACGGCCTTATTCACAATCGCGAGTCACCCACAGAGTTGCTCTCTACCGTAGGTTACTCGCAGATTTAACAGAAAACTTTATTCTCAATCACGAGTCGGGGGGAAACTCGCGAGTTCGCAGCCGATTCTCACCCCAGCCTATGACTCGCCGTTTCTGTAGGGTTACTCTCGGGTTTTCTCCCAGCATGCAATTGGGCATTCATAAACAAACATGGCGGAAAATTATAACGCTTTTGAAATTTGCGATTTGGAAGATCTGGAAAACTCGGAAAGAAGATTTCCGGTTTTACCAGAAACAAGAAAGAACGATTTATATGAATTGGATGACATTGATTTTAAATATCGGTACAGATTAAACAAGAGCACAGTTGATGAAATCGTGAAAATGCTTCACAGCAAATTAGAGTCACATACATCCAGAAATATGGCGGTAACGCCAGAAGAAAAAGTTTTAACAGCTTTGCGGTATTATGCCACGGGAATTTAACATGTGAATGTTGGGGATTTAGTAAGAATGAGCCAGCCATCTGCAAACAGATGCATCAATGAGGTGTCCAGGTGTCTGGCCGAGCATGGATCCCAATTTATTTCGCTACCGAGAACGGAGGAAGAAAGACTTTCGGTAAGTTATACATAATCTTATAATATAATATATATATATATATACTATGTCAGCTTTTCATAGTATCAGCTATAATAATACTGTAGTGCCTTTTCAATTTTTTATTCAGAAATTTCATATTCTTAGATGGTTAGTTAGTAAACTTCTTTTCCTCTTTATAGTATATAACTATGCATTGTTATAAAAATATTTGTTAAAGTCTCAAAATGGTCCTCAGCACCATTGCATCACTTGACTATCCTTCCACATTAAACTTGAGTAAAAAAACCATGCCAAATTATTATAATGTTTGACTGAAAAATAGATACATGATTTAAAATTGATATGTTCTATATAAAGTGTAAATTTGTCAAATAATAGTTAAGTGCAATGTTTAATATAGGGCTTGAAAATGATATTGCCCCACATGCCCGGGGGCATATAAAAATTCCGATCAAGCATGAATCTTCTATCCTTACATGCCCGGTAGGGCATGTCATTTTGTAATTAAATATTTTTTTCCAAAACTTTATTATTTCATATTTTATTGAAAAATCACCGCATCCTTACTGGAGCTCAAAACTGACATGTTGACGGACATGCATGTCAACAATGAAATTGGTAAGGTAATTAAAATTTTACAAATTTCGACTTGTAGCAACTTTTTAATGTAATATTTATTTGTAATATAATTTTTTAATGGTTTAAATTAATTTTTAAATTATTCTGATATAAAGCTATTAATTTAAATTTTTGTCTGATTTTTTTTTTCTATATGACAAATTCAAATGCTTTTATTAAAATGCAATAACACAACTTCTGGGTATGAAAAAATTTTGTTTGGGCATGTATTTTTGAGATAAACATGCCCGGCAGGGCATATAAATTTTTAAAGATTTTTCGAGCTCTGGTTTAATATTGAACTGGGGGATTCCTGAAAGATCTCGGGTTTTTCATCGAAGACTCAAGTGGGATGGATTTTGGAACCCTTGTGTTATAAAAGAACTAGATAGTTTGCTCGCTAAATCTGAGTGCTCATGATAATAATGTTTACTATAAATTCAAAAATGATTTTTTAAAAGGGGGGAAAAAAACTGAATTTAAAATCTTAATCTTGAAATATGAATATTTTATTATTTGTGTTATATTATCTCAAACTTACAAAATGAATTAAATCTTATTTGTGGTGTGATAGAGAGTTAAATGTTACATAAAAGAAAGAAATTTATTACGTACAGCAAATACTTTAAAGAATATTGTAACTTTGCTGTTCAGTTGTTTTGCCAGTAACATATTAATCTGAATAGATATTGTAATGCAACTATTATCGTAAGTATTATATTAATACAATATTTCAGGTGCAACACTTCACATATACGGGTGAGGAATGTTGTGGAGCGGCAATATGGACTGTGGAAGAAAAGATTTTCCTGCATTGATGGTGTCCTTCGATGTAACCTTCAGAATGCACAGGCCATCATAGTTGCAACTGCAGTACTGCATAACATTGCAATTACGTGCAATGACGAGTTTGCTTTTGATGAAGAAGCTACTGATGAAGACGATACTTCTTTGTCTCCAAATAATAATGCACAACACAGTGGCATTGCAAAACGAAATGTCATAGTTTCAAATTTTTTTTCTGCTTAATTGCTCAGTTACTGTAATATATTTTTTTTAATTGTCGATTGCTATTTATTCATGTACTTTTTAATGTTTCATACTTTTGTAACCCAATGACAAGATGTGATTTCAGTTGTAAATAAAACATAGGGAATAATAAACATAGGGTTCTTATCCATTGCAGACCTACTAGTGTGTTCCCAGAGAGAATCATACGATCCTGGGAACTTAAGCGTTCAAGGCCTGTACCTTGCACCAGGCCGGCCATAGAAAATAAGTTTTTTTTTTGTAATTGCAATTTATTCATACACTTTTTTATAATGTTTCATACTTTTGTTGTAAGCTAATGACAAAATGTGAATTCAGTTGTAAATAAAACAGAGAAAATAATTATAGTAATGTTTTTGAAAATTTCATATTAAGGAAATATAACAATTTTCAAAAAATTCATAATGAAACTTGGACACAATAAAAAGTTGTATTTGAAAGTTATTTCTAACATTAAAAAGATTTATAAATGCAGCTACTAAACATTAATTTTCATGTTTCATGTATTAAGTTTTTTCAATTGCAATTTATTCATATTTTTTTATTCTCTCATACTTTTATTGTACCCTATGGATAAGATGTGAATTCAGTTGTAAATAAAATAATATTTTTGAATAATTCATATTGACATTTGGTAAAAATAGTAATTTTAAATTATTGGAAAAATTAAAAGTTTTATTTAAAAAAAATTTTGTAATTTGATAGATTTAAAAGAAAAAAATTAACAATACAGCTACTAAATATTAATTTAAAAGTCTTTAATGTATAAGGCTTCTATTGTTTTCAAAATGAAGATACAAGATAACAAAGGAAAAGTGGCATTTTATTAAGAACTATAATAACTAACATAAATAACTAATCAGAACTTTTTGAAAGATAAAACTCTCTCTTTGCTTTTAGCATTTCAAATTTCATTTGTTGATTTCTTATTTTTAATTCTTTTTTTTTCTTTTTTTTAATATTCTCTTTCTTCAGAAAGAGCTTGCATGAATGCTTCATGCTCTTTTTTTTTAATCTCTTGAGCAAGTTTGCTCTCCTGCTGGATGGCAGCTTTACGAGCTTCAGCTCCATCCACAATAGCTGAAGAAGCTTTAACTGAAGCATTCGGCTTCCGCAACTGGCGGCTAAATGCAAACCGCTTGGCTTGTGGACGTTGTATGATTTGTTGAGGTCTTGGTGTGGTCCCAAATGGGTCCACACTTTCCGAATCCTGATCCACTACTCGTGTCTTCCACTCTGGAGGAAATTTCTGCAGCATGTTCGGTCTCCTAAACAAAACGATCATGAATGATTTTAGTAATATTAAATCATGCATTTATATTTAGATAATTTGACAGACATAAAACAAGGAAAGTAACGAATTTTAGCTCAGTTAACAAGCGAACGGCATCGGAAAATCATTTATATAAATATCAAAATATTGGATATATATCACACACTTTTTCGCAAAGTGCTTAAAAACTTTGTTTATTTATATATGTGATATATTGCAACCCAGAATGTTTTTAAATGAGCAAATCACTGATTTAATCCTGCTTACAATTCAGATTTGCTTCTATTTAAAAAAAGTAGTAGACACCTTTCTATTTCGGGGGAGCTGCGATGGTAAATCTTTTTTTCGGCAAATCAATTTGTTTTGTGTGTGGAGTTTGTTTTTGTGAAAAATATTCAAGCATCACCAACGACAACCCAAAATGGTACAGTAGTTTGATTTAGCGGGGGAGGGGGGGATTACTATCGATCCCCTCAACTACACTACTGGCCAATCCAGCATTTATCACAGGGTCCTGTTTTTGTGAATTTTAAAAAGAGAACAAATAATTCTTTGAAAGTAGTTTGGTTGCTCAGAATTTTGCGACGCGTCCATTTCAAATAATTGCAACTTTCTGAAGGGTACAAACCTGGACCTAAATTTCCTCTGCCACAACCCCTGAAATATATATAGTAAAACCCCACTATAGCTCACCTCAGCATAACGTGGAATTGGATACAACGCGGTGACTATCATGTCCCATTGCCATTTAAAAGTGATTCTCCATTTACCATTGTATACAAAACCAACTTGAGCACACAAATATTCTAGCTAAAAAGCTCCCATCCCCCCACAACACAAGCCCTATTGTGATAGAACGACGTACTAAAGAGATTTTTAAGCCCTCTTTATCTCGGAATACAGTCAGTTCATTTATAACCTATTGCTCGGTTGACTTATTGCGCAGTTAAGATGTGGATATGGTTCCTCGTGAATATGGTATAGTTTCACTATATCGCGGTTATGTTATGACGCAGGTGACAAATGTCCCCCCAACACCCGCATATTAATGGGGTTTTACTGTATATACCAGTGCTGCGGTCATGGAGTGTGACATCTCCTGCAGGGAGAGGGGATTATTGTCAGGGGTTTGACCAAGTTGTGGGTCATGTTTTGCAGGTGGGAGTGCTCTGTAACTTTTTAGGGGTGTGCGTGTTCGTCCAGAAAGGGCAGTGACACCCATTACAATAACCAACGAGCAATTTTTGAAATCGTGATGTAATATTTCTTTGTAAAAGATTACAATGTAAGGATTTCAAGGTTCTGCGCATGTGTGATCAAGTGTAAACTATTTAAAGTTTTAATGCTTAAACATTAATATTACTTACATTCGGAGGTGCTAAAGGTGAAGGAGAAGGTGACTCGATCCTTCCAATGTCATCTCCATTTGTTATATCAGCTAGAAAGGAAAATAATATGACAATCAATTCCTTGTTTCATAACAGTAATACATTTTAAAAAGAATTAACGGTAACAAATTACACAGTGCAAGATGAAGCAGCATATAATGTTATTACACAAGATTAAAATAACAGGGCGCGAAAAATCTTCAAAATTTTACATAATTTAAACAAACATACCCAGCCATGCATGTTGTTTAAAAAATACATGTGCGAATGAAATTTTTACGTGCCCAAAAGTTCTTTTATTGCATATTAATAAAAACATTAGAATTAGACGTATAACATTAATGAAACTGCTTTAAACAAGCTATAAAAACAACTACTGCAAAATAAACTACTTTATATCTGAAATAACTGCTTTATATCTGAATTAAGAATTTTTTAATGTTACTGTTTATCATTAAAAAATTACATTGCAAATAAATATTGCATAATAAGTGGACACAAGTCAAAATTTGCAATATTTAAATTGCATTATAAATTGTATTGCTGACATTCATGTCCGTTAACATGTCAATTTTGAGCTCTGGTAAGGATGCGATGATTTTTTAATGAAATATGAAATAATAAACTTTTGGAAAGAAATATTTCATTTATAAAGGAGGAAGATTTATGCCCTATTGGAATTTTTACATGCCTAGGACATGTTGGGCAATATAATTTTCGAGCCCTGCAATCTAATATTAAATATAAGAGCGTTTGCAATTGGGAATTTAAAGCTAAAATTTTTAATGTTAAAAGGTTAGTTTAGGGCATGTTTCATGCAATTAAAAATGAAAATTAAGATAAAAATTACACTTACTAAGCACTGTTGCACTTGATTGAATATAGTTTGCATCAGAGTCGTAGGGGTTCTCCAATGGTTGGGTAACGACGCCAATTGCAATTAATTTCTCCTCGAGAGGCGACAATATTGAGGAGCTTTGTTCCCCTCCTCCAGTTTTAAAATATTCCACTCGTTCGTCTCCTTTTTTCTTCTGAGCAGATTTTTTCATGTTCTTGAACTTATTTTTTAATTGAGTGACGGTACGGCATGGCACTGTCCCAACAGAATTGTATTCGGTCATAAGTTTTAGCCATGCATCGTCCTTCTTTTTATTAAAGACGGCATTCGTTATTTTACAGTGGATGATATCTTTATATTTGTCAACAAGTGACAGTAGCAATTCCATTTCTATGAGGGAAAAATTTGTCTCAGCTTCCATTTTACGTACGTTTGGAGAGAAAAAAGTAAACAATGTCATGTGGTCCAGAACTGACGAATCATGGAGGCTCTTTCATTCTTCCTGTAGAAAACCCCCGGGTACAGTTACCTATGGTTCAGGAATAAGAGACAAGGGTTACTTGAGAGTTACTCTTACTCCTGAGTAATCAGACTTGCGAGTCACTCCTGGGTCAACTCGTGTTTGTGAATAAGGCCATTAATGTATTAATTTTTTTATCATAGAAACAAGACTATAAAAATAGCTGTGTGTCCTATATTTGTCTTATATTATTATCTTAAAAACGCATTCACCTGTATTTTGTGAGAGCTACTTCTATGATTTATTTATTTAAACAAACAAAAACAAAAAAAAAGTAAAGAAATTATGAACAGAGGTGCAAAATGCTCAACATAGTATCATTTATTAGTTTACTTTTCTACTTGGCATTTTTTCGATTTCCTGGAAGAAAATACTCCACCTACTTGTGTCATAAAAGACATGGAATAATCCTTAATTATAAATGGGGTTTTATGTTACTAACCCCATCATAAATGTTACTAACCCCTTTAACATTTTCAAATTATTTATTTTCATTCTGAAATCCACCTGTCAATATTACTTCTGAAGAATTCTTGTCAAACCCAATGTGTTGATGGTATCTGTCTACATTTTCTGCTGACTGAAGGGAGCCATGAAATTACAATTTTCTCTGCAGTTTAGCCATTAATACTTTTGTAAACTAAATGCTTCTTTTTTTTTCTCGAAAAATAAGAGCAGTTGCATAGTAGCTGCAGTTGACTGATTACCTTTCATATATAAAAGATTTTTGTCTTTTATTTGAATTTCCTGTTATAAAAATTATTGAAGTGCATGCTATTTATCTGCTTTTAGCCATGCCTTGTTATATTTTTATTGCTTTCAAAAATATTTTGCTATATATATATATATATATATATATGATGGTTTGATCTAGTGTTTTAAAGAATTACTTTGTTATTTATATGTATGTATAATTTCTTGTAGTGGTTGGAAGCAATTGCAGTTTCTCCTGGAGTGTCTTTAAATTATTGGAAAGAGCTCTGTACTAGGTTAGTATATAATCAGATTTGATGGGTAAAAGTCATTAAAAATAAAATTTGGTGCATTATAATTTGCTAGAAATTAAAATGTTAAAATTTAATGTTAAATAATTACGAATCTCTTATCAATCTTTTGAACAATTGCTCTCATAATTATATTTCCTTATCAGTTTCAATAGTGTGTGTGCATTTTTATTGATGTATTATAGCATTAAAAAACAGTTTTAAAAAGTGTTATGCAAAAATTAGGATTGCATGTTTTAGAATTAAAACTTTTTAAAAAGTAAGAAAGAAAGACAGAAAAAGTAATTTGCAAAAAGAAAGAAAGACAGAAAAAGTAATTTAGCTGCTACTTGTATTATCACATTAATCATTGAGCAATTTAAATTCACGATTTAACCCTTTTTTCACTCTTAATATAATTGTCTTTGTTTAAAGATTGGCTTATAATTTCTAATTGTAGTATACTTCTTTAAATTAGGTGGTTAAACTTACTGATGTCTGAAAATAGTAGTTTAGTTCCTCCAATCTGTATTGCAACTAACAAAAGTGATGAACTCGCGAAATTTTATGTGCAAAAAAATTTTATCGAAAAAGCACATATCACGTCTATTGCTGCATCTGAAGGTTTAATGCCACAGTGCCCCATTTTGAAAACTCAGAAAGCACCTGAAAATAGTACTGAAGAAAATTCAAAGGACAGGTAACTTAATTTTTGCCAATCTTATTATTTCCCTCTAACAGTCATAACTTTTTTTGTTCATTGCATTTGCTTTATAATTGCATGTAGGAATAACTTTTGATTGCATTTTGTACATATTTATTTTATTTTCCTTCCATTTTACGAATATTCTGTTTTTTATACGAAAAGTTTAGTACTGGAAACTCTAAACCACCTAGCTGAAAGATGTATGCTTACTGGTTATCCTGTTAGAGCAGCATGCTGGTACCTTTCTGATGGTCAAGTCCAGGTACAAAATAATTTCTGCACTTGTTTTTATGAGCCTAATTAGTGAAGTCAAGAAATGTTGTGAACTTTTTGTGAACACATACTACTAAACTAGTTACATATTCCAAAATAAGATGATGAATGTGTTGGTCTCAAAATTTTTTGAAACTTTTTCAGCTATGATTTTTAAATTCATGATGATAAATTTGATGCCTCTATATCATTTATGCTTAAAAATTGACTTGTAAAATGTATTATTCTTATTTTCTTCTCTCATGTATCCAAAACTACAGTGAAACCTCGATACTCAACTCCCCAAGGGAGCACAAAAACAAGTGGAGATAAGCGAGTTTCAAGTTACCGATGTTCTGTAATTTCAATTGCTAATATTAATCTGTATTGTTATTTACTTACCATTCAAGTTATAAAAGCCATTTCCAGTGAATGAAATTATCCCCATTTATTATTATTATTATTATTATGAGAAGTTATACATTACAAATAAATAAAATATATAAATATAGTACATCAAATCAGAACATCACATGAGGAAAAAATCCATAATCTTTGTTTGTTTTTCCCTCTGAGCAGGAAACATAAATTCCTCAACCCTATTAAGCTTGCTAATTTGCAATTCACTTCTTTCTTGTGTTTGTAGAAAGCACCGGATGACAGCTACTGCTTTCAATGCCTCACGCCTAGATGGAGTTGCAACTTGATCATCTTCATCCGAACTTGATCCGTTTTCAGCATTTAACGAATTTGCAGTTTGATTAATAGCTTCTAAGATATCCCTATCTTCTAGAGGTTCAAGATTCACATATTCGTCACAAATGGTGATGCTCCCCAGGGTACAAGGGGAATAGGGGAATCTTCCATGAACAATTTCCAAAAAAGAAATGATTTATTAATGAAGAAACATCACTTAAATTCTCAGAATTGTACACCGTGAAAAAATACCTTAAGAAAAAGTTAACAAGAATACAAAACGGAGGTCGACTTACAGGGGTTCCTGGAAATTGTGTGTCAAGTTAGAGTTTTTCGCCTATTATTATTATATATTCACCCCTAATTAGCATTGAGCCAACCATTAGGAGGGGGAAATGTTGACTTACCGAGGTAGTCGACTTATCCGCTTGTCGAGCTACCGAGGTTCCACTGTATTTAACCTCCTTAGTGATATCATTAAAACCCATCATAATTTAAATTTTTCTGCAAAATCTCCATCAGTAACTTCTGAAGCATTTTATTGTCAAATCAAACCAACTACACTTGTGTAATTATTATTATGTGTTCTTTTTCTTTTTTTTCTCCTTTAAATATTCAATAATAAAAACTTTTAAATCATTTATTTTAAATGTGTTATGACTACAGTATCCCAAGTATAAACAAGTGCAGATTATTTTTCTTTTCATAGTTTGCCATAAAGAATGCAAATGGCACTAAAAGTGATACTGCTAAAATTGCTTTGTTATGATTCCCTTTATTTAATTTTGTCAATAATAATTTTGACAGGTTTCTCATGCAGCTTATGGCAGTAATCGGCAATGCACAGTGTGTCAAAGAATTTTTAAGATTAGGTTTATAAAATAAAATAAAAACTAGTAATTATATTTTTTAAAGTATTTTTATTCAAAATAAGCTCTTTCGGCTGCAATACATTTGTTATAGTGGTTTAACAACAACTTGAGTGCCTGCTCCACTTCACTTTGTGGGACTGCCTCCAAAGCTCACATCAAAGCAGTTTGTATGGTGTCAATGTCATCAAAGTAAAAAAATGAACTGAGAGTTCAGCAATGGATCAGCTGATGGTTAAGGAGTTTCATGAATGCTGGATAACACAGATAGTGCCACTGTAATCTTAGTCTGAATCAATATGTGTATAATAAATTTTGTGTATTATTTATTATTATTATTTTTTTTTTTTTTTTTGCTTTGCTTAGATTATACAGTGTAGTTTATTTCTTTGCTGCAGGTATATTTTCTTATTAATAAATAATGTTCAAAATGGGCAACTATTACTTGTGTAAACATAGTAAATATTTTTACAAGAAAATGTCCTGATGAGATAAATCATAAAATATTTTAAAGGGTATCCCACTTTTTCAAAAGTCATGTACTAAATTGTATAGTAATTGGTTTGATGCATACAAT
The DNA here is from genome assembly GCA_038502835.1 of Octonoba sinensis. Classification (NCBI taxonomy): domain Eukaryota; kingdom Metazoa; phylum Arthropoda; class Arachnida; order Araneae; family Uloboridae; genus Octonoba; species Octonoba sinensis. The sequence continues at coordinate 200,695,988 of CM076598.1, read as the reverse complement.
ATTTTAACTGCGCCTATAAAAATTCATATTTTGTTTTTAGAAAGTTCTTATTTTTAGTTGACTGGAACCAAAAAAAGTATGTTTCTTTTAAAGTTAAAATTAAAAAAAATGGTGTCTAAACTAATACTTATTGGTAAAAGACTGTTTCCAAATTGTATTTAAGAAACCCTTTCTCTGATTGTTTTTAGAATGCATTGTATTGTCTATTGAGAGGTAATGAGCTGGAGCTTGCTGTTAGTTTTTGCATCAGCTGGAATGTGAAGAGTCCATCTTTGAAAACTGCTTTAGCATATCTTGCTTGGAGATGTGTCCAAAGGAGCAACTGGTTAAGTATTGCAATAAAATTCTTGCATAATTACTTGTCTTGATTTATACAGTTAGACTCTCAAATATGTATTTACATAAATGCTCTACTATAGGGGGTAGCAAATTTTTTATTGAAATCTACAAGTAAATTGCATTAAATAATGTATCAGATTGTGAGTGTTTTCTTTACATGTGAGAACTACTTTCAGAAAAATGATCATCGATATCAAAATATTATTATGCAAATTTTTATTTAAAACTTAAATGTATGGGGTCAAACTTAGTGAGAAAATATTTTAAATCATGCACAGAGTTAATTTATAAGTTTACTTAGTAATTTTGAAAAGTAGACAAATGAAGCTCTTTAATTTTTACTCATATATATATATATATATATATATATATATATATATACCTTTTTGATTGTATGACAAACATTACTAGATGTGAATTAAATTCTTTATTAAGGAAAAGTGTGTCATGATGATTTCTAACTTATGAAGCAGGAAGCTTGTCAATCCTTCATCAAAGCTGCAATGCTGCCTGCACCTATTCTAGCGACATGCATGATTGATTTTGTTGCTTCTGTCGAAACATATATAAAATTATGTCATTTAACATAGACAGTATGAAATTGCATCATTTAATATAAACATGCATAAAATAACATCATTTAATATAAACATGCATAAAATAACATCATAATAGTTAATCAAAATAAATGAAATGCTTTTTTAAGATGAAAATAATTTCTGTACCCATGTATTTTTGCAGAAATTTAAGTAATTGCTAATTAAAAATTTAAAAATTGTCATTTTTAATAGTATGTGTGTGTGGTTAGATATCCCAAAGAAAAATATTTCTATGACTGTCTGAAGTAGATTTGGAATACATTGTTACTTGTTACCTACAAGGGGTGTTATAGATATCCCTCTTATATGCTCATTTGAATAACCTGAACTATCACTCATTCTGAAATGTTGTATCTCATTGAAAACTAAAATGCCACTTCACACCTTCTACATCAAATTATTTATTTTTCTATCACTTCTTATTTGCATTTTTCTAGTAAGATCAAGAATTTGAAGATTACCATTTATTAGCCAGTAAAAAGGCAAGAGCTATTGCATGAGGTTTAGATTGCTATAAAATAAATAAATAAATGATATTATGCTCAAGTGACTTTATTGATTGGACACTTTAATGATAAAGGTCTTTTTCAAAAAGAGTGACTTACTTTTACCTAATACTAAAATTTCATATTCCGACTTGAAATTTCGCATTTTAATTGATCCTTTATGAAAACCTAACTTTTTTTGTCTCTAAATTGTAATCTCATATATATATATATATATATATATATATATATATGTGTGTGTGTGTAAAAAATATAGAAGTAATGACAAAAGAAATTTTATAGGGAGCTTGCCATAGATATTCTTGATATCATTCCTGAGACAGATCTAGAAAAGATAAGAATTTGCATTAATTGTGGGTTATCATCCCCTGAAAGAGATGATCTTCATAAAAAGGTTTGTTATTTTAATTAACATTCAATAACTTGACATAATAATTAAATAATAATCTGACTGTTTTTATTTTTATTATTGTTATCATCAAGGCTGGTTTGCCTTCTGTGGAAGAGTGTGGAGCATTTGAAAATGCAAAATCCCATGATGATTGCTTATTCAAACTAATTCAATACAGTTTACTGTCAGATAATCCAAAGAAAGGACTGGATATTGGATTGAAATATGTTAAAGGTATGCACTTATGTATTTTTCTAACATCTTTATTTTTTTTTTCATTTAGTCAGTTTACTGCTGATCAACAAAGCTAAGTAAAATTTATATTTGTATCAAACTATTTGTTTCATTTGGGCATTGAACATCCATGCTGCAAGGTAAGTTTAGTTCTACTTTTCATTGATAGTTATATTTTTCACTTAGGTAACAGTATTTGGTTCTGTGTCTCACAAGAACAACACGTAGTTTAACTAAAAACACATTTTATTACATCAAACAATCCACGGTCAGAAACCCGACTACACTGCACACTCTCAGTCACACAACACATGCTTATATGTGCATGGCTGTTGCCAGATTAATTTGCATATCCCTTAAACCCCCCCCCCCCCCCCTCTAAAGTAAAAAAAAAATTGGTCTGATTTTTTTCATTTTTTTCTTCAAGACTAGAAAAAGTTTACTCTTAATTTTACACATAATTTTACTAATCTTACTACTACTCTATTTCCTACCATAAAACTGTTCTTATTTTAATTCTCCATTCAGACCAATATTTTAACAAATTAACATTTCAACACTTAAATTAAATTATTCACTTGAATTTTAACAAATTAACTTCTCTTCAAATTGTTAAACTTTAACCGACATTTTACACAAACTGTAAGTCAATAAATCTAACTTAAATTTTTAGCTAATATTTCTTTCTTAGCATTGACTCAACTTAATATGATTCTAATCTAATTTCTCTCTTAAGATTTTACAAATAATTAAATCACAGCACAATATCAATTTCAAAAAAGTAATATTACACTAGTCTTCATCTGTACTAAACAAAACAGTCTCACACTTTGTCCATATGACCTCCTGGAAGATGTAAATACGAGGCCATTCCTTTCAGGAATTCTATCTCGCGGGCGTCGATATCTCCTCGCTTGCTGGCATCTGATGCATCCCGTGCATTGTCTTTTTTTCCTGGGCTGGTATTCCTTTGGTCCTGCTAATTTCCTTTTTCCCTGAATCCTTTCATTCTTTTTTCCTATGGGATGAGAATTCTGCAAAATATTTTCATTAGTAAATGTAGTTACATTTTCCGCAGAATTTGGTCGTTTCTGATCGTTTAAATCTATCCAGTCCGCTCTATCTCTATATATTCTTATTTGATGTATGTTCACAGTCTTTAGAACATTTGCTTTCTGTATGATTAAGTTTCCTTTCTTTACTTCTTCAACCACATAAGGTCCTTCATATTTCTCAATGAACTTGCTTACAAAATTTCTAGGAGCCGAACTTAAAAAATGAGTTTTCACTAAAACTTTATCGCCAGGTTTAACCTCCATTAATTTTCTTCTGAGATTATAGTATTTCTCCTGACATTTTTGGGATTTCTTCAGCGCTTCTTGCGCTTCTTTTGTTATTTTCTCAATACTTTCACTTAATATTTCCTGTTTGTGCGGTTCCGCGAATATAAGTCTTTTAAACGGAGTGATGAGTTTTCTCCCCAAAAACAGTTCTGATGGAGATTTTCCTGTTGAGTCATGCACAGCCATTCTTAAGGCAAACGCAAACTGTTGCAAGTTTTTATCCCACATTTTATGATTATCTTTAATGAAAGCACTAATCATTTGTATCTAAGTACGATTTACTCCTGTAAAAGTTTTTCTGCAACCTAAATGTCCTGAAATATCATTATCATGAAATTCTCTGAACACTGTCTTCTTGTGGTTGTAGTCTTTGCACTATTATTTGAATTATTTCTTCCTCGGGAATTTTCACTCCTAACAATTTTACAATCTCGAGTTTTCTAAATATGAAATTTTCGGAACTTTCACTGAAATATTGCAGCTTACTATAAAGTTCCGCTTCCAGAGTACTTTTATTTATGTATTCTGAGAATATTTCTAACAATCCCTGTCGTACAGAATCGTACGTTTCAACACCTGCTTTAGGAACTTTCGCACATGGCTGTTGCCAGATTAATTTGCATAACCCTTACAACAGCTTCAAAGGATTTCTAGGTACTTTGTAAACTTTAATTTTTGTTTGTTCAGAGTTTCTGTGCTTGTTAAAAATAAAATATTTTAATATTTATGTAAAGCTTTGTATTCCTGTGGAGAGAAAAAAAAAAGTCTGCTCTATCATTAATTTAAAATTGCAAATGTAGCAAAATGTTCACTAGTTATTAAGCAAACTTAGTTTAGCGTTTGATTTTTCATACTTTAATTGATTTTTATTTGCTGTATCATATTTGATCTAAGATGTTAACTCCACTTTTAATATGTTATTTAAAGTTATTGATATTTAAAACTTTTAGCTGGCCTGTCACATCAATTTTATGATTACCTGACACTCGTAAATGCAATTAATGAGCTGCTTCGAAACTTTTATTGCATTAATTTAAAATTTATTAAGCACTCGCTATATTTCCCCCCACTTCTTTTTCTTTTTCAGATACTTTATGTGAATCTAGTTGGAGACTTGAGCCTTTGTGGCAAATTTTAATTACCATGAGCTCTATCAATAGCAGCTTGTTACAAGATATTTCATTTGACCGGTAAGAAATTTTAAATCTGATACTCAGTAGAGCGCCAATTATCCGTGTTGGTCGGGACTGAGGTAGATCCGGTTAAAGAAAAATCTGGATAATTGGATTGACAACTTTAAAGCACAAATAGGGCTAGGATATTTAGGCAGATTCCCTTCACATGTTTTCCAAGCTTATCACTATCATTTGTAGTAGTGTATATTTTATCACATTACGAATGGCGAGATTAGAAGTTTTTTCTTTTCTTCATTTTTTAATTTTTAAAAAAATATTTACAAAAAATGATACAGAAAAAGTATTATACATAAAAATGATTCATACACGGTACTGACTGTATAAGAAAAACATTATGATGGAAAGTAATTATTGATAATCTTCTGCTACATAGAGAATATTTTTTTATTGTTTTCCTTTCAGCGCTGCCTTCTTGTTTAAAAAAAAAAAAAACTGATAAAGCTGAAAATTACCTCGTTTTATTGAATATCTGACATAGTTGATGTGCCGATGCCAAATTTAAGGGCTATGTTGTTTTCATTTTACTTTCTTTTTGAATCTTTCAGCAATTTCTATTTTTTGATCTAAAGATAACACAACTATTTTGCTTCCCAGATATGTTGAAAAAACATCTTCTATACTTACAGATCATAATTACTAAAATGTGCGTTCCTTTATTAGCTTTGTGTAACTCGTGTGCGGACAATGCAAAACCATGTGATCACTTCCCGAGGTGCACTGTCTACCTTTTAGTCAAGTGAGTTTTTCAACAGCGTTCCTTGAAATTAAGTTAAGCAGAGATAATTTAACTTGACTCCTTGACCGTGAATGCAGTACTTCAACTAGAGCGCAGGGAAAAAAAACCTGCATGGTCCCTGATCAATCCGGTTAAGCGGCGCTGTACTGTACATATATTTCATAAAGTGTACTTAACTTCTTGTTTTATGTGTTTTTCTATAAATAGAAGCAAAAATATGATATTAATTCTTAAATACTTTTCAGCATCTCACTGTTTTAAATGTTTTATTATTCAGATAACTTATTCAAATAATAGCATAATAGATCTCCAGGTGTTTTTCCAAGCTTTAACCAATGCTTATATTTAAGCAGTACCAGAGCTGCATTTTGGATAACCTATAATATTGTTAGTTTAGATATTTAAAAAAGAAAGTTTCAAAAGCAGTCAAGAGTTCACTTTCTGTGTTACCAGCCCAGCCCTGCTTGAAATCAAGGTGCAAATATGACATGAAATGTTTTAAATGGACATAATTCTCATTTGAATGGAAAATATAAAATATATGCAAATGCAATTTGCCCTGTACATTTTTTAATAAACCTTTGCAATGTATTATTTATAATTTCATATTTCTAGGAAATACAGTTCTCTTCTTCTGTTGTATTAATAGCTGAAAGAGATAGCTCCAGTTTCTTTAATAAAAGACAGATTATATGATTTTAACATTTCCACATTACCATCAAAAAAGAGACCTTTAGACCCTACATGTGACCACTATATTTCATTTTAAAAATAGTAATTAAAAGGTAATGGGGAAAAATTGGTTAAAGAAATCAGAAAAAAAAATTCTGTTCATAATTCCTGTAATTATTTCATAATATATAACTCACTTGAGGGACACTGTCCTTGATATGGTCAATTAAATCACTTAACTCGGACTAAGTAAAAGGTTAAGGTCCTATGTTTCATCTATATCATCATATTTCATTTTCAGATACTATATCTGAAACTTCAAAAAACATTTTCTATATTGTAAGAGAGAGAGGGAACTGGTATTCTAGGTTTATGAGCTGCATGGCATATGACAAATACTTGAATATAGCTTTTTTTGGCATATAATTATTAAATCAAAATAGTTATAATTTAATTATTAAGTAAATTACATAAATATAAATAATTGTATTTTTAATGTTTTACTGTATAAATATATATATTTATACAGTAGTTTTTAAGTATATATAAATATATATACTTAAAAACTATAAGACACAATGTTTACTTCAAGGGAAATTTTGCTCATTCTTGATCTGTACTGTTGTAATGTTTGTGCTAAATATACTGTTTTCTTCTTCCAGGCACCGGTTTGAACTTCAAGTATATAGTGCTTACATTGGAGCACTTATTGCTATTCGGCAAAGATATTACCCTGTTGTTGTGCCATTGTTTTCTACTGCTTTGTAAGCTCATAAGCTGATTATTTATGATTTTCTTCTAAGTGTGATATGTTTAGGAGCTTCTATAAAACTCAACTTGTATGTTACATTACAAAATAATATTATTCTAAGCATTACACGTCGCAGTTGAAATATTTGAGAATTTTTTCATGATTTGTTAACCAGAATATAAAAAGAAAAATTAAGTAAAGTGCTCTATAAAAATTCTCCAATGTCTTTTATTAATTACTTTGTTGGAAAAGTTAATAAAATCACATTTGTTCAGACCTAGTTTCAGTGTAATGCCTTAATAATAACCGCTTATACTTGCCCCGGGCCTGTTGAAATGAACTGACAGTGCTTTCAAAAAAATAAATTCTTGACCCCTGCAGTAACATGAAATTGTGGTAATAAAAATAATGCACTTTTTATGAATCAAAGCAAAATTGATAAATAATTGCTAAAAATAATGAAGGATTAAACTTCAAATTTGAACGCAGCATCATCTTTGCACACACACACAATGTTGTTACGCTACAAAGACACAGCTTTTCATTGTTTTGAAAATTGAGGATCTTTCTTTCAAATAAGTTGTAAGTTGCAAGTTAAAAAAAAAAAAAAAGCCTACAACAAAAACAAAACAGAAGGAATATAAAACTTAAATTATTATTCTGTATAAAAAAGGTAAATTTAAAAAATAATGATGATAGAAAAAGATATTGAAGATTTCAATAAATGATCAAAATCTAGCAGCATTTGTATAAAAAACAAATATTTTAATAAATGGAGCATCGATTTTTAACAGAATTCATAATAAGGCAAACGCCTGAATGAAAAAATAAAATCGGCAGACATTGAATTGTTTCAAAACAACCACAGAGACCCCAATGATGTTTACATTCATCCGTGGGATTTCTAAAATTATCTTCATTATTTTTAAAGTCATTTATTTAAAAACAACGTACTTATATTATTTTTAATGTGTGCATCATGGGAGGGGCATCCCCCCCCCCCCCATAAATCTGCCACTGAAGCAGTGCCCTGTCAAAAGAAAAATTAAATTCTTCACCACTCGAGTCAATGTTGTTTGCCACTTGTTTTTTGTAATGAATGACTATTATTTTTATAAACAGCTCAGTTGAATTAAACTGGTTGGTCGAGTCACTTAATTGAGCATTAATGGTTGAATTTGATATAAATTGCTTAAGCCGGCCCAAGAACATTCTTGGCTCTTTTAGCCTAGAAAAAATGGCAAATATTCGGCTTCCGCCAGGAAGAAATGGCTGTATATTTGGCATTCGGCCAAATCACTATTCGTTACAACTCTTATCCTTATGGGAAAGAAAATAGTTCTTCACTATTTCTAAAACCTCTACTATATGTAAACTGTTCCGTCCAATAAGAGTACAGTACTTAGCACGTAATAGTGACTGCTAACGAAATCTTCTTTAGACTTGAAGTGTTGGAGATTTGCTAATTTATAAAATGACAAAAACAAACTTCCAGTTGAACTCTGGAAGTGAATGAACTTTCTCACGCCTTGATAAACTCGAATAGTCCTTTTTTGAAAATTCTCAAAAACAAAAACAATCCACAATTGTAATTTATTTTGTGAGAGAGTAATAATTAACTTTTGACAATGTGCTTAAAGCTTTTAACAAACCACAAAAGGAAAAATATTGCCAATTTCAGAACATTTTTTTCTTTTTTCACTTTTGAGGGAAAAACATAAAATAAGGGAAATTCGAAAAATAACAAACTTAGAATCCGGGATATTTTAACATCAATTAGGATACGGAAAAACTGGGACCTGATGAAAAAAACGTTAAATGCGGGGAAAATATAGATTAGGGGGACGTTAAATCGGTGTTTTACTGCAGATATGAAAACTTCTCACACATAATAGAATAACGATAAATTATGAATTCTTAAAATTGTTGTGTATGTTACCCTTTTTAAATACAAATGAATGGTGAATCAACCCCCCTCCCCTCCCTCCATAAAGCCATCGCTTGAAGCAGTGCCTGGTCAACATGTTGAAAAGAAAAATTAAATTCTTCATCGATCAAGGGAAAGTTGTTTGCTACTTGTTTATTGTAAATAATGAATCTTATTTTTATGCATAGATACTATGTTACTAATAAGTTTCATAAACTGTTAGCACATTAAATTTTTCAGCCCAACTGAATTCAGGCCCAAGAACATTTTTAAAAAGAAAATCAAATTTTTCATCTCTCCAGTAAACCTGGGTGATTCTAAGCGTAAAAAAATTCTCTTAAAAAGTATGGGCAAAAAAAATTTTAAATATAAAACTATATACTTCGGTTAACAATCCCCCCTTCCCCCTCAACACAACAGTATATACGCTCAAGCTCAAAAATAATCTTTCAAGTAATTGAATGAAAGGTATTTATATTAATGCCAGAAGTTTTTTTTTTTTTTCTGGAAAAAATTTTTGCATTGAAAGTTTTTTAAAGTAGTACAAAATATTTTACTTGTCTGAAAGCAAAAAGAAAAGCAGATATAATTATCAACAAAAACTTTAGCAAAACACTTTTTCTTTTTTTTTTTTTTTTGCTTGGAACAGGCGCTCGAAAATTTTCGGATCAGGATCACCTATGCACTAAACATCATTTGCTATTAAAAAGGATTTTTTTCACGTTAGGCACCATTAAACAATAAATTTCATCCAAACAATCGATCAATCTTAAGTTTTACCGTCATTCGTTGTTGTTAAAATATAAAAAGATTTATTTGTTCAAATCTGCATGTATATAAAAAAGAGAATTAAAAAAAAGTGGCCTAAACAGTGGTTACTAAATAGAAACACATACCCACGTAAATCAAATATTGGACACATCGGATTACTGAACTGTTTGCGAATGAACGAACCCATAATTAGAGCTTCTTAAGCTTGCTTGTATTCAATTTTTGCAGGAAGTAAAATGATTTTCACCAATATACAATAAATTTAGGCCAAAATAGAGTTTGGATCCAATTAATCCCTAAACACTTTCCTCATAGCTCAAACTACAACGTTGTTTACAATTCAACCGCGGAATTTCTGAAATTTTTTCACTTCAATTCACTATGAAGAACTCGCTTGGAGTAAAGAAAATGCTGGAGAATTTAATATTTTAATTGAGAATTTATTGAATATTAGGACGAATTTAAAAAAAATAGCTTCAAGGTGCAAACCATCAAGATATGATAGAATTTTGTGCCAGTTTTTGTAATCGTACATTGCGTAGATTTTGCTGTGGTGCTTATATAAACATGGCGTTGCCAACTCGAAAGTTCATCAAACTTTCATTTTATATGTATAGATTTTTTTTTTTTAAATATTTTGAATATTCAATCAATGTATTTCAAATGAACAGCATACGTCTTATATTTTTCAACTGATAGTTAAATATTTTCTTATTTTGCATGTAGAATTCTCTATTTAAAAGAAATACTAAATTTTGCTTTGTTGAATCAGCCACTTTATTGAATCAAAACTGTTTAGAACAAACATGATTCATTAAGCGGCAGCCACTGTATTTAAATTACTATATACAGTAAAACCTGTAAAGTGGACCACCTTTGTAAGCAGACCAGCTGTCTTAGTTGACCACTTTTGTCAGGAACAAAATTAGCCCTATATTTTATAATGAAGGGAAACCTTTGTAACTTGACCACCTGTCTATATTGACCGCTTATGTACGCCAAATTAGGGTGGGAGTATTATGAAAAACCTTTGTAAGTTGACAGCCTAATTATTTCTATATTTATTTGTTTATCTATTTTTGTAAAGCTAAAAAACTAAAATAAATTCTCTAGAATATTTTTTATGCTATAATGTTGGACCAGTATTTGAGGTAGATGGACCAATATAAAGTTTGTCTACACTTCTCTGTAAGTTAATCATATGGGAAAACGACTATGAGAATTCTGTTGTTCTTTTAATAAGTTTTATTTTCCTTCTATCTGATCTCGCTATTTTGAAAAATTATGTATTTTCAGGGAATCTTTACTATTATATAAGTAATTTACATGATTAATAAGATATATCTCTTTATTTTAACAAAGTACTTTACTTTTAAAGTTGTATAGTATAAACTAAGTCATTCAGGTTAAATTTCTCTAATTATATTTTAGATAATTGTGAAAAAAAAAATTATTAATTACTATCTTAAAGTATTGATGATACTTGATACTATATTTTAATTGGTTACAAATGAATAAATGCATTGTGTAAGAAATTAGATATATATATATATATCCCTCTATGTGTTGACCAACTAAGTTGACCACTAAAGTGCTGCATCATAAGTGGTCAACTTACTTAGGTTTCACTCTATATATATATATGTGTGTGTGTGCATGTCGTGTATATATATTTAATGCATTTGTTTATAAGGTGGTTAGTAAATTCACAAAAGGATTTAAAACTATATAAGATGAAGCTCTTATTTTTTAAACATAGGTTATAATTAAAACTAAGTTAGGCACTTAAGAGAACTCTGAACTAAAATAAGGCACATACTTTAAATAAATTCATACATAATCTGTCAGTTCAACTGAAGATGAATGAAAAATCAAAACCTCAGATGTAAGTAAGACTTCAGCCATCATTTAAAATTAATTACTATCAATCTTAAATCCCCGTATTCTGTAATATTTAATTGATTTCTAGTTCTTCTCAGCTGTTAATGTGACAAAATCCAACCTCAACTAAGTTAGAACTGTAAAATACTAAGGTTCAGTGACATTAGTTACTGTCAATATTTTTTGTGAATTTGTTTACAATTGCAAAATTTAATGCAGCCTCTTGCTTGTACATTGATTTATCTTTGTCCATTAATTCAATCATTTCTTCTTCGAAATAATAAAAATAATAATTTTGTGTTGCTTTCAACTCTATTTACAGTCCAAGGTCAAGGAATCCAGGAAATCTCAACTTTTTAAATCTTTATTATGGTTTCTGTATGCATAGACATTTACTTACAAATTTACTAATCAGCTTAATATTAATTAAATATTGAACCAAATCACTTAAAAACTTCTGCAATTTTTGGGCAATTTGGTGCTGATTAACTAGATATGATTATGTACTTGCCATCAGTTATTATATTTGATGATAACTTTTAAAGTAACAAAGTTATATCATGTAGCATGTTATGTAATACAACAACTATGTAATGACCAGTATCAAAATCTTCTTAAAGGGTTATATTTTTTAATTATAGCTTTTCCAGTTATGCTAAATTCAACATTTTCTTTGTTTCTAGAAGTTTGATAAGAAGAGTTCACAATGCTGATCTTGCTATTGCTGAAGACATGGTTTCATCAGAAATACATGCTTGGGTTAGTTCTAGAAGTTCTACCAGGTATATAGTAGCATGTCTCTCTAAAAACTGAAAAATATGATAATTTCTGGAAGAAATATAAGACTAGTTTAAATGTAAAAGCATACAAAGATCGTGTCATAATCAAAAAATATACAAAAACATTTAATAACTTTGAATGTTTAAACAAATGTATTATAATCCCAAAAATATTTTATGTAAATGCTTGATCTACAAGAAGGCAACAGAACATCTATGGCACAGAATAATGTTAAACTTGCATTTCATTTCAGTTTTATTTTTCTCCCTGTAAATTAAAATAACAATCAGATAGCATAAATTTTGCTCTCACTTAAAGTAATAAAATCTTGTCATCTAAAGGTTATCACTTAAATTTTTTTTCAGAGGAATATTGAAATTGAATTTAGGAGAACAAACTGGTGATTTAACCCATCAACAGAACTACACTTTTGCTGCATGTGAGTTACAGAAAATAAAAACAAGTCCTTATAATTCTCAGCTGCTGTAATATACTCATAAGAAAGTTTAACTCTTAATCTTGGAAATATTTTGTTATTTCTTCCAGAAATTAGGTTTGGGAAAATGAAATAATCCAATTTAGAGCAACTAATTTGTAGTTGTTGTATTGCTGCCATTATGGTTTTATATTTGAAAGTATTGTGCAATAAGGTATTTGTTTTTGTCTTGTTGATATATAGAAAAAAATTATTTTTAGAAATTTAATGGCTTCAAGTTCTGCCTGAAGTTGATTTACCATATCTTTTTCCTTTTGATCATTGTGCAGATTTATTTAATTGTACAAATTATAGATAGAAATGCCACTATGAGCTAAGTTTTGCATTTATTCTGTAACTTCTTTCTTTCTCCACTCATCATCATGCAGTAAAAGTGTGATAGTAGGTCAACTTACAGATTTGGCTCTGTTTTTTAAACAAGTTATGAAAATTTTGAAAATTTAAAGTAAAATGGTGGACTCTTCATGGCTTCATCATCATCTTTTAAACAAAATACAGTTCTCCTTTTAAATAAAATTTCTTTTAACTAGTAAACATTATATTAGTATGATGTGTAATATTTATTAATTTTTTAATATATTAGGGCAGTACAATTCACAAATGCCTTGATGTTTTGATGAAAGTTAAACATTTTTGTTTTTGTATTACATTGAAAAATAAAGCTGTTGTGTATGTGTGGAGACAGTTATTGAGGATTTAAGCTTCTTTTTATGAAGATAAATGTTTTGAAGTATTGAACTGCTTACTCTTAAACCATGTGTGTATGCACATGTAATACATAAAATATTTTTAATTGAAATCAAACTTTGGATGTATTAATTGCTTTTGATTGTTATTTTTAAAAATTATTATTTTTTCTTTTTTTAGTTCCGACTCTGATAATACTGTTTTGAAAGAAATGATGTCTAAAATTGAAGAGGATTTACCATATGGCGATATTGGAACAACAGTTGTCAGTGGTTCTAATTTGCCACGACATTCTGACCATCATAGGTGTTATTTGCGTGGAACAAATATTCAGGTAAATTAACTATCAAGGTTTGTTTGTGATGTTTTAAAATGCAACATCTGATTTTTAATTCTGCATTATAGGGACCAGTGTTTTTTCTTGATGATTCCAAATCAGCAATTTCTTTGAATGATGCACTTATGTGGGCTAAAGTTAATCGTTTTTCTCCACTGAAAACTGGCTTCACAATTAATCCATTTTAAGTATATTGCAAAAATCTTTTTCATAACCAATAACTTGGAAAGCTCAGAAGCATATTGTGATAATAAAAAATATGTGCCTCATAGTTTTAAATTAGTAATTCTGTGGGCGACACTAACATTGTTTCAATATACTTACCATAATATAAATGTGGTTTTGTTATTACATAGAATATTTATGTTGTTTTCTTTGAAATAATTCTGTAAAAATAACTGTGATACTTTTGTTTAGATTTTTTTTTAACTTATTTAATTTTTTGAAAGTTGTCTTGAAAACTGCATTGTTCAAAATATGTTCAAATAGTAAGAAAATGTTTTGCAATATATTGTTTTGAAGTATGACAACTAAGAGCCTTTTCACAGCAATTATTGTTACACATTATTATTGTTATTGATAAATCTAGATTTAAATTATTTGTAAGTAATTATGTTTTCTTTCAGTCAGCTCTAAATTCACTTATTTATTTTAATTTCACTTATTTAATTACATATATATATGTTCACACTTTGAAAATATGTTTCAGTGCTGTCAAACTTTCTATTTAGCAATTTCATTAAAGCTCATAATTGCAGACACTTGTTTTGAGGTGACTGGATACTTCATTAGTGTATAGAAATGAAATTATAATAAGCTTCCTGTTTTTGCATATGTATATTTTCTACATGCTAAAGAAATAATTTATTGTACCCTTGAAACAAATGACCATAAAATGTATTTCATGTTTATGCCATAAATAATTTGTTTTATGAAAGCTGAACATGCTATGGTTGAATGGTTTCTTAAGAATCATTAACATACTATAAAATAGTACATTGGTCTCATCCCACCACTGAAACCTTCAGTGTTTTCATTGGTGGAATCGTAAATCAACTTATTCATTTTTGTTCAATATTGGAAAAAATAATTAGTTATAATAAGTTAGCTGAGGAATTAATGAAAATAAATTTTAAAATTTGTATACATCTTTATGTGTGTTGTAAACAGATTATTTTAATTCTTGTAAAAGTGTATTTACTTTTTGCTCAAAGCGTTTCCATGTTTATTCAAAGAGAAATCTACAAATTCACGAGCCACAAATTTATTTATTAAATAAACAAACTTTAAAAAAAACCCTAAAAATTTAGAATGTATGATTTTAAATTTATTTTGGGGAAGCTGATAATTACATACAAATGCAATTAACTTATTTTTGCATCTAAATGATTAATATCAACCAACAACTGCAATGAGATTTTCTAGGAAAATTTTTTTTCACTTATTTGATTGCACCATATTACTTGAACATTGAAATTCATCTTAAAGTATTGTTTCTTAAGCTGTAAATGTTATGTAGTTAGTTCAAAAATGAGTTGTTTTACGGCTGAATTGAAAGCATGTTCTTGGTTGTGGATGAAAACAGAAAATAAAATATTTATAATTATTACTTAAATTAGTCAACTGTTTTCCCCTGAAATGGACAATCAGCAATTATGAGGGGATTTCCTTTTAAAAGTTCAAAAAAATTACAATTAAATTATTTTTATAATTTTAATCCACTTCCATAAAAACTTCCTGTCCAAGCTCATTTCTTTTACTCTATGAGAATAACATAACATTTTTACTGTACAAATAACCTTTTGCGCAGAAGAATGTTAGTGGTGTGATGGTATCAGGAACATTCCACATTTGAAGAAGATAGTATTTTGTGTTTAAAAAATGTATCACATTTCTTGTCTTCTCCCTTGCCCTTCCATTGTGCTACTTCTCTATGGCATTAGTTTTCTCTATTACACTTGAATTAATTTCTGAGAAAATTAACACTTTAATTACACTTTTTTGTGAATAGCAGTCTTGACTATCATTACATTCTATTCTTTTCCAGTACACATGTATGTTATGTATCAAATTTGTACAGTAGTTGTTTTGTTTACAGTGAGAAATAATATGTGTAAACTTTCTGTCACAGTAATGCAATCTCTTTGACTAAACATATGACTTTAATGCCACAGGAAATTCATTTATGTTGGAAATTTTGGGCTCATCCTTGTATTTTTCCTGTGGCATTCATTGTGAGAGAAAAACATGCCAAAATTCTCTGAAACGTTTTTTGAAATCTATTTTTACAATTTCAAAAATTAAATTAACTAAATATCATTTTATGTATCTTAAAAATAAATCCCATATCTTTTTACATGGAATTTTAGGAATGACGCAGTTGAAAGAAAACTAATGGAGGAATTACAAAATGATTGCCAGGTATATATTTCTATTCAGAATTGAATGATAGAGCCATGTTAGATTTTGAGATTTAGAAAGTTTTGAGAAAGTTGAAATTAATTCAAATTCTAATTCATAAATTTCATTACATTTGAAAAAGTCCTTCATGTGCACTTTAATCGTTGAAATTAAACAAAATCTCAGTATTGCTTTGAACTTCTGATAATTAAATTTATTGACACATAAAGTTCATATGAGTAGGCAAATGGAAAAACCTGTTAAATTAAATTTCAAAAGTTGTGAAAGATGAAGAAAGCTTTTAACATGTTTGAAACACACTTGAATTTTAGAAATGCTTTGAAAGAATTTTTAAAAATATATATTATGGTTAAATAATTTCATTTATAAGTTTTCTTAAAATTGCAAGTTTCAGTTCTACATTTTTTTACCAAGTCAAGAAGAAAAATACGCTTTTTAGCTTCCAATTGCCCAGTTTTTCAAAAAGCACATGGTATTACCAAAACCTGCCTAATTGAACAAAAAGTGTGCTTGTGAGAAGTGTGACCACTTTGTATAATAAAAGGCTGTTTTTTCCTTTCCCCAGATCCAACAGGGGATACTTGTTCTTCCTGTCCAGCCTCATCAGCGACTATCTTCTATCAATAGTTCACTTGCAGTTTACAATAAGTTCACGCAAATAGAAATCTTTGTTGTTCAAAAAAAATGTACATAAATTAAGTGGATAACAAGAAGTTCCGTCTAGAACTATACAAGCCTACTTTCCCATATACACCAAATTCAAATTTATAATCTAGCTATCTCTTTCTCCTTTAGCTTTAGTTCTTAATTTTTTCAAATATACCTTTTTCAACTGGTAATACATATTCATTCACTCACTCATTCATTCTTTCATTTATTCAGCCATTCATTTATTCATTCTTTCGTTTACTCGTTCATGTGTTTATTCATTCATTTACTCATTCATGTATTTATTCACTCATTTATTTTTTTCATTTATTCACTCATTTATTCATTCATTGATTCATTCTTTCACTCTTTCATTTATTCGCTCATTCATTTATTCATTGAGAAATATCCTTAAAAATCCCGATAAAAAAAAATTTCGTAAAAAAAATAGGCTCGTTAGTTCTGGATGAACTTTTTATTTGTACCTATTCTACGTTACAAGAGCTTTCCGATAAAGTTTGTTCCAAGCAAACCGGTCGGTTAGATCAGGATTTATATAGGATTGAAATTTCCCCGTAAGCTCTATGTTAATTTTTTGAACTGTTCAAAAATGAACAGAAACTGTTCAAATTAATATTTCACACCAAGAGCTTGCTTTAGTAAGCTTGTCTATTGTAAACTCTGGGTACAAGATCCAACTTCCATCATTAGCCCATAGGCGCTAATGTAAAATTTTTTTGAGCTGTTCAAAATTGAATGAAAAATTGTTCAAATCAAAAAGTAAGATATGAAAATGAGATGTCCTCAACAAGATCTTTCGAATGCAAAAAGAATTTTCCGAATCGGGCAATTTGTTCAAAAGTTATTGGGGGGGGGGGGGGACAGACGGACAGACACACATTTTTCCCATCTCAAAACCCTACTTTCAAATTTTTTATTTTTCAATCTTTATTTAATTACTTCACTTTTTTTTTTTTTTGACTTTTCTTTATTTTAAACGATATTCTTACGATACATTAAGCCTTTTTTCATGCTTTATTATTATTATTTTTTACTTTTACGGGAATGTAGGCTAAAAACTAACAATTAAAGTGAGTTAATCTTGGCAGAGAATTAAGTTTGCTAGTTATCATTATGAAAGTGGATCCAGTGCTTCAAAAAAGTTTTAAGCCTAGAGCAGAAAATTTGCTGATGTGAAAAAAGTGCTTAAACTGTAGTTTAATCCAAACAATAGTTATGGCCAGAGTGCAAAAGGTGTCATCAAAAGCCATTTACTGATGGACAAAGCAAAAGAAATTTCGAAGATGCGGGATGTGATGCATTATTTTCCTAGGAATATCTTTTACAAGTTCACAAAAACACATTATATGTTAATCCCTTAACGCATTTGCTCGTGTCTTGACACGGTCGAAAATTACCGCAAAAATTCGCCCATGCCTGTGCGTTATTTTATTCCTAATTCCTGTCTGAGATCTGTTCACACTTTGTTTGTATCATATTTTTTCTCTATGTAACTTTTACCCCACCTGCCGCTCCCTAGTCACCCCCCACAACCTGAAATTGCAAAGAATAACTTACACTATACTAGTTTTTTCAGAAAAAAACTTGTGCTTTAAGTGGTTAAACTATAAGAGGAGAATTAAAATTTAAACCTTTCTGCTACAAAGTAAAAATTAAAAAAACAACGTAAAATTAAGCACAAAAATTACAGACGTGTTTTGAGGTTACAAGGAACCCCTTTTCAATGCAAAAGAGTGAGCTTATAGATGATACATATTTTTCATCTAGAAGCTCTTCTGCATCCTTGTAACTTCAAAAGGCGTCTGCAATTTTGGAAAATTTGATGCCCAATTTTACGTTGGTTTTTTAATTTTTATACAAGATGAGAGTCTTGTTGTTTATTTTGAAAATGCTTGTAATTTTGGGAATTTTGTTTATGCATATTTTCAGTTATGTTTTTTTTCTCTTGTTCCCTTAAAAGCGTATAGACGATGCTTTTCTGTGTTATACCAAAGGAACATATATTTCGCTATGAGACTTTTGCCCAGTAATAGGGTTTGAATTATAATATCACTTAGAAGAAATACCTACCAAAATGAAGATTCAACAGCAACCACTATCTTGTTTTCTAAAAATATGTGTTTTAACAGGTTTTTGCATTTGGCAATTCATATGTAAAAATTGCAAAAATATTGGTGATTTAAAGAAAAGTAGTAATATAATGTATGATTTTATGTAACTATTAATTTCAATAAATAAAACTATTACAATTAGTGTGCGTGCATTTATTTATTTATTTATTTATTTATTATCTTAAATATATTTTATCTCAGAATTGGTTCTATCCAAGAAGCCATTGTAATCATATGTTTTTTTTTCTCCTGTAACACAGAATATTTGAAATTTTATTTATTTCATTTTATTTGTTAATGCACTTATACTATTAATTGCTTTTTTTTCCCCAAGTTTGAAATGAAAATTAGCATTTTAGGAAAGGCTTGTTACCGCAGCATGTCTTTGCATCTGTAATACCCAAATTAGATTTCTTCAAAAAAGAACAATATTGCTTACAATTATAACTTTTTTCAGTTTATCAATCATTTCTGCTCTGATAATTAAGCTGCCATTTGGTAGATCTTTAAACCTGGAAATTTTTAATGAAAATATGTAGAGTTTCTTCTGAGGAAAAATTTCCAAAATGTAAAACAATATGTCGTGTCTGCAGTTAAAAAGAAAAAAATGAAACCATCAATTTTTAAAATGTTATTTCTCCATATGTAACATATTTTTCTATTGACATAATTCCGCAGATCCAGTATAAATCTGTATCTTTGTAATTATGTGCATATTAGAAGAGTAGAACCATTTTTCAGTTAAGTTTTCACAAACTTTAAAGTAACAACTTGTTACTACCGTTGTTAATGCTTTTTTCTCACTAAAATCTATTTTTTGAAGTAAGTTTCTTTCCCAGAAACGTTTATGAGAAATAAGCTCCTCCCTTTCCAATGTTTAAACATTAGTGAATTCCATAGTAATGGACACTACATACATATACAAAAATTAATATATAGATCATACAATACACACTGTTTTACAATCAAAATGTCCTTTTTTCCAAATAAAACTACTGCCTAAAGGTAAACTACATATTTCAAAATTTTATTATGTTCTTTGAGGCAGCAAAAAATAAATTTGACTGTAATGGATGTTGCGTAAAATAGAAGATCATTTTCTTTATAATGTCATTATTTGTAAAAAGTCTGAATCTGTTATGTTCATTTGTTTAAGCAATTTACAGATAACATTACAATGCATGCAGGCAAAATATATTAGAACCTTCAAATAAAAATCTATCAAAAATTAAATATATTGTGTAACAGATGTTGCGTTCTACGACAGGCATGGTATTTCTGCACTGAATCTTAAATCAATAGATGAACCTAAATATTTTTACTTCTTGTAAATTATAAGGGAATCACAAAAGTTGCATTAAATGTGTTTTAAGATTTAAAAATTCATCTTGTAAGTATAAATGATCACTGTAGCATTATGAAATTAAGAAAATCATTATGACAAATAATTTTAAGCACTAAATTAGTGTAAGATGTAATTTTATTCCTTACTTTTGAAGAAATTTTACACGTTTGCATTAAAAAAATGGATTTTATCTGCAGGAAATGTAAATAATCTTCTAGGTGACATAGGCACTGGGGTGCTGATTTTGCTTATACAGGGTTCACACTGGATAAAAATACAAAGTGAGATTTCCCACCTTGACCAAAATTTTAAGTGGGATTTTTAAAATTTTGGGAACTTTTTTTTTTTTTAAGTATTACTAAATTGTCCGAACATGATCTAATACAAACTATGCAATAAAAGATGATTATCTAATCTATGCTCAGCAAAGAAAGAATAAACATTAACAAGGTTCACACAAAACGGATCCTTCACAAAATTCGCGATCGCAAAAATAGGTGCTTTATAAAATAGTAATGATTAAACTTTGTGCAAAGTAATAGAAATAAAATTTCACGTTAAATTAAAGCACAAATGAGCATTAAAACGCAGACATATGTTTCGGGATTGCTTGGAATCCCTTTTTCAATGCACAGGGAGCTTCTAGATGCAAAACATCCAAATGAAGCAGACAGAACAACAAAAACAAAGCTTATATAGCCTAGGCTATATAAGCTTTGTTTTTGTTGTTCTGTCTGCTTCATTTGGATGTTTTGCATCTAGAAGCTCCAGGCTATATAAGCTTTGTTTTTGTTGTTCTGTCTGCTTCATTCGGATGTTTTGCATCTAGAAGCTCCCTGTGCATTGAAAAAGGGATTCCAAGCAATCCCGAAACATATGTCTGCGTTTTAATGCTCATTTGTGCTTTAATTTAACGTGAAGCTTTATAAAATGTTAAGCATGAAAAGATCCTCTTAAATAACCAAAATTCATTGATGTGTGATTTTTACAAAATATTCCTAAAAATTAGTTTAATATGTCCTATTTTTTCTGATCATATGTCTTTTTATCTATTGATGTTTTTCAATGAAAACAGTATATTTTAGAAACCAGCATTGTCTTGTAACTTGTAAAAGGGAAAGTTCTTCAATGTATAGCGCTTGTAACGACTTAAATCATTTCCGTGAATTTGTAAATGCATTGTTTCTAATATAGTGTGAATATTTTGAAATAAATGGAATTTCATATTCCTATGGGAGAATGGTTCGTTTTTACAACTGCGATTTTTGCGAAGGATTTGATTTTATTATTGCAATCTTTTAGAAAAGTTCGGTTTTGCGTTTTTTTTTAAATTATCACTTTTATTTTATGTGAAAAAGATTCAAATTTTACTGTTTGATTTCTTGAAACCTTATTACATTCAATATTTTTAAATGAGCTCCAATTTTCAGGCTCTCAACTATCTGAAAAAATTCGTACGTATGGAATTATGCCTTTACACTTTCCTAATAATCGAGGCATTTTAGTAGATATTTTGATCGTTGGTTAAGCAAAAGCTGAAACAGTAATCCATTATAAATTAAACTAAATGATACAATAAAAGAATGTAGACATGGGAGGTGTGCTAATGAGCGTTGATACTTTCATATGCATCTTTTTTTCAATCCTGATTTTATGGAAAGATTAATTATTTGCGATCTTAAATTCTTAAACGAATCCATTCTGGAACGTAAATAAAATGCCCTTTTGGAGAAGAAGATTATTTTTTAAAGTGTATGTATTCGATCTTTTTGCTTTAAAGTCAACATTAGAAATAACTGGTTCTCTAGTAGTTTGAATTTCTTTGACCTCCCCTCCCCCCTGGCTTTTCAGTGACCAAGGAAGATGCCCTTTTTCCGCTCATTTTTTTTTGGGGGGGGGAGGGGGGATTTTGTCCTCTGTGAATAGAATGAATAGTCTGCATGACCAAAGGCTTTAAATTATTCAATAATCCTAAAGAATGAAGAAGTTGTCAATCTTTCCCCCATGTTATTATACATGACAAATAGGGTTCCTAGATTCTTTTCATTAATGGGGATAAGATGGCAATTGAAAACTAACATACTCCATTTAGTTTGTCTTGAATTATCAGTTTAGAATAGTAGTTTCGTTTCGCGATGTTTTGAACGCGTGTCCGCTAGTTGCGCGAACAGCGCGCAAACGAACGTTTTTTGAGTGGGATTTCAAAAAATATTGCGGGAATCGCGCGGCCTAGCGGGAACCCTGCTTATATGGCTTAATGTCTAATTTTCTGGGCAATTCCCAGTTCTTCCCAGGCTTGTGCAGCTTGAAGCTTTCCAATAATGTATAATATTTAAAGAAATGATTTAAATGGATTTTTTTTTTTTTTCAATTGGTTTCTAGTTAGCTGGAATTCATATTTTTATCTAAGGAATTTGGCTCTGTGATTAGGATTTTTTCTCGAGATAAACTGGGGGGGGGGGGGGGGAGTACGAGGGAAATGTAAGATATAACAAATATCGTTACTGGTTACCACACGGTGAAAGTATTTGTCTGCTTTTTCTTTGCAATAATTGTTTATTTTTTCAAGCATTCTGCTTAAGGAAGAAATTCGAAAACTTTATCTGTAATTGGTATAACGATGAATGATTTCGATAATAATCAAAGTAAATGTCAACATTACGAAGAAATGTATTGAACTAAAATAAAAAGTCATATCTCAATTTATCTTAGAGGTTATCACTTTGTATAAGAAAAGGAGTTACAGATTTAACGTAGCAAGTTCAGTTACGTTCCAATTATAGTCGAACTCTGTTTTATTATGAGCCCGTATTTGACAAAGAAAATGAAAATAAATGGCTGGTCCAATACTAAAAGCTTTTTATAAACCTGTTTATTACAAGTCTGATTCGGTTTTAGTGAGCAATTTTTTCATAACGTCTTCAAAATTTTCTCATTGGAAATAAATTTCAATGAAATTTTGATGTGAAAATTGAAATTTTTCGAGAATTGGGACAATAGCACAAAAAAAGAAAAAAAATTAAAATTGCAAAATATATATTTTTTTGTCATCTACAGTTTCAACGCCCAGAGTTGCCGAAAAACAGAAAATAAAACTTTCCGAGTACCTGACTAAGTTCTTTTCTAACTTTCTTCATCTAAGTGAATGATGAAAAAATAAAAGGTTGTGTTTTTTTTAGCTATCATTTTTAATCAATTCACTTTTGTGCAATAAGATCTGAATTTATTGTATACTTGGTTATTACAAACTCTCGGATTTAACGAGCAAATAATCTCAGTCCCTTCATCTTCGTTGTAACCGAGTTCGACTGCGTTTCCCCTATTCTATATGTATTTCAAATGAATATTTTTTGGCAAAAAACGAAAGGAAAAAAATCTATATGGTATGATAATGAAAAATAAAAGAAAAACTCAAGTAATCACATATCGTTCTTTTTTCTTAATAGTTTTTTTTTTTTTTTTTTTTTTTACAATTTGTGCTTTATTTGCTTTGATTATTCATGTCAATGATAACTTGAATGTTGTTGGAAGAAATCTGGTCAGTTTCTACTTTTAGATTTCCGTCCCCTTATCCCTCCGCCCCTCCCCCTCTCCAAGAAAAAAAAAAAAAACGCTTTAAAATTGCATTGTACTTCTTATTGGTTTATGGTTTCTTCAGCACGGGCAAGTTGCACTTAAAATATAAACAAAATTTAAAATTCAATTCGTTTACTTCGCGTTTTCATTTGAGAAGTTTACTCAATATCTTATCTATTACGTATTTCGATTTGTTTTTCCGTTGATCATTGAAGTAAAAATAAATTACTACTGAAAATCCACGAAAGATTAATAAACGGAATAAATTTCTTGATATCATGCTCAACTGGGAAGTTTTAAACGCATTTTTCTATCTACCTATATTGTATGGGAAATTACACACACACACACACGCGCGCATATATAACGTTAATTTTAGAAATACTCATATTAGCAATTAGCTGCATTAAAATAATTTGCGTTCTAAAGAGTCTATTCTTTTTTCTTTTTTTGAAGACTTAGTTGTTAGAATATTTCTTGTTTTACTCTATGATACGGGGTTTCGTTTGACGACCCATATTTTTTTAGCTACTTGCAATTACTTTACTTATCGATTAGAAAGCCACAAAATCACTTATCAGGTAGCTTGATGAAGGTTAGAGAAATGAATTAAAACAGTAAGACTTATTTGACGCGCAATCAATAGTAATCAATTCATTAGAAATTTTTCCGAAAACTAGAATGTATTTCTAGATTCGTTTAAAATATGTTTTTGGGCGAAGCACTGCTTTTTTAGCATTGCGGTTTGCTCTGTGAACTGTAAGCTACGTACCTCCACCCCACATTTCACATAGTAAGCTTGTTTCATATATTTCCTATGTGCAAAACTCCTTCAAGGATCGTTGCCTTCCTAGTGGAATTCTGTAAGGCTGGCTGTCCCGTATTTAAGTGTTGCTTAAGAAAAACTCATAGCAGGGGACTAAATCAGGGTTAGACAACATTTCACAACAACCACTTCATCTCCTTCGTTTCTAGAAGTAATGGTGGGTTTCAAACCCCGACCTTCCGGTTGCCAGTGAGTGCGTTACCGTTAGGCCAAATATCGTGACAGATTTTTTTTTTTTCTGACGGCAAATAATACAAAATGAAGTGTCAGTAATAAGCGACTCTATCAACTATAAATAACGTTTTCAATAGGGATTATTAGATACTTACCCTTCCCCCCGCAAATATTTCACATAAAAGAGTACTAAACTAAAAGAGCTGAAAAATAATTACCGATTTTGAAGTAGCACAATCAGAGTCTGAGTTGCCAAAAAAAAAAAAAAAATACCAGGAAGATTTTTAAATATATATCAAACAGACTGAACAATTAAATAATTATTGTATTGATTATAATGCATTTTTTACAAAAGCTGGAGAAATTTTAACCTTGTTATATTATATGACCTTATCATATGCCATCCCTAAACCTTCATTTATACAGTGCAGAGTTGCATGTTAAATGGACGAGATATCTCGTCAAGAACCGCAAGCGGGTTTCTCGAAGAAGAACATGCTCTTTGCTACGTCATATGTTTAGGTGGTATAAATATGATTGCCCTAGTCTTTCACGTTGCTAACGAACGGTGTATCGTCCTGATTTTTTCGGTAAATCCTCGCTCATAACTAAGTACAAATTTAAGTAGCTTATAATGAAATACATTATTTTTTATGTGTATATTAATTATATTTGTGTTCATTATTTGTACAGTTCGTCTTGACACGTACTTGTGTTGTTTAGATGAAAGTAGTTGCTTTTTAGTGTTATATGGAAAATTTGTTATTGCACAACTTTTCATTACATGAAATTCGAATACTTTTTGTTATCTTTTAAAGAAATACAAAGCTTATCTTTTAAAGGAGCATAACGTGCTTGTTGTGTGTTTTTAAATTTATAAGTGAAAGTTTATAGTCGATGGAAATTAACTTTTTAAAGTTAAAAAGTTTTATGTAACATTTTCAAAAGGCGTGTTTTATGTAACATTTAGTTTGTGCTAAACTTAATGCAGCAGTTTTATTGACACGTCGTGCTACAAAATTGTCTGTTTTTGAATCTGTAAATTAATACAA
The DNA here is from genome assembly GCA_038502835.1 of Octonoba sinensis. Taxonomy (NCBI): domain Eukaryota; kingdom Metazoa; phylum Arthropoda; class Arachnida; order Araneae; family Uloboridae; genus Octonoba; species Octonoba sinensis. The sequence continues at coordinate 200,670,168 of CM076598.1, read as the reverse complement.
ATATCTTGTTTTTCTACCTCATTCCCCCCCCCCCCCCCAAGCAAATGCTTAGCATTTTCTTCAAAAGATAATTATCTTTTCGAATAATATTTGCATTTACAACAATGCTAGGCAGCTTCTCCACGTGTATTTTGTTTTCTAATTAAAATTCTTCGAGTTTTTCTTCACGCTGAATGTAGCAAACTAGGAACCCAATCCCCTGTAAAAGGGGAGAAGGCGTCGTACTTCCGGCATATCTGATTAAACAATGTTTCATACTTTGGAAAATTTAAAATTCGTATTGTTTAACTACTGAATATAAATTTGCGTGGTTTGGTTTGTAATTTGAAACCTCTTCATCATAGTATTTCTACAACCAAATATATGAATTGTAAAGCGAGTTTCCATGTTTAGAATTTTCAAATCATAGACCATTTATTCCTGGAAACTGAGCCTGAAAAGTTTCGCCTACTAATCTAGATACTTCCCCTAAAACCAGATTACGTATATATCAGCCTTTGACAGCATCATGTTAAAATAACGAACAATCGGATTACCAACATCAAACCAGCATATAACCGAAAATCGTCGAGTTAAAACTTAATCTTCGATTATAGAGCTATAAGAATCTTGTGGATATCGCTTATTTAGAGACCATTCTTTCGCGTTTCTAGCACGCCTTTCAAGTAAAATAAAGGTCTAAATATAGAAAAAATCTCCACTTCTAGCATTTTAAAATCTCAATTGTGATTCATTCTATCAATAAATTTCTTGATTTTAAGTGTTCCCTGAAGACTAAACACAAATCTCTGCAAAAGATTTTAAAGTAAGTTCTATGGTTTCCAAGAACTTGTGTAATTGAGATCAGCTATTGCTCGATATGAGAAATTCTGGATATCGTGAAAATAAGAAGCAATTTCATAAAAAAATTTTAATTAAATTAATATTACTTGCTCATTTATTTACAAAACGTAAGCACCACAAAGTCTAAAATAGTAATACAGATTGTAAAAATTGAAAAGTCATTCATTGTAAAATGACGAAAAGTACCCAAAAAAAAAAAAGAATTCTGAAAAAAGCCTACTAGAATATACTACTAACTAGTGAATAATAGTTAATAGTTTATATGTTAGATGCTATAACTATAGTGTGTTTCGTAAGAAACACGCGTTTACTAAAGCTAAATAGTTAATTTCTGAAACCCGTCATTTTTACGAAAAATTCACTAAATCGATCTGATGTAATTATCTATTTTCGAGTCAAATACCAGCAAAGAGCCGTTCCTTTTTTTACTTATAACTCTATATTATAAGCAGAGATATGCATAAACAAAAAATTTTTCCGCGAAAATTCGCGAAAGTGTTACACGATTAGCTAGTTTTTGGAGCAATTCGGCTTTAAGAGGATCCAATTAAAGGGATTTCCACTGAAGCTTACACATATATTTGTAGTACTTTGAAGGATCAGTTTTAATGAACTGAAAATTGCAAGTGTAAGACAGGTGGAAAAATGTAACACTGATAAAGTACCATTTTCGGTATGCAAATTTCGAAATTATAAATCCGGACGTTTTCCTCGAAAAGTTTTTTTTTTTGTGTCGCAAAAAAGCGCATTTAATTCTATGTTGGTTGTGCACTATTTGCCAATCGTAAGTACTTGTTACATTCACTTTATTAAGTGATAATGCATTGGTATTAGTTCAAACTGTTTTCCAATCCTTTACCTTTCAAACGATACCAAGATTTTGCTAATATTCGGAATAGTTCTTTAGTAACTAGGATTTTTCTTGAGGTACTACTATATAAAAAAAATAGTTTCCTTAACTTTGATGTCAATTTCTGGAGAATCGTGTATCAGCTATGTGACGTTTAACTTGAACCAGATAAGTCGACAATGAATTAATTTCTCCCAATTACTTTAGTACCACTAAAATCTACATAATACAGTGGATGTGTTCTGCCTCAATCAGAGCTTTTAATGAAGAAATAAATTTTACACGAGTTTTTAAAAGTTAAAATTTCAGAAAAAATGATATTATCCATTAGTACGAAATATTTGTATAAAAAAACTATACTCTCCACTATCTTGATAGAGGTACAAAACATGAAGAATGATAATAACTAACTTCCAACTAGAATTGTATGTCTAAACAAATAACATTTTAAGATGTCATGTTTGAAAAATTATGCTAATTAGATCATTAAATCGCAATTAGGTAATTAATATTTAGTTTAATGTTTTTCCGCTAAAATGTTATTAAACACACACCACTGATCAATTATACAAAAATTGGATTTTAAAATCAAAATTTAAAAAAAGTAAAGTGTGTACGTATACCTTAATTTATCAGAGGACAGGATGACATGGATGAAAGAATTATGTTTACAACAAAAAAAGTTATTGCGGAAAAATTCAAATGAATGAGGCAGAACAAAATAACAAGTTCCATGTAACTGCCTCAAAAGAGCAAAAAAAAAAATTTTTTTAATGTCTTTCGTAAATCTCGAGGTTTAAATAACAGGTGACTAAATTTAAGTTTCTGGGTGGACTAGTTTTGCGACATGCAAAGCACTTATGATCCGAAATTTTGAGAAATGGAATCTCGGACATCCCGCGTATTCAGGATTTGGAACTTTTTACTGTGTTTAGTAAAAACCCTTTATTACATTAAAGGAAAAAATGTGTATGACCTATTTTGTAAGTAATATGAAAGTATTCGCCGGAAAAATATATTTTGATGTATTGGTAAAACACTTAGCGTGAAGATCTAATACCTAAATATCTAACTAATGTCGTATACCGCTGAATGTGTAGCATTTTAAAATGCTTGAATTCAAAAAAAGCAATGCAACTTAGTGTAAAATAATTATCTTTAAAATTTAATTAGAAATGGCACATCAAGAGCATTGTGAATTTTTTGTAGTGTTATTTGTCAGGGTTTTAGTCTTCAGTCTAGCAACTTGGCTTCCTCATCTGTTGATATTTTAATGTTATGAGATGTTAAACGATTAAGTAATGTAAATGTTTTAATGTAGGTATTGCCATGTGGAAGCTGGTCTTTCTATTGGCTGCATGGCTGGTCCATGCCTCGACAATCGGCGATGGCCAGTCTTCCGAACCACTCACTAATTTGGGTAAGAAATTATAATGCAAATCTGTTATATATGAAACGGTAACCATTTGTTACAGAAATCTCAAGGACTACTATAACAATAATTAAACGAAATTGTGCATTGTTGAAGTTTATTACTGCTGTTATGATTAATGGTTTTGCTTTGTCTTATGTTTAAAATCTCTCTGAAGCTAGCTTCGATTAGTTAACATTAATTTTCTAAAAATTATTTAAAACTTAGTAATGTCGCTTGTTTTTCTCTTTTCTTTTAAATTCATTTGAAGGATTTTTTAAAATAAGTCTTAATGTTTATTCTTAGAATGTGTAGAAAATTGGTTAGAAGAAAAAATTTTAATTGCATTTTTAAGTGCAAATCTCCACTTATGTTTTTCAGAAATTCTAAGGGAATAAAAATAACTTGTGCAGATATATAAGTTCAGCTTAAAAATATCTATTTATAAAGTTTTTCAATCAAACGACAGGTATGTGCATGATTATTTATATCTATCAAATAATTACAACATAATATCAATTATTTGCAACATAAAACGCGTATGGGGTTACACGTACTTTACGTTATGCAAACCCTTCCCATTTTAGTGTGCCACAGATTTCACAGTACTGAAGAATTTCCCAGCTACAGAAACAATTCACTCATTTTGTTGCTAGATAGCAAATTGCATAATTGTATAACATGAGGTAGCAGCTAATTGCAGGAGGGAATTTTAAGTGGTTAGCTCTTTAGACCGGCATGTCATGTTAATCTGGATTATTCTTTGGTCGTCCCGAGCATAATTATGGCTTAAAGGCGCCGATTCAAGAGGGGGAAAGGGGGCGCCTGAACGGTTGGAAATATTCGGAGACTGTGCTTTAAGCTGTACACTTTATCGGTTAATATTTGTAATTGTATTATCGTTAATTTAAACAACATATAGTTATCAATAAAACTATCGATTTATCCGATGTATTACTGAAAATTTAAAACTTGAATTTTTTAATGCGCAATTTATTTTAAGTATTCTACTTGTTAGAAATGTTTTCATTTAAAAAAAATTTAAAATTCGAAAAATAAACGACTCCATAAATCTAGACTGTAAAGAATGAAGTTTTTGGACCTATTTTTCTCAAATTAGACTTTAAAATATTTGGTGTCTCAGTGTGCGGTCACACGGTTATATGCTTGTGATATGATTTAAAATACATAAATGAAGTTACAATTCAAACAGCGTAAAAACACACAAATAGTAATATGAATTGCGGACACATGTTACAAGGTTACAAGAAACTCGTTTTTTAGTGCATGATAATGAAACTTGCGAGAGCAAAACTGCAGTTTTTGATTTCAAATTCGGTTTTTTTTTCTACTGATGGCAAAATTAGATTGTTGAAAGATAACTCACTTTAATGATGTCAAACTGAAGTTTAGTTTTATCGGTTCCGGCAAAAGATTTGGCCGGGGCTTATTTTGGATTTGAAAAGTTAAGTGGTTTTTAATACTACGAATACTCAAGCAGTTGTTGTCAAAATTTCTGTTCATATTAATTGAATGTTTAGCGTGAAAAACGGCAAAATGTTTGGTTCCTTTTTGCACTGTTAAAAATTCTCGTTTAACCCCTTAACAATCGGTTAATTTTCAAGAAAACTGTCATAAAAGGGCCTTTTTTTATCCCTGAAAATTATATAGAAATATGTGTATGAACAATATATATATTAATTTTTAATTTTGAACTTTAAAACACTCCAGCCCGGAAATATCGCGGGCACGAGAAATAGAGAGCGAAACTTCACCCCGTCTTTTTCACGGGAGCGAAAGGGGAGGGGGTTAACCAGGTTAAATTTAGCTGCAACCAACATTTGGTACCAAGTTGAACCATTATAATGTTGTAGTTTCCATGAATGTAGTTGAACTTAGTATCAAACGTTGGTTAGAGCTAAATTTCGCAATTTTATGGGTGAAATGTTGAACTACAAGTTTTAAGTGTAGAAATTCAGTTCTATGGTATTTAAATAAGTCTCCGGCATGATTATTTAGTTCCAGAAAATCAGTTTTGGAAAAATCAAGACTTGTTATAAATCCGCCTCTTTAAATTTAACGGGAGATTAAATAACTCATAATTAATTTTAGTTTACATTATTAAAACATTTCTGACGTTTCATGAATTTATTTCGAGAAAACTTAATCGGATGTTTTTAAGGAATTAATTACTTAAATACATAAATTAAACAACCAGTGTGATTACTCAACAAATGACGAACGGGAGTTAGCTCTTCAATTGTACGCAGTTCTAAGTACAATTGTACTTAACTGTTTTAGCTGAATTTAAATGTGTTCAAAATATTCATGATTCATTTTCCTTTGGTTATTTTCTTAGCGTCATAAACTTAATCATATTAAACCCTATATTATAGTATACTAGTTGAGAGAATATGCTTTGCAGTAAAAACTAAAATGTTTAACATTTATGTTCTGTAGCAATTAGGTCTTCGATATAACAACGAAAAAAATACAGCTAGACTTTACTCAAGTGTTAAGTTTTTTTGCGTGTAACTATCATCCTGAGAACACTTATTCATAAAATATATACAGCATTAAAATTGCTTTAAAATTTTCGATTTAAATCCTTCCGTTTTTATCTCCGTCCGTACCGGGTTTTTAACGCTGCCTTTACTATTTCTCTGCAAAGTGGTGTTGCATAAAAACTCGCACTTTATGCAGAGACATTGAGCAACACAATGTTTTATAGGAGATTTTACAAAAGCATTACATACACGTGTTTTGGGGTCGCATGGAACGTTTTTATCAACACAAGTTGTGATCTTCGAAGTGTAAGTAATCTGTGTTGCTAAAATGTAAGTGAAAGTATACTTTCACTTACATTTTTGCACCCATTTGTCGTACCATATAAAATATTAAAGGGTCGCTTTAATTAAATATTAAAAGGGAAGTATTTTATGAACACAATCTCCAAACTGAAGCTATTTCCTTGCTCTTTTCGGTAATTCTTGTGGTTGAGATTTTTTTAAGCTGAAAAAGAATCTATAAAGAAGCAACATTTTAATCCCTTAAACCTGTAAATTAATCTGAAGCGTGCGGTGTTAAAAAGACTATTTAATTTCTGACTCGGAAAAGTTTCAGCTGAGATGAGTCTAACACATTAAAAATAAATAAATGAAATTGACTTACAAATTTCATGACGAATGTTACTCGTCTTTGTCCGCTTTTGCTTAGTTTTAAGCAAAACGAGTGCCACTCGACATTCCTGGTCAAGGGGTTAAATAGGCTTTGCTGTTTAAGTACTTTTTGTGAAACTTTTCTGACGAGGTTATATGTATTAAATAAAAATTTTTTGCTCTTAAGTTACAGAATCCGTATTTGGAAAAATGGCCGAAGAAATGCTTTCATCTATTAGCGCTGCACTTTCTAGATCTCCTCCGATCCGTTCTAAAAGAGAACTTGCGTTTGACCCAAAAGTATCCCTTGTTGATGACACAGGTAATCGAAACAACAGTATTTCTGTTATACCGTATAATTTATGAATCCTGTTGCTAATGAGATGTTTATTTTAGGAGTCTTTCGACTACAGAGCGTTACACCAGTACAAAGGCTTTGTTCACCAGCCGTTTTTTCGACGTTCCTGGACATTGCGAATATCACATACGGTATTTGCATATCTGCTGAAACTGAATATTCCTATGCTTCTGTCACAATAGGAATCTATAAGGTCAGCAATTTTAAATTTATTCGATTCAAATGTTACATATGTGTCTTTAAGCTGTAAAGTTTTAACGAATTTAAGATTCCATTTTTTAATTATGACCACAAAGTTGCTTTTTAGTGCTGATTTGCGCATACCTGATAGGAAGAAACGAAAGGCTAACTGATAACTAGTGTTTAATGCATAGATTGTCAAATGAGCGAAACATTAATGGAATAGAACATAAGCAGGCTTTACTCAATTATTTTTGATTATATTAGTGTAACCATTAAAATAAATTCTAAGCACTTCCTTCTCTTCCAACTCTCTATTCTTTCTAACTATGCGGACATTTCAAATATTGTGCATTTTATCTTGCATGCTAATTGGAATAAAGATCTGCTTTAATATTAGGATGTACAGCGCTCATTTATGGACTTTAATTGAACAGCACTATGAATGGTTCTATTAATCGCTCTTTCTTTAGTCTTTCAAAAGAAAATAGATTCTGAAATACATTTTCTTAAATTCGTAAGTAATAACATTCCACTAGGAAATGAAACAAAATGCATCTCATTAAGAATTTTGTAAATACTACAATTTTTTATAGTTCCGATGGATTAAGTTTCTTTTTTTAATGTACTGGTGGAACAGTGGATTACACTTGATAAAAATATTAGACATGAGCTTAACATGAGTAATGTTTTAAATCTGATTATTTTTAAATTATACTGCTTGAATAGATTCAGATTGAACAATTTTTTTTATGAGCAGGTTTGAATCTGTGTACCGCAACGATGTGGGTACTGGTTCCTAAACCTTTGCCCATTCAAAAGGGCAAAAATGAGTATTCGAAGAAATATTCAAGCTAGTAAAACTGTTTTAAACGTGAGCATTTTTATTTTTTAATAATGAAAGTGCAGAAAAACTCTTGCATTTAAGATAACTTTCATATATGAATTGATAATGTAATTGCTATACCCATAAGTGGGTCGTTGAAACCCAAAATGGTAAATTTAACGGCTATCTATAGAGGGAGGACTAAACTAATATCTGGACCGAAATGTAAAGGGATTTTACTTTTCTTTACTTTACCCTTTTTGAAAAGGTCGGGGGGGGATGATATAGCGTGAAAAATTATTTACTTTGCTCTTTTCTTTATTTAAAATAAATCTGTTTATCCCAAACTGTGTTGTAGATTTCATGTAGAGGTTATTGAGGAGCTTTATTTCTGCCGTTTCACTTCGGTGTCGGTAATCCTTTCAATCTTAATTTCTAAAACTAGTTCGACTTGTTGCTTTGTCGAAAATAGCTCTATTGAAAGGCTGTCAAAAATAAAGCATTTTATACGAAAAGGAAAATGTGTTCATGCAAAGCCATTCAAAAATCCCATTAACCATATTCATCCACTAAACTCTTTCAGAAAGAAAAATACTGAACTCTGAATATTTATCACGTTATTAAAAGCGTAATGAAAAGGAAAGTAGTGCCATCTTAGTTTATTTGAAAAATGTGTCATTAAAAAATAGTAATAAACACGCATAATGGATCTACGGTGGCAGGAAAAAAGCTTGAGGATATTATTTAATGAATGTGAAAAAATATATTAATAAGTAGCTAATGCGTGGAACTTAAATTCGTGATTCAAAATACTTTTAAAAAAATAAGAGAACGAACTTCACATCACATGAAAATATGGAAGAAATAGGTCATTGCATGAAGTAGTAAATTGCACGGAAACCATGTCTTTAAAGAGGCTATAACATAATCTATTTTCTCAAATTTGCTTTATTTGAAAGTTTTCTCTTAAAGCTCCCAGCAAAGCAAAATGACTTCCTACGCGCAATACACTTGATCCAGAATCCGTAATTAAGCAAATAATCTCCTTAATTGTGGGAGAAACTTGAATCTCATTTTTAATATTCCACATTTGGAAATATAGCTCTTCTGCTTGGGAAAAAAAAATTTCAGACTATTCAATATTTCCAAACTTCAGAAGTTTGGAAAAAATAAATGCTAAAATGTCTTGATGGGTAATTTTACAGAAAATATTTTGAACTGAAAACAACTTCTATAAAAAATCTATTACTAAAGGTGACCCAAATCTATTCAATTTTATATTTATTAAACTTAAAGAAAATATTTCAATGTCGATTGCAACGCTTATTAGATATTTTAGCTTAATTTTTACAGGTGTTTTGACTGATTTTAGCCGCAAGGACAATTTTTGCTATGGAACCCTCGGTTTCATTCTATTTACGATGCACCAGTCCTTCATTCACCGGATGTGGAATTACGGAACGCATACTCAGCCTTCACTTTGAGCATCTACTTTTTATGGTGTCAAAGGGTCTGTGCCAAAGAACTGGAAAAGTCGCGATTTTTAGTTGCTCCGCTTCAACTCCTGATTGCTCAACTCTGTGCTCCGAACAGTTTTAATAGAAATCATATTTATCGATTTATTAATTTAATATATTGATAGGAATGAATATGAAAAAAATCAGTTACTTATGGAATTTTTATTTATCAAATGTTTAATGCTTCATCTGCATTGTGTCGCGAAAAAAATAGTGTACCCAAAAAACATCTTTTCAAAAAAGCACTTCTGCTTTTCAAGTTTTTGAACGAAACTTTAAAAAAAGCGGCAGTGGAGTAAAACTTTCTTTGCTCTATTCCAGTTTTGAGCAAAATCTCGTTGCTCCTGCTCTACGCTTTGCTCCTGCTCCTTAGTTTGTGCAACTTGTTTCTGAGAATGGAATAAAATTCTAGATTCTCGTAGTAAATGCTTTTTGCTGTGATAATTATAGTCGTCTTTTTGATTTTGTGGAAACCTTTTTGAACACTCGGTAATTTAATGCTTTAAAATTGTAACAACTTTTCTAAATTATGAGAATAATTAAAAACGTAAAGGGCTCATTGTAGCACAGAGAATTTCAAATGGAAAAGTAATCGCTTTAAAAATAGTAACTAAGTAAATACATTATGGAACTGAAAATAAAACAGCCCAATGGTAATTTATTAATTATTATAAATAAGTACTTGATCTGCTAAATTTTCTTGATTACTACGTTCTATATCTGATGAAATTCCAAATTGTGAATATAAACTGCAGTGTTACGTTTTACCCGCGAGTTTTCTAAGAGCTTAGTGCCTTACATAAGATATTTAGTGTATCTCGAAAATTTCAAATTTACAATTCGCTTATAGAAATAAACAGTGTCATATCTGCAAAAACTCGTTTTTTGGTTTTTATATCAAAATTTTCAGATTTTTTGCGCTCTTTATTGGGAATACTGTTGTAAGTAAATGTTCAAAAATTAAGGCTAGAGAACACTAGTGTCACTATGCGTTTTGGCTGGAACCGCCAATTCTCACATGTCAACACCGTCTTATTGCAGAATAATTCGGTTGGTTATAGAATTTCAACGGGATAGCATCGCAATTTTTGCAGGTACAATGTTTTATCAGCTTTAACTTCAAAATCCATGTAGTTTATATACTCATAACACATGGAACTACTGACGTAACATCCGATACGACAGTATTCAATTCAATTTTTCATTTTTTGACGTCCTTCATTAAGATAAATACCGTCGGGTTGGTAGATACGGCAGTTTCCATTTCTGATTTATTACCTTTCAGCAGTTTTGCCGAATTAACTTATGGTTGATTGGTGCATAAGGCATTATTCATTTCAATGTTTTTATTTATTTGATTGCTTTGTTAATGGTGATGCAGCACAACTATCACAATGTGCATTTCATAAAAAAATAATTAGAATTGCGTTCCTATTTGAAGTTCTAAATTGTAAGCAATAAGTTTCTATTTCCTAAGTAAATAAACTTTTATATTTTTAAGTTTTGTTTTACGTTTTCTTTTAAATACTATTTAGCTTGCTTTTTTTCAGATAACTTATAGGTAGTATGAAGACCTAATTAAAGCTTATATTAATCAAATAATATAAACATTCCAAGGGGAAGAGTCAAAATAATAAAAATATTAATCGGAGACAAGTAGTTTTTAATGAATTTCACAGTGTTGCCCCCATTTAGCTACAGGAGCGAACAATACTTAGTCACTATGCTACTTTTTAATAACTTACAAACTGTACTGTTATTGTGCAATACTGTCATAACTGCATTTTTACAGTTATTTCTAACTTTTGACATCGTTTAACATCCATGTGAGAGAAACAAGCAATAATTATTTTCTGAACAAAATAGATTGTAATAATCATTAAAACTAATAAGATAATTAAATAAAACAAATTGTAAAAAGTTTACTCCTTTCCTGAAAAATGTGCATTTTGCAGATATGACACTGTTCATTTCTACGGGCGAATTGTCGCTTTTGGTAAATTTTTTGCCGCCGGTCAGGATTGATTTCTGTCAAAAGTGCAGAAGCCCTGTTGTCTGCAGAACTTATTTTCTTACGTAAATGGTTTGAATTCAGTCTAATATGTCAAGTGCATAAAAATCAGTAAGTACAGGAGTTCGATCCATTTGAATTCTTTATTAACCTAATAGAACGCGAACTTGATCTGACAAATTGAAATATATATATAAATCGTTTATGTACGTTCTTGATGGTTAATGCATACCTGCCCACCTATAGAAATGATTCCAAAGATTTTTTTTCAAAAATTCAGAAGAATTCACGGAAAAGTAGATAATCTTAAATGTTTTTTTTTTATAAATCAGGTAAAAAGCACCCTTTATTAAATAAACATGGAAAAAATACACCTGTATTTACTTCTAACAACCTAGTTGTTCAAAAAACAAATCGGTCATACTAGGAAATGAATAGTACTTTTGTGCTAAAATGAAAAAAAAAAAGAGTTGAATAAGCAAGGAAATTGCAGTCTTGTTTTGAGGTTACAAGGAACCCTTTTTGCACTGCAAAAGAGGTTCACTATACCCTCGAAACGCATGTCTGCAATTTTTTTTAAAACTTTGTGCTGAAGTAATTGGTTTTCCTCTTGAAACCAGTCGGCTATCATTAACGTCTATGATTCAGTCATTAAAAATCGACAAGATTACTGAAATTTTGTGAAAATAGATCCAGTTTTGTGAAAAATTGCTAAAATTTCACTTAAAATCCAAAGATAAAATTGATTTTTAAAAAAAGGGAAAATCCGTAAAAAATAGATTACGTAAAACTGTAAACCGACCAAATTTTTGTAAAAATTACGGGGAAGAAAAGGAAGTAGACAGGTGTTAACGTTAACACTAAATTTACGGACGTTTCTTATATACGTATCTCGACGAACACGCGTCAATTTGACGCATGTTCAAATACTGACTATGTTTTGCCAAATTTTATTTCCTCTTCTAGACATATTTAGCTGATAAAGAAGGGCTTTTTGCCAAAATAGCATAAAATTGAGCTTCACAATATTAGTAATTCAAAAAGTATTCTAGTATTTTATTTTTCAATGCTCGGGAACTATGCAACTAAAACTTTCAAAATCTCTTCGCACTTTGACAACAATTGACATTCTGCGTTTCGTTCTCTCTACTATTGCTTATTGGTTGTTTAATTTGAGAAAACGGATCGAAGTATTATCGGTATATTCCTATTTATTGTTGTAATGTTTGCATGGGTAGAATTAATTTACTAAAACTTTTGTCTACATTATGATCGCATCAAATTGATGCATATCCGTAGAGATAGGTATACCACACAGAGGATTTCAGTATTTCAACACTTTTGAGGAAAATAGGCTTCAATCTATCGCTTATAGAAATGAACAGTGTCATATCTGCAAAATGGACATTTTTCAAGAGAAGAGTTTGAACGTTTTACAATTTGTTTTATTTAATTACCTTACTTGTTTCAATGATTATTATAACAGATTTTGTTAAAAATAGTTATTGTTCTAGTTTTCCCTCACATGATCGATGTTAATGATGTCAAAAAATTATAAATAGCTATAAAAAGTAGTTATGACAGTATTGCACTATAAAAATAAAGTTTGCCTCTAGCCTTAATTTTTGAACATTTACTTACAGCAGTATTCAAAATATAAAGAGCGCAAAAATCTGAATTTTGATATAAAAACCGAAACAACGATTTTTTGCAGATATGACACTGTTCATTTCTATAAGAGATATATTTACCTCGTTCAATGGATAAAAGTCGGTACAAGAGAGAAAATAAAAATGCAAACTGTTTTTGTAATTTTCCTTAGGAAATTCGAAGTGCGTCAAAATGACGCGTCCCGTAAACCTAGTGTTAATGACATTTTAAAAACAACCACTTTGGAAATGCTATATTAGATGCTTCCTAATTCAGTATTATGAATTTGATCCAATATCAATTTTGTTCATAGGATCGTTCGTTTACGCCTATTACAGAATGGCCAGTTGGAAGAGCTGACGCTGCTGCAATGTTTTACTACAATCAACTCGTGTACGTTCTTGCAGCCGATACTGTAAGAGGCAAGTTTCTTTCAATTTTTTCAACAGTAATTTTATGCCAAGACGAACCGGCCATAGGAAAAAAGTTTCTATAGTATTAAAGCTCTGAGAGTATCGGCAAAGTTTATCTCTTCCTATTAGAAGAGCAGGAAAATATAAATGAATCTAGAATGTTATGTGGCAAACTTCAAATGAATTTGGAAAATCGGCTTTAAAGTTTGTCTTTCTAGTTTAATTTGCTTCACACAATCTGTCTTTTTACTTTTAAATGTTGTAGTAATAATATAACGAAGCCATTAGAAAGTTCTATTGTTTGAAGTTTCCAGCGATAAAACTGGTTTAGTGTCATTAGTCCTTCCCAGTTTAACTTCTCAAATTTGCGCGCTAGAGACAGAAAATAAGTTTAATAAAGGCAATAAGTTATCTGGTCAAAAGTTTAACATGTTTATTCACTCTAAAACTCTTGAACTAAAAAATTTATAAACATAATTTTTCCTTTTGAAAGTTTAACTTGTCCTTGAAGGGAACTATTAAGATTATGAATTTCTAACCCATTTCAATATTGGTAAATATAGAAATATTAAAATGAAGTTTTCAATTTTTGTCATTCTTAAAGCTTCCGGGTTTACAGGACGTAGGTCCTTTGGTTTTGTTCGCTACCGTTTCATCTCGGGCTCCTAAACATGTCGGGCAAAACGTTAACCAGGAGCAAATATTTCGCATGAAAAGTTAGCCAGAAAATCCCTGGATGATCCCCAGCTTGTGAGCTCGCAAATTATTTTTTAGACTCCGGTTCTACAAGGCTGTTCTTAAACTGTCATTGTGTTTTCTTTCTTGTACGGCGAGGGGACATATTTTTACAGTTCAACCAATAAATGCTTGAACGGCCCCTTGCCAAAAAAAGTAATGATTTACATAATGTACTTTACAATAGAGTACATAAAGTCTGATATGAATGATAACTAAAGAATAGCTTTGTAGTCGGGGATAGATTTTAATTTTACTCGTTATTTTAAGAGTTAATCTTCATTCTTTATGTATGCACTATGTAAAAATCTGTAGGCAAAGTTTTCAGACAAATTTTAGAAAACGGAATGTTGGTCAAAACTAGAAGTATGAATTGTATAAATCCACCCTTTAAGGGGGTATTCTAGTGTAGAGGCATGAATTTCGCCCGTTTTTTGAAGCACCGTACAAAGGAAACAAAAAATATTTTTACCATCCATTTTTTATCATTTGTTTATTGATGTTTTGTTTTTACATAAAAAAATAACCAAAAAAAAATTAAATTATGAGCAGTCAAAGTGGGGGATTCAAAAAAAAGAGGGTGTCGTGGCGTGCATGATTCCAACCCTCCTGGTGATCTGAAAAATAAAAGACTGATTCTTAATTACTATAGATGTCGCTATCGTATGAACCTTGGACAGGTTAAAAAAAATTTTTTTACAAAATGGTGGCTGTTTGAACAAAAATTTTCTTTTTTGCATCTTTTTTTAACAATTACGAATTTTTTAAAAATACTAAATGAAAAGTTACAGTTTTGTGCAAGGTTCACACGATAAAGGGATGTATAAAGAACATAATCTAAAAATTTGAAGTAAATCGGTCCATTAGAACTCGAGATATCCTTACCGCCAGCTCGAAAAAAGTAGTTTCGAGAAAAACGCGTTCAAAGTTTTGGGCAGTTTTACTTACATAATGGTACAGAATACTTACATATTTTTAATCGGCGATTCCTAATCCATATAAGAAACCTTCCTCAACTTCAAAATGCTCATTCCCCGATGTTCTCTGAAGACGAGCAGCTCTAACCTCATTTGACGCCTCTGAAGTCCGGAGTTCCGAGCGCTCCATACGAGCTTCGTCCCGTCTCGCTGCAAAAACATTAGCTTCTAGGCCAATCGTGATTCCCATAACATCTAAGATTTTTAATATGGGTAAAAAACCTTCATTAAAAATACTATCTGCGAAGGTTGATACGAAGGTTGGCTCAATACTAACTTAAAATAAAACTAAACGGAGAATATTCCAACAAAACAAGTTTCTATGTCCTTTAAATATAGATTTGAAAGGGATACTATTCAATAAAAGATTTTATAAGGCATATTCAACCGTGGGACTCGGGAATGATTACCGTCTTTTGTTGATTTGTGGCGGTCGGATCGGAACAGATGACACGTCACTAAAACGGCTATAACTCATGAAATAGGAATTTTTAAAATCCTTTTAATGGCATATTCTTGAATGTCTAAACTTTGGAAATATGAACAAAAAAAATTTTAGATTTCTCAAAATTCTACACTAGAATACCCCCTTAATGGAGTACAAATAAGAGGTAAAAACTTAATATAAATTCTTCGGTACGAGAAGTATGTTTTGGATTGGTTCATACCTCCTATTTAAATTAAAGCCTTTAAATAAATTTAGTGTGAAAATATACTCATTTGTTAACCTTATAAAGTGTTCGGCAGTAGTTAACTAGAAGTAGTTAACTGCTAGTGGCAACGACTAGTTAACTAGTAGTTGTAACTACTTTTGTTTCGAACTAGTTAAACTACTTTTTTCCCAACTACTAGTTGCAACTACTTTAAAAAAAATTTTTTTTCGAAAGTAGTTAAAATTTTGAATCTATTTTTTGAAAAAAAACTGTTTTTTAAACATTAAATTATTTAAATTTTTAGCGTATGAATATTGCTCACACATGTATTTTTTATATTATGTTATATAATGAAAAAGGTCGAAAGGGTGGCGTAGTGGTAAGACGCAGGTCCCGTATGCCCAAGATCGCAGGTTCAAACCTGACCCAAGCCTGTTGATTTTCAAGATGCAGAAAATCGTCTGCGTCCATGTCGTATGATTATGCGGCATGTTAAAGATCACTTGAGTATCCGTTTGGCATGGGTACTCTCGGCTAAATTAAATTCCTAGTGCAGATTGCATCAACGAGAGCTTATGTGCCTTATCTAGGGGAAACTAAGCGTCAAACAAATTTCGGCAATGGTGCCACACTCATTGTGGTGCCGCTGAAAGAGTTGGTACCAATCTCTGGGGACGCACTAGGTCTGCAATGGTTGATGACCAATACTGCAGCCCCATTAGAAAGAAAAAAATATATAATGAAAAAGTACTCATCAAAAAAATTATATTTATAGCAGTATTTACGCAAATTAGAAAAGCTTTCTAATAAATATAATCAATAAATAGCGCCCGCACCAGCACAATGAAGTTTCATTTAAAGACCAAATCTTCATTATGGCTTATGGAGAAGCTTTACCTCTACTCCAGTGCCATGCATACGTTTGGGATACCATAAAACACAAAAGGAAAGAAAAGATACTGATTTTTAGGATTTTTAGAAGAAAATACTGATCTTTATAATTTTCGTTTTTGAGAAAAATACTGATCTTTATAATTTTCTTTTTAGAAAAAAATACTGATTTTTAGTTTTTTTTTTAGAAAAAACCGATTTTTGTCTTTTTTAGACAAAATATTGATTTTTATGATTAAAAGAACTATTTATAACAGCTTCTTCCAAATTAGTAAAATATAGATTTTTTATTATAAATTGTAATATATTCTGGGAGTGGATCAGTAGGTAGAAGCGCGGTTCCCGCAGAACACCGAAAGTGAAGCAACATTGACTGAGGTCAGTGTTTGGGAGGGTGACAACCTCTCGCGGCTAGCTGCTGCGGTCCGTGTACGCTAAAGGAAGCTGATGCAGGTTAAATAGGTAGTGGCTCCAATGTCCTCCAAGTGAAACGATACCTCTGGGGGTGCCAAGCCCAGGTAACGGTCTCTCATCTGGCAGCTGGTCCAAAACATTAAGAGACTTTTCAAAGGGGCGGAAACCAGACTCCTGCCTACAAGGGCCCCGTTAGACTCGGAAACATCGTAGCAATTCTTAATCGCCTCGCGCGAGGAGACTGACAACAATATATTCTGAGTTCAAGTAATTCATTAGAATTTTAACTCGCTATATGGTAGCCTTAATGCCTCTAGTTCTCTAGGGAAAGGTGAAATAACTTCGTTAAGGTGTCAGTCTGACATTTTATCAGAGAACATTAAGCTCTTGATGTTCATTGGGGATTGTTAAATTGACTAGGACCAGCCTAGCCGGGCCCTGTGCCTGTTGCTGGTCGTCACTTTTTAATATAAGTTTTTTTTTTTGTACAAGTTTTTGGACATGCTGACTACAGCATGAGCAAAACCTTTGGAAAGGATTTTTTTCTACATTTGGAATAGTGCACTCAAAATTTAGAAACAGATTGGGGGTTGATAAGGCGTCAAAACTGGTATTCTTGATGAAACACCTAAATAGTAAAAATGATTAAGCTGTAGTAAACACTTTATGTTGTAACACTTTATGCCAGCTCTGTTTATATATTCACGAAATTTGTATATACTCAAAAAATTATAAAAATCCAGTCGGCTTATTTGTATATATTCAAGAAATAATACATTTAGTTCAGAAATATAAGTTTTCTCTTCTGTTTCTTGATGTTCTGTGTTTATTAAGCATACATTGTTTATATAATATTATTACTTAATAATTTTGAACTAGTAATAAATAATTATTTCAACTGAAATAGCTTAAAATTCTTTGAAGATTTAACTAATTAGCTGAATTTGTTACTGTATTTCTGTGCGCATACATATTTTGCTCAAAAAATCTGATTTAAATTTTATTAAAAAAAATAATAAAACCACTACCCCTGCCTTTAACGCAATCTGAAAGAATATAATCTAAATTCTAAAGCATGCTTGTTACAGAGATATTTTGTTAATGAATGTTGCCTTTATTCATCTTCTCTTTATATTAATTGTTCAGTGTTATTTGGAAATATTCAATATTTAAATGTTTTACAGGAATTTCTTTAAAATTGTTTTAGTGATTAAAAATAATATTGAGTTGAATTATTAGGATTAAATATTTAAGAACAAGCTTAAAAATCGAAATTCAAATTAATTATACTTAAAAGTAGTTAACTGGTAGTTAACTACTTTTGGAGGACAGTTAACTACTAGTTACAACTAGTCTCAGAAAAAAAGTAGTGAACTACTAGTTTTGTTTAGAGTAGTTAGTAGTTGGTAGTTAACTACTTTTTGACAAGTAGTTGCCGAACACTACTTATAAACGTAGTTTTCCAAAAACTTAGTGTTTAACTTTCATGAAAAATTAACTTCAATTAAATGGCGATTTGCCACTATGATTCATTATACTTTTCACCTAAAAAGCTGTTCGTAGTAGATAGTTTGAACGGAATGTTTAATATTTGTCTTATTTTAACAAACTGAATTTGACTTGGACTGTAATAAACTTTAAAAAATTATCTTTAACAGATGGTATGGATTTGTTGAAAATAGATTTAACGACTGGTGAAAAATACTTAGTTAATACTATCCCCGTCAAGAATCCAACTGAGGTTTCTATCTGGACAATGTAAGGACTCTCTTTCCATTTTATCAACTTAATTTGAATGCACTTTAAATTAACAACTGAAACAAATTTGCTTCCAATTTTTAGGAAAAAAGATGGTAATCATCACATGGCAGCAGCTAGTTTCATTCCTTCCGATGAATCTGTCATATCCTCCGAAATTTCTATCTACGAATGGAAAGGTAAGATCTATAGTCTTTATTACCATAATTCAATGTAAAGATAGTAAAGTATCCGAAGTAGTAATTGAAAGTTCACGTTATGAGCTTAACTTCGCTTGCTGTAAGCGTTTTCCTTTAGATCGTTTTAATCATCTCTTGAATTAAAAAATAATTTAAAAAAATTCAGAGTTCATATTGCAGTTTTGAAGGCATTTAACACATTTTGGAAACTGTAAAGAGCAATTAATGGAAATTTCCGAAAGTTCTTATTTGTTCCTTTAACCTAAAGATACGTGTTGCCGCGGTTTTGCTAAAAAAAAAATCTTTCACAAAATATTCTAGATACAATCTGTCAAGTCAATACAGTAACCCCTCGTTATATCGCTCATTCGGATATATCGCGCTTTTTCTATGTCTCCGAAAATTTAAAGTTTGAGTTCTCGAAAGTAAAAATATTGCATTTTCCTAGCTTCTGAATTTGCTGCAGTTAAAATCTGCAGCAATTCTCCTCCCACTCCCAACTCGCACGACTGCAGAATGATTCTACTCAAACTAGTTGACGTTTTACTTGTTCTTTCCTAACGCTCATTGAATGAAAGATACAGATGGTTACTACTCAAGGAGAAACTCATTTCTGGAATCTGGATACCTTTAGGATTCGGACTTGGCTGAACAAATCCAAATTATACAATCCCCTTAACCTAGAAAAGGAGGGATAGGTAAAGGTATATTCTGGGAAGAAAATGGTTACCTTTATCTTTGACATAGTTTTCACACCATGTACAGGTCCACTCAATTTACTTGTATGTTTTGAGTTATTTCTAACGGCATCGGCTATATAGCGCTTTTTTGCTGTCCCCCCCGACAAACGACAAGCGCGATATAACGACTGGCTACTGTATTTAGAAACTAGATAGACAAATAAATGGAAATTATTTTTTCTTTTAGAAAAGTAAAACTTTTGGGAAAGTAGTCTTTTACCCATGTTTTTGGTCGGTTAAAACTAGGTCTTAAAATGCAAATACTGTAAAAATCTCTATGGCTTCATTGTGAAATAATTTTCGTTACTTTGTAAAATTTTGTTTTGTTAGCAGACTCCATGAAATATTAATGAATACATTCACCTCGTAAATGAATGTTTCTACTGAGAATTTTAAATCGTGCTATTTTTTAAAGTTGAAATTATTTTAATTGAATTCCTTTTGGAGGCCGTTCATAAATGATGTCACGCTTTTTCGCCGTATATTTGACCCCCTTCCCCCTTTGTCACAATGTGACACTTCAGCGGACACCTCTCCCCCTTTGTTACATGTCACGCTATGATGCATGATGTCACATTTCTTGTTGCCCCCTCCCCTTGTCACACTTTGTCACAATTTCCCGAACCCCTCCCCCTCGAAGCGTGACAGTTATGAATGATCCCTTATCCAAAGAACTGAACCTTTACCATTTTCGCCCAAGTTGCGTAAAACTGAAAAGGAAGGAAAAAAATGTATAAATGTTAAGGCAAGAAAGGAGGGCTGTGCCCCCCAGAGAAAAATTCGCTAATCGCCAAAACTTATGTCCAATACAATAAATTTCAAAAATGTTGGGGAGAATAGCTTTGAGATGAGTAATCATTTCCCCTCAAGTAACCTTTGAGAGAATTGGTTAAAGCAAAACTCAGCCCAATTTTTATCAATTATGAATTACTCAAAAGCACTTAAAAATTGTTATTAATTACCGGCAAATTTGAATCCTTTATCTAATTTATGAAACATTTGCATCGGGCGAATTCTATTAGAACGAACTTTTGACGAAAAATGTGTCTAATATTTTGGATTTCAGAACTGCAATGCTATCTTTTGTGAAAAAAGGTTTAAATTTCGACTGCCAATTTTAGATAGTATTTTAAGTATCTAAAATTAGCAGTCGAAATTCAAACCTTTTTATGTAAAAAAACACTACAGTACAACATCTCTTAACCGGCTCCGGATTATCCGGCCTTCGCTTTATCCGGCTCCTATTTTCAAAATACAAAAATAGCTTTTAGAGCGCAAGTTATATGGAAGAAAAGGTGCTGCGGTACTCGAGTGAATTCTTCCGTGGAATCCTTATCCCCTGCCCCCCGGACAAAAGCGACATTCCGATGTCCGAGACGGAGGGGGCGGGTATTCTGGAAATCCGGGTACGGGTCCTATGAAATAAAGTGTGGCTATTAGCTAATTTCCTATTCAGTGGGTCAGTCAATTCAGCGTTGCCAAGCGCTTGATAACTGGTATGTAACTCTCCAAGTAACTGCACTAAAACTCAATAAATAATCACACCTCCACTCTTTTAAATTGCGTAATATATCTCCCATTTTTTGCTACCCCCCCCCCCCCCCCGCTTTAACCGTATTTTTACTTAACCGGCTTACCATCGGTCCCAATTAAGTCGGTTAACAGAGGTTTTACTGAAAATTGCTTTTGCAACACAATTTCTTAACTTGCTAAGATTCAGAATGCATATATATAATCAAAAATGTGTTTTAATTTTTGACACACATGAGATTACTAAGATCTAAGTTTTTCTAGCAATTGCGTTATTTACTCCTAGTAAATAAACTTCGTGTGAAAATTATTGTATAAAAATTACCTTTTATTTTTCGTCTATTCACTTTTTAAATTGTATGTAGCATTGTTGCAATTCAGTAAAGTGTTTCCCTACGTTTATGCTCTTAAGAACTTGAGCATTATGAATTGTCTTATTAAAACCCACTAATTAGTGGCATTCACTGAAGCATAATGCTTAAAAATTGGAGTTTTATATATTTTTGCTTTGACGTTGTTTTAACCGATAAAAGACAGCCTGAAATAATTTGGTGCCGATCAATAACAAATGTTCCCAAATCGACATTAATACACGGGAAATGATTCAATCAATCCTTTAATATGTTCACGTTCGAGTTTCCTATTGGACTGAACGCATTAAAGGTGGCTTTCGCTTGAATGCTCCATCAAAAACAAAACCGGAAAAAATTGCTATAAATTTGACTTTTTTTTTTTCAAAAAAAGTCGCTACATTGAAATAGTACCCTAGAGCGTTTGAATACGCACCCGGCTCGATTATCAGCGCATGCGTGAACATGTTGCACTTTCTCTGGGTACAGTAGTCAAACTTGAGTCATTCCTCGTTGTTTTAAAGTTTGGTGTTACAGGTTTAATTTCCAACGAAAACTTAAATATCAGCAAACTAATGTAGACCTAGTAAAATAATTAGACTAACAAATGCCGATTAGATGTTTTAAACTGAGAGGGTGTGCGAGTATAATTATGGCTCAAAATAAACATTGCAAGCTAAATTTAATATTGAATATGGAATTTCACATTTTTGAGATACAAATGTTATTTAACTCGTTTAAAAAGAGTTAATTTGCTGTTTAGTTTGCTAGCTTTTTCATGCGCGATTGGAGTTTCCGGAATGTCCGTGTCTGTAACCAGCAGAGATTTATTTTTTCTTTAATTCTTAATGGAGTTTTAAAACCTTGATTTTGAAGGCTTTTACTTTTGAAAACTCTTTCGGTAAATCTTCCTACTTGCAGCTTGTGAGTCTTATTGAATATTTCAAATATCTTAACTTGCAGCATTCAATATGCAGGACTATAGTTATGAACGTGACGCGTATTTAGTTTTAGTTTTGCTTTCAAATCAAAACGTAGCAGACATGCATAAAACGAGACTATATACTGAACTCTAAACCGCTAATTTGCTTTTTAAAGTGATAAAATGAAGGTATTTTTAAGACCTTAATATAAATTGGTATTCGTCTCGAAATATTCCCTTCTGAAGAGGGTAAAATTTGATTCTTACAGATCGTTAGCTTTTAGAAGCTCTGCTTCCCAGCTGAAATCTTCAAATCATATAATTTTCTTGAGTGTTTAATAAGTTTTAACATTTTCAGAGACATATTTCGACAGTTACTCTTTGCTACAAGCTTATGATGTAAAGGATATAGAGCCGTTCCACATATACGGACATGCTTATTTAGCGGTTGCAAACTTCAGAAGAACAGTAGAACAAGTGGAAGTAGATTCAGAGATTTTCAAATACGATTTAGACGAAAATGGGTGGACTTCGTACCAGAAGATCAGAACCTATGGTGCCATGGATTGGGAGTACTTCAGCCTTGGAGTCGGCTACGGGCAAGAGTTTTTCTTGGCAGTTGCAAACGCAGGTAAGTTTTGTTAAAAATTGCTCTAATCAGGCTTCAGACCAATAGCAACAGCTTTGACACTGTGTTTAATATTTTATATATTTTAGTGTACAGGCGCGATTTTTTGTGACTAGTGGTTTCTCATTTAACCACTATTCACACATACAACCGACGGACGGACAAAATTCGTCCGTGACGGAGAAACGCGAGTTCAATTCACACTACAAAGGTTCTGCGACGGGCCGTGGGTTTCAGCCAATGATTGCAAGGCGTAAGCTCTCTACATGAGCCAATAATGGGGTGCCTTCGTTATTTGACGGCTCTGTATTTAGACATCCAGTTCAGAAGCAGGCGACGCATTTAATAAAGTGGAATTTTCATTAGGATTCAGCAGCGATTTCATTTCATAAAAGTGTCGCGCAGAGATAAATGTTTGTTTAATATTGATATTCATATTGCATAAAAAGAAAATTCTGTTTATTTTCAACAAACATAAATAACATTACTTCATCGGTCTTATCAATGAGCTTGATAAATGACAGAAAATACAGTAATTTTAAGTTTTGTACACAGCAATAAGTTTACATGTTCGCAGAAATATTAAACGTTTTACTGAAGGTAACACACATAATATGAATTTCAGGATTAGGATTAAGCAAATAGTAAAAAAACGTTCGACTCATAGGCGAGCGTTGGTGCAATTAATTGTAAATAGATGCACAGAAATGCTACTGATTTTGTCAGGCGAAAATGATACACAAATCCTTTTCGTTCTTGATTTAAAATCAATGCTTAGATGAAAAGTAAATTCTCTGTTTAGGAAAAAAAATTATATCTAACAATTAATTTTTTTAAAAAGATCAGATCTAGAAATTACAAGATAAAATTGAATTGTTTTTATTTGCGCTAGAATTAAATATTTCTTCAAAATGAGCTGTAAATCACTTTATATAATCAAGTGTGGCATTGTTATAACACTAAAATTCCCTGTTAGCTTTCCTATTTTTTTCCTAATAAATATGCAAGCATGAGACAACTTTTAGAAATCCTAAAAAAGGCAGTTTACTAAATTGTGACCCTGCTAACTGTAAAAAGCATTTCTAAAATAAGAATATTGTCGCTTGCATTTTGAAACGTGTAAACTACAAAGAGTATAACATACAGACGATACACTTTTGCCAATGCATAAAAAATTGTGCCTTTGACACTAAATATTAATAAGAAATGCAAAATGCTTTTATAAAAGTAATATGCTTATGCTAATAAATACAAATCTCATAAGAAAAACATTGTCTTTTTATTTTCCTCTTTCAAATAACTCAACAGTGTGCACATTAATTCTGTACTCACACATTAAAATCACAAAACAAAATTTTGAAGGAAGAATTTATTGAAGTAATTAATCATAATACTGAAATCAAAGAACATTACAAGATTTTGATCATACATAATTATATATACAATAACTTGAAGACATTAATAGGCAGAAGTACAATTTCTATATTTCAGCCTGTACAAGTCAAACCAGTCTTTTCCATAACATCTGTAAAAAAAAAATTTAATACTGTGACATAGTATTTACAAATATAACATATGCAGAAAACATTTTCCAACAAGTTGTTTTCCAGGAATTGAAAAACAGTATTGAAAATATAATTTAAATTCGATTGCACATGAATTATTAATTTGGCCACAATTTACAATGATTGAATATGATTTGTGAATTTTACAAAAGAAAACTTTGCAAAATGTATTGTTTTAAGATACAATCACTTTTACAATTCTAACTAACCGACTCAATGGCACAATAGCCCAATGGGGGCCTTGACCTACTGAGCCCATCCCAGCTTTCGAGACCAAGGGCCCTAGGAGGGAATCGAATTCCGGACCTTTGGCATGGTAGCTCAAAAGGTTACCACTCAGCCTCCATTATCATCCCAATGAACAATTTGATAATTACAAGTCGATAATGAGCCGGTGCTGTGTGGTCACCCGGATTGCCCAGCCACAGATCCGCACCTAGTTTTGACAATTTATGTTACCAATACACATGTATTATTGACACCTGCATATGGAATGTATGAATTACAATAGTGTCAATTTTTTATTCTCGCTTTTGGTAAAGTTTTGCACTTTCTTGTGTTATGTAATAAATGTGTATTATCAGTCCACAACTATATGAAATACTACAAGTGAATTTTTGTCCATGAAGCATGCAAAACTGAAGATATGTATATGTTTCAAACCGACAATATTGATCATGTGATACATATAAGATTAAAAAATACGTAACAATGCAAGAATGTAATAAATAACACAAGCATTAAATAATTATGATTTAATATAACTATTAAAACTCACTCCTCCTAGTCTAGGGATAAAATTGGTTTGGATGTGAAGTTAAGGGTCAATACGCATTAAAAAATGTGCAAGCAAATATAGAACAAAGAATATTATTTGATTTCATCACAATTTCTGCAAAAACTGAACCAAAAACAATTCTCCCCAACTACAAGTCTAAAAATATACTTACATCTATAAAAATACTGAGTAGATGTACCAAATGGTCAGTTGTGCATCTTTAATCAAAAAACAGCAACCCACAGCAATGCCAGTGTCCACAAGTTATTTCCCAGGTAAAAAAAGGCAAATGTTAAGAAAGCATGTTGATGATCGTAAGTGAAGCACCACAGACAGCAATTAATTTAAGAGTATTCTGGTATTTATCAGTTATATAGGCAGTAGTGCATAGTGCTGGGAAAAACTTGGGGAATGCTTATAGATACAAGCATAAATTATCGACATCAAAAGCTGTGAGGGGATGCTTGTGTTAAAATTTCAAAAAACAAGGGAGAGAAAAGGGTGTTTTAAAGTAAATATATCGGGGTACACCGTCCTCCTTCGATTACACCTGTGGTTATAGAGCCCACATTGACACTGATCTATAGAATTGTTACCAACATGAATTCATTAGTTGAGGTGTTAGTTAATATTCCAATACGATAAAACTAAATATTAATTGCACTTTAATTACATTTGATTTGGCAATGTTTTTGCATCTGGGTAGCATGGATCCTATAATTAGGTTTACCCAACAGGTCTAACCCAGAACAAATTAGTGATCAACTTGTTTTACTATTAAATTTTGATATCGTTAAAGTTTACATTGATTTTGGAGAAGCAAACTCAGGTACTCAGATTTGCCTGCATGTAACCTCAGTTTGTTTATTGTAGGAACTACGTTTTAATATACCAATAAACGAATATAAATTAAAAATTTTTAAACATTTAAGTAGCAAACTACATTAAAATGCAAATTTTCTTTACAGTCTGACATGAAATAACCTCGAAAAATAACAACGTTAATAAAAATGATTTGTAAACAAAACAAATCTGTTGACAGAGTGATCTTTTAACCTGTAAATTATGAACTGAAAGTGATCTTTCATACGATGGATCCGACTTGTTGACGAAGTTATGTCAATGAATCCAACTGACAGCTAACAAGTTATGTTTATGATATTGGCGATAAGTGTTTTATATTTTTACAAAAGAAATGAATAAATAAATGTCCAGTGCAATAAGAAAAATATTAAATTCGAGCAACAAATATTAATACGCAAATGTGGTACCGTAGTAGAAATGTAAAATTTTTTAAAATAAAAATGGAAATAAAGTAGCGCCGAAACATTAAATGCACTTATAAATCTTTTCAAACTCTACGCTTTGCTACTTACTATTATTACATCATTTTTCTCATATCGTGATTAATAAATCAAATTGAAAATAGAAGTTGCTAAGAAACAAATTTTAAACGCAGCATTGTGTATTACAACATAAAACAGCACATTACTCTTAATGCTTTAATAGAAGTGCTTGTGCTGCACAGAAATAGTAATAATTATAAATCTCTTACTTGTGCTGCGTTTCCTAATAAACACAACAGTAAACAAAACATGGCCGAAGCTCTCTCTTCTTGCTTCATTATGATTGGCCAAGCAATTCGTCTGTGACGGACATTTCTGTTCGGTAACCATGACAACGAGGTAACACCACGTTTTTTTCCGTCGGATTTCGTCCGTCCGTGGCGCTGTGTGAATCCAGCTTAACGCATTTGCCTGTGTCTGACACGGGCGAAAGTTGCCGACAAATTTGCACATGCCCATGTCTCAAACAATCTTGTATCTCGCGTTATTTTATTTTTAATGCCCATCTGAGATTCGTTTGTATAATAGTTTTTTTATACAACTTTTACCTCGCTCCCGCTCTCTAGTCGCTCCACAACTAAAATTGCCAAAAACAATTTATACTGTACCTATATATTCATTTTGTCAAAAAAAAAAAAACTTGACAAGTTTAAGTAGTTACCGCCTTGACAACATGGAACTTTCGGAGCTATTTGCTTGCCGATTAAATCCACAATTAAGCTATAATGCGGCTGCCTGAGATGATCACATTGTCTTAAACTTAAAATGTGAATAATCTGTGCAAATTAAGAACACGTCTTTAAAGAAATTACAGCATACCGCTGTTAAATATTATCTATTTATTTTATGTAAATTATTACTGTAATTCTTGACTATTTGTTTTCTTTGATTAATTTCCTTCATATTTCATTAGTTCAGATATTTGAGTAACTCTGCTTTTAATGATTTAGTACAGGAAAACTAATCTTTATTTTGAATGAGCAATTTAATAAAGTGTAAAGAACAGAAATTTTTACTTTGAAGATTTTGCCTATATTTTTTAGAATTCTTTAAATTCAATTTAATTAAATTTAAGATTCCTTTCAATGTTCAACGTAATCCTTATTAATATTTGAATCTTTTAAATAGTAATTTATTTCTATGCTATATATTCACATGTAAAGGCAATTTGTACGATAGATTTGAATTGAGCTGTTTTCATTTCAGGTTCTTCCGAAGCTAAATCGATGATTTATAAATTTGTGAAAGAAAAGTTCGTCCCATTCCAATGCATTTCTACAGTTTCTGCGACTTCGATTGCAACTCTGAAGACTGACTCTATTTTTCTTCTAGCGGTTTCATGCTACAACGATGCAGTCCATCTCTATCAATACGATGGATGGCGATTTGTGAGAACCAGTGTCCAATACACCCAAGGAACGATGTCTTATGGAACCCTCCATTTGGCGTTTCACAGTATTTGGCATCAATCGAAAGATACTGGGATTCTGAGTGAGTTATATGAAGCTTATTCATATGAAAATAATTTTAGTTGGTGAATTAAATAAATGCGCTTAAATTAAGTTTTTTCTATATCAATCCACTTGGAGGTTGAGTCTCTTCAGGTTGATTGTTCCAAAATAATAGTTTTTTAACTCTGTTTTCAAATGCATTGGCAACCCAGTGGAAGATTGAGAGCTCTAACCCATAACCGAAGCTACTGGTACTTTGTACTCTTAACTAATCATATTATATGATTTCCCCTCCAGTTTTATTTCTATGGGGTAAAGCGGTCAGCAAATCAACAGCTATAGATTTGAAATTAATATAATTGGTGGTGGGTTTTTTTTTTAGCTTTCAACAATTAGGAATTAAATTTTACATCCAAAATTATTTTCAGGGAAACTCTTTAACTGAAGAAAATGGTAAAGTTGTGTGCTTATACAAAATTTTGAAATTGGAACACCTCTTTTTAACTACTGAGATTTTGTTTAAAGGAATTTGCAGCAAAATGACTAGGCAAAAAGCTTTACACATCTCAAGTATTTCCCGACTAACGGTTGATCTAGGATTATTGCGCATAATTTGTTACAATAGTTTAAGTAAGATGGGGTAAAGTGGCTATAGTATTAGGCTTAAGTAATTTTAGAACAATGGTAGATCTTAAGGTTAATTCATGCGTAGACCATGGTTGAATTTGCTCAGAAATTCATAGGAGCTCGGCTCCTATATTAAATTTTTGCTTGCTGGCAGAATTTTCTCCTGTTAGAGGTAATTTAGGTTAATTACACAAGGAAATAATTTTTGAAGGCTATAGGATTCTGACTTTTGCTTGAAATTAAGCGCCGAGGCAGAAGTTTTTTAAACATTAATTTCAATAATACTGTATTATTTTGAAAAGTAAACTGGATATAACGCAACAGTTCAAATAAATTCAGATTGAAAAGCAATAGCCTCTGTACAATATTATATTAAATATTGTCTATTTCTTGCAAGCACTTTTCCCGCAACACAACTTTCACGCTATCCCAGTAGAACAATTCATTTCTGAACATACTTATAATAATTATTATTAACTATAAATGTTTAGACTTAGCATTACTTTGAACAAGAACGAGAGAGAGAATTAAGTAGTTATGCTAAAATATGTATTTTCTTTCAATTTTGATTTTTAATAAGCTACAGTTATCTAAGTATTTTCCAATTAACTCCTTTCTTAGTATGCAATTCGAGTAATTTAGCCATTCATTAAAAACTATTGGTAATTTTTTTCTATTAAAATATTTTGAATTTCCTACTTATTGCTTATTATATTAAATTAAGGAGCAGACTTAGACTGATAGTTAGGGGTTAGAACTAAAAAATACTTATATCATGCATCCTAAAATGTTTTGGTTGGTCTTTAATACCATGGGGCAGCTCAAGAGACTGAAATGCTTCAAGAGACTTTTCAAAGAGGGGGGGGGGGGTTGACTTTTGACTATTGAGAGCATTTATAAATTTAATTTAATCAAATTAAGTTTTCAAAGATCAACCTTTGTTGAGTATTTATAAAACTATGGTAACTTATAATACATTTGTCTTTTTTTGAACTATGACCTCTTGACCACATGCACTACTCCCTTTACCCCACCACATGGGGTAAAGTGGTCATAAGTACGCTTAATAAAGCATAGAAAAAGTTTAACTCTAAAATTTTCTGCCCAAAATTTTATGGAATATTTTCTTTAATGATGTAATGTAAAATGACACTTTTTGAACTAGTTGTATTTATTATCCACCAAAGTTTAAAAACATGGGTTTTATGACCACTTTACCCCACCTGACCCTACTTTCATATGCGCCAAGTTAACTTTTAAAGAAATTTTGGAAATGGCTAACTTTGGTGTCGTTTATTAGATAGCATTCTAATATTTTAAACTGTATATATTTGTTCTCAATTTTCCCTTTTAGCTGGTGTTTTTTAATCGTATTATAACGTAATTAGATTAATTTTTAGTGTTCAGCCAGGAGTTTTTTTGGTCTTAGGGAGTCCGCCATACTGTTTACTCTAGAATACTTTTTCCTGCTTGGAAAATTTGAAGGACATTAATTAATTAAACTCTAAAGAAAAGCAAAATGAGTGGAAGAAAAAAAATCAAAAAATAAATAAATTTTAATGTAAAAATTAACGCACAATAAATCGGTTTTGAAAGTGGTTTAATTGCACGGAACTGACGGAACATTCCAGAAGGGTGGAACAAGATCAATCCTGAGTACTAGACTGAAGCATTATTTTAATTGCAGTGATTAAAACGTTCCTTATCTTGTCTCTTCACCTAGTGACTAAAAAATAACTAATGACCGGAATGGTCCCTCAGCGCCGAAGAGCTAACTAGAAGTACACTAGGTTAAAATCTCTAGCGTAGACGAATAGATTTTTAAGAAAAAATGTGGTTTAAAATTTAAGTTAAAATTCATGGGTTTTGATTGGTAGTTTAGCAAAGGATAGCTATATTAAAAATGTCTATTTAAATGTACAAGTATTCAATCGGTGTGAATGTTTTTCTTTGTTTCAAATGTATGTGTTGGATTCTATGACAGCAAGAAGCATAAATAATGGGTGGTTTTTATCAATTTATTTTTTGGAGGCTACTTTGTCATCTAATACCGCAATTCATCCCTTTATTTTTTTTTCTTCAACGTAGAAGAACTTGCGTTGTTGGCTTTCGCCCTTTTCAAAGCCACGAATTGCTGGCTGTTTGAGAAGGTTCCCCTGATAGTTAAACCAGCATAAACCCTAACACTCTGCAGTCGGAAGACTACCAGATGGCGTCACAACAACTACGCCACCTCTTTTTTAGGACCTGGGACTGAATGGGAGGGAAATTTTCTCCTGCCTCAGAACTTCAGGGTGCACGGATTTTAAATGCACGTATTCCCAAGGTTGGTCTTCAGCAGGTCGGGTTCCGAACACCAAACCTTTCGATTCGAAGAACGACGCCCTAACCACTAGGCTACCTCGGCCTTAACATAAAGTATCGTTGCACTTGCATTTTATTTTTATTTTGTTACTCCATTAAAAAAATCTTTATTTGTTCAATTAATTTCATAGCTCATACAAAGCTATGTCCATAGCTTTATGAATGGTGATCTAGAATTAATTTTCTTTTTAATTTCTAAATATTTTAGATTAAGTTTAATTTAGTGCGACGTAATTATGACTCTTTAAGTGAATTTATTGCTTCTAATTGAACTGTTCTAAGGCAATATAATTGAATATTAGGCCCATGTAAGTTTTTGTCGACTCGCATTCGAAAGCAACTTTTAGTGCTTTCCAAACGTGTTTTTTATGCTTCCTGACTATAGTAACCTGTTTGTTTTGCCTATGCTTTTTTTCAACTCTTTTAAGGTGTAAGCAACCCATATCATCCTGCCGATCTATCCGTTTATGAAATTGGATTTGCCTACGAGAACAAACTTCAAGCGTGGCATGACAAAAGCTCAGAGTGGTGTTTGAAGACGTTAACAAAATTGGAAGAGAATACGATTGATTCCGCTGCAAATACCTTGAACGATGTGATATTTATTGATCAACCTTCCATTACTATAGATGGGAACGTCATATTTGAAAATGGTTTTGAGGCGACTAAACTTACAACTCCTCATGTAAGTGAACAAAATCTCTCGATTTCACAGTAAATTCATGTCTCTTTAGAGGTTAAGCTGGTTACGTAACCCAGTCGCCAAGAAGAGGGTGGATGCCCTAATCCAGTGTACTAATTTTGAAGGTTGCTTTTCTGCAGAAATTTCAGTCGACATTAGTATATTTATTGCCCGCAATTAACATATTAGATTATTTTCGTATATTTTAAGTGTAAAATAACTGTAGTATTGTGGTTAAAATGTGAAGCGATTGCGGAGAAGGTAGTAGCTAATTGGTTACACAGGTTTCAAAATATATATTTTTAATAAACTTTAATTTTGATAACTTATTCCATGCTTTTGCACTAATTTAAAAAACGGAAAAGTGTTTTAGATGCGGAAGTGGTTTTCCTGCAACTAACTCATTTTGTAGCAAATAACTGAAATCGCGACACTTTAATCTATTTGTCCTTTCTTGTACGAAGTCAAGGAAGTATTGTATTTGCGAAAGAGTTCCCAATCAAATTTCAGCTCTAGTTTAAATTTTAATCGCCCATAAATTAAGTTTTCGTGGTGCCCATACACACGTACAGTGAGGGGGAACAATACGTATTTGTACACTATTTACACCAGATACACATGAAATATATAATTTTAATCGGCTTTTTGGAAACTGGTATGAATAAATGTGGGGGGGGGGGGAGGGGTTAAAAATACTTATGTTCGCAGATTTTCGTAAGAAAATGCTCATTTCAAGATTAGTCTAAAATCTTGTAATCCGAATCGTATATTTGAGTTTCATAATTTTTTAATGCTGATTTATAAAAATGTCATATTGCCATATTTATTGAACATTGCTCTTGGATACTGCAAAACAGGATTTATAGTAATTGGTTTCAGATTAATTTTCGAACAGCCTTTCGATGTTTTTTTTATTCTTGTACGCAGTAGCTTAACACGTTCTTGGACAGTATGTTTATCTGCAAAAATTGCTATTAATTTACATATTTATTGCGGAAGCCAACTTTTATTAATTGCATTTTGCGAGTGCTCCGATAACATTTCAATAATTGTACGGTGCTTATGAATTTGAATATTATGCCACTGTTGGTCTGCATCACAAGTACAGAGAATAAAAAACGTTTATTAAACGATAAAAGAATTAAACGTTTTCTTAATTCAAAAACGTTTTATTCAAACTTTGACTGCCCGACAATAGCTTTCGGGGGATTTCGAACGCAATGCTCCAATAGCGAATGATAGTTCAAGGTAAAATATAAACCTATTTTTAAGTGAATAATAAGACTGATAACGGAGAGAAAAAGTACCTATGCTAATGTTACCCAGTTTTAAGGAACAAAGTCATACGTGCAGTTTAAATTTAAAAATGCTTAAAAGGGAGTTTGCAATTTATGGCCCTACCTACTTGCATATGAAACACTCTTAAGCTTAACGAATTGAAACACCAAATTTTATCTCAGGAACTCTTTTAGTGAATAAGTTAATTTCAAATATGATGGTTACAAAGTGAACTTGAATAGCTGTTTTTAAATTTACAGACTTAAAAACAGACTTGTGCGGTTTCTCTAAAAGGTATAAATATCTTTCAGCTGAAGGAAATAATTACTGAAGAAGTGTACAATGGAAGTTTGTTACTGAAATTGGACGAATTAAGACAACGGCTTGAGGCAGTTGATAAAAAGCTGAAAGATTTTTCGGAAGTTGTAGACCACGCTTTGAGGCTTGATGGTGACCAATCTGTTGAAAGTAAGTTTTGATTTCCTTACATCGTGCATTTCTTATGTGAGTAATGAATGTCCTAACCATATTTCAATGGTAATTATGTTATTCAACACAGTATTGACAAGTGCAAGAGCTTCAATTTAAGAAATCCTGCAAGTTAAAGGATTTTTAATCATGAAACGCGAAATTCAGTTTGTTAAAATTGTAGCATTGTTCGAATGTCAAGCTACAAATTGTTTTAGTACTCCATGAATTGTTAATATATGGAAAAAAAACTTCTGTTACTTCCCTAGCATTTTAGTTATCACATGAATTCCTATAACATCACTTCCGATGTTTCAAAATTAGAGCAAAAGGGTTGCTTTTTGAAGTAAATTTCAAAAAAGCCTAAAATAATCGAAAGTTATTTGCAGCAAAATTATGAGTTAATATCGAACGCGAATAGTGAGATTGATTTATATCAAATGTCATCGTATTCGTAAAATGTGAAATCTTAAGTTAAAAAACAGGGGTGTAAAATTTTAATCCTTTTTTTTTAATCTTATTTTCAACTACTTGAATTGCATAGATTAACTAGTTTTAGTAAACCGTCACTCAAAAAAGTCGTTTTTTTTTTCCAAGTGTACACACATCTGCAAAATAAGTCAAATTCCATGAAATTTTAATTTCGCTTAATATTTTACTTTTAACTACAACTTAAGATTTTGCAAAAATAATTTGCTAGTGATACTCCAAAGACCATTAAAAGTAGTTGCTTTTTATTTTATTCTAATTTCAGCTCGAATCATTGATACCGAATCTTCTACTTGCGTTCTGAATAATGAGTTGTAAAACTAATTATCTTAATATTTTGATATAAATATTATAAAACCCCTTCATGAAGACATCAAAATGTAGATTTCTTTCAGTACTTTTTCCAACTTTATGAACAAAAAAATGGCTGAGGCTAATTGAAGCCGCATAACATCACGATGACCTGATTGACTTATGAAAACAATCCATTCCTCATTCACTTTTATAGAATACTTCAAATAATGTTAATGCAAACTGCAGAGACTTCTTCGTTTTAAAATTCAAGAAATGATGTGACTAAACAGCAGTAATTACGCAAGAAACTAAGAAAAAAAAAAAAAAATAGACTAAATTATTTTTCTCGCTAAATAATTGCATTAGGCCCTTCCTGACTAGTCACACGACACGTTCCGTTCTTTGACATAACATAAACGCGGGGAAAAAAAATCAAATTCCTTTCATACTTAACGGGACGAATAAATAATGTTTCAGAAATGTATACCCAGCTATGCGATGTGCAAATGTAGATTTTTCAATTCATGGCAAAAGCTGAGGATGTTTAATCAAAAATGAGAAATAATCAGCATAGCAATGATTTAATTTATAATAACCTCTAATAAAGTGTAACAGCACGAATAATTCGAGTCGCCTTTATTCTCAAGTATCACTTTAAGAATTTCGATAGATCTAGAAGGCAAAAAAATAAACGTATGAAATTTTGCAATTTTTTTTTTTGCAACACATGCACTTGGACAAGACCTTAGTTCACTGGTTCATATTATTTCAGAGCTCTTCCCTTGCTACCACTACTGCTGATTTCGCGGTGACATGTTTCCCACGTGACGGGCATACGTCTCTTATTGGCGTTTCAGGCCAGTCTTCGAGAGGTTCTTACGAATTTAATTCGAAAATTTTATTTTAGTTTCTCGTAAAAAAAAAAAACCTTAATGTGAATACCTACTTGCATTTAATTTCTGAACTTGAGCAGTGCTTCTAATCGTTTATTTTGCTTTTTTCGCTTCAGATCCACTTGAATTCCAGGATGTGATCTTCGATTGTGTAAATCTCAAATGTCAGTTTGAGGAAATTAAGACCACCTTCTTAAACGGTGAGGATATAAGAGATTGGAAAAATCAATTGGTTTTCCTTGATGGTCGGCAGTCTATTAATGGAACTCTTTTTGCTGAAAATGTTGATGCGAAGAGCGTTACGGTCGAAGGTTTAATTGACGGAATAAACACTGACAATTTAGTGACAAAAACGGGAACTCATGTAATAAGTGCCGAAAAGACATTTAAAGGCTCCTTCACTGCAAATAATGTGGTGGTCACTGGACTAGTTGACGGAATAAAGATTTCTCCAGATTCTGTTTTGCTGACTACTGGACATCAAGCCATTACAGGCAACTTAACTTTTGACGATATCGATACAACGTGGCTAGAAGCTGAAGTCGTGAATGGTGTGGATTTATCAAAGTTCTTGAATGACATTGTTCTCAAGGATAAAACGTACACAATAACAGGTTCCAAAATATTCGGTGATGTTATTATCAACGATTTGAGTATGGTTCCTGGCTCTACCATTAATGGAATAGATTTAGCAGATTTGTGGGCTAACGTACTTTGGAAAGATGGCAGTCAAGAAATTAAGGGTATGTAAAAGTAATTCTAATCCTTCCTTTAGTGCATAGTAAAAAGTGCTTTTGCTGTCTTTACTGAAAGTAACTTTCCTTTCAGCCTCGATGCAGTTTTCATCGTTATCATTTAACAAAAATCTCCAAGTTACTGGAGATATCAATGGGCTACAAATTCCTGGTCCCAGAGTAGTAGACATAACTCGCCATGCTGAGATAACAGCGCCTCAAGTATTTTCTGCTCCAACAAAAATGTCCCAATTGAACGTACTTAACTCCTTAAATGGAATCGACGTAATATCTACAGCAGGTATTAAGTTTATATTTTGAGGGGTGTGTAGATGCATAAGTTTCTTACTTTCTGAACTTCCCTCAGAAAGAGCTGTGGGTTACTACTCAGGTAAAAGAAAAATGTTACAATTATGTGTAGCAACGATAGTTACCCTCCCTCCCCCCTCCCCCGAAAATTCAAAATGGAGACTTATGCATATACATAAAACCTGAATTTATTGATAAAAACAAGTTTAAAGTACACCGTACTGCTCGACTTGTGTATGATTTATTCAAATGTGCAGTTAACTCAAAACTAAATGACTACCACTTAAGTTGAGTCATGGTTAAATTAATTTTTCTTTCTATTAAGGGCATCCTCCACAGCTCGATATAATGCTGAAAGTTGGAGATCAAATCGTTACAGGCGAGTTAAATGTTAATTTAATTAATTAATTTTTTGAAAGATTCCCCAAAACTCATTTTCATGGTATCTTTTAGGCCAAAAAACCTTCCAAACAATCCACTTAGATGCTGACAGCTATGTTATAGGAAAAGTGGATGGAATTGATCTTTCGGAGCTTAAAGATATGATATTACGCCGCAATGAACCAGTGTCTTCAAGTAGTAAGTGAATCAAAAAAACTATTATAATATACTAATCATCCCAATGTCATTCTCCAAAAATCAATTGTGTATGGATCTCACATAGGTAAGTCAAAACCCATCTCTTCTGGGCAATCGTGCCAAATGAAGAGTTAAGGGGGGAAATACGTGTAAAACGGCGTATTAAGAGAAATTTTCACGAAATTTTTTAACGTATAAAGAATAAGTATATTTTATTGAGATTTTGCGGGTATTTTATAGATATATTGAAGAACATTTGCTGAAATTTTCAAACATTTTTCTTGAAAAATCACGGAGATAGCTGATGCACATTGCAAGTCGCCGCCCGGATCGGCAGTTTGCGTACATCCTGGAGGTCACAATTTTTATCTGAAATCGATTGTTTTTTCTATTTACTATTTTAAGTGTCTCTTCTAGTTGAACGAAAATCATAACAAAAAATTGGAAAATTTGTATTTTTTTTAAATGGAAAAATTAAATTAGACTTTAAACTGTTTTTTTACAATAAAAAAAGTAAAAATAAAGATATGATTCTAGTTCAACTAAAGCGTGTATATATAAAGAAAGTGTGTGCTAAATTTGATAAGGATTGATCAAAAACTCTGCGAGCTAGAGTGTACGCAAATTCGAAAACAGTTTCGAGAAAAACGCTTTTGAAAAAAGTGGTATTGAAGGTAATTTTAAAGCAGTAAATGAATAGATTTTTTTAATACTTATAGATCCTAATACTTACAGAAATTTCTATGCGAGGTCTCAATAAAAAAAATAAAAGGAAATCTGCTGACGCTCTGTAATACCCTTCAGGTCATTCATAAGGGACTACCTGCTCAACTGCTCCAAAAGGGGCGCTCGCTCAAATGCTTATAACTTTTAAACGACTTGGAATTTTGTTTTGAAATTTTCAGGGTACATTATTGAATAGTTGTTTGTAATTTTTTGAGACCTTTACACTTATTTCCCCTTTAAATAAGGATGTGGCAATTAAAAAAAAAGTTTAAAGTTTTTTTGTAGGGGAGAATTAACTCCTACGATGGAAGGCTTTAAAGTACTATGCTGTCTGGTATAAATCAGTTCTATTTAATTTTTACTATTTCACAAAAATTTTTTCTTTTATTTTCAGGTACGTGGACATTTAACAATTTGGTTGTTAACGGTCCTCTAATGGTGAAAGGCCGTATTTCGGGCATCGACATCGATGACATATTTAATAGAGCTTTGCTGTTAAATGAGACAATGCTTCCTGATATGTCATTTGAGGACATTGTGCACGTAAGTTTAATTCTACTCCAATAGTTTCGGCCAAACATATTCATTGTCTGTAATGAATACCTTTTGTTCCAGATTAAAGATCTTAAAAGTGATGACATCAACAGTATCAATATTAGGAGAGATTTGGTGTTGAAGAATGAACAACAGTCGATTACTGGAAATAAAACTTTCGAAAAAATATTTTTGGAGGAAGACAGTATAGTACGCGGCTTAGTCAACAATCAGAACTTCAGTTTCTTAAATAATACTCTGTTCAAAGTTGGAAATCAAGCCATTAACTCGAAAGCGTTTAATAAAAACGTGAAAGTGAATAATCTTATTGTCACTGGATCCATTAATGGTATTCCTTTTGATGAATTTGTGACTTTAACAGATAACCAAACTATTTCGGGTGTAAGATACTTTAAAAATGTGACGTTTCAAGAACTGGACGCTAATAGTGTAGAAATCACAGGGAAAGTCAACGGAATCGACATCGATGAAATGATAAAGGACACAATGACCTACGAAGGTAATCATTCGTATTTTTAATTTTGTCTTTTTGCATAATAAAGTAAAATTAATCCCTATTGTAGACATGCGTTTAGAAAAACGACCGCTGGAGGATAAACCTTTTATTGGTTTGAGCATCATTTTCCGCCCTACAAATGCCAATGATGTGATTTAAACTATAAAATTATTTTAATATTATTTAAAACTTCTCCAGAAAAGGAATTTTCAAGTGTTTTAGGGCTAAATTTTCGCAAAGAAATTTGAACAGGAATCGTAATTTACCAAATCGGTATTATGAAACTTTTAAGTGTTAAGTAACTGCATTAAGTACGTACATGAACTTTTTTGCTTAAAAATTTGTTTTGTAGTGACTAAGTTAGGTTTTTATAACTATTCTTAAAGAAAAAAATTTCTCACTCATCTTATTGAGAATATAAAATTAATACTAAGGTAAAATGATTTCTAGCATTTGGTAGTAATACTCGTACTTACAGATACAAAAAAGACAACGAGGAGCAAACTGGTCCTCGTTAGTTAATCTCCAATGAAGTGCCTTAAAACTATGCACCCTTATAAGTGTTCGTACTGGGCTTAATGGGAACTCCATAATACCCCCATTAGCCCCAATCCCTAAAAAGATGGCTAATATGAGGCGCTCAAAAGCAAATTGGTGTAAGTGACAAAATTGAAATTTGGTGATAACCAGTGCAAACGATAGGTAAAGCACTAATCTATAATGTAGAAAGAGATAGTGATCTCTAACAGGTGCTCCGCGACTACCTGATGTAGAAAAAAATGATCATTAAAGGTCCCATAAGATCCCAACTTTGAACGCGTTTTTCTCGGAATCGTTTTTTGGTCACTTACATCCCTTTGCTTCTGACTGCCTTATAGGAAACTGCCAATATTTTCACGCATCACCTGGCTTTAAACTGCTTTTTTTGTGCGTAAATTTTTCTTGGGAGAGCAACTGAACCTCTCGCCTTTCTGGCGACTTTTTAAAACCCCCCGTTAGAGATGTGGGGTGGAACATTTTCCAAAACTGAAAATTTTCCATCTCAAAAAGTATATTTCACACTAAATATTTTGTGTCGCTCAATAAAACAATTCATGTTTTGTGTTATTAACACATTTCAGCTTTATTTCGACAAAAAATACTGAATTTCATTACAACTTGGTGCTAAAAATTAACACACTTGTTTTTTTCTGGTTTGACATTAAAATTATTGGTAAGTAAATATTGTGACAAAACATATGCTAATAATGCAACAAGGATGAAAAGACACTTGGCCCGATGTCAGAAATGTCCAGAGAGAATACAGTCCAGTTTTAATAAGTTCGTGCAATCGCGACACATACCATTTTTTTTTAAAGCGGTACACACAAAAACTTCTCGTCATCCTGGGGAATACATAGCAGAAGTTTTAGCAGCAGAGATTGAAAGAGTAGGTCCTTTAAAAGTATTGGCTCTTATAACTGATAACGCAAATAATATGAAATCAGCTTGGCAAATACTGCAAAAAAAAATATCCTCATTTAATCATATTTGGTTGTCTTGCACATGGTTTGAATGTTCTCGCAAAGGATGTAATATACTTGAACTCTATTCGAACCGTATTAACACAATGCAAGATTATTCTTAAATTATTTTAAAATTACCACATGGCAAATCGAACTCTTAAAATCAATTCAAAGAGAGAAACATTGAAGAGCAGTTGCACTCATTTTGCCAGGTAGTACAATATGGGGTTCAGTAACGAAATGTTTTGACAGTTTGTTGCAAACAACGAACTACTTACAGTGTGTAGTGATAGATGACGAACTCTCACATATACCTTCAAATGTAAGAAAGCAAATACTGGATAATATCTTTTGGGTTCAAGTTCAGACTGCATATAACTTACTGGTACGAATTTCTGCAGCTAAACAACAGATAGAGGGAGATGCGCCAAAGGTTTCAGATGTCACTGTTACATTCTTTTAAAATGTTGAAAAAATAAAAGAACTAATGTCTTTTTCACCGCTTACCATAAAAGAAAAATCTGTTGAAGGCTTTTTAACTAACATACAATTTTTGTTTCCACTCTACATTCAGCAGCAAATTTTCTTGACCCACGATTCTGGGGACAAAGTCTGTCAGAAGATGAATTAATATTGGCAATGGAAGCTATAATTGAAGTTTCTAAAAGCATCCCTAGTACAAGTGAGGCTACAATAAAGCAGATATAGCAGAATAAAGTGCAAAACAAAAGATTTGGAGCAAAGATATCCTATGGAAAGCTGCAACCAATGTATCTCCA
The DNA here is from genome assembly GCA_038502835.1 of Octonoba sinensis. Taxonomy (NCBI): domain Eukaryota; kingdom Metazoa; phylum Arthropoda; class Arachnida; order Araneae; family Uloboridae; genus Octonoba; species Octonoba sinensis. The sequence continues at coordinate 200,629,256 of CM076598.1, read as the reverse complement.
ACAACTTGGTGGAGAGGCTATTGCAGTACAAGGGAATTATCTAGATTTGGCTGCAAGGACTTTTAATATTTCCCCAACAGCTGCTTCCTGCGAACACAACTGAGAGGCATCATTCAGCATCATAAATACAAAAAAGAACAGATTAACAAACGAACGCACAGCTAAACTTGCATCTGTTTCTCAAAATCTACATTTGATGAGCAATACAGTGGTACGCTCAAACTGAGAGCACAATGTACTAGATCAACACACTGACATTTGAAACAGATTCTTTGAGTAGTTGCCATTCTGACCTGGATTGTCCATGTTCTCTGTATTTGAGAGTCCTCTAGAAAGTTCGGATGTTATGGAACCTGAGTGATCCTGTTGTTTAAGAGTAGATTGTCAGTACTAAAATTTTGTTAATGAAATAACTTTAAAACGTAATAGTATTGTGAATGTTAATACAGTGGAACCTCGCTATTCGTACACAATTCGTTCCAGGAGGCAGTTCGAATGGCGATTTGTACGAATGGCGATTTATTTTATCACCTCGCATAACATAAAATATAAATTGGATTAATCCGTTCCAGTCCCACAGATGGTTGCTTATTTAAACCTATGGAAAACAAATGCACAGAAATAGTGTACTTGAAATTAAACATAAATAAAAATTTAACTGCACTTTGCTTGTACTGAGGTAAGCTGATGGCACAAGTGGAATCTTGAGAGGAGGCAGATAAATGTTACTGTTTAGAGAGTCGCCTTCCATAAAAACATCAAGTAACATTCCTTCAGGTGTTTTCTAACTTTCTTCTGTTCGTTCTTTTTGCACTAGACTAATCTGAGGTTTCTTTCTCTAAAAACATGTCCAATGTTGTCTGCCTTTGACGATTGTTCAGAATTTTTAAAAAATGGTCAATAACATTGTCGTTGAATAAGTTAATGCTCCTATTGACCACATCAGTGTTAGGATACCATTTTTTCACCACTCTTTCACCTTTGTGTTTTCTCCCAGTGGTAACACAGCTCTTTCGTTTCTGCAACGGAAATGCTTTCCTTACTACTTACCTCCCCTGAAGAAGAAAGTTCTTCAACCACTTCTTGCTGCCCCCTCCCTTAAAAATTAAAAATTGCCAGTAAAATCTCAAAGTATTAAAAAATTTTTAAAATACAAAACGCCAAACAAATTATTTCCAGACGAGTTCAAAAAGAGCATAATTTCTTGGCTTTTTTTTTCTTTAAAAAAGCCAAACTGGCAACCCTGGCCCCTGGATCCGTCTTAATCGCGGGGCAAGCGTGCGAATGGCGAGTTGAATTTTATTTGAACAAATTGGACGAATAAAGAGTTGTACGAATAGCGAGGCTGGCGAATGGCGGGGTTCCACTGTATTGAAATGTCAAAACTCCATAAGGAATGCATCACGACCCCATTTGGGGTCGTGATGCATAGGTTGGGAACCACTGATATTGTACATAAGAATTTAATGATGAAAAATATTCACAATTTATTCAGTGGAAAATTTTCCGGAAAACCCACATCTCTACCCCCCCGTACAGTCGTACCTCCATTGCTTAACTTCTGCGCTCTCTTATGACCTTCGATTAAAGAAACTACTTCCGATATACTATTCCAAGTATCTAAAAGTATTAAATTAGTAACTTTTGCCAATTTTTAGAGTAGCCTGTGATTTCAATATGTATCTTAAAAGAATGACCTATGGTTCTGTAACGGTCATCTTGCTCGTACATTCTAACCCTCTATCACTCAACTACTCGTATTTATTTTATTTATTGGATTTGAGGTAATAAGAAAAATCAAATACACGTATTTCAGAAATTTTAATGGATCAGATAAGAAGAAAAATACACGTATCACTGAATTTTTACACTATTTATTAAAAAAATTACAAAAACCGCGATCTAACGGTAAGTTGCCTACTGTCTACACTGATAAAAAGGGTTTACACCTGATTAATAGGGAATTATTTATCCTCTAGAGCAGTGGTTTCCAAACTATGTTACTACGCCTCCCTTAAAAATATTTAATCACTTGGCACCCCCCCCCCCCTGAAGATTTCATAAAATAAAAACGCAAACATTCTCTCTTGACTCTCAAGTTTGGTCTCTTTCCATTCAAACAAACTAATGGAAAACGTAATTTGGAAAATTGTTCACTGTGACTAATTTTCGCGGCTCCCTTTAGACTAGTCCGCGCCTCCCAGTTTGGAAAACGCTGCCCTACAGACTGCATAACAATTTTGCGCTTGGAATAACAAGCTAAATTACTTCTATTAGCCTACTTTCAACCCTTTCCAATAAGGTAATTAGTGGTTGAAATGACGCAAACTGAAAGGCAAATTGAAAATTTTGAACAATTTGAAACTGAACATTCTGAATTTGTTTCAAAAATAAGTTATTGCACTCTAATTTCTTTTCTAGGTGTACAGAATGTAACTGGAAGAAAATCTGTAAACGGTGCGATTCACATTCTTCCTGGAGCCAATTTAGAAACAAATGATCTAAATAACGTCAATTTAGACGAGTTATGGAATGACGCAGTGCTTCTGGACGTACCACAGCAAATTTCTGGAATGAAAACTTTCGCAGATTTAGTTACTTTCAATGATTTGTCATTCCAGTCGACAATTGATGGAGTTACAGAATGGGATATGAAATACAACTGGATGTTGAGTGATGTTCCTCAAGTTATACAAGGCGACGTTGTATTTGCCAATGGACTCTCGGCAAAAAACCTCAACGCTAATTTGATTAATGGTATAGACATGCTTGAATTAAATTCTTCAATAGTAAAAACCAATGAACCTGCTGTCATCAAAGGTCCCGTTATATTTGAAAACATTGTATATTCAAATGGTGATGTTACCTTATCCGGCAAGATTCAAGGTGTAGACCTTTCAGAAGAGGCTGTATTAAAGACTGGAAGTGTTGTTCTAACCGGAACGAAGAGATTTACACAAGACCTTGTAATTGATGGTGATGTTTCCGTTGATGGATTAGTTGATGGGGTTTCAGTCTCTGATTTATGCGAAAATACTTTGGTTGCAAATGAAGAGAAAACGATAACGCGCCTAACTATCAAGGGAGATGTCGTACTCGCAGATGAAGTGGAAATTGGAGGGGATATATCAGGAGTTAACTTTAAACAGCTTCAAGAACTTGCTGTTATGAAGAATAGCTCCACCATAGAATTCTCCGGACTGAAAACTTTCCAGAACCTCACTTTAGATGGGGTAAGTGAATTTTGTTTTTCAAAAATATGCCAACGTTCGGTATAGTTTAAAATAAACTACTTGAAAATTACTTTGTATGGTATTGAGCACTAATTTATTAACTTAAAATATTTAATGTTTTTCTTTTTTTCCCAGCATTTTCGAGTAAAAAAAAAAGCCTTATCCTATACAAGCTACCACAACTGCTCTGTGCTATCAAACAGGTCACTTTAAAGACATTATTGGATTTTTAAGATTGTCCCCGCTTCTCTTCCCGTATTTAAGATTCTAATTTTTTTATCTTGTGCGTCTTTCGTATACTTTCAAAAGTTAAAACAAAACTTAAATATTAGGTATAATCCGTGTCGATTCAGACGGGGGGGGGGGGGGGGTACCTTCATAGTCTCAGAAGTTTTTGAATTTCATATGTTAAAATTTAGAACTTTGAGTTATAGGTATGTTTTCGTTTTGCTCAAAAAAATTCCTGGCCCGAGATACAGGCCGCCAAAAATGGCGCCTTCGGCGCAATTTCTCACTTGCGATTTTCGACAAGAACTTTCAAGTGCTCTATTTCCTGAACGGTGCAAGATATTTTGATGTGGTTTTTCTTTTATTTGAAAGATAACTATATTCTGTTTAAGATAAGAGGCTAAATTTTAAAATATCTATTTAAGTTTTTTTTCTGCAGTCTTTTGAAATTCTATTTAAATCTTTTTTATTCTTTTTCTCAAAAGCCAATCTCAAATTTTTTTGTTTTTTTACTGTTGGTTAATACCATTAAGTACTGCATTCCCTGAAAAGGGGAGCTTCCACTTTTGTTTAACGGTTTTTACAAAAATTTAAGATTTTGCCATATATTTCATCAGTTTTGTTAACAACATAGTCATATATTGGTCCCATTAAGTCAAAATTATATCAATTTAATTTTCTTTGACATGGCATTTAATTCTTAATGAATAATATTAGCGCGAAAAAATCATGACTTTTTTAAATTTAAGTTTTTTTTAAATTTAAAACCAGATTGCTTATAACCATAAACATAACTTAAGATTGACATTCTAAGTAAGATGCCATGAATATAATATTTATTTAAGTGAAAATAAGAATTTTACATTGAAAAGTGTATATTTATGCTAATAATTTAATAAAACAAATGCAATACACTACTTTCAACCCAATACGCATGTTTAAGAAAAATTAATTACTGCACATTCGCCAGGTTGTTGGCAAGTAACGTAAATATATGTATAACAAATATTAAAATTATGTATATCATTTATTCATTATCACAAATTTATTAATAATTAAATTTATTTTTATATAACAGATACAGTTAGGTATTTTCTTGATTCTATTTGCCATCAAGTAATTTAAAAAAGAAAACAAGTTTGGCTGTCTTTTCTATCCCAAGGGTTATTTTCTGAGCTTGTTGTGAACAAATCCAAATGTAGAAAGCTTTAGTTCAATTGCTGCTGAAATGAGCATCTAAATTATTTTTGGTTGTTTATTACCAATGAATTCTTTACAGCAGTTACAATTTCCCACACTCAAATGTTGATATAGACTGCAATTTCTTTTTCAAATTAAATTCCACAAAAAGGAAGTGCACAAATTATGAACTTCAAGCCATTACTTCATAGTAATTTAACTTTGTGCAAAGTAATAGAAATAAAATTTCACGTTAAATTAAAGCAAAAATGAGCATTAAAACGCAGACATATGTTTCGGGATTGCTTGGAATCCCTTTTTCAATGCGACAGGGAGCTTCTAGATGCAAAACATCCAAGCAATCCCGAAACATATGTCTGCGTTTTAATGCTCATTTGTGCTTTGATTTAACGTGAAATTTTATTTCCATTACTTCATAGTTCAGTGTTTTCTTTAACCAAATTTAATTGGCTCTTAAACCTCTTATTTTATATTTTGGGGTTAGAGATGGCTAAAAAAACTTTTCTGAATATTTGTAATAGCGTCGGCTAGTTTAGTTATCTTCAAGTTATTTAAAGCAGTTAATATTGGTTTTAATTGATTAGGCAGATCCTCAACATTCTGTTCCATGGCCCCATCGAAAATATTTTGATATTTATTTATCTATTAAATTTCTACTTCCTTCTTTAAATACCTGCATAAAAATTAGTCGATTGCTGGTCTAACTTTTTATAGAACGATATATTAAATTCCATTGTACCTCTGAAGGCAAGATGAATGCCATTTCGTTACTATCAAGACAACGTAAATAATGAAATTATTTTTTCTTGTTTTGAATTGAGAAGAGGTTTATTGTCCCCTTACCTCACAACTCATAATGCTAACTCAAATTAGTAATATATACTTTAACATTTCGTTTGATTTGATTTTTGTAAGAACTATTGAGTAAAATTAATTCATTTTTTTTTTTGAAAAAAAAAATGATCTGCTTTAAATTTTGTGCAGCCTGATAAATATTAGAAATATCTTCGAAAAATAAAAAAAGGGAAAGGAAAAAAAAAAACAAAAAAAACATTAATACATTACAACCAAAAACATATTAAAGCTTAAAATATATGAACATGTTCCAAAACATACCATTTCCCAAAATTATGTCGTAAGTTGTAGATAAAGCAATTAGTGGTGTTTCGTGCATATGCTTTGTTTTTGTTAACTTCCTTATGAAAGAAAAGGAAGAAAAATGCGAAGTGATTGAATCCTAAATTGCCCCCCCCCCCCCCCCCGTAGTGTTCCGCATGTTTTTTCTTAACATCAATAGCAAGATATGAAAATCAACTATAAAAAGCTATGTTTTACTGATTAACAGGTGTATTAAAATTAATAACTAATAGATTTGAACTCTAGCTATGAAAAAATGAGAAAATGATATTTAAAAAAAATAAAGGAAATCAATAAATATTTTAAAGTAGCGGGCAATAAGATTGGTCAATGTATGTCTCTCTGTTTGTCTACTGGTAAATTTCTTTTGTGGGAAGGAATGTGGGTGGAATATGTTTCTAATATTTATTAAGAAAATTAAATTAATATAATTTTGATTTAATGAGACCAATATATGACTACGTTATTAACAAAACTGATAAAATATATGGCAAAATTTAAAATTGTTTGTAAAAACCGTTAAACGCAAAAGTGGAAGCTCTCCTTTTCAGGGAATGTAGTATTTAATGGTATTAACCAACAGTAAAAAAAATAAAAATTTGAGATTGGATTTTTTGAGGAAAAGACTAAAAGATTTTTTTTTTAAATTTCAAAAGGCTGCAGCAAAAAAGTTGAATAGATATTTTAAAATTTAGCCTTTTATCTTAAACAGAACATAGTTATCTTTCAAATAAAAAAACCGCATCAAAATATCTTGCACCGTTTAGGAAATAGAGCACTTGAAAGTTTTTGTGAAAAATCGCGAGTGAGAAATTGCGCCGAAGACGCCGTCTTTGGCGGCCTGTATCTCGCGCGAGGAATTTTTTTGAGCAAAACAAAAACATACCTATAACTCAAAGTTCTATATTTTAACATGTGTGAAATTCAAAAACTTTTGAGACTATGAAGGTAAGATTTT